>CM066035.1:603030574-604424214 GCA_033557465.1 Ichthyophis bannanicus | reverse complement strand
GTTTAATCTCTCTGTGACTGAAGGGGACACCTCGAATACGTGCGGACTGTCTAATAAGGAGGGCGAGGGGTTCAAGAGCTAGATCAAAGAGCATTGGTGATAGGGGGCAACCTTGACGCGTGCCTCTTTGGAGATTAAAAGGCTGAGACTTAATGGCATTTACACAAATACTGGCGACGGGTTGAGTATACATAACTTGGAGGTATCGGAGGAAGCCCTCCCCAAAGCCATACCATCGGAGAACTGCAAATAAGAAGGGCCATTCTAGGCGATCAAAGGCTTTTTCAGCATCTAGGGAAAGACCCACCCATGGGTGATCTAGATTGGCAGCACTGGATAGCACATGGCACAGGGTCCGAGCATTGTCAGCGGTGGATCGGCCGGGTATAAAACCGCATTGGTCGGGATGGATTAAGGTGGCCATCCTGTCAGATAGCCGGGTGGCCAAGATCGTTGCGAAGATCTTATAATCGGCATTAAGTAGGGAAATTGGACGGTAGTTGGCGGTTAGCAGCGGGTCTCTGCCTTCTTTCTCAAATACTACCACATTAGCTGCAGAAAAGGATCCCAAAGAGGATGTATCTACCGCAAGGGCAGTAAAATAGAGTTTTAAGTAGGGAACTAGATCTGCACTGAACGTTCTGTAGAATTCGGTCGGGAGACCATCAGGCCCTGCGGCTCGACCCGAGGCTGTTCGTGTTAGGGCAGATTGGATCTCTGAGGTAGAGAAGGGTTCATCCAGCGCATCCCTATCAGCTTCAGAGAGGGTCGGCCGCTGAATACCAGAAAGCAATCGCTCGAAGGTCTCTGAGGAGAGCTCACATTCAGATTGATATAGGCGGGTATAGAAATCCCGAAAGAGTTCTACAATATCGGAGTCTTTGGTCAATATGCCCCCTCCCTGTGGGGCTCGAAGGGCCGCTACGCGTTTGGCTTCTTTTTGACCTTTCAAGGCGTTGGCTAAAAGTCGACCGGCTCGATTGTTTTCACGATAGTATGTTCCTCGTTGAAGCTCAATACTCTTAGAAGCTGCAGTTGAGAGGATTGCATTATATTGAAAACAGAGACGCTGTAAGCGAACTAAGACACATGGATCAGTACGTGAAGTTAAAACTCGTTCGCCTGCTTTGATTTGTTGGTCTAGTATGAGTAGCTGCTGTTTGCGTTGTTTCCGCAGGCGGATTTGATAGCTAGTAATTGTTGCTCGAATGGCCGCTTTAAAACCCTCCCACCAAGCCCAATTCGCAGTATCCTGGGGTAAATTAAAATGGAAATAATCCTGTATGGCTGCTCGAATTTCTAACTGGAACTCTGGCTGAGTTAACAGGGCTCTATCAAAGAACCAGGCCCCCGAATTCCCTTGGGGTGTAGTAGTGTGTAATTGAAAGGAAATAGCAGCATGATCTGAAATATGTTGGGAGTGAATCTTTGCAGTGTCCGCCTGAGGAACTAACAGTTTTGATATTAGAAAGAAATCTATGCGAGACTGGGATTTGTGAGGGGAAGAGAAGAAGGTAAAGTCAAGCTCATTGGGGTGTAGTAACCTCCATAGATCAACTAAAGCAAGATCTTTGATCAAAGCGGTAAGCGTGGTGTGACTCTTGGGGGGACTACTTGTCCTAGGCGGTTGTTTGTCAATCAGAGGATCAAGAACTAAATTGAAATCCCCCCTATTATCAATGAAGTATTAGCAGAGGCCTGCGCAACCTGAGCAATGGTAGCAAAAAAGGCAGGGTCATCCACATTAGGAGCATAAAGGCATATACATGTAACTTCAAGGCTACCTATCTTGAGGTGAACTCTGGACCATCTACCTGCTGTATCTGAGCTAGTCGCAATAATAGTAGCATGCAGAGATTTCCTAACCAGTATGGCAACCCCACATTTCTTAGAAACGGCTGGGGAATAGGCGGCCACCATGTAAGGTTTAATATTGAGTTTAAGAGTTTCCTTCGAATTTAAATGCGTTTCTTGGAGGAAAATCAGGTCCGCAGCTTCATGACTTAGATAGCTTAGGATTTTCTTCCGTTTTATCGGATTATTGATTCCTTTTACGTTCAATGAGAAAATCTTACATGGTGCCATCAATCGGTAATAGACATTTTAGGTAAGGGCGCTTGAAAACATACAACATAATCAGAATCTGTGCAACAATGACATAATCACCGAGTATGCTGGCTAATACACCCCATATTGAAAAGAATGTACCAAAGTAACTTAGAGAAGAAGCAAAACCCCCAATTAATATGGCGACCATATGTCTGCGGGAGGAGGCCCTAGAGAGGAAGATAGAGACATGAAAAAAAAAAAGAAAAGAAACACCAGAGTCCATAATTAACACTGTCTCTGATACTCATCGAGGCTACTGTGGGTAGATGGAGTCGGGTCACAAATATCATCAAAATAAGGCAACAGACCACCCTCGCCAGATTCTTTGCTGAGCCGCGGCAAATCCAATATGGCAGGTACAGCGGATATGAGAATACTTGCAGGAATATTCTGGAAGTCAGCGCATCAAGTCGGCTTCTTTAGAATCCAAAAACTCCGCTAGTAGATCAGGGTCCTCAAATGTTCTTGTCTGGTTGTGAAGCGTAACTCGGAGCTTGGCCGGATACATCAGGCCATAGCGTGCTTGTAGTTGTTGAAGCCTCGGCCGGAATTCCAGAAAGCGCTTTCGGCCGTCGACCGTGGGTTTAGCCAAGTCAGGGTAGAAGGAGATCTTGTGGCTCTCAAACTCCATATGGCCCTTTGCCCGAGAGGCACTGAGAATTTGCTCCACATGTTGATATCTCAAAAGTCGAAAGATGATAGGCCGCGGGGTCTTCCTGTTGAGCGTTATGTTTGTGGGCACACGATGAGCGCGATCGATCTCCAATTCGTTGGTAAAAGTGATTTGGAGCAAGGAAGGGAGGATTTTACATAAAAACTCTTTCATGTCTCCCGATTCCGCTCCCTCCGGTATGCCCACGAGTCGTAGGTTGTTGCGGCGCGCTCTATTATTGCCATCTTCCACTTCTTTCTGCAAGTCCCGTACCTGACGTTCAACTTTGTCGAGTTTGGACAACCGGGCCGCATGGGAGTCTAATATGCTCTCCATTTTGTCCTGACGTGAAGAGAGCCCCTCTAGCCTGCCTTGCAGTACACCAAGATCTTCCCGCAGCGCTCGGAGCGCTTCACCGTTTGACTGCACGAGGTCCTTAACCCCTCTAATCTCTGCGAGGATTTCCTGCTGCATTTTGGGGCCCTCGCGCAAAGCCAGCCCCTTCTGCGGGGACGGGGGTTCAGTTTTGGAGCGTTTGCCGTGAGAAGCCGCTGGAGATCCAAATTCCAGGCGCGTGGGTTTGGTCCCCGCCATCTCACCAATGTGCCCCGGCAAGATCAGAGCAGAAGTTCAAGTATGTCCGGTGTTAATTCAGGATTCTGAGTAGGCCTCTCGGGAGCCTCAGCGTTATGCGACCATCCCGCTGGACATCGGGCTCCGCCCCCCCTATAAACATTTTTAACAACCATTCCCTATCTGAAGAGAGAGCTAATGTAACTAGCAATGTTGACACAGCTATGTCCTCTTCTTTGAGAGTACAAAGCAAATCAGAGACATTAAGAGAGTCCATCTCTAACAGCCCTACAGGCACTTTCCCATCTCTCTTCCCTAAAGGGAGATAATAAGCTTTAGAAACTGGAGGCATCAACTCCGAAGGAACCAAGAGAACTTCTTGGAGGTAGTTTTTAAATAAATCTAAAGGCGCCATTCCAGGTATAATGGGAAAGTTTAAGAGGCGAACATTAGATGCTCGAACCACATTCTCCAATGTCTCAGTCTTGGCCTGAAGAGCAACATTATCTTTAACCAAAGAATCAGTTAGATCTGAAACTCTTACAAGCCGCTGATGCATACTAGCTTGCTTGGTGTTAAAATCCTCAATGGAAACTTGCATAGATGGAGAAGCCGCCTCAAGAACAGAAATCCGGTCAGAAAGGACTGAAAACTGATTACCCACCATATTACAAAGGTGGGAAATGGCATCCCAGATGCTGTCTAAAGTCACCAAAGTGGGGCGAGCCAGAACAAAAGAAAAACCAGGGGGTCAAGGTAAAGATCGGTCTAATTCACCCGGAGTCAAAGAAGCACCCTCAACTACCTGAGTATGAACTCCGGTTTCAGGCTGAGATGGAAGTGCCGAAGCAACGGCCTGCAGTCCTCCATTTCGACCTCAAACATGCTCTGGAAGCGAGTCCCGTTCAGAAGATGCAGTTGCTACCACTACGGAAGATAACGCATCGTCACTCGTCGACCGAACAGCCGAAGATCCAGGATTCACTGGGGGAAGACGTCCATCTGGGGAGAGCGTGATATCCAGGGCGGAGGACGCCGAGTCAGACTCCATTGGTGCCGCCAAGCCCCCTCGAATCCCTTGAACCTGCTCCTTGGTCAACTGAACGAAGCGGTCCATGGGCCCCTCACCAGAAGGTAATAGCTCCACGGGAAGAGCTTTAGCCTTAGCTTTACCTTTCCTCTTAGGCATAGTCAGTTGACTAATTCTCCACTGCCGCCATCTTGGAAAAGTCACTCCCCATCTTTTTCTAATGATCTCTCTATTCGCTTGATATGTCTAAAGTATGAATGTTCAAGTCTTGTCATCTGAGCTTCTAAAGAAAGCTTAGATTTGATCTCCTCTAGTACTGACTGGTTTGTTTTTTGGGCAGTCCATGGTATACACAGTATTCGTCATCAGCACAATAATTCACAGGCATCAATTTTCTTCCTGTCGATATTTTTCACTGCAACTTTCACATCCATATGACATTATTGAAAATACCATTGGCTTGAACAAGTTGAATCTTTGTATGAAGAGAGACATCTCTGCTCTTGAGAATCTTGTCTAGGTCCTTCATAGCCATTCTTCCAAGAGTAGTGTGTCGTCGGATTTCTTGGCTGCTTGTTGTTTATTTTTTCATAATTGATCCAAGTAGGTTAAAGTTGTCCACTATTTCAATTTCTTCTCCTTCAACGATGAATTTATTGATTTTTCCAGTTGTCAGGATCTTTATCTTCTTTACATTAAGGTGTATCCCCATTTTAAGACTATGTTCCTTGATCTTGAGAAGCAAATGTTTCAGAGTGTCTTCACTTTCAGCCAATAATGTGGCATCATCAACATCACCAATCTTCACACCTCGGTTGTCTTCATACAGTCCTGCTTCTCTGATTTGTTCTGAATATAAATTAAACAGGTAGGGGAAGGTATGCAGCCATATTGTAGAGCTTTGCTGTTTTTAAACCATTCTGTTTCTCCTTGTTCCGTTTGAACTGTTCCTTCTTGATCAATAGGAAGGTTGTGTAGGAGAATGATAGGTGTTCTGGTATACCCATACTTCTTAATGTGGCCCAGAGTTTCTCATGGTTTACATAATCAAAAGCCTTGCTGTAGTCAATAAAACATCTATAGATATCCTTTTTATATTTTTATTGTCTTTTCAAGGATCCATCCCACATCCGCGATGATGTCTCTCATTCATCACCCTTTCCTGAACCCTGCTTGCACTTCAGGCAGTTCATGTTCCAGATATGGTTGTAGTCTTTGCTGAATAATCTTGAGCAGAATCTTGCTGACATGTGGGATCAGAGCAATCATGTAGTAATTTCCACAGTCAGTTGGATCACCTTTCATTAGTATTGGTATAAACACTGATCTTTTCCAGTCAATTAACCATGATGTTGTCTTCCAAATTTCCTACATAAGAACATAAGATATGCCATAATGGGTCAGACCAAGGTCCATCAAGCCCAGTATTCTGTTTCCAACAGTGGCCAATCTAGGTCATATGTACCTAGCAGTTTCCCCAAGGGACACAGGTTCCACAATGCTTGTAATGGTTCAAGCATTGATATCCTGGGTCCCTTCTTAATATGGTTTATGGACCTTTCCTCCAGGAACTTGTCCAAATCTTTTTTAAACCCAGCTACATTAACAGCCTTTACTACATCCTCTGGTAACAAATTCCAAAGTTTGATTACACGTTGAGTGAAAAAAATATTTTATTTTATTAGTCTTAAATAGTTTACCCTGTAGCTTCATTGCATGTCCCCTAGTCTTTCTATATTCTGATAAGGTAAACAATCAATCTACATTTACCCGTTCCACTCTGTTCATTAATTTATAGACTTCTATCATATCTCCCCTCAGCCGTCTCTTTTCCAGGTTAAAGAGCCCTAACCTTTTTAGCCTTTCTTCATAGGAGTATCCTTCCATCCCCTTTACCATTTTGGTGGCTCTTCTCTGACCCTTTTCTAAAATCGCTATATCCTTTTTAAGATACGGCGACCAGAATTGCACACAATATTCAAGGTGCGGTCTCACCATGGAACGATATAGAGGCATCATAATATCTTTTGCTTTATTTTCCATTCCTTTCCTTATCATACCTAGCATTCTATTTGCTGTCTTGACCGCCGCTGCACACTGGGCCAAGGGTTTTAACATGGTATCCACAATGACGCCTAAATCTTTTTCCTGGGTGGTGGTTCCTAATGTGGAACCTTGCATCGTGTAACCATAGTTTGGGTTGTTCTTCCCTAGGTGCATAACTTTGCACTTGTCCACATTAAATTTCATAAGCCATTTTGATGCCCAGTCTTCCAATTTATCAAGATCCTCTTGCAATTTTCCACAATCCTCTTGGGTTTTAACAACTTTAAATAGTTTTGTGTCATCGGCAAATTTGATAACCTCACTCGTTATTCCACTTTCCAGGTCATTTATGAATATGTCAAAAAGCAGCGGACCCAGCACAGATCCCTGGGGTACACCACTATTCACCTTTCTCCATTGGGAAAATTGGCCATTTAGCCCTACACTCTGCTTTCTATCTTTTAACCAGTTCCTGATCCACAATAGTACACTGCCTCCTATCCCATGACTCTTTAGTTTTGCCAAAAGTATCTCATGAGGGACCTTGTCAAAGGCTTTCTGAAAGTCCAGATACACAATATCAACCGACTCACCTTTGTCCACCTGATTATTCACTCCTTCAAAAAAACATAACAGATTAGTAAGACAAGATCTTCCTTGTCTAAAGCCATGTTGGCTGTCTCCCATTAGGTTATGACTATCTACATGCTGAGTAATTTTATTCTTTATGATGGTTTCTACCATTTTTCCCGGTACTGATGTCAGGCTCACCGGTCTGTAGTTTCCCGGATCACTCCTGGAACCTTTTTTAAAAATTGGTATTACATTGGCGATCCTCCAATCTTCAGGTATTAGAAATGATTTTAATGATAGTTCACAGATTACTAATAGCAGGTCTGCAATCTCGTATTTCAGTTCTTTCAACACCCTTGGATGTATACCATCCGGCCCAGGTGATTTGCTACTCTTCAGTTTATCTAATAGTTGTAATACATCTTCCCGATGTATCGATATTTCCTTCAATTCTTCCGCACCTTTAAATACCACTTCAGTCATGAGTAACACCCTACATCTTCCTCAGTAAAGACTGAAGCAAAGAATTCATTCAGTCTCTCCGCTATCGCCTTGTCGCCTCTTAGTGCTCCTTTAACCCCTTTATCATCTAATGGACCAACTGACTCTCTCACAGGTTTTTTGCTACGAATGTACTTGAAAAGGTCTTTACTTCGCGTTTTTGCTTCCGCAGCAAGCTTCTTCTCAAATTCTCCCTTTGCCTGCCTTATCAATGTCTTGCATTTGACTTGCCAGTGCTTGTGCTGTTTCCAGGTTTCGTCGTTTGGCTCTTTTTTCCATTTCCTGAAAGATGCTTTTTTGGCACCAATAGCCTCTCTGACCTCACCTTTAAACCATGCTGGCAGTTTTTTGGACTTCCTTCCACTTTTCTTAAAGCATGGAATACTGCTGGTCTGGGCTTCCAAGATAGTATTTTTCAACAACAGCCAAGCCTGAGGTACGTCTTTAACCTTTGCAACTGCTCCTTTTAGTTTTTTCTTAACTGTTTTCCTCATTTTATCATAGTCTCCCTTTCGAAAGTTAAAAGGTAGTACTGTGGATTTCCTTACTATCCCTCCTCCACTAATTAAATCAAAGGTGATCATGCTATGATCACTATTGCCAAGTGGCCCCAACAACCTTATCTCTTGCACTAGATCTGGTGTTCCACTAAGGATTAGGTCTAATATGGCTTCCCCTCTGGTCGGTTCTTGAACCAGCTGCTCCAAGAAGCAGTCATTTATTTCATCTAGGAACTTTATCTCCCTAGCATGTCCTGCCGTGACACTGACCCAGTTGATACCGGGGTAGTTGAAATCACCCATTATTATTACTGTACTGTAACTTTTGTTAGCTTCCTTGATTTCTTTGAGCATTTCATCATCCATTTGGTCATTCTGGCCGGGCGCTCAATAGTACACCCCCACTGCCATTGACTTCCCCCTTTTACATGGAATTTCAATCCATATAGATTCTACAGCAGATTTTGTTTCCTGAAAAACTTTAATCCTTTCTGACTCAATGCCCTCTCTAACATAGAGAGCAACCCCTCCACCAATTTGATCAGCTCTATCATTACGATATAGTTTGTACCCAGGTATCAGAGCCTTGTTAGTATGGTAACAGTTGTATCATGTTGCTGTAATACTTTAGTGAGAATGCCATCAATGCCTGCTGCTTTATTATTTAATAAGGCTTTCAATGCTGCTTCGACTTCTTCTTTCATCACCATTGGTTCCGGATCATAAGGTACAAGTTGAAACGACTGTTGGTCCTCTTGATCTTTATTGTATAATGACTCTGTATATTCTTTCCACCTTTTCTTGATCTTCTCAGCATCATTCAACATGGATCCTTGAGCATCTTGTAACATTCCAATTTGAGGCTGAAATGTTTTCTTTAACTCTTGTAGTTTTAGGAAAGACGATCTTGTTCTTCCTCTTATAGTTTCTGCTTCTATTTCCTTGCATGCAACATTGTAGTAATTCTCCTTGTCTTTTCTTGCTGCATGTTGGAAATCTCTGTTGAATTCTGTGATTGCCTCTCTTTCTCCTCTAGCTTTAACTTCTCTGTGTTTCTGGGCAACTTTCAGAGTTTCTTCGGTCATCCATTTGGGCCATTTTTGCTTTTTCACCTTTTGAAGAGACTTCTCGCTTTCTTCCAACACAACTTTCTTTATGTTGTCCTATAACTCTTCTGTTATTTGTATCCAAAGCAGAAAATCAATTTTGCAAGCAGTCTTTAAATTCTGGATGTATATTCTCAAGGTCAAATTCATGAGTGGCTTACTCTTTTTCAGTTTTAACTTGAGTCTGCATGCTGGAAGTTGATGATCTATATCACAGTCAAATCCAGGTTTTGTCTTTGTTGATGTTATAGAGCTTTTCCATCGTTGACTTCCACAGATGTGATCAATTTGATTTTTGTACAATCCATTTGGTGAAGTCCATGTGTACAGTCACCGCTTGTGTTGCTGGAAGAAGGTGTTTGAGATGAATAGATTGTTGGTCTTGAAGAATTCTATCAGTCTTTCTTCAATTTCATTTCTGTTGCCAAGTCCATATTTTCCAACCACTTTGCTTTCAAACTCTGAGCCTTCACGAGCTAACCTATCCAGCTTAATCTTTTTCATGCCGGCTTTTCACACTATTTGGTGCCATTGCATTGGCATATACAACCCTGAGGTTTTTATCCTGCAGTAGCTGTTTTTGCTGTATTGTGTTTCTCCACTTGTATAGGCTCTGTGTATGTTTTGGATCCTGTGTGCTTTTTAGTGGATGCTCTGCTTAAAGAAGGATCTGGGGAAGCAATTTTTGAATGTCTAGGATTATTATGATAAGGCATGTATTCAAGTGTTTCATTCAATGCAATAATAGTGGTGCCTTAGTTCTAAGGCTGGCATTCTGGATGCTCTGAGCTCTAACTCTCTACAGGAATTGGCCATAATTAAAGGTGCTTCAGGACTATTAACTATCTTGAGATTTTGCCCTCACTGCCAAACAATCCAGGAATAGATGTGTTACAGTAGGCTCAGGTAGATTAAAACCTATGACAGAAAGGCATCCTCCTTCCCAGTTGTTGCTCTTACAAATTATTTTGTTCCAATGAAACATTATAATTCTCATAACATGAAATCTGAGGTGGAACCTGAGATGAAGAGAGTCTCTCACTGTAAAAAACATTCCCAAAGCACTGATAAAAAAAGAAATCACAAAATAGAAAATGTATACATCTAGGAGATTCCATTTTGAGAGGAATTACTATTGGAACAAAATCCAATGGTCCCAAAAAGCCAAAATGTTTTCCAGGATCATCAGCTAGCAGGAATATAAATCAAATACGGGGTACAATCAGAGAAGAAAGTAAGGATTCTGAAACTGATGTTATAATTCACCTGGGAACAAATGATTTGGCCAGAAACAGCAGTCTTTTAGCACAGGCAAATTTCCAAAAGAATGGGAGGGCCTGAAGTCCTTGGTAAGGACTGTAGTTTTTCTCGAAGTAGTAGCTAGCTATGGAAAGGAGAGGAAAGTTTACATCATACAGATAATTTTGATAAGTAGCTCAGAAAATGGTGTCAACAAGAAACATTCCTGCTCAAAGCAAAACTTAAATGACTTTTAAGGGCATGCTTTCTAAACTGTAGGAATGGAGGAGTAGCCTAATGGTTAGAACACTGGCTTGGTAACCAAGCAACCAGGGCTCAATTCCCACTAGCACTCCTTGTGGCCTTGGGCAAGTCACTTACCCCCCCATTGCCTCAGAAGAAAGGCCTGGCAATCTACTTCCAGTGACACTGCCAAGAAAACCCAGGAGTCAAGACTGACTCAAAGGCACACATTGCATTGTTACTAAGCTGTGCTGATGTTTTGCAAGTATCATGCATTGAAAATAGAAATCAATGCATGGTGCATGCAACAGTTGGGCACTACCCATTGGGGATGTGTGTACCGCATGTCCCCAGCAGATACCACACTGGTTTGAACCCTAACATGCACCAGTGGCATTCACTCAGAATTAATCACTGCTGTTTTGCATTTATACTGTCAGTGTGGTCCACACATGCTGGTTTGTGCAGCTTAGTAAACATGCCCTTTATAATTCAAAAAAGGCACAGAACATGGGTAACCTGTGTGAAGCAAGAGTTACAATGAAACTAAAAGCAGAGAGCAGGTATAATTTGCACAGAGCAACAGTTACAACCCCAAATAAAAGCACCTTACTGGGCAGATTGGATGGACTGTGGTGGTCCTTATGTGCTTGCATTTACTATGCTAGTTTGAAAATAAATAAGGTCATAAAAGGGGATGCTAACTAACGTGCTATCAGGGTAGTACAGAGTTAGCATGTGGTATCAGTTCCATGCTAAAAAATAGGGTGTGGTGTTGGCCCCGCGCTAAAAACCCCACGCTGCCTAGGCAGAGCGCATTGGAACAAAGACTGGGTGGGCCGGGGCAATCCTGCTGAGCTCAGAGCAAGCACTGTGGGTGGCATTAATTGCTCCCATGGCAGTTATACCACAGCAACCTGTGGTTACTGCAAGGAGGTGGCTATATCTGCCCCCCCTGAAATTAGTGTGAAGCCCCACACTAGTATCATGGCCCATACTTGCATTAGCCAGCACAGGGCTTAGTAAACAGGCATCAAAATGTAATTAAAATAGTTTTAAAGAATTTGCATTAAAAAAGGTATCACTAGATAATATCAGACATAGCCTGGGAAAATTAATATAAAAGATCCAACATTTTGTGTGAGGCGGAACCAGTGTGATCCAATATGGACACATGATGAGACAGCTCCGGCATTTCTAGGTAGAATCCCCACTCTCCATGTCTCCCACTGCCCCCAGAGAACTATCTCTCTCGTCTTACCGAATTAGCAATATGACCACAATCAGACTTGCCCGACATGAATACCTGCAGATGCAACAAGGTGCTAAGCAATGTAAGCATGAGCCTCCATCTCCCAGCAAAATGGTGGTCACAAAAGACACAGATGGGAGTATCCAGGAATTACTTCATGAAATCCGCCATGTTAAAGAACTAGTCACGAACAATGGAGAATCTCTATCGGCAATGCATCTTGAAATTACTGAGCTTAAAGAACCCGTTTCCAACAAGTTTCTAAAAATATGCAAAGATTATAACAAATAGAGCGACAACTTGAAGATATGAATAATATAGCATGGCATAGCAATTTTTGAATCCTTGGAATACTGGAAGGGTCAGAAGGAACCAATGCAATTCATTACCTGGAAATTCTTTTGCCTCAACTTTTCAGATAGAATTTCAAAGACCTTTTGAAATACAGAGAGCACACCGTGTTCCTTCCAACACTGAGCAGAGACCAAGTTTCCTAGATCTATGGTGGTCAAAGTCCTTCAATACCAGCATGTGGTCCTCATTTTACAACCCACATAGCTGCATGCCCCTATTCAGCAGAATGGCTATAATTTGCATTTCTATGTGGACCTTGACAAAAGCCTCAGCTACAGCAACTAAAAGTGCAATACAGTTTGTATTACCCAGCCCGGATGCATATTACAGTGCATAACCAGACCCGATCCTTCGAAGACCCAGAACAACTTTGGGCCTTTCTGGATTAGTCAACACAGAACACCATCTGAATAATATTTACTCCAGTCGAAACATCCTTTTGGACTTCATGATGATCACCACTTGAAGCACCTCCTCTTACTGATGTCTCCTTCAGATATGTGAGGTACCTGCGAAGGGGTGGTTCCCCTTTGTTTGCCACCCTCTGACTTTCAATTGCGGCTCCATTAGGAAACTTGAGCCCTTTGAGACTTGAATACCTGTTGGTCTTCTGATATATGATTTGCGAAGGGGGAATAGATGGCCAAACATCATCTCAATTCAGACAAGATCCTTGTTGATTTTGCTGTTTGATCTATAAAGGGCTATATCATCAGTACATGGATATTTGGAGAGGGAGAGACAGGCGGAGATTAAGACAAAGGACCTGTAAAATATCATATATAGATAGAAATGTTATTTTACTGGAAGATAGTGGGAGTGGCAGTTTATAAGGGTTATTGTTTTGTTAGTAGCCACTGGACGGCGGAGATGCCCATCAGCGTTCAGAATGCTCTGGTTCGCCGCATACTGAATATGTGTTGTATGTATGGCTTCCAGCTCCACCCCTAAGTTCCACCCTTATATTTTATATTATTTCTTGCTTTATCCCAATATTGAGAGGCTGCTGCATTCCCATGTGCAAATATATGTTTTCCTTACTAGTTATCAACATACTGTCCCAGGTACATGTCATAGTGCTGTACTGGACCTGTGACCTTTCTTATTCAATAGTATCGATAAGGGAAAAAAGTGTTTCTTTATTGTAAAAGACAAAATGCTGATCTTATCATGCTATAAGAAACTCATTTGATTCAGTTAGAAGCCAGCTAGCTGGGTGTTGGCCCTTATATGTTGGTCTGCTCACCTACCTTACATAAGAAAAATGGCATGGTTATTTTGGCCCATCTATCCTTGACCCCTGTGATCCTTACCACAAAACCATATGTTGAATGTCATTGGGCCAAAGTTGTCTGCCAAATAGGAGGTAATAAAATTTCATTTTTTATGATATATGCCCCCAGTGTTGATAATCCCCAATTTTTCCATGAAATTGCTACAGAACTTCTGATAGATTCTCTGTCCCAATCATTGTAGGGGTGGATTTTAATTTGATCCTAGATCCTCTAATAGACAGACAGTCCTCACATATAGCATGCTCCCTAAAGCTGCCCAAATAGCGTGAAGCTTGATGGACATGGTAGGTCTCATTGACCTTTGGAGCATACAATTCCCCACCAACAGGGAATACATATTCTATTCACTTCCTCATAGTACACACTCTCGAATTTACTTCTTTTTATTGTTCAAATTGCTCCTCCATAGTCTATTATCCACTGATATCACACCCATAACCATATCCGATCATGCAGCTATTCTCCTTTTGATTCAACTTAGTCAAACTACATCAACATCTCCTTCCATGGAGATTGGATAAGGCTTTACTCTTGCAGACTATTCATAACCTAATTACACAATATTTTGTAATCAATCTTCCTATGGCAACTTCAGACTGGGCCACCATCACCAGTTACTCAATAGGGATTGCACGACAATGAAAGGAGATCCTTCAGGATCTAGAGGCACATATTCTCACAGGGGAACAAGTCCTTCTTCATCATGCATTCTACTCCAACTGCAGAAGGTGCATTATGAGTATAATAGAATACTACTTGGAGATCAAGTATCACAGGTGATTTTTACACAACAAAACTGCTATTTCATATAGGCTAATAGAATGGGTCAGTTGTTAGCAAATAAACTTAAATTACAAAACAATTCTATTAACTTTGCTGCACTTAAAGATGACAGCAGGCACATTTTGACACAAAGTCAGGATATTCTATGTCAATTCTGAACATTCTATCAGCATTTATATACTTCTGAAATCACCAATATGTTCTCCCTGATGTGATATTTCAAGATCTTACCCGGCCAACCCTGACACAGGGGCAAGCCAATAGTCTCAGTGCTGACCTTCCATTAGACAAAGTCCTTGTGGCCATTAAACAACTCCCTACAGGGAAGACACCTGGACCAGATGGTTTTCCACCTGAATTTTATTGGGTCTTTCAGTTAGAAATTACCCCACATCTCCTTACTTTTTATAACTTAATGATCGCCGAAACACCAAATATAGGGGCTTTTGATTAGGTTACCATAGTAGTACATGAGAAGCCCGGTAGAGATCCTCAGATGGTTGGTAATTATAGGCCAATATTATTGCTTAAATTAGATTATAAAATCTTAGCTAAACTATTAGCAAACCGGTTATCAAAGATCATATCCACTATTATATATCCAGATCAATGTGGATTTGTTGTTGGACGTTCAACTTTAGACAATGCTCGCCTCCCCTATCAGGTTCTAACCCTTACCTCATACCTTCAAACAACTCTAGTTGGGCTCTCATTTGATGCTGAAAAAGCATTTGATCACTTAGAATGGTATTTCCTGTTATGAACTCTTCAATGGTTTGGAATATCCACTGGATTTATTAGTAAGATCAACATGCTTTATGCTCGTCCCAAAACCCACATTCTGGCAAATGCTACCCCTTCCCAAGCTTTCTTTTTGCAGAGAGGCACCCGGCAGTGATGCCTCCTATCCCTGCTACTTTTCAACATTGCGTTAGAACCACTTGCACTTATGATATGACAGAATAGTATGGTTAAGGGGCTACAAGTTGGGAATGCACATGTCAAAATATCTGCATATGCAGATGATCTGCTACTATTCTTAGACCCGTTCTCTATCCCTATAATGTCTTTTTTTTTGTTTCAAAAAATGCTTTATTAAATAATAATACAGTAAGAAATTACACAAAGTCCCCATCAAGAGGGAAGCTTATCTGACAATAACTACAAGATACAAAAATAAAGAAAAATGAGAATATAAAATGTTTCAATAAAATACACAAAACAATAACATTGTTCCTGATCAAACATATTAATATACCCACATTAACTAAACTGTGAGGCTGAAAATAAAAAAGGAAATCAACCATTCAATTTCTTTCCAGACAAAAAAAGCTTCTACCTGAACTGGATCAAAAATTATATACTTAGGAGTATGTTTACTAAACCGCGGTAAAGGAGCAAGTGTGCCGTTAGCACACGCTAATGGGGCAATTGCACCCATAGCACGAACAAAACATCGCCTTAGCACGCGCTAACAGGACCGGCAGTGTAAAGCGCCCTATGGGCGGAGAGTAGGGGTCAATGGGCAGGGAGTTGGTGGGAACAAGGCCTGGCTCCCTTAATGCTGTCACCTTAACACCAGGAACATTACTGCGAGTGAAAACCTGTCGGTAAGGGTGTGCTTTGAGGAGAGATAGCCTATTTAAATGTCTGCAATGTGCTGCACAGACAGGTGAGCCCAAGAAAGTGATAGTAGTGCACTATTTGCAGCAACAGCATAATGCCTATGTATGAAAGGGCAATTTGTTGATGGTGCAAATGGGTCATAGGAGGGTGCATGTGGATCATGCAGTGGGGGCACAGGGTGGAACAGGTGACTGCCTAGGTGGCACATTCGAACAGAAGACCGGTAAATATGCAAGACAGTGTCTGACCAAGGTCCATCATACCCAGTATCCTGTGACCAACAGTGTCCAAACTAGGGAACAGGTACCTAGCAGGTACCCCAAAGGGCACACATGATCCACAATGCTTCTAATGGGACACGCAATGCAAAGCAGAGGTCCACACTAGCAATGATTGAGGGACCTTCCCCAGGAACCTGGCCAAACATATTTTAAACACAGCTACACTAGCTACCTTTACTACAGCCTCCAGTAATGAAATGCAGAGGTCGATCATGCATTTACTGAAAAACTAGTTTCAGTAGTCTGGGAAGTACCCCCAGTGCTTGTCCCCTAGTCTACCCACTCTCCTATGGCAGAAACAAGCAACCAATATTTACCCTTTCCAGTCTATGCAATATGCTCTAGACCCCCATACCTACCACACTGCAGCCGTCTCCACCCCAGGTTGTAGAGACATAACAGTGGCAAGCGGTGATGGGGGGGATGTGTGGCTGTCAATGTATGCCTCCCCACCCGGACCCTGCACCCTAGGCACCCACCTACCCACTAGTCTGTGACTGCACACCACCATCACTGACAACACATGGGCATGTCAGCATGGTGGGGGAGGGGGTGTTGGTGGAGTGGACAGAAGTGCCTGCATGCAGCAGACCACAGTCATGCCCTGTTCCAGTGTGTGGTGTGCAGTGCAACATGCAAAGTATGTCTGATGGAAAGCAAGGTAGTCCCAGGGACTGATGTGCCTATGTGGTAGCACTGTGGTACATTGCACACAGTTGGTGTGTATTGAAACAGATTTGGGTCCTGGCTGTGGATCCTGCAGTACATATCCCAAGATTTTATCCCACAAGGCAGATACAACACCAACATGTGCAATCCCCAATGCATCAGCCAACAAATACCCACACAGACAGGCTCCACTATCCACAGCTGGATGGATGGTCAGGCTGTTGGCTCCGGCACATGGAGCAGTGGTTAGCATCACAGCACTACTACTAGCTCCTGCACAATGAGCATGCCTTATCAATGCCTGGACTGAGATTGGGACCAGTGTGGTGGGCAGGGATGCCAACCATCCCTATCTTTGCACAGTGCTGCAACATGATTGTGTATGTCTATCCATTGTTTTGTGGCTTTCTACTCCTCACTGGGCCTCACAATACCTACAATGTTTCCAGTGTTAGCCTGCAAATGTGCATGATGAGGAGCAAAGTATTGTGGGTATGAACCAGACAGGGTGGATTAGGCAGGATGCGCCTGCATCAGGGGTAGGGCAATGGCTAGGATGTTGTAGTGCCTGACCACCACCTGCATGGACCAGGTGGCCACAGCATGTCCTGCTGGGAGGACACTCTGACCGAACAGTGACTATGGCACAGCTACGTACCCATATAGTGCTATATAGTGTCTGCCTCTAGTGATATGGGTGTGCTTTCTGTTCTGGGGGGCTCAATCACTGAACCGACTGCTGGGTGTCTGTGCTGTATATCCCAAGCATGGGTGCGCAGGGTCCCTCTGCACACATGTAATGCAGACTTTCTGCAGTTAGTATCTACATGGCGGGAACACCCAGTGGGGGGCATCAAGCGCAGCCTGAATGTGCTTTCTGCAGGTGAATTTTAGACCTAGCTGGTTGGGAAGTAAGCTTTTCCAGGCTTGCTCCCAGTACTACGGATAGGGCCTTAGTAACAGGTGTGGCCTACTGGTTGGGGCATGTTACCTCAGCCTGAGGGCTCAAATCCCACTGGACCACAGCAACCTCAAGTCAGAGGGACTGGGGTTTCCTGAGGCAAGCCACATACCCCTCCATTGCCTCAGGTACA
Source organism: Ichthyophis bannanicus (assembly GCA_033557465.1). Lineage (NCBI taxonomy): Eukaryota > Metazoa > Chordata > Amphibia > Gymnophiona > Ichthyophiidae > Ichthyophis > Ichthyophis bannanicus. Next base: position 604,406,288 of record CM066035.1, on the reverse strand, counting down.
AGACGTTGATTGCAAGACCTTTGGGGACAAAGGAAATGTATACTGTACCTGACTATACATTGCTTTTTCCTGGTGCAAAGCAGTATGTAAGCATTGTTACATAACATATATATTGTCACCCGTGAAGGTCCCCAGAGGCTAAAAGCGTGGGTATTTCATCGGGGCGTTCTCTTAAGTAGCAAGGGGAGTGGTACAAAAGGCGTTGCAATGCCCTCTGAGAGTTGTAGTCCCACAAGCTAACAAAAGAATTAAGTTGTAGTCGAGTAGCAAGGCTTAAGACAGGACTTTTTATTTCCCCTTCCCGGGCGGATTTTCAAAGCAATGGATATAAGAACAAAATGACCATACGGCTGGTACAAAATGAAAGGAACAACTGGAACAAAAATACTGCTTATCTTCAGCTTATAGTGGAAAAGAAAAAGGTAGTTTAAACAGTCCTTTTCACTCAAGGTAAGTTTCTTCACTTCCTTTCCTTAGCAAAACTTCCAGAAACCTCTTCAGCATAAAGAAGTGATTTCATCAGACAAAGTCAATGTACAATCCATACAATTATCAGAAGCAGGTTCCTCATATAAATCACATTGCATTTCTTCACATTCCTCTTCTGTATAAAGTCCTTTTGGATTGTAACTCACATTATTTTTAAACAGTCTCTCTCTATGGCTAAGAGAGTTCCTCTCCTCCTCACAGCTAGAGTAGAATGGGAAATTACCACACTCTCTGGAGTTGCTATTTTGAGAGTCACATAACTCTTGGTAAGTACAGGGAAAGTCTTCACTTTCTATGTCTCTTCTATTAGAAGCAATACCTCTACCTTCACAGTCTCTCTGCTCAGAGTTTCTCGGTACAGCAGAGCCTTGCCAAGACGAAAGCGTTTTACTGCTTTTCTCTCTCTGTTTTCCCTGGAGCCTGAAACTCCCTTCAGGGTAGAAGCTCTCTCCCTCCTTGTACCTGTTACTTGGTAGGTTGGCTTTCCTAAGCCTGGGTCCAGGAATGTTTCCTCTGCCCCCTTCTTGGTAAAGTTCACTGGGCTTCTGTTTAGCCATGCCCTGCTCTCTGAAGCAGTTCTTCTGAGTTCTTTCAGCTGCCCTGGTTCTACCGGGTTTCCAAGTTCCTCCCATCCTCCAGTTACCAGCTGTTTTATCCCAGCTACCAACGGCTCTTGACTTCCCTGGTGGTCTCCCCTCACTAACCTCCGGTAAGTGAATTTTATCTGCGTGTATCTTAGTGTTTGCTTGGGCTCCGCCCCCTCCCAGCTGCTCCTCATTACCTAATGAGCTGTGAGCTAGCTTGCTATTCGGGCGTGCTCTCACACCTTGTGATGCAGTCTGTGTATGTTGCCTATAGCAACTCTTGGCCATGTGCTGCACTGAGCTGTCAATGTCAGATCTGTTTTGCTTTGATTTTCCTATCTCCATAGGCTCTGACTGATCTACACCATGACAGATCCCCCCCCCCCTTAAAATATTACGGGCTGCTGAACCTTTCAGACAGCACGTAATCTCATCATGGGTACTGTAGTGCTGCTCTACACTGACCAGACTGGCAGTGGCTGACCTATCCTTCCACGGCTTTAGGACATTTAGGTGATAAACCTGTTGGCACCCGTTTTCGTTCTCTACCCGATATGAGACCGGCCCCACTTTCTTCACCACTGTGCAAGGCCCTTTCCAATGGGATTCAAACTTAGGTCCCGGGTCTGCTACTTGGATAAGTACCCTGTCCCCTACAGCCAATTGCCTAGGTCTCGTGCCCCTGTCGTAATAGTGCTTTTGCTTCTGTTGACTGGCCTGTAAATTCTCTATTGAGGTCTTTGACGTCCTCTCTAAATGTTCCCTCAAGTTGTTTAAAAACTGAGGTACGCCAACCTCTTGTGTGTTTGGCTCAACCCACTGTTCATGTAAAATATCTAAAATTCCCCTAGGGGTACGTCCAAACAGAAGTTCGTAGGGGGATGCCCCCACGGACGCTTGTATGTGTTCCCTACACACGTACAATATGAATGGGAGTAGAGTGTCCCACTCAGACATCTCTCCCTTTTTTAAACCCCTTCTCAGCATTTGTTTTATGGACTGATTCATCCGCTCCACGAGTCCATTGGACTGCGGATGATACGCTGCAGTCCGTATATGCCTTATGCCGAACGCCTCCCATACCATAGCCAAGTGCTTGGATAGAAAATTACTTCCTTGATCCGTAAGTACCTCTCTAGGGAAACCTACCTCGCAAAATAATTTCACAAGCTCCAGGGCTATTATCCTCGCAGAGGTGTTCCTCAATGGGATAGCCCAAGGGAATCGTGTAGCATGATCTACTATTACAAGAATGTACTGAAAACCCCTCGATGTTCTGATCAGAGGCCCTACGATGTCCATTCCTATACGGCTTATGGGCACTGCTATAGTGGGTGTGGGCACCATAGGTATTGCCTTAGGTTTTTGGGCTGTAACTCTCTGACAGGTGGGACAGGATTCGCAATACTGTTTTGTCTCTTTGAAGACCCCTGGCCAATAAAACCGGGCCAATATTTGGTCCAGGGTGCCTTGGATTCCTTTGTGGCTACCCACCGGGTGGTCATGTGCCAACCGTAAAACTATGGCTTTAAAAGTCGTTGGCACTACCAACTGTTTTCGTACGGCATCGGTATGTGGGTCAATGATCTCTCTATATAGGATTTCTTTTTCTAAGAAAAACCTAGGAAGGGTAGGTCGGGTTTCCTGGGCCCATTCAAAGGCTCTCTTAAGAGCCGGGTCAGCCTGCTGTTCCGCTGGGAACGATGGGAACTTTTGAACCAGTTCTGCAGGCACCCAGGGCAATCCTGCTCCGGCCTCCAATTCGGCCCTCCCTCGGGTCCTATAACGTCTCTCTTGACATTTTTTAGCCTTCTCCTTTTTACCCTCCTTAGCTGGGGCATGGATTAAATCTTCATGTACAGGAAGAATGCCTCCCTCTCCCTCATCTAATTCTTCCCCTTGGGATTCTTCCTCCCCTTCAGGGTTCTCTGCACTCTCAGATGACATCCTTCCCACCCCTGAGGTACCGGCTTGCGACCGGGTGGAAACTAGGCCTGTTCTGGCGCTCAAATCTTTCACCAGCCCCTTACAAAAGGGAGGCCAGTCCCTACCTAGGATGATGTCTCTGGGAAATTTCGGGACTACGGCTACCTGTACTTCTTTTTCCGTGCCCAACCCACGCACGGACAGTCTATGCAAGGGATAGTGTGAAAATGCGCCGTGCACGCACCTTATCCGCACCTGGCCCTCTGCTTGACTCGGGGCTGACTGACGGCGCTCCTCAATGGCTTCCCAGAGCTTGCGTGAAATCATGCTCTGGTCAGCCCCCGAGTCAAGTAGTGCCAGTGCTTCTACACCCTCTACCTGAACTTGTAGAAGGAATCCTTCTTGGACGGGCTTCTCAGCTCCAGACACGAGGACTGTCCATTCTGTGCAGTTCCTCCGGAAATGTCCAGCTTTTCCACATGCATAACATTTCCCTTTACATGTAAACAAAACATTGTCATTAACATTCTTATCAACAGTATTATACATTTTACTCTTGGGATACTTTCCCTTTTTACTAAACTCGGACATACCAACCGCCTTTAACACACCAACCCCTGAGGTGTCAGCCATTTCCGCCTCAAAATATCTTTCCGCCAGATTGGCTGCCTCGTCAGTGGTTTGGCAGTTTTGCAGGGTAAGGAAAGTTTTTACCTCTGTAGGCACAGCCTGCATAAACTGCTCCAATACGACTGTGTCTACTACTGACTCTAGGGTTCTCCTTTCGGGAGTCAGCCATTTCCAGGCTAGACTTTTTAGCCTTTGCGACAAAGCTTTGGGAGTCTCCCGAGGCTTTATTTTGGCTTCCCTAAACATTCTTCTGTAATGTAATGGGGTCAAACCTAATCTGTCCTTGACCGCCCTCTTTATCTCACTATAGTCAGAGGCAAGGATGGCAGGCATAGCTTTATAGGTGGATAGAGCTTCGCCTATGAGCGACATCGCGAAGCGGGTTGCCCACTGCTCTATTGGCCATTTTAAAGCTTCCGCTATACGCTCGAAGGCGTCTATGAAGTCATCCAAATTGTCATAGGGATTCAATTGTCCCACAGTAAATGCATGGCAAGTGTTCTGTCCTACCCCCGGAATCATAGTGGGGGTATCAGCTCCTTGCTCCATCGGCTTCTTTAGGAGTGCTTCCATGGTCTCCAGGAGTGGCCTCTGCTGCTCCCTCATGGCGATGGCACTCTGCTCCTGGATGTGGCGACCAGCTCGACCTGCTTGTCCCATTGGAGCTGCATCCAGTGCATCACATCTCTCGCGTCCATCCTCGGCATCTGCGTCCCTGTGGAGAAAAAGAAAAGAAAAAGGCCCACAAAGTGCGGCACTTATGGTTCTTTTACACCGCCTATCTCTCTGCGTGCACAGTAGCGCCCCCTTTCTTACCCGTCCTTCCACACTTATGGCCCAGGTAATCTTTACCTTAGCCTTCATGTAGAATCAGGCCTGTAAGAAAGGTCACTGTGCTCAGCTCCCCTGGCCGATCTGCCAGCGAACTTGCTTCCGATGGTTCTCCCAGTACAGCGGCAGTTTTCTTCAGTAGACTGTAGCGTTCCTTTAATATTGTCCTTTAATTCTCAAGGCAAAAATCCATAAAACTATGCCAGCCTGTCACCCGTGAAGGTCCCCAGAGGCTAAAAGCATGGGTATTTCTTCGGGGCGTTCTCTTAAGTAGCAAGGGGAGTGGTACAAAAGGCGTTGCAATGCCCTCTGAGAGTTGTAGTCCCACAGGCTAACAAAAGAATTAAGTTGTAGTCGAGTAGCAAGGCTTAAGACAGGACTTTTTGTTTCCCCTTCCCAGGCGGATTTTCAAAGCAATGGATATAAGAACAAAATGACCATATGGCTGGTACAAAATGAAAGGAACAACTGGAACAAAAATACTGCTTATCTTCAGCTTATAATGGAATAGAAAAAGGTAGTTTAAACAGTCCTTTTCACTCAAGGTAAGTTTCTTCACTTCCTTTCCCTAGCAAAACTTCCAGAAACCTCTTCAGCATAAAGAAGTGATTTCATCAGACAAAGTCAATGTACAATCCATACAATTATCAGAAGCAGGTTCCTCATATAAATCACATTGCATTTCTTCACATTCCTCTTCTGTATAAAGTCCTTTTGGATTGTAACTCACGTTATTTTTAAACAGTCTCTCTCTATGGCTAAGATAGTTCCTCTCCTCCTCACAGCTAGAGTAGAATGGGAAATTACCACACTCTCTGGAGTTGCTATTTTGAGAGTCACATAACTCTTGGTAAGTACAGGGAAAGTCTTCACTTTCTATGTCTCTTCTATTAGAAGCAATACCTCTACCTTCACAGTCTCTCTGCTCAGAGTTTCCCGGTACAGCAGAGCCTTGCCAAGACGAAAGCGTTTTACTGCTTTTCTCTCTCTGTTTTCCCTGGAGCCTGAAACTCCCTTCAGGGTAGAAGCTCTCTCCCTCCTTGTACCTGTTACTTGGTAGGTTGGCTTTCCTAAGCCTGGGTCCAGGAATGTCTCCTCTGCCCCCTTCTTGGTAATGTTCACTGGGCTTCTGTTTAGCCGTGCCCTGCTCTCTGAAGCAGTTCTTCTGAGTTCTTTCAGCTGCCCTGGTTCTACCGGGTTTCCAAGTTCCTCCCGTCCTCCAGTTACCAGCTGTTTTCTCCCAGCTACCAACGGCTCTTGACTTCCCTGGTGGTCTCCCCTCACTAACCTCCAGTAAGTGAATTTTATCTGCGTGTGTCTTAGTGCTTGCTTGGGCTCCGCCCCCTCCCAGCTGCTCCTCATTACCTAATGAGCTGTGAGCTAGCTTGCTATTCGGGCATGCTCTCACACCTTGTGATGCAGTCTGTGTATGTTGCCTATAGCAACTCTGGGCCATGTGCTGCACTGAGCTGTCAATGTCAGATCTGTTTTGCTCAGATTTTCCTATCTCCATAGGCTCTGACTGATCTACACCATGACAATATATACCCAACATGGGTCTAGACACCCTTCCCTCCTGGTGTCTTAAGATGCCTTAAGATGTGATAAGACGCTTCAAGGTGCCGCTAGAAGTGCTAAGGCGCCTTAAGGTGCCTCAAGATGTGCTAAGGCGCCTCAAGATGTGCTAAGGCACTTCAAGGTGCCTCAAGAAGTGCTAAGGCGCCTTAATGTGCCTAATGATGTGTCAAGGTGCCTTAAGGTGCCTTAAAATGTGATAAGGTGCCTTAGCACATCTTAAGGCACCTTGAGGTGCCTTGTCTTCTGTTAAGGTGCCTTATCACATCTTAAGATACCTTGTCTCTCCTTAGGACATCTTGTCACCTTACCACACTTGGTCCTGTTAACTCATGTTAAATGACCCAAAGAACCCTAACGCCAGCATGCCCCCTACCTGCCCACTGCCTTAAATGGCTTCAGGAACCTTAATGCTGCACTTACTGCCAGTGACCTTACCACGGTTTAGTAAACATACCCTTTATTTCACATAATTCACAAGGCACTTACATGGGTATTTTAAATAAAATGAAGCCTCAAGGGCCAAGACCTGAGAAGTTTACATACATCAGGGAACACTTGGATTGCTCTACCACAAAAAGGAGTATTTTTCTTAGAAAAATATAAACACATTACCAGATTCTTGTCTAACAAAGGTATAAAGAAATGACTTAGGTAGTGTGTGTTGGAATAGCATCTTTCGAAGACTCTAAAAAAGCTGAAACATCTAATGTCTAATTCACAACCAAGTGTTTTAACTCCCCTTCACCCAAAGTCTCAGTCTTGACCCCCTGGGGTACATAATACAAATGTGATATTTTTATTGTTCCACATCATTGATCAACAAAATCTCTTTTAAGTACTTCTGAAAAAGAATCGGGGGGGGGGGGGGGGAGACAAATAATGAGTATGAGGAAAATGAATAAACCTTAAATTATTTGCCCATGCTGCATTCTCAAACGACTCTAATTGATGGTGAACCATTAAGCTATCTCAAACAGACAATGAGAGAGCAGCTTGGGCAAGAGCAATTTGCCCCTACAATTTCATAGCAGAAGATTTACAACTAAGAAGACAAGTGTCTTGATCAGAAAACTTAGCTACAACATCATTAGAAAACTGTGCAATCTAGGATAGTGATGACCGCAGAGACATTTCAGTGTGAGTCATTGCGTCCCATAACAAAATGTCATTTGGCTCTCTTATTTCCTCTAAGGGAGTCAAAAAACATAAAGGCTCAGGATTCTTTAAAGAAACACTAACTCCACAGTCCAATTTGGAAGACATTGTCCGAGATGGAAACAGGGCTCCCTTCCCTACCAACATAGCTGAGGAGTGGCACATCTCTTTATTTTCCTCAAGGCTGGGTGAGGTAAAACCCAAATTACTGGAGCTGGTAGAGAGTGTGGAGGACTCGGGCAGAATAACAGCCTTGGACTGCCTGGATTGCTGGCCGGTGCTTGGTTGCAGCGTTTCTTCCCCCTTGTGTGCCTTTGGAAATCGGGCAGGCGGGCCCTGGGCACCTTCTTCTCAGCGGGGACCTTCACCCCTTTAAAACCTGCTCCCCGGCAGAGGTTTTCCCGAGCTGGTAGAGAGTGTGGAGGACTCGGGCAGAATAACAGCCTTGGACTGCCTGGATTGCTGGCTGGTGCTTGGTTGCAGCGTTTCTTCCCCCTTGTGTGCCTTTGGAAATCGGGCAGGCGGGCCCTGGGCACCTTCTTTTCAGCGGGGACCTTGCTATATTTGGTTGCCTTGGTTTCATCGCGGAGCGTGATCGCGGAGCGTGTTTCGAAGGAGCGTGGTCAAAGGAGCAGGTCCTGCTCCTTTGGCGCTCCTTCGGCGATACTGCAGCACTGCTCTGCTCCCCACTCATATTGGTGAGAAATGGGGAAGCAGAAAGGCAAGAATGTGGACAAGGCCTCCGGTGCCGGGGCAGGGGAGAAACAGTCCGGTCCATTAGACAGGCATTTTGCGCCTGTCCCTATAGCGCAGTCGTCACCGGATGGAGTATCTCTCGATTCCAGTGGGAGATCTCCTCCTCCTTTACCTGCACCGTTGCGGACTTTGGACCTGTCAGTTAAATCTTCTGAAGTCGCAAGTATAGCTAAATTGCCTTTGGTTATGCCTATACCTGTACAATTGCCAGTTCTGAATGTGGTGTCTAATATTTCTCCTCCCTCAGCTGAAGATGTTGTAACATTGAAAGATATCTGGTCTGTTTTATTATCCCTTGACAAGAAAGTTTCCTCTACTTTAAATTCGTTATGTACCTTCTCTCAAGAAGCTGTTTTAACTTTTCAGCAACTTGATGAGAAGGTTAATTCTTTTGATAAATCGGTTCAGCTCTTGGGTTCTCAGATTCCTCCTTTGATGGCAGCGCATACTGTTGCTGTAAAGAATTCTTTTGTTTTATATTCCCGTGTGGAGGCTCTAGAAAACTCTTCTCGTGTATGCAATCTTCGGTTTCTTAACTTTCCTCATACCTCTCTTATTGCTCCTAGAATACTTTTAGAAAAGTATTTTAAGGAGGTACTTCATATTCAAGATCCGATCATTGTTTTACAGGCATATTATATTCTTGCAACTAGAAAAAATGTTAATCCTCAGGAGGGGGGTTTAGATGAAATTGTACCGGCTATTTCTAATTTAACTGCCTTTTTAGAGGATTCTACTGACAATGTTTCCACTCGGTCTACTCTTTTGGTTACTTTTGCCTCCATCGAAGTTAAGCTGCGGATACTTCGTGCTTTCTTTAAAAAGAAATCTGTCCCTTTTTGTGGACAAGTTCTCAATGTTTTTCCCGACGTATCTCGCGAGACTCAGCTTCGGCGGAGGCAGTTTCTAGCTCTTAAACCCAAGGTGTTGGCCTTAGGGGCCACCTTTTTTTTTCGATTTCCTTGTAAATGTTTGATTGGATTTGAGGGAGCTTCCTTTGTTTTCATGGATATAACCCATTTAGAAAAATTTCTGAATGATCGCTCCGGAGCAGGTTTAAGGGATAGGACCGGTACATAGATATTATGTCCTCCAATAGTGTAGGCTTTCGGCCTGGTTTTCTGTTTGACTATAATTATTTAATCTTTGTTAATTTGCCAGCCCCATTTAATGTGGACTAAATATTGTAACATGTTTCTTTTTATTGATTGCATATGTACGATTTACTGTTATTTTCCTATTTTGATTTGGTGTATTTCACTATAAATGCTCAATAAAAAAAAAAAAAAACAAAAAAAAAACCAAATTACATGGAGGAGACACACCCGAGAAAGTACTCACAGTTCCAGATGAAAGTTCCACTCCAGGGGTGGAAGCATCCAGTACAGTCGGCTGAAGATGCCGATCCATAGGACCAACGATTTTAACAGATTTTGCTGACACTGTCTGCAACACCCTCTTCCTCCTTTTCCCCATACAAGCCATTCTCGGGCACAAAACATCTCAGGACACCGAAGAAGCACCAAGTGAAACATTGTATAGACAAGGCAGATATTAGCCCAAGACACTTGTTACAGGAGTGGGGTTTACTTAACAAAATGAGAGAACTAGCTGAAAGCTACCAGGTGGCATCCAAGATATAAGCTCTTTTAAGTTATCCCTCTAGTCTTCGCTGTACTTGTACGGAGAGGTCCTGGGAAAAGGACCTCAATACCATGCTCATCTCATAGCATGGAAAGTGTTTTTTGGTCTCACTCCTCATACCTCTATGTCAGCCTCCATGACATAATCACTCTACTTTTTGTCCCATAAGGCTTTTATCACCCCAGTCCTTTTAACTAAATGGCAGAGTAGACAGACCAATCATTGCTGGTTGTGTCAGACCCACCTGGGTACCTTTCATCATGTACTTTTTGCATGCCTAAAAATGTAATCCTTCTGGCAGCCTATATGGAAAAAGATCAAAAATATCCTTAAGGTTTGGGGGGAGGGGACGGCTCACCTATCGGATCCAGACCAGCTGTATTCCACGCATTAAGAAAAGTGGAAGAAAGTCCAAAAAACTGCCAGCATGGTTTAAAGGTGAGGTCAGAGAGGCTGTTGCTGCCAAAAGAGCAACCTTCAGGAAATGGAAAAAAGAGCCAAATGATGAAAACTGGAAACAGCACAAGCACTGGCAAGTTAAATGCAAAGCATTGATAAGGCAGGCAAAGCGGGAATTTGAGAAGAAACTTGCTACGGAAGCAAAAACACGAAATAAAGACTTTTTCAAGTACATTCGTAGCAAAAGGCCTGTGAGAGAGTCAATTGGACCATTAGATGATAGAGGGGTAAAAGGGGCAGTAAGAGGAGACAAGGCTATAGCAGAGAAACTGAATGAATTCTTTGCTTCGGTCTTTACTGAGGAAGATGTAGGGATGTTACCCAAGACTGAAGTGGTATTTAAAGGTGATACTGCAGAGGAATTGAGAGAAATATCGCTACACCGGGAAGATATATTACAACTATTTGATAAACTGAATAGTAGCAAATCACCTGGACCGGATGGTATACATCCCAGAGTGTTGAAAGAACTGAAATATGAGATTGCAGACCTGTTATTGGTAATCTGTGAACTTTCATTAAAATCATCTGTAATACCTGAAGATTGGAGGGTCGCCAACGTAACACCAATTTTTAAAAAGGGTTCCAGGGGTGACCCGGGAAATTATAGACCGGTGAGCCTGACGTCAGTACCAGGGAAAATGGTAGAAACCATCATAAAGAACAAAATTACACAGCATGTAGATAGTCATGGCCTAATGGGAGACAGCCAACATGGCTTTAGACAAGGAAGATCTTGTCTTACTAATCTGATCTGTTTTTTTGAAGGTGTGCATAAACAGGTAGACAAAGGTGAGTCGGTTGATATAGTGTATCTGGACTTTCAGAAAGCTTTTGACAAGGTCCCCCATCAGAGACTTTTGGCGAAGCTAAAAAGTCATGGGATAGGAGGCAGTGTACTATTGTGGATCGGGAACTGGTTAAAAGATAGAAAGCAGAGGGTAGGGCTAAATGGCCAATATTCCCAATGGAAAAAGGTGAATAGCGGAGTACCCCAGGGATCTGTACTGGGTCCGCTGCTTTTTGACATATTCATAAATGACCTGGAAAAGGGAATAACTAGTGAGGTTATCAAATTTGCAGATGACACAAAACTGTTTAAAGTTGTTAAAACCCAAGAGGATTGTGGAAAACTGCAGGAGGATCTGGATAAATTGGAAGACTGGGCATCCAAATGGCAGATGAAATTTAATGTGGACAAGTGCAAAGTTATGCACCTAGGAAAGAACAACCCACACTATAGTTACACGATGCAAGGCTCCACATTAGAAACCACCACCCAGGAAAAAGATTTAGGAGTCATCGTGGATAACATGTTAAAACCCTCCGCCCAGTGTGCAGCGGCGGCCAAGAAAGCAAATAGAATGCTAGGTATCATAAGGAAAGGGATGGAGAATAAAACAAAGGATATTATAATGCCTCTGTATCGCTCCATGGTACGACCGCACCTTGAATATTGTGTGCAATTCTGGTCACCGTATCTTAAAAAGGACATAGAGTTATTAGAAAAAGTACAGAGAAGAGCCACCAAATTGGTGAAGGGGATGGAAGGCTACTCCTATGAAGAGAGGCTAAAAAGGTTAGGGCTCTTTAACCTAGAAAAGAGACGGCTGAGGGGAGATATGATAGAGGTGTATAAATTAATGAATGGAGTGGAACGGATAAACGTGGATCAATTGTTTACGCTATCAGAATATAGAAGGACTAGGGGACATGTAATGAAGCTACAGGGTAAACTATTTAAGACAAATAGGAGAAAATATTTCTTCACTCAACGTGTAATCAAACTCTGGAATCTGTTACCGGAGGATGTAGTAAGGGCTGTTAGTATAGCTGGGTTTAAAAAAGGTTTGGACAAGTTCCTGGAGGAAAGGTCCATAAACCACTATTAAAAAGGGACCCAGGATATCAATGCTTGGCCTAGTACAAGCACTGCAGAACCTGTGTCTTTTGGGGAAACTGCTAGGTACGTATGACCTAGATTGGCCACTGTTGGAAACAGGATACTGGGCATGATGGACCTCGGTCTGACCCAGTATGGCATTTCTTATGTTCTTATGTTCTTATGTTCTTATCCTTATACTCCACTCGTTGGCTCAAATTCCTAACTTGCAAGTTAAGGGTGTTTCTTTTCATCTGGCCGCAGCAGACCATGGCCTAGCCCCGTTTAGGTGGGTGCCATGCACTGCAACAGACAGGCTCCGTCTGACAAACAGTCATGGTATCTCCAGGGAATGACCTGTCCCTGTGGCAACAGTGTGGTGCAGTACACACAACCAGTGTGCTCAGAAGCAGAAGGTCACAGGTTGAAGTCCCAGCTGTGGTTCCTGCCAACCCTGTCCCCATATTTTACCCAGTAATCAACCCTCATAAGAAAGACGGAACCTTTATTGCAGATAGAATAAACATGCCTGGGACAACTACATTTCACCCTACAGAGCACAGACACCATAAACATGTGCAATACCTCGAGTAGAGTTTCCCAAATGCAATCCTGGAGGGCCAAACACCATTCAGGTTCCATGCTGTCGCTAATAAAGATGCCTGTGCTGCATTTCTATGCGCCGCCCCCATGGTATGCAGATATCTTCCATGCATATTCATCAGGGACAGCATGAAAACCCGAACAGTATGTGGCCCACCAGGACCACAGGTGGGAACCCCTGCCCTAGAGCAGCGGCCAACAGGGGCAGAAACACCCGCACCCACAGGCCCCATTATCCACAGCCTCCTGGACAGGTAGGATGTTGGGTCCTGCGTGCATCTCCCAATACTAGCACTTGCATACCTTAGCAATGCCGCCCTAAACCCGGGAATACGGTACACAGATATCAAAAGGTTGCTATGATTACTGGCACATAGCAATTCCTAGATTTAGCACAATCTGCTCAGCGAGCTGTATCATACCAACCTCTCTGGTGTCTGTGGAGTGTGTGTCAGGTCTGGTAAATGACAGTGTCCACCACCCTGGGGAGTGACCCCAACAGTACTGCATACCATAGCCATGCCTGCACTGTGCCCAGGACTGGTGCGGTGGCCAGGGCTGCCAAAAGCCTCTATAGTTGCACAATGCTGGCATAGGTGTGGGGAGTGTGTGACTGTCTATCCAGTGTGTGGTGGCTGCAAACACCCTCCACAGCCCACACTGCTAGCACTGTTGCCAGTATTGGCCTGACAATGTGCATAATGAGGAGCAAGGTACTGTGGGAATAGCCAGGATAGGGTGGCCTGGCCTGGATTCATCTGTACATAGCATATGGCAATGGCTCGGACATTGTAGTGCCGGCGACCACCTGCACGGACAGGGTGGCCACAGCATGTCCTGCTGGGAGGTCACTCTCACCCTGACTGTGCAATGACCACGGCATTGCTGGGTTCCCCCATAGTGCTATACAGTGTTTTTCTTGAGTGATATATATTGGTTCTGTTTTCTAGGGACCAGTCACTGATTTATCTGCTTGGTGGGTGTGCACACATCTCTTCCAGGGATATGCACTATGGTCTAGCTAGCAGACTGTCTGCAGTTTGTATGTGTGTTGTTGGAACACCTTGCAGGGTGCAGTGGCTGGTGACTCACTGTGCTTGTTGCTGGAGAATGTCAGATGGTGGTGGGGGGAGGCTGTGCATTTCCAGGCCTACTGTCTGTCTGCCATTGCCTTATTTATGGATGCGTACAGATCTGCATTGATTGCCCTGTAGGGTGTCTATTCCCCAGCAGGACTGGGGTTGATGGTCCCCTCTACTGTCAGAATTGCAGAGGGATAGAATGTGGATCTGTTGGTGGGAGATTCTGTCCCCCACCCTGAGCCACAGAGAGTGGGTTGGGTGGTGGTACGTAATCTGCCTGTGGGTCCAAACACCCTCCTTCACTTAAATCATGTGACCATGGCACCCACACAGGGTATGTACTTTTCTGGGTGCATCATAGTCCACAAGGGCTAGATGTGAAATACAGATGGACACAGGCATATCCTAGGGGTGTTTGCAAGGACTACCTATCACACATTGGCACTGATGAGGACCTGCAGCATAGCCCATCTCAGCAAAGTCAGGTGCTGCGAAAATGGTGCTGGGTACCCCACCTAACCCTCAGGGTGAGCACAGGACCACCACACTGTGACGGTCTGTAGCTACTCTGTGCCACTAACACACACCGTTGGCACCCCCTACCAGACTGAGGTGCTGTGGGTGCATACTCCATCTTGTGATCATCTGTAGACTGCTGATTTGCATGTGCTGTGCATCCTGGGTACGAGTGGGTTGACCCTATCCTGGTAACCACAGCAGAATGTTTGTGTGGTGCCGTGCAGTCCTCCTGTAGCCAGCCAGGGGTTTGTTAGCAGCTGTAGCCCACTGGTTACTTCACTGCCCATGGAATCAGAGTTCATTGGTTCAAAACCCCCAGTGGGGTTCATTGATAGGGCTGTCTGAGGCATTGTCTATTTTTAATGTACATTAGTGCTGCCAGCAGAAACACCCTCAGTGTACTGTCACCTTAGGGTGCCTCAAAGGGGCCTTATACGGTGCCCTATAAAGCGCCTTACAAGGCGCCTTATACGGCACCCTATGTATCGCCTTATAAGGTGCCTTATATGGTGTCCTATAAAGCGCCTTATAAGTTGCCTTATAAGGTGTCCTATAGGGGATATTATAGGGTGCCTTGGCAGACAGCGCACTTTATAATGTGCCCTATGGAGTGCCTTCTAGGTTGCCTTATGCGGCACCTTAGGTTACGCCACTGTGAGGGTGTGTTTGCTGGCAGCACTAATTAAAGCAAAACTAAAATTCCTCACAACCCAATACTTAAACATAATGCCTCAGTCCACCTTATTCATTAGGCACCCTGGGTAATCAAACCCATGACCCCTGTACTATCAGTCAGTGTAGTAACCATTATGCTACAGCTCTGTTTCTGTGTTTGTATGTCTGTGCGCCTTCTTAAGATTAACGCGCGGTAACGTGCCATGGCTCCTATCATCTAACGCTCATTAATTTATGGCGCCTTGTAACGCGCGTTATCGGTAACAAGGTGAATGATCCCACATTCAAATAGCCCATGTCCTTATTTGGGTATTTCTGCCTCTACCGTGGATCGTAACGCAAATGGCATTACCGCAGTTTAGTAAACATACCCCATAATGATACATTTTTAAAAAAGGGGAAACAACCTCAGTGCAGTGCAGTCCCGGCATTCAGACTTTAAGTCATTTATTTAGGCCTCAGGCACCTGTCCTCATTGGTCATAAAAACCCCTTTAAAAATTTGAAATTCTTAATTGCAAGATTAAACGGCTTCAACTTGTCTGAACATATCTTTCAGTCAATATCGTTACACTTGATGTGGCGGCATTTCACAAGCATGCTGCTTCAGGAGTGTAGTCAACTAGCTGTAATGAAATCTGTAAAAAAATAATGGCATTACTGCCACTCATCAAGTAATGAATACTTGTATTATTAAAGATTTTTTTTTATTTTATATTTATGAATTTTACATAAACAATCCAGACAATGAAAATTTTGAATCAGAATCAGAAAGAACAATAAGGAAAACTCAATTCAGAAAAACCAAAGGTCTTCTACAACAATAAACATCACTGGCATAGACCACAATAAATAAATCCCACAATATGATCCAAGAATAAAGAAATTAAATACAACACGAGCGTGTTATTTAAACAGAAAATGATATCATAGGAGCAGAGATTATATTATATGGCAGCCGATGAGGGAGTATCCCCACCACCCCCCTTCTCCCTAGAATCAAGAAATTGTAAGAGTTGTCTGGGCTAAAAAAACAAATACTGATTAGAACTTAAATTCACCATACATTTACAAGGATATCTCAACTTAAACACAGCGCCCAAGGTGACGGTTCTCTGGCGTAAAACAAGGAACCCCTTCCGCCTCTTCTGCGTGTCCCTAGCCAAATCAGGGAAAATTAAAATTTTTGAGCCCATAGACTGAGTAACAGATTTTTTAAAAACTATACTGTTCAAGTGCTGTTCTGGTCTACCTTCAATGATCACTAAGGGATATGTTTACTAAACCGTCTTAGGGGCATGTTTACTAAAGCATCTTAATGTAGCAGCAGCAGTATTATCGCGCGATAAGTGACGTTATTGTGTGCTATTATCGCGCGATAACATCACTTAATGCACGATAACGCGCCTGCGGCGTTAAGGCACCATAACGCCGTGAAATCCGGCCCTAAAGGGCGGAGGAAGGCTTCCCAGAGGGCGGAGAGAGGGGGTCAATGGGTGGAGAGTGCGAGGGGAGAGGCTCCATGCACACTAAAACTGTGGAATCCGGGTCTGAAAACTAATGCCAGTGAAACCCTCGCGTTAGAGGCACATTTGCAGGAAAGAGAAACGATTTATGTCAGCAATGTACAGCAAAGCCAGGGAAACCTAGAAAAAGTGATAGTTGTGATACTTGTGCATGGAACAAAAAGGCACAAAAACACAGAAAATGACCTGAACAAAATTTAAAATCCCCATAACCAAGCTGGCCAATAGTGATATTAATGAGAAACATTAAAAAACACTACTGAGAAAGCTAAAAAATATATATATAATGTCTGGAAGGGTCTATGCTCTGTCCCCCTACAAGGTGAATGATCCCACATTGAAATAGCGCTGATCAGGGTTTTCCCTTTATATTGGGCAGGTTTCTTATGGCGTGCACATGTGCCGCAACAGCAGGGTGGGCATTAGGAAAGGGCAACTGTACAGATGCTGGAAATGGGATACAGAGGGCTGCAGGCAGCACATGCTGTGGTCCAGCTGGGGCACAGTGTGGACTAGGCAGATGCCTAGATGGCACATAGGAATGCTGAAACTGTAGAGCAGCTAGACAGCAACTGATGAGGGCCCAACATGGGCATGAGTGTGTTTCTCACAGTGTCACAGGGGATAGTATCCAGCAGGTAACCCCAAGGGCACAAAACATTGGCAGGCGGTGGGGGGGGGGGGGGAGCATGGCCGTCTATGCAGGCACTCCTACCCCAGATCCCACACCATAGGCAGCTGCCTACCGGCACACTGGATGGCCTGAGACTGCGCACCACCAGCACCACCGGCATAATGGCATGTCAGCATGGTGGCGGAGGGGTGCTGATGGCGGAGGGGGCAGTGGCATCTGCCCACAGCAGACCATGGCCTAGCCCCGTTTAGGTGGGTGCCGTACACTGCAACAGACAGAGTCTGTCTGACGAACAGTCATGGTATCCCCAGGGAATGAACCATCCCTGTGGCAACAGTGTGTTTGGGAGCCGAAGGTCACAAGTTTAAGTCCCAGCTGTGACTCCTACCAACCAAGTCCCCATATTTTACCCAGTACTAAACCGTGGTTATAATGACGGAACCTTTATTGCAGATAACATAAACATGCCTGAAACACCTATATTTTACCCTACAGAGCACAGACACCATAAACATGTGCAATCCCTAGAGCAGAGTTTCCCAGATCCAGTCCTGGAGGGTCAAACACCATTCAGGTGTCATGCTTTCTCTAATAAATTTGCCTGTGCTGCATTAGCATGTGCCGCCCCCATGGTATGCAAATGTATCTCATGCATATTCATTAGGGACAGCATAAAAACCTGAACAGTGTTTGGCACACCAGGACCGGAGTTGGGAACCCCTGCCCTAGAGCAGAGGCCAACAGGGGTACAAACACCCACACCCACAGGCTCCACTATCCAACGCCTCATGGAGAGGCAGGCTGTTGGGCCCTGCGTGCAGCTGCATCTCCCAATACTAGCACTTGCATACCTTAGCAATGCCACCCTAAACCTGGGAATACGTTACACAAATATCAAAAGGTTGCTATGATTAATGGCAGATAGCAATTCCTAAGTTAAGCACAATTTGCTGATTGAGTTGCATCATAGCAACCTTTCTGATATCTGTAGAGTGTGTTTCAGTTCTGGTTTCTGACAGTGTTTACCACCCCGGGGAGTGACCCCAACAGTATTGCGTACCATAGCCATGCCTGCACCGTGCTCAGGACTGGTGTGGTGGCCAGGGCTGCCAAAAGCCTCTATATTTGCATAATGCTGGCATAGGTGTGGGAGTGTGTGTCTGTCTATCCAGTGTGTGGTGGCTGCCTACACCTTACTCAGCCCACACTGCTTGCACTGTTTCCAGTGTTAGCCTGCCAATGTGCATAATGAGGAGCAAGGTACTGTGGGTATAGCCTGGATATAGCGGCCTGGGCAGGATGCATTTACACAGGGCATAGGGCAATGGCTGGGACATTGTAGTGCCCGGCCACCACCTGCACGGACAGGGTGGCCACAGCATGTCCTTCTGGGAGGTCACTCTCATCCTGACTGCGCAGTGACGACGGCATGGCTAGGTTCTCCCATAGTGCTATATAGTGTTTCTCTCAAGTGATATTTATGGGTTGATTTTTTCTGGGCCCAGTCACTGACCTATCTGCTTGGTGGGTGTGCTCACATCTTCTCCAGGAACATGCACTTTGGACTAGCTAGCAGACTGTCTGCAGTTAGTATGTGTATGGCTGAAACACTTTGCAGGGTGCAGTGGCTGGAGTCTCACTGTGCTTGCTGCTGGAGAATGTCAGATAGTGGTGGGGGCAGCTGAGCATTTCCAGGCCTACTGTCTGTCTGCCATTGCCTTATGGATGTGTACAGATCTGCATGGACTGCCCTGTAGGGTGTCTGTTCCCCAGCAGGACTGGGGTTGATGGTCCCCTCTACTGCCCCCATTGCAGGGATGTAGAATGTGGATCTGTTGGTGGGAGATCCTGATCCCTACCCTGAACCACAGAGGGCAGGTTGGGTGGTGCTACATAATCTGCCTATGGGTCCAAACACCTCCTCCTCCTCCTCCTTCTTCACTTAAATCATGTGACCATGGCATCCACACAGGATATGCACTCTTCTGGATGCATCATAGTCTATAGGGACTAGACATGACTGAAAAATACAGATGGACACAAGTATGTCTTCAGGAACTACCTATCACACACTGGCACTGATTGGGACCTGCAGTATGGCCTATCTCAGCTATGCCAGGTGCTGCGGACCTGGTGCTGGGTGCCCCACCTCGCCCTCAGGGTGAGCACAGTACCCCCACAATGTGACGGTCTGTAGCTACTCTGTGCCAATAACACACACGGTCAGTTCCCTCTACCAGGCTGAGGTGCTGTGGGGGTGCATACCCCATCTTGTGATCATCTGTAAACTGCTGATCTGCATGTGCAGTGCATCGTGGGTACGGGCGGGTTAACCCTATCCTGGTAATCACAGCAGACAGTTTGTGTGGTGACCTGCAGTCCTTCTGTAGCCAGCCAGGGGTTTGTTAGTAGCTATAGAGATGTAGCCCACAGGTTACTTCACTGACTGTGGAGGCAGAGGTCATGGGTTTGATCCCACAGTGGTGTTATTTGATAGGGCTGTCTGAGGCATTTCCTTTTTAATTTAAATTAGTGCTGCCAGCAAAAACACCCTAACAGTGATGTAACCTTAAGGTGCCTCAGAAAGCGCCCTATAAGACGCCTTATAAGGCACCCTATAGGGAACATTATAAGGTGCTTTGTCGGACAGTGCACTTTATAATGTGCCCTCTGGAGTGCCTTATAGGGCGCCTTATGATGCACCTTAGATTACGGCACTGTGAGGGTGTGTTTGCTGGCAGCACTAATTTAAATTAAAAAAGAAAATGCTCAGACAGCACTGATTTAAAGTAAAGGGTAATACCTCAGACAGCCTTACTCATTAAGCCCACTGGGGGATCAAACTCATGACCCCTGTTTCATCAATCAATGTATTAACCATTGTGCTACACCTCTGCTGCTGTGGCTACAGGTCAGCGTACCTAATTAAGGCTAACACGCGTTAACGTACCACGGCTCCCTCTATCGCGCGATAACGGACTTTATCGCGCGATAACCCAAAATGCTACCTTATGACCGGAATGCCCACTACCTTATATGGCATTCGTGACAGTAAGACTGCAACTAACACTGGTAACATTAAGACGGTTTAGTAAACATACCCCTAAATCAAATGTAAATCTTTCATCTTTCATATCAACGCAATAGAAGTTACCTCTGTTCTTCTCACTTTCTCTTCACAGTGTAAACGACACTGGAATGAATCAAAAAATGCTTCATTGTTAAGTGATAGACAGCCAATTCTGAATAAATCTTCATCGGCTTTATAAAGGTTACTGCTATCAAAACAGATCCGGAATTTGCATGTAAGGGTGGTTACTTCCATGTCAAACACAACAATGTTAAGGCTATAAAATTCATCACGAAACTGGTAAAAACATCTGAATAGATTATTTAGGCTACTTAAAAACATGATTGGAAATGAAACAGCCATTCCATCATTTGTCGAAAACCACAAACTCATCAAAGTATTTTACCGAGACTTTAACAACTCTGGCTGTTAAACCTAAAACACAACTACAGTTCTGCTCAACAGTTTTTACATAACGATGTGTTGCTAATTTACACTTCAGAGCCATCCTTACATTATTTTTGATGATGGTGCAAATAACGATAATGCCATTCCTTAGCACAGAGACAAGCTTTATAGATTGTCAGCTCAGTGTTTTTCCCCCAATCTAGGTTTAGTCACGATCAGCTGAAACATAAACACTATACATTCTGCACTGCATGTCTTTTCTTCTAAACCTTTCAAACAGTACTAACCCACTAAAACTGCTAGTTTAAAAAATAGCCACATGAGAACACCAGGCTGATGACATGGCAGTCAAAGGATAAGATCCACCACCACCATTTTTAAAGTCCCCATTCCTGCCAGCAAGGTGATTGACAGCTCCTAGCATATGTTGTTTTTTTTCTTTACTCGCTATCAGCATCATTAGCAAGTTAAAATCTTTTTTTAAAAAGTATAGATTTATATTAAACTGTTTTCAGAATAATATTTCAAAAGATGGCATGGCCCTTATAATTTAAATACGTTAATCATTGTCACTTTACATTAATCATTTAAAGGCAAATGATAGATAGGATATGAAGATCAAAACTGAGATGTCCAGTTCACTGCATTTACAATGGTGCTGGTATTTTAGAAACGTCCCCGCTAAATGTGAAGCCATTTCTAAAATACACATACAGGGGCTGTGGGAGGAGTAATTTCAGAAAGATACATGTGGGAAAAATTGATGTCGGCACTTACATGTGTATATGGGCATATGCTCTTAATTAATTACAAAGGACACTCTCTTACCCCCTTTCGGTTCCTCTATGGGTATCGTCAGGTGCATCCATGTTAATTGTGTTGCACGTTAATGTACACATTTTATTTATTCGTTAGAACTTT
Source organism: Ichthyophis bannanicus (assembly GCA_033557465.1). Taxonomy (NCBI): domain Eukaryota; kingdom Metazoa; phylum Chordata; class Amphibia; order Gymnophiona; family Ichthyophiidae; genus Ichthyophis; species Ichthyophis bannanicus. The sequence goes on along the minus strand of CM066035.1, from coordinate 604,384,917 downwards.
TATACTGCCACTTCCAAAGATCAGTGAAGGTTTACATAGAACAAATGGGAACTTTACATTATAACATTGGAAAAACTATCTATATAGGTAACAGTGCGTTAACTGCCGGGATCAGGTTGCTCACATCCCCAATGGTTGACGTAGAGTCTTTGCACTTACTGTGCATTAAAAACATGTGTTAACTGCAAACCTAATTGGGATTTAGTAAGAGGGTCCCTTAGTTACCTAGCAAATTATATTAAAGAAGACTGGCACATCATTTAAGGTTTGAAATTTTAAAAAAAATACATTACTTTAGCATGTAAAAGAGGATTCAAATTTAGGGAGATATTGGTGCCATCAGCTTTACCTGTGATTGACAATTCAATTAACAGCAGAACTGCCGCTCATTTTAAATCTGGAAATTGTTCTGTATGTACTATATCACTAAATATTAAGATACTTATACATCCCTTGACTAAAGCTGAATACTACAGTCATGAAAAAAGGTATATACTGGAAGTCCTGTATTTTGAAAATACACAGCAGACAGCAATTTTCTGTAGTCTCATTTAAATATTTTACTGCTGAATCATTCTTCTGAAATTTCTGAAGCAACTAGGGACATAAAAGCATAAGATATGCCATACTGGGTTAGACCAAAGATCCATCAAGCCCAGGGCCGACTCAAGGGGTTCTAGGGCCCTGAACCAACTTTTGCTTCTATGTCCCCAGTCCCTTGCCTGGGGGTCACAACATGAGCTGTAAATCTTCAGCTGGTGGGGTCTCTGGCTTAAGTTAAATGCCGTCCAAATGGGTATTTTTTGCTGAGTTTTTGCAGAGAGAGTTTTTTGCCAGCATTTCCATTTAACTTAGGGATATGTTTACGAAACTGCGTTAGTTCAATTCGCGTTAGGAGCCACGGTAGAGACAGAAATCCCAAATAAGGACATGGGCGGTACATCGTTACCGAGAATGCACCGAGAATGCGCGTTACAAGGAGCCATAAATGAACGAGCGCTACAGGGCACGTTACCGCGTGTTAATCTTAAGAAGGCGCGCAGGCATACAAGCACAGCAACAGAGCTGTAGCACAATGGTTACAACACTGACTGATGATACAGAGGTCATGGGTTCGATTCCCCAGTGGGCCTAATGTATAAAGCTGGCTGAAGCAGCACCCTTTACATTTAAGTAGTGATTGTTGAGGCATCTGACGTGTATTTTAATTTGTGCTGCCAGCAAACACACCCTCACAGTGGCATAACCTAAGGTGCCGCATAAGGCACCCTATAACGCACTCCATAGGGCACATTATAAAGTGTACTGTCTGCCAAGGCACCCTATAATGTCCCCTATAGGACACCTTATAAGGCTGTGAACAAAGCCCTGGCTGGCTGCAGAAGGACTGCACATGACCACACAAACTGTCTGCTATGGTTACCAGGATAGGGTTAACCCACCCGTACCCATGATGCACTGCACATGCAAATCAGCAGTCGAGAGATGGGCACAAGATGGGGTATGCACCCCCACAGCACCTCAGCCTGGTAGGGGGAACAGACTGTGTGTGGCACTGCCACAGAGTAGCCACAGACAGTCACATTGTGTGGGTACTGTGCCCACCCTGAGGTAGCGGTGGGGCGCCCAGCACCAGGTCCACAGCACCATTCATAGCTGGAATATGCCATGCTGCAGGCCCCAGTGGTGTGTGATAGATAGTTCCATTAGACACACCTAGGATGCATCTGTGTCCTGCTGTATGTCTTGGTTATGTCTAGTCCATATGGGCAATGATGCACCCAGAATAGTGCATATCCTGTGTTGGTGCCATGGTTACCTGCTGTAGGGGGAGGGGGTGTATGGACCCATAGGCAGATCATGTACTACCACAAAGCCCACCCTCTGGGGCTCAGGGTGGGAAACAGGATCACCCACCAATAGATCCACAGTCTGCCTCCCTGCAATGGTAGCAGTAGAGGGGACCATCAACCCCAGTCCTGCTGGGGAACAGACAGAGCAGTACACATCCATAACGCAATAGCAAACAGACAGCAGGCCTGGAAATGCTCAGCTTCCCCCCACCATTATCTGACATTCTCCAGCAGCAAGCCTCCAGCCGCTGCACCCTGCAAAGTGTGCCATCAAGACACATACTAGCTGCACACAGTCTGCCAGCTAGTCCATAGTGCATGGTCCTGGAGAAGATGCATGTACCCAGAACGGGGATGTCAGCATACACACCAAGCAGATAAGTCAGTGATTGGACCACAAAAGAAAACCCATAAATATCACATGAGAGAAATGCTATATAGCACTATGGGGGAACCTAGCCATGCCATGGTCACTGCACAGTCAGGGTGAGAGTGACCTCCCAGCAGGACATGCTATGGCCACCCTGTCCGTGCAGGTGGTGGCCAGGCACTACAATGTCCGAGCCATTGCCCTATGCCGTGTGCAGAGGCATCCAGGCCAGGCCACCCTATCCAGGCTATTCCCACAGTACCTTGATCCTCATTATGCACATTGGCAGGCCAATACTGGCAACAGTGCTAGCAGTGTGGGCTGTGGAGGGTGTTGGCAGTCACCACACACTGGATAGATAGACACACACTCCCCACACCTATGCCAGCATTGTGCAACTATAGAGGTGTTGGGCAGCCCAGGCCACCACACCAGTCCTGGGCACAGTGCAGGCATGGCTATGGTACGCAATACTGTAGGAGTCACTCCCCAGGTTGGTGAACACTGTCAGACACAAGACCTGTAGCACACTCCACAGACATCAGAAAGGTTGGTATGATGCAGCTCACTCAGGTAATTGTACCTAACCTAGGAATTGCTATCTGCCAGTAATCATAGCAACCTTTTGATAGATGTGTACCATATTCCCAGGTTTAGGGTGGCATTACTAAGGTATGCAAGTGCTAGTATTGGGAGATGCACGCAGAGCACAAAGTCCTGCCTCTCCAGGAGGCTTTGGATAATGGGGCCTGTGGGTGCAGGTGTGTCTGCCCCTGTTGGCTGCTGCTTTACGGCAGAGGTTCCCAACTCCAGTCCTGCGGTGCCAAACACTGTTCAAGTTTTCATGCTGTCCCTCATGAATATGCATGAGATACATCTGCATACCATGGTGGTGGCGCATAGAAATGCAGCACAGGCATCTTTATCAGAAGCAGCATGGAACCGGAATGGTGTTTGGCCCTCCAGGACTGCATTTGGGAGGCTCTGCTCTAGGTAATGTGCATGTTTATGGTGTCTGTGCTCTGTAGGGTAAAATGTAGGTGTCTTGGGCATGTTTACGTCATCTGCAATAAAGGTGCTGTCTGTATTAGCATGTTGTAGTAGTGGGTAAAATATGGGGACTGGGTTGGCAGGAACCACAGCTGGGACTTGAACCTGTGACCCTCTGCTTCTGACTACACTGGTTTTGTGCATTGCATCACCTTGTTGTCTCAGAGTCAGTACATTCCTTGGTGATACCATGACTGTTCGTCAGACAGGGCCCGTCTGTTGCAGTACACGGCACCCACCTACACAGGGCTAGGCCACGGTTTGCTCTGGGCAGCTGCCACTGTCCCCTCCACCACCAGTATCCCTCAGCCACCATGCTGACATGCCCTTCTGCTGGTGGTGCTGGTGGTGCACAGTCTCAGGCCATCCAGTCTGCAGGTAGGCGGCTGCCTATGGTGCGGGTTCTTGGGTAGGGATGCCTGCATAGACGTCCACGCTCCCCCCAGCCCCGCCTGCCAATGTTCCGTGCCCTTGGGGGTAGCTGTTGGGTACCCTCCCCTGTGACACTGTAGGAAATACACTCATGCCCATGTTGGCCCTTCAGCAGTTGCTGTCTGGCTGCTCTGCTGTTTCAGCATTTGTATGGGCCACCTAGGCATCACCCTAATCTGCACTGTGGCCCAGCTCCAAAACTGCATGTGCTGCCTGCGGCCCTCTGTATCCCCTTCTCCGGCATCTGTCCAGTTGCCATTCCGACATGCCCGCTCTGATGTTGTGGGACATGTGCACGCCATAGGAACCCTGTCTGATGGTGGGGAAAACCCTGAGCAGCGCTATTTCACTGTGGGCTCATTCACCTTGTATGGGGACGGAGTATAGACCCTTCCACGATTTATATCTTTTCTATTGAGCGTACTCGGGAGGGGGGGGGGGTTGATGTTTCTCATTGCTACCACTATTGGCCAGCTTGGTTATGGATTTTTTCCAGTTTGTTGGGGTCATTTTCAGTGTTTATGTGCCCTTTTGTTCTGTGCACATGTATCACACTTATCACTTTTTTTAGGTTTTCTTGCCTGGGCTGTACATTGCTGACACTGAAATGGTTTCTCTCCCCTGTAATGTGCATTTAACGGCAGGTTTTCAATCGCGTTTGAATTCAGCTCTTCAGATCAGCGTGTTAGTGTGAAGGGAGCCTCTCCCCGCCCACTCTTGGCCCACTGACCCCTTCTCTCCGCCCTCTCTCCACCTTCTGCGGTGTTTTACTGCGCCGCGGGGCTTTACGATCGTTAATGTTGGTTAACGCGCGTTATGTAACGTTAACGATCATAAGCGCGTCATAATGCGCTTTATGATGCGCTTACGATCGTTAACATTACATAACGCGCGTTATGTACCATTACCGCACTTTAGTAAACATACCCCTTAATCTGTATATTCAGCACCACTATCTAGATAGGTAGCAGCGCTGAATGTACACATAGTGCCGGTTCAGTGACTGTATTATCTGTTTAGGCCTGCTATTCTTGCAAGAGATAGAAAGTGATTATTTTTGTCCTCTAAAAGTGCTGCACTGTTGGTGGCATTAGCACAGCATAGCAATGGGAGCAAAGGAAAATGCTCCCATGGCTGAATAAAACTGTGATGCAATCTGGCCTCTGATAAACTCATGTATTTATTTATTCCTGGGGTCCAAGAAATGCTATTTGTTGTGTGTTGTTATGCAACCACATTGCCCCCTTCCTAATGTCTCCTTCTCAGTGTCCGTTGTCTATTGTGTCTCAGTAACTTCAGAAATTTAAAAGGCTGCTGTAAACTGCTATGATGCCCCAGTTACCATTAGCGGTACATCAAATTATTGCAAATGATAGGATAAATACATACATTCGTGTGTATCACATATATGATTCCAATACTTCCACATCATTCAGATACCATCCAGTCTCTATAGAATTAACTGAACTTGTGATAATTCCAATTTCATCTGCAGCCTTTTCCTTGATTCTCTCCCTAATTAACTGATGTGTCACAGCACTGCCAGGCAGGGTAGCAAGTTCTGTTTCTTAAAAATGTACACACATACTTTGTCAATGTATTATTTCTAGTTACAAACCCTTTTTTTAAAGAAGGGACTTCCTGCAGATGAAGCTCCTGTTGTCACGTGGTTTTAAAATAAAGGCTTTTCCATTTTTTGGCTTAAATCTGATGGTTTTGTCTTTCAAACTTTGCTAATTTATTTTTTGCACCTCAAATCTAGTGAATTTCTGTTCCTTTTATGGAAAGTTATTGTACAGTATCAGATACATTCCAAGGGATACTGATCTAAAAAAAAAAAAAAATGTTACCCCCTCAAAAAACCCTCTAGCATCAATGTCAGCTCTGTGGGTGATGTGAATGCTTGAGCACAAACAATGTTCTCTTCCGCAAGGAGCAGAGAGCTCCCTACTGCAGGACCACAGGAGAAAGACATCAATATATTTTAAAATGTTTGTTGTTTTTAAGTGCCGTTGAGTCCGTGTTGATTCCTGGTGATCATCTAGATCAGAGCTACTCAAATCAGGTCCTGGAGGACCGCAACCCTGCAGGTTTTTGGGATATCCCTAATGAATATGCATGAGATATATATACATTAGTGATAGCCTGCCAACCTGACTGGTTTGTGGCCCTCCAAGGCTGGATTTGGAGACCCCTGCCTTACACCTCTGTCATTTAAGATTGTGAGTGGGCAAGGTTCAGATGTCCTAGGCATCAAAAGGGTAGATAGAATGTGTCATATTCCTCCTCGATTCTCACCACCACCAAAAGGTTGTCTAATACACGGTCAAAAGCCTTGCTATAGTCAATATGGATATCCTTTTGGTATGCTTTTGTCTTTTCAAGGATCCATTGCACATCCGCAATAATATCTCTCATTCCTCACCCTTTCCTGAACCCTGCTTGCACTTCAGGCAGTTCTTGTTCTAGTGTTTAGACCTTAGAAAATTGTGCCTGATTTTATAAAAGGAAATCATTATGAGAAATCCCCCCAAAAAACTATTTTTAGCCTACAGAGGCAACATAGGTGTCTATGGAGTAATTCCAAAAGTTGAATAAGCATTTGGACATGCGCTGGGGATGTTTAGGTGCCAAAGATGTCTACGAATGTATTCAGGTACATGATGCTCGTGCACATTTATCTTGCTAGTACGGGGATGTCTGCACATGTCCCTGAGGAGCAGAACAGGAGCGTGGCCAGCCGCAGATACTTGTATAGCGCATTCTCAAAAGCGTTGTGCATGTTTATGACCTTCCCTGCAGATGTACCCATTATTCCTGTTGGAGACGTGGAATAAGGTCAGTACTTAGAAAATGTTTTGCAGTATTCCACAATTCGTCCCTGCAAGTGAGAGTGTGTATATGTGGTTTGAGGGTTGCACGGGAGGATCTGGTGTGCTGATCTGCAATTCAGGGAGGACATGACTGCTTGGCCAGTACCTGGACCTTACAAATGACCACAGTGTCACCAGGTTCCACAGTGATATGGCAGCTGTACATCAGCTGTGCTAGGCACTGGGAGACATGACTGATGTTGTGCCTCTATTCCCCAGATTGTGCCATGATGCCTATATCCTACCCAGTCCAGGACCTATGCAAGCTGCGAGAGTAGTGATAAATCTGGAGGCTAGCTACCTCGTATAATGGCACAGGGATCCCCCTTCCCATGAGCAGGGGAACATTGTCACAAAGCAGACTGTGGGAAGGCAGGCAGGGTTGCCCCATAGATAACAGATGCATGAAGACCAAAGTAAGCAAGGACAGAGAGTGGACATTGTATGGGACAGGTGTAACCACATGTAGGGAGTTGTGAGAATTGCCAGTACCCAGATATGTGAGAAACAGATGCCATAGCCAGAAAACCATTGTTATTAAAGGAGCATAGGTTTGTCGCTTAGCATATAATGCATCCTTTGGGGAATTGCAAAGTTAGTTTAGGTTATGGTGAGGTTGTCAAGGGTCCATACTTAGCATTTTAAGGAGTGTTTTTAGAGATAACCAATGCTAGAATAACTGAGGCAGTGTTATACTGCCAAGTAATGTGTGATGCAAAGTATTCTAATAGTCTTTATTTAGGTCTTTCAAAAGCTACTAGGTCTCCTTTACAGTCAATTCAAAATGCTGCCATGCATCTTCTAACTGGCTGCAATCGATCTGAGGATATTAGATCTCAATTGTCTGCTCTACATTGGTTGCCAGTTGAATTTCGAGTTTTATACAAGGTGATTATGATTACCTTTAAATGTCTGCACAAAATGGCTTCTATTAGTTTGTCATCTCTGCTTAAACCATACTGTCCTTCTCGCACTTTGCGCTCTTGGGATGTTCCTTCTTTTAAATCAATTCATCTTCAGTCTATACGCAAGAGACTTTTCTCTATGACTGCTCCATCTATTTGGAACTCTTTGCCGACTGATTTGTGTGCTGAAGTAAAACTGATAACTTTTCCAAAATAAACCTGAAATGTCATTTATTTAAACAGGCTTTTCCTGAATTTGTTTGATGGGCAAGTGTGGTGTGTGACCATTTATAAGCTGTGCGGAGCCTCTGATGGCAATTATGATATAATATAGCAGTGTTTTTAATGGCTATTTTTAATTATAATGTTTGTATTTATATTTGTCCTTGTTGTTTATGATGACTTATTGTGTAGGCATTTTGTAACTTGCCTCGGTGGTTGTGCGGGATATAAATCCTTTTAAATAAATAAATGTCATGACAAACATGTTAATATTTACTTGATCTTATAATATATTAGAGTGTGCTGAGATTACTTTGCATGAAACAGACTAGTATATGTGGTCGTTTACATCAGCATTTATGTATCATCAATATTTATGTCTAGTTTGCATCAGCAAAACACTGTCAGTGAGAATGGCAGCTTAGGAGATGCACATTTTAACCGAGAAGGCGTGACCACCAGAGGTGCCCACAGGTATATTGTGGAGACGGACATAATTGGAAACGTGCAACTTTACAGGATACGGTGAGTATCGGGAAGCCAAAACCACTTTCAGCATTTACCCAGGTCCGTAATATTGTTGAGGGTGTGGGGCAATAGCTGGGACACTGTAGAAACCGACCACTGCCTGCATGGACAGGGTGGCCACAGCATGGCATGCTGGGAGGGCACTGACCATGCTGTGACCATGGAATGTCTAGGTTCCCACATAGCGCTCTACACTATTTGCCTCCAGTGATGCTTTTGTGTTCCCGGTGCTGGGGTCCTTATCCCTGAGATACCTGCTTGGTGCACATAATTTCTCTGTGAGCATGCATTATAAGACTGGCTAGTGGATTGTCTGCAGTTAGACTGTGCATGGTTGGAACATCTATAAGGTACCTCAGGTGCAGTCTGACTGTGCTGTCTGCTGGTGACTGACAAATAATGGTGTGAGGCAGTGGGGGTTTTCCAGCTCTAATCCCAGCATTATTGCTGCTCTGCCACTGCCCTGGTCACAGGTATGGCTTTGGCCCATCAACCCTGGAGAGCTGTCTTATACCAGCAGGATGGAAGTTGCTTCACCGGGGCTCAGGTACCTGTTCTTTACCTATAAAAAGGGTGATTGTGTGCCCTTTGGGGGTATATAAGAGTTTACCACTTTGACCTATAAAGACACTGCTATACAAATCTCATGCAAGTCTAGAAACCCATCTGCCCTGATAGCAAGTGCCCTTGTCAGCCAGACCCTAACACAGGGTACACACTAATCTGGATGGTGTCTGGTGCCAGAAGAGCACATGTGACTGCAGAATACAGATGCACTGCAAGGAACACCTGTCACACACTGGTAGTGATAGGGATGTACAGCAAGACCAATTTCTAGCACCACATGTACTGCGGACCTGGTGCTGGGCACCCATCCTATCCCTCGGGGTGAACACAGAACCTGCACACTGGCATGGTCTGTAGCTACTCTGTTCCAGAATCACACACTGTCAGTTCGTCTTTCCAAGCTGAGGTACCGGAGAGGTACAGACCCCATTTTGTGATCAGCTGTAGACAGCTATTCAGCATGTGCATTGCATCATGGGTACTGGTGGGGTTACCCTATCCTGGCACTGTACCCCTGTTCACCGCTGCTTTGGGCTTTGCACATGCTGCTGTTGTATCTGCATTGTAGGGTAAAATATAGGGACATGATCTGCAGGAACCACAGTTGGGACTTGAAACTATGACCCTCTGCTTCTGAACACACTGGCTGGGTGTACTGCACCACACTGTTGCTATAGATGCATGGGAGTCCCTGGAGCTGCCTGTACTTTTCCTCAGCCAGACCTTTTATGTTGCACTGCACACCACGTACTGTTACAGGGCATGGCCTAGGTCCACTTCAGGCAGGTGCCACTGCCCCCTGCAGCACGAGCACACCCCCCCCCCTGCCATGCTGACATGATCATATGCTGTCAGTGCTGGTAGTGTGCAATCTCAGGCCATCCACTGTGTGGGTAGGCGGTCGCCTAGGGAGCGGGGTCTGGGGCAGGGGGCATACATGAGCATCCTCACATCCCCCCCATCGACGCCTACCAATAGTTTGTCCCTTCCACTTGCGGGAGGGTTGGCGGGGGGGATGTCAAGTCAGTGTCCAGGCAACTGTTAGCTCGGGTGGACCAGGTAGATATAGGTGGATTTTGTTTGGCCTTTGTCAGCTGCTGTCTTGCTGATTTCCGGTTTCTATGTTCCTATGTCCCACCTAGGCGCCCGCCTAGTCCACACTGTACCCCAGCTGCCCCCGCTACATGTCCCACCTGCAGCCCCCTATGCCCCATTTGCACCATCGCCATAGTGGCCTTTCATACTTGGGCACTATGTTGTTGCTGCAAATGGAGCACTACTATCACGTTTCTTGGGCTCCCTGCCTATGCTGTACATTGCTGACACCTAAATGGTTTCTCTCTCCTGCTAATGTGCATCTAGCGACAGGTTTTCATTTGCGGTACTTTTCAGCCCTTCAGTTCCCCGCGTTAGTGTAAAAGGAGCCTCTCCCCACCCACTCCCCGCCAATTGACCCCTTCTCTCCACCCCCTCTCCACCCTCTGCAGTGTTTACCGCGGCCGGGAACGCTAACGCTCGTTAGGTAAAGTTAACGCGCGTTAATGTTACATAGCGCACATTAATGTTACATAGCATGCGTTAACATAGCCGCTTCTACATTACCGCACTTTAGCAAACATACCCCATAGTCTCCAAAATTGAACACAATATTCCAAGTGAGACCTCACCAGCGACCTGTACAGTGGCATTAATACCGCCTCCTTTCTGCTGGCAATTCCTCTTTGGGGTATGTTTACTAAACCGTCTTAATGTTACCGGTGGGAGTTGCAGTCTTACTGTGACAAATGTCATATAAGGTAGTGGGCGTTCTGGTCTTAAGGTAGCATTTCGGGCTATCGTGCGATAAGGTACATTTTCGTGCGATAGAGGGAGCCGTGGCCTGTTAATGCGTATTAGCCTTAATTAGGCACACTGACCTACAAACACAACCACAGAGGTGTAGCACAATGGTTAATGCATTGACTGATGAAGCAGGGGTAATGAGTTTGATCCCCCAGTGGACTTAATGAGCAAGGCTGCCTGAGGCTTTACCCTTTACTTTAAATCAGTGCTGTCTGAGGCATTTTCTTTTTTAATGTAAATTAGTGCTGCCAGCAAACACACCCTCACAGTGCCGTAACCTAAGGTGCCGCATAAGGCGCCCTATAAGGCACTCCAGAGGGCACATTATAAAGTGCACTGTCCGCCAAGGCACCTTATAAGGGGCCTTATAGGGCGCGTTATAGAGCGCCGTAGGAGGCACCTTAAGGTTACAGCACCGTGAGGGTGTTTTTGCTGGCAGCACTAATTTAAATTAAAAAAAGAAAATGCTTCAGACAGCCCTATCAAATAACACCATTGTGGAAACAAACCCATGACCTCTGGCTCTACAGGCAGCAAAGCAACTAGGGGGCTACAGCTCTATAGCTGCTAACAAACCCCTGGCTGGCTACAGAAGGATTGCAAGTCACCACACAAACTGTCTGCTGTGGTTACCAGGATAGGGGTAACCCACACATACCCATGATGCACTGCACATGCAAATCAGCAGTCTACAGATGATCACAAGATGGGGTATGCACACCACAGCACCTCGGCCTGGTAGGGGGAACTGACCATGTGTGTTACTGGCACAGAGTAGCTACAGACCATCACATTGTGCGGGTACTGTGCTCACCCTGAGGGTGAGGTGGGGCACCCAGCACCAGGTCCACAGCACCTTTCATGGCTGAAATAGGCCATGCTGTAGGTCCCCATCAGTACCAGTGTGTGGTAGATAGTTGCTGCAGATACATCTGGTTCTATGGCTGTTCAAACACATTATCTTCTGTGAATGGTATAGTATCAAAAGATATTATAATGCCTCTGTCATTCCATGGTGAGACCACACCTTGAATATTGCATGCAATTCTTGTCACCATATCTTAAAAAGGGTATAGCATAAAAATTAACAAACAGAGTGGAACAGGTAAACATAGATCAATTGTTTACATTATCAGAATATAGAAAGACTAGGGTTCATGCAATGAAGCTACAGGGTAAACTATTTAAGACTAATAAAAGAAAATATTTCTTCACTCAACGTGTAATCAAACTCTGGAATTTGTTACCAGAGGATGTAGTAAAGCCTGTTAGTGTAGCTGGGTTTAAAAAAGGTTTGGAGAAGTTCCTGGAGGAAAGGTCCATAAACCATTATTAAGAAGGGACCCAGGATATCAATGCTTTACCCAGTACAAACATTGCGGAACCTGAGTCTTTTGGGGAAACTTCTAGGTACGTATGACCTAGATTGGCCACTGTTGGAAACAGGATACTGGGCTTGATGGACCTTGGTCTGACCCAGTATGGCATATCTTATGTTCTTATTCCCATTTGTATATTTGTCAATCACAGGTGGTCCTTCTCCAGGATTTTCTTTAGTAAAAACAGAACAGAAGTATTGTTTAGCATTTTCATTTTTTCAATGTCACTTTCCATGAATCTGTAACCGGGTAAGGCGGATGTGGCACTCAAACCCCACCCCACCCCACCCCCATCTGCCACCCCCCCCCCCCGAAAAAAACACACAACACAATTATTGGCATTCAACTGGTCTCAGCTTTTATTTAACCATAAACATTATTAAACCATCTAACAACAACCAACTCCTGACATAACGGTTCCGGCAGCGGGGCGACCCTCACCAGCCATGTGAGTAGCAAAGTGAGTTCCCTCCCGCTTCCGCCGGAACCATCCCCTGGCAACTACAAACCCCCCCCTCCTCCGGCTTCGCCATATTATTAGCAAAAGCCCCGAGGGGTTCTCCGGGTCGGGGGTACCCCACCCCCGCCCTGCGTGTTGCCAATCCTCCGGACCCCGGACACCTCCGGGATCCCGCCCCCTCCAGCTGCAACCCCCCATTACCGCGTCCGCCAGTCCTAAGGGTGGGAGGGAGGGGACACAAGTCCTCATCCTCCGCCTCATCGATCTGGCGTCCTGCCGGCGCGCTCCTGCCTGCACCTTTCCCCAGACCCTCTCCTCCTACATCCATTGGCTCCCGCGCCTTTCACTCCCCGCGGGAGCCAATGAATTCAAATCAAGCTTTGCCGCTTCTTTTTGCCCCTCTCCCACCTCTTCTGAATTGCGGGCTGGGGCCACGCACCACACCGCCCACCCGGTTAACCACGGCCTGCCGGTATGTGGCCCCGCGGCCTTCTCGTTCTCGGCACTTTTGAGTCTTGCAATTCCACCTCTGATCTTCCTCTTCTTTCAAATATACTTGAAAACAAGTTTTGTCTCCACACTTCACATCTTTAGCCATCTTTTCTTCTTCCTTTGCTTTTCCTATCCTTATTTTTATTTGTCTTGTTTAGGTTTATCATGTATTCTTCTCTGTGTTCCTCTGTTTGCAAACTTCTGAATTTTGTGAAAGCTGTGTTTTTTGCCTCACAAAAGTCAAGTAGAGATAGAACGTTTTCAGGAGTTCTTTGATGACAAAGTCATCAATATTATCATTGATGACAGCATAAGGCATGCCAAGGAGCAGAATTGACACCGTTTTGATCTGAAACCCTTCCCTTATTGTATTCCTGTTGTTCACAGGTTACTACAAGTTGTTGAGGGAGGATATATTATGGGAGAATGCTGAGAACGCTCTTCTTTTACAGGGTCTTCACTTGGACTAGTGAGCTGCGGGATGACTGCACTCTTTACTCTTCCAGCTACCCCTTCCCTTAGTGGTGACTATTTCTCCTTTACTTGAAGGGGTACTACATATAGACCATGTATCATAATCATTCTGTAAAATATTTTAAGGCAAATTTTAAATAGCACATGGAGACTGGATTTGAGAGCATTGATATTGGGACATACACAAATCCAGTGATAAGTTAGAAAATGTTATGCCAAACATGGAACCTTTTCTAAAGTACATGTAAGCAAAGGAATGGAGGCTTAGCCTAATGGTTAGAACACTGACTTGGGAACAAATGGACCAGGGTTCAATTCCCACTAGCACTCCTTGTGGCCTTGGGCAAGTCACTTAGCCCTCCATTGCTCAGGAAAAATCCAAGTTATTAATGTCCCTATTTAGCATACATTAACATGTAAACCAATAAAGATATGCAGGAGTGCACATGGGTTTGCCAAAACACAGAACCAAAGGATCCATTTTATAAATATACACATATGACAAATAGCGCGGTATATAAGAAAATTAAATAAATAAATAAATAAATAAATAGGGAAAACTCATCAGAAGCAACTCAACAACTTATAAGTGTAAGTGCTGGAAATTACAAATGTAAGTTGGTATTTTCCAAATCTATTCAAATAAATGTCTCTAATTAACCAAAAAAGGCCACTATCATTAATTCATTTCCATTTGGAGAGGAAAATCAACAATGGGGGATTAAAAGAAGGATGACCTTAATTCCTTCTGTAAAGGACTGGCTGAAACGAGCACTTTTTAAAATTTTGTATGTGCTAAAATGAAGCTATAAATCTTGACATGGAATACATGGGGAATACAAATAGTTTTTTTTTACCTGTTTAGCTCATTCCTTAATCACACCCCTGACACTCCCCTTACAATTTCTATTATGGACTTCCACGTGTAAACATAGTGCTTTCTGAAATTGCATTTATATGTAGATGCCATTTCCACGTGTAATTGCAAGATTTTCCCTATGGAACTTGTGAATAAAGCTTCTAAAATAACATTATTTTAAAATACATTTCTTGTTTTATTAAAAAAATACAATTTCTTTTTTTTCAATATTTGCAATTTCTAGGAATTTGCTCCTCAGTTGGTCAAGAGCCCCCATGAAGCCAAATATAGTTAGCTATCGTCCACAGATTAACCGCTTGAAACATGTTGACCATGGTAGATAAGTACTGTATAATTATTGTATTTTTCACAGGTATTAACTTTGTTGTTTCTTCTCTTATTTCTTGCTGCTAGAGACCATTTCAATCTTTCTAGTCATGTGTAAAATGGAGATAGTACAATTTAACATAGATAGCAATGTCTAACTTCACTTCTAATTGGCTGTTTCCATGTTTTTTTCTATTCTCATCAATCAAATGTAAATTTTAGCATGCCTGATTGGTCCTCTATCCTCCCTAATCATTTCCTGCTAACTGATACTACCTGTCAGCTGCTTCAGGAAGTTAACAAAACAGCAGCAGTGGCACCTTCAGTGATCTACCCAGTGAGTGTGTTGAAGGCTGTTTTCTAATAGCGAGTCAATCAGACAGCTCCATTCCTGAAAATGGGTATTTGTACTGAAAATAGCATCAAATCTCTGCAAACATGTGGTAGCTATTCTGTGTAAAATGACTGATCAAAAAAAAATTAAACTTATAAGAATAATGAGTCCGATGTTCAGGTAGGAAGGCCATGCGCCACTATGGTACATAGCCCTGCCTGCTCACCCCTAATCCCGGATATTCAATGTCACAGCGATGGCATTGAATATATGGTTTTGGTGGCTAGAGAAAACCACCGCAGATCCTAACTGGGTAGCGGCGATATTGAACCGCTATCCAGTTAGCATCTGTGGCTAATACTAGGCAAGCCAAAAGCTGTTTTGTTTTAGCTGCAGATCGCTAACTGCGTAGAGGTGCAATATCGTCGTTATCCTGTTAGTGATACTCTCCGCCTCAGCCCTGGAACGGCCCCAAAATGCCCCAATGCTAACTAGATAGTATCGGAGTGCGTAGGGGACATAGATGAGGATATTCAAAGACACTAACCATGTAGGCACCATTGAATATCCCTGTTTAAGACATGTACACGGTATACTGGCTGTAAACCGTGTAAATGCCTTTCAAATTTCGAACCCAATATCATTTCTAACATATACAGTAAAGAGGTTTACTGATTCAGCCCAGTTCATCAGTGGCCAGCGCTATGCACTACCATGCAGAGGATTTGAGTTCAAATTTTGGATCAGAGCTTCAGGTCCTCAGGTCAGCAGGGGATGGAGCTGCTTCACAGCCAGCATGCAGAGCCTTGAAGGAGGCAGTCCCAGTCATTCACAGTGGTGACACTTTCTGGTTATATGTATTTATGGTCCGTGTTAGCTAGGTTCTGTAGTGAGGAGCAGTTGGTGACCGTTGTGATGCCTGGAATAATTTGTGCTAGTACTTTTACATTAGGAGAAGAAACTAGACAAGTTCAGTCAATTGAAATGACATAGGAAATGTCAACAAAATTTTCTACAGTGTCATTTCCTTTGGAAACGAAAATAGAAGGACAGAAAGCAAAATTTCCTCACTTCTCATCTGTCATTAATGCACACTGTTGAGCAACAGTGTGTGCTCTTAATGCTATTTCCCCTGCAGTGACATAAAAAACAAAACAAAACAAAAGGACAGTCCTACATACCACATGGAAAACTAAACAAAACAAGCATTTCTGGCCTGCACACCCTTAGAAAATACCCTATGTTGTTGCCAATGAAGACTCATAGTGCTAGATTTCAACTATGTTCCAAATGAGCAGGATGTATAAAAAAGCACAGGAAGAGCCTGACGGGATGCAGGGATATTAACATAGACATTTGTACTCCTCACCATCTTTTCACCCGCACACATATCAAATGAATCCCCTGGAAAGGCGTTTGGCAAACATTGGCTGCAGCTTTAATACAACATTCAATTCATTTTACATTAGCATAACCAAACCAGTAATAACAACAATATCAAACTTCCCAATGTTCAGGCTAGGCAGTCTCGCCCTAGCCTAGCACAACACCCTATTACCGTACTCCTCCCTTGCCAACCCCCTGCTCTCTAGTCTACGGTGCCGCCAGGCTGAGGCTTGCATCCACCTGTGAGATTCTTAAAGTAACTGGGACCACACAAGATGGTGGCGCACATGCTGCAGAAAGCCCCCATCGATCCACTCCACTGTCCTCCTCCCCGCCCTTCCATGCGGGGGGAGGGGGGATGACAAAATTACCAACTGGGAAGTCAGTCACCTCTAAATCCCACCCCCAAAGCTGTGACAAAACTACCCAGACACCCTCTGACATGCTAACTCCCTCACAACCCCTTGTTCCGCATGGACAGCGCTTCAGCCCCCTCCCCCACCCAAGGAGGGTAGGGTGGGTGACTGCACTGCTCCTTCTCCTCCTGCACTGCCGCTGCTGTCCAGGGCCCACCAGTTTCCTCGCAAAAGTGAGTCTGTGCCGCCTTCTTTCTGGTCCCTTTTCTTTTCCGCCAATCCCATTTTCCCTCCCTCCACTCCCCCCAGGTGAAGGGACGGAGGCCCAGCTCAGCCATGTTACTGGTCCCACTGCCGATCACCTGGAGGGGCTGGGAGCTGGGGCACCATAATATAGGCATTTACACTCCTCACCATCCTTTCACCACACACATATCAAATGAATCCTCTGGAGAGGTGCTTGGCAAACATTGGCCGCAACTTTAATACAACACTCAATTTATTTTGCATTAGCAGAACCAAACCAGTAATAACAGCAAAATCAAACTCCCCAATGTTCAGGCTAGGTGTTGTCACCCTAGCCTGGCACAACGCCCTGTTAGCATATTCCCCCCTTGCAGGGCCGGCCCGTCCATTGAGCAAGAATGTTGTTTGCACAGGGCCCCGCATTTCAGGGGGACCCGCGCAAACAACATTCTTCCCATCAGCCCAGGAAAACTTTAAAAGAAAAAAATAACTTGCTACTACTGCTGACGCTGCTGCCCTGGCAGCGGCAGAATCAAGTGTCTCCCGCAGGGCACCCGCCTGCCCAACAGAGCCCTCCCTCCTGCCCAACAGAGCTCTCCCTCGATCACTCTCCTCGGTGCGGCTTTCAGAGCCGTGAAGGGAGGGTTGGTTTCCCTCTCGCGGCTCTGAAACCCACGCAGAGGAGAGTGATCGAGGGAGGGCTCTGTTGGGCAGGAGGGAGGGCTCTCTTGGGGGGGGCTGGGGCCCCGCGGGAGACACTTGATTCTGCCGCTGCTACGGCAGCAGAGGCAGCAGCAAGTTTGTTTTTTCTTTTAAAGTTTCTCTGGGCTGATGGGGGGGAGGGGGATTAGGACTGGTAATGGGCTGGGGGGGGGCTAGGACTGGAAATGCGCTGATGGGGGGTTAGGACTGGTAATGGGCTATGGGGGGGCTAGGATGAAATGAGCTGAAGGGGGTTAGGACTGGTTAAGACCGGAAATGGGTTGATGGGGGGGGGTTAGGACTGGAGGTGGGCTGATGGGGGGGGGTTAGGACTGGTAATGGGCTATGGGGGGCTAGGATGAAATGAGCTGATAGGGGTTAGGACTGGTAATGGGCTATGGGGGGCTAGGACTGGAAATGAGCTGATGGGGGGTTAGGACTGGTAATGGCCTATGGGGGGGATAGGATTGGTAATCGTCTAAGGGGGAGGCTAAGACTGGAAATGGGCTGATGGTGGGGTTAGGACTGGAGGTGGGCTGATGGGGGGTTAGGACTGGTAATGGGCTATGGGGGTCTGACTGGAAATGGGCTGATGAGGGGTCTAGGACTGGAAATGGGCTGATGGGGGTTAGGACTGGTAATGGTCTATGGGGAGGCTAAGACTGAAAATGGGGTGATGGGGGGTTAGGACTGGAAGTGGGCTGATGTGTTTTAGGACTGGAAGTGGGCTGATGGGGGGGGGTTAGGACTGGTAATGGGCTATGGGGGAAGACTAAAACTGGAAATGGGCTGATGGTGGGGTTAGGACTGGAGGTGGGCTGATGGGGGCTTAGGACTGGTAATGTGCTATGGGGGGGGGGGGCTAGACACAAACCAAAGAAAAGAAGAGCACCTACTTGCAAATAACCTCAGAGACACAAAGAGCAAGAGGTAAGGTGGTCACATGCACTTTATTAATAAAGAAAGGCCCCAACGCGTTTCGGCAACGTCTTCATCAGGGGCCTGAGAACTGCAAACAATAATAAATAAATAAAAACATCAACATAACCAAACATGTAGAGTAAATATAACACATATAAGAATAACTTTAAAAATATCAAAATTAAAAGTGCATATGTATAACAAATTATAATAAACAATATATAAAGAACTATAAAATAAGAAATATATAATGAACATAAGTTAAAATTAAATAATGAAGAGATAAAAAGGAAGAAGGACAAACATAGGCTAGAAATGAATCAATCCTATGATAATTGAGCTAAGAATTATGAACATAATGATTAGCATCAAGGAAACATTCAAGCATGGCCATTATAAATGACAGGAAACCCAAAACAAGCAAACAGTGGGACCAGGAAAGCACAATACAAAAAAGGGACCTCAATGAAAAATAGAAACATAGACACATAGAAACATAAATATATGAAGACAGAAAAAGACCACATGGCCTATCTAGTCTGTCCTTCCATATCAACAACTACAACAGTCCCCTTTTTACCTTTAGAGATCCTCTGTGTTTGTCCCATGCTTTTTTGAATTCAGTTACTGTCCTCATCTCTACCACCTCTGGGAGACTATTCCACGGATCCACTAACCTTTCCGTAAAGAAATATTTTCACATATCACTCCTGAATATATCTCCCTTCACCCTCATCTCATGTCCCCTCATAGCAGAACTTGCTTTCAATTGAAAGAGGCTCTCTCTCCCTGAACATTTATGCCACGGAGGTATTTAAACATCTCAATCATATCACTTCTATCCTGCCTTTCCTCTAAGGTGTGCATATTAAGATCCTTCAGTCTGTCCTCATATGCTTTATAATGAAGACCACTAATCATTTTAGTAGCCACCCTCTGCACCAACTCCATCCTGTTCACATCCTTTTGAAGGTGCGGTCTCCAGAATTGCCCACTATACTCCAAATGAGGTCGCACCAAAGACTTATACAGAGGCACTATCACCTCCTTTATTCTGCTAGCCATTCCTCTCTGTATGCAACCAAGCATCCTTCTAGCTTTTGCCATCACCTTTTCTACCTGTTTAGCTACTTTAAGATCATCAGACACAACCACGCCTAGGTCCCACTCTTCTTTAGTGGACAAAAGTACTTCACCCCCTATACTATATTGCTCCCTTGAATTGCTGCAGCCCAAATGCATGACCTTACATTTTTTAATATTAAATCCCAGCTGCCAAATTCTTGACCATTCTTCAAGCTTAGCTAGATCCCTCCTCATGTTATCTACACCTTCCTGGGTGTCTACTCTATTGCAGATTTTGGTATCATCCGCAAAGAGGCAAACCTTACCTGACAGCCGTTCCGCTATATCACTAACAAAGATGTTAAAAAGAATCGGACCAAGGACAGATCCCAGGGCACACAACTGGTAACATCCTTCTCCTCAGAGTGAGCTCCATTTACTTATACTCTTTGTCGCCTCCCACCCAACCAATTTCTAACCCAAGCAGTAACTTTAGAGTTCATCCCTAGGGTGCTCAGTTTGTTTATAAGTCATCTGTGAGGAAAACTTTACTGAAATCTATATACACCACATCTAGGGCTCTCCCTTGGTCCAACTCCATGGTCACCCAGTCAAAGAAATCAATCAGATTTGTCTGACAAGACCTGTCTCTAGTGAATCCATGCTGCCTCGGATCCTGTAATCCGCTGGACTCCAGAAACCTCACTATTTTCTCTTTCAGCAGTGTTTCCAATAATTTACTCACCACCGAAATTAAACTAACTGGCCTGTAGTTTTCAACCACATCCTTACTTCCGCTTTTGTGTAAAGGCACAACATGAGCTTCTCTCCAGTCCTTTGGCACCACTCCCGACTCCAATGAGGCATTGAAAAGGTCAGTCAATGGAGCTGCTAGAACGTCCCCAAGTTCCCTCAGTATTCTAGGGTGTATCCCATCCGGTCCCATCGCTTTGTCTACATTAAGTTGAGCTAGTTTCTCACGAACACAGTCTTCTGAAAATTGTTCAAGATGTCCCTTGCTTCTGTTCCTGTTTTTGGGTGTTTTCTGAGGTCCTGCTCCTGGTTCTTCATCTGTGAATACAGAACAGAAATATTTGTTAAGCAATTCCGCTTTACCCTTATCAGCTTCTACATATTCCTCCCCTGCACCCTTGAGTCTGACAATACCAATTTTGCCCTTCCTTTTCTCACTAATATATCTGAAAAATGTCTTATCCCCCCTTTCTATTACATTGGCTATTTCCTCCTCCTTTTGAATCTTTGCCTTCCTGACTACTTTGCTAGCTTCTCTAAGTTTTTCCAAATACAGATGCCTGTCTTCCTCTCTCTGTGATCTTTTGTATTTCATGAAGGCCTCCCTCTTTTTCTTCACTTTTTCAGCTACTTCTTTTGAAAATCATTGTGGTCTCCTTTTCCTTTTACCGTTATTTACCATTTTAACAAAAAGGTTGTTTGCCCTTAAAATATCCCCTTTTAGTGTTGCCCACTGTTTTTCTACATCCCCCAGATGTTCCCATCCCACTAACGACTCCCTGAGCTATTGGCCCATCTTGGCAAAATTAGTCTAACTAAAGTCTAAGATTCTCACCTGTGAATGGATTCTAACAGCCCTAGTCCTAATACTGAACCACACCATCTGGTGATCACTGGATGCAAAATGATCTCCCACTACAACATCAGGAACACTTTCACCATTGGTAAGCACCAAGTCCAGTATGGCCCCTTCACGTGTGGGGTCTGCTACCAATTGCCTGAATAGTTCTCCCTGTAGAGAATCCAGGATCTCCTTACTTCTAGATGATACTGCAGCAGGAATGTGCCAATCAACATCTGGCATATTGAAATCTCCTATCAGTAGCACTTCCCCTTTCCTAGCAATGATGTGTATGTCTTCAATTAACTCTCTGTCTACCTCTTCCTCTTGTGAGGGAGGTCTATATATCACACCAAAGCAAATAGATTTCTCTTTCCCTCTTTCTAATTTAACCCACAATGCCTCCTCTCTCCCTTTTAAGCTCTGTAATTCCAAAGCTTTAATAGTAGTTTTTACATATAGTGCCACTCCTCCTCCCCTTCTTCCTACCCTGTCCTTTCTGAATAAAATATAGCCAGGTATAGTTACATCCCAATCATGGTTTTCTGTGAGCCATGTTTCTGTAACAGCCACTAAATCCAAGTCAGCCACTCCCACCAAAGCTTTAACATCAGGGATCTTATTTCCCATGCTTCGGGCATATATACACACTGCTTTCCATATGTTACCCCTGTTACCCATTTCCATAAAGGTATTTAATGTATCACCTACTTGGGGGCTTTCACCTACCTGGGGGCTTTCCTCACCCATCCCCAACGAATCTAGTTTAAAGCCCTCTTCAGTAGATTAGCCAGTCTACTACCGAATATAGTCTACTGTTTAAAAGAGAGTACATGTGTGAACAAGAGAGGATGCATGTGTAATACAAAATGTGATAAAACAAAAAAATTACAGCCCTTAAGGAACGCCGAAAGGGGCGCAAAAAATGTTATAAAAGTGTATATTTCATTCAGATATCTGAACGTCGGTAAAATAGATGACTAAGGTTACCAGAATATAGAAAGACTAGGGGACATGCAATGAAGCTACAGGGTAAACTATTTAAGACTAATAAAAGAAAATATTTTTTCACTCAACGTGTAATCAAACTCTGGAATTTGTTACCGGAGGATGTAGTAAAGGCTGTTAGTGTAGCTGGGTTTAAAAAAGGTTTGGACAAGTTCCTGGAGGAAAGGTCCATAAACCATTATTAAGAAGTGACCGAAGATATCAATGCTTGACCCAGTACAAGCATTGTGGAACTTGTGTCTCTTGGGGAAACTGCTAGGTACATATGACCTAGTTTGGCCACTGTTGGAAACAGAATACTGGGCTTGATGGACCTTGGTCTGACCCAGTATGGCATATCTTATGTTCTTATGTAAAGTGGCACCCTTTCATAGAATATATGTGTAAATGAGAATTGTATATATGTACAAATAAATAAGCTAAAAGTCCGCTGTTAAAACAACGAATAATGCAACTCGTCAATAATCCGCCGGTAGCGTTAAAATATTAAATATCTTAAAAGCACTATGTAACTGATGCACTTTTAAAAAAATATACTTATAAAGTATGGTCTGCGTTGTTCCCTCACCCGGTTTTTCCTATTGTGTCTCCACAGGAGCTGTATACGACATCGCCAGGAGCAGTGCACAGGATGCAAGGGCACGTGAGGGCGGAGAATATGGACCAGCTAGCCTCGGCTACGCGGCGAGTAGCAGTGGAGGGCTCATCAGAGCGTGGTTCAGCGGAGCGGGGAGCTGATGCACAACAGTTGGTGGCAGATCCTCTGGTGGAGGTGCTTCGCTCGACGGTGCTGGGGGCGGCGGCTGTCACGGAGACAGGTGAGTTACCAGGGAGGCAGGGCATGACTGCCGAACGGACGGGGAAAGTGAGCCAGAAGAGGAAGCATGCTTGTAGGCGAAAGCGTAGTTCTGAGTCATCATATTCCTCCTACTCCTCGAGTTCGTCAGCAGCGTCCATGAAGGGTGAAGGGGAGTGGGCGGGGGTGAAGGGCGGTATGAGGATGGAGGGCAAGGTGGGGGGTGGGACTCCTACATTTACAACTTTATCGGAGTTGTGGGAGGGGGTTCCGAAGAAGTTGCGATGGAAAATATGGAAGCGGAGATACATCGATACCTTCCATTTGCTGGAAGGTAGGAAGCGTTCTGGGGAAAGTAGAAAGAAGTGCAAGGAGGATGAGAAAGCCGGGAGGCTGAGAAAGGTCTCTAGGAATGTGGTGAACTGGGTGCGAGCTTTCTTGCGTTTGGCGAGTGTTTGGGGTCAGCGCTATCCGGAGCAGCAGGGGATGATGCTCGCATATATGGACTCGATTTTAGAAGCATCGCAGACCCATGAGGGGTGGTCGTGGATAAATTATGATGAAAAATATTGTGATAAAATGGAGGAGAACAAGCTATTGATGTGGGGTGTGCAGGATATTAATTTGTGGCTCACACAGATGTCAGGCAGAGCGAATACCGGGGGTGGAGGGGGGGAGGAGGTAAGGCAGGGGCGGTGGAAAATACGGGGGTGAACCATTCCTTTCGTGGGGGAGGGGCACCAGTACAGCCAAAGCAGGTGGCTATCGGGATTGGGGACGTGTGTTGGAGGTTCAATAGATCCTCCTGCCCGTTCCCGGACTGCAAGTTTCGGCATGTTTGTTCAGTCTGTGGCGGTGGGCACGCGGCTTCAAAATGTCTTAAAAAAGGTGCCCAATTGCTCCCCATGTCAGCCCCCAAGCAGTAGGGTGGCGTGGGGATTAGCCCCCTTGCCGATCCGGATGGAGGTGTTAAGCATTTGGTTGCGCCACTACCCACAGGCAGGGGATAGGGATGTTTTGTTATGGGGGTTCCAGTTGGATTTTGTTATTCCGGTTCAAGATGTTGTAGCAGGCGCAAAGCAAGGAACTCTCCATTGGTGCGACACTTTGAGTCGGTAGCGCTGGAGAAGTTGGCGGTCGAGTTGAAATTGGGGAGAATAGAAGGTCCATTTGCGAAGCCCCCGTTTAAGGATTTTGTGGTGTCCCCTTTGGGCATAATACCGAAGAAAGAGCCCGGGAAGTTTCGGCTGATACATAATCTGTCCTTCCCGTTAGGGGCATCAGTTAATGACCACATCCCACGTGAGTGTTGTTCGGTGCGGTACGCCTCATTTGATAAGGCGGTAGAGTTACTCAAGAAAGCTGGCCGAGGAGAGCTGATGGCAAAAGTAGATATTGAATCCGCGTTTCGTTTGTTGCCGGTGTACCCCTCGGCCTTTCGTTTGTTGGGTTTCCAGTTTGGGGGGGAATTTTATTTTGATAAATGCATGCCCATGGGTTGTGCGGTTTCATGCGCCTACTTTGATAAATTTAGTACCTTTTTGCAGTGGGCGGTGGAGCTGAGGGTGTGTTGCCCGAATGTGGTGCACTACCTGGATGATTTCCTGTTCGTGGGCGCAGCACAGGATGGGCAGTGTAGGGCGCTGTTGGATGGTTTTGTGACTTTGGCAGCGGAGTTGGGAGTGCCGTTGGCAGAAGGGAAGACGGGGTGACCGACGACTCAGATCACCTTCTTAGGGGTTGAGTTGGATTCCGAGGTCATGGTAGCCTGCTTGCCGAGCGAGAAAGTGGTGAAGTTGCGGGTTTTAGTGGCGAATGTGTAGTCTCTGCTAAGTTGACGTTGGCTGAAATGTAGGCATTGATAGGGTCGTTGAACTTTGCATGCAGAGTGATACCAATGGGGCGAGTATTCATTCGGCAGCTGGCGGCGGCGACTGCGGGAGTAGTGAGGCCGCATCACCGTATTCGGATTTCAAAGTCTATCCGAGAGGACTTGCAGGTGTGGGACAAATTTTTGAGAAACTTTAATGGGACATAGGTGTTAATGGAAGCTGCAGTGTCTAGCGAGGATTTGCAGCTGTACATGGATGTGGCTGCGGGTGTGGGTCTGGGAATCTATTTTGGAGGTGCTTGGTGTGCGCATAGCTGGCCACAGGCTTGGCGGGATGTGAATTGTTGAGTAATATCACTTTCTTGGAACTGTTTCCCATCCTAGTGGTGCTAGAGTTGTGGCCCGACAGGTTGAGCAATCGGAGGGTGGTATGGTGGTGTGATAATGAGGTGGTAGTGAGTGTCATCAATTATTACACTCCACGATGTGTGCAAGTGGCGTCATTGATGAGAAAGATGGTATTGTCCTGTTTGCGTTTGAATGTTGCGCTGAGGGCTCGCCATATTCCGGGACATACTAATTCCATTGCTGATGCTCTTTCCTGCTTACAGTTGGACCATTTTCGCAAGTTGGCCCTGGAGGCGGAAACGGAGGGGCGAAGGGTCCCTTGGAGATTATGGAGCTGTGGCCTGCGGACATGACGAGCCTGCTACGGAGCTCGGTGGCGGAGTGGACATGGGATGCGTATCGCAGAGGCTGTGAGTGAGTGACGGAATTTTTGCGAGAGCGGGGGTGGAAGGGGGAGCAGTATCAGATCAGGTGTTAGGGCAGTATATAATTAGGGCTAAAGTGCAGGGGGTGGCATGGTCATCGGTATGTGCGCATTTGGCGGGTTTTGCCTTTTTTGCAAGGGCAGTGGGATGGGGTTCCGCAGGGGGGGTCCTGGTGCGTAGGTTGCTGCAGGGGAGGGAGCACTTGCAGCCGACACCGTGGGATCAGCGGAGGCTGATTACGCATGAATTAATCTGCGGATTGTGCGAAGGCTTAAGGGAGGTCACGGAGTCGCCATACGAAGTGACACTTTTCAGGGCCGTATTCACATTGGGCTTCTTCGGGGCATTTAGGGTAGGGGAATTGGTGGCGAACTCGAGGAAGGCGGGTGTGGGGAATAGTTTGTGGTTCCAGCACGTTCAGATAGATGGCAAGCAATTTCGGGCACTCCTGCAAAGATCTAAAACGGACCAGCAAGGAAGGGGCTTATGGGTGGTCCTGCAGGAGATCGGGGGCATTACGTGCCCGGTGGCTGCTATGCGCAACTACTTGCGCTGTCACTCGATGGTGGAGGGAAGGCTCTTTGTCCAGAAGGATGCAAGGGTGTTGACCCATTTCCAGGTGGCTGCAGTTTTGAAGATGGTTTTATTGTAGAATGGGCGAGGACATGAGCTTTTTTTCTACACACTCTTTTGCATCGGTGCAGCGACAAGTGAGGCCGGGGCGGGGTTGTCTGGCTTGCAGATTCAGATGATAGGTAGATGGCGGTCCAGGGTGTTTTGGGGCTATATGCGATTGTGAGAGGGGCATGCACATGATATTTACAGAATTTTTTCTTTTACAGATGGAGGAAGGTGTGCGCGGGGATGTTGGATGATGGGGCATTCCTTTGTGTTCTAGGCCAGCCAGCGAGCAGCAGTGCAGCCGATCGGGCGGCACTTGGGTCTGGATCCTGCTGTGGTGTCGATTCATGGCTGGGCGAGCGGGGTCTACGGTGGATGCAGCTGCTGCTCTTGCTTCGATATCATGAGCGTTTAAGGATGCCACCATCGTTTCTGCTGTTGCACTTAGGGGGCAACGATTTAACTTCCTGGACATGCAAGCAGTTGATTAATGCTGTAAAGAGGGACTTTGCTGTGTTGCTTCCGATGTTCCGGGGGGTGGTCTTGCTATGGTCAGACATTATTCCGAGGCCAGCATGCTGGGGGCAGCGGCATTGGTCGTGGGGGCTGATGAAAATTAATCGGAAGATTGGGAAATGGGTAGGTGAGCACGGCGGGCTTCAGATACAGCATGCATGGGCGGAGGTGGCATGTGCTGGCTTGTATAGCAGTGACGGAGTACATCTATCCCCGGTGGGGGTGTATTTACTCTTGAATGATTGGCAGGAAGCATTGGAACGAGTGGTGTGGGAAGACACTGGCAGGTTGCAGCTTGAGCTTGGGGGGGGGGGGGGTGGCACAGGTGCTTCATCGGACCTGTGCCAGTGGCGGGATCCTGGAGGTTTCCGGGGTCTGTAGCCTTAGGCTACTTGGGACAGGGGCAGGGTGCCTCTGACCCGGACAACCCCTAGCAGACTTTTGCTAGTGATATGGCGAAGTTGGGCAGGGGTGGTAGTCATTTGACAGTGGCTTGAACACGGCAGGGGCGGAGCGAGGTCACCTTGCTAATAGCATGGCTGGTGGGGTATCGCTCTGCTCGGGTTGGTTTCAAGATTGTGAGCTCAGAATGTTCAATATGTTAATGGGCAATTAAGCTGCGACCTATTACTTCCAATAACTGTGAGCGTGTGAAATTTGTGGGAAGGAGGGGTTGGCGTGGAGGAGGAAAAGTGGGATAAAAGGGAGGGGTATAGCACCAGGTCCCGGCTACCCGGTTAAAGTGAGGAAGCGGGCAGGGTCCCGGCGCCCGAGAGTAACCAGGTGTGCGGCCCGGTGCGGAACCCTGCCCACATTGGTGTGGGGAGGAGGGGGGCACAGGGGGAGGGAGACGCCAGAGGCATTGTTTAAATTGATTGGCTCCGTCCACAGGGATGCGCGCGGGGGGAGCCAATCAATGATTTGCAAGCGTGTGCTCGGGCACTGGCGGTTTTGGCCCGAGCACACGTGAGGAGGTTGGAGGCTGGCTGGCCCTTTGTTCCATAGATTCCATCATATGTTCGTGATTCAACACATGTTATTAACATTCTGAATGATTTTAAAGATTACCATAGCAGCTTATCATGGTCACTTCGGACATTAATTCATTATACACTAATATTCCACAAGATGCAGCCTTAGAGGTTATTGCTAATACTCTTATTAGGAGAACTCCACCAGTACGGACTCCCACTAGCTTCTTAACACATATGGCATCACTTGTCATGTGCGAAAATTTCTTTTGTTTCCGTGGGGTGTTCTATAAGCAAGTCAAAGGGGTTGCCATGGGTTCCTCCATGGAACCAGATGTTGCTAATTTATATGTTGGGAATTTTGAGAATGAGTTTCTTCAATGCCATCCATTTCAGAAGTTTATTAAGATGAGGTTGCGTGGGGCGGAGCTTGCCGCGCTGCGAGATGGCTGCCTGAAAGTGCTGCTCCTGCCCAGAATCCAGAATCCTGACTCTCTCCCCTTGCATAAGTAAGCACTGTGCTCTCATTCTCTGTGTGGGGCTCGGGCAAGATGTCGTCTTTAAAACCAGCTAGATTGAATTTTCAACAGGCGGCCGGTCAAGTGATTAAATGAGCAAAACAGGAGGCACCTTCCCTGCAGAAAACGGCGTCCGAAAAGGAGGCCGGCGATGGCGTTCGAGAGATCTTGAGTGAACTGAGGTCAGTCAAGGAGATGATAACTACTAACTCTGAGACACTAAACCAACTACAAGAAGACTTAAAGGAGGTTAAAGAGAGGTTGGAGGACATGTCAGGGTGTCTGCATAAAGTCGAGGCGCAGGCGAATAAGCATGAGGATATGCTGGCGCAGTTGGGCCCACTAACTAAACGGGTCTCGGCATTGGAAAGCCACATGGAAGATCAGAGTAACCGGGCAAGAAGAAACAACGTTACAATAACCGATATTCCAGAGGGCAGGGAAGGTGCAGATCCGATCGCATATTTAGAAAAGCTGATACCGGATTTGCTACAAATCACTTTTGCTAAACCTTTTGAGCTGGAGCGTGCTCATCGAGTTCCATCTCATGCAGGAAATCAGGTGAAGCTGCCACGCCCGTTCGTGCTTAAAATACTAAGATACCCGCAAGTGTTGCAGATTTTGCAGACTGCTAAGCAGAGAAACATGCTGCTGCTCGAGGGACATAAGATATCCTTTTACCCTGATCTCAGTAAGCGAACGGTTGAGCGAAGGAAGGAGCTTCTGGCATGTAGACCCCTGATGCAGAAACTGCAGGCACGTTATGGTCTCTTCTATCCGGCTAGGATGCGAGTAACGTTTGATAATACTACGTGAACCTTTGACAACGGGGAAGCTCTGCGGCTGTTTTTATAAGAGCATGCTCGAATGGACGTGGAGACATAGAGGTCGGGAGCAGCCCGGGAAGATGATCGGTACCGCGGCCTACGTTTGATGAGGCTGAGGGGTTAGCTGGATCTCAGACTGCAACTACTGAACATGAAATTGGGCCTAATGGCTCATACAGTTGGTATATGTGGTATGAATACAGAGAGGATCTATATATGAATGTAGTTGTTTAATATCTAACAATAGGTATTGCTAAAGTTAATGTTGCTGGTGATTGAAGGGGAGAGGCGAATCTATGGATAATTACTGATTCTGGGAGGGGGTGGGAAGGGAGTTTAATCGCATAGAGGGCGGGATGGGCTCTACCATGCAAGTTACTAAAGTTTGTGTGTATGTTAAGATAAGGGGGTTTCAGTTTGTTGGAAGCTATGCAATGTTAATGAATCCAAGGAACACGGTGATGAGTGTTACTACCACAAGGGCTCATAATAGTATATATGGCAAGTAGTTGTTTGAAGATACTATCTCTAAATGTGCAGGGTATCTCAAATCCAGTCAAGCAGAAGAAAATTTTAACATATTGTCAGCAACAACATGCAGACATAGTGTACCTTCATTGAGTATGATGGAGTCACTGGGGCTGATTGATCCGTGGAGACTCTTATACCCGCGGGACAAGGAATACTCCTTTTATTCACTTCCGCATAATACACAAACAAGAATTGATTATTTTTTAGTGTCCAAAACAGTGGTGCCACAGATTACAGCAGCGGGATTGCTAACGAAAACAGTCTCTGACCATGCTGCTATTATGCTTGCCCTGGACATGGAAGTAGCAAGTAGGATACAGTCTAGATGGCACTTGGACAGAGCATGGCTTACTGATGAGAAATTTGTTCATTGCATGCAAAAAGAAAGTGAAGAATATTTTCAACATAATCAAACTTCAGATACGCCAATATGGGCCTGGTGGGAGGCTTTCAAAGCTACTATCCGGGGACATATGACATCGTACCACATACATCAACAGCGGGTGGAGAAGAAGAAATTGGCAGAGCTAGACCAGGAAATACATGTGGGCGAGAGGCTCTTGGCAAAGCGCGCGGATTCGACGGTTTTGTTGAGGCTGCAGAAACTGAGGTATCAGTACAATTCGATTTTAAATTCGGAAGCGGATGCACAAATCAAGGCTCAGCAAAGTGTGTATTATCATGAGGGCAATTGAGCAAGTGCGCTGCTAGCCCGCACACTAAGAACTAAAAGAGCAGTGACGCGGATTACAGGTCTGAAAGACACGTATGGGACTCTGAATGTGAAAGATGGAGAGATTCTGGAGATATGCAAAGAATTTTATAACCAGCTTTATCAGATTGAAGTGAACTGTGATGAGGAAGCGTTCTCAAATTTTGTCTCCACAGTTAATGGGCCTAAACTTTCGGCACAACAGGTGGTGTCATTAGAAGAAGACATTACTTGTCATGAGATACAGCAGGCAATGCAGCAACTAGCGAATGGGAAGGCGAGTGGGCCGGATGGTTTGCTGGTAGAATTCTATACCGTATTTGCACAACAGTTGGTCCCTGAATTGCAAACATATTACAGCAGGCTGAAGGAGGAATGGCCGGAAGTGGGTGCGCTAGCTGAGGCTACAATTGTAATTCATCCAAAGCCGGGACGGGACCCTCAGAAAATAGAGAATTATCGTCCCATATCGCTGTTAAATGCTGACTACAAAATATATGCCAAAATATTAGCCAATAGGCTCGGTAAAGTGATTGAGACATTAATTCATCCTGACCAATGTGGGTTCATGCCCGGAGGATCTACTACTGATAATGGTCGCCTGCTGGCGCATGTATTGGTGAGAGCGCAACAAGCCAGGTTAAGCTTCAAAACCCTAGTGATGATGTTCAAGGCCATCAAGGGGCTCTCCTCCTCCTCACTATGTGACCTCATCCGACCACCCATACCCAACAGGCTAAGAAGAACCTCAGTAGCTAACATGCTAGTGATACCGAGAGACATAACAAAATGCAACAAAGCAACATCGAACAGAGCCTTTAGACTATGTGCCCCAAGTCTCTGGAACTCCCTACCACCACACATCAGAGCAATCCCTAACTTGAGCCAGTTTAGGAAGGCCTTAAAACATTTCCTCTTTATCAAATATCTCAATGACTGCCCCGAATCCCAGCCACCAAGTATGATCAATACCCAATAACTCCATCTGACATGTATATAGTTACCTATTCAATGCTACGCATATGTATATAGTTTACCCTGTTTTCCAAGTTACTTGTTCCTGTTCAATGTAATGACCTGACTTTTGTTCATTGTTGGATACCTTTTGTTTTATGTAAACCACGCTGATCGCAAATAGTGCGGTATATAAGAAATGCAAATAAATAATAAATAAAAGTAGCAGAGCCGATGGTGGGTCTGGCGATAGACGCCGAAAAAGCATTCGACAGGGTAGAACTTCCCTTTCTTTTCAAGGTAATGAGATGGTTTGGAATGCAAGAGACTTTTTTGAAATGAGTAGAACTACTATAAACCAAACCGGTCGCACGTGTTGCCACGAATGGAGTGATTTCAGCGGAGTTCAAGCTAACCAGAGGCACAAGACAAGGATGCCCTTTATCGCCAATTCTGTTCAGTCTAGCTTTGGAGCCCTTGCTGTTGAAAATTCGGCAATGTCGAAATATATCTGGTATAAGACTTGAAGACTGTCATTGCAAGTTATCAGCGTATGCTGATGACCTTTTCTTGTTCGTGAACCCCACTTCATTGGAAGCTGTCATGGGTACAATTGCTGAATACTCCGCCATATCCGGATATAAATTGAATTTAACAAAGACGACAATTATACCCTTGAATTCTTATGTCTCAGAGTTGATGCTTCGTCAATACCCTTTCAAGGTGGAGTGCGCTTCTTTCAAGTATCTGGGAGTCACCTATGGAATCACAATACAAGACACAATGAATCGCAATAGGGTGCTGTGTGAAGGAATAATTAGTGAGTGTATCAATAAATGGTCCCCGCTTAACTTAACCTGGTGGGGAAGGTTGGAAACGATAAAGATGGTGATTGTACCTAAGATAAATTACATTTTAAGTATGGTACCGATCCTTTATGAGCGTCGATTTTATGTGAAGATTGGGAAGTTATTGCTATCCTTTTTATGGCGTAAAAAAACTCCACGAATCGCGGCCTGGAAGCTCAAGTTGCCCAAAGAGCGTGGGGGAGTGCACTTCCTGGACTTTTTCTGGTATCATGTTGCGGCTCTATTGAAGCAAGGGGCCCAATGGAGTGATGAAGAGATAGCATCTGATGGCCTAACATGGCTTCGAATTGAGGCAGCATTAAGCAAGCCAGTTCCGTTATGGGTGCTGTCCCCCGCAGCCCCCTCTAGTGGCGGCGTAGTGGTTCCACAGGGGCTGGGGATCGCATAAGAATTAAAAGGTTCAGGGTTGATCTGTTGTGAGGGTCAATGGGATAGCAGGTCACATTGTCAGCCTCAGGGTCAACAACCTAAAAAAGTAACTCTTGCCAAGTGTAGGGTACAAAAAGGCTTTTATTTCCCCTTTTCGCATGAAGAAATTCAAAATATAAGGTAATGAGTAACAGAACATAAATTCAGTTGCATCAAAACGTGAGTCAGCAAAACACTCAAAATAACATGGTTCCTTCACCAACTTAAAGCATAAACTTTCCAGTACAGTTTGCACACATTAGATTTGTTTGCCTTTTACTCAAAGATATCTTCTTGTGCAAAAGTCACATTCCATTGGTTCTATATCTTCACTGCTCTCAGATTCCCCTGGCAGCCATTCCATGTCTATGGGATCTGAAACTGAGGTCTCTGAGATCTCTTGGATATTAAAACCTGGTTTCCTAAAAGCATGCCATACTGTATCCCAGTGCTGGCTTGGGAGTTTGGGGCGTCGGCTTTTAGGTCTAGTATATCTCCCTGGGCTTGCTGTCGTTTCAGGACTAAAAGTTTGCTCCTTCCATTCTCTGGCAACATTAAACTTTTTCCTGTAAAACTTATCAGTTATATCTGGTTTAAAACAGTCCTTATTGTCCAGATAAAAACTAGCCCTTTGTTCCTCTCTAGGCTTCTTGAAAAAGGCTTGAGGCCTAGTCTGAGAGTTTTGTGCTCCAGGTATATCCTTTCTCTCAAGGCTATGAACTTTTCCTTTATCTTTCAAGTTACTTTTGTAAAAGCTTTCAAAAGTACCTTTTTTCTCTTGAAGGTTTCTTCTCCAACCGGAGGGATAAGCACTTCCTTCCTTGGCTGCAGTCCGTGATACTGCCCCTTGAAGTTGTGTATGGCCTTTCTCTAGGCCTGCTCTCCCAGTAGCTTCCTTTCCTTTAGCTCTGCTGGGTTTGTCAGTGACCTCACCTCGGTCTCTGAGTCTGGCCTCTGGAGCTTCCCTTGGCACTGCCTCCTGTTCTCCACATGAAGGTCTCTGCCAAGCTCCTTGCCTCCTCCTGTGCTTCTCCTCTGGGTTCTTCCCTTCGGGGTTTCTCTGTTGCCTTTCTGGCTCTCTTGACTGCCTTCCTGGCACCTTTGCCTCTCTTGGCTCTCTCGGCTCTCTCTCTCTTGGCTCTCCCTCTTGCAGTGCTCTGTTCCTACTTAAATCCAGAGCAGCTGCTTCTGAGTCCTGCCCATAGAGGTGTGGTTCTTCCACTTTCAGGTTTGTTCTCCTGCTCCCTCTATGTGTCCCTTCTCGTAATTGCAGGCAAATCCTGTTTTTTTCAAGATTTAAAAGTTTCCTTTCTTGCATCAGAGGGCTTGCGGTATCACATATCCCCCTTCTCAAAATATTACGGGCTGGGGAAAGCTCTTCACCGCAGCACGTAATCCATAACTTGCGGCCCGCTCTTCTCGGCTGCTCGCAACCATAGGTGGCATGTCTGCCGATTTCCGGCCTCTTGTTGGGGTGATCTCCGCGCTCAGTATATGTCCAAAGCGCGTCTCGCTCCTTCCAAGGGCGTAGGAGATTAGCATGGTAGACCTGCTCTCTACCTTTTGAGTTTTTCACCACATAGGAGGTGGTGCCTACTGGGTGTATTATGGTATGGGGACCCTTCCATTGATACTCAAATTTTGGGGTCGCCCCAGGAACCAAAACCACTACCTTCTCGCCAACCTTTAAATGTCTCGGCTTCGTCCGTCGATCATAGTAGTGCTTCTGTTTCTGTTGGCTTTCCTTAAGCCTTTCCATAGCAAATTGGGCAGTTCGTTCGAGGCGTGTCCTTAAATTCCGTAAGAACAGGGGTACGCTTATTTCGTCTTCCTTGGGTTCAACCCACTGCTCCTTCAAAACGTCCAATATGCCTCTAGGTGAGCGTCCATACATGAGCTCGTATGGTGATGTGCCCAATGAACTTTGCTTCCTTTCGCGGCAAGCATATAGTATGAAGGGTAGTATACTGTCCCACTCCTTCATCTCTCTGTCTAAAGCTCGTCTCAGCATTTGCTTTAGACTTTGATTAAGACGCTCTACCAATCCATTGCATTGGGGATGGTAGGCCGCCGTCTTTACATGTTGGATCCCGAATGCCTCCCAGACCTGGGCGAGGTATTTCGATAGAAAGTTGCTTCCTCTGTCCGTTAAGACTTCCTGCGGGAATCCAACCTCGCAGAACAACTTGACCAACTCCGCTGCGATCGCCTTGGCGGAGATATTCCTTAAGGGCACTGCCCAAGGGAATCGCGTGGCCTGGTCAATTATTACTAAGATGTATTGAAAACCGCGCGGGGTCTTGATTAGGGGTCCGACGATGTCCATGGCCAGTCTTCTAATGGGCTCTGCTATTACCGGCATCGGAACTAGCGGTACTCCCGCTGGCCGGTGCGTGGTAACCCTCTGGCAGGAGGCACAAGACTCGCAAAAACGGGTGGTCTCCCGAAAAACACCTGGCCAATAAAATCTTTCTAAAATTTGGTCCAGGGTGCCTTGTGGACCTTTATGGCCTCCTGTAGGATGGTCATGTGCTAGTCGGAGGACAGATAGTTTAAACTTGCTCGGGACGACCAGTTGCTTACGGATCAGTCCCGTCCGTGGATTTCTACTTTCTCTGTACAAGAGTTCTTCGTCCATTATAAATCGAGGGTGGGTCTCACAGTCTTCTTGAGCCTGTTCGATTGCTCGGACCAAAGCTGGGTCCGCCCTCTGCTCCATTTTAAAGGAGGGAAATTTCTCTGCCACGTCTGCGGGTATCCACGGCATACTTTTTCCTGCCTCCAATTCGGCTCTCCCCTGGGATCGGCTTCTCCTCTCCTTCCTTCGCATAGCTTTAGGCTTTCGTCCCCTTCGTGCTGGGTCCCCTATCAGTTCGTCATGCGAAGGTAGATCATCCCGGGTCATCTCTCTTGAACAAGAAGGCCTCTCCTTATCCTGAGAATGGGCTCTCGTAGAGACTAGAGCGTTAGATTCCCTCTTTATACTATTCAGCTGAGGTGCGCGAACTTCCGCGCGACCGGGTTCAGAGATGTATCTAGGGCTTTTAACAAGGCCAGGTGGCCTGCCAGTGGAATCTGGTTTATCTTGAGGTAAACATTCTTTCTTCAAAGTTTTTCTAAATTGAGGCCAATCTCGGCCCAGGACTAAATCCTGCGGTAATCTTGGCACCACTGCCATTGGCATCTCTTTCACAATACCCATCCCCTTTATCCACAACTTATAAATGGGGTAGCGGGTAGCTGCTCCATGTACACACTTAATCTTGACATACCCCTCGGGTGATTCTGGGACCGACAGTCCATGATCCTGGATGGTCGACCATAACCTTTTTGAAAGCATAGTCTGGTCGGCTCCAGAATCTAACAATGCTCGTACACTTATGCCATGTATTTTTACATTGACAAGAAACCCATCATGCACTATTCTTGGTGACTCTCCTACCAAGGCTGTTCTCGCATGACATTCATACTGTACATGTCCTTTTTTTCCACACGCAAAACATTTTTTTGTATTCACTTTCTCCCGGGGTTTATAACTCTGCCACCTACCAGCTGGAGGACGTGAGGGACTTCCCTTCCTTGTGCCTCCAATCCCATGGCACTTCGTGGACTTACACTAGGCTGTGTCACCTTTTCAGCCTCTAAGTATCTTTCAGTGAGCACAATAGCTTCAGTGGTATTGCTACAATTTTGGAGCATCAGAAAATTCTGCACCCTGTTAGGTAGTGCATTCATATATTGCTCTAAAATTATCGCATCCATGAGCGTATTTATACTTCTCCTTTCAGGTTGTAGCCACTTGTAAGCAAGACTACGCAACCTGTGGCCTTATGCCTTAGGTGTTTCATCTACCTTAAGCATAGCAGCTCTGAACATTTTATTGTACGCCACCGGCGTAAGACCAACACGATCTCTAATTGCGTTTACTACATCCTGATATGAATTTGCGAGCTCTGGGGGCATGGACCTGTAGGCCGCCAGCGCTTCACCTGTAAGTGATGCCGCTAGGCGTATGGCCCACTGCTCCTCAGGCCACTTAGCCGAATTCGCAATCCTAGCGAAAGTGTCTAGAAAGTCATCAATATCGTCACTTGGACTGAGCTTCCCTATCATTAAGTCCGAACAAGACCAATGTCCAAGTTCAGGGTTTACCCGTCCGACGAGTGATGTTCCTTCTTTCCTGCTTTGAGCCAGCTCCTCTCGCTGTTGCGCCAGCCATGCGCTCATTGTTTCTATGACAGGCGTCTGCTGCTCCTGCATCGCCTTTAGCGCCTGCTCCTGGCTCTGTTGCGCCAGCTCAGCCTGTTTGGTGAATTGGTGTGCCATCCAGGCACACAGCTCCTTGGGCTCCATTGTATCTGTTAAAAAAACAGAAAGAGAAAAAAAAAACCCAAGTGCGGCTCTTCACAAAATATATTTTTCAGACCCTCTATATTTTTTTTTCAACTTCCCCAGGTGTCCAACACTAGGTAGGGTTATCTACGCCTTACCTTGCTTTAGTGTTGCATCAGCTTTTGGGGAATGTAGTGCGGTCGTCCAGGGGTTGCTCCACCGCTCCTGGATTCGCCAGATGATCTTTCACCTTTAGGATTTTCCTCCTTTTTTTTTTTTTTTTCTTTTTCCACTCCGGTCCGGATTCCTAGGACTCCACTCCTGGTTTTTAACTCCGGTCCACTTTCTAGCAACTGCTCCGGTCTCCTGGTTTTCCTCTTCCGATCTGGATTCTAACACAGGACAGTCCGGGTTTTACTTGCAGTTTTTTTTTTTTTTTTCAAAAAGAAAAGAGCTTCTATTTCTCTTTTGAGTAGTTGCCCACGTTGCTCTGTACACTCAAGAGTACCCCAAAAATCCTGCCAACTACGCCACTTATGTCCCCCGCAGCCCCCTCTAGTGGCGGCGTAGTGGTTCCACAGGGGCTGGGGAGCGCATAAGAATTAAAAGGTTCAGGGTTGATCTGTTGTGAGGGTCAATGGGATAGCAGGTCACATTGTCAGCCTCAGGGTCAACAACCTAAAAAAGTAACTCTTGCCAAGTGTAGGGTACAAAAAGGCTTTTATTTCCCCTTTTCGCATGAAGAAATTCAAAATATAAGGTAATGAGTAACAGAACATAAATTCAGTTGCATCAAAACGTGAGTCAGCAAAACACTCAAAATAACATGGTTCCTTCACCAACTTAAAGCATAAACTTTCCAGTACAGTTTGCACACATTAGATTTGTTTGCCTTTTACTCAAAGATATCTTCTTGTGCAAAAGTCACATTCCATTGGTTCTATATCTTCACTGCTCTCAGATTCCCCTGGCAGCCATTCCATGTCTATGGGATCTGAAACTGAGGTCTCTGAGATCTCTTGGATATTAAAACCTGGTTTCCTAAAAGCATGCCATACTGTATCCCAGTGCTGGCTTGGGAGTTTGGGGCGTCGGCTTTTAGGTCTAGTATATCTCCCTGGGCTTGCTGTCGTTTCAGGACTAAAAGTTTGCTCCTTCCATTCTCTGGCAACATTAAACTTTTTCCTGTAAAACTTATCAGTTATATCTGGTTTAAAACAGTCCTTATTGTCCAGATAAAAACTAGCCCTTTGTTCCTCTCTAGGCTTCTTGAAAAAGGCTTGAGGCCTAGTCTGAGAGTTTTGTGCTCCAGGTATATCCTTTCTCTCAAGGCTATGAACTTTTCCTTTATCTTTCAAGTTACTTTTGTAAAAGCTTTTAAAAGTACCTTTTTTCTCTTGAAGGTTTCTTCTCCAACCGGAGGGATAAGCACTTCCTTCCTTGGCTGCAGTCCGTGATACTGCCCCTTGAAGTTGTGTATGGCCTTTCTCTAGGCCTGCTCTCCCAGTAGCTTCCTTTCCTTTAGCTCTGCTGGGTTTGTCAGTGACCTCACCTCGGTCTCTGAGTCTGGCCTCTGGAGCTTCCCTTGGCACTGCCTCCTGTTCTCCACATGAAGGTCTCTGCCAAGCTCCTTGCCTCCTCCTGTGCTTCTCCTCTGGGTTCTTCCCTTCAGGGTTTCTCTGTTGCCTTTCTGGCTCTCTTGACTGCCTTCCTGGCACCTTTGCCTCTCTTGGCTCTCTCGGCTCTCTCTCTCTTGGCTCTCCCTCTTGCAGTGCTCTGTTCCTACTTAAATCCAGAGCAGCTGCTTCTGAGTCCTGCCCATAGAGGTGTGGTTCTTCCACTTTCAGGTTTGTTCTCCTGCTCCCTCTATGTGTCCCTTCTCGTAATTGCAGGCAAATCCTGTTTTTTTCAAGATTTAAAAGTTTCCTTTCTTGCATCAGAGGGCTTGCGGTATCACAGTGCGTATTGGAACTGCGGGTGCTGCGGGGGACAAATGTAATGAGATTATACAGGCTACTCAGCTAGCGTATCAAGTTCTTCTGAAGTGCATAAAAGAGGATCAGGAGTATACTGGAGCAACAATAATTTGGTTAAATCCGAAGTTCAAGATTGCAGGGCGCAGTTTCTTCTGGAATGCATGGATGAACCAAGGCATTTTTTAGTCTAGACCAGTTAATTCGTAATAAAGAATTTAAGTCTTTCTTGACCTTACAGCAGGAGTACAGCTTGCCTAATAGATGTAGGTTCCAATGGTGTCAATTGCGGCACTGCTTGGGCAAAGCCGGGGTCTTGCCATTATTGTTAGGATCTGGCAGCCTACTACACCACAAGATCCAAGAGATGAAAGAAGGTGGGCAATTAATCTCTAAATTTGTTGCTATCATTCGGGATGGTGAGGAAAGAAGATGCAAAGGATCACAGCTGGTCTGGGAGTCGGAAGTGGGTAACTTTGAGAGTCCAAAAATGTGGAATGACTTCTGGAGCACACAGATACGGAGAACGAGATCCGCCTCGCTCACACAAATGTTATACTTCCTAGCCCACCGGGCATATTTGACGCCGGTGAAAGTGGCCAAGTGGCAGACTCAGGGAACAAATCGTTGCTGGTCGTGTGAAACTGATATTGGCACGTTTGCACATATGCTATATTACTGTCCCAAGTTGCAAAAGTACTGGCGACAAGTATGGCAACGAATAACCCAGCTGTTACGGATGTGGACACCCCTGACGTATCGCATAGTGATATACAAGTTGCAGGCTGGAATCCCGGAATTGGACAGACGGGATAATGCCATTTTTGACTTGATGTTGTCATGAAGTGCAAGGTTCAGAACCGATGGAAACAGAGGTTTCTGTGGAAAATGAAACCAAAGCTGTCAGGGCTGAGTCAAGCATGGAGGGTTGGCATGGAAACCATAAACAAACCTCGTCACAGAGGGCTAGGGAACGCCCATCCCCTGAGCTAGCTCCTACCTCATCAGGGAACTGTGAACACCTGGGGGGAGGTGTGGCTCAATACAACGGGGGAAGGAAGCTAGATAAAAACCCTCTAGTAAAATATATGAGAGAGACAGACACAGACACGGGCCAGGATACGAGCAGAGACAAGGGGAGAGTCTCAGATGGAAGCTCAGTCTCCGACACGGAGAGAGACACAGCAAGCGTGGGGAAAGGTAAAAGAAATCCCAATCCTAGTTGGAGATACTCTTCAAAGGACAAGAGCTGTGTAGGACATTCAGGTCCAGGACACAGGGAGCAGTGCTTAAACGTAGGAGGCACAGAGGATTTCTATTGCTCAGGAAGCAAGGACATTTATGCTGAAAAGCAGAAAAGACAGCCACGCTGGGTTCACAAAAGGCAGACTCCAGGTAAAGTCAATTTCCCTGATTATAAATATATATCAGAAGGGGGAGAGGAGTTTTGTTTTCCGTGTGGTAGCCAAGGGAGAATCCTGAGAGGAAGTAGTGTTAAAAGCAAAGGAAGAATTCCATGTTATAAAGCTGAAGAGGGAAACGTATTACCCTTTAACTACAGAGAGCTGTTTGCACCTGAGAGCAAGCATTTAGACTCACCAAGCAGGTTGGGGGAAGGAAAAACCCTAGTGAATACTGGGATTCAAATTAAGTTGCCCGAAGGATGTTATGGGAGAATTGCTCCTAGGTCGGGCCTTGCTGTTAAAAATTCCATAGATATTGGAGCGGGAGTTATAGACCCCGATTATCGTGGCCCTGTAAAAATTCTTATTTTTAACTTCGGGAAGGAGGATTTTAGAATTCGGGAAGGAGACCGAATTGCACAATTAGTGTGCGAAAGGGTAGGATTCCCGGTAGTTGAAGAAGTCCCAGCACTAACACCCACAGAAAGGGGGGAGGGTGGTTTTGGTTCTACGGGTCAGAGGGAAATAAAAGGGATGGCAGCCCTAGCTGAGGAAAAGCGAGAGGAGGACCTGGGGCCACAAACTTCGGATTGGAGGGAGCGGCCAGAGCCAAGGTTAGGTGAAACTTTATCCCAGTCTCAGCGGCAGGAGCTGACCCAACTATTAGGGAACTTTAAAGATGTCCTCACCACCAAGCCAGGCGAAACTCACCTAGTTGCCCATGAGGTGATCACGACACCAGGGCGCACCATCAGACAGCGGCCCTACCGTATGCCTGAAGCCAAGAAGGCCGAAGTGATCAGGCAGGTTAAGGAAATGATAGCAATGGGGATAATTGAAGAGTCGTATAGCCCATGGTCAAGCCCCATAGTGCTAGTCCCGAAACCTGATGGCACACTCAGGTTCTGCATCGATTTCAGACAAGTCAACGATATTTCGCAATTCGATGCGTACCCGATGCCACGCATCGATGACTTGCTAGATCGATTAGGTCAAGCCAGGTACCTGACCACTTTAGACCTAACAAAAGGATACTGGCAAATACCTCTCACACGTGGCTCAAAACCAAAAACGGCATTCAGTACACCAATTGGTTTATATCAATTTCGGCGAATGCCATTTGGTTTACAGGGTGCAGCAGCCACGTGCCAGCGGTTAGTCGACCAGGTGTTGAGGCCCCACCATGATTACGCCTTAGCGTATATGGATGACATAGTCATTTATAGTACCACATGGGCCCAACACCTGGCGAGGGTAGAGGCAGTACTACGGGCATTGCGGAAAGCAGGCTTAACCCTGAACCCCGCAAAGTGTATGTTTGCCACGGAAGAAGCGAAATACTTAGGTCACCTGGTGGGGAGAGGGACAGTGAAGCCATTAGCCAATAAGGTCCAGAGCGTCCAGGATTTTCCACGTCCCGTTACTAAGAAACAGGTGCGCAGCTTTTTAGGGCTCATCGGTTACTATAGAAGGTTCATACCTCGGTTTGCAGACGAGAGCCTTCTATTCACCGAGATGCTAAAAAAGAACGCCCCTAATAGAGTTCGATGGACCCCAGAGGCTGAGGCAGCTTTTTCTACCCTCAAGGGGAAGCTCTGCACAGCCCCAATACTGAGAGGGATAGACTTCAGTCTACCATTTGTGGTGCAGACTGATGCATCAGAGAGTGGGTTAGGTGCAGTACTCTCCCAGGAATTTGAGGGAGTAGAACACCCAGTCACCTACATCAGTAGAAAGCTCTCCAAGGCCGAGAAAAATTATTCGACTATCGAAAAAGAATGCCTGGCCATTAAATGGGCAGTCGAGGCATTCCGTTTTTACTTAACGGGTCGGAAGTTCCTCCTTATAACAGACCATGCTCCATTAAAATGGCTACATCAAATGAGGAATTCCAACGCCCGGCTCACAAGATGGCATTTAGCCCTACAGGCGTTCAATTTTGTAATTCAACATAGGGCAGGTAAGCTACACGGCAATGCGGACGCACTCTCGCGTATTACGTACTGTCCGGAAGATGCGGCAGTACGTAATATTTTAAGGCGGGGGATATGTCGTGAAGTGCAAGGTTCAGAACCGATGGAAACAGAGGTTTCTGTGGAAAATGAAACCAAAGCTGTCAGGGCTGAGTCAAGCATGGAGGGTTGGCATGGAAACCATAAACAAACCTCGTCACAGAGGGCTAGGGAACGCCCATCCCCTGAGCTAGCTCCTACCTCATCAGGGAACTGTGAACACCTGGGGGGAGGTGTGGCTCAATACAACGGGGGAAGGAAGCTAGATAAAAACCCTCTAG
This sequence comes from Ichthyophis bannanicus, assembly GCA_033557465.1. Lineage (NCBI taxonomy): Eukaryota > Metazoa > Chordata > Amphibia > Gymnophiona > Ichthyophiidae > Ichthyophis > Ichthyophis bannanicus. Next base: position 604,342,344 of record CM066035.1, on the reverse strand, counting down.
TAAAATATATGAGAGAGACAGACACAGACACGGGCCAGGATACGAGCAGAGACAAGGGGAGAGTCTCAGATGGAAGCTCAGTCTCCGACACGGAGAGAGACACAGCAAGCGTGGGGAAAGGTAAAAGAAATCCCAATCCTAGTTGGAGATACTCTTCAAAGGACAAGAGCTGTGTAGGACATTCAGGTCCAGGACACAGGGAGCAGTGCTTAAACGTAGGAGGCACAGAGGATTTCTATTGCTCAGGAAGCAAGGACATTTATGCTGAAAAGCAGAAAAGACAGCCACGCTGGGTTCACAAAAGGCAGACTCCAGGTAAAGTCAATTTCCCTGATTATAAATATATCAGAAGGGGGAGAGGAGTTTTGTTTTCCGTGTGGTAGCCAAGGGAGAATCCTGAGAGGAAGTAGTGTTAAAAGCAAAGGAAGAATTCCATGTTATAAAGCTGAAGAGGGAAACGTATTACCCTTTAACTACAGAGAGCTGTTTGCACCTGAGAGCAAGCATTTAGACTCACCAAGCAGGTTGGGGGAAGGAAACCCTGTGAGTGAAAGAGAACAGTTTGCCTGGCAAAGAGAAGAACCTGTTCTAAAAGGTTTCCAGGAAGAAACTGACTGTATGCACTGGGACCCATATCAACCTCCTGAGTCAGAATATATGATGGACTGTTCTTTTATGGTGGCGGATAATGTGCAGTCTCTGTGCTGAATATATTAGTTTTTACTAAGGAGAAAGAAACAGCCAAAAGAAACATTTTGGAAGGAACTGTTTATTGTTTTGGTTTTGTATAACAGCTGAAAGTAAGCAATATTTTTGTTATCACTGGAAGTATAATTTCGTTGTAAATAGTCCTTATTCTTGGTCTTCAACATCTAACCCCGGGAGGGGAAATAAATCCTAATTTCCTTAAACCACTCGTGCACAACGTGTACTCATTTTCATGGTTGGTGGACTACAGTACCCAGGAGGCCTTTCTACACCTCCATTTTAAGTTTTACCACCAAAGAAACACAACTACCCACTTGCCCTACCTATGCTAATTACCTCTGGGAGGGTGAGTGGTGACAATGTTAAGTTTAGCATTGAAGGCAAATATGAGCCACTGGAAGAGTTTTGCGAGTTTGAGCGCAGAGTATTGGTGGAACTTGTTGTGTCTACATCATGCCTATGAGAAAGCATACGTAAGCCAGCACATGAACTATCAAAATATGCTTAAAAAGTTAGATACCCTAGACAGGCAATTGTTGTATCAATAATTGTCTTAGGTGACTCCTTGGGGGTAACACTCATCACCAGGGGAACTCTATATGGTTGACAATGATATGAGTGTGGTGAATAGTATACGAGATAGTATTTTGCTAGTGGTTAGCACTTGATTGTCAGTCATTATGCTGTGTTCGTTGTTTTATTGTCTATTGTGTTTCTTTTCTTTTCTTATATGGAGTTGACGTTGTTTTTTATTTCCTTCTGATTGTACAACTGATTATAAATGCTAAATAAAGATTTAAAAAAAAAGATGAGGTTGCATTATATAGATGACGTTTTTTACTCTGGGACGGGACAGAGAAGGATTTACACACATTTTATCTTTGGCTTAATTCATTAGACAAACATTTAAAGTTTGAGGGGTCCTTTAGTTCCAACGAGATTTCATATCTTGATATTAATATCAAAAAAGGTTTTATTACTGAACTGTACCATAAACAGACCGATCGAAATACACTGCTACGTTACGATAGTTTCCATAACAAATCCTTAAAAGAAAATTTACCCTATGGTCAATTTTTGAGAGTTAAGCGGCTTTGCACGTTATCGAGCGATTTTGAAAAACACGCAGCAGAAATGTGTGACAGGTTTAGGAAAAGAGGTTATCCCGAGAAAACTATACGTAAAGCATATAACAAACTTAAGAATATAGACAGGAAGTCACTTCTTGAGAAGAAAGTACAGTCCCAGCACAATCAGGTTGTGTGTGCCCTTACTTTTTCAGCTTTGTCTAGAGATATCTCTAATATTCTTCGACAAGAATGGCACCTGATTACATCTCTACCTGCTATGCACATAAGTCCCTTATCATCACACATAAGAGGAATCATAATTTGAGAGATATTTTAGTTCCCTCAGCTCTCTCAAAGCCTAGACCTGCCTGTAAAGTAAGGGGCCATTTCCAATGTGGCCAATGCTCGGTATGTCTTAATGTCATTTCTCTTAAGGACTTTTTCATCCATCCATCCACTAAACAAAAGTTTTTCTTAAACCATTACTCAAATTGCAACACTACTAATGTTATATATGTAATTCTGTGCCCCTGTAAGTTGATTTATGTAGGGAAAACTACACGTTCCATCAAAACCCGGATTATAGAACATAAAAGTTGTCTTAGTAGACGTGTTTCTGATAAACCATTAGTTACCCATTGGATAGACAAGAACCACCATGTTTCGGATCTTAAGTTCTTTGTCATTAATGTTGTTCATCCACATTGGTGTGGCGGTGATGTGGATAGAATACTCAAGTTAGAACAGCAGTATATTTACGAGTTAAAATCTCTTGAGACCCATGGTCTGAACCAGGAATTAAATTTGGCTGTTTATTTATGAGCATCTTTATTTGGGATATATTGTTTGGTGTGTGTCTCTGCTTTAGGCACTTCCCTATAATAGAAATGCTGCTATAATTCTTAAGTTTGAGGGGTGAATAGTCATCCCCCCCTTCTGTTCCTATTGTTGTTGTTAAGTGCCATCGAGTAGGAGTCGACTCATGGCGACCCTCTGGATAGCTATCCTAAATTGTGTCCGGTCTTCAGTCAGGCGGCTCATTGTTGACACACTGGTACCCGTAGCTGCTGTTATTGTATCGATCCATCTCATTGCTGGCCTTCCTCTTTTGCGTTGACCTTCTATCTTGCCAAGCATAATGTCTTTCTCTAATGATTTCTCTCTTCGCATGATGTGTCCAAAGTATGAAAGTCGAAGTCTTGTCATCTGAGCTTCTAAAGAAAGCTTAGGTTTGATCTCTTCCAGTACCGACTGGTTTGTTCTTCGGGCAGTCCATGGTATACACAGTATTCGCCGCCAACACCATAATTCAAAGGCATCAATTTTCTTCCTGTCTATCTTTTTCACTGTCCAGCTTTCACATCCATATGATGTTATTGAAAATACCATGGCTTGAACAAGTCGAATCTTTGTATGGAGAGAGACTTCTCTGCTCTTGAGAATCTTATCTAGGTCTTTCATAGCCATTCTGCCAAGAGCAATGCGTCGTCTGATTTCTTGACTGCTTGTTGCTTCTTTATTGATAGTTGATCCAAGTAGGTTAAAGTTGTTCACAATTTCAATTTCTTCTCCTTCAACGATGAACCTGTTGATTATGCCAGTTGTCATGATCTTTGTCTTCTTTACATTAAGGTGTAGGCCCATTTTGAGACTATGTTCTTTGATTGTGAGAAGCAAATGTTTCAGATCATCTTCACTTTCAGCCAGTAATGTGGTATCATCAGCATAGCGAAGGTTGTTGATGCGTCTTCCACCAATCTTCACACCTCTGTTGTCTTCATACAATCCTGCTTCTCTGATGATTTGTTCTGCATATAAATTAAAGAGGTAGGGGGAAAGTATGCAGCCTTGTCTTACACCTTTGCTTATTTTAAACCATTCTGTTTCTCCTTGTTCCGTTCGAACTGTTGCTTCTTGATCAATGTACAGATTGCGCAAGAGAACGATCAGGTGTTCTGGTATACCCATGCTTCTTAATGTGGCCCAGAATTTTTCATGGTTTACACAGTCAAAAGCCTTGCTATAGTCGATAAAGCACAAATAGATATCCTTTTGGTATTCTTTAGTCTTTTCAAGGATCCATCTCACATCCGCAATGATGTCTCTCGTTCCTCGCCCTTTCCTGAACCCTGCTTGCACTTCAGGTAGTTCTTGTTCCAGGTATGGTTGTAGTCTCTTTTGAATAATCTTCAGTAGAATCTTGCTGGCATGTGGGATCAGAGTGATTGTGCGATAATTTTCACAGTCAGTTGGATCTCCTTTCTTTAGTATTGATATAAACACAGATCTTTTCCAGTCAGTTGGCCATGATGTTGTCTTCCATATTTCTTGGTAGAGCCTTGTGAGTACGGTAACAGCTGCATCAGATTGCTGCAATACTTCTATGGGAATGCTATCAATGCCTCGTGCTTTGTTCTTTGATAAGGCTTTCAATGCTGCTTCAACTTCTTCTTTCATCACCAATGGCTCCCGATCATAAGGTACAGGTTGAAACGGCTGTTGGTCCACTTGATCTTTATCATATAAAAACTCTGTATATTCCTTCCACCTTTTCTTGATCTTCTCAGCATCATTCAACATGGAACCTTGAGCATCTTGTAACATTCCAATTCGAGGCTGGAACTTTTTCTTTAACTCTCGTAGCTTTAGGAAAGCCAATCTTGTTCTTCCTCTAATAGTTTCTGCTTCTATTTCCTTGCAAGTGTCATTGTAGTACTTTTCCTTGTCATGTCTTGCTGCACGTTGGAAATCTCTGTTGAGTTCTGCGATTGTCTTTCTTTCTCCTCTGGCTTTAGCTTCTCTGTGTTTCTGGGCAATTTTCAGAGTTTCTTCCATCATCCATTTTGGCCGTTTTTGCTTTTTCACCTTTTGTAGAGACTTCTCGCTTTCTTCCAACACAACCTTCTTGATGTCATTCCATAACTCTTCCGGAGCTCTGTCATTTGTATCTAAAGCAGCAAATCGATTTTGCAGGCAGTCTTTAAATTCCAGTGGTATATTCTCAAGGTCATATTTTGCTGCATTCATGAGTGGTTTGCTCTTTTTCAACTTTAGCTTGAGTTTTCATACTAGTAGTTGATGATCTGTACCACAGTCAGCTCCAGGTTTTGTCTTTGTTGATGTTACAGAGCTTTTCCATCGTTGACTTCCACATATGTAGTCAATTTGATTTTTATATAATACATTCGGTGAAGTCCATATGTACAGTTGCCGCTTGTGTTGCTGGAAGAAGGTGTTTGAGATGAATAGATCATTGGTCTTGCAGAATTCTATCATTCTTTCTCCAGCTTCATTTCTGTTGCCAAGTCCGTATTTTCCAACTACTTTGCCTTCTTCTTTGTTGCCAACTTTTGCATTCCAGTCACCCATGACTATCAGGATATCCTATTTGCATGTTCTGTCAATTTCAGCTTGTACTTGTTCATAGAACTCTTCAATTTCATTCTCTTCTACAGCTGTTGTTGGGGCATATACTTGAATTATAGCTGTGTTGATAGGCAATCCTCGTAGACGAATAGAGATTAAGCGTTCGCTGACTGCATTGTATTTCATTACAGTTCTTGCAAGTTTCTTCTTTATTATAAATGCAACACCATTTCTTCTTTGTCTTTCATTTCCAGCATAGTAGACCATGTGATCATCTGATGCAAAGTGCCCCATGCCAGTCCATTTCAGTTCGCTGACACCCAACAGATCAAGTTGTACACGTTCCATTTCATTCTTGACCACCTCCAACTTCCCTTGGTTCATGCTTCGTACGTTCCATGTTCCAATGTGTAAGACATCTTTACAGCTTCTGACTCTCATTACATGCGCAAGTAGCTTTATAAGAAGCATTTATGTAATCAATTTATAGTGTGACAGATATACTAATTGAAGAATTATCACTAAGAGCCTTGATCTTCATGTCTTTTAGTGTGATTAGTATAAGTCTCTTTTTTTTTTAAATTTGATACTTTTGTGTTTGGCTCGGGATTGTTTATTTTGGTTGCAATTTTAGATTTCTTTTACATGAGACTGTTCCTCTTCTTCTTTTAAAGATGTCATACGTTAATGCTCTTTTTGTGATAGTATGCTTTTTATGAAGAGAGCTTTCAACTTACATTCGAGTGATGACGTCATGCCACGTTATGCAACCGTACGTGTCCTCTGATTTTTTTAAAATGGGGCGTTAGAGTGTGCCGCGTCTTTTAGAATTGTACAATCCGCAGTATAGGCTGACGTAGTTACAGGTACTACTTATTTATAATAAGCTATTGCTCTGGTTCTTAATCTTTTTCCATCATTTCGTTTACAGTTGTATTGGCATAAGTTTTTGTTTTTATCATTCACTCCGTATTACTCGACATATTGTTCAGATAGTTCCTTTCCCTTACGGATGTCTACTCTTTTTAATGCTCATTTTATAAGAGTGTGGAAGCGATCTCTGTCTTCCACGCACATATATATATATATATATATATATATATATATATATATATATAATTCTTTATAAGTATATTTTTTTAAAACTGCATCAGTTACATAGTACTTTTAACATATTTAATATTTTAACGCTACCGACGGATTATTGATGAGTTGCATTATTCGTTGCTTTAACACTGTTTTTTTAGCTTATTTATTTGTACATATATACAATTCTCTTTTACACATATATTTTATCAAAGGGTGCCACTTTCATTTAGTCATTTATTTTACCGGCGTTCAGATATCTGAATGAAATATATGCTTTTATAACATTTTTTGCGCCCCTTTCGGCTTTCCTTAAGGGCTGTAATTTTTTTGTTTTATCACATTTTGTATTACACATGCATCCTCTCTTGTTCACACATGTACTCTCTTTTAAACAGTAGACTTTATAACTGGTTCGGTATGATGACCGATCTATTTTCTGGAAACGTGACCTTTAAATGAGAATTTTTTTATGTGAATAAAATACAGTATATTTCTTACCATCACGTGACTGGCATTAGAAAGTTTTTTTACAATGTTTCCACATTCTTTTTTACTGTAGCTCTCATGTTTGGTCTGCTGGTCTAAACGTACCTAGTTTGTTTATGCATTGCCCTGCTGTTCTTATAGAATCTTGTTTTTGTAGATTTTTGGTCTCTCAACTATTAATCATTTTCCGGATCAAACATCATTTGAGTGCACAAACGATTTGATCCCGTCCCCTTGTGTCAGTTATATCATTTATTTTAACTATTTATATATATTAAAAATGTTTTTGTATAGTATGATGCATTTTTAATTATGAATTCTATTGTTCATTGAGGTCCCTTTTTTGTATTGTGCTTTCCTGGACCCACTGTTTGCTTGTTTTGGGTTTCCCGTCATTTATAATGGCCATGTTTGAATGTTTCCTTCATGCTAATCATTATGTTCATAATTTTTAGCTCAATTATCATAGGATTGATTCATTTCTACGCAATTGTTGCATAGAAATGAATCAATCCTATGATAACACAGGTACACTAAAAAACTTTTTTTTTAAACTGCCTCTAATGTTTCGATTGATTTTTACGTTTTTTGGTGCACTGAATCCAAATCTGGTAACCAATTTGCTCCATCACGTACAGATTTTTTGCTACATTGGGTTAGCAGTTTGAGGTGAACGTTTCAGATTGAGTGCGATTGAGATAAAAGTTTCTTGGATGAATTCTTTATACTAATTGTTTAGTAGTTATTCAAATAAGAATAAAGAAAATTGTAACAAGGCAGCACATAAGAATAGAGTAATGTCAACAAAACACACTGTGATGGTAGCAAAATTGTCTGCACTTAAAACAGCCACATACATGTGCACAAACATTGAGCATATAAGAGCGAGGTTAGACACAAAGCAAAGCAAAGAAATGTGCAAAAAATGTTGTACAGGTATGTATGTAAGAATAAAAAACGCAAACCGCACCATTGCAATACATGAAGACAAACACCCGATGGTATGAAAATAAAATTCTAATAAATGAGATCCGACACTGTGGTAATAATTAGCAAATTTTTATTTCAAAGTTTAGTAAAAACACGATATTTGTCAACACAGTTTAGATTTTAAAGTCATTCTTGGGTCAATCAATCTCCTGGTGGGCCCGTTTCTTCTTCCCCCGAATGCTTCTCTTGGTGCGCTGCTTGGCATATTTTTCATCTGGGGTTTCCCGCAGCAGCAACCAGCAGAAATCAGCCATCATAGTGGTGTTCCATCTTCCTTGGTACCTTCTCTCTGCGTCCTTGATGTCCTGGTGAAACCTTTCACCTTGTTCTTCACTGTACGCCCCCAAGTTTTCGGGAAAGTAGTTCACATAGGAGTGCAAGAAATGGACTTTCAGGCTCATGTTACAGCCTTGTTCTTTGAAGGCATTGAGCATCCTGGCAACAATATCCTTATAGTTCTCATCCCGCCTGTTCCCCAAGAATTTGAGAACAACATCCTTGAAGGAATCCCAGGCTTCTTTTTCCTTCTCAGACATCGTTTCAGCGAATGCTCCATCTGAAATGAGTTTCCTTATATCAGGGCCAACAAACACTCCTTCCTTTAGCTTTGCTTCAGAAAGTCGGGGGAACTTTGAGCAAAGGTACCGAAAGCACTCACCATCTTTTGGAAGGGACTTGATGAATTGCTTAATGAGACCCAACTTAATGTGGAGAGGTGGTAATAGAATTTTATCACGAGGTACCAAGCTCTCATGAAGAACATTTTTCTCACCGGGTCTCAAATACTCCCGAATTGGCCAGTCTTTTTTCCCCCAGTGTAGGTCGCGGGCCCGGCTATCCCACAAGCAAAGGAAGCAGGGATATTTGGTGAAACCGGATTGCTGCCCTAATAGCATGGATAGAATTTTAGTCTCCACAAATCATCCACTTATGCTCATCATAACGAATCTTCTGAAGAATCAGGGCCAAATTCTCGTATTTTTCTTGGAGAATAACAGAGTGAGCAATAGGAACTGAAGCAAATGTGTTGCCATTATGAAGAAGAACACCTTTTATGCTGTCTTTTGACGAATCAATGAACAGCCGCCATTCAGCAGGATCATACTTAAGTTTAAACTTTTCCATCACTCCGTATATATCGTTGCAAAATACCAAATCTTCCTCTTTGCTGAAATACTTCAAAAATTGTGTCTCGCGGTTGCGGTACCAATAAAAAGTTGTTCCTGGTGACAATAGATTTTTCTGTTTAAGCTGAGAACCTAGCAGTTGGGCAGCATCTTTTGGGAGTCCTAAATCCCGGACTAAATCATTCAATTCAGCTTGAGAGAAAAGTTCAGGTTTCGGATCTGGTTCAGTTTCAAACTCGGAAGTACTGGACTCATCGGGAAAAGCCATCTGATGAGTCTCCTCATGATCAGAACCGTCCACACAAATATGATCCAAAGATTTTGGTGGTTCAGTCACAGGTACTTCGTTGCTATGAGGCATAGGCCTAATTGCTGAGGGAAGGTTGGGGTAACTTATTACGTTCTTATTTTTTAAGTTGTATCCCTTCACAATGCAAGAGCAAAAATAGCAGTCACTGCTGTGGTCTCTTTGTTCACGCCACATCATAGGTATTCCGAAACGAAATGCTTGTTTTTTACCTTTCATCCATAAGCGTAGATCTTCCTCACATGTCTTGCACACTTTGTGAGGAGCCCACGGTTTGTCTTGATCGCCTAACTTCAAACCAAAATAGGCGAAATATACTTTTTAATAAATGCAGAAATGTTCCTCTGCCACTTTTTCACGGTATATTCCCCACAAATAAAACAAAAACTGTCCGGAGAGTTGACGCAACCTCTGGCTCTGTGAGCCATCACAAATACACAGCACTGCAAACTACAACTGTAGTGAACCACTTCGGAATAAAGCTGGATAATGACTGAGCAAACAAAAGGTAATAATGAACTTGCAAGAAACTGAAATTTGACAGGAACGTTCATGTCGCAACCACCGTGTTTGAGCGAGCGAACGAGGCGAGGCAAACAGGAAAGAACATGCGCCAGCGCGAGTACTGGATTTAGCCCCCCGCCTCCCAATTGTCCTGTTAATGTATAAAATGAATACAAAACACTCTAAAATATCATGAGGGAGTGTTTCTAGTTAACCATTACAACCTCTATTTTGGGCCAAGAAAATAAACTGCAGTCGGCTAAAAAGAAATTATGTGAACATTCCTTATATGGGTAAGAAATCTAATTTTGCAAGAAAACGTGACGTGATGGAACATTTTGGCTATTTTTCCTGGATTCAGCACCCCAAAATCTATAGGAATCAGTTGCAAAACTGGAGGCAGTTTTTTGGTAGTGTACCTGTGTAATTGAGCTAAAAATTGTTCTCTTCTGTGCGTTACATCATTTTAATGATATCTGGAACCGTAACTATTTTTATAAAATGATGTAACTTGGGAAGATATTATTCTCCCTTTTGCATTCATTTAGCCTATGTTTGTCCTTCTTCCTTTTTATCTTTTTATCTTTTCATCATTTAATTTTAACTTATGTTCATTATATTTTTTTTTATTTTTATATTTCTTTATATATTGTTTATTATACTTTGTTATACATATGCACTTTTAATTTTGATATTTTTAAAGTTATTATTATATGTGTTATATTTACTCTACATGTTTGGTTATGTTGATGGTTTTATTTATTTATTATTGTTTGCAGTTCTCAGCCCCCTGATGAAGATGTTGCCGAAACGCATTGGGGAGTTTCTTTATTAATAAAGTGCATGTGACCACCATACCTCTTGCTCTTTGTGTCACTATGGGTTGCTAGGACTCAAAATGGGCTGATGGGGGTTAGGACTGGTAATTGGCTATGGGGGGGAGGGTTAGGACTGGTAATGGGTTATGGGGGGCTAAGACTGGAAATGAGCTGATGGGGGGTTGGGACTGGAGGTGGGCTATGGGGGGTTAGGACTGCTATTGAGCTATGGGGGGGTTAGGACTGGAAATGGGCAATGGGGGGCTAGGGCTGGAAATGGGCTGATGGGGGGTTAGAACTGGTAATGGGCTATAGGGGGGCTAGGACTGGAAATGGGCTGATGAGGGGGTTAGGACTGATAATGGGCTATGGGAGGCTAGGACTCAAAATGGGCTGTGGGGGGTTAGGACTGGTAAAGGGCTAGGGGGGAGGTTAAGACTGGAAATGGGCTGATGGTGGGGTTAGGACTGGAGGTGGGCTGATGGCGGGTAGGACTGGTAATAGGCTATGAGGGGCTAGGACTGGAAATGGGCTGATGGGGGTTAGGACTGGTAATGGTCTATGGGGGATTAGGACTGGTAATGGGCTATGGGGGGGGCTAAGACTGGAAATGAGCTGATGTGGGTTGGGAATGGAGGTGGGCTGATGGGGGTTTAGGACTGGTAATGGGCTATGTGGGGCTAGGACTGGAAATGGGCTGATGGGTTAGGACTGGTAATGGGCTATGGGGGTTAGGACTGGTAATGGGCTATGTGGGGGGGGGCTAAGACTGGAAATGAGCTGATGGGGGATGGGACTGGAGGTGGACTGATAGGGGGTTTGGTCTGGTAATGGGCTATGGGGTGCTAGGACTGGAAGTGGGCTGATGGAGGGGGTTAGGACTTGTAATGGGCTATGGGGGCTAGGACTGGAAATGGGCTGATGGGGGGTTAGTACTGGTAATGGGCTATGGGGGCTAGGACTGGAAATGGGCTGATGGGGGGTTAGTACTGGTAATGGGCTATGGGGGGCTAGGACTGGAAATGGGCTGATGGGGGGTTAGTACTGGTAATGGGCTATGGGGGGTCTAGGACTGGAAATGGGCTGATGGGGGGTTAGGACTGGTAATAGGCTATGGGGGGCTGACTGGAAATGGGCTGATGGGGGGCTAGGACTGGAAATGAGCTGATGGGGGGTTAGGACTGGTAATGGGCTATGGGGGCTGACTGGAAATGGGCTGATGGGGGGGCTAGGACTGGAAATGAGCTGATGGGGGGGTTAGGACTGGAAATGGGCTATGGGGGGCTGACTGAAAATGGGGTGATTGGGGGTTAGGACTGGAAGTGGGCTGATGGGGGGGGGCTTAGGACTGGTACTGGGCTATGGGGGGCTAGGACTGGTAATTGCCTGAGTGGAAGTGGGACTTGAACTTCAAATAGCTGATGGGGATGGGGACGGGGGCTTGGAATGGAAATGGGCTGAGTGGAAGGGGGGCTTGAACTGCAAATAGCTGATGGGGAGGGGGCTTGGAATGGAAATGGACTGTGAGGGGGGAGCTAGGACTGGAAATTGACTGAGTGGGGGGAGCTAAGAGAGGAAATGGGTGATGGAGGTGCTAGGATAGGACTGGAAATGGGCTGTTGGGGGTGCTGAGATTGGAAATGGGCTGTGAGGGGAGGGAGCTAGGCCTGGAAATGGGCTGAGTGGGGGGGGGGAGAGCTAGGACAGGAAATGGGCTGATGGAGTGCTAGGATAGGACTGGAAAAGGGCTGTTGTGGGGTGCTAAGATTGGAAATGGGCTGTGGTGGGGGCTTGGAATGAAGTGGACTCATGGAGGGGCTAGAACTGGAAGTAGACTCATTGGGGGCTTGGATTGGAAATGGGCTGAGTGGAGGGGAGCTAGGATTTGACATGGGCTGATGGTGGGGCTAGGAAAGGACTAGAAATCGGCTGATGGGGGGCTGGGATTGGAAATGAGCTGATGAGGGGACTAGAAGGGAGCGGATGCTGGGTGGGGCTGGAACTAGAAGGGAGCTGATGTTGGTTGAGGATTAGAATGGGATGGGGCTGGGAGAGTGAAATGGAGAGGGGAAAAATATTTTGTGTGGGAGGGAAGAAAAATCTTCAATTGGCCGGGTATTGGGAGAGTAAGTGGGGATTGAGGATGGAGGAGTAGAATTTGAGTGGATGAAATAGGAATGAGGAAAGAGCAAAAGGAAAAAGATTGGTTTGTTAAAGCAGATGTAGAGAGAGAATGGAAAAAAAAAACCTAGAAGAGAGAAGAAAGGACAAATGGACAACAGATGATGGAGAGATAGCAGAAGACACAAAGAAACCAGAAGAAAGTGGCTGGAGCAATTGCAACTGAAAAAAAAATGCACAAAAGGTAGAAAAATCTCTCTTTATTTTGAATTTATTAACTGGAATATGACAGCTCATTAACATCGGTGCTTTATTTAGTACAAGAAGAAATTAATTTATAGTTTTATTTTTACAGTGTTGTTGTACATTCCAAGTTTGACTTTTGGGGTTCCCAGTTTAATTATTGTCGTCCTGTTTCTAAATTGTGATTCCTTGTTTGGTGATGGTCTATGTTCTGCATGTGTAACTGAGCTGAGGTATTCTGTTTATGTAATTCCTATTTGACATTTCCACTTGTTCTCTTTCCCCAGTAGGTCATGTATTGTTATTTTCTGAAATGTATTGGTTTAATCTTTGCAGTGTTGCCTTTTGATAGTTAGGGTCTGTTGCTTTATGAGTCCTGGTAGTGCTGTTATGATACGGTGGGTTTGCTATTGGTTCTAAATGGTCAGTGTTTGTAGTAGTTCCTAATGTGCCTGGTGGTTGGCACTGGATTTAATTTAGAAATCTTTTAGTCTTTCTTTATCCATACACTCATTAAGAGACATATTTACTAAAAGTTAGTGTATGGTAGCATTATGCAAATATTTATGCAAATGAGGTCCCTTATGCAAATGAGGCCCCACACCGAGTCTCCACACATGGCCCCGCACCCCCCTTAGGCTGCCCCTGCCCCCTTGTCAACCCCCTGCCCTCCAGCCTGCGCTGTCACCAGGCTGAGGCTTGCATCCACCTGTGAGATTCTTAAAGTGACTGGGACTGCAGATGGCAGTGACACCCATGCTGCGGAAAGCTCACATCATGCTCCCCTCCCCTGCCCTCCTCCCTGTCCTTCTGAGCGGAAGGGGTGAGGGACAAAATTACTGACTGGGAAGTAGGCCACCTCTAAATACCACCATTTATTTATTTATTTATTGTTATTTTTATACCGCTCCTTCCCAAGATCAGGGGCGGTTTACAACGGAACAACATTTCTTACATCGAACATGGTTTAACATGATTAGGTTGTAACAGCTTTAACTATGTACAAGATAGGATTGTTACTTAAGGAAATCATCTTACAAAACTATGTACAATTATAGCAATCATCTTACAATACAGAAATCATCTTACAAAACTATGCACAATTACAGCAGTCAGTATTGTTTACGGTTGGTGTGGTGAGGATGTCATTGAGCGGGTGGTATTTGTGTTGGTTCGTGGTGCAATCCAGCGTCTTCTTTATGATCACTGAAATGTTGAGTGAATAGCAAGGTTTTTAGTTCTTTTCTGAACATTTTGATGTCTTTGGTTGCACGTAAATATGTTGGGAGGTTATTCCATAACCTGGGTGCAGTTAGTGAAAATGCTGTGTTACTCATAACTTGCTTGATTTTGTGGTAGGTGGGTGGGAACGCTAAGGTGTTCTGGGAATGTGTTCTTGTTGATCTAGTGCTGGTTGATTGGGTTATTAGTATTGACAGGTATGATGGAGCTGTATCGTTTGTCACCTTGAATACAAACATTATTGTTTTATATTGGATTCTGCTATTTACTAGTAGCCAGTGAAGGGTGCATAGTAGAGGTGTTATGTGATCCGATAAGCGGGCTTCACATACATTTCTTGCATACATTTTGTGCTGTTTGTAATTGTTTGAGATATTTTTTGGGGATACCATTTAGGAGGCTGTTGCAAAAGTCAAAGTGGGGTGTGATCAGTGCGTGAAATACTGATCTGAAATCATGGGTGTCTAGGAGGGGTAATGTTGGGGGAGGTGTTGTAATGTTCTTAGCTTGAAATAGACTGACTTGGTTATTTGTTTTATATGGGCAGATAACGTTAGGGATTGATCCAATTTGACGCCTAGATATCTCACTTCTTGTTTAACAGGGAAGTTTGTGCCAAGGAGTTTGAATGTTTGGAACATGGTGAAGTTTGGGTTTCTTGATATGTAGAGTATTTCGGGTTTTTTTAAAGTTTATGGACAGGTTCTTTAAGTCTGGCCAGGTTTGCGCTTCTGAAATGCAGGATTCCAGTATGTGTTGAGTGGTGTTTGAGTCATCTATGGGGAGGTATACCATGATGTCTTCTGCATAGATGTGGTACTTTACTTTGAATTTCTTGAAGATATTGCATATTGGTTGCAAGTATATGTTAAATAATAGTGCAGATAGTGCTGACCCTTGGGGGATTCCTTGTTCCTGTCTGAATTTGTTAGAGGTTTCGTTCCCTATTTGGACTTGTTAAGTGTGGTCCGTGATGTATGATTGGAACCACTTGTGTGCTGTACCTGATACTCCAATTTGAGTGAGTCTTGCAAGGAGATTGTTACGGTCGACATTATCAAAGGCAGCAGTTATGTCTAGGAAAATGAGTATGAATGTTTGTTTAATGTTATCCATGTCACTCATAAATACCACCATGATTGGAGACTGCCCCTTGCATGTCTCCGCCCCCCACCAGCAATGCAAAATGAACCCCGTCTGGGCAGAAACGTTCCAGGCAATCCACAGAAATTAGGTTGTGAGCCAGCACTAACCTCCCAGTAAATGGACAAACTTAGAAACTTCCTCATTCATCCATCTCCACAGATGCTCAACCCGCTGCAGTCGAATGGCGGCCCGCCACGGTTGCCTAGGGATGATCTGTGAGCAAATGATCACTGCCGCAGGAAAGCAGCAATGGATTAAGAAAAAAAATCTCATTTTATTTGTTGGATAAGGTCAACCCCCTTCACCCTACAAAGATCATTCCCAGATAAATGCACAAAGATGCAATGCGGTTGGTTGCATTGATGAGCCTCCAGCAACAATGGCAGCAATTGTGAACAGTGCATTACAAGCCCATCCACTGCAGCAGCACACCATCCTCAGCAAGCCCCAGATGCAAACCGCATTTTGATTCCACCATCCTCTTCCGGGCCTAGAAGACGAAAGAGTGCCCATCAGCCACACAAGGAACTCACTCCTCCAGCCACCTAGGAAAGGAGTGAAAAGGCAATGAACTGCTCAAGCTGTTGGAGAACCCGTGATGCGCACATATCACTTATAAATATTAGACTATCACTAGCCCACCTGCTGAATCGCTGGTGCAGAGAGCCCTTGTGCAGCAGCCAGTGTGGCTGCCCTGATGCGGAACGATTGCATGCCATATTCCTGCGATGGGAAACGTAGTGCAACTAAACCCCACTTCAAGATAGTGGAAAACTGGTAGCGGGTCAGCGGATCCCCATGCATATACACACAAGCAAAACAGGCTCCCTGCTGGTCAAGTAAGTGAATACAACCATACACAACAGACTGGACAGGAGACCAGGCCCAGGACTCTCTGCAACCAGACCCACGCCCAGGGCCGGATTTACCTATACGCCATGTACGCCATGGCGTAGGGCCCACAGCCGGCAGGGGCCCACAAAAAAAGAACCAGGTAATTTTTTTTTAACACAATTAAAAAAAAAAACCTGGTGGCTGCCGCCGCGGGGCCCCCTCTGCTGCCGCGGGGGCCCCGTCTACAAGCTGAAGCCGTCCCGTCGGGTCGGGTCGGGTCTGGTCTGGTCTGGTCTGGTCTCTCCCTCCCTCCCTCCCTCGCTGCAGGCTGCGAGAGACGCGAAGATAGAGCGTCTCCTCGCGTCTGTGTTAAGCCCGCAGGGGCTGATGGGATTTCCCATCAGCCCCTGCGGGCTTAACACAGACGCGAGGAGACGCTCTCCCTTCGCGTCTCTCGCAGCCTGCAGCGAGGGAGGGAGGGAGAGAGAGACCCGACCCGACGGGACGGCTTCAGCTTGTAGACGGGGCCCCCGCGGCAGCAGAGGGGGCCCCGCGGCGGCAGCCACCAGGTTTTTGTTTTTAATTAAATTTTACTTTAGGCCGGGGGGGGGGGGGTAGGACTGGTAATGGACTATTGGGGGGGCTGGGGCTGGAAATGGACTGGGGGGGGGGTAGGGCTGGTAATGGGCTATTGGGGGGGGGTAGGGCTGGTAATGGGCTATGGGGGGGTAGGGCTGGTAATGGGCTATGGGGGGGGGTAGGACTGGTAATGGGCTATGGGGGGGGTAGGACGGGGAATGGGCTATTGGGGGGGCTGGGGCTGGAAATGGACTGGGGGGGTAGGGCTGGAAATGGGCTAAGGGGGGGTAGGACTGTTAATGGGCTATTGGGGGGGCTGGGGCTGGAAATGGACTGGGGGGGTATGGCTGGTAATGGGCTATGGGGGGGGGGTAGGACTGGTAATGGGCTATTGGGGGGCTGGGGCTGGAAATGGGCTGGGCTGGGCTGGGCTGGGGGGGGGGTTAAGGCTAGAGGTGGGCTGATGGGGTTAGGACTGGTAATGGACTGTGGGCTGTTGGGGGGGCTTAGAACTGGCAATGGGCTTTGGGGGGGTTAAGACTGGTAATGGGCTGTGGGCTGATGGGGGCTGTCTGGTAATGGGCTATGGGGGGGGCTAGGACTGGAAATGGGCTGGGGGGTTAGGACTGGTAATGGGCTGTTGGGGGGGGGTTAGAACTGGTAATGGGCTTTGGGGGGGTTAAGACTGGTAATGGGCTGTGGGCTGATGGGGGTTGTCTGGTAATGGGCTATGGGGGGCTAGGACTGGAAATGGGCTGGGGGGTTAAAACTGGAGGTGGGATGATGGGGTTAGGACTGGTAATGGGCTGTGGGCTGATGGGGGGGGTAGGACTGGCAATGGGCTATGGGGGGCTGACTGGAAATGGGTTGATGGGGTTAGGACTGGAAGTGGGCTGATGGGGGGTTAGGACTGGTAATGGGTTATAGGGGGGGCTTAAACTGAAAATGGGGTGATGGGGGGTTAAGGACTGAAAATGGGGTGATGGGGGGTTAAGGACTGTAAGTGGGGTGATGGGGGGGCTAGGACTGGTATTGGGTTGGGGGGTTGCTAGGACTGGAAATGGGCTGATGGATGGCTAGGACTGGAAATGGGCTGATGCAGGGACTAGAAGGGAATGGATGCTGGGTGAGGCTGGAACTAGAAGGGAGCTGATGTTGGGGGAGGATTAGAATGGGATGGGGCTGTAAGAGTAAAATGGAGAAGGGAAAAATATTTTGTGTGGGAGGGATAAAAAATCTACAATTGGCCGGGTATTGGGAGAGTAAGTGGGGATTGAGGATGGAGGGGTAAAATTTGAGTGGATGAAATAGGAATGAGGAAAGAGCAAAAGTAGAAAGATTAGTATGTTAAAGCAGATGTAGAGAGAGAATGGAAAAAAATCTAGAAGAGAGAAGAAAGGACAAATGGACAGCAGACGATGGAGAGTTAGCAGAAGACACGAAGAAACCAGAAGAAAGTGGCTGGAGCAATTGCAGCTGAAAAAAATGCACAAAAGGTAGAAAAATATCTCTTTATTTTGAATTTATTAATTGGAATATGTCAGCTCTGGTAAATGTGCATCATTAACATCTGCGCTTTGTTTAGTACAAGAGCAAATTAATGTATAGTTTTATTTCTACAGTGTTGTACATTCCAAGTTTGGCTTTTGGGATTCCCAGTTTAATTATTGTCTTCCTATTTCTAAATTGTGATTACTTGTTTGGTGATGGTCTATGTTCTGCATGTGTAACTGAGCTGAGGTGTTCTGTTTATATAATTCCTATTTGACATTGCCACTTGTTCTCTTTCCCCAGTAGGTCATGTATTGTTGTTCTCTGAAATGTATTGGTTTAATATTTGCAGTGTTGCCTTTTGATAGGTAGGGTCTGGTGCTTTATGAGTCCTGGTAGTGCTGTTAGGATACGGCGGGTTTACTATGGGCAGTGTTTGTAGTAGTTCCTAATGTGTCTGGCAGTTGGCACTGGATTATAGTAATGTAGAAATCTTTTAGTCTTTCTTTATCCATACACTCATTAAGAGGCACGTTTACTAAAAGTTAGTATATGGTAACATTATGCAAATATTTATGCAAATGAGGCCCCTTATGCAAATGAGGTCCGCACCCCCCTTGGGCCGCCCCTGCTGGGGGCCCACAATTTTTGTTGGCGTAGGGCCTCACTCAAGGTAAATCCGGCCCTGCCCACGCCCCACATTCCAGCTGATCCATCTTGCTCCGATGAATCTGTAACTGTAACTCCTCTTCCAATAACACAACATCAGCAGCCAACAACCCACTATCGCCAGGGCTGGCGCTACTTGGTAAGCCAGGTAAGCATGGCAGAAGGGCATCGGCAGTGGGGGGGTACTTTCGCTAGCTGCCCACCACCCACCGCTTCAAAAAAGAAAGCAGCTGTGGGAACATTTCTCTGTTCCCATGGCTCTGCTATCTTTTAAACTGCTGTACCACAGCTTTCACAGCAGTAACAAGCATTTCCTGTTTCTTGTAAGAAACAGGAAATGCTTATTATTGCCTTTAGAAACTCCATGACCCAGCAATGTGAAAGATAGCAGAGCCGTGGGAACAGAGAAATGTTCCCATGGCTGCTTTCCTTTTTTGAAGGATGAATCGGAGAAGACACGGGGGGCTACAAGGGAGTAGACACAGGGGAGCTGGAAGGGAGCAGACATGGGGAATCTGGAAGGGAGCAGACATGGGGGGCTACAAGGGAGCAGACACGGGGGAGCTGGAAAGGAGCAGGCAAGGGGGGTTGGAAGGGAACAGACGTGGGCGAGCTGGAAGGGAGTAGACATGAGGGGGAGCTGGAAGGAGGCAGACACTTGAGGATGGGGCTGGAAGGTGGCTAGGTAATAGGAGGATGGACAGAAGAGAACTAACAGGGGGGAAGGTGGGGGCTTGAAGGGAGCTCACCTGGGGGGTTGGAAGGGACCAGAAAAGAGGGGAAGGAGGGGGCTGGATGGAAGGTGGGGGCTGGAAGGGAGCTGACAACTGGGGATGGCACTGGAAGGCGGATGGACAGAGGAGAGGGTGACTGGAAGGGAACTGACACAAGAGGGGGCACTGGGACTAAACGTTTGCTGATACCTGGGATGATATTTGGACTAGAAGGGGCTGGATGATGGAGAAGGAGGCGGACTGGAAGGAGGGGGACTGGAAGGGGCTGGGCAATGGAGAAGAAGAAGGAGAGGGACTGGACGATGGAGAAGGAGGGGGAGTGGCAGTGCTCGGAATGCAAGGGGGTTGACATTCAAAGGTACTGGGAGGGGAGGCTGTAAAGGGGGCTGATACTGGGGAGGGTTACTGGAACTAGAAAAAGGCTGATAGAAGAAAATGGAGAAAGCAAAAGGAGAGACAAGAAATGGCAGATGGACTATAGACCATAGAAAGAGAGCTATGGGAAGACAGAGGAAAACAGAAACCTCAGATCGGGACCAGCATGATGAAAAATTGTCAGACACAAAAGGTAGAAAAAATAAATTTATTTTCAGTTTAGTGATTGGACTTTGCGCTATCTTTATATTTCACACAGTATGGGAACTGCATCTCTTATCTAGCGTGGCACCATATGCAGAGTTTGACTTCTTGGGGTCTCAAGTTTAATTTTTGTCTATATATTTTTATTTTTACTTTAGGTTGTGGTCACTTATTCTGTACTTGGTGAGGGTCTGTGTTCTGAGTGTGTGACTAAGGCCAGGTGTTCTGTTAACATGGAGTTTGTACGTAGGGATCTGTACTGTAGTAATTTGACTTGTTCAGCTTTTCAAATATATCAATGTTTTGGGGCCCATTGCAGTATTTACAGTGCTGCTTTTTTTTCTGGGTAGGCCCCTTATTGTATGCATTTTGGAAGTGTATGCTGATATGGTATGGTAGATTTGGCCTTGTAGATCTTCAGTGACTTTTGCAGTTTTATATTAATTCACAATATGCCTGGCAGTGGAGAATGTTTATGTTGTTGTTAGTGAGATGACCAGAATCTGATTTTTTTTTGACTATCACAGCCTGTTTGTATGATGCTAAGTATTTACTACTAAGTATTTTTATTTTGGCAATGCATTTGCTCTTTCGCTGCAATTTTCCTTCAACACTGGATTTGAAAGAGAAATACTTAATATTGCTTGAAAAGAGTTCACAAAGCAGTTATGGGAAAAAGGAGGGTAGGGTGCAGCCAACATTAATAATAATGAGGGAGGGGCGCCGATTTATAGGTTGCAGGGGGGAGCTAGAAGCCCTAGCACTGGCCCTGCCTATAACCCAAGGATGACTTGGACATGGCCAACAAATCCCAGACCTGCATAGAAAGCAAAGGAAAAGGCAACACTGAATAATCTTACTTCAAACAGGTTAGAACACACCCATGACAACTCTGCCAAAACAGCCACTAGCATATCATGCTGAATCGGTCAGCACATTAGTTGACTGCAATCTGGCAAAGTCTTTTACTAGCTTCTGAACCACAAAAGATGCTGTAGGGTCCGGATAACCACGTATCTTAGACACAAAAGTGATGCTTGCCAAAACTCCCTAGAGGGCATGCGGGGATAAGCGATGTTTCGCCGCCAACTCCAAAAACCGCAAGACATCCGCATGTGTAATCTGTTACAACCCCCCAGCACCAAAGTCAAGAAATACCGCCATCCTGCTGCATAGTCTGTCAAAGTATTCGTAGCTAACATCAACATCAGCAGTCTTGCAAGTGATGAGGAAGGACGTCCCAACCATGCTTTGGGATCTGAGAATGGGCAGCATTCACAGCTGGTGCCAAAGCATGAAACCACGCCCACTGAAAACAAGATAAAGTATCAGCCATTGAATTATCCACACCCGGCACATGCTTCGACCCAACCACACATTCAGCTGCAAGCATCAGAGTACCACCTGACGTAGCAAGCCCACCACCAAGGGGGAGCTAGCGGACTGCCTGTGGAACGCCATGACCATAGCCATATTGTCACAATGCAGACACAAGCTCTGATTGCGCAATTGTTCACCCTACAACAGCAGGGCCACCTAAAATGGGGACAGTTCCAGAAAGGCAATGTTCCGGCACAAGCCCTGGTCCTTCTATGTCTCGGGCCAAGCTTCCTCACACCATGCACCACCAAAATATATCTCAAAGCCAGTTCCCCCAGACACATCCGTATACAGTTCCAGGTCATGATTAGAGACTACTAGCAATTGCCACACACACACTCCATTGAAGTCCTGAAAAAACTTCAACCAAATGCCCAAATCCACCCTCACCCCCTTTGGTCATTCGCAGAAAGTGATGCTGTCTCCGCACCCCTCTGGTGAGATAGGTAAGCCGCCGCATGAATAGGTATCACACTGCATGCAAAATTGAAATGCCCCAACAATTCCTGCACCTGCTCCAACATCGACTTTGACCTGGACAAGGCCTGCTGAATTAGGCCTCCCAATGTGGTGACCTCCTCCGCAGGCAACCACAATTCCATACACCCAGAATACGGTTCGATGCTGAGAAATGTAAGCAAAGTAGCTGGTCCAATCATCTTCCCTTCCACCAATGGCACACCAAAAACTTCTGCCAAAATCTGGAGACCCCCAGCAACTGGGTGCACTCTGAGGACACCTCTGGGGCCACCATGAGGAAATCATTTAAATAGTGCACTATGGAGTCAGACTGGACCACCAGCCGGAACACCCAGTGCAGGAAAGAAGAAAACACCTCAAAGCAGGCACAAACCATCAAACACCCCATGGGCATGCACTTATCAATGTAGAAACCCCCCCCCCCCCTCAAAATGAAAACCCTGTAAATAAAAGGAACTGGGGTGAATTGAGAGCAACCGAAAGGAAGACTCTATATCCACCTTAGCCATCAATGCTCCCTGTCCAGCCCGCCGGAGAACGCAGATGGCGGAATCAAATATATTGTTTCGAACAAAGAGCCGAGTCGATGAAGTCATTCACATTCCGCCCCACCGAATATGACAAATTATGAATGAGGTGGTACTTTTCCAGCTCCTTCTTCGGCACAGTCCCCAAAGGGGACACCACCAGATTGAGCAGTGGCTGTTGTGCAAATGGTCCTGCAATCCTACCCATCTCCAGTTCCCTCTGCAACTTCCCGGTGACAATCCCCTGTAGCCGCTGGACCGAGGGAGCATTTGGCGCCGAGTGACATAAGGGCGGGCCTGAAAAGGGGATCATAATCCCCATCTCATATCTGCCCCCTTTCTCTCCTGATCAGCATCTCTACCCCTCTTTCATTCCCTATCCCCTTACTGTATCCAAAATATCTCCTCGGGCCCAGCATTCCCTTCTCCTTATTTCCTCCCATGTCTAGCATCTCCATCTTCCTATATCCTGTCAAGTCCACTTTTTCTCCACTGTAGCTCTATGCCCGTTCTCTTGTGTCTTTGTATGCCCCACACCCAGTTTCTCCCCTCCCTCATTCATCCACATGTATAACATGCCCCTTCCAGCTTCCTATTCCCTCCTCCACCATATCCAGCATCATTCTCTTCTCCATCCCCATCTCCCAATCCCTACCTCATGTTAAGCATTTCATCTCTTTAACCCCTTCCCCTGTGTCTTTCATCCCCTCCCTCTCCCAATGACCTCCCACAGTGTCCAGTATCGCCTCTCCTTCTCCATATGTCCCATGTCTTGTATGTCCAGTATCCTTTTTTTTCCTCAGCTAATGGTGCTGCAAGTTTCCTAGACCTCAACCTCTCTGCTGTTTAGCATTCCCTTTGCCTTGATCATGATATCTGGGGGATATCTTTCTGGGGCTTGGCTGCTGCTCAAGACCGCTGCACAGCTCTTCAGGACCACTGGCATGGCCCACTTAGCCTCTCCCCATCAGCACTGGCTCCTCCCCTTCCTCTCCCAGGGCTGCCAGAACCTGTGCTGTGGACATTCAGGCCTCTTCGGAACTACCTTTGTCTTTTTGCTGCCATTCACTCTGTTGGCAGAAGGAGCCACTTTTGGGGAATTAGGAGAAATGCTCCGCACTGTGTCAATGCTGCCTCTGAGTAAATACAGTGGCAATGGCAGCAGCTTGAGCCTTGTAGTAGCATAGGACGATGCATGTGTAGTGCTGGCCATGCTGCCCAGGAACTGGAAGAGAGGCCCCACACTGTGTGCCGTTGTTGCTTCTGAATAAATGCAGTGGTGTTAGCAGCAGCGTGGGCCTTGTAGAAGTATGGTGATGCATGCCTAGATCTGGCCCTGCTGCCTGGGAGCTGGGAGAGGGCCCCCAGATTGTGTGCCAATATTGCCGCTGCTGTGCTAATGTGGCTGCTGAGTAAATAGAGCGACAGCATGGGGCTTGTAGTAGCATGAGGCCATGTGTGGCCAACATGCCCCCACATGCCTAGGGCCAACCCTGCTGTATATCATCTCCCTTTCAGCCCCAGTACATGCAGCCATCAGCTGCAGCTTCTCCTGTGTCATCAGCGGCAGGAGCAGGCCTCAGCGAATGAAAAAGAAAATTCCGCAGGCCTGCGCACTGGCTGGCTGCTCCAACTCCCTTGACATGATGTCAGAAGGGGCGGGGGCGGGACCGGCCGGGCAGTGTACAGGAGTGGAGTGAAGTACCAACCTGAGCTTTTTTTTTTCAGTCTTAACTTCTAGGCCTGCTGCTGCTGCCGCTGAAACAGGAAAAGTGACAGTGGCAACAGCATGCAGGAGATACCATCAAATTCATGATCTCCAGTTTGTTTATTTATTTTTTAGGTCGCATGAGATGGCCACCGATAGTGTGATTTGGGGCATTTTTTTGCCGCCCCAAAAAATCTTCTGCCTGAGGTGGCTGCCTCACCCTGCCTAATGATAGAATTGCCCCTGGATACTGGGCTTGATGAACACTTGGTCTGACCCAGTATGGCATATCTTATGTTCTTAATTTCATAGACTCTCGCAATTTTGAGCTGGGGGATGCCATCCTTCACTTTGAGAACAGACATTCACTATATAACCACTTCACTCTGAAGAAAGCCACAGCATAATGGCTGAAATGTTGGTTCCACTTATCAAGATGTGGCATGACCTGGAAAACTGAAAAGATCATGATACTAGCCGCAGAAGCCTAAGAGGACATTTAACTGTGTTATTGATGCTGATAATCCCAGATGAGGGCATTAACATAGTTAGCAGGACTTCTAACCATGTGAATCCTTTTGAATATACCTCCTATATTTTCAACTTATACCAAAAAAATATTAAAACATCCAGTGACCAAATCTCCACTGGCAGCTCATTCCATAAAAAAGGTACATATATTGAATAAGTGCTTCTACTAACATTGTCCTGTACTTCTAATCACCTGAGGCAAAACCAAGGAACTCTGCATGGAATACCTCAAAGATCTATTAGATATATGTATTTGTAATAATGAGAGCAAACCAATAGAAGATAAACCATGTTAAATTTTAAAAGCTATTACAAACACGTTCAAACACACCTGAAACTCTATTGAAAGCCAATGTAATTCCTGTAAACATGGGGAGAGATGATCAAATCTCAATTTACCTAAGTTGATCCTGGCCGCAGCTTTCTGAATTGCCTGTAGGGCCTGCAAAGAGGCCTTCAGCAATCCATTACAGTAAATTATACCGCAGTAATCATAAGATGGTACAAAGACTGAAATTCAGGCTAATACATATGTCTCTGTTGATGCTCCCTGTGAGTCTATTTCTTTTTTGCACACACAAGAAAAGCTGAGATAAAGTAATGGTAGATTGCCGTGGATGGTAGATTGCCGAGGATGATAGATTGCCGTGGATGGTAGATTGCCGAGGATGGTAGATTGCCGTGGATGGTAGATTGCTGTGGTCTGTTCCAATGGTGGCATCAGAGGCAGATGCATATCATTTTTGAGCTGAACCCTTTCCTCCCCGACTCTCAGCTCCAATCTTACACTCTTTCATCTCTAAAAGCCAAAACACAAATCTGGTGAAATTAACTAACCAAGATAAAAAAAAACAGCTGGGAATCCTGATCAAAATTCAAATACGTTATTTTTCTAACCTTTGCAGCCTCTTTGCAATATTTAAGACACTTGTCTGGTGGTTCATGGTCGGGGTGGGGGGAGAGCATGAAGACAGTGTGAGGGGTTGCAAAGAGCTGAGAGCTATGGAGGCAATTTTTTGTTTTTGCAAAACTTGGAGGGGGTTGCGATCTTTGAGTTTAAGAGAAATTATCAGGCCAAACTCTGGAATTCATTACCGGAGGATATAGTAAAAGCTGTTAGTGTAGCTGGTTTTAAGAGAGGTTTGGACAAGTTCCTGGAGAAAAAAATCCATAAATCATTGTTAAAGTGGACTGGGGAAATCCACTGTTTACCTTGGAATAAGCAGCATGGAATCTATCTACCTTTTGTGAATCTGACAGGCACTTGTAACCTGGATTGGCCACTGTTGGAGACAGGATACTGTGCTTGATGGACCTTTGGTCTAACCCAGTATGGCATATCATATGTTCTTTTGAAGTAGGAGGAAAGGCAAAACGTACCGAGGAAGGAGCACTGAGAAAAGCAGAGGCAGACAAGCAGAAAGACTCAGAGATCAACCACATGGATATCTAAATCATGCCCCCCACATAACTCCTCCCTCCATCATCTCCCATTGGTTCCCTCTTGTTTACTGCATGACAAATAACAATACACATTATGAATAATTCACACTTGGATAAAGCGAATTCTAACCAAATTGGGGCAATCTGATAAATCATTATCTGATGGCAAACCATGTTTTACACACACAAAATTAGCTAGTATAAAATTGCATGATCAAATAAACTTGTAGAGGTACACATGCTGACAAGACCATGAGAATTTACATGTGCATTGTGCAAAGGCATTCCCAGGCATACTGTTTGAACAAAGCTGGAATAGAGTTGCAAGCCAGTATACTATGCTTCATGTCATCAGCCATCAATGTTACAGCATTTGTGGCCCCTTCATGTATTGCCACTCATTTCTCTTGGCAAACCTTCAGACTGTACTATAAAGCTTTTATAAAACTGTGAGGCTACATATGTGCATAAAAAGTAGATGTACCAAAAAGGTGTGCCTGCTATTATGAGATCCTAAAAGGGTGGGAGATGGAGGGTAAAGGCCAAGGCAGAGAGGCTCACATCCTGGAGATGAATGCATGGCTGCATGGATGGTGTCATCAAGAGTGTTTTGGTTTCCTAGACCATGGGATGCTTTCCAAGGGTTGCAGAGCAGAAATGGCATCCATCTGTCCAAGAAAGGTTGACACGTCTTCAGTAGTAGACTGGCTTTAAACTAGATTCGTTGGGAATGGGTGAAGAAAGCCACAAGGTAAGTGATACATCAAATATCTTTATGGAAATGGGTAAAAGGGGTAACATATGGAAAGCAGTGTGTATAAATGTCCGTAGCATGGGAAATAAGATCCCTGATGTTGAAGCTTTGGTGGGAGTGGCCTACTTGGATTTAGTGGCAGTAACAGAAACATGGTTCACAGAAAACCATGACTGTGATGTAACTATACCTGACCATACTTTATTCAGAAAGGAAAGGGTAGGAAGAAGGGGAGGAGGAGTGGCACTATATGTAAAAACTACTATTAAAGCTTTGGAATTACAGAGCTTAAAAGGGAGAGAGGAGGCATTGTGGGTTAAACTAGAAAGAGGGAAAGAGAAATCTATTTGCATTGGCGTGATATACAGACCTCCCTTACAAGAGGAAGAGGTGGACAGAGAGTTAATTGAAGACATACACAGCATTGCTAGGAAAGGGGAAGTACTACTGATAGGGGTTTTCAATATGCCAGATGTTGATTGGCACATTCCTGCTGCAGTATCTAGAAGTAAAGAGATCCTGGATTCTCTATTGGCAGAACTATTCAGCCAATTGGTAACAGACCCCACACGTGAAGGGGCCATACTGGACTTGGTGCTTACCAATGGTGAAAGTGTTTCTGAAGTTATAGTGGGAGATCATTTTGCATCCAGTAATCACCAGATGGTGTGGTTCAGTATTAGGACTAGGGCTGTTAGAATCCATTTAAAGGTGAGGGTCTTAGACTTTAGGAAGACTAACTTTGCCAAGAAGAGCCAATACCTCAGGGAGTGGTTAGCGAGATGGGAACAGCTGGGGGATGTAGAAAAACAGTGGGCCAAACTGAAAGGGGATATTTTAAGGGCAACCAACCTTTTTGTTAAAATGGTAAATAAAGGTAAAAGGAAAAGGAGACCGCTATGGCTTTCAAAAGAAGTAGCTGAAAATGTGAAGAAAAAGAGGGAGGTCTTCATGAAATACAAGAGATCACAGAGAGAGAAAGACAGGCATCTATATTTGGAAAAACTTAGAGAATCTAGTAAAGTAGTCAGGAAAGCAAAGATTCAAAAAGAGGAGGAAATAGCCAATGCAATAAAATGGGGGGATAAGACATTTTTCAGATATGTTAGTGAGAAGAGGAAGGGCAAAAGTGGTATTGTCAGATTCAAGAGTTCAGGGGAGGAATATGTAGAAGCTGATGAGGATAAAGCGGAATTGCTTAACAATATTTCTGTTCTGTGTTCACAGATGAAGAACCAGGAGCAGTACCTCAGAAAACACCCATAAACAGGAACAGAAGCGAGGGACATCTTGAACAATTTTCAGAAGACTGTGTTCGTGAGAAACTAGCTCAACTTAAAGTAGACAAAAATGATGGGACCGAATGGGATACACCCTAGAATACTGAGGGAACTTGGGGATGTTCTAGCAGTTCCACTGACTGACCTTTTCATGAGTCGGGAGTGGTGCCAAAGGACTGGAGAGAGGCTCATGTGGTGCCTTTACATAAAAGTGGAAGTAAGGATGTGGTTTAAAACTACAGAATGGCTAGTTTAACTTCGGTGGTGAGTAAATTATTGGAAAAGCTGCTGAAAGAGAAAATAGTGAGGTTTCTGGAGTCCAGCGTATTACAGGATCCGAGGCAGCATGGATTCACCAGAGGCAGGTCTTGTCAGACAAATCTAAATGATTTCTTTGACTGGGTGACCAGGGAGTTGGACCGAGGGAGAGCCCTAGATGTGGTGTATTTAGATTTCAGTAAAGCCTTTGACACTGTTCCTCACAGGTGATTTATAAACAAACTGAGCACCCAAGGTATGGACCCTACTATAAAGTTACTGCTTGGGTTAGAAATTGGTTGGGTGGGAGGCGACATAGAGTACAGGTAAATGGAGCTCACTCTGAGGAGAAGGATATTACCAGTGGTGTGCCGCAGGGATCTGTCCTTGGTTCGATTCTTTTTAACATATTTGTTAGTGATATAGCAGAACGGCTGTCGGGTAAGATTTGCCTCTTTGCGGATGACAGCAAAATCTGCCATAGAGTAGCACCCAGGAAGGTGTAGATAACATGAGGAGGGATCTAGCTAAGCTTGAAGAATGGTCTAGAATTTGGCAGCTGGGATTTAATGTTGAAAAATGTAAGGTCATGCATTTGGGCTGCAGCAATCCAAGGGAACAATATACTATAGGAGGTGAAGTACTTTTGTCCACTAAAGAAGAGCAGGACCTAGGCGTGGTTGTGTCTGATGATCTTAAAGTAGCTAAACAGGTAGAAAAGGTGATGGAAAAAGCTAGAAGGATGCTTGGGTGCATACGTAGAAGAATGGCTAGCAGTAAAAAGGAGGTGATAGTGCCTCTGTATAAGTCTTTAGTACGACCTCATTTGGAGTACAGTGTTCAATTCTGGAGACTGCACCTTCAAAAGGATATAAACAGGATGGAGTCAGTACAGAGCATGGCTACTACAATGGTTAGTGGTCTTCATTATAAAGCATATGAGGACAGACTTAAAGATCTTAATATGTACACCTTAGAGGAAAGGCGGGATAGAGGTGATATGATTGAGATGTTTAAATACCTCTGTGGCATAAATGTACAGGGGGAGAGCCTCTTTCAATTGAAAGCAAGTTCTGCTATGAGGGGACATGAGATGAGGGTGAAGGAGGATAGATTCAGGAGTGATATGCGGAAATATTTCTTTATGGAAAGAGTAGTGGATCCGTGGAATAGTCTCCCAGTGGAGGTGGTAGAGATGAGGACAGTATCTGAATTCAAAAAAGCATGGGCAAACACAGAGGATCTCTAAAGGAAAAAAGGGGACTGTTGTAGTTGTTGATATGGAAGGACTAGATAGGCCATGTGGTCTTTTTCTATCGTCATTTTTCTATGTTTCTATCATACAAATTGCTTTCCGCATAAGAGAGTGGTGGCCTCTGTTGTGTCAATTTCATAGAAACATAGAAACATGATGACAGAAAAAGACCACATGGCCTATCTAGTCTGTCCTTCCATATCAACAGCTACAACAGTCCACTTTTTACCTTTAGAGATCCTCTGTGTTGGTCCCATGTTTTTTTTTTTTTAACATTAAATCCCAGCTGCCAAATTCTAGACCATTCTTCAAGCTTATCTAGATCCCTCCTCATGTTATCTACACTTTCCTGGGTGTCTACTCTATTGCAGATTTTGGTATCATCTGCAAAGAGGCAAACCTTACCCGAAAGCTCTTCCGCTATATCACTAACAAAGATGTTAAAAAGAAACGGACCAAGGACAGATCCCTGGGGCACACCACTGGTAACATCCTTCTCCTTAGAATGAGCTCCATTTACTTGTGCTCTTTGTCGCCTCCCACCCAACCAATTTCTAACCCAAGCAGTAAATTTAGGGTCCATCCCTAGGGTGCTCAGTTTGTTTATAAGTCACCTGTGAGGAACAGTGTCAAAGGCTTTACTGAAATCTAAATACACCACATCTAGATCTCTCCCTCTGTCCAACTCCCTGGTCACCCAGTCAAAGAAATCAATCAGATTTGTCTGACAAGACCTGCCTCTGGTGAATCCATGCTGCCTCGGATCCTGTAATCAGCTGGACTCCAGAAACCTCACTATTTTCTCTTTCAGCAGCGTTTCCAATAATTTACACACCACCGAAGTTAAACTAACCGGCCTGTAGTTTTCAACCACATCCTTACTTCAGCTTTTGTGTAAAGGTACCACATGAGCCTCTCTCAAGTCCTTTGGCACCACTCTCGACTCCAACGAGGCATTGAAAAGGTCAATCAGTGGAGTTGCTAGAAGTTCCCTCAGTATTCTAGGGTGTATCCCATCCGGTCCCATCGCTTTGTCTACTTTAAGTTGAGCTAGTTTCTCATGAACACAGTCTTCTGAAAATTGTTCAAGATGTCCCTTGCTTCTGTTCCTATTTGAGGGTGTTTTCTGAGGTCCTGCTCCTGGTTCTTCATCTGTGAACACAGAACAAAAATATTTGTTAAGCAATTCCGCTTTATCCTTATCAGCTTCTACATATTCCCCCCCTGCACACTTGAGTCTGACAATACCACTTTAGCCCTTCCTCTTCTCACTAATATATCTGAAAAATGTCTTATCCCTCCATTTTATTGCATTGGCTATTTCCTCCTCCTTTTGAATCTTTGCCTTCTTGACTACTTTGCTAGCTTCTCTAAGTTTTTCCAAATACAGATGCCTGTCTTCCTCTCTCTCTGATCTCTTATATTTCATGAAGGCCTCCCTCTTTTTCTCAATTTTTCAGCTACTTCCTTCAAAAACCATAGTGGTCTCCTATTCCTTTTGCTTTTATTTACCATTTTAACAAAAAGGTAGGTTGCCCTTAAAATACCCCCTTTCAGTTTTGCCCACTGTTTTTCTACATCCCCCAGCTGTTCCCATCCCACTAACGACTCCCTGAGGTATTGGCCCATCTTCGCAAAGTTAGTCTTCCTAAAGTCTAAGATCCTCACCTTGGAATGGATTCTAACAGCCCTAGTCCTAATACTGAACCACACCATCTGGTGATCACTGGATGCAAAATGATCTCCCACTACAACATCAGAAACACTTTCACCATTGGTAAGCACCAAGTCCAGTATGGCCCCTTCACGTGTGGGGTCTGTTACCAATTGCCTGAATAGTTCTTCCTATAAAGAATCCAGGATCTCCTTACTTCTAGATGATACTGCAGCAGGAATGTGCCAATCAACATCTGGCATATTGAAATCTCCTATCAGTAGCACTTCCCCTTTCCTAGCAATGCTGCACATGTCTTCAATTAACTCTCTGTCCACCTCTTCCTCTTGTGAGGGAGGTCTGCATATCAAACCAATGCAAATAGATTTCTCTTTCCCTCTTTCTAGTTTAACCCACAATGCCTCCTTTCTCCCTTTTAAGCTCTGTAATTCCAAAGCTTTAATAGTAGTTTTTACATATAGTGCCACTCCTCCTCCCCTTCTTCCTACCCTGTCCTTTCTGAATAAAGTATAGCCAGGTATAGTTACATCCCAGTCATGGTTTTCTGTGAACCATGTTTCTGTAACTGCCACTAAATCCAAGTCAGCCACTCCCACCAAAGCTTCAACATCAGGGATTTTATTTCCCATGCTATGGGCATTTATACATACTGCTTTCCATATGTTACCCCTGTTATCCATTTCCATAAAAGTATTTAATGTATCACCTACCTGGGGGCTTTCACTTACCTGGGGGCTTTCTTCACCTATCCCCAACGAATCTAGTTTAAAGCCCTCTTCAGTAGATTAGCCAGTCTACCGAAGATGTGTTGACCTTTCTTGGACAGATGGATGCCATCTCTGCTCTGCAACCCTTGGAACAGCATCCCATGGTCTAGGAAACCAAAACACTCTCGATGACACCATCCACGCAGCAATGCATTTATCTCCAGGATGCGAGCCTCTCTGCCTTGGCCTTTACCCTCAACAGGGAGGATTGAAGAGAACACCACCTGTGCACCTAACTGCTTCACCCTCTGTCCCAGAGCCATGAAGTCACTTTTGATACGTTCCGAGGTATACCTGGCAGTATCATTTGTTCCAACATGGATTATCAACATTGGGTAATAGTCAGTGGGCTTGATGAGTCTTGGCAAACTCTCCGTAACATCTTGGATTTTGGCACCAGGCAGACAACATACACTGGAAAAGCAAATTTCTGATAGGCAGGGCAGGTACTTGATTTTGATTGGTCTGCTTGGTAGTATCAAGATTACACTTCCTAATGTGTAGACCTCAAACTCAGAGGTTCATGGTTTCTTTTGGGGGATTTTTGAGGTCCTAAAACTTAATATGGTTGAACATATATACCTGACACAGGATTTTAATTGTACACGTCAGCCAGCAGACTGCTCAAGTAACAGACTGGGTGATGCAGCCAATACTCAATGGCAGATTCATTGCCTAGATCAGTTGGGCCTGGTAGATGTTCAGCATTGGCTTTATCCAGGAAAAAAAGATTATACCTTCTATTTGGCTAGACACAATTTGTATTCCTGAATAGATTTCTGGTTCCTTCCCCGACAAGTCCTTGCAGGTCCTGGTGAGGGCCAAGGTCTCTAAGATTCATCCCATGACACTTTCAGATCATGGCGTGGTATCTCTATGCCTGATAGATTTTGATCCTGATATGTGCCCGAGGAGATGGATGATGGATCAGCTCCTATTAAAAAACCTTTTGTTTGTAGAATGTTTGCAGAAAGAATGGGATTCTTTTTTTTTTTTTCATTTTAATAATGCTCCAGATATCCATCCACATATTTTATGGGGCACCACTAAGGCAGTCTTGAGAGAGCTTATTACATCTATTGCTTCTGTTGTGTAAAAAAAAGAGGGCTGCCAAATATGAATCACTTTATATAGATTCCTCTAACTGAGGAGACTGCATAAACATTACCTGAGCAGAAAAACCCGCACTCGCCTACTGACAGTTAGAAAGGAATTAAATGTTTTTAGTATTGTGCAAATGACCAAATGCAGATGACAAAGAGGCGCTTTTATGAACATGCAAATAGGGCTGGTAAGATCTTGCAGTGGCAGTCTAATAAGATCAGGATTGATAAGAGGATTCAAAAATTGAAGGATGAGAAAGGAATGGAAATAGTGAGTTCAAAACTGATGACTAATCAATTTTCTGAATATTACCACCTATTGTATTCTACTCAAACTCAAGCCTCGGAGTATTTAGATAATTGGCTAAAAGGTGGCCATTTGCCACAGGTAGAGGAATCCCAAAGGTATTTCCTAGATAAGCCTTTTACAAAAGGCGAGGTTCTTAGGGCTATTAAGGAATTAAAGAGCAATAAGGCAGCTGGACCAGACTCACTACTGGCAGAGCTTTATAAGTGCTTTGCTGACCACCTTACGCCAGTGTTACTTGGGGCATTTAATGAGATAGAATGGTCATTGACTCTTCCAAAATCCTTTCATGATGTGGTGATCACCGAGATGTCTTGTGGAAATTATCAACCTATTTTCCCCTTAAATGTTGATTATAAAATTTGACTAAACTTTAAACCATCACATAGAAGGAGTAATATTAAATTTGGTTCATATGGATAAGATGGGCTTCACTGGAATAGGTATGAATCGGATAATGTGACAAGACTTATTAACATCATTCACGCAGTATGAGATAGAGAAGGCAACTTTGCTATGCTGCCATTGGATGCAGAGAAAGCCTCTGATAAAATAGAATGGTCCTATTTCTTTCATTTCCTCTGGGGTTTTGGTTTTGGTTCCAATTTTTGTCAGCGGATAGAGTTCATATATAGGGAACTTACGGCAGCAGCATCCATCTGAGCAGCAGTCATTTGTGTAAGCCTTTTTGATTGAAAAGAGGGACCAGGCAAGGATACCCTATGCCCCCTCCCCCCCCCCCGACTATTTGCATTAGCTTTAGAGCCCTTTGCTTGCAAACTGAGAGAAGAATTGCATGAAGCAGGCATTAAGATAGGGAACGAGTTGTATGTGATCTCCTTGTATGTGGATGATACCCTCATTTAGTTGAGAGACCCTTCATGGTCTATACTCCTCCTCATGTAGTACAGCAGGGAATTCAATTAGTTATTGGGCGATATGGTTAATTTTCCAAAATCAGCATTGCTGCCTTTGTTATCTAGGGATGGGTGGGCATTCTACTTCGGTGGGTCTTTTGAGTTTCAGGGTGTCCAGAAATTTCAATATTCGGGAGTTATTATCTGTGCTGATTTGTTTCAGTTGTATAAGCTTAAGCAGGAGGACATGTTGCAGCTGCAAGGAGACCTATTGCAGATGCAGTACGCTGCTATCTCCTGACTGTGCCGCATCAGCATGATCGGGTCTTTCATATTCTCCAAGCTATTATTTTTGTTTACACAATTGCCGATAGATCTGACACAGTGTTTCTTTAAAGAGTTGCGTCAGTACCTTACAGGGTTCATATGGCAGGGGAAGCATCTCCAAGTGGCTTACAATATTCTGATCAAGCCGATAAAGCAAGATGGGGCTGAGCTTATAAATGTCATATGATACCACTGCTGAGTCTGTTTGCGGGCAATTAGATATTGGAATAAGCCTGGAGAGGCACCGGCATGGGTGAGGTTGGAAAGCTTTGTGATGTTGCTTTTCTACTTCCTGCTTTTGTGTATGTGGCACAAGGAGAGCTTACAAAGTATGGTTGGTACACCCTTTTTTAGCTGCTGTGAGGAAATGCTGGCTCCATATCTCTCCACACCTATCCCCCTTTACTCCTTTTTGTGCACTTAAGTTTCTGAGAGAGATGGAATGGCACTGGAGAAGTAGGGGGGATCCTGCTTTGTGTTTTCGGGATTGTTTTGAGAATAAAATTCTGGTGTCCAAAAGTAAGCTGTAGTTGAAAACACAAATACCATTCCAAGCCTTTCAATATTTTCAGCTGAGGCATTTTGTTCTTCAGCCTACGAACCTTAAATCAAGTGACCAGAGAACCCGTTGATTTAGAGAAGGTGCTGTAAGTGGGGCAATGTCAGAAATGACTTATTGTGCAGCTGTACACTCCTCTTACCTGGATTTTTTGTAAGAAACTGCCAGTATATCAGAGGCATTGTGAGAGATTTTTGGGAACTCAGTCACAGGATGTCTTGAAAAAAAGCAGGTGTATGCTAGGAAGGTTTCCATCCATGTATTTAGTGGAAGTACAGATGAAGATTCTGATCTGGCTGTATCTTACACCTTGAGGGAATACACACGTGGACTCCCATAGAATCACATCTCTGTTGGAGGAGATGTGGGTCTCATGGAGATGTTGACCGCATGGTGGAGTTATCCAGTAACAGTACCTTATTGGTGAGAGATTCAAATGGCTGTTAAAGCCATGTTACCCCTTCTATATGAGGGTTTCGTATTATGGGAAGAGGAGGATTACTTGGCCTCCAAAGATGAAATGCAACTTACCCAATGTTTACTGTTAGCAGCTAAGACGTGCAAGCAAGACATTGGAAGGACTCAGTATTACGTCAAAGACAGAGTGATTGCTTAAAGTGGAGGATATTTATAATATGGAAAAATTGATGTTGCTGGTGAGGGATAATGGCCATAAGATCAATCGTATTTGGTTGTCATATAGCATTTAAGGTGGCACAGAAGGATTGAGCAGGCATGTCTTTTTGTATTTATTTAGATATTCTTTTACTTTTACATTTTCTTTTTGTTTCTCAGAGATGTCTTCTTAGCTATAGAGAAGTTCCTGGGCTATCTACCTCTCTCCTGGTACAATAGTGTAATTCCAGGTGGGGGGGGGGGAGGAGAGGGGTTGTAACTATTCAGTTCCTTTTTGGGAACTGTTTGAAGAACTGACTTTTACGCCATCTCCTGGGTACTACCACTCTTCCTGGATATCCCCCCCATTCCCTGGGTACCCCGCCCCTCCTCAGCTCCCGAGTCCCAATACTCCCCCCATCTCCTGGGTATCCCAACTTCCCCCCAGCTCCTGAGTCCCAGTACCACTCCTCATCCCCTGAGTACCACCACCCTTCTTCAGCTCCCGGGTAACTCCACTTCCATCCATCTCCTGGGTCCCAGCACCACACCCTATACTCTGGGTATTATGTTTACCTGCATAATTGCCCCCCATCCCCTGGGTCCTACCACTCCTCCTCAACTGCTGGGTATCTCCACTCCCCCCATCTCCTGTATACTGCTTTGGCTCAAGTGGCTGAGATTTTGGGGACACCAATAATCCTCAGCAGCTGACTGACCCTGTGAATCCATGTACTCGGGGTTACATGTGGCTGCCCCAAAATGATTATCCACGTATCTCCTCATGCTTTTTGCTGAACAGTGCACTGGTGCAGTCTCTAATGGGCCATCATAACCCTCTAGAGCCCACCATTCATAGCCATGCTCTTTGTGAGACCACATAGGTTGTATTCCTGGATCTCCTAGGCCAGCCTATGTGTTGGATGTGGCCCCATGTGACATATATCTCGTACTGGCATTACATTATCCAGAGTAGTGGGATCTGTGTCTCATATCCTGATGTCGATGTTGTGGATGGCAGTTTGGTGCACTTATGTTCTATGGAGACTGCAGTGACACAACGTGCTTTGTGTGACTGAGCTTTGTGTGTCTATGTGACTGTGTTTCTGTTCCTGGGCCCTGGTTCTGGTCATTCATACAGGCCCAGTCTGGAGGAAGATTGTTGTGACATCAGGCCTCTCATTGATTGCTGTATGATCAAGTGTCAAGAGCACATAGAACTTGGGTGGCAGCAGAAGATGGTTGGTTACCTACTGATGGGAAGTTTGAATCCCATCCCATATCATGGTGGGAAAGCTACTGCTTTGCTGATGGTGTCTCCACAAGAATCTGCCATCTAATGGCTGTGGCATCTCTAGCTGTGATCTCTGAACTTTAATAATGCTCAGGACAGTGTATAGTGATACCCATGATGCATCTGTGTGTCCTATGTGGTGGCAGGGCCATCCCATTGTTCACACACACATACATACAAAGACCCATCTCAGATATCCTCCTGGCTGACAACCCAACTTGCATCACAGTGCAGCCTGTGTTTACCTTGGCTATCCTGTGGATGACCTCCCGGGCACACTGTGCACGCCACCATGGTCTGTGCATTCACTTGTAGAATGCATGGCTTAAGTACTGTTAACAGTGGCAAGCGTACCAGAGCACCCCAGATCCACTGGCAGTCATACTTTATTGCAGTGGTTCTCAACGCAGTCCTCTGGGACCCCCAGAGCAGTCAGGTTTTCAGGATATCCACAATGAATATGCGTGAGATAGATCTGCATGCACTGCTTACATTGTATGCAGATCTATCTCATAGAATATGCATCCCATGCATATTCATTGTGGATATCTTGAAATCCTGACTGACCTGGGGATCCCAGAGGACTGGGTTGAGAACCACTGCTTTGTGTGCTGATCTCATCAAGCTGCTCGAGCTCTGGCATAAGCAGTGTGTGTTGTATAGCAGGCTATAAACACATGGTGTGTGGGTGGGTGACACAGCCACATTTATCACAGGTCTACTGTGAGATAGATGCCTATGAAGAAAGAGTATGGGCTGCCTGGTGGATGGCTCTGATAAGGGCAGGGCTGTGTGGAGCTCCCTCCCCCCCCCCCCCCAATTCACCTTTCAGAATGACCCATTCCCCAAACTTTTCTGGCCAGAACACCACTCACAGCTTTGAGGTGTAATAGTGTTTA
The DNA here is from genome assembly GCA_033557465.1 of Ichthyophis bannanicus. NCBI lineage: Eukaryota > Metazoa > Chordata > Amphibia > Gymnophiona > Ichthyophiidae > Ichthyophis > Ichthyophis bannanicus. The sequence continues at coordinate 604,304,222 of CM066035.1, read as the reverse complement.
GCAACCATTGCATCTGCCCTGTCTCCAACTAGCCCATGTTAACCAGTGTTGTATGGTAATAGGCTAAGCTATAAGATAGGACTGCACACTGCAGCACTGAGCCCTACAGCCATCTGAATAGCATCGCTGCATTCTAACACAGATCGAGGCATAGTCAACAACATGGTGAGGACCATCAGTATTGTTGCCACAGATGGTCACCAGGTTATGTGGGCCCATCCACACAGTCAAGATGAGTGGTGTGAATTTGGAGCCTCACATGTATTGGATATATTTCAGCATGCACACAAATCACCCGATCCCCATGTATCTACTCATGTATCTATCCACAACATCCCCTGTGGTTATATGTGTTACCATAGTGAGGAGGATCATGGGAAATGTGTAGCCTCCTTTATGCTGTGAGACATAGTCAAAAATGAAAGCAGATTGAGCAAGGTAAGCATTATTGCAGTATGGTGCATTCCCATATTGGTTCTTTTCAAGCAGTTAAGGTCCCAGGGCATCAGTGGGAGGATGGAGGGGGTCTGTCATGGCCATGGTCTTGACCCATGGAAGTATGTGCCAACTCTATATGGGCAGCTGGCGTATTATGGCATCTGGGCTGGACAACCTCTTGCAGACAATACTACCTTACACAATGGACTGCAGGTGTAGCTCTTATGCAACGTGCAAGATCAGGGACACACATTTGCTCTACTGTGTGATTGTTGTATGATCTATGTAGCATGGTATATTGATGCCAATCCAAAGGCCATATGTTGCTTGATCATGACAATCTTTCTATCTGTGAGGGCGGAATGTCTTCTAGGAGGACACTGTACTGGGTATATAGTGATGTCCATTATACCTTGCTAATACAGTGGCCAAATACTACATCGTGAGGGCAACAGGCTAGAGATGTATCTCTCAGGTAGGTGTTAGGTCAGGGTGTAGGCCAGTGCAGGCAGCATGTTGTCTACTTATTGTGATGAAGTGCATCACCAAAATGGTCAGAGCTGTTGCATGTGGTTAGAGCGTTGGTCTAATGTGCAGTAGCTGCTGGTTTAATTCCCAATGGGACTGCATGAGGTTCTACTACTCTCCATGGGTTTTTATGGCAAACCTGGCAATGTACATGCAGAAATAGTCAACAGCAGCTGGGTGACCTTATGTTTCCAGTTACTTGGGGTTACATTTTGACAGTGCACCAATAGAGACCACATATCCTCTCATGTGATGGGGAGCACCTAGGACTGGATCAGGCCACCATGGGCCATCTTAACCAGTTCTGTTCACTTTTCCCAGCCCTGCTCTGAGAAGTACCAAGTTGGGTGTGCTCCAAGCTATCAGTTATTGGCCTATGGGATGGATGTAGCCCAGAATGACTCATATCTTGTACTGGCTGTATATCACCCCTGGCAGTGGGGTACATTCAGCTTTTTAAGGCTTGTGCGTTGTGAATGCCGGTATTGCTTAATGTACATTTCCAAATTTAAGTAACAGTGTAAACTGCTCTGACTGACATGATTAAACAATACAGTAAACCTGTAAAAGAACATACATGAAATAAATATTGTGCACATGTGTTCTACAAAGACAGCATGGACACAAAGTCCACAATGTGACATTGCAATGCTCTCTGATATATGTACTTGCAACTTTTAAACATAGACATAACTTCTGTCAGTGCCATGGTGCTTCAACATGCCACAATTGAGGATTCAGAACTAGATTAACACTCCACTCCTGGACTTTGCTGACATACACAGTTTGCCACTGCTTTCTGGACATAATAACCCTTGCAAATATAGTCAAGTGCGATTGGAGGGGGTGGGTTCTGTGTGTGTGTGTGTGTGTGCAGCAAGGAGGATTTGTGATCATGAAACAGCACATATATAGGTTATCACAACAGCTCTGTGGGTCTGCACAGTCCTTGGGTTCCTGGGCCCACCATGCTACTATACTTACTGTCCAGGTGGAGGGAGGTTGTAGTTACCTCAGAGCTGTCATTATTTACTGTGTGATTGCCAGCGATACATACAGCTTGGGTAACTGAGCATAAATATGATTACTTAGTAATGGGAAAGTTACCAGTTAGGGTCCCATCCCAGATCTGAGTGGGCAAGCCACATTTTCGATGTGGGTGCCTCAGCTGGGACCTGTCATATAATAGTAGTAACGTTTCTTGCTGTTCTGTGTGTTTTAGATATCTTGCTTTGGAAGCAGCACTTTGAGTCCCATAAGGCATCTGCCTGAGATACTCAGGTTACCAGGATTGGCCTAGGATCTCACGTCGCAAATATGCACCACTGATGGCATGCCTCATATTCCAGGCATCCCGAAACAGGGCCACCTTGAGTAAGGAGTGTACTCCCTCTTTGTTTTTGTTACAACTGTTCAGTGTTTATCACATACTTTCTTGGATTTCAGTAGAGTCCAGGAATCTACTGGGGAATGTTGGAGCAATCATAGTACTCAACTCATATTTGCAGATATTTGCAGATGACTCCACTGTCCATCACCTTTCAGCCACAGCCTGCATCACCTTGTTGACAAGGTATGTGTCATGAATAGATGACTCAAGTGGCTTGCAGCCACTGATGTCCTCAAATTACTCATTCCTACATCACCTCACCCTCATTTACTCCACTTCTATATCTAGGGAATCCAGAATGTGTCTGCATTAGCCTGAGGATGTGGCCAGTATATTGCTGAGACCTGACAATCTATGTACAGAAACTCCTTGCAAAGGGAGGTGTAGCCCAGTGGTTGGAGCCCTGCCTTTCTAAGCAGAGGATGTGAGTTCCATTCCCACCACTGCTAAATATTATTTTTTGGGTAGTCATGGTCACCTCCAAGGGCTAGTAAAATACGTCTGACAATCAATTTGGCTCTCACTTGACAGAGTAGTCAAGAGTAGTAGCATCACTGGGAGTCAGCATGTAGTAGCAGGGGCAGGCAAATACACACAAACAGAACAATAACACTACAGATCCAGGTTGACTTGCTGAAGTGAATCACGCTGCAGGAAATGTACACATTGGCCACCCTGTAGCTGGCCTCCTGACCATGTTGTGTGTTGTAGCACGGTTTGTCTTCATATTTGCGGCAGCTTGGATGCTGATTTGGCTATCTACCCAGCTTCAGGTGTTAGACATCAGCCCTATTCAGATTTACGTTTTGCATTGTGATACAGTCCTGGCAAGGGAGTATGCAGTGGCAGTAGGGGAACACGCGTGGATAATGACTGTTACAGCATGCATTTGCACTTGTGTGCCCATTCTTTATGGGTGTGGCCAGCGCTCGTTAATGCTACACACAGTGTCTGACGTTGGCAATGTGTGATCCCATGTTAAGATGGCAGCCGTGTCCAGATACCCAGGTTCTCTGATTTTAGCCTGTTGGTTGTGCTGATTGCCCCCAGGCCGCTCAGGTTTTTCCCCAACTCAGGGGTAAGGCATGACAAGGAGTAGCTGCAGTGGTGCTGGCAGCTCTTGCTGCGCTGCTTCAATCAGCATGCAGAGTACCCAAGAGCAGAAGTACCTGCAAACAACTTCCCTTCAGGTTATGGAAGATTCCCCAACTGGCTCCAGATGATCCTGCCATCTTTTCATTATTTGAGGTTTTAAACCATTGCTTGCAGGGACTTGTAGGGCCCACGTCAGCGCATAGCCTGCCCACTGACCCCCTTAATCCGGATTTTCACTTCCACGGCAATGGAAGTGAAAATCCAGGTTATGCTGAATGTGCTGGCAGTCGCTGAGGCTAAGCAGGTAGCAGCTATTTGCTACCCGTTTAGCCCCTGTGCCTTAAAGATAGGCGAGGAAGAACCTTGCCTATCTTCAAGCCGCAGAGGGTTAAGCAGGTAACATTGAAAATTGCTGCTACCCACTTAGCCCTTTCCTCCACCCCGGAATGCCCCAAACATGTCCCAGTGCTAACCACATAGCATCTGGCCACATTAGGGACTTATCCAGGATTTTCGAAAGGCACTACCCATGTAGGTGCCTTTTGAAAATCCTGGATAAGGCATTTACATGGTTAACTAGGGCAGTAATAAATGCCACCCATAATTTTCCATTACCTATGGAATGCAGTGGAAAAGATCAGAACTACATTCCCTGCATGCCTTTGATAAATTTAGAATCAAAGTATCAAGAACACCTTAATCCCCATAGACAGTACCAATTTAATTTTTATCGGGCATAAACCGCAGGAGGAAGAGGGAGATTCCACTTGCTCCCACGCAGTACGTGTCCCTTTTATTCATTTTTATTCAAAATGTTTTTTTCATTCCTTATTCACAAAAGTATAAAAGCCACACTTATCTGATCGATCAGATAAGTGTGGCTTTTATACTTTTGTGAATAAGGAACGAAAAAACCATTTTGAATAAAAATGAATAAAAGGGGCACGTACTGCGTGGGAGCAAGTGGAATCTCCCTCTTCCTCCTGCAGTTTATGCCCGACAAAAATTAAATTGGTACTGTCTATGGGGATTAAGGTGTTCTTGATACTTTGATTCTATTTTGTTGGAATACCGGTTCTGCTGGGTCTTGTATTTTGTTTGATAAATTTAGGACTGCACTGAGGGTGGTGGATGCATCTTGAGCCATTTTGCAAACTGTCTGAGTGGCCCAGTTTCCCAAATCCACCAAGGGATGTTACTGCCACTTTTTTGCTCCTACTTACATTGAAATGCCATATGGCATATGTGTTCTCTAATGTGAACCATTTGCCATCACTGCTGTGTGTAGGCTTTGTACCTGGCTGTGGATATGCTATACTGCCTTGATCCATTCCTGAGTTTAACCCTGTGCATGCAGGGATTGGTAGTTCAGATTCTTCCATGGCACGCCATAAATCAAGTTAACATACAAGTCCTTGTAAGCAATGCAGTCAACCACAGACTACTTCAAGCCTATCAGGTACATCTGCAGACAGTTGTGAACCACAGCTGCATGCCCCCCATTGCATCAGAATAGTCCTGTCACAAATATGGCAGTGGATTACACATGCATTCCTAGATATTGGTGGGTACACACATCAGGTATTTGCTGCATGATTTAAATGATACACACACCCCACTGCAACATGACTCCTCCAGGTCTATGAGAGAGTTTCCATGTTAGGCACCTCAATGATAGTAAGGTGTGAACACAACTTCATTTCCAAAAGTCTCATCAGGATACATCATTTTATCTGCAGCACTGATTCACAAGAGTATGACCACTGCCATTTGCCGTCTACTACAGTCACAGTATCTAACTGATGGCACTGCATGCCTTGGCAACCTGGCTAAGTGCAGCTGCCAACAGTCTCGTAACACACCCAGCATGTCTGATTATGTCATGCCTTTCGCCATTACAGACTAACAAGACACCTAATGTAGTCCATAGGCTATCACCTATGTCCCTATTCAGAGAATGAACAGAGAACATGTCTCAAAATCTTTCCAACAGATCATCCTGTGTTCCTTATTGCTCCATGGTCTTTGATACATATAGCAAGTCACAAACGTCAACAGTATCTGAACTATGTGCCAAAGGACACAGTACTGGGGCTCCACGGGTCATCTTACAGGCCACAACTTATGAGACCTGACATAGATATTCTATCATCATTGCCTCAATTTGTAATACTGAAATGGATTCCACAAGTATCTCAGCTTCTCTGAGGATGTGTGGAAATAACTTCACTTACATTACAAAGTGGCTGTAACTGGCAAGCACTCGCTTGTTAAAAGCCACTATGCTACCTATGATTTGTTGTTTCCAAACATCATCTGAGGAGTGGAAGCGCTCAGGAATTCCATAACAAAATGAGGATGTGGGACACTGATGACAGAATGCAAACGACAGATTGATTATTTTGAGTTCACTAATACCACCTATTGCTCTGCTAGATATATTCCTTGGTGACCTTGTTTCTGTACTGCAGAAATTTTTGTCTTGCCATGTCTATGATGTTAGAATGATACAATACAGGAATATGTGAGACACCAAATATTTTGTTCGGATCTGGACCTATGTTTTGGCTACATTAGTATACGCTGGGAAACTTACTTCTCATGTCTCTGAGACATTGCCTCTGAAAGTGCATGCTACATTTCTCTGCATACAATGCTGTTCCATCAGGATGGCACACGAAACAACAATTCACTCAACAAATGGAATTTTGCAATACCAATTGTTTGGGACAACTCCCCATATGAGGCTATAATGATATCACACATCTATTTGTACATGCCTTCACATACTTTGCACCCTTGTAGTTCAGAGTTGTCTGGTTTCCCAAGTCCAGGACCGGGCTCCTCACTCAGTGCTGATTTTGGGAGTAGCTCATCCTAAAGCATTTAAGGACTTGCAGCACAACAGCATATACATACAAGCAGAGTGTATACATACCATACAGTATTGCTATGTGACATTTGCATCACAACTGCCAGCACTGCTCAATTCTTGGCCTGCTTAATTTGACAACCATGTGAATTCCAGTATACACATTAGGGTGGTCCATAAACATGAATTCCTGAATTCCTTTGCTCCCTGGCCTGATTCTGGTTCCATTTAGGTAGAAAACACTGTGTACAAAGTTTGAAGCCAATCAAATAATATTTAGGGATGGCTCAACAAGTGTTGAGATTTCCCCCTGGGAGCAGATGACGAAATGTTGCATCATCTTGTATCATCCACTCAGTTCCACGCTGATTACATTTGATTGCATCATATTTGAACTAATCTCGTCTCTGAGAGGTGGCAAAGACATTGTATTATTATCTTTGTATCTTTATTCTTTTCAGATGGCGAAAAAACGTGGTTTTTATCTCATTAAAGAAATGTCCACCACAATTCTGGGGGCCAAGCTCCCCAGCAAGGAGCAAGTGTTAAGTGTATTTTTACATCACCATATGACATTAAACAAAGGCGTTAGTGAAAGTGCATCTATTGTAACAAGTGAAGTAGAAGCTTACTGGGAAAAGGCCAGGCTTCCTGTTCAAAGTAATGACAAAATTTAAGAAAATGTAAAGAAATTGTTCAATCAGTGGAAACTTTTGAAGAAAAACAAAGACAGAGGAGGGAAACAAGAGGCAAATGAAAAAGAATTCCAGGTTGCAATGAAAAACCTATTTGATGTGGCGCATGCCAATGCAATGTCTTTAATTCATATTCAAGAAGACAAAGAATTCTTAATAGTGCAACAAGAACCAGGGCGCCGCGGCTCAATGTGCGCGATGGACAAGAAACTGGCCAACACGGAAGCAAGATCGCAACAGCGAGAAGAAGAACTGAAAAGGCGCAGACAAAAACATGTTGCCGAAGCCGAGGCAACTACAAGCCAAGTTCAGCTGGAAGGATATTCTTCCTCAGCAGAGTCAGGTGAAGACTCGTCGACATGTGTGGATTCAGATAACGGACAGAAGAAAGCAACTCCACAAACGAAGCAGTTTCGACCTAACAATGTCTGGACCCCAGAGCTTACAGCAGCCCTGGATCGGACAGGGACAACGGATCATAATGCTCTGTTTGTGGTAGCTGAAACCGCCAGAAGTCTGGGACATTATCCTGGGGAGCTCAATATCAGCCGCTCCAGCGTCAAGTGCCATAGAGAAAAGCACCGTCAGCAACAATGGACGGACCTGCACAACGCATTCAAAGCCAAAGGCAAAACATGCATTGTGCATTGGGATAGCAAGTTATTGCCATCTCTCCTCTGTTCAACCACATCCGTTGACCACCTTCCAGTTTTGATAACGGCTGTCTCCACTGGAGAAACACAACTTCTTGGTGTAGCAAAACTGACATCAGGAACGGGCGAGAATCAAGCTGCAGCAGTTTATGAACTGTTACAGGAATGGTGTTTGGATGAAAAGGTTGCAGGCTTCTGCTTTGATACAACTGCATCGAACATGGGACGTCGATCAGGAGCATGCATTCTTCTAGAACAGAGACTCCGTCGCACAGTCCTTCATTTGGCATGCCACCATCACATTTACGAAATAATTCTTGGTGCAGTATTCTCTACATGCTCTGGAGCTTCATCGGGTCCCGATGTCCAACTCTTTCGCTGGTTCCAAAAGAATTGGGGCTTCCTTGACAAGTCCAACTATCAAACTGGAAAAGACTTGGAGGTGCTGCAACCTGACAGGGATCGCATCATGAAGTTTGCGGAATCCAAGTTGGCACAGGGCAATCACTGAGATGATTACCTGGAATTCTTGGAGTTAACGATTGTCTGCCTTGGAGGGAATCTTCCTAGTTTCAATTTCAAGAAACCCGGAGCTTTCCATCATGCCAGATGGATGGCAAAAGTCTTGTACTGTCTCAAGATTTGGATGTTCCGAGGACAACTCAAAGATCTTACCCAACGGGAGGAGTCCTGTGTTCGTGATGTGAGCATTTTCTCCATCCTGATTCATGTGGAAGCCTGGTTTTCTGCCCCTGATGCCGCAGTTGCTCCTCAAACAGATTTGGAGATGCTGAAGAAACTACACTCTTACCACAATGACCGTGTTGGAAGAGCGGCCAGAGACAAACTGCAACAGCATCTGTGGTATGTGTCAGAGGAGCTTGTGGCACTGTCACTGTTCGATGAAGCTGTTTCAGCACCGACAAAGCGGGCCATAGTGTCGGCCATGATCCCGGCAGAATCAGATGAAAGCGATGAGGATGATGACCAAGACGAAGATCCCCCAAAGAGGGTCGAATTGAAAAGTTCCATGATTCCACCACTTGAATCTTTTGCAACTCGCAAGTCAATCCGTTTCCTGAAACACCTCGACATCAACAGTGATTTTCTTAATGCAGACCCAGAAGACTGGGAAGAGAATGCATCATTCAAAGACGGTCTGAAGAAAGTAAAAAATCTTCCAGTGATCAACGATGTGGCTGAGCGAGGGGTCAAACTCATTGAGGAGTTGAACGGCCGACACACCACAAAAGAAGTGCAACTCCAGTTCCTTCTGGTTGTTGTCTCGCAACACCGTAAGATGTTCCCCCACATCATCAAAGTCCTTACTAGCATCTGGACCACATTGAGTGCTTGGCAAGCATGATACCCCCGTCTATGAGTGGATAATACCCAGTGGTCTGACGAACCTTGGGGGGGATCCAGGGGCCTGATAGATAGGGACCTTGAGCCACCCCTAAATATTATTTGATTGGCTTCAAACTTTGCACACATTGTTTTCTACATAAATGGAACCGGAATCAGGCCAGGGAGCACAGAAATTCCTACTTTTATTTTTTCCCCTATGGCAGTGGACCAGCCTAATACACATGGATATTGCATCTCATAGGGCTAGAAAATGGTCTGTGGGCATTGGCTCTGTACATGTTTCTGAGGTGCTTGCTATGAAAAATGTGCATTCCTGTACATCCCTTACTGGGGCACACCTGTCTGCCACATCCATACCAGCTATGTTAATACATAGCAGCAGTGAGATACAGTAGGTTGCCACTTCCAGTTGCACCAGTGCTTTGCTATGCACTCAGGTATTTGACCCCCAGGTTTAAACAATGACAGCAGTTCTGCAGGTCACATGATATTTCATAGTAAGCAAATCTTAAATCCTGGACTTTGTTTTAATTGCACTCCTGAAAGTGGGTGACTTGGCAAGGCCACATGTATGGGGGCAGTGGCCACCCCCAGCAGCTCCGGCTGTAGAGAAGGAACAAAGGTTTGCCGCATCATGGTGAGCCAGTACAGGTGCCCTGCTGCTCCTTGCCTGCAATGCACTATGCTTGACCATGTTTGGCTGAGTCTAGATGCAGCTGAGTTGGCAAGTGTTAAAGCTGAAAGGCTGCTTTGGGAATACTCTCCTGGGAACATAGGAATCCCATGGCAGTGGACTTTGGCCCCTGGCACAGTGATCTGCTGAGATGAGGGACAGGATGAAAAGATCAAACACTTCCTGACAGTGTAAATATGAGAGCCCAAGATGGAAAACTCTTCCATCTCGGGGATTCGGGCAGAGGTTCACACATACCATGTTTCTGGAATGATTTCAGAGTACAGCTCAGGATGTCTGATGATCTGCACCTTGTACATTCTAGGACAAGCAGGGCTCACTCACATGGCAAACATCATCCATAACACATAGGTCAAAGTTTGTGGAGGCACATTCATATCTACATCTAGCCTGTGTTGTCACCTATGCAAGCATGTGACCTAACACAGGCAGACACGCAGAGCTGAATTTATGCGGCCTCATGCAAGGCCATGTGCTTGTCACCTGGTTGCCACAGCACAGGTCTGATGGAAGAAAGCCCTCTGGACTGTGTTCTGCTAGGTTCAGCCAGACCACAGTTCCTGTATGGTGCACTTTGGGGCCACATAAACATTCCAGACAAGCTTTACACTTGGGATAAGGTAGGACATGGAATAAATGGCCTCTGTGGTAGTGCAGACATATATTTGGCCAATACACAGATAAAGGACACATGTGTCGACATGTGCATCATATCTGAGATGCAGGAAGGGCGCCTGGTCATACAGGGCAACATTATTATGTGATGGCAAGTATAGAGGGAGCAGTGTGGCAATAGTCCCATATGCATAACATGTCTGCAGTAATCCAGCAACCAAGTAGTGGAGGAGTGGCCTAGTGGTTGGGGCAAGGTACTTCAGGCTGGAAGGTCAGGGGTTCAAATCCCACTAGAGGACAGCAACCTTGGGCCGGAAGGACTGGGGTTTCTAGTCCCACAGGTGCTCCTTGTGGTCTTGGGCAAGCCACTTAACCCTCCATAGCCCATGTTCCCTGTAAAATAGTTATCTCCAAGTTATAATGCCCTGTTCAATGTAATTTCAGTTTGTTCAATGTAAACTGCACTGATGCAGAATAGCACGGTATATAAGAGAATGTAAATAAATAAAAATAAAATACACTGAATTAGCTGTTTAGGCTGGTCTGTCATGGGAGTGTAGCCTCTAATATGCATCACCTATGTGAGGCACATGTAACCCAACTCTGTACTCTTTCCTTTACAGCTGGAAGAAGTCACAGGAGCTGTGCCGGAAGTGACTGCCCTTCATAGCTCAGGTACTGGAGGAGCTGCAGACACAGCAGGAAGGTGAGTCGATATAGCTCTCATCTCCTGACACACACACAAACCACATTCAACAGTGCCTATGTTCCTAGCAATCTTCTTTACAAAATAGGCCATGGGGCATGTCTTCATTCAGCTGTCGTGTATGTTTATTTTGCCCAGAGGGATGTTGAGAGATCATGCGTGCAACCATGCCATGCTGAACATGACACATGTTTTCTGGCAAAACCAGCATGTGTTGCTACTGGTGGCAGATATATGGTATCCATTGGTGAAGCAGTAACTGTAGCAGATACATTCACAATGTCCAATTGATGTCTGCAGCCATGGCCACCTGCCTGTATGGTTGAGCTGACCTCCACACAATGTTAAGCAGGACCCTTTTTACACAGATAGAACAGGTTTTGGAACAGGTTCTGGCCTTCACAGCAGGGACAAAGTGCATGCCCGTGCACTATGTGCCTCTGACCTGTCTATGCATAAGGTGAATTTATTTATTTGTTTTTCTATACCGCGCTATTACAGATCAGTGCAGTTTACACGTGCATGATTTACCGCTCTATTACAGAATCTGGTTCTGTCTATTTTTTGACACAGAGAATGAACCACTTGCAGGAGGGACATCGAGTTGATGGAGGATGAAATGCAACATCTCCAATGTCACCTTTGGGGTCACCGGCAAGCTTTGCCCTCAAGTGATGAGGAGTCTCCCTTAGAATCCTCTCCAGCTAGGAGTTCTGCACTATTTACTAACTTCTGTTCACTACTCCCCTCCTTTACCATACCTGTATGCTGGTAGTTTCTCCTACTCTTCAACTGCAATTTGTTGGAGCTCATGAGTCTTTGCAGGATTCATTTTAACAATGGCAGATTTCAGGTCTTTCCAAACATTCCTGATTGGATGGAGATCAGGACTCATGGCTGCCCAGGATGAAACTGTCCATTTTCCCTTTTCCAAACATTATTTTGTACTTTGGGACGCATGTTTTAGGCCATTGTCCAGCTGGGTGACTTATGACTTTCAACCCAGAAGTAGCTTGCCGGCACAAGGTTGTACATTTTGCTCCAAGATACAATAGTCCTCTGACTTCAGGAATATTTTAATGCGTTCCAGGTATAAAGATCCTGAAGCAGGAAAACAACATCACACCATTATGGTGGTTTCACTATATTAAACTATGGGAATGATGTTTTTGTCCTTATATGCTCTCTATCTTTGGTTTTAAATGTATCAGTGGTCTGCATTGCCAAAGAGCTAAAGTTTGGTTTCATCTGTCCAGAAAACCATTTTCCTGAAGCAGTATGGTATTTCAAGGTGGTTTTGGGCAAAGATCAGGTATTCCTTTTTACAGTTGTGGTCATAATTATTGGCACACTTGCATTTTAGGTATGTTGTGTACAATATCTTGAGAAATAATTGGAAACATTTCAACTGTATGTCATCATAGTATTTTAATGGCATGTTGAAAGGTATAGAACAAAAAATATATATCTGTGCAATTTAGTAATTTCAAAGAAAAAAAGCAAAATATGACCTGGAAAGGATTAATGGCACCCTTCACTAATATTTTATTGTGCAATCCTTGGCAGTGATGACAGCCTCCAAATGTTTCTTGTAGCCATCTATGTGTCATGCATCTGTCTGCTGATAGCTTCCCCCACTCTTCAATTGTGATTCATTCCAACTCATGAATGTTTCCATGATTCCTTTAACCAATGGCAGATTTCAGCTCTTTCCAAAGGTTCCCAATTAGATTCACATCAGGACTCATTGCTGGCCAATTTAAAACAGTCCACTTGTTCCTTTTTAACCATTGTTTTGTACTTTTGAATGTATGTTTTGGGTTATTGTCGTGCTTGAGGACCCATGACCTTTGACCCAGACCTAGGATACTAGGTAGCACATTTCACTCCAAAATACCTTGATAGTCCTCTGACTTCATGATTACTTTAATACATTCCAGGCCTACAGTTCCTGAGGCAGCAATACAGCCCCACAACATTATGGAACCTCTACCATATTTAACTATAGGAAAAGTATTTTTTTCCTTATAAGCTTCATTTCTTTACCTGTAAATGGTCTGTATTGCCAAAGAGCTCGTTTGGTTTCATCTGTTCACAGAACATTTTCCTAGAAGGATTGTGTTTTTTCAAGGTGGGTTTGGACATTGATCAGGTGTGCCTTTTTTATGTCTTTGAGCAGTGGGTTCCTCCTTGCCCTTCGCCCATGAAGTCTTTCTTTGTTTAGTGTGCAGCATATGGTGCAGGTTGAAATCACCACTTCAAATTCTTCCAGGCAGCCTTAAGCTTTTTGGATGTTGTACATGATGTTTTCCAACAGTTCGTACTAACCTTCAAATAAATCTTAGATTAATTTTACTCTTCCCACCATGTCCTGGGAGGTTCTTAACAGCCATGAGCAGAAAACTTAACATTGCGAACTGTAGACAAGGATGGCCTTGTACACCTTTGAAGTTTGATGTTTGTGATAATGGCTTTTCTGATGGTCTCAGGCAGCTCTCATGTCTTCACCAGTGTGAAAATGGAACAAGGAGTGTATGTGGTCATTTTAAACATTAGAGACATCATTCTTTGATTGATTCAAGTCATGTGAGTACTGAAAATTGATCACAGGTTCGTCTAATTTTACTGCAATGAGAATATGGTTCTTCTGTTCTGATTTGAATTGTTTATAAGGGTGCTAATAATCATGTCTTGAAATTGTCCCAGTTTGTATACCATTTCCTAGTATTCCTATTGTAAACAGAGTGTTTAAATAAATTAAATAATAAAGATATACCTTTTAAGTACCTTTTGGGGGTTTCAGGATGGTGGTTAGCATCCCAAGGGTTGTAGTGAGCAGTCAAGTGATTTTTTTCCCTTTTCTGTGGCTGAGGGAAGAGCAGGGAGTAGCTGTGTTTGTTTGTTTTTTAAGAGAAAGATAGTTTCAGGCTGCTTGCTGTGCTCAAGAGCAAGCAACCTTAATAGTGAGAGGAGAGGCATCAGGCTGCTATATATATATATTTTTTTTTTTTTTTAATCCAGAGGCTGCAGATGGTGGCATGGCCAGTTTGTTTCTTCTCTTCCCTGAGATGCAAGGAAAGAGCAAAAGACATGCTGGGTGTTTTTTTGTAAAAGGAAAAATGTTTAGGCATCAGGAGCTGCCAGTAACAGAGGGAGTTTCTTTTTGAAAGAAAATTAATGGTTACCTGGCCCCATTGTTAGAAAGGAGGTGGGGTACTGTAGAGCACTGGGAAAGATTGGCGGGGCTGGCCCAAAGGCATACATAAATAAATAAATTTCAAAAGGAAAAAATGAAAGTAAAGTAAAGGGGTAAGGTGAGGAGCCCTGGGTAATGCTGCATAGTGGGTTGAAGAGTTAAGATGGCTGCAGGGTGATGTCAGAGAGGGCAGAGTTGATCTTAAAGTGGATAGAACCCCTTCAAACAGCCCAAAATTAGTGAAAATTTAAAAGTACAAAAATGAAGGTTTTAAAGTTAGATAAAGATGGGCGAAAGGCTGAGAACCTGAGGGAGTTTGCGTATCCTGGGATGTCAGCTACATACAAGTGCATGGCTGAGAAAATGATGGCAGCAACAGCAACGAAGGTCAACAAAGGGCCTAATAATAGCAGCATCACAAGCCCCCAGCCACCAAATCAAAAAGATAAAACCCCAAAAGAGGAAGAACAAGGCTTGCAGCATGAGATGAGAATCTGGTTCAGAGAACTGAAAATGGACATTAATCTGGTATGAGACGAGGTAGCAAGAGGGATAGAAGGGCTCAAAATTGAAATATGTGCAGGGTGGAGGACCTAGAAGGCCGGTTTGAAGAGCAGGGGGAGAACACCACTGTACTTAAACAAAAGTACAGAGATCTTGAAAAAAGGCAGCAAGAAATAGATGAAAAAAAAAAAAAGGAGGACTTAGGAAACCGAGCCAGGAAGCAAAATCTCAGATTTAGAGGGACCCTGGAGCTGGAGCAGTAGTCAGACTGCAAAGCAGTGGTCCAAAGCATTACAAAAAATTTATTACAAGAGACTGGTGCGGAGACGGAGGGAAAAGACTATGGAATTGATAAACAAAGCAAACTGCTAGACAAAAACAAACTGAGAGATATTATAGCTTGTTTTCACGATTACAGTTTAAAAGAAATAGTGTCTAACAAAACAAGAATGCATGGAACATTCACATGAGACCAGACATTGTGGATATACAATGTGCAGGTCTACAAAAAATGTAACGGGCTCGTGAGGTTGAGGGATGAATGAAAGGGGGAGAATATCTGAGGTGGAAAGGAGGGAAAATGGCTTGGGGAATGAAAGAAAGTATAAATGAATGGGAAAGGGGCGGGGCAGGAGTGGGAATTGAAGGAAAAGTAACTAACAGTAAAAGTGGGGAGGGGAGTCGGATTAAGGAGGAATGGCCCGAGGGGACACAAATCTGATGGCAATCGTGTCTCGGTGCCCCAAGTTTGGAAGGGGGTGAATCAGGGGAGGGGAGGGGGAGGAGGAGGAGGGGGACAGGTATAGGGAGCCCAGGGGCTGGCGAGAGGAGACAAAACAAGATGGCTGCACTTAAAGTGATCTCCCTCAATGTTCGGGGTCTCAACTCCCCACTCAAACAACAGAAATTATATAAAGAAATAGGGAGACAGCAACTATAACATTGCTCCAGGAAACACATTTACTACATAAAGATGAACACTTAGGACCTGATTCAGTCCTGGATGTCCCAGCCCTTTGTGTGCCCTGTCAGAACCGGACGCACAGAGTTAGATGGAATTCTGATCCCATCGGGCATGTCTAGCCCCACGGAATCAGAATTGCGTCCAGGCCTGTACCTGCAGGCTGGGACCCCAATTCTGGTCGGCCTGCATGTACAGGCCTGGCCCGGATAACTCAGTTAGGGCTTTTGAATGGAGCCACAGCGCTGTGGCATCCAGTTGCCATGGCACTGTGGATCCATTCAAAAGCTGCGATCCCCAGCCACCGGTAAAAATGCTTCATTCCCCACAGCCGGACCCCCAATCTGGCCTCCCAAGGCCAGAGTCGGGCTGCAGAGAAACCCCTCTACCCTCTCCTATCTCCTCCAATGGCCGGGCCCTCCATCCCCCACTGACTAGGGGAACTTATTCCATCTCTAAGGTGGAATAAGTTCTCCATTCAGGCAGCCGGCCCCAGAAATACTGGGCCGACATTGGAATCAGCCCTGTACGTCCGGGGCCACCAACCACCCACTGCTCACCCTAACACTGCCCCCGCTCTGCCCCTTTCCTGCCCCCATGCGGGAAAGTTAGATGGGGTTGGAAGAGGGCCCAAATAGTGGGGATGGACATCCCAGAAAAAATGTGAAGGAAATGATCTTGTTAGTGCACCCAAACATAAACAGATTTATATCTTTGCTTCCAATAAGGAGGAGAAAAAGAAGGGATGGGTAGCTATAGTGATGATGGAAAGAATAAGGATGGAACTGGGAAAAATACAATGAGATAAAGCTGGCAGATACCTAATATTGCGCATAAAGATAGAGACAGAATGGTATCAGTCAGTAAATATCTATGCACCTAATGGTAACCAGGGAACCTTTTTCGAAGAGCTAGGCCTCATTCTAAATAAGATGGGGGAGGGGTTGACAATAATAGAAGGGGATTTTAACATAACATGGGATGCTAGAAGGGACTCAAATGGGAGGGGCAAATATAGGGAAGTGGATAGGACACGCTTCAAGTGCTTTATATGGAACCAAGGGGTAGTGGATGTCTGGTGACTATGGAACCTGGGACAGAGACAGTTTACTTACTACTCCCATGTACACTCTACATCGTATTCCTGAGTTGATATAATTTGGATTGGAGGGGAGGAGGTAGCAAGAGTGAAGCGAGTGAAAATTGATGCCATAACGTGGTCTGATCATGCACCCATTGAGGTAGTAATGGATATCCAGAATGAGGACAGAGGAATGAAACACTGGCGTCTAAATGAATCTCTTTTGGAAGATGAAAGAGTAGTACAGGAGGTAGAGAGATCCACTGGAGAATATTTTACAATCAACAACAATGGGGAAGTGAGCATCGAAGTAGTCTGGGTCAACTTTAAGGCAGTAGTGCGTGGTATCTTATTAAAGTGGGGAGCATGTTTAAAAAGGGAAAAAGAGGGACAGTTTCTACAGCTTTGCAGGCAGCTGTTAATGGCTGAAGAATTATATGCAAATAGTGCACCGGGCAGATATACGGAGAAGGTAAAGGCTCTACGTGCCCAAATCAATGAGCTAGAGATGGCAGAGATTAGCCACTGCATGCAACAAGCTCGCCAGACCTTTTTTGAGGGAGGAAACAAAGGGGGAGGACTACTAGCTCGTCAACTGAAGCAGAAGAGAATTAGGGGCCAAATTATGATAATATGAGGAGCAAAGAGATAGCTATGCATGAAAGGGGAAGAGATACGCAGGGAATTTGCAGCCTACTACCAACAATTATACTCAAAGCAGGTACTACCTCCAACAGAGGATGTGGATAGCTATCTCAACTCAGTGCCATTGATTAAGTTGGACCCCCTTTGACCCAAAATACCCCTAACCAAAGAGCCTTACAATATACTATTTTTTGTCAGAACACTTGCTATGAGGAAACCCTCTTGAAGCACCTGTTCCTTTTATTCATTTTTACGAGCCGACCAAACAGCTCAAATAACATTGAATGTGAAACAAGGGAAGTGAGAAGCAAGCACAACTACCACAGTAAGAAAGAATCAGTCTTTTCATTGAAAAACGCCAAACTTATCTTTTCATCAGAATGCGTTCACAGCCGTCCCATAAGAGGAAGCCTTATTTCTTTCATTGTGTGTTCGGCCTGGGCTGCTAGAGGCACTTCAACTCATATGAGCGAGCCCATTCATAAATCTCATACCCTACATAGCGCCATGTTTCAGGACACATCAATCTTCTGGCCCTTCATCAGGCAGTTATCAAAGCTGAATGGCATGCTCGAAAACCCTGTCATTTAAATAGGGAAACCTTTGATGATGTCACCAGTCCAAAAATCCTCCAATCAGGGCCATTCATAGCAAACTCCACCAATCAAGCTCCAGATTCAACCCCTGGGGTGCGACTGTCCGTAATCTGAATATCCACCACTGTTCTAAGTATCCACCGCTAAGTATTGCAATACTTAAACGCTAGATCTCAAGCTAGAAAAGGCTCCAGTACTTGATGGCTTTACAGTATGTTTCTACTGGAAACCTGGAGAACAACTATTAGAACAGCTCATAAGAGTCTTCAATTCACCACGGGTGGGGGGCAAACTTTCAGGCATGTTGTGGTGGGCGGGAATTAATCTGATACTGAAGTCAGAGAAGGACTTGTTAACCTGTGTGTCATACTGCCCTATATCCTTTATAAACCTCGATGCCAAGCTGCTGGCTAAAATACTTGCCAATCGCTTAAACAAAGTCATCTTGATATTGGTCTATGATGACCAAGTTGATTTTATGCCAAGACACCAGGCAGTTGACAAGATACTAAATCTAGTGTGGGCAGCACAACAAAAAAAGGAACAATCTCTTCTTCTCACACTAGACACAGAAAAGGAGTTTGATAACTTATCATGGGGCTTTATGTTCCAGGTAATGGGTAAAATGGGGTTTTCAGAACACTTTATGGCATAGGTCAGGGTACTATACTATTCACCTAAGTTGTGTGTTAAAGCTAATGACGGATACTCCCAATTTTTCCCAATTGAAAGGGGGGTGAGATAGGGATGCCCACTCTTCCCATTGTTCACGCTGACCCTCAAACCATTGGCAGCAAAGATTAGGATGAGCATGGACTTGGGGGGGGGGGGGATTCAGGTGGGAGCGCATGACTATCGTATCACCCTTTTTGCAGATGATATCATATTAATGGTGTCCAGACCGCAAATATCATTGTTATTGATAATGTGGGAATTTAAAGAATTTGGATGGTTATCTGGATTCTGTTTAAATTGGTCCAAATCGTAGATATTAGAGATCATGATTCCAGACACATTAAGAACCACCCTAAAACTTAGATACCCCTTCTGGTGGGTTACCAAGATGATCCGGTATCTAAGAGTCATTATCAGTAGGAAGGCTGGAGAACTTTATGAACAAAATTATCAAATGTTAATGGGGGAAGTAGCTAGCCTGTTGAGGACGTGAAACCAAATTTATCTATCATGGCTTGGTAAGATTGCAGCAATTAAAATGATGCTGATACCGTGCTTCCTCTACCTATTTCAAGTGCTTCCAGTGGAGGTACTGAAGAAGGTAATGCAGAAGGTCCAGTAACAAATAACTCAATTTATTTGGCAGGGTTGTACCCCCAGGGTGGCACTCAGATTATTACAGGGTGCAAAAAGTGAGGGAGGGTTAGGGATGCCAGACCTACAACAATATTAGAAAGCAGCACAGCTATGCAGGGTATGTGCTGACTTATAAAAACCCTTTAAACAGTGGGTCAAGATAGAATGTGAGTTGGCACAGGGAGGGGTTTTGGGGAAGTGGATTTAGGGCAAAAGGAAAACAAAAATTGCTAACCCCTATATCAGACAGACATTGAGTATCTGGTACAAAAACCGATTGGAACTAGCAGGATGCAAATGGGTGTCGGTCGCAACATCTTTGATTGATTGTTTTGGGGAAGGGGAGGGTCCAGATCCACAGGTATGGCTGAACTGGGAGGAAAAGGGGATTACACAGATAGGGCAACTCTTAAACAGGGGGAAGTTATGGCTATTTGAGGGCCTCCGAGATCTCTATCACCTAGATAGACAAGATAGCTACAAATAGCACAGAACCTTTATAAGCTCTCATGTGAACAGACCAGGTGGGAATTGATGAAAGAGAGAGAACATGGTTTGAGGAGATATGTACTAGGGCAAGAAGTGGGAGAGGTCTGCTATGCCAACGGTTTAAAGTCTTAGGACCAGTTGATGCCTTTAAGATGGGGTATATGGATAGATGGGAAAACGATCTTGGGGTGAGGTGGGGAGAAGAAGAATGGGACTACATCCTGCAACAACACGGTAAAATTTCTATAGCGACCATCATAGCAGAAAGTGGTTATAAAATGCTCATGCAGTGGTACTATACTCCAGTCAGATTACACAAGGTCAGGGTCTGCTCATCAGTGGCCTGTTGGCATAATTGTAGGGAGACGGGGATATTTTATCATATGTGGTGGGCTTGTAGGGAGGGCCAAAGATACTGGGAATTGATATTGGGGATGGTGGAGGAAATGCTTAAGATCACAGATCCTAGGAATCCCGCCATGGTTCTCCGGGGATTCCCAAGCGATTCGGATGAGTACTCCAGCACTGCCTAGTGGTGGCCAGGTGCGAAATAGCAGCAAGATGGAGATGCTCCAGTCTAATGGGGATAGAGGGATTCTTAAGGAGACTGGTATCCCTCTATTCAATGCATTCTTTAATGGCCACTTAATGGGGAAACTTGAATAAGGTACAAAGCCAATGGGGAGGAGTGTGGAAATGGATGAAGAATCACCGTGAGATGCGCTTGGAAGGGGTAATAGTGCTGAGAGGCTAAAACTTAACACAGGGAGGGGAGCGGGAAGAGGAGAGTGACGTGGAAAGCCAAGTACAGAGAATGCTGTATTGTGATGGGAGAAGGAAGTGGGAGAGGGGGGAACTTTATACATATAAAATGGTGTTGGACATTGTATTATCTGTTAAAAGGGCTATGATTCTTGAGCTATGTTTGTTCAATAAAAACTGAAAATAACAAAAAAATGCAGTTTTGAAAGTTGAAAGAAGTCCCGGATGATGGGGGATGGAGCAGGAATCCTCCTGGCAACAGTGTTGCAATCTGTCTCAGCTGATTCAAACATAGCAGTGACACAGTTCAATGAAAATCTTTACTGAGACTGAGAAGAGGAAAGCTGTAACATTTTTATTTTGACTCTCTATGGAAAGTGATATAGGATTTTTGGGAATAGGGGAAGTTTGAGGGTTTCAGGAGAGTACAGGAAGGATTATTTGATGGCATCAAGACAGGTAAGGAAGCTTATGGAATGAGGCTTAGAAGGGAAGTAAGTTGGCCTGAATCTGGAAGTTTGAGAATGATTGGTGAAGAGAGTGGATATGTGACAGGGTGGATGCTGACAGGTCCCTGTTTTTGAGAGGGTTTGCCTGGACTTGAATGTGGATCTGAATGTTTTGAGTGTTTGAGTAAGGGAGAGAGTATAAATGAGAGAGGATGTTTGAGCAGAATTTTGATTGAGTTTGTGAGGGTGTGAGAGAAAGGGTGTTTGTGAAGTTTAATTGAAGGAAAGGATAAAGGGAAGAGAAGGGAAGGTAGTGTGAGAAAGGAATAGGAAAGAATCGGAAAGGGTTTTATGGGTTTTTTTCAGTTTAGTGGGCTTAAGTAAGTAAAAGGGTAGAAAGCTAGGAGAGGGATACAGGAAGCCTAGAGAAGGATAAATTAGAAGTAGGAAGGGTGGAAGAATAGTAATAAAGCTAAGGATTTTGGGTAGGGATCCCATTTGAAGGGGAGAATGCAAATGAATTTAGTTGAATTCCCTGGATTGCAAAAGGACTAGTAGAGTCAGTGAAGAACAAGTGTATAGCACCTGAAAGAGACTGAGAGACCGTGAAAGTAGTGATTAAGTGACTTTCTCAGTGGTATGAGAAGGAAGTGTGTTAAGAGATTAAAAGTGTTGTGAGAAGTACAGTGGAAGTGCATGGGACAGAATAAGTGCAGAAGAAGAAGCAAGTTTGCTGTAACACCAAGTATTGCACTTGGCACAATTCTTTTAGTTATATATTTTTTTTAGGGAAAGGGGAGTATAATAAAGTTAGCTATAGAGTAAGAATACTTAGGGGTATGTTTACTAAACTGCGGTAACGGTACATAACACGTGTGATGATGCGCTAACGATCGTAACGCTCCGCGGCGCGGTAAAACACCGCAGAAGGTGGAGAGAGGGCGGAGAGAAGGGGTCAGTGGGCGGAGAGTGGGCGGGGAGAGGCTCCCTTCACACTAATGCGCTGATCTGAAGAGCTGAATCCAAACGCGATTGAAAACCTGCCGTTAAATGCACATTACAGGGGAGAGAAAACCGAGTTACTTACCTGTAACATGAGTTCTCCAGGGACAGCAGGATAAGTCAGCCACAAGTGGTGATGTCATCTGACGGCGCCATAGACGGAAGTACTCTCATTAGCCCAGAAGGCTTTAGCCCTCTGGGCATGACCACTAGCCCCACCTCCAGATCCGCCCCTAGCTGGCCAGGTCTTCCAAGCTGATGCGATAGGCTAGGAGGCGGATAGCGAGAGACAGAGGGTCCCCGCCGGGGAGGAGGGTGGGAAAGTGTGGCTGACTTATCCTGCTCTCCCTGGAGAACTCATGTTACAGGTAAGTAACTCGGTTTTCTCCCAGGACAAGCAGGATGAGTCAGCCACAAGTGGTGTCTCCCCAGCTACACGTGCAGCGGCGGGGAAGATCTGAAGATAACAGAGGCAAGCATGACCGTGAGGTGCAAGTAGGTTTAATGAATGAACGCGCCTTTAGGGCGGGCATAGAGCAAAATGATAACAATACTTAAACAATATGTGCAAATTCAACATAAGGTGTGCAAGCATGTAGCAAAAACAGTTCAAATAGCAACAAACCAAGGGGTACCCGAATTAGGGCGCCCACAGGCAATAAGGTGCAATATCAATAACAAGGTGCCCACAGGCAATAAGGTGCAAAGACATCAATCAATAGAACATGGCGATCAGGTGCAACATCAGCAGAAGTCACGAGTTTCCTCCCTGGAACAGGGAAGAGGCAGCAGATAGCACTGCTAGCCTGAATGCGGAGCCACCGTGATCAGCTCTGTCGAAGCAGTAGTGCCTCTGGAAAGTCTGGATAGAGGACCACATTGCAGCTTTGCAGATGTTTGGTACAGGAACGGAGTGTAGGTTGGCGATGGTGGCGGCCAACGCCCGCAGATGATGTGCTGTGACTCCTGCGGTGGGGCTCGCTCCAGCGCGTGAAAGACAGAAGGAGATGCAGGCAGAAATCCAGCCGGAGAGTGTGCGCTTGGACACTGAGAGGCCAGGCTTGTTAGGGTCATATGAGATGAAAAGATGAGACCCTTTACGTAGTGAGGAAGTTCTCTTGAGGTAGCACCGTAGGGCCATGACACAGTCCAGTGTGTGCAGGCGTTGCTGATCCGGATTGGAGTGTGGCCCGGGAAGGAAGCAGGGCAGCTCAATGGTTTGATTGATGTGGAAAGCGGACGCCACCTTGGGAACAAACTTAGGATGTGTCCGAAGGCAGGCGCAGTCGTGGTGAAGAATGGTGTAAGGAGGGTAAGCCACGAGAGCATGCAGTTCACTGATCCGCCTGGCTGAAGTGATAGCGATGAGGAACAGTGTCTTCCAGGAAGCAAACTTCAAATCTGCTGATTGCAGTGGTTGAAAAGGCTCCTTCATGAGGTGATTGAGGACAATGTTAAGGGCCCATGAGGGCACGGGCTCCCTGAGTGGAGGACATAGATTGGATAATCCTTTCATGAAGCTGGCAACGATGGGCAGCGCCGCTATCGATGTGTCCCCAATGCGGTGATGGAAGGCTGCAATGGCGGACAAGTGGACTTTGATGGACTGAGTTTTAAGACCGAGCGATGAGAGCGATGCGAGGTATTGGAGGAGATGAGGCACCGGGCATGAGAGGGGGTCTAGATGCCGAGCCTCGCACCAGATGCAGAAGCGTCGCCATTTGAGGCTGTATGATTTCCTGGTGGAAGGGCGCTGAGCCGCCAGTATGATCTGCTGGACCTCGGTCGTCAGGTTGAAGGGGGCCAGAGCTAGCCTTTCAGCTTCCAGGCCGACAGTGATAGCATCCGCAGGTTGGGGTGGAGCATCGTGCCGTCATCCTGCGAGAGAAGGTCTGGCCTCAGGGGGAGCTGGATGGGGGGTTCTAATGCTAGGTGGTGCAGGTATGGGAACCATATTTGTCTGGGCCAGTACGGGACCACCAAGATGGTCAGAGACTGGTCCCTGATAATGCGTTGAATTGTCCGAGCAATGAGCGGGGTTGGAGGGAATGGGTAGATTAGGGGCCATTGGTCCCAGGCCACGTCGAAGGCATCCGCCGCTAGCCTGTGCGGAGTTGGTCTCTTGGAGCAAAATAGGCGGCATTTGGCGTTCTCTTGGGTTGCGAACAGGTCGATTTGCGGGAGGCCCCACTCCCTGAAGAGGAATGATGACACCTCGTAGTGGAGTGTCCACTCGTGAGGGCTCAAACATTCTCCTCTCCCGGCAGGTAGCAGGCTTAGAGACTGCACTGAAGAGAGAGGGCAAGATGCCAGGTTAGGAGGGCTTCCCTGCACAGGGGTCGTGACCCCGTGCCCCCTTGTTTGTTTATGTAGAACATGGTCACTTGGTTGTCGGTCAGAATTCTGACAGTTTTGCCCGAAACAAGATCCCTGAAGGCCAGGAGGGCGTGGCGGACAGCTCTGAGCTCGAGGACGTTGATGTGCAGGGTTTTCTCAGTGGTGGACCATGAGCCCTGGGTGCGTGTCCCAACGCAGTGGGCTGCCCACCCTTGAGCCGAAGCATCCGTGGTCACGGTAATCTGGTGGGCAAGGGTTTGTAGACGTTTGCCCTGAGACAGATTGGCAGGGTGGGTCCACAAGCGTAGAGCCCTGGACACCCTGGGGTCCTTGGGGATTAGGGTGGACAAGGGTTGCGTGTGCTGGCACCAGTGAGAGCGGAGGTGCCACTGGAGGACCGGCATCCACAGCCTCGCGAGGGGAAGGACATGGGTGGTGGATGCCATGTGTCCCAGGAGGCGTAGGAGGGTTCGAGCTGTAGAGTGCGATGAGTTGAGAACTTGGAGAGCGAGGGCAATGATGGTACGTATCCTGTCCCGTGGTAGGAAAGCTTTGGCCAGAGTGGTGTCTATGCGAGCACCAATGAACTCCAGCTTCTGGGCTGGAGAGAGATGAGACTTTTTGCGGTTGACTAGGAAACCCAAGTAGGAAAGGAGGGAGGTGGCCTTCTTGACTGCTACCCGCAGTTCCGCGGGTGAGGTGGCGGAGAACAGCCAATCGTCCAGGTAGGGGAAGACACACATCCCTTGTCTGCGAAGATGAGCGGCGGCCATCGCTACGCACTTGGTAAATACTCTGGGGGCAGGAGAGAGACCGAAGGGAAGCACTCTGTACTGGTAGTGGTTTTCCGCTATCTGAAAGCGTAGGAACTTCCTGTGTTGAAGGTGCATGGGGATGTGAGTGTAGGCGTCCTGGAGGTCCAGAGAGGCCAGCCAGTCCCCGGGTTGGATGAGGGGCAGGATGGTGGAGAGGGAGTGCATACGGAACTTCTCCTTGACTATGCACTTGTTGAGTTTCCGCAGATCGAGGATGGGCCGTAAGCCCCCGGACTTCTTGGGAACAAGGAAGTACCTGGAGTAAAACCCCTTGTTGATCTCGCTGGGGGGAACAGACTCGATGGCCCTGGATGCGAGTAGGGAATGGATCTCTGCGGTCATGGAGGCAAAATGCTGTGGCAGAATGATGCTCACAGGAGATGGACGTAGAGGTGGTTTCAAGGAGAATTTTATGTGATAGCCCTGCTTGATGACGGAGAGCACCCATTGATCCATCGTTATGGTTTCCCAGGAGTGTAGGAATGCAGATAAGCGACCCCCAGTCGGAAGGTGCTGGCAGGGCTGCGAGTCAAAAACTAGGATTGTTCTTAGCGGGTGCGGAAGAGGTTTTCTTTGATGTGCGATCCCGCTGATGTGGTTTCTGCCTGTAAGGGGTCTGGTAGTGGTTCTGTTTGTGGTGGGGCTGCTGCCATTTGCGATACGTGTTGTACCGCTTGGGACCAGTATAGCTCTGAGAACCTCCCTTGCGGTAGGGGCGTGGGTGTTCAGCGCCTTCCTCCAGAGTTTGGAGGGTAGTGAAACGCTCGCGCATGTCATTCACTGTGTCCTTGACCTTATCGCCAAAAAGCGAGTCGCCCGTGCAGGGAGTGTCTGCAATCTTGTCGTGAGAGTCTGTCTGCAGGCCTGATGCTCGGAGCCAAGCTAGTCGGCGTGCATAGATGGAAGCCCCGGCAACCCTGGCAGCTGTTTCGAAGGCGTCGTGAGCGGCCCGGCCCTGGTGTTTGGTGCAGTCATCGAGATCCGCGAGGGCAGCGGAGAGGGCAGGTGTAATTTCGGTAAGTTGAGTGATGGAGGACTTGATGTTGCTCACCAGCATGTCCTGGTAGATTGCATGTTGGAATTGGTGCGCCGCAATCCAGGCATTCAGCATGGCCCCTTGGTAGACCCGCTTCGCAACATCGTCAAGGAGTTTATTGTCTTTACCCGGAGGCGCATTGGTAGAAGTGCGCGAAGACTTAGATCGTTTAAGGGCAGATTCAGCAACGATGGATTGGTAAGGTAGTTGTTGCTTGTCAAATCCAGGCAGTGGACAAACAACATACTTAGTGTCCAATTTGCGTGGGCAGGAGTGGTTGGATGCTGGCGACTGCCAAATTTTTGTGAGGTTGTTCTGGAGGAGTTGATGGACGGGTAGAGCGGAGATGGTCTTAGGGGCGTCAATGAACTTGAGCGCGCTTTGTACCTCGTCACGCTGGTCCGGAGAGTCCACCAAAGCAATGGAGAGAGATGATAGGACCTTTTGAACAAATTTTGAGTAGGACAAGTCCTCCGGGGGGTCTGCTCGAGGTGTTGCCTCAGCTTGCGAAGGTTCTCCTGTGCCGTCCTGCTCCTGGGATGGAGAGGCCTGAGGCTGGCTGATTGAAGCGACTGTAGTGACAGGCGCAGTGCCGCCTTGCACTTTATACTGAGAGAGTGAGGCGGATGTGGCAGCTGGAGCATTAACAGGCATGGAAGCTGTAGTGGAAGGGAGGGGCTGCAGTGGTCGAGAGTAGGCCAGGTTGGATAGGGCGGAGGCCCATTGTTGTAACATGCCCTTGAGAAGATGTATAGTCTCTGAAGACTCCTGCGGAGCGTGGCTAGGGGCTACTTGTGAGGTGGGTGCAGGCAGCTGAATGTTCTCCTCTTGAAAAGGCAAGTCTGCCCGCATAGGAGAGGAAGGCAGTGGGTCCTCCACACCGCTGAGGGTGCTGTGTGCTGAGGAAGCACTACAGATGCTATAAGCAGAGGTGCTGTAGATGCTGTCAGCAGAGGAGTGTGATTGCCGCGATCTCTTATAGGAGTGCGAGCTCTCTGTGCGCAGAGTACTGTGCCTGCTCCTTTTGTGGTGAGGGGATCCTCTGCGGTGATGGTGTGCATGATCGCGCTCTCTGCGCTGTCTGCAGTTGTCCCGGCTCCTTGATCTGTGCCGGCTCCCTGATGTGCCGCGTCTGTGCCTGCTTCTGCGCTGGCTGCAGTGGCGCCTGCTGTCCGGGGTTCTGCGTCAGCTCCGTGAGCGTGCGCGTCGGTCCAGGGAGCTCCAGCACGAATTTGATGCTCTGCCGTGCGTTGGGCTTCTGCGCCTGTTGGTGGCTCTGACCGCACCATCCCGGTAGGGACTAGCGTTGCGCCGATCTGCTCCGTCCTGGCTGGCTGAGATGCGCTGAGAGGAGGAGGGTTCAGGAGGGCCGGAAGTCGTCATGGCTGCAGCCGGAAGTCCAAGGGGAGCGAAGGAGGAGGCTGCCCCTGCTAAAATGGATGCCGCCAGTGGGGAACACGTGGCTGCAGGAGTCTCTGCTACACAGCGGGAGACGGAGGCCAGGAGAGGCACGTCCCCGGCCGGAGCGATAGCGTCGGCGTTCTCAGAGGCTGGAGTACTCACGGCAGCTGTGGGGGCCAGATAATCGGAGAGGGCATGCCGGCGTGACTTGAGGGCCCTGGGAGACATGCGGGCGCAGGCCGAGCAGTCCTCCACGGGGTATTCTTTTCCCAAGCACCGGAGGCAGAGATGGTGTGAGTCCGAATTGGCCATTTTCCGGGAGCAGCCTGGGAATTTCTTGAATCCTGGTTTCTTCATTGTTGAGGTAAGATGAGGAGAGTAAAATAAAAAAACGTCTTGCTGACAAGGCGGAAGACAAAGACTGGCCAGCTAGGGGCGGATATGGGTGTGGGGCTAGTGGTCATGCTCAGAGGGCTAAAGCCTTCTGGGCTAATGAGAGTACTTCCGTCTATGGCGCCGTCGGATGACGTCACCACTTGTGACTGACTCATCCTGCTTGTCCTGGGAGAAACCATTTCAGTGTCAGCAATGTACAGCCCAGGCAGGGAAACCAAAAAAAGTGATAAGTGTGATACATGTGCACAGAACAAAAGGGCACATAAACACTGAAAATGACCCCAACAAACTGGAAAAAAAACATAACCAAGCTGGCAAATAGTGGTATCAATGAGAAACATCAACCCCCCCCCCCCGAGTAAGCTCCATAGAACAGATATAAATCGTGGAAGGGTCTATACTCCGTCCCCATACAAGGTGAATGGGCCCACAGTGAAATAGCGCTGCTCAGGGTTTTCACCACCATCGGACAGGGTTCCTATGTCGTGCACATGTCCCACAACATCAGGGCAGGCATGTCGGAACGGCAACTGGACAGATGCCGGAGAAGGGGATACAGAGCGCCGCAGGCGGCACATGCTGTGGTGGAGCTGGGCCACAGTGTGGACTAGGGAGATGCCTAGGTGGCCCATATGAATGCTGAAACAGCAGAGCATCCAGACAGCAACTGCTGAAGGCCCAACATGGGCACGAGTGTGTTTCCCACAGTGTCACAGCGGATAGTACCCAACAGCTACCCCCAAGGGCACGGAACATTGGCAGGCGGGGCTGGGGGGAGTATGGACGTCTATGCAGGCACCCCTACCCCAGAACCCGCACCATAGGCAGCCACCTACCTGCACACTGGATGGCCTGAGACTGTGCACCACCAGCACCACCAGCAGAAGGGCATGTCAGCATGGTGGCTGAGGGATACTGGTGGTGGAGGGGGCAGTGGCAGCTGCCCAGAGCAGACCGTGGCCTAGCCCAGTGTAGATGGGTGCCGTGTACTGCAACAGATGGGCCC
The DNA here is from genome assembly GCA_033557465.1 of Ichthyophis bannanicus. Lineage (NCBI taxonomy): Eukaryota > Metazoa > Chordata > Amphibia > Gymnophiona > Ichthyophiidae > Ichthyophis > Ichthyophis bannanicus. The sequence continues at coordinate 604,275,181 of CM066035.1, read as the reverse complement.
TGTCTGACGAACAGTCATGGTATCACCAAGGAATGTACTGACTCTGTGACAACAAGGTGGTGCAGTGCACAAAACCAGTGTATTCAGAAGCAGAGGGTCACAGGTTCAATTCCCAGCTGTGGTTCCTGCCAACCCAGTCCCCATATTTTACCCAATACTAAAACATGCTAATACAGACAGCACCTTTATTGCAGATGACGTAAACATCCCCAAGACACCTACAGTTTACCCTACAGAGCACGGACACCATAAACATGCACATTACCTAGAGCAGCGTCTCCCAAATGCAGTCCTGGAGGGCCAAACACCATTCCGGTTCCATGCTGCCTCTGATAAAGATGCCTGTACTGCATTTCTATGTGCCACCCCCATGGTATGCAGATGTATCTCATGCATATTCATGAGGGACAGCATGAAAACCCGAACAGTGTTTGGCACCGCAGGACTGGAGTTGGGAACCTCTGTCGTAAAGCAGCAGCCAACAGGGGCAGACACACCCGCACCCACAGGCCCCATTATCCAAAGCCTCCTGGAGAACCAGGACTTTGGGATCTGTGTGCATCTCCCAATACTAGCACTTGCATACCTTAGTAATGCCACCCTAAACCTGGGAATATGGTACACATCTATCAAAAGGTTGCTATGATTACTGGCAGATAGCAATTCCTAGGTTAAGTACAATTGTCTGAGTGAGCTGCATCATAGCAACTTTTCTGATGTCTGTGGAGTGTGCTACAGGTCTTGTGTCTGACAGTGCTTACCAACCTGGGGAGTGACTCCTACAGTATTGCGTATCATAGCCATGCCTGCACTGTGCCAAGGACTAGTGTGGTGGCCTGGGCTGCCCAACACCACTATAGTTGCACAATGCTGGCTTAGGTGTGGGAAGTATGTGTCTGTCTATCCCAGAGCTACTCAATTCCAGTCCTGGTGGCCTGCAACCCTGCAGGTTTTTGGGATATCCCTAATGATATGCATGAGATATATATGCATTAGAGATAGCCTGCCAACCTGACTGGTTTGTGGCCCTCCAGGGCTGGATTTGGAGACTCCTGCCTTACACCTCTGTCATTTAAGATTGTGAGTGGGCAAGGTACAGATGTTCTAGACATCAAAAGGGTAGATAGAATGTGTCACATTCCTCCTAGATTCTCAACACCACCAAAAAGTTGTCTAATAGACAATATTTTGGTGGTGGTGAGAAGCAAGGCCTTCTGTCTGCTATTGCATTATGGATGTGTACCGCTCTGTCTGTTCACCAGCAGGACTGGGGTTGATGGTCCACTCTACTGCTACCATTGCAGGGAGGTAGACTGTGGATCTATTGGTGGGTGATCCTGTTTCCCACCCTGAGCCCCAGAGGGTGGGTTGTGTGGTGGTACATAATCTACCTATGGGTCCATACACCTCCCCTCCCCTCCCGTCCCATCACCTACAGCAGGTACCCATGGCACCAACACAGGATATGCACTATTCTGGGTGCATCATCTCCCATAAGGACTAGACATGACCGAGACATACAGCAGGACACAGATGTATCCTAGGTGTGTCTAACGAACTACCTATCACACACTGCTGGGGACCTGCAGCATGGCGTATTTCAGTCATGAAAGGTGCAGTGGACCTGGTGCTGGGCGCCCCACCTCAACCTCAGGGTGGGCACAGTACCCGCACAATGTGACTGTCTGTGGCTACTCTGTGGCAGTGCCACACACGGTCTGTTGACCCTACCAGGCTGAGGTGCTGTGGGGGTGCATACCCAATCTTGTGCCCATCTCTCGACTGCTGATTTGCATGTGCAGTGCATCATGGGTACGGGTGGGTTAACCCTATCCTGGTAACCACAGCAGACAGTTTGTGTGGTGACGTGCAGTCCTTCTGCAGCCAGCTAGGGCTTTGTTCACAGCCTTATAAGGTGTCCTATAGGGGACATTATAGGGTGCCTTGGCGGACAGTACACTATATAATGTGCCCTATGGAGTGCGTTATGGGGTGCCTTATGCGGCACCTTAGGTTATGCCACCGTGAGGGTGTGTTTGCTGGCAGCACTAATTAAAATACACATCAAATGCCTCAACAATCACTACTTAAATGTAAAGGGTGCTGCCTCATCCAGCCTTATACATTAGGCCCACTGGGGAATCAAACCCATGACCCCTGTACCATCAGTCAGTGTTGTAACCATTGTGCTACAGCTCTGTTGCTGTGCTTGTATGCCTGCGCGCCTTCTTAAGATTAACGTGCGGTAACGTGCCCTGTAGCGCTCGTTCATTTATGGTGCCTTGTAACGTGCGTTCTCGGCGCATTCTCGGTAACGATGTACCGCCCATGTCCTTATTTGGGATTTCTGTCTCTACTGCGGCTCCTAACGCGAATCACACTAACGCAGTTTAGTAAACATACCCCTTAGTGAAAGCTATAGTATTTTCCCCTGACTCAAGAGCTAAATATTCTCAGAAGAACAGTGACTTCCTGAGAACTGCACTGCAAGTTGACACATCCAAAATCACTTTATGCGAAAGAAAGAAGAACTCCAGTCTAGACCAGAAGAGTGGAGTTTCCAGGGAGAGATGTAGGGAGGTATAAGAGAGGACAGGTAGTGAGGAGCTGCAGAGTGAATGCACTTATAGGTCAGCAGGAGAAGTTTGAACTGGATGCGGAAAAAGATAGGGAGCCAATGAAGTGACTTGAGAAGAGAATATTATGAGCTTATGAGCATGATGAGTCTGGCAGAAGATTAGCTGTGCAGTAGAGTATTGAACAGATTGAAAGGGAGACAGATGATTCAGTGGGAGACCAGCAAGGAGTAGGGTGCAATAGTCAATACAGGAGATGATTAAAGAGTGGATAAGTGTCTTAGTAGTCTGTTCAGAAAGGAATGGGTGGATTTTGTCGATGTTATAGAGAAAGAAATGGCAAGTCTTAGCTATAGATGTGTGTGGAGAAGGTTGCGAGCCAAGGAAACAGGGAGGAGTAGAGAGTTAGTCACAGAAACTGAGAAAGTAGGAAGGGGAGAGGAGGGTTTAGGGGGGAAAATAAGAAGCTCAGTTTTGGCCATATTAAATTTCAAGCGGCAGTGAGACATCCAAGCAGTAATGTCAGAAAGGCAGGCAGAGATCTGGTTCTGCATTGCCGGAGAGATTTCAGGTGTAGAGAGGTAGATCTGAGAGTCATCAGCATAAAGATGGCACTGAAAGCCAGGGGAAGAGATGAGTGAACCAAGGGACAGGATATATATAGAGAGAAAAGGAGTGGACTCAAGACAGATCCGTAGGGTACACCAACTGAGAGCGGGATAGCAGCAGAGGAAGATCCACCAGAACAAACACTGAAAGAGTAATGGGAGAGATAAGAGGAAAACCAGGATAGTATATAGCCCTTAAAACCAAGCGAGGGCAAGGTAACAAGGAGAAGATTGTGGTCAACAGTGTCACACTGACAGTATCTCTATTTTTGGTCTGATGCTTAGTGAACCATAAATGACTGATATTGATTGGTCCACACACATGCCAGTGTGCATAATATTAACTTCAGATTTCCACAAAGTGTGGGTGTGCCAGCTCCTACAGTACTTTCTTCCACCTCCATGCATCGTTCTACACATCCATCTCCACATAGACTTTGTTATCACTAAGGTATTCACAGGACAGCTGAAACACCCTGGACCACACAATGCCACTTTGTTACGTAGCGTATATCACAAATAGAGCACCTGCAGAGCATATGCAGGTCAACACTCATGCTCAGTCACTGCAGCTCTTCAGTGGCCCACACATCTCCACTTCTATGCCACTCAGTGACATCACACCAAATGACCAGGGCACCCCTCAATAATACCATTCACCTGACTCCCACATTATCTTGCTACTTACTGTGGAGCACATAAAGGGCATGTGGATATGACATGTCCATCAGCTATTATCTTTGCTTACATCCAGCACATAATATGTCTCTTGAAGAAAGGCTCCCTTATCCCGTATTGAGGTAACCAGCCTTATGAGCTTGTGATGTTCAAGACTGGTACCTTTTATGCCTGATGTCCTCTTATCAGCCACTAAATGGCCGCTAGCACCCTTATCAATGGAACGCCTACTCCATGCCCCATCCTTTAAAGCATGCTAAGGCTCTTAATGGTGCCATTTTGCATTTGTAAATGCTGCACCCTTACTGGTCCTTAATAAAAGTACTCCCTAGAATACAAATTATGCCAGCATATTTTTTGAGATCTATCTGTTAGGAATTTCTGAAACCATTGTACTGTCGGTCTTGTCACACCTTGTTGTGCAGGAATATGGACCAGTGGAATATCTCAGACTTCATTGAGTGAAGTAACTCTTACACATGAACTCAGTTGGTGTGTGCACTGTCTATCCCAGTATCACAGCTTTGCTTTTGCTCTGATTTGTTTGATTTCTTTTATCTCAGAGCCTGACTTTTCCCTGACACACAAATTCAGTCAGTTCTTTGCCCCTCTTTATCTGAGCCCTGTCTGTGTATTTTTCCAATCTGCAGCCTGCATCTTTCTTACACAAGCTTCTCGCCTTCTGAAATCTAAGAGGGAAATGACATGGGATCTGAAAGAAGTGAGTCTGGGATGGGCTTGTTTGGCTGCTTGTTGGAAAAGTTCCACAAGACAAGTTAAATTACTCCTGCTTCTTCCTTGTCTCTTCCCAATGTGGTTTACTCTGTCTGGATGTCAGACTCATTTGGAATCAGACCCATGGCCCTCAGGGGGCAAGGCTGGATACTTACAGTGCATTTATTTATTTATTTAGGCAGTTTTGTATACTGCCTTATCCTTCAATCAAAGTGGTCACAACACAATTGGGGGATACATTTAACACACAGGGATATGAGACACATACACTAATACTTGCAGGGAACATGGACAATGGAGGGTTAAGTGGCTTGCCCAAGACCGCAAGGAGCATCTGTGGGACTAGAAACCCCAGTCCTTTTGACCCAAGGTTGCTGTCCTCTAGTGGGATTTGAACTCCTGACCTTCTGGCCTGAAGTACCTTGCCCCAACCACTAGGCTACTCCTCCCTCCTCCCCCATGAAATCCACACAGTCAAGGTAGAAGTCAATGAATAGTTATCCTTGGACAGCAGAAAAATATAAACACTCCTGGAGGAGCCCATTGAATGAGCATAGGGTGTAGCATTGATTAGAGACCAAATGTTGGTCTAATGGATTCCTCCAGGGGTCCATTTTGCCTCCTACTACCCAGAAGATAACTATTCTCTCTTGATTAGATTGTAAACTCTGACATGCAGGGACTGTCTCTATCTATGCTTGTACAGTGTTGTGCATGCCTTGTAGCGCTTTATAAATGTTTAATAGTAGCGATAGCATTCACTGGCTTTTATTTTGACTATGTAGTTTCTGTAGTATGCTCAGAAGGGTCTAGCGTGTTTCTGGGCAATCACAGTCAACTTAGAAGGGACATTTATGTAGTTTGTGTTATTTCTGAAGTATAATACTTACCGCTCAAGATGGTCTCACTGGTGCTAGGGTGGCCTCTGTGACACGGGTTGCATGCATAGAATCACCTCCGCTGATTTTTCAGGCAATGCCTTTACTGAGGGCTTGCTCTCTCTGGGGACTCTCTCCTCCTCCCCCTCTTTGGCTCGTTTCAGCCACTGAGGTGTTTAATCCCTCCTCGGGTACATGTGGTCTCAGCTAGGACTCCTATGGGATATCCTTGTGGGATATGGCCTTCTTGCAGTGGCCATTTAACTTCATTTTTGAATAAACATGATTGTTTTATTTTTTCTCCTCTTGTGGTTTAGTGTTTGGGCATACTTGGCACTGAATAACAACAATCAATCAATTTATTTATTTTATTTATTTATTTGTGAGTTTTATATAGCGCTATTTCAGGTAATCATAGCGGTTTACATTTGAAATAACAGGTACATCAAAATATGTTAACAATAAAACAGGTGCAAAACATTAATCATTTAAATTTGCATGATTCTATTACAATATAACATATGTACAAATTAGTTAGTTGCAAGAGATGTTAATGTTGGAAGAGGGTGAGTATTGCCGAAGTGATGAAGTAATAGTTGAGATTTTTTGATTAGTTTGATTGTTAAAAGTTAGAGGACTGATTGTGAAACAAGTCTGTAAATTTACTAAGTTCATTCTGATGCCCTTACTCCATGGGTACATACCGCATATATATGTATTCACATTATAATTGATGATTAAGTTGGGAAATCACATTTGCATTTAATTATATGGTGTTTGTCTGATTTGTCTGAATAGTTTTATATATGTTAGGTTTTTTTAAATTCATTTGATAGTTAAACTCTTATCGGTATATATGTATCTATGATCTAAGGATTCATATTTTATATGATCTTATATGGATGGATATTTATGTTTTATATATTTAGATTTCTATAAGGGGTATGTTTACTAAACCGCGCAATTGTGCGGGGCGCACTTGAGCGTGCGCTAAGGTACGTTAGCGCATGCTAATAGTGCATTTTTGTGCCCCGCACACGTGCGCGCTACACTAACGGGCCCGCACAAGTTCGCGGCGCGCTCAAGTGTGATAGAGGCGTGGAAAGGCATTCCGAGGGCGGAGGAAGGCTCCCAAAGGGTGGAGGGATGGGGGTCAATGGGTGGAGAGTGGGAGGGGAGAGGCTCCCCGAACAGGAGCGGGGCTGAAATTCTGGCTTAAAAATACCGCGAGTGAAAACCTCGCGTTAGAGCCGATTTAAAGGGAAGAGAAACCATTTCCGTCAGCAATGTACAGCAAAACCGGGGAAACCTACAAAACGTGAGCAGTGTGATACATGTGCACAGAACAAAATGACCACAACAAAATTTTAAAAAATTATAATCCAGCTGGCCAATAGTGATATCAATGGGCAACATTAAAAAACACTCCCACGAAAGCTCCAAAAAAAAGAAATGATTTTTGGAAGGGTCTATGCTCCGTAGACCCTTGCAAAAATCATTTCATTTTTTATTCTGATGTCTGCGGTGTGTGCTTCAGGTCTGGTCTCTGACAGTGTTTACCACCCTGGGGAGTGACCCCCAACAGTATTGCGTACCATATCCATGCCTGTACTGTGCCCAGGACTGGTGTGGTGGGCATGGCTGCTGAACTCCTCTATAGTAGCACAATGCTGGCATAGGTGTCGGAGTGTGTGTCTGTCTATACCAGTGTTTCCCAACCCAGTCCTACGGGGCACACCGGCCAGTCAGGTTTTCAGGATATCCCTAATGACTATGCATGAGATATATGCATTAGAGATATCCTGCCAACCTGACTGGTTTGTGGCCCTCCAGGGCTGGATTTGGAGACCCCTGCCTTACACCTCTGTCATTTAAGATTGTGAGTGGGCAAGGTGCAGATGTCCTAGACATCGAAAGGGTATATAGAATGTGACACATTCCTCCTCGATTCTCACCACCACCAAAAAGTTGTCTAATAGACAATATTTTGGTGGGTGTGAGAATCGAGGAGGAATGTGTCACATTCTATATACCCTTTCGATGTCTAGGACATCTGCACCTTGCCCACTCACAATCTTAAATGACAGAGGTGTAAGGCAGGGGTCTCCAAATCCAGCCCTGGAGGGCCACAAACCAGTCAGGTTGGCAGGATATCTCTAATGCATATATATCTCATGCATAGTCATTAGGGATATCCCGAAAACCTGACTGGCCGGTGTGCCCCGTAGGACTGGGTTGGGAAACACTGGTCTATACCAGGGGTGGGCACCTCCGGTCCTGGAGGGCCGCAGACCAGTCAGGTTTTCGGGATATCCCTAATGAACATGCATGAGATATATATGCATTAGAGATATCCTGCCAACCTGACTGGTTTGTGGCCCTCCAGGGCTGGATTTGGAGACCCCTGCCTTACACCTCTGTCATTTAAGATCGTGAGTGGGCAAGGTACAGATGTCCTAGACATCGAAAGGGTATATAGAATATGTCACATTCCTCCTTGATTCTCACCACCACCAAAAAGTTGTCTAATAGACAATTTTTTGGTGGTGGTGAGAAGTGAGGAGGACTGTGACAAATTCTATATAACCTTTTTGATGTCTTGGACATCTGCACCTTGTCCACTCACAATCTTAAATGACAGAGGTGTAAGGCAGGGGTCTCCAGATCCAGCCCTGGAGGGCCACAAACCAGTCAGGTTGGCAGGATATCTCTAATGCATATATATCTCATGCATATTCATTAGAGATATCCCGAAAACCTGACTGGCCGGTGTGCCCCGTAGGACTGGGTTGGGAAACACTGGTCTATACCAGGGGTGGGCACCTCCGGTCCTGGAGGGCCGCAGACCAGTCAGGTTTTCGGGATATCCCTAATGAACATGCATGAGATATATATGCATTAGAGATATCCTGCCAACCTGACTGGTTTGTGGCCCTCCAGGGCTGGATTTGGAGACCCCTGCCTTACACCTCTGTCATTTAAGATCGTGAGTGGGCAAGGTACAGATGTCCTAGACATCGAAAGGGTATATAGAATATGTCACATTCCTCCTTGATTCTCACCACCACCAAAAAGTTGTCTAATAGACAATTTTTTGGTGGTGGTGAGAAGTGAGGAGGACTGTGACAAATTCTATATAACCTTTTTGATGTCTTGGACATCTGCACCTTGTCCACTCACAATCTTAAATGACAGAGGTGTAAGGCAGGGGTCTCCAGATCCAGCCCTGGAGGGCCACAAACCAGTCAGGTTGGCAGGATATCTCTAATGCATATATATCTCATGCATATTCATTAGAGATATCCCGAAAACCTGACTGGTCTGCGGCCCTCCAGGACCAGGTTTGCCCACCCCTGGTCTATACAGTGTGTGGTGGCTGCAAACACCTTCCACAGCCCACACTGCCAGCACTGTTGCCAGTATTGGCCTGCCAATGTGCATAATGAGGAGCAAGGTACCATGGGTATAGCACGGACAGGGTGGCCTGGCCAGGGTGCATCTGCACAGGGCATAGGGCACTGACTGGGACATTTTAGTGCCCGGCCACCACCTACACAGACAGAGTGACCTCAGTATGTCCTGCTGGGAGATCACTCTCACCATGACTGTGCAGTGACCACAGCATGGCTAGGCACCCCTATAGTGCTATATGGTATTTTTCTCATGTGATATTTATGGGTTTTCTTTTGGGGCCTAGTCACTGATTTATATGCTTGTGTATGCTGACATCCCAGTTCTGGGTGCATGCTTTTCCACCAGGAATATGCACTATGGACTAGCTAGCAGATTGTTTGCAGCTGGTATGTGTCTTGATGGAGTGGCTTGCTGCAGGACAATATCAGAAGGTGGTGGGGTGCAGCTTAGCATGTCCAGGCCTAATGTCTGTCTGCTATTGTATTATGGATGTGTACAGAGCTGCATTGACTGCCCTGTAGGGTGTCTGTTTCCCAGCAGGACCCAGGTTGATGGTCCCTTCTACTAGCCACCATTGCAGGGAGGTAGAATGTGAATCTGTTGATGGGAGGCCCTGTTTGCCCGGGGAGGGGGGGGGGGGTGCGTGGTGGTGCATAGCCCACCTGGGGGGGGGTCTATGCCTGACTGAGGCAGGCAGGAAGGAATATCCAAGATGTTTGTGTAGACATTACCTATCTCACACATTAACACTGCTTTGGATCTCTGACATGGCCTCTTTCAGTTATGGAAGGTGCTGTGGACCTGGTGCTGGGCGCCTCACTGCACCCTCAGGGTGAGCACTGTACCCGCACAATGTGACAGTGTGTAGCTACTCTGTGCCAGTAAAACACACGGTCAGTACCCCCTACCAGGCCGAGGTGCTGTAGAGGTGCACATGGTCACTTCCCCCTACCAGGCCGAGGTGCTGTGGGGGTGCATTCCCAATCTTGTGTTTATCTGTGGACAGCTGATTTGCATGTGCATTGCATCATGGGTACGGGTGGGCTAACCCTATCCTGGTGACCACAGCAGACTGTATGTGTGGTGACATGCACTCCCTCTGCAGCCAGCCAGCCAGCCAGGGGCTTGCTAGCAGCTGTAGGGCTGTAGCACAATGATTACTTCACTGCCTGTGGAGCCAGAAATCATGGGTTCAAACTCACCATGGGGTTATTTGATAGGGTTGCCCAAAGCATTATCTCTTTTTAATGTACATTTTTGCTGCCAGCAAAAAAACCCTCAGCGTACTGTACCCATAAGGTGCCTCTGAGGGCGCTTTATAGGGCGCCCTATAGGGCACCTTATGGTTCCCGTCCATGTAAGGTGCACTATACATTATCCTGTGACGCATCTTATAGGGTGCCCTTTAGGGGACATTTTAGGGTGCTGTGGCGGACAGTGCACTTTAAAATGTGCCCTCTGGGGTACCCTATGAGGCGCCTTATGCAGCACCTTATGTTACAAAACTTTGAGGATGTGTTTGCTGGCAGCACTAATTAAAATAAAAATAAAATGCCCCCTACAGCAATATTAACTATAACAGGTAATGCCTCAGCCAGCCTTCTTCATTAGGCACAGTGGAGGATTGAACCCCTGATTCCTGCACCATTGGTCAGTGTCTTTACCATTGTGCTCCACTGCTGCTTCTCCTTGTATGTCAGCACACCTACTTATGCTTTTCATTCCTTAAACTGCACAGTGCTGCCATCAAATACAGTGCTATGGCCTTGCGGTAACTCATATGGCACCCTATAAAGCGCCCTATAAGCAACAGTTTAGGGTGCCGTGGCAGACAGTGCACTTTAAAATGTGCCTTATGGGGCGCCTTATGTTAACACGCTTTGAGAGTGCGTTTGCTAATAGAAGTAATTAAAATAAAAATAAAATGCCTCCTAAAGCAATCTTCCCCATAATAGGTAATGCCTCAGCCAGCCTTGTTCATTGGGCACTTTGAACCCCTGATCCCTGCATCATTGGTCAGTGTCTTAACTATTGTGCTGTGGTTCTGTTCCTGTACTTGCACATCAGCACGCCGCCTTATGCCTCCCAATATTAAAATGCCTCCTAAAGCAATAGCATGCAGCCCAATATTGAGCTACCTCCTAAAGTAATGCCTCAGCCAGCTGTCTTCATTGGGCACTGTGGGGGATTGAACCCCCCCCCCCCGGATCCCTGCACCATTGGTAAGTGTCTTCACCATTGTGCTGTGGCTCTGCTCTTCTGCTTGCACATCAGCGCGCCACTTATGCCTCCCACGCAGCTTTCTCATGTGCTAATGTGCGGGGCGCACATGGGCGCCGTGCACCTTAGCGCATATTTAAATCACGTTTTTTCTTTTTCCGATAGAAACGCCCACTCCTTATATGGCACCCGCACACTAGCGCGGCCTGCACATTAGCGGGGTTTTAGTAAACATGCCCCTAAGTGTCTTGATTTATCCATACCATGAGTTTATTTGTGGTTTCTCTGTTCAGTTTAATGATGCTTTTATTCTTTTAATTCTTTTTACTTTATATGATGTATGTATTGTTTATTTATTTCTGTCTTAGCAGACCATAGCCCCTGAAGAAGGCCATGTGCCGGGCTTTGTTCTCCTTAGTCAGTTATCTTGGTTTCACCAGTTTAATAAAGTTTGTTGTTTGCTACTTGCTTTTTGTATGGTTTTGGAGCACTTGCATGTACTTGTGCCTCTTTGTGGATTGACTTTCTATCTATGTTTGTACAGTGCTGTGCATATCCCTTGTAGCGCTTTATAAATGTTTAATAGTAATAGTAGCTTTTACTGACTTTTATTTTGACTATGCAGTTTCTGTAGCATGCTCAGAAGGGACTATCATGTTTCTAGGCAATGACAGTCAACTTAGATCTCCTTATAATTATCTTGACACCCCCCCCCCCCCAATTTTTTTAATCCCACTCCCTGGGGTTTTCCACATCAATCTACCCCACTGCCCACTGAGATTGCCAGATACCTCAGGATCCAAAGGGGGGTAGAAGCGATCTCCACTCACTTCTGTCCACTGATGTCATATTCCAAGTGAATCAATATTATATCATATAGTGGATTTTTTTTCTTAATTCATACTGAGCTATAGTAATTCAAGGCAAAGAACTGTAGGAAAAATAAATTTATCCATGAATAATAACAGAATAAATTCCAGTTATTAGACCCATATTTCTTTGCATCACTAATCATCTTTCTTCCATTGGCGTCTCATGGTATGCTAGTTACTTTGGAAGCCCTATTCATGTTTTGGACATATGAAAACTGGCATAGAGATGTCTCCAGACCCATTTTAGAAGCCAGGTCTTTGAACATCCAGATCTAAACAGAGGTATGGTAGAGGAATGGATGGGGGATTTGAGGGAACCTGGCTGTCACTGCCTAATCTCAGAAATGTCCAGAGTCACATCTAAATTTAGACCTGCTCCAAGCACAAGTAAGCATCAGTTAAGTCCTCATTTTGACTGAAAAACATCCATAGAGTGTAGAGAAGATAGCACTACATCATCCCCAGTACTCAGCACGATCACAATGATAGCAGCTGTGGGCTTTGAACACTGGCTTCACTACCTTCAGCCCACTACTTTAACCATTAGGCTATTCTTAGACATCAAGGTTCTGAAATGCTATTCTGGGGATGTCTATAAAGATGGACCTGCAGATGTCCATATTGGGCACATCCGCGTTTGTGAAATTGCATCTGCATCTAGATGTGCCTGCTTTTTTTTTCAGATGTTTTGGTTTAGACGTCCCAGATTGCATTTGGACATCCTTTCACAATGCCCCTCTTTGTATACAGAAACACTATGGAATGTGTTTGTGCAGTTACTTCAGCCACTACATAGGTCATCATGAAGATGCACATCAAGTAAGTAATATTATAAGGATCCTGAATATGTAGTGGCTGAAGTAGGTGCACAGACACATGGAGAACATTTTATGAAACACACAACATATTTAAAACATGTTTTAGATGCTTATATGCACACATAAAAAATATGCTTGCTAATAAGAGAACAAGTACTTTTACATGATCTGTGTGCAGGCATTTCTGGAGGTGTGTTTTGGATGGAGCTGGGAAAGAGTTGTGACAAACACATACATTTTAGAAAATATGTCATAGACCACACTCACATATTTCTATGTTTGCTTTTTCATGTTCTCCTCGATGCTGGCTGAACATTTGGAGGCCGATTTTCAAAAATACCTATGAACAAGTGGAAATTGGGGCTAGAGAATTTGGGCTAATATAAATGCAGCTAGCAACCTCTGTTACCTTTATAACATACTCAAAAGTCATCTTAAGAAGAACTCATAGCAAAATGAGATAATTTTTCTGGCTTTTTTTTTTACATTGTGGGGTATGTTTATTAAATTGCAGTAGGCTTTTGCAGCTAACTCTGGGCAATCACTGTAAAAAGCTGGCATTAGCTGCAAATGTCCTGCGGTAAGTGCAGAGGGTGTTCCCAGCATGTCCTCTGCAGATATCACAGAGGAAACCATGGGATAACTGGTGGAGGGGCGGGGGGTAAAGCTTTGCAGATGGAGTTATCACCACACTAGCTGCATCCACGAAGCCTGACAACTATGGTAATTACCCCACAATGCTTATGTCTGGTAATCACCTGTCGCAGGCATGCCCACTCTCCTCTCTAATCTTGCCCAAGTTTGTACCTATTGCAAGAAATGTAGGCATTGTGGAAAAGCTCTGCAATGTCTGCATTTTTCTCACGTTAGTTGTCTTTGTGGTGCAACAATCCTGCATTGGCACCACGAATATCGCTGACGCCCTTTAGTAAATATACTCCCAAGTGCTCTACATGATTTTTTTTTAAAGGGGACTTTTGAATTGCAATTTCTATTGCTAGATTAGCTTTTGGGTTACTTTTTTATTACTTTAGAAGAGTTTGCTCTAGATTTTTCTTTTTTTACATCTTTTTTTCCAAAGGGATGAGGGCTTATAATACTCTATGAAGACACAGCACTCCTAACGTAGTAGATTCCTTTCTCCCCACCCACTTCCTACCCTCCCTAACTTCCAAATATTGCTATATAAACCCACTCACCAATCACTTTATTCAGTCAAAAAGAAGTGCTTGTTATTTGTTTGAAGGAAAAATGAAGGAAGTAAATAGGTTAAATTTGGTTATCTGTTCAAAGAACCCAACTTATTCTACTTTGGGGGCTTTGATTCTTGATTAATAATAATTTTTCAGTCCTGAGGAATACTCTAGTCTACACACCACAGATTCATAAAACACAATTTTGTCATTTGACGGGATAAGATAAACTGCCACATAACGCAATAGTAGGTAAACAGGCAAGCAGGGACTACACACAGGGAATCAGAGTAGGGGTATTAGATCAAGGACTGGATTTGCTTTATTGGTGCCCATAGGCAACAGTCATTGAGGTGTGTGGGGGGGGGGGGGGGGTCTTCTGCTTCCTCTTTTCCAGTTAGCTCTGACCTGATGTTCTGCTCTCATCTTACTGCCTTTAATCAGCAACCTGATCTCCGAGCTACAGAACCAAGTTTGTTAATGTAAGTCAGCCCGGGGCTGCCCAGACCCTGCAGCATCCACTCTCGTTTTTTGCATTGCTTCCTGTTAACATGGAAACCCTGCAAGGGGAAAAGGAGAGGGCATAATACCTGGCAGGCTCCAGGTTGAGTTTCTGCTGCTCAGGGACTATATCATTGATTAGCTGGAGCTAATCATACTGAGGCATGGCAGTTGAGGTAATACCCCAGAAAAAAATTGGTGCTTGAGACAGTTGCCTTTGTTGCCTATGTTTAAATCCAGGCCTGGTTAAATTTTACATAAAAGAGTCGGCTGCTTCTTTTTTTTTTTAATACTAACAGGACAGCTTAGAAAAAGGTAGGAAGTTTGGTAGGTATTTTTGTTATTTCTTTCAACAGGTATCAAAGATCCTACAACTGAAGTATGGGTGGAAAATATTGTGTCACCAGAACTGTTGACTGAATTAACAGTTTTTGCCTCTATTCAGATGGATACCCCAATCTAAGGTGAGGGACTATTTCCATGTGCAAGATGCCTGTAGGTTGAATCCCTCATGAAGCAAATAGAGGAACTTAAAGAGGAAGTGGTGAGGCTGACAGTGAGAACAGTGGGAACTACATTGATGAAATGCTTCTTGAGGCATCAAAGATCTCCAATGGAATGCAATATGTGCTTTCAAGTCAATGCTGGCTGCTAGTGACCCAGCAGCTCCCGAGGTTTCTTGGCAGTGTGACCGTAAGTAGATTGTCTGGCCAAAGATCTCCATAAGCGGGAAAAAGAAACTGTTTGGAAGGAGAACAGCTGGACATATATCACCATAGCCTGGAGAATCAACATCCCGACTCCACCTTCCCCTAAACTGAAGAACTGTTTTACAGCCCTGGAAATGGATGAGACAAAAACATCCCAAGAACAAGAGGATCATGAGCTCAAAAAAAAATAAAGGTTGCCAGATCTGTGACCACTAGGGCAGTCCTGGTTGGTGACTCCCTTCTGAGGCATACAGAGACAGCCATTTGCTGACCAGACATGATGTCATAAGAAGTGTGTTGTCTGCCAGGTGCCAAAATTCAAGAGGTTACAAGAGGGGAAGTGTAAAAGTGGTATGTAGAAATTGATGAGAATAAAATGTATTTGCTTAATAAATATTTCTGTTCTGTGTTTACAGATGAAGGGCCAGGAATAGGACCTCAGAAAGAAAACATAAATAGGAATGAAAGTGACATAGATCTCAAAATTTTCAAATGACTGCATTCACAAGGAATGAGCTAAACTAAAAGTGGACATGGCAATAGGATCTGATAGTATACATCCAAGCATACAGAACCAAGCTACATCCGAGCTACAGAACCAAGCATATTGAGGGAACTTAGGGAAGTTCTGGTGGCTCTGCTATCTGTCCTTTCAATGTTTCTCAATGCTTCTTTAGAGTCGAGAGTGGTTCCAGAGGACTAGAGAAGAGTAGCTGTGGTCCCTCTCCACAAAAGCAGAAGAAAGAAGGTGATTGGGAACTACAGGCTGGTTAGACTGTGGTATTTTAAAAGAAAAAAAATACAAAGACAGAGGATAGAGCAGTTTCCAGAATACAATGCTTTGCAGAATGTGAGGTGGCATGCCTTTACTATAGGTAGGTCTTGTTAGATTAATTCTGATTAATTTCTTTGACTGGGTGGCCAGAGAGTTGGATAAAGGGAGAGCATTAGATGTAGCATACTTAGAATTTAGCAAATCCTTTGCCACATAGGTGACTTAAAAATAAACTGAATGCTCTTGGGGTGGGCTCTAAAGTGACTGTGGTAAAAACTGGTTGAGTATGGAGCGACAAGGAATATGACAAATGGGGTTCACTTTGAGGATGAGAATATTACTAGGGGTCTGCCACAAGGATCAATCATTGGTCTGGTTATTTTTAATATTATTGGAAGTGATATTGCAGAAAGGCTAAGGGTTAATGTTTACCTCTTTGCAGATGATAAGTATTTACCAAAAAAAAAAAAAAAAGATCTACTATTAGAGTAGAGATTCTAGAAAGTGTGGATAACATGAAGAGGGATCTAACAAAGCCTGAAGAATTGTCAGGAATTTGGCAGATACAGTAAGATTTAATGCTAAAAAATGCAGGACCATGCATTTGGGCTGCAAAAAAACAAGACAGCAATATAGTATCAGGGGTGAAGGATGTCTGTGCATAAAAGAAGAGCAGAATCTAGAAGTCATTATATCTGATGATCTTAAGATTGCCAAACAGGTATAAAAAGCAACAGTGAAAGACAAATGAATGTTTGGGTACATATAGAGAGGAACTGGCCAGCAGGAAAAAGGAGATGCAACCTCATTTAGAGTACATAATGTCAGCATTTGTATACCCTTCTTCCCCGAATATTATAAAACAAACAAACATTAGTGGCAAATCAGGGTTGCCGCTTTATTAAACATCCCAAGTAGAACCTATAGGCTCAAATATGAATCACAAACTGTGCAGTCATAAGACAGCCAAACTGTACAGCCCCAGCCAGACTTAACAATCAAGAGTTATATGTCTGCCCTGCAAAGAACATAATGGGGAGGGATAACTGTTCTCTGTCCTTAACCCTTTGCTGGATGGCAGCAACCTGGCCAAACTAAATATACAATTGAACCGTATTTCCCAGGACACTGAAGCTTGGTTCTGCCGGTCTCTGTCCTCCTTAGAGCCACAAGGTCATTCTACCAGCTCCGCTGTGTATCACTAGAGTTGTCAGTCTCCACAGCACCAAGCTTGATTACACCTTCTGTCCCAGGCTGGACTTACAAAGGCTCACACGTCATAATTCGCTACAAGCAAAACCAACGACTAACGTGTCTTCTGATCCCCCAAATCAGTTGCAACCCTTATGTCTCCAACTTCCAAAACATCTTGAAAAGAACAAAATATCCAACCCATTATCAGAAAGATGAACCCCATCTGGCTGATAAAGACCTGGACAATCAACTGACAATAATTCATGTTTCAGGACCAGTCTGCCAAGTAACATGATAAAACTGGCCAGTACTAAATCCGCCCTCTTATGCAAATGCTCAGTTGCCCTCACCTTAAGCACACCATGCCAAACCCTCCTAAGAATAATGCACAATCAAATTAAACGCACCCAAGGAAATTGACAATAAATCCACAATGATTCCTTCTTCATCTGCCTAATGGAGTCCAGACTGAAGACGAAAGAGAAGCTATAGTCTCAGGGCAACTGTAGCTGGTGGAAGAACTGACTGCGGCTTAGGAGATTGCTAAAGAGCATCCAGGCCACCACAAAATACCAGGAAGAATATGACTAATACCAGGAAATGTGCCTTTATAAATTAGCTGCAACTTAGGCATCTCTGTTATAAAATTACCCTCAGTAGGAGTTATAGAGTGCAAGAAAAGGAAGAGTCGAACATAGTGAAAAAAAGAAATGTTCTTTTTGTTGTTTTTTTTCCCCAACCAAACCCTTTAAAGAGTTTAGTACAAACGACAAAAAAAAAAAAAAAGACATAAGTAACCTGGATTTTGGAACTGCAGGTAAAACTGAAGGTGGATGGGTTGTGGTAGATGATGTTATTACTATGACAACCTTGTGCAATTTAAATAAAATTTCAGGCGATCTCAGGACACCCATGCTACCTTTTTGTGCACTGCCTAAAACACATGGGTGCTTTGTTCTTCTATGAAAAAAAACTCTGCATAAATACAAAGCCTAAGTAGCTGCATAATGTGTTTCTTTTCTCAATGCAATGAATGTCAAAGTGCTCCTTCAAGAATATGAGGAAAGTGTTCCCTTAAAAGGGATTACAATAGCAAGTTTACAAAGTGCTTCTTTTTAAGGATCAATCTAAAAAATACAATACTTCCTTAAAAGGCTTCTTTTTTAACACCTAGCATAGACCACCCTCATAGAGCTGTTCAAAGCAAAAATATGTCACAATTAAATTGCATATACTTCTCAACCACCTGCAGATGTTTAAAAATACCTTTCACATAACCACCCGCCTGGAACTTCTATGAACAAAGTCTTCTATTTATTCACATTTTTCATTCTACATTAGTATAACTCAGTTGCTGATTTTTTTTTTTTTTACAGTATTGTAGGTAGAAACTTGCAATTGTGATTTGTTATACAGGTCTAGCCACTGATTTGTAAATTGTATATCAGACAACTATTTTACACTCTGTATCACCTGACTCTCTTTGCAAAAGAATACAGTTTCACTCATACAGAAGAACTTGGAAGATATATTTGGTGCCCACCTGGCCTTGGTAGCACCCTAAGTTGGTAGGAGGGTGGCACCCTGTGCAGGTGGTCCTTACAATGAAGGATGATTTTATGGGGTGGGTGGGTGCTCTGTGTGGCCATACCAGTTTCACATTCATGTGGTATGTTTAATAGGGGCGTGCAGGCAAATAATTTTGTATCTTTTCTATCTCCAGGAACAAGCAGGAATGAGTTTTCACATATGGGTAAACGTCGGTACCAATGGAGCCCGCGCGGGAACGCTCCCCAGCGTCCAAAAAAGAAAGCTTTTGGGAGCATGCCCACACCCATGCGCGCTGCCTTCCCGCCTAACTACTTCCCTCACATCAGTTCTTCGTTTTCCACGGAGCCGACAGGACGTGTCCTTGTCACCGCAAAATATTCTTCTTTTTTATTTTTATTTTTTGTGGTCGCGCCTGCCTTCATTCAATGCCCACCGGTACCGCCGATGCTTTTCTTTCTTTTTACTGAAAATGTTTCTTTTTTACTAAAGAAATTTTTCCTATTTAGTGCCTGACGTATTTTGGCCACTAGGCCTCTATCCTTTCTTTTATGGAAAAGCCAGCCACTATCCTTAAGAAATGCTCAAAGTGTGGCGGTACAACTAAATTAATAGACACTCATAACTGGTGTCTAAAGTGTTTAGGTCCTGACCATTACTCGATGGAGTGTCTCGCCTGCGGGAGTTTTACTAGAAGAAGTCTTCAAAATCGAGTACAACTCGATACCCGGTTCACATCAGGCCTGATGTCACCAGCCAGAATTTCTTCTTCCTCCCAGGGTCAGGTAACCAAACAAAAGTCTGTTAAGACTAGCCAGTCCTTGAGAGGTAGATCTCCTTCTAAGCATCGAGATGCCTCTGGCGTTGCCCTCGAGGACATCATGGCCATACAGTCCTGGCGGGAGTCTTCGGGCTCCAAAGCATTATCGGGGCTTCAGGTTGTCCCCGAGGTTTTTACCTCCATGGACACACCTGTGCCATGCTTGGTGGTTCTGGCCGCTTCAAGTGGTACCGATACCCCAGCATCGGCTATGGTGATGGATGAAAGACTCCTCGCCATCGAACGTGGTCTAGCGAATCTCTCAGCTACTTCGGTACCACTAGAGTCGCTGCAGACCATGCCCCGAATGCCGGTGTCGGCATCGATACTGGTGCCGGTATCAGCATCGGTGTTGGTACCGGCATCAGCATCGGTGTTGGTGCCAGCATCGGTGTCAGTGCCGGTATCGGCACCGATGCTGGCATTGCCATCGGCATTGGTACACGTACCGGTATCGACTTTGCCACCGGTACCGTCAATATTTCCTTCGACGGGCTGGCTTCCTCCGATGCCGAGCCTCGAATCGCTCTCGAGCATAGAGGATTCGGTACTGACTTGGCTCGGTACCGACCTCGAGCGGTACCAAGGACATCTCTTTAAAGAGAATCCGATGCTTCATCCTTTCAAGTCTTCCGATTCTGATGACTGGGATGAATCCATCAGTACCACAGCTGAACGTTCACCAGTTCCAGCTTTTACCCATCAATTCAGAGGGTCCCCCTCAGAAGAGATTTCCTTTCAAGTGCCAGGTTGTGAGTCTAGAACCTTAGATGCCTTTGGGTGTCGATGCTTCCAAGCATCCATGCTTTCAGCAAGAATCATCTCATATATTTTCTATATGGGATTCTCTCTTGAAGAGGTTACAAAGAACTTAAAGCTTTTGAACCCTTTTCTTCAAGAACATAAAAGAGCAGACTCTTTATTATTAGTTAAACATGCTCAAAATATCTCTAGGTTCCTTAATCGTGCTTCCTTGGACTGTTTTGAGTCTATTAGCAGAACTTCTGCTATAGCCATAGGAGCATGATGTATTGCCTGGCTCCAAGCTTCAGACTTGGATAAATGGGTACAAGAAAAGCTGGGAAATAGTCCTTGTACTGGAGAGGATCTCTTCAACAAGGATTGTCTATTTCAAGCTAATCGGTTAGACACTGATAAGGCTACTTTCAGAGGATTGTCAAAACTTTCCTCTATCTCAGCTGATAAAAGATCTTCTAAAAGACTTTAATCCCCCAGAGGAAAGAAGTTTTATCCATCTTCTACCCATCACACAGATGTTTCCCAAAAAGGGCAACATCAAACCAGGCTAAGAAAACCAAAACCTCAACAGGCTCAGCAAACCCAGTAACTGCAGGGTTTCTGATATTTTATTTGCTTACTGTTTTTTTCTTCCTATATGAGGTTCGCAACCTGTAAACCTACCTTTTTATCAAAACAGGCATTTGAACTTGACCTCATCCAGGCTGAGGCAGCAGTGACACACTGAGTCAACTCTCAACCTCTAGGCATGAATCTCTTGCTACAAGAGAAATCCACTCTTCTAGCTCCAAGAGCTATTGAGGACAATCATGCTCTAAAGGTAACAAGTTTCTGCTCCCCCTTTAAAAAAAAAAAAAGGGGGGGGGAGAGAGCTACAAGGACTTACCAAATTGTAGGTCCCCTCAACTCTGTATTGCTTTCTATCCCTTTCAGTTGGGACATTTAGGGGTATGTTTACTAAACCCTCTTAACGTGCGCACTGCGTTAGTCTGCAGAATGCCATAAAAGGAGTGGGCAGTCCGGTCAAAAGTAGCAAAAAGGGATTAGCACGCGCGCTCTTGTGCGCTGCGCGCTCTTGTGCGCCACGCACATTAGCGCACGAGAAACGCGCGCGGGAAGCATAACAGAGCAACAGGGCTGCAGTACAACAGTGAAGACACTGACAGATGATGCAGGGGTCATGGGTTCAATCCCCCACTGTGCCCAATGAATAAGGCTGGCTGAGGCACTACCATTTATGTGTAATATTGCATTATGAGGCATTTTAATTTTATTTTAATTATTGCTGCTAGCAAACGCACTCTCAAAGCGCTGTAACATAAGATGCTGCATAAGGCACCCCAGAGGGCACATTTTAAAGTGCACTGTCCGCCAAGGCACCCTACAATGTTGCTTAAAGGGTGGCCTATAGGGCGCCATCTAGGGTGCCCTATGAGGCACGGCAAGGTCATAGCACTGTTTTTGATGGCAGCATTGTGCATTTAAACACATGAAAATCTTAAGTAGGTGCGCTGACATGCAAAGAAGAACAGCAGTGTAGCACAATGGTTAAGGCACTGACTGATGATACAGGGGTCATGAGTTTGATCCCCAGTGTGCCTAATACTTAAGGCTGGCTGAGGCATCAGCTTTGACATGTAAGTATTGTTTCCTGCAGCACTTTATTTGTATTTTATTAATTGCTGCCAGCAAACACACTCTCATGTGCCGTAACCTAAGGTGCCGCATAAGGCACCCCTATAAGGCACTCCATAGGGCACATTACAAAGTGCACTGTCTGCCACGGCACCCTATAATGTCCCCTATAGGGCACCCTATAAGTCGCTGCATAGGATACTGTATAGTGCACCTTATATGGACGGTAACCATAAGGTGCCCTATAGGGCGCCCTCTGAGGCACCTTATGGGTACAGTACGCTGAGGGTGTTTTTGCTGGCAGCACTAATGTACATTAAAAATAGATAATGCCTTGGACAGCCCTATCAAATAACCCCACTGTGGGTTTGAACCCATGACCTCCAGCTCCACTGGCAGTGAAGTAACCAGTGGGCTACAGCTCTATAGTTGTTAGCAAGCCCCTGGCTGGCTGCAGAAGGACTGCACGTCACCACACAAACAGTCTGCTGTGGTCACCAGGATAGGGTTAGCCCACCCGTACCCATGATGCACTGCACATTCAAATCAGCCATCTACAGATGAACACAAGATGGGGTATGCACCCCCACAGCACCTCGGCCTGGTAGGGGGAACTGACCATGTGTGTTACTGGCACAGAGTAGCTACACACCGTCACATTGTGTGGGTTCTGTGCTCACCCTGAGGGTGCAGTGGGGCACCCAGCACCAGGTCCACAGCACCTTCCATGACAGAAAGAGGCCATGCTGTAGGACCCCAGCAGTCCTTGTGTGTGAGATAGGTAGTTCCTTCAGACACACTTTGGATGTATCTTTATTTCTCAGTCAGGTTCGACTCTTATGGACCCATAGGTTAAGGATTTAGCAATGTTAAAGAGGTCTCGTGGTTTGTTTAATGATCGGAGAAGGGTTTCTGTATGGTGTTCTTTCATCTTTTCAGCTATTTTCTCCCGGTGTTTCTTTAGGGCATTTTCATAGTCCATTTGGTCAGTTGGAGATCGTGATCTGCACCATTTTCTCTCCTGTTTTCTTAGATTCTGGAGGGATAGTCGTAGTTCAGTCGAGAACCATGGTTTTGGACTTCTACGTTTTGGTGATGTGCTGGATGCTGGTGGTCTACTCGAGGAAGGTAGCTGTGAAGAGGAGTTCAGGGTGGTGTACCAATTGTTGATCAGCTCATCAAGGTCATTGGCTGGTAGACGAAGAGTTGGAAGAGTACGGCTGATGAAGTCATCCTTATTGAGTGTTTTGAAACGGGTTGATGATCCTGATGAGACCATATTTGTCTGTCTTGTTGGGATACTGTTTTGCTGATATGGGACTTGGAAGGATAACAAGTTATGATCCGACCATGGAAAAGGGGTATGTGATAGGTTAAAGGTGGTGATTGCTGTAGGCTGGGGTGCAAAAATGAGGTCAAGGGTGTTACCCTTGAGGTGTGTAGGGGAGCTAACTAGTTGAGAGTAGTTGAGGTCAGCCATGGCATCAAGGAATGTGGTAGAATGGCTATGGTGAAGTGAGGTGAGGTTAAAGTCACCCATTAACCAGTTGGATTTGTGTGGGCTTTCTGGGTTGCATGCAAGCTCTATTATACTAGATAAATCTTCTGGTGGTGAGGATGGGGCTCTGTATATGAGATTTAGGATGATATGTTTGTTAGCTATAGTAACTAAGTCCATGTGTGTGGTACTCCTAGAGGAAAGTAGACTAAATTGAAGGTTAGTTCTTGAAAGAATGAGGACTCCACCTCCTCTTCGGTCTGTTCTGTGACAGGTGTGTATTGAGTATGCTGGGGGAATGAGTTGGTTTATGAGGACATTGTCTGTGTCTGCTAGCCATGATTCTGTGACCAGGAGGATGTCTAAATTCAGCTTTGTGATGAGATCTGTAACGGCTGGCCACTTTTTACGTACTGAGCGAGCTTTGATGAGTGCACAGTTTAAGTTAGTATGTGAGGGAGCAGGATTGGATTTGGAACTACTAATAGTGTTAAGGGAGATATATAGTAGGTGAGAGTGCCTAATATGGTGTGGATGTGGTGCTGAGTGATGGTAGGAGGAATGATATCTTCTTCCTAGTCCATGCAGTATGGGGATATTGTGTGTGGTGGGAGAGAATGCTGCTGTATTTTGAGTGGTGTTAGTTAACAGATAGAGGCTGACTAATGCAAGTAGAGAGATAGCCATGGTTACAACAATGGAAAGATACAATATAGAGTAATATGGGTCGGTGGAAACAGTAAATGCAAATTGACTGGTTAGGTTACAACAGCAGTGGTAATAGGCAAGCACTTAGATAAAAGCAAGACCTATCTAAGAGGAACAATGTACTTTGTTAACACGATACAGTAGCAAAGCTTAATTCAAAGGAGATCTGTTTGTAACAGGGTAACAAGGTGTGAAATACTATCGGGTATATTCAGGTCTACTGTTACCTTACAGATGGAGTAGTTGTGGATCAACTAGGTTAGTTGTTAGGGTAGATCAGAATCTCAGGTTATCAATCTGATACTATTTCAGGTGAGAGTTCCGGCTTCGCTCGTGGAGTTGCTGAAGTGCCACTGCCTAAGGGCCACGCCAAAGGGCCCTCTGGCGAGGCCCTCAGGCACGGGCCCGCAAGGCGCGGGTGCGCTTGCCGGCGGCACCCTTTATAGAGGCCGCTGTGACCTCCCACAACCCCCATTGGGCTGGAGTGCAGGAGCGGGAAACCGATGCTCTCCCTGTGCTCTACCCCGACCGGGGAGCTTTTGAAGATGGCTGCTGGATCTTTACAAGGCTCTCTCCTGCCGGCGGCACCCTTTATACAGGCCGCTGTGACCTCCCACAACCCCGATTGGGCTGGAGTGCATGAGCGGGAAACCGATGCTCTCCCTGTGCTCTACCCTGACCGGAGAGCTTTTGAAGATGGCTGCTGGATCTTTACAAGGCTCTCTCCTGCCGGCGGCACCCTTTATACAGGCCGCTGTGACCTCCCACAACCCCGATTGGGCTGGAGTGCAGGAGCGGGAAACCGATGCTCTCCCTGTCCTCTACCCCGACCGGGGAGCTTTTGAAGATGGCTGCTGGATCTTTACAAGGCTCTCTCCTGCCGGCGGCACCCTTTATACAGGCCGCTGTGACCTCCCACAACCCCGATTGGGCTGGAGTGCAGGAGCGGGAAACCGATGCTCTCCCTGTGCTCTACCCCGACCGGGGAGCTTTTGAAGATGGCTGCTGGATCTTTACAAGGCTCTCTCCTGCCGGCGGCACCCTTTATACAGGCCGCTGTGACCTCCCACAACCCCGATTGGGCTGGAGTGCATGAGCGGGAAACCGATGCTCTCCCTGTGCTCTACCCCGACCGGAGAGCTTTTGAAGATGGCTGCTGGATCTTTACAAAGCTCTCTCCTGCCGGCGGCACCCTTTATACAGGCCGCTGTGACCTCCCACAACCCCGATTGGGCTGGAGTGCAGGAGCGGGAAACCGATGCTCTCCTTGTGCTCTACCCCGACCCAGGAGCTTTTGAAGATGGCTGCTGGATCTTTAAACAAACCACGAGACCTCTTTAACATTGCTAAATCCTTAACCAAAGCACCATCCTCCAACCAAACAATATCAATTCAGCCTCAGTCTTTTGCCGATTACCTTCAATCTAAAACCATTAACACGAAATCGACACCAAGTTGTATACCCAACCCCGTCTCAATTACACAGCCTCTTAAAAATTTTGTCGCTCCTACGGTGAAATCCATCACTGACCTTATTGCTACCTTGAATACTACCACAGCCCCAAATGATCCATGCCCTGCCTACTGGATCAGAGCAATGCGTGCTGAACTGAGCCCCACACTTGCCCTTATCATGCAACTTTCCTTCACAACCGGATCATTCCCATCATCTCTCAAGCAAACGTCAATACGCCCTCTCCTGAAAAACAATAAACTCGACCCAGCGAAAACTGACTCATATCGTCCAATTTCAAGTATACCCCTTCTGGCCAAAATCATCGAGAAGGTGGTACAAATCCAATTGCAACAGCACATAGATATTTCAGCCCCTCTTGATCCCTGCCAACACGGGTTCCATGAATCCCACGGCATAGAGACCCTACTCACATTACTCATCAACACTTTATCAAGAGGGATTGACAAAATTGAAAATGGGTTCATCCTTATCTTCCTCGATATCTCGGCAGCTTTCGACTCGGTTAACCATGTGCAACTGCTTCACCGTCTTCAAGAAAAGGGAGTTCAGGGATCAGCTTGGGAATGGTGTAGATCCTACCTAACTAACCGCTGGCAACAGGTGCGGATAGGATCCTCAACTTCTGATCCCTTCCAGCAACAGCAAGGTGTACCCCAAGGATCCTCATTATCAGCTCTACTATTTAACATATATATGCAACCAATCTGTGAAATCATCAGAACATTCAACGCCTCCAGCTTGATCTATGCAGATGACGTACTGATATTCACTCCAATAAAAATCAATGCCCCCGACTTCTCCCCAATAATCGCTTGCTTCAACGCAATTACAGACTGGCTCTTATACCAGAACCTGCGAATAAACTTCAAGAAAACGGAAGTCCTATTCGTAACTAGGAATAAGAAATTCTCCCCCCCCCCCCCAACATTAAAGGTGAGAGACGCGGAACTACCATGTAAATCATCGATTCGCTACCTGGGAGTCACCATAGATCAAGAACTGACCTTCAAAGATCACATAAAGCAGACCGTCAAATCCATTTACAACAAAATAAGAATGCTGAAACCCTTAAGACCTCTACTCGCCCCTAATGACTTCAGAACAATCTTACAAGCCCTTGTAACACCACATTTTGACTACGCTAACATCATCCTGCATGGTCTGCCCAAGAGCACCCTCAACCCACTTCAACTGGCGATGAACTCAGCAGCCCGCATCCTCTGCTGTACCTCCAGTAGAGACCACATCACCCCCATACTAACAGAGCTTCACTGGCTACCCCTACAAGCCAGGATAACTTAGAAAGCACTACTGCTGTCCTTTAAAGCAATCAATCAAATAGCCCCACCTTCCCTCTCCTCACTTATTATCAACACCCCCACGAACAGACTGAGAAGATCCGCAGCCGCTAATACCCTTGTTGTACCAAAGGAGTACACTAAATGTAACCAAGCAACCAGAGACAGGGCCTTTACCTTATTCACTCCAACTTGCTAGAACAATCTCCCTCCACATATCCGATCAATAAAAGACCTCTCTCAATTTAGAAAGGTCCTTAAACACTACCTATTCTGTCTTCACCTCTTAGGCTCTAACTCTACGCCTCCTCCCCCCATCTCACAAATCACTCACACAGCCTCTGACACTCCAACAACATAGTCATAACAGAACACGAACCAGACTCTCTGCACACCCAAAGTCATGATCCCAAATTGAACTGTAAATAATCCAGAGGTAAAATATCTGTTTGTATATAGTTTCCCCTGTTATCTCCAAGTTACTGACTCTGTTATAATGTAAGCAAAGGATTGTTCTAATGCGAAAATTTGTTATCTGTAAACCGCGCTGATACCAAAGAGCGCGGTATATAAAAACTGTAAATAAATAAATAAATAGGCAGATTATGTACCACCACCCAACCCACCTTCTGGGGCTGAGAGTGGGAAACAGGGTCTCCCACCGACAGATCCACATTTTACGTCTCTGCAATGGCAGCAGTAGAGGGGACCACCCACGGCCGTCCTGCTGTGGAACAGACACCTACAGGGCAGTCAATGAAGCCCTGTACATATCGATAAAGCAATAGCAGACAGACATTAGGCCCAGAAAAACTCAGCTGCACCCCACCACATTCTGATATTCTCCTGCACCAAGCCTGCAGCCACTGCACCCTGCAAGGTTCTCCAGCAAGACACATACTAGCTGCAGACAGTCTGATAGCTAGTCCATAGAGCATGTTCCTGAAGGAGATGCATACACCCAGAACTGTCAGATAAGTCAGTGATTGGGCCCCAAAAGTAAACCCAGAAATATCACATGAAAAAGGTATTATAGGGCACTATGGGGGAACTTAGCCATGCCGTGGTCACTGCTCAGTCAGGGTGAGAGTGAACTCCCAGCAGGACATACTGTGGCCACCCTGTCTGTACAGGTGGTGGTCGGGCACTACAATGTCCCAGCCATTGCCCTATGCCCTGTGCAGATGCATCCTGGCCAGGCCACCCTGTCCGGGCTATACCCATGGTACCTTGCTCCTCATTATGCACATTGGCAGGCCAATACTGGCAACAGTGCTGGCAGTGTGGGCTGTGGAGGATGTTTGCAGCCACCACATACTGGATAGACAGACACACACTCCCACACCTATGCCAGCATTGTGCAACTATAGAGGTATTAAGCAGCCCTGGCCACCACACCAGTCCTGGGCACAGTGCAGGCATGGATATGGTACGCAAAACTGTTGGGGGTCACTCCCCAAGGTGGTAAACATTGTCAGAGACCAGACCTGAAGCACACCCCACAGACATCAGAAAGGTTGCTATGATGGAGCTCAATCAGCAAACTGTGCTTAACGTAGGAATTGCTATCTGCCAGTAATCATAGCAACCTTTTGATAGCTGTGTACCATATTCCCAGGTTTCGGGTGGCATTACTAAGGTATGCAAGTGCTAGTATTGGGAGATGCACACAGGGCCCAATGTCCTGCCTCTCCAGGGGGCATTGGCTAATGGAGCCTGTGGGTGTGGGTGTGTCTGCCCCTGTTGGCTGCTGCTTTACGGCAGAGGTTCCCAACTCCAGTCCTGGTGTGCCAACACTGTTCGGGTTTTCATGCTGTCCCTCATGAATATGCATGAGATACATCTGCATACCATGGGGGTGGTGCATAGATATGCAGTACAGGCATCTTTATTAGAGGCAGCATGGAACCTGAATGGTATTTGGCCCTCCAGGACTGCATTTGGGAGACTCTGCTGTAGGTAATGCACCTGTTTATGGAGTCTGTGCTCTGTAGGGTAAAATGTAGGTGTTTTGGGCATGTTTACGTCATCTGCAATAAAGGTTCTGTTTGTATTAGCACGTTGTAGTAGTGGGTAAAATATGGGGACTGGGTTTGAAGGCACCATAGCTGGGCTTGAACCTGTGACCTTCTGCCTCCAAACACACTGGTTGTGTGCACTGCACCACCGTGTTGCCACAGAGACTGTGCATTCCCTGGTGATACCATGACTGTTTGTCCGGCAGGGCCTGTCTGTTGCAGTGCATGGCACCCACCTACACAGGGCTAGGCCATGGTCTGCTCTGGGCAGCTGCCACTGCCCCCCTCCACCACCAGTACCCCTCTGCCACCATGCTGAAATGCCCTTCTGCTGGTGGTGCTGGTGGTGTGCAGTCTCAAGCCATCCAGTGTGCAGGTAGGCGGCTGCCTATGGTGTGTGTTCTGGGGTAGGGGTGCCTGCATAGGCATCCACGCTTCCCCCCAAAACTGCCTGCCAATATTCTGTGCCCTTGGAGGTACCTGCTGGGTACTCTCCACTGTGACACTGTGATAAACACTCTCATGCCCATGTTGGGCCCTCATCAGTTGCTGTCTGGCTGCTGTTCCGTTTCAGCATTCCTAAGTGCCACCTAGGCATCTGCCTAGTCCGCACTGTGCCCCAGCTGCACCACAGCATGTGCCGCCTGCAGCCCTCTGTATCCCCTTTCCCAGCATCTGTCCAGTTGCCCATTCTGACATGCCCGCCCTGCTGTTGTGGAACATGTGCATGCCATAGGTAACCTGTCCAATGGAGAGGGAAACCCTGATCAGTGCTATTTCACTGTGGGATCATTCACCTTGTATGGGGACGGAGCGTAGACCCTTCCAAAATTCATATTTATTTTTGGGGCTTTCTTGGGAGTGTTTTTTGATGTTTCCCATTACTATCACTATTGCCCAGCTTGATTATGATTTTTTTTAATTTTGTTGGGGTCATTTTCAATGTTTATTTGCACTTTTTTTCCGTGCACATGTATCACACTTATCACTTTTTTGTAGGTTTCCCTGGTTTTGCTGTACATTGCTGACAGAAATGGTTTCTTTTCTCTTTAAATCAGCTCTAACGCGAGGTTTTCACTTGCGTTAGTTTTGGCCTCGGATTTCACATCGTTAGTGTGTGGGGAGCCTCTCCCCTCCCACTCTCCACCCATTGACCCCTTCTCTCCGACCCTGGGGAGCCTTCTTCCGTCCTCCGGGAGCCTTTCCCCGCCTTCAGCGCTCATTTGCGCCGCTGCGCGCGTGAGCGCGCACTAAGGCACATTTGTGCCCTGTAAAGTGTCATTAGCGCACGCTAAGGTACCTTAGCGTGCGCTAATTGCACAGCGCGCACGTTAAGGTTTAGTAAACATACCCCTTAGTCTCCAAGGGGAACATTATTCAACTGGAGAGCTTTTTCACTAAAGCTATAGGAATTTCTTCCATTCCTACTCCAGTAAGTCTTTCCAATACAGAGTTTTCCCCCTTTGGGGTTCTTTTTGCACTAGGGTTATTACAAAATGCACAATAGCATTCTGAAAATCCCTACCAGGGATATTAGAGCACAGTCAGCTCAAAAGGCTTACAAAACCCTATATTAAGAAAAACGAAAAACCCACCATGTGGGTTATACGAGCTCGCTTCAACATATAGCTTACATGGGTTTCTGCTTAATCTACGCTGCCTGCATATCTTTGAGTTGACCTATTAAATAGTTCTTTTTAAGACAGCTTATTAGACAAAATTTTAATATTACCACTCCTAATTTTGTCTGTCGGCTATAAGACCTAATTTTTTTCTGCTGTCTTAATAACAGATGGCTCCAAGAGAGGGTCCAGAACCCACTTCGATAGTTTATCATTGCAGGTCAAGAAGCCTGTTTTCTATTCTTAGCCATCTTCAATTCTATTTTAGCTCGAGCAGAATAGATTCGGTTGCACACTGGCAATCAAACAGTCAGGTCTCACCTAAGCAACCTACAACATGCTCTCTGCAACTATACAATAAAGCTCTGCAACTATGGGCCGTTGCCAGAGAGCATCAGAGTTCACCCCTGGTAGATAGCTTTCAGGTGGTTCGAAAAGCTTCAGCTGGTAGGCTCTACCCAGTCATGTTTCTACATGACTGGTTCTCCTATCCTTTCCATCTTCCTTAAATTTTCATTTAAGGAAGGGGAACCAGGGCCTAGACGACGTGAAAGCTTAAGGAATTGCACAACTCCCTAGGTTGTTCCACTTCTTCAGTGGAACTCTTACAACAGGGATGCATTCCTGATCACTGCAGTCGGTCCTTATCTGGTGCATTTCTTCTAATTTCCTATACTTCATTGAAGCTGATAATGAACAAAGAATGCATGATACTCATACTGCCCTCATAGAGAGGCAAATAT
Source organism: Ichthyophis bannanicus (assembly GCA_033557465.1). Taxonomy (NCBI): domain Eukaryota; kingdom Metazoa; phylum Chordata; class Amphibia; order Gymnophiona; family Ichthyophiidae; genus Ichthyophis; species Ichthyophis bannanicus. Next base: position 604,243,883 of record CM066035.1, on the reverse strand, counting down.
GGTATGCGTCTTTCTTTCCAGCTACTACACTGAAGTTATAGAAGGATCCAGATCCTCTGTCTTAAGATTAAGGATCTCCTCTGCACTCCTTCACGTACGTCTCAAGACCTGGTTATTCAAAAAGAGAAATATGCTAGAGTCATATCCAGCCACTGGCATTGAACATCTTGTTAGCTAACTAGCTAGCAACAATGTTCAGTCACTGGCTGGTTAGTTAAAGTTAGGGGAACCCTTCAAGTGCTTAACTTTAGCCGCTCCCCACTCCATATTTTTGAATATTGAACTTTGCTTTGTATGTATGTGTGTGCCCACCGTGCCTGTAGGGTAAAGCTCTTACTGCACTTAAATATTAGATATTTTAAATTACTTCCCAAATTGTTTACTGAATATTGACCTCCATGCGGTCAACTTCCATTTTGTAAAATATGCTGCAAAATCTGAACATTTCAATAGAGACAAATCTTTTCCTATGCTGAACTGATCTATTTTTGAGTGAATGTGCATATTGTAGTGATGGGCCACTCTACTTCACTTGGAAAGGAATCACTCCATGCTGTGTTGGTAGTGGCACCTCCTGCTGGTTGTAAATATTCTTTCTACTTGGTATCCTAAAAATGGGTCAGCCCAACCATGGCAAAGAATATATAGGTTTGATTGAAACTGTGGACAGAACTTACAATGCATTCTTGAGTCAGTTGCCCCTTTAAGAAGTCTTTAGCACAATGTGACAGTTCTTTCACAGGCAGCTTTCATGCCAGTTTTTTTATTTGCCCATTTAACTGGCTGTCAGTCGCTATTGACTAAGTCAGGCTCAAAACAAATAAGTTCTTGGAATAAGCTTAGTATTTACAGTGGGACTCACACTCCAACCCTTCTTAGGGCACTTGCATCCCCTTACAGTCCCATTGTGAAAATAGAAAAGCAAATCTAGTCCTACATGGACTTACAAACACAAAAGTCTCCTATTACAGGCCAAGGATGTCAAGGATGGGTCCTCCTGCCGAGTAAAGGCTGAGTGGCAGGCCCTCCCAAGCTCTACTGGATAATGTCCAAAATTTTAATGCAGAAAAGACACTTTTGCAACACTTCCAGAACCTGCTCCTTTTTCCTCTTTCACATTTGGGAAACAGCTTTTTGGCACTATATCCCTCACTAGCCAGTAAATGCCGGCAAAACCCACCAAAGTTGCCTACCTTACAAAAGAAAAGCTAGCCAAAACTCACCATTCCTTTCTGATGCTGTTCATAGTCCAACTGGCACCCTGCTCAATAAACTCCTTTTCCTCTTCATCCAAATCTGTAGGGCTGGACTCCTCTGGATCTTTCTGCATGTCTTCCTGGCTGAGAAATATCTCTGCCTGGGATCAAAAGAGTACTTTAGATGCTTCCAGGGAACCATGGCTGGCTGGGAAACTTGCCGAGTCACTCATACCTAATAGAGGTAGCTCTAGCTCTGCTAGTAGTTCTGGCTTACCCTTCCTCCCTCCTCTTAAAGGGACTCTCTCTCCCTTCAGAGACCTTAGCCCTGCTACCCATGCATCCCAAGGTTTTCCTGCAAGATGCGGAGCACTTTTTTCCCCTGCTGCTTCCCAAGACAATATAATACATGATGTCTGCATTTAAAGTAAAAAAATGATAAAGCTTTATGCCTCTTTACAACTGCTACACTTTTGTGCTTATATTTTTTATATGGATTTCCGCCTCAGAAAATACAATGGGCCTTATATTCAAAGGACTTATATTTCTAATTTTGAGAGTTATGCTTCTAAATTTGTCTCTGAAATTTTACCACAGAACTGAGTGCCTACATCTTTACTTAAAATGTCATTGAACTCCTAAATTTAGGAACCTAAAAAGTGGGCAGCAATGGGGATGGATTTAGGGCAGGGAACAAAGTTAGGAGCTTAGTACTGATTTCCAGTACTAGATACCTACATTAGGCTCATAAACCTAGGCAGATAAATGCAAGGCCTAATTTTAGAGCAGCTAGTAACTAAGCTATGGTAAAATCTTGGATTTTACAGAAACATATTTTACCATGGGGCTCACCTACCTGCAGTAATTCAGTAGCACAGGTTAGTGACTCCTGCAGTAAAGGAAAACCACAGCTTGCTGTAAATCACATAAAGCGACATTATTCCTATGGATAAATAATGCCAGCTCAAAGCTGGCCTTATTTTTCCCTGGCTGAGAGCACTGGGTCTCCATCATGCAATTCAATACTTCCAGTTTTAAAGAAACCACCGTCTGGCAGGATCATTGCCCCCTCAATAAACACCTCCCCAATACATGTCTTCAACCCCCCACTTCCTCCAAAGCACAGTTAATGTTCCATTCCCATTACACGCCTGCCCTCTTTGACCCTGATCATCCCCCACTCCCTAAGGCCCCCCAGCCCTATCTTAATGAAAGTCTATTGGTCTAGTAAGGCCCAGATGGGAATGATCCCAACTTGATCCTGTCCAGACCAGTGTCCAAACTGGCACCCATGATCTCCTACAGTAGTTTCATGGTACTACTGATAGGGCCAAGGAGACCATTTTGAGAATGGCACTGGTTCAGATGGGAATGAGTTGGGGTCACACCTGTCTGTGACCCAGTACACCACCAGGCTTTCAATAAGGTAGGCCCGGAGGCCTTAGTGGGGTGGAGGGGTTGAATCAGGGTACAAAGCACTGAGAGATGTTATGGAAGGGTGTGACATTGACTATATCTTTGGGGAGGAGGTGGGGTTGAAGCCATACCCAGGGAGGGTTTATTTGTGGGGGCCCGATCCTTGGTTGTGCCGGTGGGTTGAGACCCTTGGGCCACTCTCTCATTTTTCAAAATGCTGCCCCTTTAAAACTTTGACTAGAAGCATCAGGTCATGTGTTAAATGCCTGATGCTTTTGACTGGGAATAAGTAATGTCAACGTTTGAGTTGACATAATTTTTCTATGAATAACACAAATTGAGGTGATTTACCACATGCTGTGATATCAGTTGCATAATAACACTGGTTTACACCAAAATATTTTTTTCTTCATCAAAAGTGAAATCTAGTTTTCCTAACAAAGTTTTTCATGCTGATTCTAAATCTTCAATTAGTTTTTCTCTAGCACGTAGGGTTTAGAGACATCATCCATAGAGGTTTCTGCAAAATGTTACATATTGTAAACATTGAAAAAGTTAGATGTCACATATGCTAATAAATATATTTGGCACGTTTGCATGAAAGAAATGCGCTAAAAGTGTTTTCCGAAGACTTTCTGCTGTGGCACCTTATAGGCACCTTATAGGGCTGTGGCTCCTTATAGGGCACCTAACAAGGCACCTTATAAGGCACCTTATAGGGCACCTAACAAGGAACCTTTTAAGGCACCTTATAGGGCACTTAACAAGGCATCTTATAGGGCACCTAACAAGGCACCCAACAAGGCACCTTACTTATAAGGCACCTTACAAGGCACCTTGTAAGGTGCCTTATAAGGTGCCTTGTAAGGTGCCTTATGAGGCGCCTTGTAGCGCACGTTAGTTTGTAACATGCATTAGCTGATACGGCTTGCTGTAGCGATGCACCGCCCATGCCTTTATATGGGCATCTGTACCTTTACTATGGAACCTAACGCGAATAACATTACCACAGTTTAGTAAACATACCCTTTAGAGTATTGGGTATGTTATTCCAAAGGACAGGTGCGTAGAAGGAGAAAGCTCTCTTGGTGGTTGATTGATTTGCTTTTCTTGCATTTTTTGGGATGGGTAGAGTGTTTTTCAGGTTGTCTCTTATTGTCCTTGTGTATTGCTGCAGGTTTATTAGTGTGCTAAATTATCATATGTCTCCATGAGGTGGACAGAGTGCAATTGGAAAAGATGGCTTTACGTTGCCATTATTGATAAGAACAGTCTTGAGGCTTTTTTTTGAAGAATCACTAAATAAGCGCCATTCTGACAGTTTGTGTACCTCTGAGAGGGCTCCAAAAAATCCGTCGATATCGTTGCAATAATACATTAGACCATCTACTTTAAAGAATGTCGCTAAATTATGATTGTGATAGTGGCAAATGAGAACATTCTTTTGAAGTAAGTTCTTTTCCCACAGCCTTGAAGCAAGGAATTCTGCTTTATATTTTGAGAGTGCAAGTCTCAGATAAGATCACTAAGCTCTTCTTGGCTGAATTTCACTGGGTTGCCATCACTTTCATCTGGCATGTAGTCTGTATCTTCTGACTCTTTAGGTTGGCCGCCACTTTCACCTTCATCTAACTCCATTTCATCTAGTACAGAAGACAGCCCGTCCTGTGGAAGAATTGGAACAGGACGTGTTTCATCATGTGGGACTGGTCGCATTACAGATATAAAATTTGGATACACAATGTTGTGACTGTTCTTTTCAGAGAAACCCATGATATTAACCAGACAAAAATAGCAGTTGTCATGATGGTTTCTCGGCTCCCTCCATATTATTGGTACATCAAATGGCATCCCTGTTTCCTTCCATTTAACCAATCTCATAGTCCTTCTGCACAGGCAGTGCAAATCATGTGACACACCCATGACTTATCCTGGCCATCCAGTGGGCATCCAAAATATAACTTGTACATTTTGCAAAGATTTGACGTTATGGTACGGCGTTGAGATACAGTCGCAAATGAATCACAAACGTTAACAAAAAACAGCAGAATGATTTCTGCACTGTCTTGGCATGATTATTTTATTTCTGATGATTTCTTCAGTGTTATTATTACCAAATACATAATCAAAATAATTAACTTTAAAAAGCAAAATAAATACCAATCAATATTGGCAGAGTATATTTGGTTCCACATTAGGAACCACCACCCAGGAAAAAGATTTATGCGTCATCGTGGATAACACATTGAAACCCTCTGTCCAGTGTGCAGAGGTGGCCAAGGATGCAAATAAAATTCTAGGAATCATAAGGAAAGGAATGGCGAATAAAACAAAGGATATTATAATGCCTCTGTATTGTTCCATGGTGCGACTGCACCTTGAATATTGTGTGCAATTCTGGTCGCCGCATCTTAAAAAGGATATAGCAGAATTAGAAAAGGTACAGAGAAGAGACACCAAAATGGTAAAGAGGATGGAAGGATGCCCCTATGAGGAGAGGCTAAAAAGGTTAGGGCTCTTCAACCTGGAAAAGAGACAGCTGAGGGGAGATATGATAGAGGTCTATAAATTAATGAATGGAGTGGAACAGGTAAACATAGATCAATTGTTTACACCATCAAAATATAGAAAGATTGGGGAATGTGCAATGAAGCTACAGTGTAATCCATTTAAGACTAATAAGAGAACATATTTTTTTCACTCAACGCATAATCAAATGCTGGAATTCATTACCGGAATATGTAGTAAAAGCTGCTAGTGTAGCTGGGTTTAAAAAGGGTTTGGCAAGTTCCTGGAGGAAAGGTCCATAAACCATTATTAAAGAGGACATGGGAAATCTACTGCTTGCCCCAGTACAAGCATTTTGGAACCTGTGTGTCTTTTGGGGAAACTGCTAGGTACTTGTGATCAAGATTGGCCACTGTTGAAAACAGGATATTGGGCTTGATGGACCTTGGTCTGATCCAGTATGGCATATCTTATGTTCTTAATCACTAACACAGTTTATATCAATTTTGCTAGTATAGCAAAACCTCTGACACTATCATCTTCAAACCTGATGTGATACAACAAAAACAAAACTGGTTTTGAACATTGTTTATCATAGGTTATCTAATACAGATGAAATTATTTGTCATGATTTTTTCATGTTTACCAGTGAAATGAGGTGTTTTGCATGCCTTTACATGATTTGCAATTCATTGTTTTTCAACAGGCAGTGTGGTGGCAAATTGTGTGCTGTGGTAAAATAACACATATTATTTGCCCTTTAACGTATGTAAAGGTCCAAATAACATGAGTTATTGCCATAACACACTTTTGTAAATCTCCGCTATAGACTCCTAAGTGTGATTGAAAATAGGAGATACATTTAGGAACCCATCTTAGAAGTTTAAATGTAAAGTCCAGCTTCTTTTGAATATTGGGCCGAATATTTGAAAAATTTACTGCACCATAAGGAAGCTGATTTCTTTTTATCCATTTACATTCTCTACCCTACGCTTTTGAGTGTTAGAAACATTCTTTCCAAAAAAACAGCTTTGTTCAAGCCAAATAGAGTCAGTATAAATAAAACAAAGCTTACTAATAACATCCGGGAAAAACTCCAATTTAAAATCCCTGTAATTAGTATATTATTAATATGATGGTAAGAAATAGACTAAAAGCAGCTTTCCTTTCAGGCCAACTTCATTTAATAAAGCTCCACTGTAGTTTTTTCAGCTATAGTGCAGCCCCCCTTTTTTTTTATCATGCTGCTAATATAAGGGATTTTTTTCCCTCTGTTTTATAAGTTAAATGTGACTTTATACTGCTCCCTGTTTTCAAGGAACTTATAATCCAAATATCCATATTTTATGAGGGCTTTTCAGGCAATAGGTGATGCATGATAAATCAATGAATATTTTCCTTAGCGGTTACTTCCAAGTACCTGGCAAAGATTATTGAATTATCAGGCAAAAGACAATAATCATCTGTTTCCCAATAGCAATGCAAATCATGTGAAGCATAAAGTAAGGAGTAGATATTCAAACCATGGAGGTCAATGCTGCTAAAGCACTTGACCATCACAGCCAAACATGAAACTAGATATTCAACAGCGAAGCCTATCCGGTGCTGAATATCCAATTTTACTGGCAATTCATCTTACTATCTGGTGATATTCAGTCACTAACTGAATAGCAAGATCTGCATAAAGTTAGGGCAGCCATTGTCCTCTCCTATCTTTATGCAGTTTACTAATCCGGTTAGCTTCTGGATATTTCCACTAACCAGATAGGTGCTGGGACAGTCCCAGCTCTGTCCACGGACCATCTAAAAACTAACCACACATTTCTAGGGCAATTTGAATGTCAGGCAGAGCAGCCTTCCACAGCCCAAAGATTGTATTCTCTATAATCTCAAATGTGTCTTCAATCCACTGGCCACTGGGAGGGGCCCTCTAATACCCTTGCTGATAATTATTTTCACACTTAAATGACTGATTTACAATAATGCCTTCTAATGCCTCCTCCATTCTCTTCTGTTTCAGTTTCCATTCCATCATCTGCTATTCCTGTTCATCTCTGGTCCAGTTTCACTTCTCAAAATAAAAAAGTCCATGATAGAGAATCCACAATACAATCACACACTTAAAGATCCCATATAACAGAGCACAATATATATATGTTTGCTATTCTTTGTAATGTAAATGTAATGTAAACACAAGTTGTGTCATGGTCGTCTGCTATTACTAAATTTGCTGGTTTAATTTAACCGTGTCTGTGTGGTTAGTTTTACTGGTAACCGAGGTATCCGGATGCCCAACCCGGCCTGCCCTTTCCCTTCCCCCACCGCCACCCCCCACCGACAAAACCACACAGACATCAGGTATTGGTGCAAACATTGCTTGGTCGCAGCTTTTATTAAACGGTAAGAACACCGGCCCAACATGGGCCAACTCAGCAATCATAACAATAACTAAATAACCCCCCCACCCATCATCCGGATGGTGCCCCCCACCAGCCATTTGTAGCAAAGTGGAGCACCATCCAAACCCCCCCCCCCGGAACCCCCTCGCGCCCGCCGAGCCGTTATAGCAAAGGCCGGCTGAAGGGGTTGCCTATTTCCGGGTAGAGACCCCAGCCGGGACGTCTCCCCCAACCTGAAGAGCCGTGCCGCGGAAAGCGGCATACGGCTGAACTGAGGCGCCGGGTCAACGAGCACCAGCTCGCCACCCCGCTCACCCGACCCAAAGGGCACCACCCCCACCACCAGCTGTAACGACATCCATCTCTCTCCCCCCCCCTCCCCGGCCGAAAACAAGGGTGGGAGGGAGGGAAACCTTTCTCAGCGCGAGCAAGGAAGAAAGAGAGGGATCGCCGGCCGGCGAACCCTCCTTGCTCGCGCTGCACGCCCACGTGTCCGCCTACGCGGGCCAATCACCGGGCTCCCAGGACAGCGTGGAGCCCCGGCGCGTGCACCCGCATGCCCGCCCCCCCCCCTCCCCAGCGGTAAGCGGCCTGCCTCATGGTCGGGCCCCGGAACCCGGTTACCAGGCCAGCCGCGGGACCAGGGCCCGGCGGCCCAGCCGATCATTACCATAATATTAACTTGCTTATATATTTTATATTACAGAATATATATCAAAACTACAGTTAATATAACGGCATGACTTCAAGAGAACACAATAATATCCAATGCAGCATCTTCCCCAGCCATCAAAGAACCACAAACACGCAAGAGATCCAATGCCCCATGGTACTCATATGAAATCAGAGTTGCAAAACGCACACCCAGAAGACTGGAAAGAAAATGGAGATGGAACAAATCACACAACCTCCTAACCCAATACAGAGGCAAACAACGGGAATACAACAATCTAATAAATGAGCGTAAACAGCAACACCATACCAACCAAATCATGAAATCTACTTATAGACCAAGAGAACTTTTTAGCATTGTCCAAAAGCTCACCAAGGATAACACACAACAAATCTACCATCATCTTGACCCACAAAAATATGCAGACTACATGAAGTCAAAAAACACCAACCAAATATGCTCTACTACACCACAAGCAAACGATCACACGATAAAAAAGCAACATCAAACATGGGAGAGCTTCAACATACCAACAAAGCAGCAAGTAGAAGACATTATATCTGGACTAAACACAACAACTTCACCGTCAGACCCGTGCCCAGTGACATGGCTCAAAGCTACAAAAAGTCAACTCTCTCATCACATTCAAAAAATCGTCAAAGATTCACTCCAACAAGGATACATGCCGCAACCCCTAAAGCATGCAATGAGACGACCAATACTTAAAAGTAGCAATCTGAGCCCCTCCGAACCAAAACCATACCGTCCCATCTCCAGCCTGCCATTCCTTGCTAAAATCGTGGAAAAGGCAGTGCAAAGGCAACTTCAGGACCATATTGATATAAATGCCCCACTAGACATACATCAGCATGGATTTAAGCCCCAACACGGCGTGGAAACACTACTCACTTCCCTCTTTGACAATCTCCTAAGAGGCATAGACAACATAAAAAATGGCTTCCTGCTAGTGTTCATGGACATCTCGGCAGCCTTCGACACTGTGTCCCACACCAAGCTATTGCAATGCTTACAACAGATAGGACTATGTAAGAACACCCTGAAGTGGTTTACATCATACTTGGAAGAGCGAACACAGCAAGTCAAATGTGACCAAAAGAAATCACTACAATTCCCCGTCACGCAGGGAATACCTCAGAGCTCAGCTTTATCATCAATGCTCTTTAACATCTACATACAGCCCATATGCAACATCATCAAGCACCACAAACTTCACTATCACATTTATGCTGACGACATCATGGTGTACGCTCCAATCAACCTACTAGCACTAAACACCACAACAATAACCAAATACCTTGAAGACATGAATGACTGGCTCATAATCAACAACTTAATGGTCAACTACGATAAAACTGAAGCAATGTTTGTCACCAGGGACCCCACCTTCATACCTCCACACACTATCAGCATCCTAGACAAACACATAGTAGTCAAAGAAGAAGTTAAGTATCTGGGAATCACACTAGACAGAGCTCTGAACCTGAAATCCCACATCACCAAAACCGCAAACAAGGCCTATCAACGATTGAAAACAATCAGACAAATCAAACCAATGCTCCGTCAGGACCACTTCCGCACAGTATGCCAAGCACTCATTACACCACTGCTTGATTATGGAGACTCACTATATCAAGGCCTTCCTCAGCAGACACTCCACCCACTACAGATGGTACAAAGCACCTCAGCACGCATCATTACAGACACACCAAGGACCAAACACATCACTCCCGTCCTACAACTGCACTGGCTCCCAGCGGTGGCAAGAGCTAAATCAAAAACAATCATGATCATCTTCAAAGTAATTCATCACCTCTCAGCAGACGTACTCCAAAACATTATAACAAGGGATATCAGCAACAGACCAAGAAGAACCAATAATGACAACATGATTGGCACACCTGCAGGCTATCACAAAACCAAACAAACAACTTCAAAAAGAGCACCATCACTACTGGCATCCACACTATGGAACTCCCTCCCAACAAGCTTGAGGGCATTAGATGACCTCACAGACTTCCACAAAGACCTCAAAACATTTTTATTTATAGAAACATATGAGCATCCAGGCAACATCCCATACCCATACTGAAATACTACTTTCGCTGCCAACTAAGCATGCACCCATTCTATCCACACACATAAGTTTATCATACTGCGTTATTAAATACCCTCATGTTAAATGTTACCTTCAATTGTACTGTCTAAATGCTGATAAGTAACTGTACTGTCTAAATGTTTACATGTACCCTAATGTTAAATGTAACCCTCCAATTGTGATGTGACATGACCACCTTGATTGAAGGATAAGGTGGCATACAAATCTGTTTAAATAAATAAATAAATAAGCAAACAAAATAAGTCTTATTACCAGACTAATCAATAAATCAAAGACATCCACTCAACCTCCAGGTTGAATTCTGCAGTTTGGACAGTGCTCAATCTGAAAATCCAAGGTTGATCTTTCTTATTCAATAATTTTTCATGGTCACCACCACAAATTGAGGGGGGAACATTATCAATTACCCACCACTTCAAATGAGAAAAAGTATATTTCAGGTCTACAAGATGTTGAACCATGGGGCTAATAGAGTTTGATTTTTCAATTTGGATCGGCGTTCACCCAGCCAGACCTTCAATGAGCAGTGAGTTCATCCCACATACACTAGTCCACAGAACATTCATCAGTTTGCAGACTTTGGCAAACATCCTGAACACATGTGGACCAGTCATGGAGTGGGGCACAACTCTGCCATTCATCCCCATACACAGGATATAATTTGCCATACATTTCTTTTCAGGCATCTCCACAGCTCATGCAGAGTTGAACTCAAATTGACAGTTCACCTTTTTCCATTCATCATCTATGTCACAGACTGCTTTGACAGAATACCCAACATCATGGGAATACTGCAACGTACTGTTCAGATGACGGCATGCCACATTCAGCAAATACACATCACTTAACTATATCAGTGCATACCTGATATCATTGTGGTGCAATAAATGTTGTTCTACAGCAACACAATACATGTCAATAGTTTTGAATGACATCTTGTATGGCCTGTCCATCCCTTGATTACCCCACCAAAATGTTCACATTCACATGTTTGTTTTGATTTGCCAGAGAGATTGTAAATAGTGTTGAAATACATATCTTTCTATGCTATTATATTCTTGACTCACATGTGTGCTTCATCGGGTTCATACCTGTTCATTGTTTCACACACATGGTAAATGGTATCTAGTAATGTGATATGCACTAATTTGAGACACACATAATGGTGTCCATTCAACGTATCTTTTAATAGGTGAATGCATACTGGTAGCTGCAGTATACTGGGACATACATTAGCAGGTATTGTGACATGATCCAGCTCTTGTGAATGACATGTATGAAACTGTACCCACATGTGTCCTGGCAAACATGACTCCTGCCTAACAAACTTGGCGTACATGTAGATTCACATATCCTTGATACCTTGAATGTCCACTCACCCCTAACTCAGCAGTATGTCCATGACAAAGGTTTTCCTGGACCCAATATGGCATACCTTTACTGCATGTTGAAAGATTGGCATTTGAGCCAATAGATACCTAAATTACTCTAATAGCATAGATTGGCATGACATCTGCTGAAGACACACCTTCATAATCCTATGTAGCAGCAGCCCATCACCATGCATGCATTCACCTGGCCATCCCTTGCAAAGTCAGAGAGGACATTGTCCGTAAGGCACACCACATCATTTATTGCAATGCCTCCTCTGATTCACAAGACATAAAGTGCTGTATCTGACATATGAAACATATGACATGGCATTTACTGAGATACTGCATGACACTGCATCACATACCCTCCTACTCACTCATGGCTCTGCCACCCCAAGGTATTGAAACTGCACGCTGACAGCAAATGATAGGTAGCAGACATATAGCTGACCACCTAGGTTTGTCAAATGTGCAATGAGTGCACATAAACCCTATATCAAATAATGTGTGTGCAGAACTGCAAATTGATCCTCTCAGGATATATGAGCAATCAGTTAGATGCCTTCAGCTCAACAATGCACAGTATTACACAATTCCTCTATGAACAATACATTTCAGGCAACCAACAGTGATGCTCATGTTTCTTCACAGATGATGGAGCAACATAGCAGGCGTGATTGTGGTCATGTTGCTACATAAATCGTTGCTCATATCCATCCACATATGACCATCTACTTCAGTCATGTCTACATCTGTCAGCTGCTACACCACGCACAATCCAGTTAGCTTCTTACCATAACTATACATATCTATCATGTGCCTACTGTGAATAGCAGCACTTCTGCACTTTCATGCCTTTCATGGACAGATCAGGGTCTTGGAGCCTACTTGTAGACACACTTACAAATGATACGAGACCACACACTGACATCAGGGAACATTCATAGACTACCCATCACTTTGGCAGTATCACTGGCTGCAACATTATCCTCCCAGGTACTGTGTGATATGTAAGAACCATTTGGATCTTTGAGGTTCAACTCCTCTTACCTTTTCTTCCATGCAACCAGGGCTAGCCCTAGAGTAGGTTCAGAGTGTTGGTGCCCTAGGCGAACCTCAGGCTTTACACCCCTTCTCGCTGTTAAATTCTATTATTTAGCTTGGATTACCCTGCTTTGGCTGCTCTCTGGAAGTTGCTGCCATAGGCGACCACCTATATTGTCTAGTGGTTGTGCCAGCCCTGCATGCAGTCCCTGATATGTCACTTTCAGACCGCCGTTTTCATGCCGTAAGGTACATGATTGGCACTTTAACGCCCAGTGTCCTCTTAGCGCCCGATAAGTGGTGCCTTGTTCCCTTAACACTGGTATGCCTACTCCCCGCTCTGTCCTTTATCGCATGCAAACACCCTTAACACTGCCGTTTACACTCGTAATCCAGTGATCCTTTACGCTCTTTAGTAAACCTACCCCTAAAAAATTCAGGTGGCTGACTGTCTTGTGCCCATTGTTGTAATGATAGTCTGAAAGTTTCTAGCAGCCTGAAAGGTGAGGGCTGCAATGACTCTCAGGCATACTGACATGGTGTGTCTTCTCCCTGTGGAAGGTTACATCTCACTCTTGACATAGGTAGAGAGTGATCTCCTTGTTAAACCTAAACCTCTCTAGGCATTGGGTCCCATGCCTGTATATCCTCTGCAGAAGGTATCTCCTCCTCTAATGTTCTCTGTCTTTTCCAAGTTAGAATAGTCCCCATTCACAGGATAAGTCCTTGAAAATAGGTGATATATATATATTAGGGTGGTCCATAAAAATGAATTCCTGAATTCCTTTGCTCCCTGGCCTGATTCTGGTTCCATTTAGATAGAAAACACTGTGTACAAAGTTTGAAGCTAATCAAATAATATTTAGGGATGGCTCAACAAGTCTTGAGATTTCCCCCCGGGAGCAGATGACGAAATGTTGCATCATCTTGTATCATCCACTCAGTTCCACACTGATTACATTTGATTGAGTCATATTTGAACTAATCTCGTCTCTGAGAGGTGGCAAAGACATTGTACTATTATCTTTGTATCTTTATTCTTTTCAGATGGCGAAAAAACGTGGTTTTTATCTCATTGAAGAAATGTCCACCACAATTCTGGGGGCCAAGCTCCCCAGCAAGGAGCAAGTGTTAAGTGTATTTTTACATCACCATATGACATTAAACAAAGGCGTTAGTGAAAGTGCATCTATTGTAACAAGTGAAGTAGAAGCTTACTGGGAAAAGGCCAGGCTTCCTGTTCAAAGAAATGACAAAATTCAAGAAAAAGTAAAGAAATTGTTCAATCAGTGGAAACCTTTGAAGAAAAACAAAGGGAGAGGAGAGAAACAAGAGGCAAATGAAAAAGAATTTCAGGTTGCAATGAAAAACCTATTTGATGTGGCGCATGCCAATGCAATGTCTTTAATTCATATTCAAGAAGACAAAGAATTCTTAATAGCGCAACGAGAACCAGGGCGCTGAGGCTCAATGTGCGCGATGGATAAGAAACTGGCCAACACGGAAGCAAGATCGCAACAGCGAGAAGAAGAACTGAAAAGGCGCAGACAAAAACATGTTGCCGAAGCCGAGGCAACTACAAACCAAGTTCAGCTGGAAGGATCTTCTTCCTCAGCAGAGTCAGGTGGAGACTCGTCGACATCTGCGGATTCAGATAACGGACAGAAGAAAGCAACTCCACAAACGAAGCAGTATTGACCTAACAATGTCTGGACCCCAGAGCTTACAGCAGCCCTGGATCGGACAGGGACAACGGATTGCAATGCTCTGTTTGTGGTAGCTGAAACCGCCAGAAGTCTGGGACATTATCCTGGGGAGCTCAATATCAGCCGCTCCAGCGTCAAGCGCCATAGAGAAAAGCACAGTCAGCAACAATGGACGGACCTGCACAACGCATTCAAAGCCGAAGGCAAAACATGCATTGTGCATTGGGATAGCAAGTTATTGCCATCTCTCCTCTGTTCAACCACATCCATTGACCGCCTTCCAGTTTTGATAACGGCTGTCTCCACTGGAGAAACACAACTTCTTGGTGTACCAAAACTGACATCAGGAACGGGCGAGAATCAAGCTGCAGCAGTTTATGAACTGTTACAGGAATGGTGTTTGGATGAAAAGGTTGCAGGCTTCTGCTTTGATACAACTGCATCGAACACGGGACGTCGATCAGGAGCGTGCATTCTTCTAGAACAGAGACTCCGTCGCACAGTCCTTCATTTGGCATGCCGCCATCACATTTACGAAATAATTCTTGGTGCAGTATTCTCTACATGCTCTGGAGCTTCATCAGGTCCTGATGTCCAACTCTTTCGCCGGTTCCAAAAGAATTGGGGCTCCCTTGACAAGTCCAACTATCAAACTTGAAAAGACTTGGAGGTGCTGCAACCTGACAGGGATCGCATCATGAATCCAAGTTGGCACAGGGCAATCACCGAGATGATTACCTGGAATTCAATTTCAAGAAACCCGGAGCTTTCCGTCATGCCAGATGGATGGCAAAAGTCTTGTACTGTCTCAAGATTTGGATGTTCCGAGGACAACTCAAAGATCTTACCCAACGGGATGAGTCCTGTGTTCATGATGTGAGCATTTTCTCCATCCTGATTCATGTGGAAGCCTGGTTTTCTGCCCCTGATGACGCAGTTGCTCCTCGAACAGATTTGGAGATGCTGAAGAAACTACACTCTTACCACAATGACCGTGTTGGAAGAGCGGGCAGAAACAAACTGCAACAGCATCTGTGGTATGTGTCAGAGGAGCTTGTGGCACTGTCACTGTTCGATGAAGCTGTTTCAGCACCGACAAAGCGGGCCATAGTGTCGGCCATGATCCCAGCAGAATCAGATGAAAGCGATGAGGATGATGACGAAGATGAAGATCCCCCAAAGCGGGTCGAATTGAAAAAGTCCATGATTCCACCACTTGAATCTTTTGCAACTCGCAAGTCAATCCGTTTCCTGAAACACCTCGACATCAACAGTGATTTTCTTAATGCAGACCCAGAAGACTGGGAAGAGAATGCATCATTCAAAGACGGTCTGAAGAAAGTAAATAATCTTCCAGTGATCAACGATGTGGCTGAGCGAGGGGTCAAACTCATTGAGGAGTTCAACGGCCGACACACCACAAAAGAAGAGCAACTCCAGTTCCTTCTGGGTGTTGTCTCGCAACACCGTAAGATGTTCCCCACATCGTCAAAGTCCTTACTAGCATCTGGACCACATTGAGTGCTTGGCAAGCATGATACCCCCATCTATGAGCGGATAATACCCAGTGGTCTGACGAACCCTGGGGGTATCCAGGGGCCTGATAGATAGGGACCTTGAGCCACCCCTAAATATTATTTGATTGGCTTCAAACTTTGCACACATTGTTTTCTACATAAATGGAACCAGAATCAGGCCGGGGAGCAAAGAAATTCCTACTTTTAGTTTTCCCCTATGGCAGTGGACCACCCTAATATATATATATATATATATATATATATATATATATACTCGTATATATATATATATACTCGTATATATATATATATGCTTAAATGGTGCATATCTTTACTGGTTCCTTATAAATCTATTCCCAAAAGTTGAGCACTATTTTTGTGTGTAAATCATGCTACTTTTGTGACCTATGTGCATAAATGAGCATTTATATGCTTAACCAAGATGGTTGATATTCTGAAAGTACACTGATCAGGCCAATGGCATATACTTTCACTGTGGGCGTACACATGGGTAGATCACACAAGCACATGTATATTATAAATACTATAATTTATGAATATTCTTTAGGGATCTAGATGCAGGCATTTACACCTAGGGCCTTAAATAAATGCATGTATTTGGCCATTTATTCAAATTTCTATAAAGAAAAGCACACACCCACTTTTCTATATAAAATAGTCTTGATATAGCCCTGAGAAAACAAGGAGGGTCTTTGTAAAATTATCCTCCATGGCAGGGTAAGAAGATCCAAAGGGCAGAGAAATACAAAAACTGATAACTACTAGCCAAGAATATACAAGCAACTCTTCAGCAAAAGGCACACATTCAACCACCAAACCACGGTAGACAATTTAGTTCTTCCTTATGCATCTTATGTAGCTAATGTTAATGTCTGCATGCTTGTTTGGTGACACATTTGTATTCTGTCATTATAAAATAATGGGGCATGTTTGCTAAAGTGCCAAAGGTAGCGCGGGACTAGTACACAGTTAGTGTGAGTTTTACCTTGGCAAGGGCGGAGTGGCCACAGTAAAAAAACAGAGGGTGATACCATAGCAGAGAAGTAACGTTGCACTAGATGAAGCAGTCACAATGTGGTAGTATCCACACATCAGATGAAGATGGGGGTGGGGGTGGAGGAGTGGCCTAGTGGTTGGGGCAAGGTACTTCAGGCCAGAAGGTCAGGGGTTTAAATCCCACTAGAGGGCAGCAACCTCGGGCCGGAAGGACTGGGGTTTCTAGTCCCACAGGTGCTCCTTGTGGTCTTGGGCAAGCCACTTAACCCTCCATAGCCCATGTTCCCTGTAAAATAGTCATCTCCAAGTTATAATGCCCTGTTCAATGTAATTTCAGTTTGTTCAATGTAAACCACACTGATGCAGAATAGCACAGCATATAAGAGAATGTAAATAAAGATGCATGCTTTACATACATCCTACATTTGCATGCTAACAATAGTGTGACCCTCCTAGACAAAAGAACAGCATTGGCGCCACAGAACCATGATGTGTGGAGGGTGGGAGCACATGTCCACATGACCCAGAAACACAGCAGTGCTACCCTATCAACGTCAGGAAGCTGCTCACCATACTCCAGCAGAGAGAACAGACAACAATATCTGGCCCCAACCACACCAATCCACCAATAGAGCACAGTTCAAGTGCCAGTGAAGGATAGAGAAGGCTGACCAGAGAATATGTGGACCCCATTGCACAACACAGAGATATGAGCTAAAGTAAAAAGGGATAAGAAATACAAACCAGGGAAGAAAATCCATAGATCAAATCTGAACTGCAGCCATGTCTGCAAGAGTTATAGTGCAATTGCAGCATCTGCATCTGCATGTGCAGGGGTCTGTGTCTTGGTGATGGCATGCTCACAGCAATGCCCAGATTGTGGGATCTGGAGCATGTGACTCTCTAACCCTGGGTGCTTGACAACCTATACTTCCATGGACAGGTGACCAGGCTTCTGGTGGAGACTAGTCAGGATCTTTCCCTGTAGCTTCTTCATACACCTGACACTGAGTCCTTCCTAGGGAGGAGTGTGATCTTCTCATGTAGATGAAAGGGGGGGGGGGGGAGGAAATGCCATGGCCTGAAGCACAGATAAGTTGCTCCCAACAGAGATATAGGATACATCTGTCAGAGGTTTTCTGCATCTATCCCTCTTAAAAGCACAGGCTATCCTGATGTAGCCCCTAAGACAGGCATATAGGCCACCCACCCCACTGATGCTCCTGAGGTGAGAGGCACTCCACCATAGCCACCTATACTCCTAACATGTTGAGAGCTGAGAGTACACTGCAGTTCAACACACTCACCACCATGGAGCAGGGCACCACCAATTTGGTCCCCAGCCCAAGCAGCCCAACTTTCAGGAACCTGAGGGCCTCAAACCCAATGAAGCCTGCACATGCTCCCCAGATAAGTGGAACACATCATCCTCTCTGCATGCTGGTTGGCGGACACTGACCTGGGAGCTCTAATGAAGCTAGCACTTCTTCAGTGGTTTGCATATAAGCCTGTGCTCTAAACCAGTAGGCCACAGATATGCCTTCCTATGGTCAGAACGAGTGGTCATGTGTCCCCAGAAACAGAGCCCACAACACTGGCATGACCCCCCCCCCCCAAGTACATGTATGCATCTATGCATGGCACCCCATGCAGGGGCGGTGGTGGTAAGACGGCACATTTCTGTGACAGACCAACATTTTGCCAGTAGCTGCAACACCTCATTTGTGTTCAACTGTGTTCAACCATCTCTAATCCTAACCGAGTGTCCCACTTTAGTAGATGCATAGAGCACATACCATATCTCCCAATCTAGTGGTTCCCAAACCTATCCTGGGGACTCCCAAGCCAGTCAGGTTTGCAGGATATTCACAATGACTATGCCAGAGGTAAAGTTGCATGCAGTGGGGGCAATGTATGCAAATCTCTCTCATGAATTATTCATAGTAGATATCCTTAAATCCCGATTGGCTGGGGATCCCCCAGGACAAGTTTTGGAACCAGTCCCAAGCTCATCGCAACAGCTGCCCTCTCACATCTTGCCAGTGCATATGCAGATCTGCACATCATACTTTCCTGTACTTTCCCAGCGAGGTCAGTCCTCTGATGATGGTTCTGTTTTTTGTGGATGGCAGGGTCATTTGTTTTGCTGTCCTGACAGCTGCATATTGATGCCCTCCAACTGCAGCTGCCTAGGTGACCCCCTGATTTGCTTTGGTACAGTACCAGTCATGTGTGTCTTGCCTGTTCTGTGTGTGGGATGACTCTGGGTTGTTACCTTTATGGGGATTGCATCCATACTGTGCATTTGGACTGTGCCAGCACGGCGGGTGCATCTAGCACCTAGCCTGAGGATAGAGTTATAGGCAACTTTCACAGTCTGCAATGCCACTAGAGTTTCCATGCTAAGTGTGGGAAGTCTTTACTACTCACTCTCTGCCCTAACTCTACCTAACCTTGCCTTTTTGCATGGTATGCCAGAAGAGTGGTGTTTTTAGTGCAGATGCCTTGTTGTTGTGTGCTTCTGACTACCAAGGGATTGGGATGCGTGCTATTTGTGAGCTAAACCAAACATGCCCCAATATGTAGTACTGTAGACTTTGGTAACAAGCACTCAGTATGCTCTTAACATAACCCTTTTTTAAGATGCACAATTACTGTTATATGCAAAGTCTCTTCTATGTGCACAATTTCTTTTTTTTTAATTGCTTCCTGTAAATAATTGTTCATGTATGTGTGCGACTCTACTTTTTATGCACCTATACCCTGAATATGTGTTTTATAATTCTCCCCTAAATGCATACAAATTCCTATATTGAAAATTAACCAATTCATTCAATTTCTGATGCCTTAGAATTTCTGAGTTTAATCTCCAGATAAGTTTATTATGTACTTTATTGAATACATTAAGCATCAGGGAGATTACTGCATAATCGGAAACACTAATTACATCTATTTCAGCTTCAGAGGACTGCTGGCATCAACACTTTTGTAATTAAAAAATAATCAATTCTAGCATCCATATTATGTGGAGGTGAGAACTACATATAGTCTCTTTAGGTTGGATTGCAACATCATGCATGGACTGGTCAGGCCCCCTTCTCCCATGAAAGGTTACGATAGCTACGGTAAAATATTGATGATCTATCTAAAGCAAAATTTAGGGACTGATTAAAATCACTCCACCAAGATACAGGAAACAATATCCAAACTAATAGCTAAATCCCAGAAAAAATTTGTGAGGAGGGAATTTCATTCTAACAGCATTGTGCAGCTTTAAACGACTCAATTATCTGTTTAAAGTTAGGCAGTTCTGGTCACCTTTTCTGCAAAAGGATATAGTGGAATTAGGAAAGGTACAGAGAATAGCAGCAAAATGATAAAGGGGATGGAAGGATAACCCTATGAGGAAAGGCTTAAAAGGTTAGGGATTTTCAGCTTGGAAGAAAGTTGGCTGAGGGGAGATATGATAGAAGTCTATAAATATTGAGTATAGTGGAATGAATAAACGTAGATCAATCATTTACACCTTCAAAAAGTAGAAGGACTAGGGGATACACCATGAACCTACAATGTAACACATTTAAGACTAATCGGAGAAAATATTTTTTCATTCAACGTGTAATGAAACTCTAGAATTTGTTACTGGAGGATGAAGTAAAAGCTGTCATTGTAGCTGGATTTAAAAGATGTTTGGACAAATACCTGGAGGAAAGGTTCATACACCATTATTAAAGTAGACTGGAGAAATCTGCTGCTTACCCATGGAATAAGCAGCATGGAATCCGTCTACCTTTAGGGAACCTGAATGGTACTTGTGACCTTGATTTTCCACAGTTGGAAACATGATACTGGACTCGATGGATCCTTGGTCTGATCCAGTATGGCATATGTAATGTTCTTATGTTCAGATTTTCAGCAGTGTTATCCATATAAGTGGCAGTATTAAAAATCCACATGTACTGTAGCTTTAAATAAATAACATATTCTTAGGAGGTAATTTTATGAAACACCTTTAGCATGTTGCACTCGTAAATGTCCTTTAAAAAAAATAACTACCTCATGTGTATGAGTAAAGCAATTAGGCCCATACTTGTACATGACTTAGAGTTCACATGTTCAGGGAAGGAGCTTGGAAGGAACATGAATGGAGTCATGATTTTTGCACGTTTTACAAAATATGCCCATATTGCGCATACTTTACACTCTAAAAGCTATGTTCACTAAGCGTGCTAATGGTTAAGCTGTGCTATTTGTAACTATGTCCTATCAAATAACATGGGTCCTAGTTACAAGCAGCACACGTTACCTGTTAGCTCAGCCTAGTGAACATACCTGTAACATATGCTCCTACTTCCAAACACATCAATAGCACCCATCTAGCCTTCATGCAAGAATGACTTGTTGTAAAATTACCCTCTTAAGCTATAAAGTTATACCATGATTTTGTGTGTCATCACTTGAATGGATAAGATATTTGTTTAGCGGCTGAAATATCATTAATTAAATGGATAACATCTTGCCCACTCTTGGCAAATCTCTAACTATGAGGCATGTTTACTAAAGCTCAGTAGCCAGTAGCATGTGGCTTATGCACATTTGGGCTTCGTGGTAGCAGGGAGTGCATAGCCCAAATGTGACCACACTAAAAATCCTGTTCTACCAGCATAGAGTGTGAATATTTATTTAACAGGTCTTTTGATACCGCTTTATAATTTCAGTCAAAACAACATTGTAACTTAAACATGTACAGAGATAACTAGGATTTTTCTGAGGCAATGGAAGGTTAAGTAACTTACCCAAAGCCACAAGGAGTGCTAGTGGGAATCAAACCACAGTCTCTTGGTGTTCAAGCCAGTGCTTGTACCATTAGGCTACTCCTCCACTTCATAGGCAGAGAAAGGGTGGAGACATGGAACTTGGGAGGGGGCTGGTGCGGTATCATGCACTTGTCACACCAACATGTCGACAGCAAGAGCACAAGTAGCGTCTACCTCTGACCTGCATTAGCACATTGCGAATGTGAATTCCAGATGCGCGTGTTAGGAAATAGGAAGTGCAGAAACAGGGCAAAGACACTGGAAGAAAGCAAAGAGGCAATGATAGTAGAAAAGACAAGCACCTGCTTAGGCAACCATGGAGGAGGGTCTATTTGGTGCAGCTGCTATGGCAGTGCACAAGAGCAGCCTGTCAGCCGCAAAACCAAGGCCTAGAGTGACCCTGCTGGGGCAGTGAGCAAACATCCACAGATGCATCAACAGCTATTCTGATGGACTGCTGTTCATGCCTGCATATGCACAGGATAATTGTCAGAGGGATGCCAGTGTTGTGTTCTGTAAAAGTATCAGGACATAGGGCCTGTGCTCTCTGCTTCAGGCAGTACTGGTCTCATAGCCAGAGTTGGAGTCAGCAGAGTACAGTGGGAGATGGGCCATGTGAATTAGGTGTTGCACATAATGGCAACATGACAGTGTGGCATTCGACCCCTGCCTTCTCTGCATGGGAGGGGGGGGGGGCATGTAGCAGTGCATACATGCACCTGCGGCGTCATGCTGCCGCCATGACAATCAAGGTTGTTTTCGCCCTGAAAGTGAAGTGGAAAATTCATTGCTGGCAAGTGTATGGTCGGCTTGACAGGGGGGGTATCCATATTGCTCTTATCCTTAGATCTATCCGCCATGTTTGATTTGGTGGAGCAACCTTTGTTGTTGGAGAATTGCTGTGCCTTAGATATCAGGAGTGAAGGTCCTTGAATGGATCGCCTCCTTTATGTGTGACTGGTGCTTTCGGATGCATGGTTCCACTGGGTCCTCTAAGGTGTATAAATGGGATCGGGTGGTGCTGTAGGGCTCTCCCCTCTTGCAGTTATTGTGTAATATCTACCTCCAGCCATTCGGGGTCTTGGTGTGATTTTTGGCATGGAGTTCTATGCATGCGCAGACGACCCTCAGATTTTGGTGCCACTGCTCTCCTTAACTTTAATCTTTTGCTAGCTGATAGGTAATGGTCTTGTGTTGAACTCTGAAAAGATGGTATGCCTTCAGTTTGGGACTGTGGAGCACAAAGAGCTGCATACTTTGCCACGTGTGGGTGGCTATATAATTCTCATGGAAAGAGGAGCTTTATTCATTTGGAATGGTGCTGGAGAGAAGGGGGTAGGGGAGAAGCAAATTGCTAAGGTAGTGAAATCAGCATGGCTGAAGCTGTAGCTCACCTGTCAATTGCACCCCTACTTGACAGATTTGGTGCTGCGGT
This sequence comes from Ichthyophis bannanicus, assembly GCA_033557465.1. Taxonomy (NCBI): domain Eukaryota; kingdom Metazoa; phylum Chordata; class Amphibia; order Gymnophiona; family Ichthyophiidae; genus Ichthyophis; species Ichthyophis bannanicus. The sequence goes on along the minus strand of CM066035.1, from coordinate 604,220,645 downwards.
TAGTAGTACAAGCCTTAGTATTGGGGACCTTGGATTATTGTAATGACCTCAGTATAGGGCTGCCAAAAATGTCTCTTAGGCAGCTACAAGTTTTTCAAAATGCTGTGGCGTGGCTGCTGATGGGAGTACAGCACACAGATAGGGTGAGTCCCCTACTGATCTAGCTGCATTGACTCCCTATTTGGGCGTGTTGCAGCTTTAAACTGTTGGTTATTGCATGTTGTGTTTTGCAAGAGGAAAGCCAGGTTATCTTCAGGACCTTTGGCATTGGGATGGCCCTTTGAGGGAATTGTAGTCATCTCAGGGCCCTTTGCTGGATGTCATGGGCTTGGAGCTGCCCAGTCAATTCAGTGGCAGTGTGGATGTTTAGGGTAACAGCGGTGGAGTGGTGGAACACACTGCTATTTGAACTTCATGTATTGCAGAATCTTTTCAGATTCTGTAAGCTACTGAAGACAGTTTAGATTGTAGAGGAAGGGGATTTAGACTGGTTGAGGGGCGGCCTACTGTGGGATTGATACAGTCTGTATGGGAAAAGGGCTGTAATTGTTGAGGGGTGGTTCTGTTAAGGGGTTAGTTTTTGTGGGATTTCTATATTGTTTGGATTTGTACTCTATGCACCCTTTTGATTGACCTTGGTCAGAGTGGGGTAGAAATCATTATAAATAAATAAATAAATAAATAAATAAATAAAATGGTCTATGTTCCTGTGGCCAGGTGGTCCATCTTCCTGTCAAAGGGAAGATGTGACTCAGTCCTAACAGCTATGAGCAGCTACTTCTAGTACTGAATAAGGGCCTCCAGTGTTAGAGCTCATTGATGGATGTTCCTTCCTTAGTCTCATTTCCCAGCGGCTGAGGTAGTCCATGGACTTGCTAAATGAATACTTCTGCTCTGTTTTTACTAAAGAAAGTCCTGGAGAAGGACCATCTGTGACTTCCAAATATAAAAATGGGAATGAAGTAGTTACCACACCATTCACAGAAGATGAGGTGTTAGAACAACTTATAAAACTGAAAGTGGACAAGGCCATGGGACCAGATGCGATACATCCCAGGATACTGAAAGAGCTCAGAGAGGTTCTTGCAGGGCCGTTAAAGGATGTTTTCAACAGATCCTTGGAAACAGGAGAGGTTCCTCAGGACTGGAGAATGGCTGATGTCGTACCTCTACACAAAAGTGGTGACAGGGAAGAAGTGTCGAGCCTTACCTCGGTGGCGGGAAACGTCATGGAGGCGCTCCTGAAAGAGCGAATAGTGAACTTTCTCAAAACCAACAGGTTGCAAGACACGAGGCAACATGGTTTTACCGAAGGACGATCTTGCCAAACAAATCTGATTGAGTTCTTTGACTGGGTGACCAGGGAGCTTGATCAGGGGCACGCGATGGATATCATCTACCTGGATTTCAGCAAATCCTTTGATACTGTTCCTCATAGGAGGCTTATCAATAAACTTGGTAGCTTGGGGATGGATCCTAAGATGGTAAATTGGATCAGAAATTGGTTGACTGACAGACAACAGAGGATGATGGTAAATGGAGCTCACTTGGATGAAGGGAAGGTGATTAGCGGGGTGCCACAGGGGTAGGTCCTGGGCCCGGCACTGTTCAATGTATTTGTGAGTGATATTGCTGAAGGACTGAATGGAAAAGTCTGTCTTTTTGCAGATGACATGAAAATTTGCAACAGCGTGGACTCCCCCGAGGGAGTGGTTAACATGAGGAAAGATCTACAAAAGCTGGAAGAATGGTCTAATGCTTGGCAATTAAGATTTAATGCGAAGAAGTGCAGAGTCATGCACCTGGGTAGCAGAAATCCAAGGGAAATGTATGTGATAGGGGGCGAGAGGTTGGTGTACACGGATCAGGAAAAAGACCTTGGTGTGATTATTTCTGAAGATCTCAAGGTGGCAAAACAGTGCGACAAGGCGGTGGCAAAAGCCAGGAGGATATTGGGCTGCATACAAAGAGGAATCACCAGCAGAAAGGAAGAGGTACTTATGCCACTGTACAAGACACTGGTGAGGCCTCACTTGGAATACTGTGTTCAGTTTTGGAGACCATATCTTGCAAAGGATGTAAAAAGACTGGAAACTGTTCAGAGGAAGGCGACCAAAATGATTTGGAGCCTGCGTCAGAAGCCTTATGAGAAGAGACTTAAAGACTTAAACATGTACACTTTGGAGGAGAGGAGGGACAGGGGAGATATGATTCAGACCTTTAAATACTTAAAGGGAAATAATGAACAAACAAACCTCTTCCAAAGACGGGGAAGCGGTAAAACTAGAGGGCATAAGAGGAAGCTGCAAGGTGGTAAATTGAAAGGCAATGTCATGAAATACTTTTTCACAGAAAAGGTGGTGGATGCTTAGAATGCCCTCCCGATGGAAGTGATGGGGGAAAACACGGTGACGGAATTCAAAATGGCATGGGACAGACATAGTGGATCCCTTTACAGCAACAGGATAAAATCAAAATAAACTGAACCATCTAATTTCTCAACAAATAGGGGTGTCCTGCACAGAGTGGTGGGTTCACCCCTAAACAGGGACGTGGGGAGGGGTGGTCTGCACGGAGCGGCAGGTGTACCTACTCTTGACATCGTGCTGGGCAGACTAGATGGACCATGCTGGTCTTTATCTGCCATCATTTACTATGTTACTATGACTTGAGGTGCTCTTGCAGTCTTCCCTGATTTGGTGGGCCTTTATTTCTCTGACAGCTGTGGTGTTCTCAAAGAGCTCTTCCCAGTGTGAGGGAACATGGTGGTCTCTGTGGGTGGATGGCAAGGCAACCCCCCCCCCCCCTATATATTGTAGATGGTAGACCACAGGGATGGTTGTTTTATATACTGGACCTTGAGGGTGCTTCCTGGCCTTATGGACCCCATGTGCAATCTGCCCTGAGCATTTGTACTAATTGCGCTTGGCTTTCAAACCCTCCTGTCTCTAGCACCACCCTTCCCCCAACATGAGGGGCACACTCCACAATGGCAATGGTGCCGTCCCAGCCATATCAGAGAAGTAACTGTCCCATCCTCCCTCATATTCACAAGAGATCTTGTACTGTGTTCCCTGCAGCCTAGATGAACAGGCAGCCTAGGCACCTCGGAGCGAGGGGATCATATACCTGTCCCCAAAGATGGGCACTGAGGACACCCTATCTGATGTCACACAAGGCCCCGCATCTCCAGATGCCACATTTACACGCTATCTCCCACAGTTAGGGATGCAGCACAGACTTTCTGTTATTGCCTTCTGAATTGCATGCCCCGCCTTCATGTAATTAACCCCAATGCTCTGAGCAGTGCAGGCTGCTATGCCTCTTTATGATCATTCCTCTCTATTCTGAAATGGGCAGTTGCTATTTTCCTGAATGTGTGCTTAGGGCACCTTTCTTATTGTCCACAGTAGCTTTCCTTTTCTGGATGTGCGTTGCAAACACGTGCACTGTGCACATGCACTATGACCATGCATTTCCTACTACCATGCTAGTGACATGACTAGCCTGGTGGTAGTAGCCTACCGTGGCCATGCCGTTGTGTCTACCATGGCCATTAGGCTCCACTGTGGTAGGACCATGCAATATTTGTGCATTATCTCCACACTTGCAGTCGCACTTTAGTAAACATACCCCTTTGATTCTTTTTAAAACGCATTACTATGGTCACTAAGAAGATAATTCTGTAAAGGGCATCTGGATTAATGTGCATTTTTATATGCATTAATCATGCCTATTCTATAAAGTCAAATCCCAGAGTATTAGATTTTATAGAATAGCAATGTACTGTACATGGCCGCTAACACACATAAATAAAGCCACAGTCACTCTAGAGCTAGTATAAATGTCCTTGCCTTGTGTGTTCAGCCATATTCTATAAAATATATGCTCCATCCACTCTCTACCCATGCATACGCCCATGATGAAAATATGTGTGATTGACTTGACATGAGCACTTTCAGAAAGATGACAGGATAACTTATGTGCTTAACAGGTGATTTAAACACATAAAAAGTGTATAAATCCACTCACTTCTTACAGAATTACCTCCTTAATGATTTAAAGAGCCAAATTATATGTATAATTGTCCCAGATTTTCTAAAAAAAAAAAAAAAAGGAGTACCTCCTTTTTTATGGTCCTGGTACTTAAGACATGCATTGCCCTCCATTTATTCAACTCAGCATGTCCCAAGTTCAGTACCAACCAGCTCACATGTTGTCATCTTCTCATCATAGCCTTTGGAAGTACCTTCAATAAAATACATTTCCAAAGTTTCTTTATACTCATATATGGTTTTTGGAAAGCCTTCAAACATAAGGAAAGGAATGGAGAAGAAACCAAGGATATTATAATGCCTCTGTATTGCTCCATGTGTGACCGCACCTTGAATATTATGTGCAATTCTGGTCACCATATCTTAAAAAGGATATAGCAGAATTAGAAAAGGTACAGAGAGGAACCACCAAAATGGTAAAGGGGATTGAAAGATACCCTTATGAGGAGAGGCTTAAAAGGTTAGGGCTCTTCAACTTGGAAAATAGATGGCTGAGAGGAGATATTATAAAGGTCTATAAATTAATGAATGGAGTGGAACAGGTAAACATAGGTCAGTTGTTTACTCCTTCAAAAAGTAGAAAGACTAGGGGGCATTCAATGAAGCTATAGTGTAGCCCATTTAGGACTAAAAGAGAAAATATTTTTTACTCAATGAGTAATCAAACTCAGGAATTCATTACCAGAGGATGCATTAAAAGCTGTTAGTGCAGCTGGGTTTAAAAAAGGTTTGGACAAGTTCCTAGAGGAAAGTCCATAAACCATTATTAAAGAGGACTGGGGAAATCTACTGTTTACCCCGGGATAAACATTGTGGTATCTATGTACTTTTTGGGAACCTGACAGGTACTTGTGATGTGACCTTGATTGTCCACTATTGGGAACGGGATACTGGGCTTCATGGACCTTGGCCTGACCCAGTAGGTGTTTTCTTATGTTCTTATGAATACTCTCCCCCTTGAACTGCAAGTAAAATAGGATGCCACCAAATTTAGGAGGCTGTTCAAGGCATGCTTCTTTCAATTTGCTTTTGATCCTGCTGGATGATGGATGTATTTTTTTTAATTATATATGTGTGCTAGACTTGTTGTTGTAGTGGTTTGATTATTTCAAATATTATGTTGTTACCTACTTATACGTATTTTATTCGCAGGCTATAAATCGTTGAAATAAACAAATAAAGAAATCAATAGATGCTTTTGAATATTGATGTACTAGAAATGACCAAGATGATGATATGGATAGTAAATGACATACATTTCCACCTGTGGATTTAATAATTGTACTCCCTGTCCCTCAACATCTGGTAGTTGGGTTACCAGTTTAACACCACAGTTTTTTTCTTAATTAGATCAACAGTGGAATGGGATAGGCCAATAGGGCCATGGCCTGACCAATATTTTGAGCAACAGAGCACCAGCAACCAGAGGACATAAGGTTGGTGCTGGAGACTGGTTTGTTTGAACCTCCTCCCCAACCAAAAGGATGATCCACTAACCCTACGTATTACTACCCTACCTTTTTTCCTCACAGTCGATTAAAACATGGATATTCCTATCCCCTCTGTAACTTTTAGGATTCTTTATATGAAAAGTAGGTCTTCTGTAGAAAAACTGCATCAGAATGTTTCCTTTTCATATGCATCAATTCTTTATTTATTCTTTTTTTTTAGTGTTAGTTAAATCCACAAATGTTTTGGTTATGTGGACCTCTTATTAACCTCTCAAAAGTTCAGAGAACTCATGTTCATCCCTATCACTCTTTCTGGGCTCCCTCCTTTCAGCTTCAGGCCTATCTTCTCTAGCCCTCTATTATCCTTCCCCTTCTTGTCTCCAGCAATCTCTCTCCCTCTCCCCTCAGCCAGTCGCCATCAGCCTTAGTCTCTTTCTTTTTCCATTCCCCCAGCCAGTTCCCTCCAATTTCTCTCTTCCCTCAAGCCAATACCCACAGACTATATTTTTGTCTCTCTTTCCTGTGTCCTGTGGAGCTCCAGTAATGTTTTTTTGGACTCTGGATGACAGGTTTAATCCATTGACATTCAAAGACTATATATTTAGACTTGATAATGACATGAGCATAGTTAGAGGGGATGAAGAGGGACATTGCTTCCCCAAATGTTGCAGGACATATACACATCAGAAGAAATGCCTGTCTCCCTCTCGCCATGTGGTCCAGCATCTCTCCCTTTCTCCCCTTATCCCCATTTAGTATATTTCTTCTCTTGCCTGCCTCATAGCTCACCACTTTCCTCACTCCTGTTGTAACTCCTTTCTGTTGCAATAACAGTGTCAGCAGTAAGATGACTGTTCATGCATGTGGAGCCTCAGAGCTCAAACGCTCTGCAAGTGTCTGCTGGATCCCACCCCATGGTAACAAAAAGTGTACATCAGAGGTGGAGGGACCCAGCAGAGACTTTCAGAATGCTTGACCACTAAAGCTACATGCCATTTGATTGTTGTGCCTACTGCTGACACTGTTGTGGTAACAGGAAAGAGTCACAACAGGAACAAGAACAATTTGAGGGAGTGGATCATGGAGGGAGGCAAGCAGGGGAGTGCTGGAAGTGGAAAGTGGGAGAAGGGGAGATTTTGGACCGCATCGGAGGGTAAGGAGAGGAAAGTTGTCATACCATATTTGTAGGGAAGGGAAGAGGAATGAGAGACAAAATATGCTGGACATGGCAGAAGAGAGAATAGGGAAATAGTGTTGAGATGCTGGACTGGAGAGGGGAAAGACAAGAAGGCTGATATTAAAAACACACCTTTTCATCGAACACTTTGGTACAATTATCACCTAACACAGATAATTGACTTCCCTTGCATAGCTAGTCTTCCCAGACAATTCTCACATTTATCCCTTATTGTACCACCCCTACCTCTCCAGTTACATAATGTTTCAGCTTAGTTCACCTTATGCATATATTTCAGTTGATTGACTCAAATCTGATCATTCCTCCTAGTCCTATTAACACTATCACATTTTATATCAACACGTTCCATGTATCTTAAGTTAAATTGTGTTCACTTTGTTAACATGTAAACTGCTTTGACATGTTGATAAGGCGATATATAAAAGCAGCTAAATAAATTGACAGATGGTAGGTTGGCAGAAGGATCTGAATACTGGGGCTGGGAAAAGGTGGGTCTAGAAGCTGATGTGGCAGCTGGAGATGTAGTAAGATGCTGATTTGGCATATTTGGATGGGAGAAGGGTGCTGATGCTAGCAGGTGCTGGGGCCAGGGCTTGAGTTGGAAGAAGGATCCAGGGCTGGGAGAAGGAGGTTGGAGGCTAACACTGGGATTAGGAAAAAGGTCTCACTCTAAAGGTTGCTGAGAATGGGAAAAGTGTGCTCATTCTGGCAGACATTGGGAAATGGGGACTGATAGGAAAAGGACCTGAGGCTAAGAGAAGGGAGCTGGGGGCTTACGCATGCGCTGGGGTGGAAAATGGGGTAGATGCTGGCAGGTAGCAGTGAGAGAAGGGTTTGATGCCAGGGAGTGAGAAAGAAAAGGAGGAAACGGGGATGGGAGAGGGGCAAAGTAAGGGCAAATGCAGTGGAAGGTGGAAATAGAGGAGCAGGGATGGATGTTGGGGGCAAGAAGAAGAAAGGTAGGGCAAATGAATATTGCAGAAGGATGTAGGTGGGTAGATTCCAGGGAAGGGGGTATTCAGCAAGAGGCAGGGCAATGGACTCTAAGGATGGATAGAGGCATGGGTAATGAATGTTAAGGAAAGAGGAGAAGGAGGCAGAAAGCTATAAAAAGGGTAAGAGAGAACGTAAAGGGACAGATCTTTGAAAGAGATGAGAGAGAGGGTAGAAATGGAGAAGCCAAAGGAGGGATAGGGGCCAGGATATGGGCTATGACATATGAATAGACTGAAGGTGGAGAGGGGATGAGTGACAGGGAAGCAGATGAGACTGGGTCGGGGGTGAGCACAGAGGATGGAAATGAAGGATAGAAAGTGACTATAAGATGGGAATAGGAGGTTGGTGAAAGAATGAATGATACAGGTAGAAATTGGAGGACTAGAGAAGTACAGTTAGGAAGCTGAGGGAGACAAGGCTGGAGGAAATGTATACTGCTATTCTATAAAATCTAGCTAAAAGTAGATAAAAAGGAAGATAACTGAAATGGAGAACAGGAATATGAAACAGACTAACAATGGAAATGGATGTAAAGGGAGAAGAGAAGAAGGCTGGAGTGAAGAAAGAAGAAATGGAAATAAGATAGTGGAAAAGGAAGAGATGAGGAGAAGAGTTGAAGGATGAGAGAATTATAAAACGATGGGGAAGGATGAGTGTGGGAAGGCAAGAAGAAAGGGGTATGTGTGGGAGAGGAGAATTAGGAAAGTATAGGTGGAATAAAGGGAAAAAAAGAAAGAAATGGAACATAGAAACAGAAAAATGATGGCAGATAGGAGTAGCCTTATGGTTAAAGCAGTAGCCCAAGGTGTGCTGGGGTTCAGTTCCCACTGGCGTACCTTGGGCTAGTCACTTTACCCTCCTTGCCTTGGAAGAAAGGCCTGACAATCTATTTCTGGTCACACCTTGCCAAGAAAACCCAGGGCTGCTGGGTCACCAGGAGTCAGCAAGGACTCAGTGGCACACATGGCATTGAAAAGATCTTATGACCTATCCTGTCTGCCCTTCCATACTAACTATTAAGCTTTAGAGTCCATTTTTCCCTTAGAGATCCTCTGTGTTTTCCCATGCTTTCTTGAATTCAGATACAGTCCTTGTCTCCACTACAGTATATCCACTGGAAAGTTATTCCATGCATTTCCTCAAATAATTTCTGAGCCTATCCCTTTTCATTTTCATCTTATAAACCTTATTGAAGAACATTCTTTCAACTGAAAGAGGATCTTACGTGAATTTATGCCATGGAGATATTTACATGCCTCTATCATATCTTTCTTCTCCAGCATTTCTTCCAAAGTCTACCTATAAGCCTATGACAAAGACCACTGATCATTTTAGCAATCACCCTCTGTGCCAACTCTATACTATTTATATCCTTTTGAAGACATGGTCTCCAGAAATGCACACAAGACTCCAAATGAGATTCAACAAAGACTTGTACAGTCACTATCACCTCCTTCTTTCTGCTGGCCATTCCTCTCTCTATGCACCCAAGTATTCTTCTTACTTTTGCCATTGTGTTTGTTTGTTTGTTTGTTTTAATGTGGCTTTATTAAAACAACAACAACATACACAGTAAGCCAATGGAAAAGTACAGAAACACCAATCATATATGATACATCCGGATTACCCTACAGCCTTAAGCTAGCCCCATATTTTTTAAATCATTTTCCCACAATATATCACCCCTTCCAGATCAATGTAAATAGTAATAATAAAAGAACCCCCCTCAAACTCTACAACCTACCCCTCTCAACAGCCCCCCCTTCTCCCCTGAGGTGCTGGCTCTTGTCTCACGCACTACCAGCATTAATTACCTTACACACTCCATACATCTTCACAAATGGCTCCCATGCGTGGTCAAAGCACTACTGGCCCATCCAATGTGTGAAAATTACCCTCTCCATACTATATACATCCCATATCCGCACCAACCACTGGGCCAAAGATGGTGGCTCCACCTGCTTCCATGCCAAGGCCAAATTTAATTTAGTTGCATTTATACAATGCTTCGCCAAGGCCAGCTGTTGTCTCTTTGTCCCTGGTACTAATTTGTGAAACAAAAAAATGCCCGGATCCCAGGGGACATTCAACTCCAACAGACATCATATTCGATAACGTATACCTTTCCAGTATCCTTGGATTTTGGGACAACCCCATCATATGTGTGCCAGTGACCTTGGCCCCCACAGCGGCGCTAACATAACCCAGACAATGCAAGATAAGCCCTGGCCAATCTCTCTGGGGTCATATACCAGCCATATAGAAGCTTATAATTATTCTCCCATGCATTAACAGTTAGGGAGAACTTCCACAATTGTCCCTTGATTTGTTCCCACTGCTATTCGGTGTAAGTTAATTGGAGGGCTTGTGTCCAGTAGGCTCGATGTTTCCTTACTTTAAAGGCCCAATTCTGCTTCAAGGCATACAGGGCTGATACCAGACCCCTGGTAGTTGTCCTGTCTTCACACACCAATTCCAACTCAGTAAGTGGCCATGCCACCTGTCGCTGGACCTCTCCACGGCCCATCCAATGAACCACCTGTGCATAGGCAAAAGCATGTTGACTGGGCAGTTCGAATATATCCTGCAACTCCCTAAAAGATAAGAGTTGGCCATTCTCAAAAGCTGCCCAAGACTCCGTAACCTGCCATCCGTCACACCCGAAATACCCCCGGATGTAGCCTGGGCTCAAAAGCCCTATTATCAGCAATGGGAGACAACTTCAGGGTGGACCCCTGCTCCAAAAATAATGATCCCAGCACTGAATAGTGTGTTACACATACAAGTTGCCCCCTCCTCTACTTTTCTGGAGTCCCGCTTTAAGCCAAAACTGGCCTCCCAAATCCGTAGTCCCCACCTGTGCCCTCTCAATAGCCACCCAGCACATATCATTGTCAGGGTTCATCCAATACGCTCCAGGATGGACTTGTGCAGCAGCATAGTACCATTTCAAGTTAGGGACCCCATACCACCCCGTTTACAATTCGCATAGAGTACATGCTTGGCAATGTGAGGATGTTGAGACTATCAAACAAACTTCATGAGGAGGTGCTGCCACTCGTCCAATCTCCCAGGGCACATCAACTGGCAATACCTGAAATAAGTAAAGAAAGCGTGGAAGGACCACCATTTTTAATGTAACTATCCTACCAAACCAGGAAAGAAGCAAGCCAGACCATGCCTCCAGGTTTCGGCGAACCTATCCCAACAAAGGAGCGTAGTTAGCCCTAAAAAGCGTCCACTGTGTGATCTCATCAAGCTTTGCCCTCAAGGCCATCCATCTTTTTCACACCTGATGAAACCCCATCACCGCATGTTGTGCCTATAATTGCCCCACCTCAGACCTCAAAGCCTGGAGGTCCTTATCAAGACAGTGCCTATAATACGCCATATTGACAATCAGGCACCCCCTAGCTGTAGCCTTGTAAGCCTCCCATACTGTAGGCACAGCCACCTCTGAACCAACATGGATCTCAAAGTACTCCTGTATAAAGGCCTCATGTTTTTGAACTGCTTCCGAGCACATCAAAAAAGCTACTGTGCATAGCCCACTGCCTCACAGAAGTCCCCAAATCCTGGTCTACAAAATCCACCCAACAAGGTTCATGGTCGGACCGAGTGATTGGGCCCATCTTAGACCCCCATATCTGTTCCATCAATCTTTGATCAAATAGGAAATAGTCAATTTGGGTATGGACCTGGTGTAGCAGGAAGTAAAAGGTATACTCACGTTGACTAGGGTGAAGGTCCCTCCACACATCTCACAGGTCTAAATCCTTCAGAACACCCATCAAAGCCCTACTAACCCTATGCTGAGCTCGAGGCACCCCACCCAGTGGAAACCAGCCATGCACGCATACACCCATTACAGTCTCCCCCCGCCCCCCTACAATCAGCTTGCTCATGGCAAATGCAGAAGAATTGGCCTAAAGTTTTTAAGAAAATGTACCTGTCCTGCATTGGAGGTGTATACATTAGCAATGGTATACAGGTCCTCACTCACACGTACATTCAGAAACAGCCATCACCTATCCCTGTCTCTCTGTACTCCCTCTACCATATATTGAAGAGTGTTTCATAGCAGTATTGCCACCCCACAATTTTTCCACCCTTTACTATCCGCCGCTGCCCACACTTCTCCATATGGCCCCCTGCTTAACCAAGCCAGACATCCCAGCTGGAGGTGTTCTTTTGCAGAAGGATCATATCACCCCCCCAAAATCTTGCAGTTCTCTAAACAGGAGGGATCACTTATACAAGGAGTTCAGCCCCTTGACAATAAAGGAAATGACCCTTAGTACTATACCTCCTTCTCCTCCTAACCCCCCATGAGATAGCGTCAAACACCATGGCAAGCAGTATATTCACACACCCACATGCAAAGCATCACATCGCTGGCTTCAGTGCACTCCTACAGTATATCAGTCCCTTCACGCCAGTCAACCCCCTCTACCCTGCCCCCTCCTCCCGTCTCCCACAAAAAATTCACATCCCTCCCCATCCCTTCTCTCACCCCTCATCCCAGTCGCCTGACTGCTAGCTAGGCTCGAGGAAGTGGCCCATCTCAGCCCACCAGACCAACCAAGGTGTCTCCCCCCCTCTTTGAGTATCACTATTCCCCCCATTTTTTTGCATCAACTCGCAGATTCATTACACTCCCCAGCCATTACTCACAGCAACAGTAAACTACCCAAACAAGTAACAAAGTGTTAAGCTCTGAGACATCCCCCACCATATTCATGCACATATGTGAGGCTATACTATACTATATGTGCGGGCTCTCACCATGCATACAGCCTCAGTGGTATAACCACAATGTTAGCACCCACATCAAATGCCCACATGGTTACCAACAGTCTTTACAGTACATTACTGCAAAGTGTTCCAGGTCTTCTCTCGCTCATTTGTGGTTCCCACCAGCTTTAGTCCATTTAGGTTGGGTTGGCTGTGTGTTCTGCAGGCATGGCAGTGTGTCATTGTTCACCAGTCCCACCAATCGAAATGCTCACCAGGCTTCCATGACATCTTTTGCACTGATCCTCTTGCCAGTCACTGTAAACTTCATCCAGAAAGGGAAAGACCAAACATATCTGAGCTGCTTCTCGAGAAACATCTCAATTACTGGCTTCATTTCCTGCCGCCGTGCCAAAGTAAAAGCAGAGAGATCTTGATAAAAAGTAATATCCACTCCCTGATACTGAAGATGTTTCTGTGCCCCCCCCCCCCCACTTCACCGTAAAATTAACTCAGCATCCTGGTATTATAGGAAACACATGACAAGGTCCCTTGGTTTGTTGCTTGGGGATTTGCCCAGTGCCCAATGTGCCCGCTCAATGTCCATGTTCTCCACACATGCCACCTCATCCTGGCCCACCATTAATGCCTTGCAGATGGCATGTACTTGCTCTTCCACATTCTCAGGTCCAAGGTCCTCAGGCACACGCGTATATGGACATTATTTCTCCAGCTTCTGTTCTCTAGATCGCCCAGCTTATATGTCAATTTCATTACCTGCACCTTATGCCGATTCACTGTATATTGCAGTTCCATCAATGTATCTGCCTGCTCATCCAATTTAGACTCTGCTTTCTCCATGAACCCACCAAGTTCACAAATGTTGGCATGTATGTCAGTGACTTTAATTCAGATATCATCTCGCATGGCCTGGAACTCTGCTGCCATCTCTTCAAAGTAATGACAGAACTCATGCTTCAGCAAGGCCTACTCTGGTGCATGGTCCACTGCCCTCTCATTGCTGCTGCTCTCCTCTGCATCTGACCCTGCTGAGGCCATGCTCGCAGGGGAGGCTGCATGTGTGTTCATCTGGCCCTTCAGTCTTTGGGACACCCACGGCCTTTCCCGGCTATCCAGCCCTTTATTTTTTTCCACCATCCTCTGCTGTGCTATCTGGTCATGTCCCTGCCAATAATTTTTTCACAGCAGCATCCCTGCTTGCCATTGGGGGGGGGGAGGGGTTTGTTTGTGGCAGGTATGGGAGTTAAACATCTAAGCCGCCATCAGTCAGGCTAATGTCACTTCCTCTCCGTCATTGCCATTTTTACCTGTTTGGCCACTTTAAAATCATCCAATATGATCACCACCAAGTCCCACTCTTCTTTCATGCATTAAAGTACTTCACTCCCTATACTGTACCACTCTTTTGTGTTTTTGCAGCCCAAATGCATTACCTTGCATTTTTTAGCATTAAGTCTTATCTGCCAAATTCCTGAGCATTATTCAAGCTTCACTAGATCCTTCCTTATGTTATCTAGGTCTTCCACAGTGTCTACACTATTGCAGATTTTGGTATAATCTGCAAAAAGACAAACCTTACCTGACAGCCTTTCCGCAATATCACTTACAAAATGTTAACATGAATCGGACCAAGGACACCAGTAGCACACAACCGGTAATGTCCTTCTTTTCAGAGTGAACTTAATTTATTTGTTGCCTCCTATTCAACCAGTTTCTAACGCAGTTGGTCACTTAGGGTCCGTACCTCAGGCATGCATTTATAAATTGCCTATGTGGAATATTGTCAAAGGCTTTACTGAAATCTAAGTATACCGCATCTAGTGCTCTCCCTTAGTCCAACTCTCTGGTCAATGAATCAAAGAAATTAATCAGATTTATCTGAAAAGACCTGTCTCTAGTAAAACTATACTGCCTTGGATACTGTAATCCATTGGATTCCAGAAATCTCACTATCTTCTGTTTTAGTAGAGTTTTCATTAATTTACTCACCACAGAGGTCAGACTAACAGGCTTGTAGTACCCAACTTCTCTGCTTGGGGGAGGGGTCAAGGTCATCACAGCTGTGGCTATGTTTTTTTTGTTAGCATTTAGTTGGTGTCAGGGTCTGTGTTCCCAAAGCAGGGAACACGGGACCATTCAGTAAGTATATTCCCTCTGTGGTAAGTGCAGGGCAGAATCTGGGAACATCTCCTGCATATACCGCAAAGGCTTTTTACTTACCGCACCTTAACTTCTGCAGTTAAAGTGCAGTAAGTGCAAAACCTCACCATGCTTTTGTAAACATAGGTCTAGTGATTTAGCAAGTGTTTTTTCAGTCCTTTTTTGTGTATTGAGTAAGAATTTGATAACTATTACATTGTTTTGGGGTTTTTGTGCATGTTTTACTGAAAGCTAATAGCTGCAACATATTGTGGTAAGGAGGGTGCAGCACAGCCCTGGAAAACAAAGAAAAAAGAAACCTTTTCTTCCATAAGGGGGATGGGCTCACCTAAGCACATGTTCCAAAATGAAAGCAGTGGAAAAACCCACACTTGCAAAGCTAGGCTGAGGCCACACCCAGACTCCAGGGCAACTATAGGAAGTGATAGGAGACACCTGTGGGTGGGGCCAGGAGAGAGAGCACGCTTGCAAACATTTAAGCACAGGCAAACAGAGAGAGCAGGAAGCGTCAGCAAGACCGGCAGGAGAGAAGCAAGACACGGGAACAGCTTGAAAGACGGCAGTCGGGAAAGAGCCAGAATCCAGACTAATTGCACTCCTTCCAGGAGAGAGGAAGCGAGAAGGCTAGCTGTGAGGAAGCTGGAGCAGGAGGTCTCAGCTCCATCTGAAGAGGAACAAGTCTTCAGGCTTGGAGAGCCTAGAAGAGCTAGAGACAAACACTGCAGTGATCCCCCAGGCAGCTCTGATTCAGAGGACGCTACTCCTAGGAGATGCCCTTGCTGTAAAAGGTCTACAGTCAAGCTCAGAGGTAGGACGGGAAAGTATGAGGGAGTTAATGTGTGTGACTCTGACTCATAAATAAGTATACCCGATTCTGAGGAAGAAGCTATACCTTATGGGACGCATGCCATGGGACGAATGCTTTTACAGATAAGGTAAAGCAAACAAAGCCTTTAAATGTTTTACTAAAGGGAAAGAAGTCTGAGAACACTAATATAATCCCGGGGAGAAGAAGGGAAGTTCAGTGGGAAAGACTGTTCAAGCTTGTAAAGGAAGTAAAACCTGAAATCCATGAACCTGTCCAAGCCCCACAGTCATGTAATGCAGAGGAAGACATGGAGGTGGAATTCTGTGGAGAGGAATCTGACTCCACAGACTCCCAAATGGAATGTTCTTTGTGCATAATCTCTGACTGAGGAAAGCTAAGGGTTTAATAGGAAGGAAACCCAGGAAACAGTTATCCTGATTATTGTCACTAAGAAGCTTTAGAGAGAGAAGGAAATCTCATGGTTAAAGCTACAAGAACTTGTGCTGAGTGAAAGTTTAAACACAGCAGTTTTAGTTTCTGTGCTGACAAGCAGAGAAGTATTTTAAAGGTAAAACCTGAAGCAGCTAAGGGAAGCTAAAAGGTTTGCTGGACTCTGCTGTTAAATACTAGTTCAATTCTGTTTGTTTCTGGAAGAAGAAATTCTTTTGTTAAAGAGCTGGAAGAAACTGCTCATTGATAACACTGCTGAAATACACTTTTTGTAAAGAAAGTTTATTTGGAGAAAACATCCTTTTTTCTGTTGTGGTTGGAGCCTTCTACAAAGGTCTGTTTGCAAAGCTGAAATTTAAAACAAAAAATTTAATAAATTTTCCTGTGTTGGCCAAAAATACCACTTGGACTGCTTTTTGCACGCAACTACACATTCAGAGGTCTTAGCCCTGAAGCTTAAAGCAACATACAAGATACAAGATGGCCCGCCGCTTTCACTAGGCAACCGCCTAGTGGGGGCGCCATCGCCACAATATAGAAACATAGGCCATGTGGTCTTTTTCTGCCGTCATGTTTCTATCTAGCCTGTCCTTCCATATCAACTATAACAGTCCCCTTTTTACCTTTAGAGATCCTCTTTGTTTGTCCTATGCTTTTTTGAATTCAGATACTGTCCTTGTGTCCACCACCTCTACTGGGAGACGATTCCACACATTTACCACTCTTTCTGTAAAGAAATATTTCTGAATATGACTCCTGAGTCTATCCCCTTTCACTCTCATCCTATGTTCCCTCATAGCAGAGCTTGCTTTCAATTGAAAGAGATCCTGCTGTGCATTTATGCCACGGAGGTATTTAAATGTCTCAATCATATTACCCCTATCCTGCCTTTCCTCTAAAGTATACATATTAAGATCTTTAAGTCTGTCCTCATATACTACTGTACAAAACAAAGACCATTAACCATTTTAGTAGCCACCGTCTGCAACAACGCCAACCTGCTTATATCCTTTTGAAGGTGTGGTCTCAAGAATTGCACACAATACTCCAAATGATGCAGCACCAGAGACCTTTACAGAGGCATTATTGCCTCTTTTTTCTGCTGGCCATTCCTCTCCCTATATACCCAAGCATCTTTCTGGCTTTCACAGTCACCTTTTCTACCTGTTTAGCTACTTTAAGATCGTCAGACACAATTACGCCCAGGTTCCGCTCTGCTTTTGTGGACAGAAGTACCTTACCCCCTACACTGTACCATTCCTTGGGCTTTCTGCAGCCCAAATGCATGACCCTGCATTTTTTAGCATTAAATTTCAGCTGCCAAATTCTAGACCATTCTTCAAGCTTAGCTCATGTTATCTACTCCTTCCTGGGTGTCTACTCTATTGCAGATTTTGGTATCATCCACAAACAAGAAAACCTTACCCATCAGCCCTTTCACAATATCACTAACAAAGATGTTAAACAGAATCAGACCGACAGATCTCTGTGGCACACCACTGTTAACCTCTTTCTCCTCAGAGTGAGCTACATTTAACTGTACCCTTTGTCGCCTCCCAGTTATACAGTATCTATATAATTAAAATAGTGTTGATTAGATGAGATAGATCACAGGGACGTTCTAAACTAAATTGGAAGACTTATTCCTCTCTGCAGCATTGTCTATATGTGAGTTGCTAAGCCTTTTTAGACTAGACTGTTGGTCAGTTAGATAGGATATGTGATGGATTTTCTTTATTTGTTACTTGCAGAGACATTTATATATTTTGTTTATTTAACAGATTTATTTCCCATACTATCTAAAGGTCTAGGCAGCTTATGACATCATATATATCATTCAGCAAAACTCAACATTAATCAAATATATTAATAACTAGGAACAAAAACAAAAAATCTAATATACCATCAATGTTCAAAAACAATAAAATAACTTTAAAGGAAAACAAATCAAAATTGCATATCATAAAACTTAAGTGCTTGTTTACTAAAGTGTGCTAAGCAGTTAGTGTGGGATTTAATGTATGTTAACCAGTAGTGTGGCCTTGTGCTTTTGGATACCTTATGCTAAAAATAGTGTGATAAAAACCCTACATTAGCTGCTTATCATGGTATGGAGCAGGAATGATGTAACTTATGGGCAGGACTGTAGGGTGTGGACTGTACAGACAGCGCATGGTACATTATCACTGTCAAGACTGCTGATAGTACTGGGGCATTTAATGCCACCTAAAGAGGTATTGTAAAGTGTACCTGTGCTATCAGCCTGCTTAGCATGGCCCTGATACTCCCCAAGGGGCACCTAATTTCCAATGCAGCTTCTCTACCTGCCGCCGCCCCCGATCACTATTTCCAACCTGCAATCACCAAGCCAAATCCTTAATCACCATCCCAAACATCCAATTACCACCCCACCCTTGATCATCATCCCCAACATCCAATCACCATTCCAAATAGCCAGTCACCTTCCCCATCCTCCTTGATCACCCAGTCAGGATAGCCCTCATCACCAACCCTTATGATAGCATCTCACATTAAGAACTCCCCACATCGTCATCCCAAACTATCCCTATCCACTAAGTAACATTCTCCTCTTTCTTACCTCCTCGTATAACCTTCAACTCTCTTCCACTGCTCCTACTCACAAACATGGTCATTGCCTTGACCTAATTTTCTTCTCTAACTGCTCACCTTCCAACTTCTCTAACTCTGTCCTTCCTTTATCTGACCACCACCTTTTAAGTCTTATTATTCATCATCCTTCACCTCAGCCTCATCCTGCTTCCACTAATCTATTTAGAAACCTTCTTGCTATTGATCCCTTAGGTCTCTCCTCCACTATTTCCTCTCCCCTTTCATCCATTCTTTCTTCTAATTCTATTGATGAGGCTGTGGCCTCCTATAATGCTGTACTCTCCTCTGCTTTGGATTCTCTTGCTCCCCTCATCTCACGTCCTGTTAGGCATTCTCCTCCACAGCCTTGGCTCTCTCCTTTTGCCCGCTATTTGTGCTCCTGTGCCCGCTCTGCTGAGCGTGCCTGGCTCAAATCTCACTCTCATGCTGACTTTCTCCACTTTAAATTCATGCTCGTCTCCTTCCAATCAGCCATTGCACTTGCCAAACAAATCTACTTCACCCATCTGACTAACTCTCTTGTCTCTAATCCTCGTCGTCTTTTTTATACACTCAATTCTCTCCTCAGTGTGCCCCCACCTCTGGCTCCTACCTCCCTTCCTGCCCAAACCTTGGCACAGTACTTCCATGACAAAATCCATAAAATCACCCTCCATTTCACTACCTCCTCTTCTTCCCCCCCTTTTTCCCAACTCTCCCCCTTACTTCTTCTTCCCTTTCTTCCTTCCCTCTGGTCTCTGATGAGGAAACAACGCTCCTCCTTTCTTCCTCTAAGCTGACTACCTGTCTTTCTGATCCTATGCCCACCCACCTCCTTAGCTCCATTTCTTCCACTATCATCCCTTCCATCACTCATATTCTCACCCTATCGCTCTCCACCACTACCTTCCCTTCTGACTTCAAGCATGCTATTGTCACACCCCTCCTCAAGAAACCCTCACTCGATCCCTCCTGTCCTTCTAACTTTCATCCCATCTCTCGCCTTCCCTTCATTTCTAAATTACTTGAGCGTGCTGTCTACCACTGCTGTCTCAACTTCCTCTCCTCTCATGCCCTCCTAGATCCTTTACAATCCAGTTTCCGTCCCCTATATTCTACCGAAACTGCTCTTACCAAAGTCGCCAATGATTTGTTTCTGGCTAAGTCCAAAGGCTTTTATTCTGTCCTCATTCTTCTGGATCTCTCTGCTGCCTTTGACACCGTTGACCACAATCTTCTTCTTATCACCCTGTCTTTACTCAGTTTCAAAGGCTCTGTACTTTCTTGGTTCTCCTCCTATCTCTCCCACCGCTCTTTCAGTGTATACCCCTTTACCTGTGGGTGTACCTCAAGGTTCTGTCTTAGGTCCGCTCCTCTTCTCTCTATATATCCAATCCCTTGGTGCCCTTATCTCTTCCCATGACTTTCACTATCATCTCTATGCTGACGACTCTCAAATCTACCTCTCTACGCCTGTTATCTCTCCTGAACTTCAAGCTAAGATCTCGGCCTGCCTCTCTGACATTGCTTCCTGGATGTTCTACTGCTGCTTGAAGCTTAACATGGCCAAAACTGAACTCCTTGTCTTTCCCCCTAATGCCTCGCCTCCTCCTTCCCCTTTCTCAATCTCTGTGGATAACTCTGTTATCCTTCCTGTCTCTTCGGCATGGAACCTTGGTGTTATCTTTGACTCATCTCTTTCCTTCTCTTTACATATCCAAAACATTGCTAAAACATGCCGTTTCTTTCTTTACAATATCTCCAAGATTCACCCTTTTCTCTCTGATAACACTACTAAACTGATTGTCCGCTCTTTAATCACCTCCCGCCTTGATTACTGTAACCTTCTCCTTGCTGGCCTCCCTGCTAACCACATCTTTCCTCTCCAGTCTATTCAACATTCTGCAGCTCGTCTGATTTTCCGTCAGTCTCGTTTTTCACACATTACTCCTCTTCTCATGTCACTTCACTGGCTCCCCATCCGCTTCCGTATCCAGTTCAAACTCCTCCTTCTAACCTATAAATGTATTCATTCTTCTGCCCCTCATTACCTTTCATCCCTCATCTCTACCTACACCCCCTCTCGCCTACTCCGCTCATCTAATTGTCTTCGTTTATCTATGCCTTTTATTCGTACTGCTAATTCTAGACTTCGCTCCTTTCAACTGGCTGCACCCTTTTCCTGGAATTCTCTACCTGTCTCTGTCCGCCAAGTCTCCTCCCTGGCCATCTTCAAATCCAAATTGAAATCCCATTTTTTTTCACTATTGCTTTTTGTTCCTAACTCGTCCTTACTTGTTCTCTCCATAAACATTTATTCTTGTCTTGTTAATTGTTAATTGTATTATCTAATTTATTTCATATTTTGTCTTGACTAGATTGTGAGCTCTAACAGGCAGGGACTGTCTCTTTTTATGTTTGTACAGCGCTTCGTATGTTGCAGCGCTTTATAAATGCTTAGTAATAATAATAATGATAATAATAATAACATTGACTGATACTCCCACACTCCCCAACCTTCCCCCCTCCCCACTTTTTATGGGTATTCTATTTATGAATTTATTATCCACCTCCTCACTGTAGTTCAAGGAGAGGTGCAATAAATATATATAAGTTCCAAATACAACAATTGAATATATCATGGCTATTTCTACTAACGTCCCAGACATATCAAATTCATATACAACAAGCACACAGACATCATGATTCATTATACTATCATGTTTTTATATTACCCTGGCAGTTATGAGGGATACCTGGGTCCATCATGTCATGTACCTTAAGCTACCTTAAATAAATGTGCCTTCAGTCTCTTATGAAATTCTCCTATATCTGATTCTACACAAGAATGAGCATTCCATAATGAGGGCATAAAAGGGAGACTATCCCTGTCCATGCAGCCTGCTTCTTCCCATTGCCAGTGTGGAAAAATGTAAATACATTGTATACGTGGCCTAACAAGAAGCCATAGTCATGGTTTTGATGACCTTAACCCCCCCCCCCCCCCAAACACAGAAAGCCCGTTCTAAGCACAAACACTAATGTTTACCATGCACTAAAACACATGCTATGTGCTTACTGGTCTTTAGTAAACACGTCCCTATGTTTTTAAAACAAGGATCATCATCTGAGCACTTTTACTTTAGATAACACTGTCCTTTAACAACCATCATATATCCAAAGTCCAAAGATATAATTTATATCCTCGTTATGTTCAAAACTACTATAATTAACTTTTATTTTTATTAGATTGTAGTTAAAAAGAAAATTAAAAAGAATACAAAACTATTATGCCTCAGAGGCATGAAAAAACACAACAGAAGAAACAATATCATCAACAGCCAAAATTAGTGCCTACCAACTAGATTTAGCTTCTCCTACTCCAAAAATGAAATACACATCATTTTCCTGATCTTTCCTTTAAGCCAAAAGCTGTGGAGGTTGCAAGTGATCATGGAATACATAACTATGCTCTTGAAAGCCAATAATAAATTTACGACTGTAGTTTAGAAAATATAGAACAGAATGCTGGTTTAAGAGATAAGAAACCTTTCTGCCTAGACTAGGTAGCTCTAGTAACATCAGGAAAAAATTGTACTTTATCACCACAAATAAGAAATTCTTTTTTCTTTAAAATAATATTTAAATATAGAACATCTATTCAGATCAGAGACTATTGTAACCAAAAAAGTAGCGAGAGTAGACATGATATCTTGTAAAGAGTAAAAGAAATGTAGCTGAGTCTAACTGGTTTATAGACCCTTCCAATTGATCTTAACTTCACAATATTCCTTGGCAGATAACTACAATTGATCAACCTTATATTATCTGCCTCTTCCATCAAGTGACTGCTCAAAGAGGCTTCCTCTATAAAACCAAGCTCTGTGTGAATTTTAACAGGTTTTTTTTTAATACTGCTTTATCATTTCAGTTAAAGCAGTTTACATTGTAACTTAAACTTGGTAATGTACATTAAATAAGGACATTGAAAATGTGGAATATTTTTTTTTCTGAGACAATGGAGAGTTAAGTAACTTGCCCAAGGACACAAAGCATGCTCATGGGAATGAAACACTGTTCTCTTGGTTCCTGAACCAATGCGCTAACCATTAGGCTACTCTTACATGTCGCACTGAGATTACCTGAGAGGCATAGGTTAGGACACTGTGTAGCAAGCTAGATTTTACTAAGTGTTCTTTCCCTCCCACCCACCCAAGGCATAATCTTAGCTTTATAGGCTTTTAAACCTATTAGAGGGGAAGAGGTGGTCAAATTCAATTTCTGGTTCAGCTAGTTATTAGACCAGGATTAGATTGATTAATCTTGAGGTGAACTAAGTCCCTTAAGCTAATTAGGTTTAGTTGTATCAGTACAAATATCCCTTAGCAACTTTAAGCAGACAACTTAAATAGTGAAACTAAACCTTAAAACTACGATGCAGATAGCAGTTCAGAAGCGAGATGGGAGCTACCAGCCTTTCGCACTGAGTGTCACATGTATGATTTTCTCCCAGTTGGTGAGGGGTCTTATGTGTGCACTAGGTGCAAGAAGTTCTTTGCCCTCAGGGAACGAATCCGATATTTGGAGGCTAGAATGGCAGACTTGGAGGACATGTGGAGACAGAGAAGTATATAGACGTGACTTTCAGGGACATAGTACTAAAATCCAACCTCTAGTTTGGCAGCCTCTATTTGCCATGGAGGAGAGAGGTCATGTGAAAGGAAAGCATAACCTTGATATGGCAGGAAGTGATCCTGTAGCTACGACCTGTCCTTCAGGTGATGTAAGACCCTCTCGTACCAAGGAGATTTCTCCAGGGACATGTGCCCATGAGGGAAGGGTCAGGATGGCCATGATAGTTGGTGATTCAATCATTAGGCATGTAGATAGCTGGGTGGTTGGTGGATGTGTGGATTGCCTGGTAACATGCCTGCCTGGTGCAATGGTAGTTGACCTCACGCAACACCTAGACAAGGTTTTAGAGAGAGCTAGAGAAGAGTCTGCTCCCTTGGTACATGTTCATACTAATGAATAGGAAGGTGTAGGAGGGAGGTTCTAGAGGCCAAATGTAAGCTTTTAGGTAGGAAGTTGAAATACAGAATTTCCAGGGTGGCATTCTCCAAAATGCTTCCTGTTCCACACGCAGGACCCAAAAGGCAGACAGAGCTCCGGAATCTCAATGCATGGATGAGATGATGGTTCAAAGAAGAGGGTTTTGGATTCGATAGGAACTGGACAACATTCTGGGGAAGGGAGAGGCATTTCAAAAAGGATAGGCTCCACCTTTAAATGGGATAGAATCAGGCTGCTGGCATTAACCTTTAAAAAGGAGTTAGAGCAGCTTTTAAAAGAGATAATAGGGGAAAGCCAATAGTTGCCCAAGAGCGCATGGTTCAGAAGGATGTATCCTTGAAGGATACTAGCAAAAGAGGGAAGTTAGGGCATCCCAATAGAGATGATGTCCTAATGTACAGAGCTGAAAGATTCCAACTTACCTCTATCAACTCTTAACTAGATTAATGTGAATAAAATACAACCTCTAAAATAACTGCATGCAAATGCTAGCAGGCTTATTCCATTCTGGACTTAGATCCCTTCTATACGTCCATACTAACTATTCATGGCACAGAATCAGGCCCTAGAAGTCTTAAAAAATAAGGTGGGAGAGTTAAAAGAAAGGTTAGATATGATTGGCATCACAGAGACCTGGTGAAAGGAGGACTACCAATGGGACATTGTGATACTTGGGTATAAACTATATAGCAATGATAGGGTAGATTAAACTGGTTGAAGGAGTTGTGTTCAATGTTATGGAGAGGGCATATAATCACATAGGATTAAAGTTTTGCATGAAACAAAATACACTTTAGAACCTCTATGGATAGAAATTCCATGTAAAAAGGGGAAGGCAGTGGCAGTAGCAGTGTACTACCGACCTCCTGGCCAGAATGAACATCTGGATGATGCAATGCTAAAAGAAATCAGGGAAGCTAACAAAAGTTACAACATAGCAATAGTAGGTGATTTTCAATTACCGCAGTATAAACTGTGTCAGTGTCACAGCAGGAGATGCTAGGGAAATAAAGATTCTAGATTAAATAAATGACTGCTTCTTGGAACAGCTTGTTCATAAACTGACAAGAGTGGAAGCTATTATGGACCTAGTCCTTAGTGAAACACAGGAACTGGTGCAAGAGATAAAGGTGTTGGGGCCACTTGGCAATAATGGTTATTAGCATGATCACTTTTGATTTAATAAATGGAAGCAGGAAATCTACAGTGCTACCTTTTAACTTTCAAAAGGGAGACTATGATAAACTGAGGAAAATAGTTATGAACAAACTAAAAGGAGCATGGGAGTTAATTAAAAAGAGTATCTTGGAAGTCCAGACCAGATGTATTCTACACTTTAAGAAAAGTGGAAAGAAGGCCTAAAAACTGCCATCAGGGTTTAAAGGCAAAGTCAGAGAGGCTGTTTAGCCAGAAAAAAACATCTTTCAGGAAAAGGATAAAAGAGCCAAATGACAAAAATGGGAAACAACATAAAACACTGGCAAGGGAGGAGTAGCCTAGTGGTTGGGGCAAGGTACTTCAGGCCGGAAGGTTGGGAGTTCAAATCCCACTAGAGGACAGCAACCTTGGGCCGGAAGGACTGGGGTTTCTAGTCCCACAGATGCTCCTTGTGGTCTTGGGCAAGCCACTTAACCCTCCATTACCCATGTTCCCTGTAGGTACTAGTGTATGTGTCTCATATCCCCGCGTGTTAAATGTATCCCCCAATTGTGCTGTGACCGCTTTGACTGAAGGATAAGGCGGTATACAAAACTGTCTGTCTAAATAAATAAAAGTAGGATGCAAGGAATTAGTAAGGCAGACAAAGGGGTATGTTTACTAAACTGTGCACTTGTGCAGGGCGCACTTGAGCGTGCAAAAATGATGCTCTTAAGTGCCCCGCATGATTGCGTGTCACACTAATGGGCCCCGCACACGTGTGACGAACAAACGCACGTGTGCGATGCGGTACTGTGTGATAGAGGTGGGGAAAGGCGAAAGGAGGGCGGACGAAGGCCCCCGAGGGGCGGAGAGACGGGGGTCAATGGGTGGAAAGTGGGAGGGGAGAGGCTCCCCGCACAGGAGCGGGGCCGAATTTACAAGTAAAAACTACCGCGAGTGAAACACTCACGGTAGACTGCAATTAAATGGAAGAGAAACCATTTCCGTCAGCAATGTACAGCAAAACCGGGGAAACCTAAAAGAAGTGAGCAGTGTGATACATGTGCACAGAACAAAATGTCAAATAAACAATGGAAATGACCACAACAAAAACTTTAAAAATTATAATCCAGCTGGACAACATTGACATCAATGGCCAACAATAAAAAACACTCCCAGGAAAGCTCCAAGAAAAAGGAATGATTTATGGAAGGGTCTACGGAGCATAGACCCTTCCATAAATCATTTCTTTTTTTGGAGCTTACCTGGGAGTGTTTTTTATGTTGCCCATTGATATTACTGGTGCCCAGCTTGGTTATGTTTGTTTTCTCCTTTCTTTGAGGTCATTTATGAGGTTTATTTGCCCTTTTGTCACCATACAAGGTGAATGAGTCCACAGTAAAATTGTGCAGAGGTTTTCTGAGCCGTTCGGTCAGGTTAACTAGCTCCAGGGACTGCACCACCTCTGTGGCCACAGTGTGGTGTAGCAGACACAGCCAGTGCCTGTAGGACCAGAGGGTCACAGGTTCAAATCCCAGCTAGGGCTCATAACAACCCAGTCCCCACAGTTTTACCCACCACAAAACAGTGATAGTCAGGACACCCCTGCATTGCAGAGCACATAAGCATGGTGCAAACACCCATATTTTACCCTACACCGCACACAAACCATACCAATGGCCATTACCTACAGCCAATTCCTCCAAATTCAATCCTGGAGTGCCACAACTCAATCCGGTCACATGCTTTTTCCAAGATAAGAAAATGTCAGCATGTTGGTGGAAGGGTACAGGTGGTGGAGGGGGCAGTGGCTGCAAGCCACAGCACACAGTGGCCTAGGCCTGTGCAGGCTGGCACGGTCCACCGCAACAGACAGGCTCTGTCGCATGTACAGTCATGGCCCCCCCAGGGAATGCAGCACATCTGTGGCAACACAGTGGTGCAGTGCCCAAAGACAGTGTGTGCAAGAACAGAAAGGTACAGGTTTAAAGCCCAGCTGGGGCTACTGCCAAACCTGTCCACATATTTTTCCCACAACTAAACCGTGATAGTAAGGACAAAACTGTATAGCTGAGAACATATGCATTGTTAATACGCCTATATTTTACCACACCAATCACAGACACCATAAACAGGCACATTACCTAGAGCAGAGTCTCCCAAATGCAGTCCTGGAGGGCCCCACACCATTCAGGTCCCATGCTGCCTCTAATAATGATGCCTGTGCTGCATATCTATGCACCACCCCCATGGTATGCAGATGTAGCTCATGCATATTTATGAGGGACAGCATAAAAACCCGAACAGTGTTTGGAACACCAGGACTGGAGTCGGGAAACCCTGCCGTAAAGCAGCAGCCAACAGGGCCAGACACACCCACACACCCCCCCACAGGCCGCATTGGGCAATGCCTCCTGGAGAGGCAGGACATTGGGCCCTGCCTGTATCTCCCAATACTAGCAGTTGCAAACCTTAGCAATGCCGCCCTACACCTGGGTATACGGTACACAGCTATCAAACGCTTCCTATGATAACTGGCATATATCAATTCCTACGTTAAGCACATTTTGGTCATTTAGCTCCACCATAACAATCATTCTGATGTTTGCAGTGTGTGCTGCAGGTCTGGTCCCTGACAGTGTCTACCACCCTGGGGGGTGACCCCCAACAGTATTGAGTACCATATCCATGCCTGTACTGTGCCCAGGACTGGTGTGTTGGTTATGGCTGCTGACCTCCTCTATAGTAGCACAATGCTGGCATAGGTGTGGGGGTGGCCGTCTGTCTATCCAGTGTGTGGTGGCTGCAAACACCTTCCACAGCCCACACTGCCAGCAATGTTGTCAGTATTGGGCTACCAATGTGCATAATGAGGAGCAAGGTACCATGGGTATAGGCTGGACAGGGTGGCCTGGCCAGGGTGCATCTGCACAGGGCATAGGGCACTGACTGGTACATTGTAGTGCCCGGCCACCACCTACACAGACTGGGTGACCTCAGTATGTCCTGCTGAGAGATCACTCTCACCCTGACTGGGCAGTGACCACAGCATGGCTAGGCACCCCCATAGTGCTATGTTGTATTTCTCTTGTGTGGTAAAGATGGGTTTCCTTTTTGGGGCCCAGTCATTGATATGTATGCTTGCTGTATATGCTGACATTCCAGTTCTGGGTGCATGTATCTCCACTGGGAACATGCACTATGGACTAACTAGCAGACTGTTTGTAGCTGGTATGTGTCTTGCTGGAGTGGCTTGCAGGGTGCAGTGGCTGATGGCTTGCTGCAGGAGAATAACAGATGGTGGTGGGGTGCAGCTTACCATATCCAGACCTAATGTTTGTCTGCTATTGTGTTATGGATGTGTATAGAGCTGCATTGACTGCCCTGGGGAGGTGTGTGTTCCTCAGCAGGCACCCTCTAAAGCACCCTATAAGCAACATTCTAGGGTGCCTTGGCGGACAAAACACTTTAAAATGTGCCTTATAGGGCGCCTTATGTTAACACGCTTTGAGGGTGTGTTTGCTAGTAATGATAATTAAACTAAAAATAACATGCCCCCTAAAGCACTTTCCCCCATAACATACAATATGCCTCAGCCAGCCTTGTTCATTGAGTACAGTGGGGGATTGAACCCCTGATCCCTGCACCATTGGTAAGTGCCTTCACCATTGTGCTGTTGCTCTGCTCCTTTGTTTGCACATCAGCGTGCCACTTATACCTCTCAGTATTAGAATGCTGCCAAAAACATCAGTGTGCTGCTTTATGCAGCCCAGTATTTCTCTGTCTCATAAATTGACACCTCAGTCAGTGTCATTGAGCACTGTGGGAGATTGAACCCCTGCTCCCTGCACCATTGGTAACTGCCTTAACCTTTTTGCTGTGGCTCTGCTCTTCTGTTTGCACATCAGTGCGCCACATATGCCTCCCGCACAGCTATCCGATGCGCTAAGGTGCGGGGCGCACAAGGGCGCATATGTCAATCACGGCTTTTCTTCTTCAGGACGGAACGCCCACTCCTTATATGGCACCCGCACAGTACCGGGGCCCGCACTTTACCGGGGTTTTAGTAAACATGCCCCAAAGAGAGAATTTGAAAAAAAAAGCTTGTCATGGAAACAAAAACATATAATAAAAACTTTTTCAAGTATATTTGTAACAAAAAACCTGTGAGAGAGTCAGTTGGACTACAGGATAATAGAGAGGTAAAAAAAGTGCTAAGGAAAGATAAGGTCATAGTGGAGAGACTGAATGAATTCTTTGCTTCACTCTTTACTGAAGAAGATGTAGGGAACTTACCCATGCTGAAATTGTATTTAAAGGTGATGATATCAGAAGAACTGAAAGAAATATCGATAAACTGGGAAGATATATTACAAGTATTTGATAAACTGAAGAATAGTAAATCACCTGGACTGGATAGTATATATCTGAGGGTATTGAAAGAACTAAAATATGAAATTACAGACCTAGGGGTATGTTTACTAAACTGCGGTAACGTTACATACCGCACGTTATGTAACGTTAATGCGCGTTAACGTTACTTAACGATCGTTAATGTCCCCGGCCGCGGTAAACACCACAGAAGGTGGAGAGAGGGTGGAGAGAAGGGGTCAATAGGTGGAGATTGGGCGGGGAGAGGCCCCTTTCACACTAACGCACTGAACTGAAGGGCTGAATCCTACCGCAAATGAAAACCTGCCGTTAGATGCACATTTGCAGGAGGGAGAAACCATTTCAGTGTCAGCAATGTACAGCCTAGACAGGGAGCCCATAATATGTGATAGTAGTGCTCCATTTTCAGCAACACCATAGTGCCAAAGTATGAATGGCCACTATGGCGATGGTGCAAATGGGGCATAGGGGGCCGCAGGCGGGACATGTAGCATGGGCAGCTGGGGCACAGGGTGGACCAGGCGGGTGCCTAGGTGGCACATAGGAACATAGAAACCGGAAATCAGCAAGACAGAAGCTGACCAAGGCCAAACACAATCCACCTATATCTACATGGTTCACCCTAGCCAATAGTTGCTAGGGCACTGACCTGACATCCCCCCAGCCATCCCGCCCCCATGTGGAAGGGACAAAATATTGGTAGGCAGTGATGGGGGGGGATGTGAGGATGTCCATATATTGCCCCCCACCCCGGGATCCGCTCCCTAGGCGGCACCTACCTACACAGTGGATGGCCTGGGACTGTGCACTACCAGCACTGACAGCAAATGACCATGTTAGCTTGGCAGGGGGGGGGGGTGCCCGTGCTGGAGGGGGCAGTGCCACCTCCCTGCAGTGGACCTAGGCTATGCCCTGCATCAGTACGTGGTGTGCAGTGCAACATACAAAGTCTGGCTGAGGAAAGGTACAGGTAGCCCCAGGGACTATTGTGCATCTGTGGCAACAGTGTGGTGCAGTACACCCAGCCAGTGTGTCCAGAAGCATAGGGTCACAGGTTCAAGCCCCAGCTGTGGTTCTTGCAGAGCATGTCCCTATGTTTTACCCTACAATGCAGATACAACAGCAACATGTGCAAAGCCCAAAGCAGCGGCGAACAGGGGTACAAACACCCACCTATACAGGCTCCACAATCCAAAGATGCATGGAGAGTCAGGCTGTTGGCCCCAGCATTGAGCTGCAGTTATCACCAGAGCACTACTACTACCCCCTGCACAGTTTAGCAATGTCAGCACTGTGATCAGGACCAGTGTGGCAGGCAGAGTTGCCAACCACCCCTATCTTTGTACAATGCTGCAATAGGAGTGAGCGTATGTGTATGTCTATCCATTGTTCTGTGGCTGCCCACCCTTCACTGTGCCCAAAATGTCCCACTGTTACCAGTGTTAGCCTGAATAGGTGCATAATGAGGAGCAAGGTATTTTGGGTATGGCCCGGACAGGGCAGATTGGCCAGGATGCATCTTCACAGGGTGTGGGGCAATGGCTGGGACACTGTAGTGCCTGACCACCACCTGCATGGACAGGGTGGCCACAGCATGGCATGCTGGGAGGGCACTCACTCTGACTGAGCAGTGACCATGGCAGGTCTAGGTTCCCACATAAAGCTCTACACTATCTGCCTCCAGTGCCATATTTGTGTTCTCCAGTCCTGGGGTCCCAATCACTGAGTTGCCTGCTTGCTGCACATAGTTTCTCTGTGAGTTGGTTGGTGGACTGTCTGCAGTTAGACTGTGCATGGTCAGAACACTTTTAAGGTGTAGTTTGACTGTGCTATCTGCTAGTGACTGGCAGACAGTGGTGGGAGGCAGTTGGGGTTTTCCAGACCCTACCCCCAGCATTGCTGCTGGTCTGCCACTGTTCCAGTCATAAATATGGCTCTGGCCCACCAAGCCTGGAGGGCTGTCTCATACAAACAGGATGGAGGTTGCAGGGCAGGGATACCTGTTCTTTACCTACAAAAAAGATGATGTGGGCCCTTTTGGGGATGTAGCATATACCACTGCGACCTATAAAGGCACTGCTACACATATGTCATGCAATTCTAGGAACCCCTATGCCCTGATAACAGCTGCTCATGTCAGCCAGACCCTAACACGTGCTACACAGCAATCTGGCTGGTGTCTGGTCCCACAGGGCCACATGTGACTGCAGGATACAGATGGACACCAAATTACCTTTGGTTGCACTGCAAGGAACACCTGTCACACACTGGTAGTGATGGGGATGTACAGCAGGACCTATCTTTAGCACCACATGTACTGAGGACCTAGTGCTGGGCACCCATCCTATCCCTCAGGGTGAACACAGAACCTGCACAATGGCATGGTCTGTAGCTACTCTGTGCCAGTATCACACACTGTCAGTTCATCTTTCCAAGCTGAGGTACCGGAGAGGTGCTGACCCCATTTGGTGATCAGCTGTTGACTGCTATTCAGCATGTGCATTGCATCATGGTTACTGGTGGGGTTACCCTATCCTGGCACTCAGAGCAGACAGTTTGTGCGGTGACCTGCAGTCCTTCTGTACCCAGACATTGCTGTGACATACACCATGGAGATATAGCCTACTGCAGTGTTTCCCAACCCAGTCCTACGGGGCACACCGGCCAGTCAGGTTTTCAGGATATCCCTAATGACTATGCATGAGATATATATGCATTAGAGATATCCTGCCAACCTGACTGGTTTGTGGCCCTCCAGGGCTGGATTTGGAGACCCCTGCCTTACACCTCTGTCATTTAAGATTGTGAGTGGGCAAGGTGCAGATGTCCTAGACATCGAAAGGGTATATAGAATGTGACACATTCCTCCTCGATTCTCACCACCACCAAAAAGTTGTCTAATAGACAATATTTTGGTGGTGTGAGAATCGAGGAGGAATGTGTCACATTCTATATACCCTTTCGATGTCTAGGACATCTGCACCTTGCCCACTCACAATCTTAAATGACAGAGGTGTAAGGCAGGGGTCTCCAAATCCAGCCCTGGAGGGCCACAAACCAGTCAGGTTGGCAGGATATCTCTAATGCATATATATCTCATGCATAGTCATTAGGGATATCCCGAAAACCTGACTGGCCGGTGTGCCCCGTAGGACTGGGTTGGGAAACACTGGCCTACTGGTTAATACAATGCCATTCTTGGCAGTGTTCATGAGTTCAGTTCCTCATTGTTCCCTCCTCTCATGCCTGTTCTACTCAAATAGTGTGCATGCCTGTAGAGGTCATATATTTGCAGATCTGTGCTTCCAGCCCATAATACCCTCGCCACAATTGCCAACATTCCCTCGGTCCGTCTATCTGCATCTGTCAGCTGTGTACAGTCCTGTCTGCCAGTGCAGGCTGCCACCCCATGTCTGGCACTGCTACCCTTTCCTGCATTGCACCTCTTCATGCTTGCCTCACCTGTGCCCGATCTGCATGGCACCACCACTCCTCTGTCCACCCATCATTGTAGCTATCATGCCACCTCTGCCTCCACTGGGGAACACGTATTCCCATAGTCTGCCACCAACTGTTTTTCCGGTACTTTACATTGCCAACACCCTGTGCTGTGGTACAGCTGCCCCACCATGTTTGTTATCAGTACTGGCAGGCACATGGGATGCCCGCAGATATGGCAGGTCCAGTGGCTCCCACTTCTCCCTCCTTCACTCACCTGTTCATTGCTTTTCCTGAGTGCTCTATATAGTGTTAGGGCTACATCTGTCTCTGTTCCGCACAGGTCATGCATGTCATCCTGAGGCACCTTGCAGTCCCTAGGGCACACTAAACTAGGACACCATAACCTTGTTAGGCCACCTTAACCTATGGTTCCATAGCCCCAGGTGCCTTCTGCGGTGCCTTGTCCAAGGGTGCCTAATATGGCGCTTAGCCTAGGAGGCCCTATAGGGCACCTTATGAGGCACCTTACTGGGCACCTTACAAGGTGCCTTACAGGGTGCCTTGCCAGGTACCTTGCAAGGCGCCTTGTAACGCTCGTTAGTCTAAGGCGCTTTGTAACGCACGTTAGCTGCTACAGCTTGCTGTAACAATGCAACGCCCACACCTTTATATGGGCTACTGTACCTTTACTGCTGAACCTATTGCGAATGACATTACCGCAGTTCAGTAAACATACACCCTACTGTCAGTAATCTGTGAACTATTATTAAAATCATCTATAGTATCTGATGATTGGAGAATGGCCAATGTAATGCCACTTTTTAAAAAGGGTTCCAGGAGTGATCTGTGAAACTCCAGAACAGCGTGACTTACGTCTGTACCAGGTAAAATGGTAGAAACCATTATAAAGAATACAATTACTGAACATGTAGATAGTAGTTGTCTTACTAAATGGGAATAAAGAATGAGGTGATCAGATTTGCAGATGACAAAAGATTATTCAAAGTTGTTAAAACACAAGAGGATTGTGAAAAATTACAAGAGGACCTTGATAAATTGGAAGACTGGACGTCCAAATGAGAGATTAAATTTAATGTGGGCAAGTGCAAATTTGCGCACCTTGGAAAAAACATCCCAAACTATGGTTGCACGATGCGAAGTTCCACATTACGAACCACCACTCAGGAAAAAGATTTAGGTGTCATTGTGGATAATCCACTGAAAACTCTGCCCAGTGTGTAGTGGTAGCCAAGAAAACAAATAGAATGGTAAGAGTCATAAGGAAAGGAATGGAGAATAAAACCAAGGATATTTATAATGCCTCTCTATCATTCCATGGTGCGACCACACCTTGAATATTGTATACAGTTCTGGTCACCATATCTTAGAAAGTTTATAGTAGAATTAGTAAAGGCACAGAGAAGAACCATCAAAGTGGTAAAGGGGATGGAAGGATACTGCTATGAAGAAAGTCTTAAAAGGTTAGAGCTTTTCCATTTGAAAAAACTGAAAGACTAGAGGACATGCAATGAAGCTACAATATAACCCTTTTAAGACAATAAGAGAATATACTTTTTTCACTCAATGTGTAATCAAACTCTAGAATTCATTACCAAAGTATGTAGTAAAAGCTGTTAGTGTAGCTGACTTTAAAAAAATGTTTGGACAAGTTCCTGGAGGAAAAGTCCATAAAACATTATTATAGAGGACCCGGAAAATCCACTGCTTGCCCATGGACAAGCATTGTGGAACCTGTGTCAGGTACTTGTGGTCTGGATTGGCCACTGTTGGAAACAGGATACTGGGCTTGATGGACCTTGGTCTGACTCAGTATAGCATTTCTTATGTCCGTGTGTGATGTTCTTATGCAATAAAACCTTTGAATAGTTTCTAAAAATAATTTCAGGCAAAGGCAAATATATCATTGGAAAATTCACAATTCATAAATTTTTTGATCTCACTCTATTTTCTAATTCTTCAAACTTAAGCTATAAGGATAAACTTGTATAGTAGAGACATGATCCTCTAAACTGTTTACATCTCTAACCATAACCTTTAAAACTATCTGTCTCTTTCATTTTTCCTACTACATCAGCTGAGAACTGACACAGTTTGCTATAGTACCTTTTAACATATTTTCAGTCACTCAGCCATTTTCCGGATATCCACCAGCAATATTGATTAAGTAGAAGGAGACTCTGTTAAAGCAGCAGACAAATCTGGCAGGGGAACAGTGTTTGAACAACTAGTTCAGAGAGGGTGAGGCTTCTTCTGCATTGTCCAAAACCCTCTTAGGATTTAAACAAGAAGAAGTCTCTTGAACTCCCAATAAAGAAAAATCTTGAGCCATAGGAGAAGAAGAAGTCAATGGGCCACCTGAGCTCAAAGAAGCTCCAGACACAACTGAAGCAGCTGCGGATTGCAGAGAACCAGAGACCAAATGTTCTTTAGGCACAACACGCTTATTGATAGGTCCTTTTTGAGGAAGTGGGAGTTTTAAAATTCTTCCCCTTTCTCTTCTTTCTCACCATTTAAAGAAATCAAAGTTAGAAACTCATCAACTGCAAAATCAGAACACAGGGAAGGAAATAACAGATCCTCTAGGCTCCTCTTTCGCTCCGTAGGGGCTCCAAAGGGGTGTGACCTACCTCTTTGATCATACCCCTTTAAGCCATGTCTCGGCCACTGTGCATCAATGGTCATATGCTGCCCATCGGCCTACCTTTTGTGTTCCCTGTGGTCCCTGCTGATGACATCAGTGGAACTCTACACTAGTGTGGCCTCTGTGCACCAGGGCTAGCTTCTCCCAACCCAGCCAGGTTTGTTTCCAAGTTTTGTCTCCCCCCTATAAAAAGCTTTTAATTTGAAAAGGCCTGATATTCAAAGGAATTAATGCTGTTAGTGGACCTGCTAACTGTGTTATTCTCTCTGTCCAAGATATTCAGCGCTACTAATATGTATAGTGTGCTAAATATCCCCAGATGCCACTGCTGCATGCCACTATGCTAACTGGTTAAGAGCTCTTATCTCTTTCTGTTCTTGAAAAATCAAAAGGCTTCAAGTGATAAACTCCACAAAGAAGCCAATGTGAAGCCCGTCTTCTTTAAATTCAAATGATGTGGATATTTTCACTTTTTCTTCCTCCACAGCATCCATAGAACTGCTTCAAATTTAGATCCTTTGAATGTAGACTGTTAGCTTTCAAGCTTTCATATTCAACTATAAAGCATATATACAGAAAAATGGAGTTATTAACTATAATGGTCATTCCATAACACAAATAAGGGTTTTGTGCGTGCGGCGGGGATGTTTATGTGCCGAAAACATCCTCAACCGTATTCTGAAACACTGCTATCATATGCTTACATGGCACTAGCACAGGGATCTCAGAATGTGCCCAGAATGGTCAGCCGCAGAGACATATAAAATGTATTCAGCAAAGGCCAATGTACGTTTTAAGTGTTTCCTGGAAACATCTACGTTGTTCCTGCTGAAACGTGAAATAAGGCCAGGACTTAAAAATTCTGGTGTGTTCTGCAATTCATCCCATATACAAGAATGGTTGTGACAAATATGCGCTGAGCTGGTGTGACTGAAGTCTGGAAAAACACAAGATGCAGTTACAAAGAACAGAAAGCAGAGGGGAGGGAATGTTGTAAGATAAAGAAACATGTATAAAAACCCTTACAGAAATGTTAAGAAGAGCAATAGAGTTTATTCGGGCTATGCTGAAATGTGCTGTTTGTGCTAAAACAGCTGATCCAGGGGACTCTAACAAATCCTGTGTTCTAAAAACTGGGACTGTTCATGTAAGAATAGGATATGAGTGAGTCTGGAAACAAATCATGTTGCAGTAAGAAAGGGAGATCATATGAGTAATCCTGGAAGGCCATGCCATTATGGTATGGCAGCAGTTAGTCATAGGTTTGGTTTGGCAGAATGATGTATTTTGTGACTGCAAGTGAGAGTGTATGGTGTGTGGGTAGCATGGAAAGCTGGCCGGTACCTTGACCATATGAATGACCACAGTGTCACCAGCTGCCAGTGTGATAGGGCAGCCATACATCAGCTGTGCCAGGCACTGGAAGATATGACTGATGTTGTGCCAACATCACCCAGATTGTGCCATGAGGCCTACATCTTTTGCCAGTCCAGGTTCTATGCAAGCTGTGAGAGTGGTGATATATATGGAGCCTGGCTACTTGAATATGATGACACAGGAATTCCCCCTCCCATGCCCACACAGATGAGCAGTGCCTCAAAGCAGGCTGTGGGAAGGTAGACAGGGTTGCCCCACAGATAGCAGATATATACAGACTGACATACACATGACAGGACAGGTGTAGATGCTGTGAGAAATTTATTTACATTCTCTTATATACCATGCTATTCTGCATCAGTGCAGTTTACATTGAACAAACTGAAATTACATTGAACAGGGCATTATAACTTGGAGGTAACTATTTTACAGGGAACATGGGCTATGGAGGGTTAAGTGGCTTGCCCAAGACCACAAGGAGCACCTGTGGGACTAGAAACCCCAGTCCTTCCAGCCCAAGGTTGCTGTCCTCTAGTGGGATTTGAACCCCCAACCTTCTGGCCTGAAGTACCTTGCCCCCCCCAACCACTAGGCCACTCCTCCACTCCAGCACCCAGATATGTGGGAATCAGATGTCATAGCCAGAAGGCCATACTACTACCACTACTACTATGACTGATAATTTGAATGGTGCTACAAGGCATACACAGTGCTGCCAAGACACATGTAAAAGATGGTCTATGCTCAGCAGAGCTTACAATCTACTCAAGACAGACAACACAGCAACTATGGACAGGATACATTTAGGGGGAATGGAAAGGAAACAGAAGGGAGCTTAGGCAGATCAGATCCAAAAACAGCAACAAAGAGGTGAGCACTCAGCCTGAATTTGGGAAGGGCCAGAGAAGAAGCCTGATATACAGACTCAGGTAGTTTGTTGAAGGCATAGGGAACAGCAAGGTGAAAGGAGTAAAGTCCGGATTTGACAGTGGAAGAGAAGAACACAGATAGAAGCAATCTGACAGAAGAGCGGAGTTCCCGAGGAGGGGTTTAAGAAGAGATACGAAGGGAAAGGTAGTGCATAGTTGCAGAATGTATGCAAAAAAGTGGATACATTTGTTGCTCTACAATATTATGCATCCTTTGGGGAACTGCAATGTTAGTTTCGGGCTTGGTGCACTTCGTAAGGGTCCATCCTTAGCAATTTAAAGCATGTTTGTAGAGATGACTAAGGGGTATGTTTACTAAACGCCGTAAGTGTGTGTGGCCGCGGTAGAGTGCGGGTGCCATATAAGGAGTGGGCGTTTCGCGCTGAAGAAGGAAATCCGTGATTTGCATATGTGCTAAGGTGCGCCCCGCACCTTAGCGCATCAGATGGCTGCGCGGGAGGCATATGTGGTACGCTGCTGAGCAAACAAAAGAGCAGAGCCACAGCACAATGGTTAAGGCACCTACCAATGGTACAGGGATTGGGGGTTTGATCCCCCACAGAGCCCAATAAAGATGGCTGGCTGATGCAATAATTTAGGTGACATTGAAATAATGGGCAGCATAAGGCGGCAGGCTAATGGGCATAAGGTGGCGTGTTGTTTTAGGAGACATCTCAATATAGGGCGGCATAAGGCAGCGCGCTGCTGGGCAAACAGAAGAGCAGAACCACAGCACAATGGTTAAGGCATCTACCAATGGTGCAGGGATCAGGGGTTCAATCCCCCAAAGTGCCCAATGAACAAGGCTGGCTTAGGCATTTTGTATTATGGGCATGAGTGCTTTAGGGGGCATGTTATTTTTATTTAATTATCATTACTAGCAAACGCACCCTCAAAGCATGTTAACATGAGGCGCCCCATAAGGCACATTTCAAAGTGCACTGTCCGCCAAGGCACCCTAGAATGTAGCTTATAGGGCGCTTTAGAGGGTGCCGTATGAGGTCCCGCAAGGTCAAAGCACTGTTTATGATGGCAGCACTGTGCAGTTTTAAGGAATGAAAAGCATTAGTAGGTGCACTGACATGCAAGGAGGAGCAGCAGTGGAGCACAATGGTTAAGGCACTGACTGCTGATACAGGGGTCATGAGTTTGCTCCCCAGGGTGCCTAATACGTAAGGCTGGCTGTGGCATCAGCTTTGCAATGTACATATGTTTTCCTGCAGCACCGTATGTTTATTTTATTAATTGCTGCCAGCAAACACGCCCTCACGTGCTGTAAGTGAAGGTGCCGTATAAGGCACTCCATAGGGCATATTATAGAGTGCACTGTCCACCACGGCACCCTAATATGTCCCCTATAGGGCACCCTATAAGTTGTGTCACAGGATAATGTATAGTGCACCTTATATGGACGGGAACCATAAGGTGCTATATAGGGTGCCCTATGGAGCGCCCTCAGAGGCACCCTATGGGTACAGTACGCTGAGGGTGTTTTTGCTGGCAACAAAATATGTACATTAATGAAAAATAATGCTGTGGAAAACCCTAGCAAATAACCCCTCTGTGGGTTTGAACCCATGATCTCTGGCTGCATAGGTAGTGAAGTAACCATTGTGCTACAGCTCTATAGTTGATAGCAAGCCCCTGGCTGGCTGCAAAGAGCCTGCACGTCACTGCACAGACAGTCTACTGTGCTCACCAGGATAGGGTTAGTCCACCAGTACCCATGATGCACTGCACATGCAAATCAGCTGTCCACAGATGAACACAAAATGGGGAATGCACCCCCACAGCACCTCGCCCTGGTAGGGGGTACTGACCGGGTGTTTTACTGGCACAGAGTACCTACACACCGTCACATTGTGTGTTTACTGAGCTCACTCTGAGTGTGTGATGAGGCGCCTAGGACCAGGTCCACAACACCTTCCATGGCTGAGGTAGATCCAAAGCAGTGTTAATGTGTAAGATAGGTAGTCTGCACAAACACTGTCTCAGTCAGGTGTAGCCCCCATGGACCCCCAGGTGGGATATGCACCACCACCACCACCCCCCCGGGCCAAGGGTGGCAAACATGGTCTCCCATCAATAGAACCACCTTATACCTCCCTGCAAAGGTGGCAGTAGAGGGGAACATAGACCCCAGTCCTCCTGAGGAACAAACACCCCACAGGGCAGTCAATGCAGCTCTATACACATCCATAACACAATAGCAGACAGACATTAGACCAGGATATGGTAAGCTGCACCCCACCACTATCTTATATTCTCCTGCAGCAAGCCATCAGCCACTGCACCCTGCAAGCTGCTCCATCAGGACACATACCAGCTACAAACAGTCTGCTAGTTAGTCCATAGTGCATGTTCCCAGTGAAGATGCATGCACCCAGATCTGGAATGGCAGCATACACAGTACACAGATATATCAGTGACTGGGCCCCAAAAGGACACCCATATATCACATGAGAGAAATACTATATAGCACTATGGGGTTGCCTAGCCATACTGTGGTCACTGCACAGTCAGGGTGAGAGTGATCTCTCAGCAGGACATACTGAGGTCACCCTGTCTGTGTAGGTGATGGCCGGGCACCACAATGTCCCAGTCAGTGCCCTATGCCCTGTGCAGATGCACCCTGGCAAGGCCACCCTGTCCAGCCTACACCCATGGTACCTTGCTCCTCATTATGCACATTGGCAGCCCAATACTGGCAACATTGCTGGCAGTGTGGGCTGTGGAAGGTGTTTGCAGCCACCACACACTGGATAGACAGACAGCCACCCCCACACCTATGCCAGCATTGTGCTACTATAGAGGGGTTCAGCAGCCATACCCACCACACCAGTCCTGGACACAGTACATGCATGGATATGGTACTCATTACTGTTAGGGGTCACATTCCAGGGTGGTAAACACTGTCAGAGACCAGACCTGCAACACACACCGCAGACATCTGAATGATTGTTATGGTGGAGCTCCATGAACAAACTGTGCTTTACGTAGGACTGGAGATCTGCCAGTTATCATAGCAAACGTTTGATAGCTGTGTACCGTATACCCAGGTGTAGGGTGGCATTGCAGAGGTATGCAACTGCTAGTATTGGGAGATACAGGCAGGGCCCAATGTCCAGCCTCTCCAGGAGGCATTGGCCAATGGGGCCTGTGGGTGTGTCTGGCCCTGTTGGCTGCTGCTCTACGGCAGGGTTTCCCAACTCCAGTCCTGGTGTTCCAAACACTGTTCTGGTTTTCATGCTGTCCCTCATAGATATGCATGAGCTACATCTGCATACCATGGGGGTGGTGCATAGCTATGCAGCACAGGCATCATTATTAGAGGCAGCATGGAACCTGAATGGTGTGGGGCCCTCCAGGACTGCATTTGGGAGACTCTGCTCTAGGTAATGTGCCTGTTTATGGTGTCTATGAATGGTGTGTTAAAATATAGGCGTATGAACCATGCATATGTTCTTAGCTATACAGTTTTGTCCTTACTATCACGCTTTAGTTGTGGGAAAAAAATGTGGACTGGATTGGCAGTAGCCCCAGCTGGGATTTGAACCTGTGACCTTCTGTTCCTATACACACTGTCTGTGTGCACTGCACCACCGTGTTGCCACAGATATGCTGTGTTCCCTGGGGAGTCCATGACTGTACATCCGACAGAGCCTGTCTGTTGCGGTGGATGGTGCCAGCCTGCACAGGCCTAGGCCACTGACTGCTATGGTTTGCAGCCACTGCCCCCTCCGCCACCTGTACCCTACCACAAACATGCAGACATGTCCCTATCTGGGAAAAACATATGACCTGAGTGAATTGTAGCACTCCAGGACTGAGTTTGGGGGACTCGGCTGTAGGTAATGGCCATTGTTATGGTTTGTGTGCAGTGTAGGCTAAAATATAGGTGTTGGGACCATGCTTATGTTCTCTGCAATAAAAGAGTGTCTGTACTCTCACTGTTTAGTGGTGGGTAAAACTATGGGGACTGGGTTGTCAGGAGCCCTAGCTGGGATTTGAACCTGTGTCCCTCTGGTCCTACAGGTACTGGCTGTGTCCGCTGCACTACACTGTGGCCACAGAGATAGAGCAGTCTCTGGAGATAGGAAACCTGGCCGCAAGAGTCAGACACCCTGCTCTGCACAATTTTACTGTGGCTCGTTTACCTTGTATGGGGACAAGGGTGCACAAAAAACTCAAATATGCCCTTCAAAAAAGGGGAGAAAGATATAACAACAAGCTGCGCAACAGTGATATCAATGGGCAACCTGAAATACACTCCCAGGAAAGCTCCATTACATTGCAGTGCTTTTGAAAGAGTCTACGGAGCGTAGACCCTTCCAAAAATCATTTCTATTGTTTGGGGCTTTCCTGGGAGTGTTTGTTATTGTTGCCCATTAATAGCACTGTTGCCCAGCTGGATTATAATTTATTTGGAATTTGTTGTGGTCATTTTCAAGTTATA
Organism: Ichthyophis bannanicus; assembly: GCA_033557465.1. NCBI lineage: Eukaryota > Metazoa > Chordata > Amphibia > Gymnophiona > Ichthyophiidae > Ichthyophis > Ichthyophis bannanicus. Next base: position 604,178,692 of record CM066035.1, on the reverse strand, counting down.
TTTGCTATTTTCTTCTGTGCACATGTATCACACTGCTCACGTGTTCTAGGTTTCCCCGCTTTTGCTGTACATTGCTGACGGAAATGGTTTCTCTTCCCTTTAAATGCGCTCTACCGCGAGTGTTTCACTCGCGGTAGTTTTTACATGTAAATTCGGCCCCGCTCCTGTGCGGGGAGCCTCTCCCCTCCCACTCTCCACCCATTGACCCCGTCTCACCGCCCCTCGGGGGCCTTCCTCCGCCCTCCGTTAGCCTTTTCCCGCCTCTATTGCACATCAGCGCACCGCAAACGTGCGCGTTTTCGTCGCACGTGTGCGGGGCCTGTTAATGTGACGCGCACGTGTGCGGGGCACTTAAGAGCACTTAAATGCATCATTTTAGAGCGCTCAAGTGCGCCCCGCACAAGTGCGCAGTTTAGTAAACATACCCCTAAGGCCATTTAATAATGCCAAGTACCATTTGATGCAAGGTATGTCCTGACATACATGTTCATATTTACATTTTCTTATACACTTGGTTTGCAGCTTGTCATGCTGTGTGGGATTGTGTGCATCAGTGATGTTGAAGGATAAGCTATTGGTAGTTTAACTACTGGCAGGGTCTCCCAAGATGGAGAGGTCTCAGCTAAGGTGCCAGACCAAGACAAACCACCCATCTAGGCAGCAGCAGAATGGGACAATGTTGGCGGCGGAGGATCACATCGCATTTCTGTGTCAATGACAAAAACACAAAATTTAAATTGCGCAGAAGAAAGGCCTGGCAATCTACTTCTCTGTCTTGCCATGAAAACCCAATGGATAGTCACAACAAAGCAAATTGTACTATAGTGCTGGAAGATGAGACCACCCAGGTCAGAAGGCACTTAACTGGCTACTGGGGAGGAGCTGAAGACTTCAGAGTAAAGTCATCATTTATGATGTGGTTGTATCAAAGCCCTCAGGACATCTGACTGCTGATGTAGTTGAACAAGAAATGAGAGTTGGAAGCTGCAAAGATGTCTTACATATTGAGACATGGAACTTACAAAGCATGAACCAAAGGAAGTTGGAGGAGGTCAATAATAAAATGGAACGTGTACAACTTTAACTGCTGGGTGTCAGTGAACTGAAATGGACTGGCATCAGGCACTTTGCATCAGATAATCACATGGTCTACTATGCTGGAAATAAAAGATAAAGAAGAAGTGGTGTGGCATTTATAATTAAGAAGAAACTTGCAAGAACTGTAATGAAATACAATGCAGTCAGTGAACGCTTTATTTCTATTCGTCTACGAGGAATACCTATCAACACAACTATAATTCAAGTATATGCCCCAACAACAGCTGCAGAAGATGATGAAATTGATGAGTTCTATGAACAAGTACAAGCTGAAATTGACATAACATGCAAACAGGATATCCTGATAGTCATGGGTGACTGGATGCAAAAGTTGGCAACAAAGAAGAAGGCAAAATGGTTGGAAAATATGGACTTGGCAAAAGAAATGAAGTTGGAGAAAGACTAATAGAATTCTGCAAGACAAATGATCTATTCATCTCAAATATCTTCTTCCAGCAACACAAATGGTGACTGTACACATGGACTTCACCCAATGGATTGTACAAAAATCAAATTGACTACATCTGTGGAAGTCAACAATGGAAAAGCTCTATAACATCAACAAAGACTGGAGCTGACTGTTTATTTATTTATGCTTTTTTATACTGCTTTATCACTCCATTCAAAGCTGTTTACATTGTAACTTAAACTTGGTAAATGTACATTAAACAGGGAAATGGACAACTTGGATTTTTCTGAGCAATGGAGGGTTAAGTGACTTGCCCAAGGAGTGCTAGTGGGAATTGAAACTGGTTGTTGAGTTCCCAAGCCAGAGCTCCAACCACTAGGCTACTCCTCCACAGACCATTACCTACTAGTATGCAAACTCAAGCTAAAGTTGAAAAAGAGCAAGCCACTCATGAATGTAGCAAAATATGATCTTGAGAATATACCACTGCCTGCAAAATTGATTTCCTGTTTTAGAGCTCCAGAAGGGTTATGGAATGACATCAAGAAGATTGTGCTGGAAGAAAGCAAAATATCTCTACAAAAGGTGAACATGGATAATGGAGGAAACTCTGAAAATTGCCCAGAAACGCAGAGAAGCTAAAGCCAGAGGAGAAAGAGAAGCAATCGCAGAACTCAATAGAGATTTCCAAAGTGCAGCAAGACAGGACAAGGCAAAGTACTACAATGATGCATGCAAGGAAATAGAAGCAGAAACTACAAGGTTGGCTTTCCTTAAGCTATGAGAATTAAAGAAAAAATTCCAGCCTCGAACTGGAATGTTACAAGATGCCCAAGGATCTATTTTGAATGATGCTGAGAAGATCATAAGAACATAAGATATACCATACTGAGTCAGAGCAAGGTCCATCAGGCCCAGTATCCTGTTTCCAACAGTGGCCAATCTAGGTCACAAATACTTAGCAGTTTCCCCAAAAGACACTGATTCCACAGTGCTTATACTGGGGCAAGCAGTGGATATTCTGGGTCCACTTTAATAATGGTATATGGACCTTTCCTCCAGGATCTTGTCCAAACCTTTTTTAAACCTGGCTACACTAACAGCTTTTACTACATCCTCTGGTAGCAAATTCCAGAGTTTAATTACACGTTGAGTGAAAAAATATTTTCTCTTATTAGTCTTAAATAGGTTACCTTGTAGCTTCATTGCATGTCCCCTAGTCTTTCTATATGTTGATGGCATAAGCAATGGATCTACGTTTACCCATTTCAATCCATTCATCAATTTATAGACCTCCATCATATCTCCCCTCAGCCATATCTTTTCAAGGTTAAAGAACCCTAACCTTTTTAGTCTCTCTTCATAGGCGTATCCTTCCATCCCCTTTACTATTTTGGTAGCTCTTCTCTGTACCTTTTCTAATAATGCTATATCCTTTTTAAGATATAGCAATCATAATTGCATACAATATTCAAGGTGCAGTCGCACCATGGAATGATACAAAGGTATTATAATATCCTTTGTTTTATTCTCCATTCCTTTCCTTATGATACCTAGCTTTCTATTTGCTCTCTTGGCCACCGCTGCACACTGGGCGGATGTTTTTAAAATTATCCACAATGACGTCTAAATCTTTTTCCTGGATGGTGGATCCTAATGTGGAACCTTGCATCATGTAAGTTTGTTTTTTTCTCTCCTATGTGCATAATGTTGCACTTGTCCACATTCAATTGCATCTGCCATTTGGAAGCCCAGTCTTCCAATTTATCAAGATCCTCTTGCCGTTTTCCACAATCCTCATGGGTTTTAACAACTTTGAATAGTTTTGTGTTATCTGCAAATTTGATAACCTCACCCATTATTCCCATTTCCAGGTTATTTATGAATATGTTAAAAAGCAATGGACCCAGCACACATCCCTGGGGTGCTCCACTATTCACCATTGGGAATATTGGCCATTTAGCCCTACCCACTACTTTACATCTTTTAACCAGTTCCTGATCCACAATAGTGCACTGCTTCCTATCCCATGACTTTTTAATTTTGCCTAAAGTCTCTGATGAGGAACCTTGTCAAAAGCTTTCTGAAAGCCCAGATACACTATATATCAACCGACTCACCTTTGTCTACCTGTTTATTCACACCTTCTAAAAAAAGGTGGAAGGAATATAGAGAGTTTATGTATGATAAAGATCAAGTGGACCAAGAGCCGTTTCAACCTGTACCTTATGATCCGGAACCATTGGTGAGGAAAGAAGAAGTCGAAGCAGCATTGAAAGCCTTATCAAAAAACAAAGCACTAGGCATTGATGGTGTTCCCATATAAGTATTATAGCAAGGCTCTGCCAGGAAATTTGGAAGACAACATCATGGTCAACTGACTGGAAAAGATCTGTGTTTATACCAATGTTAAAGAAAGGTGATCCAACTGACTGTGGAAATTATTGCACAATCTCTCTGATCCCACATACCAGCAAGATTATACTGAAGATTATTCAACATAGACTACAACCATACCTGGAACAAGAACTACCTGAAGTGCAAGAAGGGTTCAGGAAATGGCGAGGAATGAGAGACGTCATCTCAGATGTGAGATGGATTCTTGAAAAGACTAAAGAATACCAAAAGGATATCTATTTGTGCTCTATTGACTACAGCAAGGCTTTTGACTGTGTAGACCATGAGAAACTCTGGGCCACATTAAGAAGCATGGGTATACCAAAACACCTGATCGCTCTCTTGCACAATTGATCAAGAAGCAAAAGTTCGAATGGAACAAGGAGAAACAGAATAGTTTAAAATCAGCAAAGATGTATGACAAGCCTGCATAATCTATATACAGAACAAATCATCAGGGAAGTAAGATTTAATGAAGACAACAGAGGTGTAAAGATTGGTGGAAGACTCATCAACAAGCTTCACTATACTGATGACACCACATTACTGGCTGAAAGTGAAGATGATCTGAAACATTTGCATCTCAAGATCAAGGAACATAGGGGTATGTTTAGTAAAGTGCGGTAAACTTGAATAACGTGCGTTGTATGACGTTAACGATCGTAAGTGCAGTATAACGCGCGTAATCACGCGCCAACGACCGTTAACATCATACTACGTGCGTTAACCACACGTAACGATCGTAAAGCCCCGCAGCGCGTTAAAACAGTGCAGAAGGTGGAGCAGTTTTTGGAACGCGCGTTAGTGGTTAGGATGTCCCGCCCATGTCCTTTTTTGGCTTTCCTTTCACTAACGCGGCTCCTAACACGATTTGCACTAACGCAGGGGTATGTTTACTAAACTGGGTTAGTGCAATTCGCGTTAGGAGCCGCGGTAGTAACAGAAACCCCAAATAAGGACATGGGCGGTACATCGTCACCACTAACGCGCGTTTAAAAAATTAACGAGCGTTACCGGGCACCATGGCGCGTCACTGCGTGTTAAACGTAAGAAGACGTACAGACACAAAGCACTGAAACAGAGCTGTAGCAAACTGGTTACGGTACTGACCGCTGTTATAGGCAGCATGGGTTTGAGTCCCCAGTGTGCCTAACGCAGAAGGCTGTCCCAGGCATCACCCTGTACATTACAGAGGGAAAGAGGAGGCATGTTTTTCGTTACGCTGAGTATTGGTGTCAGAAAAACACCCTCAGAGTGTGCCTAGCCACGTACGTTGGTGCGTGCGAGGTTGCGTGCATTGGTACGTGCGTAGCTGCGCGCGTACAATCGTGCGTGGGTACGTGTGATTTTACGTGCGTGGGTACGTCTGATTTTACCAGTGTGGGCATCTTATATTACAGACTCTGTAGGGTGTCTTGCACCTATGCATTATGCTAGCACAGTGTTTCCCAACCCAGTCCTACGGGGCACACCGGCCAGTCAGGTTTTCGGGATATCCCTAATGACTATGCATGAGATATATATGCATTAGAGATATCCTGCCAACCTGACTGGTTTGTGGCCCTCCAGGGCTGGATTTGGAGACCCCTGCCTTACACCTCTGTCATTTAAGATTGTGAGTGGGCAAGGTGCAGATGTCCTAGACATCGAAAGGGTATATAGAATGTGACACATTCCTCCTCGATTCTCACCACCACCAAAAAGTTGTCTAATAGACAATATTTTGGTGGTGGTGAGAATCGAGGAGGAATGTGTCACATTCTATATACCCTTTCGATGTCTAGGACATCTGCACCTTGCCCACTCACAATCTTAAATGACAGAGGTGTAAGGCAGGGGTCTCCAAATCCAGCCCTGGAGAGCCACAAACCAGTCAGGTTGGCAGGATATCTCTAATGCATCTATATCTCATGCATAATCATTAGGGATATCCCGAAAACCTGACTGGCCGGTGTGCCCCGTAGGACTGGGTTGGGAAACACTGTGCTAGCAGATGTACGTGTGATGGCCTATGGTTTATCAGAGCCTGTGAGCAGGTGCTGGGGTTTCACAGGGTTGGGTTGTGCCAGTCACACCCATGATGCACTGCACATGCAAATCAGCTGTCCACAGATACACACCATGGGGAATGCACCCCCACAGCACCTCGGCCTGGTAGGGGGAAGTGACCATGTGCACCCCCACAGCACCTCGGCCTGGTAGGGGGTACTGACCGTGTGTTGTACTGGCATAGAGTAGCTACACACCGTCACATTGTGCGGGTACTGTGCTCACCCTGAGGGTGCAGTGAGGCGCCCAGCACCAGGTCCACAGCACCGTCCATAACTGAAAGAGGTCATGGCGCAGGTCCAAAGCAGTGTTACTGTGTGAGGTAGGTAGGTTCTGCAGGACCACCTTGGACATCTCTGTCTGTTTCAGTCAGGTGTAGCCCCCCATGCACCACCACCCCCTGGGCTGAGGGTGGCAAACAGGGTCTCCCATCAAAAGATCCACAGTCTACCTCCCTGCAAAGGTGGCAGTAGAAGGGAGCATTAACCCTAGTCCTGCTGAGGAACAGACACCCCACAGGACACTCAATGCAGCTCTGTACACAGCCATAACACAATAGCAAACAGACATTAGGCCTGGATATGGTATGCTGCACCCCACCACTATCTGATATTCCCCTGGTGCAAGCCATCAGCCACTGCAAGCCACTCCATCACAACACCTACCAGCTGCAAACAGTCTGCTAGTGCCCAGTGGAAATGCCTGCACCCAGAACTGGGATGTCAGCATACACAGCAAATAGATGCATCAGTGACTGGGCCCCAAAAGGAAACCCATATTTATCACATGAGAGAAATACTAGATAGCACCATGGGAGTGCCTAGCCATGCTGTGGTCACTGCACAGTCAGGGTGAGAGTGATCTCTCAGCAGGATATACTGAGGTCACCCTGTCTGTGTAGGTGGTGGCCGGGCACTACAATGTGCCTGTCACTGCCCTATGCCCTGTGCAGATGCACCCTGGCCAGGCCACCCTGTCTGGCCTATACCAATAGTACCTTGCTCCTCATTATGCACATTGGCAGCCCAATACTGGCAACATTGCTGGCAGTGTGGACTGTGGAAGGTGTTTGCAGCCACCACACACTGGATAGACAGACAGCCACCCCCACACCTATGCCAGCATTGTGCTACTATAGAGGTGGTCAGCAGCCATACCCACCACACCAGTCCTGGGCATAGTACAGGCATGGATATGGTACACAAGACTGTTGGGGGGTCACTTCCCAGGGTGGTGAACACTGTCAGAGACCAGACCTGCAGCACACACCACAGACATCAGAATGATTGTTATGGTGGAGCTCAATGAGCAAAATGTGCTTAACGTAGGAATTGATATCTGCCAGTTATCATAGGGAACGTTTGATAGCTCTGTACCATATACCCAGGTCTAGGGTGGCATTGCTAAGGTATGCAACTGCTAGTATTGGGAGATACAGGCATGGCCCAATGTCTTGCCTCTCCAGGAGGCATTGGCAAATGGGGCCTGTGGGTGGGTGTGCGGCCCTGTTGGCTGCTGCTTTACGGCAGAGTTCCCCAACTCCAGTCCTGGTGTTCCAAACACTGTTCGGGTTTTCATGCTGTCCCTCATAAATATGCATGAGCTACATCTGCATACCATGGGGGTGGTGCATAGCTATGCAGCACAGGCATCTTTATTAGAGGCAGCATGAAGCCGGAATGGTGTGGGGCCCTCCAGGACTGCATTTGCGGGACTCTGCTTTAGGTAATGTGCCTGTTTCTGGTGTCGTAAAATATAGGCCATGCGTATGTTATCTGCAATAAAGGAGTGTCTTTACTATCACTGTTTAGTGGTGGGTAAGGCTATGGGGACTGGGTTGGCAGGAGCCCCAGCTGGGATTTGAACCTGTGGCCCTCTGGTCTTACAGGCACTGGCTGTGTCTGTTGCACCACACTGTGGCCACAGAGACAGTGCAGTCCCTGGAGTTAGTTAAACCGGTCTGACGAGTCAGAAACCCTGCTCTGCAACAGGTTTACTGTGGCCTCATTTACCTTGTATGCAGACAAAGGTGCACATAAACCTCAGAACAGACCTCAGAAAAGGGGCACACACCCATAACCAAGCTGGGCAACAATTATATCATTGGGCAACATTACACAACACTCCCAGGACAGCTCCATTACAATGAAATGATCTTTGAAAGGGTCTGCGGAGCGTAGACCCTTCCACACATCATTTCTTTTTTATTTGGTGCTTTCCAGGGAGTGTTGTTCCTTGTTGCCCATTGCTATCACTGTTGCCCAGCTGAATTATGCTTTTTTAAATGTTTCTTGTGGTCATTTTTAACGTTTTATGTGAAATTTTGTTCTGTGCACATGTATCACACTGCTCACGATTTGTGGGTTTCCCCGGTTTTTCTGTACATTGCTGACGGAAATGGTTTCTCTTCCCTTTAAATGCCTTTAACGACAGGTTTTCATTCGCGTTGGAATTGAGCTCGGAAATTCAGCGCGTTAGTATGAGGAGAGCCTCTCCCCGCCCACTCTCCGCCCATTGACCCCTTCTCTCCGCCCACTCTCCACCTTCTGCGCTGTTTTAACGCGCCGCGGAGGTTTACGATCGTTAACTGCGGTTAACACGCGTAAAGTACGTTTAACGATCGTTAGCACGTCAGAACGCGCGTTCGGACGTGCTAACGATCGTTAAACGTACTTTACGAGCGTTAATCACGATTACCGCACTTTAGTAAACATCCCCCATAGTCTTAAAATGGCCATGCGCCTTAATGTAAAAAAGGCAAAGATAAACACAACTGGCAAAATCAATAAGTTCATCATTGATGGAGAAGAAATTGAAATCGTGGACAACTTTAACCTACTTGGATCAACTATCAATAAAGAAGCAACAAACAACCAAAGAAATCTGACAATGCTTTGCTCTTGGCAGAATGGCTATGAAGGACCTAGATAAGATTCTCAAGAGCAGAGATGTCTCTCTCCATACAAAGATTTGAATCATTCAAACCATGGTATTTTCAATAACATCATATGGATGTGAAAGTTGGACAATGAAGAATATAGACAGGAAGAAAATTGATGCCTTTGAATTATGGTGCTGGCGGCTTATACTGAGTATACTATGGACTGCCCGAAGAACAAACCAGTCAGTTCTAGAGGAGATCAAACCTAAGCTTTCTTTAGAAGCTCAGATAACAAGAGAGCAACTTTCATACTCTGGTCACATCATGCAAAGAGAGAGATCATTAGAGAAACACATCATGCTTGGCAAGGTAGAAGGTCAACACAAAAGAGGAAGGCCAGCAATGAGATGGATTGATACAATAATAGCAGCTATGGGTGCCAGTCTGTCAACAATGAGCTGTCTGACTGAAGACTGAACACAATTTAGAATAAGTATCCAGAGGGTTGCATGAGTTGACACCGACTCGACGGCACTTAACAACAACAACATACCATATTAGGGTGCGCTGGGATTACCTAGCACTTTTCAGGGCCTGTAGAGGACTGGTATGTGGTCTATGTTGCAGCAGCAGTCAATTGGTATTTATGTCTAGTTTGCATCAGCACACTATTGTCAGTGTGAAGAGCAGCTTTGGAGAAGCACGTTTTTCCCAAGGGGATGGTGTCCGTGGGTATATCGCAGGTATGGGCAGGATCCAAAATGTATAACTTTTCAGAATACGGTGGTCACAGGGACATCCAAAATGTTTACCCGTGTCAGATAATATTGATGGAGACATGTTTCTCCATTATATTGCATGGCCCGTGCCTGCACCCGTGCACAGGCCGTGAGCTGGATGCATGCACAGGCCGGGTGAATAGCGCTTTGCCCGTGCCGCACCTAGTATGTCTACCTCCCCGATTCCAGACCCAGGGGCTTGTCTAGACCCACGGATGCGGAATTAGGTTCAAATAAGGTCTGTTTTTAATTTAGACGTATCCATGGGCCAGACATGAATGTTATGGAAATGGGCTCAACGTGAAAGAGGCTACCTTCAGAAATACCTGATAATAAAATGTTTCTTTTGGTATTTTCTGCGCCTCCATTTACACTCTTTCCAGATTTGAATTTTGCTTATGTACCACACCTTATAAGAAATCAGTGTGATAATAAACACATCCAGAATTTTTTGTATAGATTCACTGTTTCATGTAACATGTTGCGTTAACTGTAAACTGTCCCTGATCTCTGGAAGGGGTGGTATAGAATAAATAAATAAATAAATAACTCACACAGTGAATCACCAAAAGCAGTAAACTCCTTGTGAATAGACACAAAAACCTAATTTCATCTAAAGAAAAAAATTGTTGTCAATTAAAAAAAAGAATATGAACTACCACTATTTCTGAAACAAAAATCAGCTTGAAGTACAATTACTGTCCATACCAGGGCTATCAAGTTTGTCTATATATTTCTGCAAATTTTTGGATTTTCATAAGGCTTCATTCTCACATGACTAAAAAGACCTTAGATAGCCTATTTACTTTTTAGTCTCTCATTTTTAGAAAGTGTTAGCAAATGACATTCCTTCTATCCTGATGAAGGAATGTTCTAAAATTCCACCAGTTGCATCTGATCCTGACTTTGTGCCAAAATGGCTGCTTAGAGTTAATTCTCTGGCCATGGTAGTCTGATCATTTAATCTCTACCTCATCATATTCTCCTATCTTGTCCAGTGTGTATGAAATTTGCCGAGTGTTGATGTCTAGATGTTGATTGAACAAGGCTGAGATAGCATTTGTAATAGAGGGAGGAACGAAGCGAAAGAAATCTTATCTACCAGTGATGGTCACAATGGCACCGCAGAACTTTCAGGATTTTATGGGGATAATCATGGAAGTGTTTGCTATGCTGAAGAGTATGCTGATAGATAAAGGCAGTGCTTTAAATAGTCTAAAAGCCGATATGTTTCAGATATCAACATATTTGTTAGCATTTAGGAGTGAGCTGCACAGTTAGAGAAACAAGTAAGCTGCTTGAAGATGATGTCTTTAAGATCACAAAAGTTAGTAAGACAGTGTTTGATTTGCAGTGAAAGTTTAAGGAGGCTAACAGTCATAGCCACAAGAGTAATCTGCAGCTCATAGGCTTACCTGAAGGATATGAAAGGCATAAGCCTGTGGATTTTGCTGAGAAAGTTATTCCATAACTGTTGGAAATACAACTCAAGCCAGTCAATTAAAGTTGAAAGGGCTCACTGCCTTCCAGGCAGCCCAACTAACTTGTAGCATAGAACATGGCCCTTTCTAATTAAAGTATTTAGATATCCGCAGGCAATGGAAATCTTGAATGAAGCCAGATTTTAGCTGAGGTTGGAATGTCAGGGCGTGAGATTTCTCAAAGGAAGCTGCACAGCATAGGAAGGAATTGTTGGCTCTGTGGCCACACCTACGACTGCTTGGAGCCCGTTATGGTTTATTTTATCCTGCAAAAATATAAATAACTACAGATCACACTATCCATAGTTTTGAGGATGCAGCTTCTCTGAAAACATTTTTAGCAGAGCAGCTGAAGAGCAGAAGTTAGGAAATGCTGTCTCTGCACTTTGATTAGGAGCTGGAGCTTTTCAATTTTGGCTCAGTACAACATGGGGGTCATTCTGTCTGTGAATAGCAGGGATGGATGGCCTGCGGGGGGCATCCATCCCCACTATTCGTCCCCCGGCAATATCCTCCCCATAGGAAAAGTGGGTTTGTATGGGGAGGCCTAGATGGGGTGGGAGGGGGTGTTTCAGAGGCAGATCAAGGGCGGGGCATGGGCAGGTCGTGACCCTGGATGTATAGGGCTGATTCAGTGGTCATCCCTGTATGTCCAGGGCCTGAAATCCAGATGGGGGACTTATTCCACCTCAAAAGTAGAATAAGTCCCCCTGGAAGGAGGGGGATCACAACTCAGGACCTGGGGATGCAGGTGAGGAGCACAGAGAGTTCCCTGCAGCCTGACCTAGGCCTTGGAAGACCAGATCAGGGGTCGGCCTCTGAGGGGGGAAAAAGATCTTGGTTGGTGGCTGGGGATCGCAGCTCCTGAATGGAGCCATGTTGCCATGGTACTGCGGCTCCATTCAGGAGCCTGGCTGAGGTAGCCAGGTATGTGGCTGGGCATGCAGGCTAATTAGGATCAGAGCCCGGCCTGCACATCCAGGCTGTAGACCCGATTCTGATCCCACAGGCACATCTAGCCCCCGCAGGATCAGAATTGGGTCTAACTCTGTAAGCCCCACTTCTGGTCAGCTGCACAGGGGCTGCACAGCCTATATGGACTTGGCCTCCACATTTAAATGTGTGTAATTGTTACATTTGTATCAGGTTTCTACATAGTTTCTTCTTTGTGTGTCTGTAATGGGGAGGAGGGAGTCCTCAATGAGGAATTTAATGGTCAAGATGGCTCTGGGATTGGCCTGTAAGTGCAGTCTTATTTCATATGTGGATGGTGTGTATTTGGGGGTTGTACGTTGTAGGCAATAGAGGTGGATTCTGGGGGGACTGGAAACTGGGTAGTTACTGTAAGATTGCATAGTTCTGCTTGCTGACATCTGTGTATATGCAGTCTGGATGATATGTGTGTACAAGATCCCTTTGGGGGTGAGTGTTGAGAAATGTGGAGTTGGGTTCTGAATGGCATATTTGCTTTTCTATACCTCAAATATAAATGGGTTGAATCATCCAGTCAAGCGTAAAAAGATTCTGGTTTACTTGAGAAGAACACACAGAGTTTTTCTTTCTGCAGGGGATTAATTTGTTTTTTAATGATTCGAAGAAATTACAACGGGGTTGGGTCAAATGCTTTCTGTGGCTTCACACAAAAAAGAAGGAGTAGCAATTTAATTGCTAAGTCTGCAAGCCTAACTGTACTGTCCCAAAAACTGATCTTGAGGGCTGGTATTGCTTTCATCCAAGAGCTTACCTCGTAGAAAGTGGTGATATACCTGTAGGTGTTGTGGGTGATTTTAACCAGGTGTTATATCCATTGCAGGATTGTTTGCCGAGGTGCAAAGACAATATTTTTGTTGTGGCTATTGGACGGTCAGCATTTATTGATTGATTTTATTTTATTTTTTTATTTAGACAGTTTTGTATACCGCCTTATCCTTCAATCAAAGCGGTCACAACACAATTGGGGGATACATTTAACATGCAGGGATATGAGACACGTACACTAATACTTACAGGGAACATGGGCAATGGAGGGTTAAGTGGCTTGCCCAAGACCACAAGGAGCATCTGTGGGACTAGATGGGGAGGTTGATGGATCTCCAGAGGATGGTGAATCTCACAAGGCAAGATTTTACCTTTTTTCTCATCTGCATAAGTCGTTTTCTCAGATGGATAACCTTCTTAAACTCAAGACGTTTGTTGGCTTTGGTGTTGGAAGTGAAAATTGATAGCATCCTTGTTTTGGACCATGTTGGTGCATCTTTGTGTCTAGTTATTGTTTTGTAGAGGAGTTATAGCTTGTGGAAGTTTAATAATGTGCTGTTGCAAGATTCAGATATTAATAACTATGTGATGGTGCATTTGAGGAATGTTATCACTTTAATATGGATATGCCAGCAGAGCAATTGGTGAAGTGGATGTATTCAAGGATTTTCTTCGTCTGCTATTCTTGGGCTTAAATAAGCCTAGAATAGACATTGATCAGCTAGAGAGAGAAATTCAGTCTCAGAAACAGGCTTTGGTTAGGGCATGGGATGGCGGGTTATTGAATCATTTTTTAAGGTGAAAGTTTTTATATAATGCCTTCCTTAGTCAAAGGGTGAGGGGTGAGTTATTCATGCAATAGGCCTGCTATTATATGCTATTATACTTCAAGCAATAGTGTGGGAAAGCTCCTAGCAGTTTATCTGAAGGGGCGGAAGATTATGTAACTCATTTTTCCATTACAGACAAGAGTGGGAAATTGCTAACCCGAGGGAGGGAAATTGAATGGCGAGTTTTGGAGTATTATGAGGGCTTGTATAAGTCTGATGCATGACGGGGGCTTTCAGCTAGTATGGACTTTTTATGTGTCCGCGCAGAACTATGTGTGGTTGGATTGACTCATAGGTGAGGATGAAAGCAGGGCTGCATTTCTTTCTCTAAATGAGTATAAGACACCTGGCATGGATGGATCAATGATGGAGTTTTATAAAGTGTTTATTTCATGCTTGACCTCACCGTTGAAGTGATTATTTCAGTATTTCTCTGATGGTAGTTTTGTGAAGGGGATATTTACTGAAGTGATGATGATGGTTAGCCCAAACTACTGTCTTATTCCATCCTGTGATTTCCAGTTTGGACTGTTGTAATATTTTGTATCTTGGATTCCCCCAGTACCACCTCAAACATCTCCTGTCTATTCAAAATACAGTCATCCACCTTTTCATGCGGGAAAGGAAGTTTGATCATGTCACCCCATTATTCAACACCATTGGCTCCCTATTCATTCTCTGTTTCTATTCAAGACTATAATCCTTACCCAGACTATCTCTCTTTTTTTATTACATTGTATGCTCCCGAGCGGTCCCTTCATTCCCTTCATGGATTTCGTCTTCATTTCCCCTCTCCGGCAGTCACTAACTATGAGTCCACGTGAAAAACTGCCTTTTCGACCGCTGCTCTGGCCTCTTGGAATATTTTACCTGCTTCTCTCCTTACAGAATTAAATTTTAAGGCCTTCAAGAAGGCTTTTAAAACCTTCCTTTCTGAATCCGCTTTCGACATACAGCCTACACACCCCTGATGTTGCTTCTGTCACCTTGGGGCTAGCAGCAATTTGTCTCCAACCTACCTCCTATCCTCTCTGCCTATGCCCACCTCCCTCATTCTGTCGGGTCCTTCACTGTCCTATATAAGAAATGGCATTCTTTTCTGAACTCCATATATTTTAATGTATTGTAACCGTATAGATTGTAAGCAGTTTTGCGGTATATCAAATGGAACCATAACCATATTCTTAAGTCAGGAAGGGATCTTACAGAAGTATCTAACTATAGACAGATCTAGCTAAGTAATGTAGACTGAAAGAGTTATGCAAAAATCGTGACTATTCAATTGGGTCAAGTAATATCATCTTTGATTCAGCCTGATAAAACTGGTTTTGTGCCAGATAGGCACTCATCGTGTAATACTTGCCTCAGTTCTCACCTGTTGCAGTTGGCTAATTTATTGGATTAGACAACTTCCTTTGTGCCATTAGATGGGGAGAAGGCTTTTGATAGAATTGAGTGGCCCTTTATATTCCAGGCTATCAAGTGGTATACGTTTGGGAAAATTGTATTCATATGGTTAAAATATTGTACAGTCAACCGTTAGCCCACCTGTACCTGAATAATTCACATTATGTTTATGTTTATGTTTATTAGCTTTCTAGACCGCCCTTCAGTAATTGGCAGAGCGGTTTACAATTAAAATAAATTCATTGTACAGCAGGTAGAGAGCTGGAAACAGAAAAAGAAGTTACAATTTTTCATGAAAGAGAGAGGAGAGAAAGGTAAGGAGATAGAAACATGAGGAGGGGTAGACAGCAAGGGAGAGGGGAGGCTAAGGGAGAGGTAAGTTGAAGGCGAGGGAAAAGAGGTAGGTCTTCAGGGCTTGTTTAAAGGTGGTGTGATGGGGCTCTAGACGGAGAGGGGTAGGTAGGGAGTTCCATAGAGCTGGACCTGTGAAAAAAAAAAGCTGAGGAGCGGGTGGACTGGAGATGAGCAAGTGAAGGGGAGGGAAGTGCAAGACGGTTGAGATGGAAAGAGCGAGGGGTGTGCCTAGGGGTGAGAAAGTGGATGAGGTCGGATAGGTACTGAGGTGTGGAGGTGTGGAGAGCCTTATGAGTGAGCGTAAGTAGCTTGAAGCGGATACGAAAGGAAACGGGAAGCCAATGAAGGCGGAAAAGGAGAGGGGTAATGTGGTCTCTAGGGGATGAGTGTGATATGAAGCGGGCTGCAGTATTCTGGATGCGCTGGAGTCGTGATAATTGGAATTTAGAGATACCGGAAAAGATCGAGTTGGCGAAATCAATGCGGGAGATAACAAGAGTGAGCAGGAGGGTGGCAAGAGCAGAAGGAGAGAGGAATGGGCGAATGGCACGTATTTGTCTAAGGTAGAAGAAAGAGGTTTTGGAAACATGGGAGACGTGAGCAGTGAATGAAAGGGCTTCATCGAAGAGCATGCTGAGGTACCGAAAAGTGGAGACCAAAGAGATAGGAAGGCCAGGGAAAGAAGGGGCGACTGAAGGGAGGGGGTGACCGTGTGGAAACCAGATTGCTGTTGATTTGGAGGGGTTAAGGTGCAGGCAATTTTGAGACATCCAAGTGGAGACGGCGGCCAGACAGGAGTTAAGTGGGGTGAGGTCAGGGTTTACGGGGGATGTGTGGTGTAGAAGGAGAATATCATCGGCGTAGAAAAAAGCGGAGATGCCAAATTGCTGAATAAGTAGCGTGAGAGGAGTGAGGAAGAGATTAAAGAGAAGAGGAGCTAACACCGAGCCCTGTGGAACACCACAAGATAGGGGAAAGGAGTCAGAGGGGGGGGGGGCAAAATGGGGTTGAAGGAAGAACAGCACCGGAACGTGAGGAGAGAAAAGAGTGGAACCATCGGAAAACAGTGCTGCAGAGGCCGGCGTCGCGTAGACGTGATAAGAGAAGGGAGTGATCGACCAGGTCAAAAGCGGCAGAAAGGTCGAGTGCAACCGCCACCGAAATTTCACCGTGGTCATGTGCTACATGCAGGGCATTGGTGAGAGCGAGAAGAATAGTCTCAACAGAGTGCCCAGGACGGAAGCCAGATTGATGGGGGTGAAGGAAATTGGTAGAGTCAAGATGGTGAGAAAGTTGGGTGAAAACAACCTTCTCAAGAAGTTTGGAAAGGAAAGGAAGTTGCGAGACTGGGCGATAGTTGTTAGGATCAAGGGAATCGAGGGAGGGTTTCTTAAGGAGGGGGCGAATTAAAGCGTGCTTCCAAGGGGAGGGGAAGGTCCCAGTGGATAGGCTGGTGTTGATGATAGTCTGAATAAGAGGGAGGAAGGACTGTGATGGAGTAAGTAGCCAGGCAGAGGGAATGGGGTCAAGGGGGCAGAAGGTTTTATTGGAGGAGGAGATAAGGTGGTGGAGTTCGTCAGTTGTAGTTGGGGAGAAAGAGGACCAGGTATGGGATAGATGAGAGACTGGGGGTGGAGAGGCAACTGGGGGGGGGGGAGGAGCAATGGGCAAAGGGTGAGAGGGAAGGGAAGCTCTTAGGGAAGACATTTTATTGCTGAAGGCAGAGGCAAGAAGAGAAGGGGTGGGGGTGGGATGAATGGGTGCGGAGGGGGCGGAGGGATGGAGGGAGGTCAGAAATTTGAGGGTGGAGTAAAGGTGACGTGTTTGGTTAGGGGCATTGGCGATGGCAGTGGAAAAGAAAGAAGATTTAGCAAGGTGAATTTGAGAACGATAGTAAGAATGTTAAGCTTTAAAAAAGGACAGGGTGTCCGGAGAAGGGGACTTGCGCCAAAGCCCTTCGGCTCTATGAAGTTGGGAGCGGAGGAGAAGAAGACCAGGGTGGTACCAGGGGTGGGAGGGTCGACGTGGAGCTGGGCATGGGCGGAGAGGGGCGATGAGATCAAGGGCAGTTGAAAGGGAAGAAAACCAGGCCGAGGCCTGAGAGTCAGGAGATAATGAAGCGAAATTAGAGGGAAGCAGATCTGTGGCTGGAGGAAGGCGCTGGGCTGTGGACTGGGAGAGGGGTCGGTAGAGGCGTGGGGTGGGGGGGGAATTGTGGGGAGGGGGAGGTGCTATGGGTTGGGAGCAGAAGGCTGAGAGGCAGAGATGGTCAGACCAGGGAAGAGAGAGAGAAGATAAGTTGGAGAGGGAGAGTGTGGAGGAGGAGGGTGTCAGGAAGATATCAAGGGTATGGCCCGCGGAATGGGTGGGGAAGGGAACGTGTTGCAAGAGGGACAGGTCCTCTAAGAGGGAAAGAAAAGTCTGATCTCTGGGGGTAGAGGGGGAGTCTAGGTGTAGATTGAAGTCGCCGGCGATTAAGAGGTGGGGGAAAAGCAGGGAAAGGTCGGAAATGGAATGAAGGAGTGAGTCCCAGAGGTCTGAGCGGAGGGCAGGAGGGGCATAGACGAGAAGAACATGAATGGATGGAGTAGTGTGGAGATGGAAGAGAAGGGCCTCAGGGTATGAGAGGGAAGGAGAGAAAACCTGGGTAAAGGAAAGAGAGGAGGCAAAGATGGCAGCCACACCACCGCCGGAGCGACCAACGCGAAGGACTGATACAGCTGAAAAGCCGGGTGGGAGGCAGCGGGCGAGGAGGGCATACTCCCCTTCCTTTAGCCAGGTTTCGGTAAGGAGAGTTAAGTCGAAAGAAGCCTGAGTGATGAGATCCTGAACCAGGATTGTCTTGGCTCTAAGAGAACGACAATTAAGAAGGCCAACCTTAAAGGAGAACAGAGAAGGAGCGGGAGACGCGGAGGGACAGAGGGGGGCAAGAGCAGAGGTTGTGGGTGAAAGGAGAGCAGCTCGAGAAGGGACGCAAAGGATAAGGTTAGAAGGAGAGCGGGTGCGCCGACGAGAAATAGCAGTTGGGCGGCGCCCCCAAAGGACTGGTATACAGGACATAGTGGAAAGCTGAGGAGAGACAGCAATTAAAAGTGGAAGAGTGCAGACTGATACCTGGTGTGCCCGAGGAGAGCTGGAAGTGTTGTGAAGAGGTAGTGTGACAGTGGTTCCAGAGTCAGGCCCGGCGACAGAGCAGAGAGCTGGAAGGAAGTGAGCACACCGATCAGGCTTAGTGGTTTGTCCTCCGCAGCCGGAGCGGCCCCAAGGAGCGCGCCTAAGGAGCATGTCGTGCTCCTTCGGTGCGCGCCCCTGTCGCACGCCGCGGTGACAAGCGCCGCAGGCGCTTCAAATTTATAGTTGGAGGTCTTAGTTTCTTTGATCACAGCAGGATCCAAGGCAGGGATGCCCACTCTCTCCATTGTTTATTTTGGAACGTTTTTCATTGGCAATCAGGTCCAGGCCAACCATCAGACAAGATAGTTGCCTTGAGTGGCGGCTTCTGGGGGTGGTGGTGGTGGCGGCAAAGAACAGGGCATTCAAAGTTAAACAATTGGTTCTGATAGCAAGGGGGCATAAGCTTAAAGGTTTGTCTAGGGTACCAACACCTTGAACAAACTCTAGGGCCGGCCCTGCTGACACTCCATTGGTTTTGTGGCTATCCCTGTGAAGTATAAGGCTTATTGATTGACTGCATATGTGGATGACATGTTGCTCTGTCTTGCTAAATCAGAATCTAAGCCCTAATGCAGACTATTGGTCAGTTTGGTGTGTTCTCTGGTTAGAAGGTAAACTGCTCTAAGTCTGAAATTATGCCATTGAATGTGTATTGTACTTCAGATATTTGAAGCAATGTTCATTTCAATGGACGCTGTATCTTGGTACAGTGTTCAAGAAGGATATTTCATTAATGAGTCTCATTTATTACAAACTCTTTGTGGCATGTGTGCTAGTTGTGATCCTGTATAAACTTGGTAGGATAGGGAGGAACTGATCAACATGTCTATCATTCCGGTGGTATTGTACCATGTATGATTCCACTGTTCTTTTCAGCTAAATTTTATAAAGAGTTGGACAGAAATACTATTTTTTTTATTTTTTTATTTTGTTAAATGGAAACAGAAAGTGGTACAGATTGCTCTTAGTAAGATTGCCCAAGGAATATGGTAGGATTCATTTTCCCAATATGATTATGCTTTCCTTTTTTAAAGGGGACACTCCGGATGTGCAGCAAGTCTGATGAACTATTGCCAAACTGGATCCAGTTAGAGTCTGACTTGCTGATGCCTTTGAAGTTCTCGTTTGTGAGCTGCATGAAGTTGCCGCAGTATTTGCAGTTGCATCACATTCAGTCACAGAAAGTCCTGGAGATCTTAGGTAAGGATCTTCAAGTTCAATTGAAGAACTTTGGGCAGTTCTTCTGGTGTAATCCTAGCTTCAAAGCTAATGAAATTAAATTATTCTGGTACTTATGGATGCACAAAGGAATTTGAAGAGTGTGAAATATCACTTCACAAATCATATGACTGTGGTAACCACATGACAAATCATAACTAAATAAAATCATTACATGTATTAATGATGATACATTTAGAACATTAAACATAATTGGGTTGATATTTAAAAATCATGCTGGATGTTCTTTTGAAACTCCAGCCACAACATTTAAATAAAATACTGTATGTCTAGATAGCAACACGTGCTAAATACCTATGTGTGTGTGTGTGTGTGTATAACTATTCAACTAACAATGTATCCCCACACCTATAAGGCAATAGCTTTCTAACTAAATTATCAACCCACTGGATTATTTAAATATGAGAATTTATTCTTGAAATATAAAAACTTTTCCAGAAACACATTATACAATATTTTTATATATCCACAACCAAAATATATTGCACAACCTTTTACATATTACATATATTACACATCCAAACCAACTTTACTACCTATTCATACATGCCAATAAATACAACAGAGGTTATTCTAAGAGCAAGTCAACCTCCCACTATCTAAAATCCCAGACTACATTCCTTATGCGCCCAAAAATCCCAAAGGGACATCTGATGATATTTCCACTACTATCAAACTCATCACTTTCTTCACTTACTTCACTAGAACAAAGTGAAAGTGAAAGTATCCAACTACAATTTACATATCTCATCACTCTCTTCAACAAATCTAAGGTAAAGCCAAGTGAAAACTGGAGCAAAATGAAAGTGTCCAATTGTAATTTACATAGAACCTCAAAATATCTCATTCAACTCACTCTTGTTCTTACAATAACTTAAATTTGCATTAAATTTGCATTTTACTCCAAATAAAGATGACAGTATTCTTCTTATGTATGCCTGAACATAATACTTTTCACAATACAATATGGGGCATGTTTACTAAACTGCGGAAACGCTACAGACCACGTGTTAGGTAACGCCAACGATTGTTAGGTAACGTTAACACGCAGTATGTAACGTTAACGCGCGTTAACGTTACCTAATGAGAGTTAATGTTCCCGGCCGCGGTAAACACCGCAGAGGGTGGGGAGAGGGCGGAGAGAAGGGGGTCAATGGGCGGGGAGTGGGCGGGGAGAGGCTCCCTGCACACTAACGCGCTGAACTGAAGGACTGAATCCTACCGTGAATGAAAACCTGCTGTTAGATGCACATTTGCAGGAGAGAGAAACCATTTCAGTGTCAGCAATGTACAGCATAGGCAGAGAGCCCAAGAAACGTGATAGTAGTGCTCCATTTTCAGCAACACGCATAGTGCCCAAGTATGAAAGGTCACTATAGCGATGGTGCAAGTGGGGCATAGGGGACTGCAGGTGGGACATGTAGCGCGGGCAGCTGGGGCACAGGGTGGACTAGGTGGGCACCTAGGTGGCACATAAGAACATAGAAACCGGAAATCAGCATGACAGCAGCTGACAAAGGCCAAACACAATCCACCTAAATCTACCAGGTCCACCCAAGCTAACGGCTGCCAGGGCACTGACCTAACATCCCCCCCCAGCCAACCCTCCCCCAAGCGGAAGGGACATACTATTGGTAGGCGGTGATGGGGGGGGGATGTGAGGGTGCTCATGTATGCCCACTGCCCCAGACCTCGCTCCCTAGGCAACCACCTACACACACAATGGATGGCCTAGGACTGCGCACTACCAGCATCGACAGCATATGGTCATGTCAGCATGGCAGGGGGGGTGTGCCCGTGCTGGAGGGGGCAGTGGCACCTGCCTGCAGTGGACCAAGGCCATGCCCTGTACCAGTACGTGGTGTTCAGTGCAACATAAAAGGTCTGGAAAGGAGGAAAAGGAGGAAAAATACAGGTAGCCCCAGGGACTACCATGCATCTGTGGCAACAGTGTGGTGCAGTACACCCAGCCAGGGTGTCCAGAAGCAGAGGTCACAGGTTCATGTCCCAGCTGTGGTTCCTGCAGAGCATGTCCCTATGTTTTACCCTACAATGCAGATACAAGAGCAACATGTACAAAGTCCAAAGCAGCGGTGAACAGGAGTACAAACACCCATTCACACAGGCTCCACAATCCAAAGATGCATGGAGAGCCAGGCTGTTGGCCCCAGCATTGAGCTGCAGTTATCACCAGAGCACTACTACTACCTCCTGCACAGTTTAGCAATGTTGGCACTGTGATCAGGACCAGTGTGGCGGGCAGGGTTGCCAACCACCCATATCTTTGCACAATGCTGCAATAGGAGTGTGCGCGTGTGTATGTCTATCCATTGTTCTGGGCTGCCCACACCTCTCTGGGCCCAAAATGTCCCACTGTTACCAGCGTTAGCCTGAATATGTGCATAATGAGGAGCAAGGTGTTGTGGGTATGGCCCGGACAGGGCGGATTGGCCAGGATGCATCTTCACAGGGTGCGGGGCAATGGCTGGGACAATGTAGTGCCCAACCACCGCCTGCATGGACAGGGTGGCCACAGCATGTCATGCTGGGAGGGCACTCACTCTGACCGAGCAATGACCATGGCATGTCTAGGTTCCCACATAGTGCTCCATACTATCTGTTTCCAGGGATATTTTTGTGTTCCCAGTGCTGGGGTACCAATCACTGAGATGCCTGCTTGGTGCACATAGTTTCTCTATGAGCATGCATTATGGACTGGATGGTGGACTGTCTGCAGTTAGACTATGCATGGTTGGAACACCTATACAGTGCAGTCTGACTGTGCTGTCTGCTGATGATAGGCAGACAGTGGTGTGAGGCAGTGTGGGTTTTCCAGACCTAACCCCAACATTGTTGCTGGTCTGCCCCAGTCACAAGTATGGCTCTGGCGCACCAACCCTAGAAGACTGCTTATACCAGCAAGATGGAGGTTGCTTCAATGGGGCTGGGCATCTATTCCTTACCTAACAAAGGGGTAATGTGGGCCCTTTGGGGTATGTAGTGTATACCACTTTGACCTTATAAAAGCACTGCTACACAAACCTTATGCAGGTCTAGAAACCCCTTTGCCCTGATAACAGGTGCCCATATCAGCCAGATCCTAACACAGGGTACACACTAATCTGGGTGGTGTCTGGTCCCAGAGGACTACATGTGACTGCAGGATACAGATGGACACCAAATTATCTTTGGCTGCACTGCAAGGAACACCTGTCACACACTGGTAGTGATGGGGATGTACAGCAAGAACTATCTCTAGCACCACATGTACTGCGGACTTAGTGCTGGGCAACCATCCTATCCCTCAGGGTGAACACAGAACCTACACAATAGCATGTTCTGTAGCTACACTGTGCCAGTATCACACACTGTCAGTTTGTCTTTCCAAGCTGAGGTACCGGAGAGGTGCAGACCCCATTTGGTGATCAGCTGTAGACAGCTATTCAGCATGTGCATTACATCATGGGTACTGGTGGGGTTACCCTATCCTGGCACTCAGAGCAGACAGTTTGTGCAGTGACTTGCAGTCCTTCTGTACCCAGACATTGCTGTGACATACACCACGGAGGTATAGCCTATTGGTTAATACAATGCCATTCTCGGCAGTGTTCATGGGTTCAATTCCTCATTATTCCCTCCTCTCATGCCTGTCTTGCTCAAATAGTGTGCATGCCTATAACAGTCAGATTTTTGCAGATCTGTGCTGCCAGCCCATAATACCCTCACCACAATTGCCAACATTCCCTCGGTCCATCTATCTCCGTCTGTCAGCTGTGTAGAGTCCTGTCTGCCTGTGCAGGCTGCCACCCCATGTCCTGCACTGCTACCCTTTTCTGCATTGCACCTCTTCATGCTTGCCTCACCTGTGCCTGATCTGCATGGCACCACCACTCCTCTGTCCATCCATCATTGTAATTATCCTGCCACCTCCGCCTCCATTGGGGGACACGTATTCCCATCGTCTGCCACCAACTGTCTTTCCAGTACTTTACATTGCCAACACCCTGTGCTGTGGTAGAGTTGTCCCCACCATGTTTGTCATCAGTACTGGCAGACACATGGGATGCCCGCAGATATGGCGGGTCCAGCGGCTCCCAGCTCTCCCTCCTTCACTCACCTGTTCAGTGCCTTTCCTGAGTTCTCTATCTAGTGTTAGGGCTACATCTTGAAGGACAAGGAAAAGAGGACTGCTACTTCTGGAGAGAGATCTGCAATTGTGAGTATATACTTCTGGGAATTTTTCTGAAGGGACTTCTTTGGATGAAAGCTGATTAATTTGTGAACCCAATGTATTTGTTATATCAGTCACAGCCTAGTAGCAGCAGTTTAAGTTTAAATTTAAGACACAGAAGAGAGCTTTCTGTTTAGATTTCATACCTAGCAGAGAGCTTGTAGTTTACATTTAATACTTACTCAGGGCCTAGTATCAGCAAAGTACTTTTAGCTTAAATTTAAAACACAGAAGAGAGCTTTCTGTTTAAATTTAGAACTCGTTGTCCAAAAAAAAGGAACCCAAATCGGATTAAATGAGAAACACCGTGAAAAAGAATCCAATTTGCTCAAAAACCCGAAACGTGAGCCACGTCGTCTACTGAGAGCTTCGGCGTTTTGGTGGTACACAGCTAAGTGTTGGACTTCCTTTCCTATTTTAAATTTACTTAATAAAAAGGAGTAGTCACGGTTGTGTCTTCAAAACAGTTTTTGACACTGGGCTGACGAACTCCGACAAAAATTTAGTGTTTAGGCATTGAGTGAGGTTTTTGAGCAAATTGGATTCTTTTTCACGGTAAATTTAGAACTCAGCAGAGAGCTTCTAGTTTAAAATTCATAATAAGTCAGAGCCTAGCAGCAGCAACAAGCTTTAATTTAAATCAAATCAGAATATAACTTAGCATAAAAGACAAAACAGGGTCAGTATTCTTTGAGCAACAAATAAAGTCTTATAGAGACCTTTACAAAGAGGCCTTCTACCTAGGGGGCAAGAGACGTTAACGCTAGGTGGCAGGTCAAAAGGCCATTTTGAAAGATTCCTTCTATCCAAGCAAGGACTGTTAATCACCCAGGAAGTTGGTCACAGCTTACCTCAGAAGCACAGGACAGGGTACTGTGTAGCAGCCCTCTTTTAATAAGTTATTTCGCTCCCTTCCTCCCCTGGGATAATCGTAGCTTTATAGGTACTTACACATCTTAAAGGAAAGGAGGTGTTCTCAGGTGCAGCTCGTTATCCAAATCAATCATACACTAAGGTCCTGAGATTAATTAAGCTTCAGGTGAATAAGGTATATTAAACGTATTTGGTACAATTTTATTAGTATAAGTATCCATAGCAACCCTTAGTAAGTAAAGAACTTAAAGATCTAAACATAAGCTTAAAACTAAGATGCAGACCGCAGTCCAGCAGTAAGATGGGGGCTTTCCAGTCTTTTGCATTGCGTGTCACATGTATGATTTTCTCCCAGTTGGTGAGAGGTCTTACATGTGCACTAGGTGCAAGGAACTCTTTTCTCTCAGGGAACGAGTCCGTTCTCTAAAGGCTAGAGTAGCAGACTTGGAAGACATAAGAAAGATAGAGAGGCACATAGAAAAGACCTACAGGGATATGGTCCTGAAGTCCCATCTCCAGTCTGGCAGCATCCCTGTTGCCATGGAGGAGAGAGGTCACGTGACAGGAGAGCATCACCCTGGTGTGGCAGGAAGTGATCCTGTAACTAGGACCTGTCCTCCAGATGATGTGAAACCCTCTCGCACCGAGGTAGTTTCTCCAGGGCCATGTGCCCATGAGGTAAGGGTTAGGACAGCCATTATAGTTGGTGATTCGATCATTAGGCATGCAGATAGCTGGGTGGCTGGTGGACGTGAGGATTGCCTGGTAACATGCCTGCCTGGTGCGAAGGTAGCGGACCTCACTCGCCACCTAGATAAGGTCTTAGTGATGGAGAGGAGTCTGCTGTCTTGGTACATGTCGGTACCAATAACATAGGAAAATGTGATAGAGAGGTTCTGGAGGCAATATTTAGGCTCTTAGGTAGGAAGTTTAAATCCAGAACTTCCAGGGTAGTGTTCTCCAAAATGCTTCTCATTCCACACGCAGGTTCCAAAAGGCAAGCAGAGCTCTGGAGTCCCAATGCGTGGATGAGATGATGGAACAAGGATGAGGGTTTTGGATTTGTTAGGAATTGGGAACATTCTGGAGAAAGGGGGGTGGGGCTCTTCCGAAGGGATGGGCTTCACCTTAACCAGGATGGAACCAGGCTGCTGGCATTAACCTTTAAAAAGGAGATAGAGCATCTTTTAAACTAGATAATAGGGGAAAGCCGACAGTCACACAAAAGCGCATGGTTCGGAAGAATGTATCCTTGAAGGATACTGCCAAAAGCAGAGAGGTTCCAAAAAAGAGTAAAGTAGCCCAAATGCCCTCAAGTATGGAGCAGACAGAGCTTAGAGATCCCAAATTACCTATGCCTACCAATAGCCAAAATAATATGAATAAAATAAAGTCTCTAAAATGCTTGTATTCAAATGCTAGAAGTCTAAAAAATAATATGGGAGAGTTAGAACATATTGCACTAAATGAGAGGTTAGATATGATTGGAATCTCAGAGACATGGTGGAAGGAGGACAACCAGTGGGACACTGTGATACCTGGGTACAAACTATATCGTAATGATAGAGCTGATCAAATTTGTGGAGGAGTTGCACTCTATGTTAGAAAGGGCATTGAGTCAGAAAGGATTAAAGTTTTGCAGGAAACAAAATTTTCTGTAGAATCTCTATGGCTTGAAATTCCATGTAAAAAGGGGAAGACGATGGCAGTGGGGGTGTACTATCGACCGCCTAGCCAGAATGAACAAATGGATGATGAAATGCTCAAAGAAATCAAGGAAGCTAACAAAAGTTACAGCACAGTAATAATAATGGGTGATTTCAATTACCCCAGTATCGACTGGGTCAGTGTCACGGCAGGACATGCTAGAGAGATAAAGTTCCTAGATGAAATAAATGACTGCTTCTTGGAGCAGCTGGTCCATGAACCGACCAGAGGGGAAGCCATATCTCATACTAATGTTTCTTTTCTATAACACTATTGTGTAAATAGTTTATTTTGTTATCCAAGTTGGTTCTCCTGTTATTTGTAAAGTCAGACTTATGTACCCTGTCTGATTGTTCTGTTCCATGTAAACCGTGCTGATGCTGAATAGTGCGGTATAGAAGAAATTATAAATAAATAAATAAATATTGGACCTAGTCCTTAGTGGAACACCAGATCTGGTGCAAGAGATAAGGTTGTTGGGGCCATTTGGCAATAGCGATCATAGCATGATCGCGTTTGATCTAATTAATGGAGAAGGGATAGTAAGGAAATCCACAGCACTACCTTTTAACTTTCGAAAGGGAGATTATGATAAAATGAGGAAAATAGTTAAGAAAAAACTAAGAGGAACAGTTGCAAAGGTTAAAGACTTACATCAAGCTTGGGTGTTGTTGAAAAATGCTATCTTGGAAGCCCAGACCAGCTGTATCCCACACTTTAAGAAAAGTGGAAGGAAGTCCAAAAAACGGCCAGCATTGTTTAAAGGCGAGGTCAGAGAAGCTGTTGTTGCCAAAAAAGCATCTTTCAGGAAATGGAAAAAAGAGCCAAACGAGGAAACCCGGAAACAGCACAAGCACTGGCAAGTTAAATGCAAGGCATTTATAAGGCAGGTAAAGGGAGAATTTGAGAAGAAGCTTGCTTCAGAAGCAAAAACGCGTAATAAAGACTTTTTCAAGTACATTTGTAGCAAAAAACCTGTGAGAGAGTCAGTTGGTCCATTAGATGATAGGGGGGTTAAAGGGGCACTAAGAGGTGACAAGGCGATAGCAGAGAGATTGAATAAATTCTTTACTTCGGTCTTTACTGAGGAAGATGTAGGGATGTTACCCATGACTGAAGTGGTATTTAAAGGTGCAGAAGAATTGAAGGAAATATCGATACATTGGGAAGATGTATTACAACTATTAGATAAACTGAAGAGTATCAAATCACCTGGGCCAGATGATATACATCCAAGGGTGTTGAAAGAACTGAAATATGAGATTGCAGACCTGCTATTAGTAATCTCTGAACTATCATTAAAATCATCTGTAATACCTGAAGATTGGAGGATGGCGAACGTAACACCAATTTTTAAAAAGGGTTCCAGGGGTGATCCAGGAAACTACAGACCGGTGAGCCTGACGTCAGTACCGGGAAAAATGGTAGAAACCATCATAGAGAACAAAATTGCTGAACATGTAGATAGTTATGGCTTAATGGGAGACAGTCAACATGGCTTTAGACAAGGAAGATCTTCTATTACTAATCTGTTATGTTTTTTTGAAGGTGTGAATAAACAGGTAGACAAAGGTGAGTCAGTTGATACAGAAAGCCTTTGACAAGGTCCCTCATCAGAGACTTTTGACAAAACTAAAAAGTCATGGGATAGGAGGCAGTGTACTATTGTGGATCAGGAACTTGTTAAAAGATAGAAAGCAGAGGGTAGGGCTAAATGGCCAATTTTCCCAATGGAGAAAGGTGAATAGTGGTGTACCCCAGGGATCTGTGCTAGGTCCGCTGCTTTTTGACATATTCATAAATGACCTGTAAAAGGGAATAACGAGTGAGGTTATCAAATTTGCAGATGACACAAAACTATTTAAAGTTGTTAAAACCCAAGAGGATTGTGGAAAATTGCAAGAGGATCTTGATAAATTGGAAGACTGGGTATCAAAATGGCAGATGAAATTTAATGTGGACAAGTGCAAAGTTATGCACCTAGGGAAAAACAACCCAAACTATGGTTACACGATGCAAGGTTCCACATTAGGAATAACCACCCAGGAAAAAGATTTAGGCATCATTGTGGATAACATGTTAAAACCCTCGGCCCAGTGTGCAGCGGCAGCCAAGAGAGCAAATAGAATGCTAGGTATCATAAGGAAAGGAATGGAAAATAAAACAAAGGATATTATAATGCCTCTATATCATTCCATGGTGAGACCACACCTTGAATATTGTGTGCAATTCTGGTCGCCGTATCTTAAAAAGAATATAGCATTATTAGAAAAGGTTCAGAGAAGAGCCACCAAAATGGTAAAGGGGATGGAAGGATACCCCTATGAAGAAAGGCTAAAAAGGTTAGGGCTCTTTAACATGGAAAAGAGACGGCTGAGGGGAGATATGATAGAAGTCTATAAATTAATGAATGGAGTGGAACAGGTAAATGCAGATTGATTGTTATGTTATCAGAATATAGAAAGACTAGGGGACATGCAATGAAGCTACAGGGTAAACTATTTAAGACTAGTAAAAGAAAATATTTTTTCACTCAACGTGTAATCAAATTCTGGAATTTGTTACCGGAGGATTTAGTAAAGGCTTTCAGTGTAGCTGGGTTTAAAAAAGGTTTGGACAAGTTCCTGGAGGTAAGGTCCATAAACGATTATTAAGAAGGGACCCCAGATATCAATGCTTGACCCAATACAAGCATTGTGGAACCTGTTTCTTTTGGGGAAACTGCTAGGTGCATATCACCTAGATTGGCCACTGTTGGAAACAGGATACTGGGCTTGATGGACCTTGGTCTGACCCAGTATGGCATATCTTATGTTCTTATGTTTTTATCTGTCTCTGTTCCTCACAGGTCATGCATGTCATCCTGCGGCACCTTGCAGCCCTTAGGGCACACTAACCTAGGGCACCATAACCTTCTTAGGCCACCTTAACCTATGATCCCATAGCCCAGGGTGCCTTCTACAGTGCCTTGTCCAGTGCCTAATATGGCGCTTAGCCTAAGGAGCCCTATAGGGTGCCTTATGAGACACCTTACAAGACGGCTTACAAGGCACCTTATAATGCGCGTTATATGGGCATCTGTACCTTTACTGTGGAACCTAACATGGGTGACATTACCGCAGTTTAGTAAACATACCCCTATTTCTCCTGTGCTGTTGAAACTCCCTCCACTCCAGGCTTCACTATACCAATTATAGCTTCACTCCACTCCCACTCCACACTTCACTGTACTATTACCATGTCCATCCACATATCACGATTCTTCTGAGCTCTTCTGCCATACTTCAACTGCACCTCCACTGCATGTATGGGAGCCACCGCTCTACTGCTCCCTTTAACGATTTTGAAGACTGAAAGTGTAGCAGCAAAGCGCAGACAAACCAATGATACCAGGAGTCTGTTCAGAAGGTCCAAATCATTTATTTGTGCACAAGTCTCAAGCAAGGCAATTTCAAAATGGCTGAGCAAAGTTTTCAAGCATTACAACAACTTTTATAGACTTCTGTTCCATTCTAGGTATAGAAAAACAATTCATTGGTCCCGGTACGCTCCCGTACCTCCCGTAGCCCTTCTATTGGTCCCGGTACTGATAAGTTTCTCCAATTATGTTCCTTCTGTGGGCTTCTGTAGGCATGACACCTGCCTGCCCCCCTTCTAGTCCCAATTACAATGGTCAGTTCATCAACTTGTTACTTTCACACTTTCAAGGCTATGGGACCATTTGTGCGTGCAGAAGAGCAAGGTTCTGTAACTCATCTGTCAGCACTCCTCAATATTTCTCTGCAAATGTACTCTTTCTTATCAGTAACTTTAAAACACATCTTTTCTGTATTCTTCCATTTCTTAATTCTGCAATTCTGCTTATCTAAGCTAATTCAATATTTCTACTGAGTTCTTTCTTACAATAGCAGCATATTGGGGGATGTGCAATCCTATATGCCTCTCCACAGGCCTCATTTACAGGTCAAGCTAGCCATGCTGGCCTGCCTATGTCAGACACCGTGGGTCACAGGCCTGCACCTGCCACATTCCCCCCTTTGATTAATCTCACCCTATTACTTAATAAGGTGTGAGAATTAAATCACTTTCTAGAAGATTCACATCCTGATTAAAGGATTCTTACTGGTTCCACTAGGGCTAGCTTTGTATAAAGCCATTATTCTAGTTGCGGTCTTCCGCTCTACTGTACTATCAATAGCACTATGAAGGGAACGCATACAACATGGGATTAAACATGGTAAGCAGAGGACAACAGCAACAAGGATTAGTACTAAGATAACGAAAGTCTTAAATCCTCCCAGCCAAGAGAAAAGGTTAGCAAACCAATTAGGAAATTTCAAGGCGTGCCAAGTCTGTACTGGCACGTAAGCATGTCTTTGCATATCTTTAGCAATTTCTTCAACTACTTGACCTTTATCATCTATTTTCAAACAGCAATTAGTTAAATTCAGTTTACCACATACTCCTCCTTCAGCTGCTAGCAAATAATCAAGGGCTAAGCGATTCTGGTATATGGCAGTGCGCATCTGAGTACTTTGTCTAGCTAAGAGCGTGAGAGCATGACTAGTTTCATTGGTTATTATTTCAACTACTGCTTGTAAGCGAATAATACGATTAATCATATATATTGGGGTACGATAACCATACATACCATCATCATTCCAAGTGGCAGGTCCATAATACTCAATAATTCTTTCTGGTGGCCAATCATCACCTCGCCACTTCTCCCACTTGCCTATCTGTAAGGCCTCTCTTCTTTGTCTGGATGCTCCTTTGTGTTTGTGGGTAGTATATACAGGGTATCCTAATTGTTCTCCATGTTCAGTGTTTAACAGGAAGAAAGAAGGTCTGATGGTTCCTAAGACACACGCTCCTCCCCATTGTGGTGGGAGTTGCGCATATGCTCGGTTTCCACAGATCCAATATAGGCCAGGTGGGGCTTGCCAGGCTTGGACTTTGGCAAGATTAGTCCATAGACCTGCAAGTTCAGGAAATCTAGCTAATGGGTTAGGAGGTTCAGGATGTCTGATTCCTGACCACCATGCTGTCTTTTTAGTTGTAGCATTATAGTATTTCTGGCTAAGACAGACCAGCTGTCCTACCTTTTGGGTGAACTGGGGTCCAGTTCTGGCAAAGCAAAGACGTCCAACGATTGAGTGCGCTAACACCCATTCACTGGTTGTCTTGTGTAATTCAGTCTGATTGTAAATCATGGAATAATTCAATTCTTGGGCTTCCCAGGGCCATTGATCTCCCATTTGGGTTCCGCCACAGAAATAACAATCTGTGATCTTAAGACTAGATACTACTGCTCCGGCTAATTCTAGAAACAAATTCTGTGAAGGGTGAGGGATCTCAAACTTATTTACATGCATAGCTTCATAAAAGGTATTATGAATATGATATTTAGATGACTTATGGGCTTGAGTATTCAATCTAATATATACAATGGTCCCTGGATCTGTTCCTCCTCCAGCAATACGTAAACCAAACTTATATCCTTGTTTCCATGCATGGGGGTTATGTACACGCAAATGTAAGGGGTTGCAAGCATCTTTCTGACATTTATCATTTGTGGTTGGCTTGGTTAGAGTAGCCATCCGCTTATCTATTTTCTCATCAGTTATACCAGTGTTCCAGGTAGCATAGAAAACACACTCCCAATACGGGCAATAGTAGTCTGCCGCTGTAGCAGTACTATACCCTGGTTCCTTTTTACCTGTACACTTCCTCCATCCCGTGGCACCTTCTGGACACATATACTTATGGTCATTCCGATACGCTTTCTCCCATGTACCACAGGTGGACTGACTATCTCTATTAATAGCATTACATGCATCAAAATTCAAAACAGCAGGTTTAGTAATGTCCTTAAGTGGTGGTGTAGCAGCTAATATAGGTCCATCTGCATCCTTCCATCTTATTTCCAACGTGTAATAGGATGGATTCTGATGCGGATTATAGCATGCTTTGATTTTGCCATGAGTGCAAACATTTAGTTCAGTGGTGTTATAGATACACCGAGTTATTGTTCCCTTGCAGGTATAGTAAGAATGGTAAAGCAAAGTCTGAGTTACTTTCAGTCCAGTTCTAGTAGAAGTAATGCAAGCTGTGCATGGAGGTAGAGCATAAGTCTGTTCAAAACCTCCAAAGAAGGCAACCAAGGCAAAGCAGAAGCAAAGATACATATTGATGTTGATTGGAGTTCTTCTGAATCCTCAGCTTGCTGATCTTGATCACGACGGTCTATTATTCTTCGTCCCGTTTGCTAATGAAGCAATTTAACGGGTGCTGAGTGTTGATTGAAGATCCTCAAGGTGTCCAGCACACATTAACCAACTTAGCAATTCAGTTGGCCTGTGAAGTCTGGCTTAGTCAATGTAGTCTCACAGTAGTGTGTCAAATCACACACGCAAATTGGGTTCGTTGAAACAAAACTGTTGCTGCATGGAAAACAGCAATCCTCTTCGAAAGACTTGGCTACTGCAAAGCACTTGTGATGAAGTGTCTATGCTGCTGGTTGCCGTCTCAGAGTAACTCGCAAGGGTACATCAGGGTGCTGCTCTGCTGTCCACCGCTCTGGTTCAGGATCGGCGGCGGGCTTGACTCTGCTGTGGTGGATCCAGGCGTCGATCTCGGCTACCTTTACTGCAGTTGGGGTAGACAGGATGACGGTGTACGGTCCCTTCCAATGGGGTTCCAACGGTATCTTCTTCCAATCTTTGATCCACACCGAAGTTCCAGGCTGGTAGGGATGCAAGGGTTCCGTCAAGTTGATAGGCAACTGGTCTTGGATCCACGTATGGAGAGTCTGCAGAACAAAACTAAGAGCTAGGAGTTCTTGTCTGGTTACTTCTGAACCAATCTGGGCTAGATTTCCTTTGACTCCCTGCACTATTGGTGGGGGTTTACCATACAAAACTTCAAAAGGGGAAAATCCTGTTGACTTTACAGGGGCTGAGCGTATTCTGAGTAAAGCTATGGGGAGCACTTGGGGCCATTTCAAGTGTGTCTCCTGACAAAGCTTAGACATTTGGGCTTTCAAAGTACGATTCATTCGCTCAACTTTCCCTGAACTCTGGGGTCTGTATGCAGTGTGGAGCTTCCACTGTATCTGCAAAGCTTTTGCTAACTGCTGAGTAACTTGAGAGACAAATGAGGGTCCATTGTCTGACCCTATTACTGCTGGGATTCCAAATCTGGGGACAATCTCTCTCATTAAGGCTTTGGTAACTTCTCGGGCTTTCTCAGTTCTGGTTGGGAATGCTTCTACCCACCCAGAGAAAGTACAAACTAATACTAGTAGGTAATGGTATCCATTAGCTTTTGGCATTTCGGTGAAATCAACTTGGAGGTTGTGCATGGGGGTCACACCTCTTGACTGAACTCGGGGTGCTGTAATAAGGCCTTGCTTGGCATTATTCTTGGCACAGATTTGACATTGTCGTGCGACTGAGGCTGATATGGTTGTCATCAGAGGAATGTAGAAATGTGGTCTGAGTGCTTTCTCCATAGCACTCTTTCCATAGTGGGTGGCTTCATGAAAAGCTTTGACAAAGGATGGTCCTAACAGTTCAGGAATTACTATTCTTCCCGGAGGTTGACTGCCCTCTTCTGGTGGCAGCTCAATCCATCCATCTTTCAATACTCCATTTTCTTTGTCACAATAGTAATCTAATTCTTTGGTGGTATATCGTGGGGTCCATAGATTCAAAGGTACTGGAAACAATGCTGCTTGCATTGGTATAGCTTGTGGGGCAATCTGTCCTGTCATAGCTGCTTGTCGTGCTGAGGCATCTGCGAATCTATTTCCTCGAGCAACTTCTCCTTTTCCTGCTTGATGTCCTCTACAATGCATGACAGCTACACGTGTTGGGGCCCAGACTGCATCAAGTAACATCAATATCTCGGGACCATATTTGACTGATTTTCCTCCGGATGTGATGAGTCCTCTTTCTTTGTAGAGAGCTCCATGGGCATGCAAGGTAGTGAAAGCATATTTGGAATCTGTATATACATTTAGCACAAGTTTTTCTCCTAATAACAAAGCTCTGGTGAGTGCTATCAATTCGGCTTTCTGGGCTGATGTGCCTGAGGCTAGGGCTGATGATTCAACTACTTCGTGTTGAGTGACGACTGCATATCCGGCACAGCGTCGTCCATCAAGGATGAGACTGCTCCCATCAACATAATAGATCTGGTCAGGATTGTCTATGGGCACATCTGTTAGGTCAGGTCGACTAGAGAACACAGTTTCCATGACTTCGATGCAGTCATGTTCTGGGAGTTCTTCACTGATGGGTATCAAGGTAGCTGGGTTCAAGGCATGACTCACTTCAAGTTGTATCTGTGGGTTTTCACATAACATGCTCTGGTACTTCAACATTCGAGAATTGGTGAGCCAATAATTTGCTTTCTGTTCCATAAGGGCAAGGACTGCATGTGGCACAGTGACTCGTATGTTCTGTCCTAGTGTGAGTTTGTCTGCTTCACTCACTAGTAGCGCTGTAGCTGCAACTGCTCTCAAGCAGGGTGGCCATCCTTTGGCCACAGGGTCCAATTGTTTCGATAGGTAGGCTACAGGTCGTTCCCAATTTCCTAATTTCTGAGTCAACATGCCTAGGGCATTTCCCTGTGTTTCATGTACAAACAAGCGGAAGGGTTTGTGGACATCTGGTAGTCCAAGTGCTGGTGACGACATCAATTCTTCTTTTAACTTCTGGAAGGCTGTATCCTGCTCAAGTCCCCACTCCAGTGGTGACTTCTCTTCTCCTTTTGTGGCTTCATACAGTGGTTTGGCAATTTGGGCAAAGTTGGGTATCCAGATTCGGCAATATCCTGCCGCTCCCAGAAAGGCTCTAACTTGCTTTCTGGTTGTTGGAGTTGGAATTCTACATACTGCTTCTTTTCTTTCTCTGCCTAATCTTCTGCTTCCTTGGGTAATACGAAAACCCAAGTATTTCACTTCTGTTTGGCATAGTTGTGCTTTGGCTCTGGAAACTTTATATCCAGCTTCATTTAGTAACTGCAAGAGATCTTGGGTGGCTAATATACATTCTTTTTCTGATACGGCAGCTATCAACAGATCATCCACGTACTGGAGAAGTACTCTCTTCCCTGGGGCTACTGGATAGCTTGAAAGGTCTTGATTTAGTGCAGCACTAAAGATGGTAGGTGAATTCTTGAATCCTTGGGGTAATCTTGTCCAGGTGAGTTGGCCCCCTCTTCCAGAGATGGGGTCCTGCCATTCAAATGCAAACAATATTTGGCTTACAGGGGCTAATCTTATGCAAAAGAATGCATCTTTTAAATCCAGTACAGTGAAATGGGTAGCTTCAGCAGGTATCAGTCCTAGAAGAGTGTAGGGATTGGGTACAACTGGGTGTATAGTTTCAACTGCATCATTTACTCTTCTCAAATCTTGCACTGGGCGATAATCATCTGTCTCAGGTTTCTTTACTGGCAAAAGTGGGGTGTTCCATGGGGATTGACATACTTTTAGTAGGCCATACTCGAGCAATCTCTGTAGGTGGCGATGAATGCCTTCAATTGCGGCTCTTGGGAGAGGGTACTGTTTGACGTGCACTGGTGTAGCGCTAGGCTTGAGGGTTACAATCACTGGTGCTATATGCTTGGCTAGGCCTGGGGGACTGCCTTCTGCCCATACTTCAAGTGGTGCATGAATGTTCTTTAAAGTTTGTTCAAAATAGGTATCTTGAATCGAATCATCAATGTAGTATCTCCATTCTTCTTCTCGGGGTACTGTCAGCAGCATTACTCCTGCTGGTTTGGCTTGGGAATTCACTGTCATTCGCATTTCTCCTTGTTCGGAGAAAGATATTTGGGCTTGAAGCTTGGCTAGCATATCTCGTCCCAGTAGGGGTACTGGACATTCGGGCATGTAAAGGAATTGATGAGTTACTTGCTGTCCTCCTAGACTGCATATTCGGTTTTGTAGAAAAGACTTTGTGGCTTTGGCACCAGTTGCTCCTATAATGGTGACTGCTTTCTTGGTGAATGGGGCTATCTTTTTGTCTATTACTGAATGTTCTGCTCCAGTATCAACCATAAAGTTCATAAATTGGTCTCCTATTTGTATTTCGACCATAGGCTCCTGGAGACCTAAAGCAAACTTGGAGCCCGGTCTGTCCTAATCCACGTCATCCTCATCATGGGCCTGTGTGGCCAATGCTTGGATGGCTCCTCCTCCCCTCTCTCGCTGGAATTGTTCTCGATTGGCTCCTCCTCGGCCTCGGGGACGGCCTCGTCTTTCTTCTCGCCACTGATGATCGTATTCGTCATCTTGCTGGGCGTCTTCGAGTTGCGGGCATGTATCTCTCCAATGTCCTTCCTCTTTGCAATAGGCGCATTGGTTCACGCCTAGTCTCTGGGTCCGGCCTCCGCCTTGACCCCGCCCTCTTCCTCTGCTCCTTCGATTAGGGACACCTCCCCTTTTCTTTTCAACTATGGCCGCAGCCAAAAAATCAGCTTTCTTCTTCATCTTTCTATCACATTCTCTCTGTCTTTCAGTATCACGATTCACATACACTTTATGAGCGACTTCCAATAACTGTGTTGCATTCATGCCCGCAAACCCTTCTAATTTCTGTAATTTACGTCTAATGTCTGGTTGAGACTGGTTTACAAAAGCAGAATTCACCATGCATAAACTTCCTGGTGCCTCGGGATCATAGGGAGTATACATTCTGTAAGCTTCAGTTAATCTTTCATAATAATCTGCTGGGCTCTCATCTATTCCTTGGATAACTCCTGCTACTTTGGAAAGGTTCATAGCTTTTTGGCCTCCTCTTCTCAGGCCTTGTAAAAAGCCTTGGCGAAAACGGGCTAGGGCGGTGGATCCTTCATCTGTATTTGGATCCCATTGGGGGTCTTCATTTGGGAATTCTCTCTGAGCTGCTTCTCTACGATCTATTATATTCTGCCCCTGCGCTGGAGCTGCAGGGTTTTCTGCCATCCATTCAATAGCTGCTTTTCTAATTCTTGCTCGTTCCTCTGTGGTAAATAGGGTGGTCAGGAGCTGACGGCAATCTGGCCAAGTGGGTTGGTGAGTTTCCATAATACTAGTTACTAATTCTGTCAGCTCCTGGGGCTTGCTAGTATAGGAGGCATAGTGCGACCTCCAATTTAATAAATCCGTTGTAGAGAACGGGATATACACATAAGTTAAGGGTCCCGCTACCACTTCATCATTATCATTCTTTACGGGCACTCCCGGGACTTGCCTTAAGGGAAACAGTTTGGCTGTCCCAGGCGTCATTTGGGTCTGGGATCTAAGGGTTATTGTCGTTGTCTTTGCAGGAGTCGCTTTCTTTTTCTCAACTGGTTTTGCTTTGGGTTTCTCTTTCACTGGCTTGCTAGTGCTAGCGCTGGCTTTCTCAATTATTTGTACACTGTCCTCTTCTTCTTCTTCTGGGGAATTCCCTCCTTCTTCTTCTAGCTCCGCTTCTGGCTCACTTTTTACATCCTCTTCTTCTCTTCCCGCTAATTCTTTCTCTTCCTCTCCTCCAGGAGGAGGGGGGTCAGGGGTTGGGTCTCGCCTCGGCTCTGGCAGTCTCTGGGGTTCTGGGGCAGGACGCCGCCGAGCTATTCTTACTGGACCTGGGGTTCGGGGCTGCCTGAGGACTACTTCTGGGGAATCGGGATCTGCCAAGATGGGTTTCTTCTTGGCTTTCTTATCCTGCTCTTTCATTCTAGGCTGTTCCTTTTTCTGTCTAGAATCTGTTTTAGCTAACATTATTCTGCACTGTTCCTCATAACAGCGCTGCGCCCAGGAGGGCGGATCTTCACAAATACTTAACCAGGAATCTATATAGGGGTACTGATCGGGGTGCGCTACCCGCACTCTACGATGTATTGACTGAATAATCTCTACCGTGAACGTTCCCTCTCGGGGCCAGATGGGGTCTAGATCGGGCCACTCCCTAGTACACAAAATCTGCAAACGGGCTGCTGTCATTTTAATACCATAATCTCCTGAATATCCCTCTTTAAAATGTGCGATCATACATTCTAATGGAGTGTTCCTAGTAGACTCTGCCCCTCCCATTTCGATGTGTGCGCGCAACAACAGACAGAAGGGAAAAGGTGGGCGGACCGTGGGTAAGGGGTCCTCACGGCCCTGGAAACGTATAGGGAATACAGATAACAAGACAAGACGACAATCGCTTCCCCCTTTTCGCGACCTGAACGCGGTCGCCCGGTCAGGAAATGCG
Organism: Ichthyophis bannanicus; assembly: GCA_033557465.1. Lineage (NCBI taxonomy): Eukaryota > Metazoa > Chordata > Amphibia > Gymnophiona > Ichthyophiidae > Ichthyophis > Ichthyophis bannanicus. Next base: position 604,139,792 of record CM066035.1, on the reverse strand, counting down.
CTAATCAGGGGTCCGCCTTCACTTGGTCCGTGCTGCCAGACCTCTCATTCACACTTCGTTCACACAATCATGCTAGCAACGTATTCCCAGAATGCATTCGTTTCTATCTATTCTGACTAGTCTTTTCCCAATTACAAAAAGGATGAGGGTTTCACCTAGCGAATTCCCATGCCAGGCTACTCGGCTCTTCCTTGAGAGGTGATCAAGCTCTCTTACCAATTCCCAATATCTCGAGATTACAAATTCCAAATTCCAAGTTCCAATGGCAGTACTGCTCTTTCTATTTCTGTCTAGACCCAAAATCAAACTATACTCACCGGATCCGGTCCTCAAAACTTCCCAAGCAGGCGCATGAGTTGGACCTCGGACTCCCCTCACTCGGGTTCGAGGCGTTGGCTCCGACCGGGCCCGGCACCCGCCGAGGTCCGACCAGCTCCCTCCGATACAAGGGACCGGTGGCGCCAGGGAGCGGCCCTCGTCGGAAGGGCGCGATCCCGGCAGGACCAAGCCTATAGAGGCGGAAAGTCGTGGTATATTGCCCTATATACACTTTGATTCCACAACTTCCCGGCCAACGCACCAAGGAATATGTAGCAGCAAAGCGCAGACAAACCAATGATACCAGGAGTCTGTTCAGAAGGTCCAAATCATTTATTTGTGCACAAGTCTCAAGCAAGGCAATTTCAAAATGGCTGAGCAAAGTTTTCAAGCATTACAACAACTTTTATAGACTTCTGTTCCATTCTAGGTATAGAAAAACAATTCATTGGTCCCGGTACGCTCCCGTACCTCCCGTAGCCCTTCTATTGGTCCCGGTACTGATAAGTTTCTCCAATTATGTTCCTTCTGTGGGCTTCTGTAGGCATGACACCTGCCTGCCCCCCTTCTAGTCCCAATTACAATGGTCAGTTCATCAACTTGTTACTTTCACACTTTCAAGGCTATGGGACCATTTGTGCGTGCAGAAGAGCAAGGTTCTGTAACTCATCTGTCAGCACTCCTCAATATTTCTCTGCAAATGTACTCTTTCTTATCAGTAACTTTAAAACACATCTTTTCTGTATTCTTCCATTTCTTAATTCTGCAATTCTGCTTATCTAAGCTAATTCAATATTTCTACTGAGTTCTTTCTTACAATAGCAGCATATTGGGGGATGTGCAATCCTATATGCCTCTCCACAGGCCTCATTTACAGGTCAAGCTAGCCATGCTGGCCTGCCTATGTCAGACACCGTGGGTCACAGGCCTGCACCTGCCACAAAAGCTCACACCACTCCCGATTTTAACAATCTCCAAAACATCCTGCTCTCCACAAACAGTCACCAAGATAGCAAGACTTGCGAGCAAAAAGCTCACACAACTTCCACAACTGTTTGTGTATATATAAATTGACTGGGAAACATCAACAAAATTATCAATTTCCTTTCATATCAGTTTAATTGGAAGCACTGAAAAGTCCAAAACTTGTTTTTCTTCCCTAGATTTTGTCACAGACTGGTTTCATGCCAATGACCTTTGGGTTGGAAAAAAAGCAATCACCATAGCAACTGAGCCATCACCTCCATAGGGGAGGACATTAGCTAGACTACTCCTATAGTAATTAACTGATGACACTCTTCCTGTTTCCTGATTGAATCAAGTTTGTATGACCTGCAGCAGCTGTATGGAAAATGCTAACTGGATTTTTTTGCCTTGTGATGCCACCGATTCTGCTGTAGAAATGTACTCCAAAGATTTTCTTTTTTTTTTTGCTATGTTCTTGTGCCTATTCCAGATCCTAGCTGTCCAATTAATGATGAAAAGGTACACTCTACCAGCACCTTTTTCATTGTCTTCCCAAAACGCCCTGTAGTTCCCTGGACTTAGACATGCACAGCTGCAAACAAGCTCAAACATGTGCTGTTTGCACCTCTGTCTCCACTTCTTGTGCTGAAAAGTGGAGTTTTCGCTGTGTCAGGCTTTGCTCATGCCTCCTCTGCTCTGCCTCCTCTCCCTGGGAAACAGTGCCTGGGTTATCTCTTTGTCTCTGGTGAGCATCCACTTCCTCTGCACCTCAACAAAGGAGCAGCAGGAGTCAGTATGGGAAGATCTCTGGCCAGGATATAGCCTCTGCTAATGGCCTCACTCCTAAACTAGTGCTAAAATCCTGGGGTGGAACTTCAGGTCATCAGCGGCTGAAAAACATCATGGCTTCAGAGGTGTCCTGGAGCTGAGGCACAGTAGGAGTTAAACATCCATGGACTCTTCTGAAGATTGCAGAGTTTCCAAGTTACCCTGTTCCAGGAGTGAGATGTTTTGCCAGTTCTGGTTTTAAATTTGCATTGCGCTGCAGTATGATATTTGTAATCCCTGATTTTACCCATTGGAATCAGTACTGCAGGTCCAATAATGCCTCAGAATGAGAATGACAGAAATCCAGGACTGGCTTAAAATCTCACTCCTGGAACTGCATAACTTGGCAACTCTGAAACTGGAGGGGGAAGGGACATTGGCTGAGTCTGTAAGGAGGAAAGGAAGGGAGACAAAATGCTAGGGTTAGTCACAAAAAAAAAAAAGTACCGTAAATAAAAAAGAGTGTCCGAGGGAAGGGGAATGAGAGACAGCAGCTGCGGAGAAGTTTTGAATTTGGCTATCCTGAAATGAAGTGTGAGCCGTCTAAGCCAGTATTACAGTCTAATGAGGAACAGCTTCACTGAGATGAGCTGAATCTGTCTAGTATAAATAAAGTGGGACTGAGTGATTGAAGCCAGCATTTACTCTTTGATAAAGAACAGCCTTATTGTGCTAAGATTTGACAGTATGTAAGCTGGCAGGTATAGTGTAGTTTGATGAAGAGCAGTTTTATTGTGATAAGTAAAGTATATTATAATAATTATGTTTTGGAAAAGACAATGAATTAAAATTGGGGTAACATTAATAATTAAATAATATTTGTTTCCTTATTAAATAAATGATTGCTCCAAAGCGTCAGTATGTGTGCACCTTAAAGTCAAGGATGACTCCTGGCAACCCAACAGCTCCTGGGTTTTCTTGGCAGTATGACCAGAAGTAGATTTCCAGGCCTTTCTTCTGAGGGAATGGAGGGTAAAGTCACTTGCCCAAGGTCACAAGGATTGATAGTGGGTTCCGAACACTGGTCTCTTAGGGCTAAATTTTCGAAGGCCTTTACATGGGCAACTGCCCTAGTTACTCGTGTAAAGACCATATCTGGGATTTTCGAAGGATACCTACATATGTCCCTACCATGCCCCGATGCTATATCATATCCAGGGTAAGGCACAAGGGCTAACCATGTAGCATCGAAAGTTGGTGCTATACAGGTAGCCCCTGCGGTTTCCCAGCTGTGCGGCATGAGCTGGATTTTCAATGCTGGGGCCGTATAAGACCCCGCTCTTGAAAATCCAGGTTAGGTGGGAGATGAGCGGGCTATCCGCCGACATGGCACATAGTACCATCCAACTGAAATTCGGGTCCTTAGTTACCAAGCCAGTGCTCTAACTACTAGGCTATTCCTCCACATTAGGAAAAAAAATATAGGGGTAATTTTTGGTGTGGAGTGAGATAGAAAGAGCTTGGTCAAAGGTGAAGGAGAGAATGTCCAGATCCTGGTTATACAATATGATGATCAACGAGGATCTGCATAAGGCTGGATAGGAGCAGTTTAGCTAAAGCCAGTCCATGTGGCTCAGTTGGCAAGATGGCTTTGAGTAAGAGGCTACAAGGCCAGCAGGGTTTTTTATTTGCCTGAAACCTCTAATAACCTTTCATTATTAATAAAATTGCCCTGAAATGAAAATGTTTAAAAACAAAATGAAAATTTATTAAAAGAAAACAAAAAAAATCTACAAGCAAAGCAGGAAATGAAACTCTTTTTTGCTTGTACACCCCTAATCACCATTGTAGTTGGCCAGATAGCAGCAATATTCAGTCTGCTATCCAGATAGCCATATAGCACTATTAGTGGCACTATCTGAACAGTTCCACTGAAATATATGTATCTATTTATTTATTTATTTATTTAATAAGTGTGCAGTTTGCCTAGACTCCAAGGTTCAAGGCAAGTTAAAATGAACATACATATACATTCAAATGGCATACAACATATGTGATTACATCAAATAAGAGTTACAAGAAAAAAATTCCTTTTCTGCATCTCAACTAATTAAACGACTCAGCAAATAGGTAAGCCATCAGATTTTTCCTGACCATGTGTAGATCAGTTACTGCTTGTAAATCATCAGACAATGCAGTCCATAAACTTAGGGGCATGTTTACTAAACCTTCTTAATGTGCGCCTGGCATTAGTGTGCAGGCTGCCATAAAAGGAGTGGGCGTTCCGGTCAAAAAGTAGAAAAACGGGATTAGCACGCGATAACGCGCGCTACTGCGCACATTATCGGGCAAAGCACCGCTAAGCGCGTTAACGCGCGGTAAGCTTAAGTAGGCGCCCAGAAATGCAACCATAAAAACAGAGGTGTAGCACAATGGTTAATACACTGACTGATGGTATGGGGTCATGAGTTTGATCCCCCAGTTTGCCTAATGCATAAGGCTGGCTGAGGCATCACCCTTTACTTCTAAATAGTGATTTTTGAGGCATTTTACTGTTATTTTAATTAGTGCTGCCAGCAAACACACCCTCATGGTGGCGTAACCTAAGGTGCCGCATAAGGCACCCCATAACACACTCCATAGGGCACATTATAAAGTGCACTGTCCGCCAAGGCACCCTATAATGGCCCCTATAGGACACCTTATAAGGCGTTTGATAGGGCGCCTTATAAAGCGCCCTATAAGGCACCTTATGGGGCGCCTTATGAGGCACCTTAAGGTTAAAGTACTCTGAGGGTGTTTTTGCTGGCAGCACTAATGTACATTAAAAATAGACAATGACTCTGACAGTCCTATCAAATAGCCCCACCATGGGTTTTGAACCCATGACCTCTGACTTCACAGGCAGTGAAGTAACCAGTGGGCTACAGCTGTTAACAAGCCCCTGGCTGGCTGCAGAAGGACTGCACATCACCACACAAACTGTCTGCTGTGGTTACCAGGATAGAGTTAACCCACCCGTACCCATGATGCACTGCACATGCAAAGCAGCAGTCGACAGATGGGCACAAGATAGGGTATGCACCCCCACAGCACCTCGGCCTGGTAGGGGGAACTGACCGTGTGTGGTACTGGCACAGAGTAGCTACAGACCGTCACATTGTGCGGGTACTATGCTCACCCTGAGGGTGAGGTGAGGCGCCCAGCACCAGGTCCACAGCACCTTTCATGGCTGATATATGGCATGCTGCAGGTCCCCAGCAGTGATACTGTGTGTGATAGGTAGTTTCTGCAGACACACCTAGGTTATATCTGTGTCCTTTTGTATTTCTCAGTCATGTCTAGCCCTTATAGGCTATGATGCACCCAGAATAGTGCATATCCTGTGTTGGTGCCATGGTTACATGATGTAGGTGGATTATGTACCTAACACACAACCCACCCTCTGGGGCTCAGGGTGGGAAACAGGATCACCCACCAATAGATCCACATTCTACCTCCCTGCAATGGCAGCAGTAGAGAGGACCATCAATTTCAGTCCTGCTGGGGAACAGACACCCCAGAGGGCAGACAATGCAGAGCTGTACACATCCATAAGGCAATAGCAGACAGACAATAGGCCTGGAAATGCTCAGCTGCCCCCCACCACTATCTGACATTCTCCAGCACCAAGCCTCCAGCCGCTGCACTCTGCAAGGTGTTTCAGCAAGACACATACTAACTACAGTCAGTCTGCTAACTTATCCATAGTGCATGGTCTTGGAGAAGATGCATGTACCCAGAACTGGGATGTCAGCATACACACCAAGCAGACAAGTAAATGATTAGGTCCCAAAAGAAACCCATAAATATCACATGAGAGAAATACCATACAGCACTATAGGGGAACCTAGCCATGCCGTGGTCACTGCTCAGTCAGGGTGAGAGTGACCTCCCAGCAGGACATGCTTTGGCCACGCTGTCCATGCAGGTGGTGGCCGGGCACTACAATGTCCGAGCCATTGCCCTATGCCCTGTGCAGATGCGGCCAGGACAGACCAGGCCACACTATCCAGGCTATTTCCACAGTAGCTTGCTCCTCATTATGCACATTGGCAGGTCAATACTGGCAACAGTGCTAGCAGTGTGGGTTGTGGAGGTTGTTGGTAACCACCACACACTGGATAGACAGACACACACTCCACACACCTATGCCAGCATTGTGCAACTATAGAGGTGTTTGGCAGCCCTGGGCACCACACCAGTCCTGGGCACAGTGCAGGCATGGGTATGGTACGCAATACTGTTGGGGTCACTCTGTCAGACACCAGACCTGAGGCACACTCCACAGACATCAGAAAGTTTGCCATGATGCAGCTCAATCAGAAAATTGTACTTAACTTCAGAATTGCTATCTGCCAGTAATCATAGCAACCTTTTGATAGCTGTGTACTGTATTCCCAGGTTTAGGGTGGCATTGTTAAGGTATGCAAGTGCTAGTATTGGGAGATGCACGCAGGGCCCAATGTCCTTCCTCTCCGGGAGGCATTGGATAATGGAGCCTGTGGGTGCGGGTGTGTCTGCCCTGTTGGCTGCTGCTTTACGGCAGAGGTTCCCAACTCCAGTCCTGATGTGCCAAACACTGTTCGGATTTTCATGCTGTCCCTCATGAATATGCATGAGATACATCTGCATACCATGGGGGCGGCGCATAGAAATGCAGCACAGGCATCTTTATTAGAGGCAGCATGGAACTTGAATGATGTTTGGCCCTCCAGAACTGCATTTGGAAGACTCTGCTCTAGGTAATGCGCCTGTTTATGGTGTCTGTGCTCTGCAGGGTAAACTGTAGGTGTTTTGGGCATGTTTACGTCATCTGCAATAAAGGTTCTGTCTGTATTAGCACATTTTAATAGTGGGTAAAATATGGGGACAGGGTTGGCAGGAACCACAGCTGGGACTTGAACCTGTGACCTTCTGCCTTTGAACACACTGGTTGTGTGCCTTGCACCACCATGTTGTTATAGAGGCAGTGTATTCCCCGGTGATACCATGACTGTTTGTCCGGCAGGGCCTGTCTGTTGCAGTGCATGGCACCCACCTACACAGGGCTAGGCCATGGTCTGCTCTGGGCAGCTGCCACTGCCCCCCTCCACCACCAATACCCCTCTGCCACCATGCTGACATGCCCTTCTGCTGGTGGTGCTGGTGGTGCGCAGTCTCAGGCCATCCAGTGTGCAGGTAGGCGGCTGCCTATGGTGCGTGTTCTGAGGTAGGGGTGCCTGCATAGACGTCCACGCTTCCCCCCCAACACCGCCTGCCAATGTTCTGTGCCCTTGGAGGTACCTGCTGGGTACTATCCCCTGTGACACTGTGATAAACACACTCGTGTCCATGTTGGGCCCTCATCAGTTGCTGTCTGGCTGCTATACAGTTTCAGCATTCCTAAGTGCCACCTAGGCATCTGCCTAGTCTGCACTGTGCCCCAGCTGCACCACAGCATGTGCCACCTGCAGCCCTCTGTATCCCATTTTCAAGCATCTGTCCAGTTGGCCGTTCCGACATGCCTGCCCTTCTGTTGCCGCACATGTGCACGCAATAGGAAACCTGTCCAATGGAGAGGAATTCCCTGCACAGCGCAATTTCACTGTGGGCTCATTCACCTTGTATGGGGATGGAGCATGGACTCTTCCAGAATTCATATCCTTTTTTTGGTGCTTTCTTGGGAGTGTTTTTTGATGTTTCCCATTGAGATCACTATTGCCCAGCTTGGTTATTTTATTTTTCCATTTTCTGCTGGTCATTTTCACTGTTTATTTGCCCTTTTGTTCCGTGCACATGTATCACACTTATCACTTTTTTGTAGGTTTCCATGGTTTTGCTGTACATTGCTGACAGAAATAGTTTCTCTTCCCTTTAAATCAGCTCTAACGCCAGGGTTTCAGTGGCGTTAGTTTTGGCCTCGGATTTCACAGCGTTAGTGTGCGGGGAGCCTCTACCCTCCCACTCTCCACCCATTGACCCCTTCTCTCCGCCCCTGGGGAGCCTTCCTCCGCCCTCAGGGAGCCTTTCTCTGCCTTCAACGCTCGTTTGCGCCGCTGCGCACGTTAGCGCGCGCTAAGGTACTTCTGTGCCCGCTAAAGCGCCATTAACGTGTGTTAAGGTACCTTAGTGCGTGGTAATGTCACAGAGCGCACATTAAGAAGGTTTAGCAAATATGCCCCTTAGTGGATATAGTGAAAATGCCCTGCTACAAGTCAATGTTTTCTCCCTATATTTAATGATGAGATGAGGTGCATTTTTTGTGATTGTGCTCTCATTGAACCACCTGACATGTAGGCTTATAGCACGGTAAGCAAGCAGTCAGCAGAAATGTTATACATTATTTTAAATATTGAGAACTTTATATTTAACTCTAGTTCCTATTGGGAGCCAATGTAGCTGTTTTAACAGTGAAGTTACATAAACAAATCATAATAGTAGTCTTGCTCTTGTACTCTGTGCCAGTTTTATGGCTCTTAGGGGTATGTTTACTAAACCGTCTTATTGTGCGCTCTGTGACGTTATCGCGCAATAAGGTGCGCTGCGGCGCAAACGAGCACTGAAGGTGGAGAAAGGCTCCCGGTGACGGTGTGTAGCTACTCTGTGCCAGTAACACACACGGTCAGTTCCCCCTACCAGGCCGAGGTGCTGTGGGGGTACATACCCCATCTTGTGTTCATCTGTAGACTGCTGATTTGCATGTGCAGTGCATCATGGGTACGGGTGGGTTAACCTTATCCTGGTGATCACAGCAGACTGTTTGTGTGGTGACATGCAGGCCTTCTGCAGCCAGCCAGGGCTTGTTAGCAGCTGTAGCCCACTGGTTATTTCACTGCTTGTGGAGCCAGAGGTCATGGGTTCAAACCCACAGTGGGGTTATTTGATAGGGCTGTCCAAAGCATTATCTATTTTTAATGTACATTAGTGCTGCCAGCAAAACCTCCCTCAGTGTACTGTACCAATAAGGTGCCTCAGAAGGCGCTTTATAGGGCGCCCTATACAGCGCCTTCTGAGGCACCTTATGGGTACCATCCATATAAGGTGCCTTCTAAGGTATCCTATCTAGCGCCTTATAGGGTGCCCTATAGGGGACATTATAGGGTGCCGTGGCGGACAGTGCACTTTATAATGTGCCCTATGGAGTGCCTTATAGGGTGCCTTATGAGGCACCTTAGGTTATGGCACATGAGGGTGTGTTTGCTGGCAGCAATAATTAAAATACAAATAAAGTGCCTCAGGAAACCATACTTACATGTCAAAGCTGATGCCTTAGCCAGCCTTATGCATTAGTCACACTGGGGGATCAAACTCATGACCCCTGTATCATCAGTCAGTGTATTAACCATCGTGCTACACCTCTGTTTTTATGTTTGTCTGTCTGGGCGCCTACTTAAGATTACCGCGCGTTAACGCGCTTTGCGGCGCTTCGCCCGATAATGTGCGTTGCAGTGCGCGTTATCGTGCAATACTCCCATTTTGCTGCTTTAAGACTGAAACGCCCACTCCTTTTATGGCAGCCTGCACACTATCGCCGGGCGCACAATAAGACGGTTTAGTAAACATACCCCTTAATATAGAATCAGGTAACCCCTGATACATGATATTGTAATAGTCTAAACATGGCTGCACTAGGGCCTGGGAAATGCTATGATTCCTCTTCTCCCAAAAAATGGTCATAAGTGGCTTTCACCCAGAATAACCCCAGGATAATAGACATTCATTTTGACTGTCAAATTCAGCCCCCCCCCCCCCCACTACTTTCAACATTGTTGGAAGGCTAAATAAAGAGTCATGAATGCAAACAGTACCTTTGTCCATCATCGAGGCAATGGAAGCGTTGGAATATATACAAATTGTAAATGAACCAACACATAAAAAGGGAGGGATCCTTGACATCATCTTTGTCAACAACCACTATATTCAATCGAATCAACTCCTACCCCAACTACACTTTCAGTTCCTTGGTCTGACCATAAAATTCTCAACTTCCATATAGCTACGATGAGACCCTGTCCTGAAATTATAACTTACACCAAGGAGGTTTCAAAGATGGGACAAAGAAACCCTCATTACATAATTTTGCTTTAGCTAGATACAAATGCCACTGATTTTAACAATTTAGTACAAAACTGGAATGGCACGCTATCCTGAGCTGCAGTTGCACTACAAACTAAAAGAACCAGTTCAAAATACCGCTCAATGACCTGGTACACTGCGAAACACAGAGGCATCAAATGCAAACTCTGAAAAATGGAAAGAAAACAAAGACACTCTAAGGCTCAATCAGACCGTGAAATGTATATGAACATGTTACAAGAATACCAAGCTACAATTAATAAAACCAAACGAGATTATCATACAAATCTCATCTTAAGCTCAGCCCCAGAGAGCTCTTTAGCATAGTATAGGGAACCCCATTCAAAATCCTAAACGAGATATTTCATTTATTTATTATTATTTATTATTTATTTTATTACAGTTTTTTATATACCGCGCTATTTACAATCAGCGCGGTTTACAGATAACCAAAGACCAGAACAACAGGCTGCTCGGTTTTACATAAAACAGGAAGATAAACTTGTGCTAGCCACACTCTTCCAAAACAAAGTTGTCAAAGTGGGCAACCTACAGCACACATCATTGCAGCTAGCAGAAGCGATCTCTACCCAGCACTCTTGGGACAAATTCCAACCAATATTCCAGCACTAACTAGAAAATATCATATCCAGCTTAAACACAAAACCTCCCCATTAGACCCATGCCTGGTAAGCTGGATCAAGATACCTCGAACTCGCTCCCAAAATGCTTGACATCACAAAACTATCCCTTGCTCAAGGCTACCTGCAATCTAACCTAAAACAAGGTCTCCATATGGCTAGTGCTCAAGAACCCTAAATTAGACCCAGCAACACCAAGCTCATATTGCCCCATTTCCAGTTTACCATTCCTTGCCAAGATCATAGAAAAAAACATACAGATACAACTCCAGGACCATGTAAACTCCCATGCCCCCCTTGACCAACAACAATATGGCTTCAGAGCCAATCATAGTGTAAAATCTGTTATCACTGCCCTCATAGATAGGCTGCCATTGGGTATCCAAAGATCATACCAGAACTTTGTTCTCATCTTTTTGGACATAACTGCAGCCTTTGACTCGGTACCCCATAAAGCACTCCTAAAATGTCTGCATTCAATTAGTCTGTACAAAATGAACCTTAAGTGGTTCACTTCATATTTAACCAGGCGCTGACAACAAGTAAGAGTAAATGGTATGACATCTACCCCATCTGAGATCACTCAAGGTATACCACAGGGATCCACACTATTAGCTCGACTATTTAACATATTTATACAACCAATCTGTGACATCATCAAATCACATAACGTACTATACTATATCTACACCGATGATATTATGTTGTATATTCCATTCTCTACCCTGCAACCTGCATACTCCCGACTGATTGAATGATTTACAGGCTTCTCACAATGGCTAAATACACATAACCTATCCATAAATTACCAAGTGCTTCATAACACTGAAGATGCATACTTCACATCTCCACCAATTCTAGACGTACCAGGTAAAATCCCAAGTACGATCCCTGGGAATCACCCTAGATCAAGGTCTAACACTAAAACAACACATTAAAACTCACCTACCAAAAATAAAAACAGTGCAAGTTCTCCAACCACTCCTAGATTATCATGATTTAAGAATAGTATTCCAGGCCATGGTATGGCCACACCTGGACTTTTGTAACATCTTCCTCCAGGGGTTACCTGCTTCGTCAATCCACCCACTAGAGAAGGCACAGAATACTGCAGCTAGAGTTCTCACTGAAACACTTAAGCACAAATATATATCACCAATACTCAAGAACCTCCATTGGTTCCCTATTAAAACCCACACCAAATACAAAGCAATAATTACCACCACCTTCAGTGAGGTTTCTGGAGCCCAGTGGATTACCAGATCTGAGGCAGCATGGATTCACCTGGGGCAAGTCTTGTCAGACAAATCAGATGTAGTTCTTTGATTGGGTGACCAGGGAGTTGGACTGAGGGAGAGCCCTAGATGTGGTGTATTTAGATTTCAGTAAAACATTTGACACTACTCCGCACAGGCGACTTATAAACAAACTGAGCACCCTAGGGATGGACCCTGAAGTTACTGCTTGGGTTAGAAATTGGTTGAGTGGGAGGTGACAAAGGGTACAGGTAAATGGAGTTCACTCTAAGAAGAAGAAGGTTACCAGTGGAGTGCCACAGGGATCTGTCCTTGGTCCGATTCTTTTTAACATCTTTGTTAGTGATATTCTGGAAGGGCTGTCGGGTAAGGTTGTTTCTTTGCGGATGATACCAAAATCTGCAACAGAGTGGACACTCAGGAAGGTGTAGATAATATGAGGAGGGATCTAGAATGATCTAGAATTTGGTAGCTAAGATTTAATGCTAAAAAATGTAGGGTCATGCATTTGGGCTGCAACAATCCAAGGGAGCAATAAAATATAGGGGGTGGCGTACTTCTGTCCAAAAAAGAAGAACGGGACCTAGGTGTGATTGTGTCTGATGAATTCAAAGCAGCTGAATAGGTAGAAAAGGCGACGGTGAAAGCTAGAAGGATGCTTGGGTGCATAGGGAGAGGCATGTCCAGCAGAAGAAAGGAGGTGATAGTGCCTTTATATAAGTCTTTAGTGCGATCTCATTTGGAGTATTGTGTGCAGTTCTGGAGACCACACCTTCAAAAGGATATAAACGGGTTGGAATCAGTGCAGAGGGTGGCTACTAAAATGGTTAGTGGTCTTCATTATTTAGCATATGAAGACAGACTTAAGGATCTTAATATGTATACTTTAGAGGAAAGGTGGGACAGAGGTGATATGATTGAAACATTTAAATACCTCCATGACATAAATACACAGGAGGAGAGCCTCTTTCGATTGAAAGCAAGCTCTGCTATGAGGGGACATAGGATGAGGGTAAAAGGCAATAGACACAGCCCTGTTACCTGTAAACTCATACGTGTTAAATGTACTGAGCATTTTGTTCCATGTGAACCGCGCTAATGATGAATAGTGCGGTATATAAGAGATTGTAAATAAATAAATAAAATAATATGCAGAAATATTTCTTTATGGAAAGAGTGGTAGATGCGTGGAATAGTCTCCCAGTGGAGGTGGTAGAGATGAGGACAGTATCTAAGTTCAAAAAAGCATGGGACAAACTCAGAGACTCTCTAAATGAAAAAAAAAAAGCAAAATTGTAGTGGTTGATATGGAAGGGCAGACTAGATAGGCCATGCAGTCTTTTTCTGCCTTCATGTTTCTATGTTTCTAACAATCATCAGGATACCTACAATCCCTAATCCAAAAAAAGCAACAGAAGATAGGCTCAGAAGATCCAGCACTCAATCCACTCTTGCCATCCCACCAATTAACAGAAAGTGCACTCAAACAACATTGAAAAGATTATTTTCCCTCTTTGCATCGAAGCTCTGGAATGCCTTACCAGATGACATCTGAAAAACAAATAACTTGGGGGATGTCTGCAAGAAAACAAAGACATACCTATTCACTGAACGCTTTGTCAGTCCAGCTACTTAAATTATGTCTTTTCCACTAGAAACTATAATCCAGTAGAACTTCAGTTATCCCCATCCCCTCTCCTTCCCCCACCACCCCTCTCACCCCTTCTCCCCTCACCCTTCCCCCTTCCCCCCTCATCCCGTTCTCCCTTCTCTCTTCCCCTTCTTCCCTTTATCACAAAAGATACCCAATACACTTAGGGGTATGTTTACTAAACCGTCTTAATGTGTGCTCAGCGATAGTGTGCAGGATGCCATAAAAGGAGTGGGCGGTCCAGTCTAAACATAGCAAAATGGGATTATCACGCGATAACGCGCACTGTGTACATTATCGGGCGAGATGCCGCTAAGCACGTTAACGCGCGGTAATCGGAAGTAGGCACGCAGAAATGCAAACATAGAAACAGAGGTGTAGCACAATGGTTTATACGCTGACTAATAGTAAAGGGGTCATGGGTTTGATCCCCCAGTGTGCCTAAAGAATAAGGCTGACTGAGGCATTAGCTTTTATGTGTAAGTATTGCTTTTTGAGGCATTTTATTTGTATTTTAATTAGTGCTGCCAGCAAACCCACCCTCACGTGCCGTATCCAAAGGTGCTGCATAAGGCACCCTATAAGGCACTCCATAGGGCACATTATAAAGTGCACTGTCTGCCAAGGCACCCTATAATGTCCCCTATAGGGCACCCTATAAGGCGCTTTAGAGGACACCTGATAAGGCATCTTATAAGGTGCTTTATAGGGCACCCTATAAGGTGCCCTATAAGGCGCTTTATAGGGTGCCCTATGGTTACAGTACACTGATGGTGTTTTTGCTGGCAGCACTAATGTACATTAAAAATAGACAATGACTCAGACAGCCCGATCAAATAACCCCACCATGGGTTTGAACCCAGGACCGCTGACTACATAGGCAGTGAAGCAACCAGTGGGCTACAGCTGCTAACAAACCCCTGGCTGGCTGCAGAAGGACTGCATGTCACCACACAAACTGTCTGCTGTGGTTAACAGGATAGGGTGATGCACTATACAAGCAAATCAGCAGTATACAGATGGGCACATGATGGAGTATGCACCCCCACAGCACCTCAGCCTGGTAGGGGGAACTGATTGTGTGTGGTAGTGGCACAGACTAGCTACAGACCGTCACATTGTGTGGGTACTGTGCTCACCCTGAGGGTGAGGTGGGGCACCCAGCACCAGGTCCACAGCACCTTTCATGGCTGAAATATGCCATGCTGCAGGTCCCTGTTAGTGCTACTGTGTGTGATAGGTAGTTCCTGCAGACACACCTAGGATACATCTGTGTCCATCTGTATTTCTCAGTCATGTCTAGCCCTTATGGGCTATAATGCACCCAGAATAGTGCATATCCTGTGTTGGTGCCATGGTTGCATGATTTGGGGGGGGTTTGGACCCATAGGCAGATGATGTACCACCACCCAACCCACCCTCTGGGGGCTCAGGGTGGGAAACAAGATCTCCCACCAACAGATCCACATTCTACCTCCCTGCAATGGTGGCAGTAGAGGGGACCATCAACCCCAGTCCTGCCAGGGAACAGACACCCTACAGGGCAGTCAATGCAGATCTGTTCACATCCATAAGGCAATAGCAGGAAGACAGTAGGTCTGGAAATGCTCAGCTGCCTCCCACCACTTTCTGACATTCTCCAGCAGCCTCCAGCCCCTGCACAGTATTGCAGCAAGACACATACTAGCTGCAGACAGTCTGCTAGCTAGTCCATAGTGCATGTTCCCAGAACTGGGATGTCAGCATACATACCAAGCAGCTAAGTCAGTGATTGGGTCCCAAAAGGGAACCCATAAATATCACATGAGAAAAACAAGCTATAGCACTATGGGGGATCCTAGCCATGCCGTGGTCACTGCTCCATCAGGGTGAGAGTGACCTCCCAGCAGGACATGCTGTGGCCACCCTGTCCGTGCAGGTGGTGGCCGGGCACTACAATGTCCAAGCCATTTCCCTATGCCCTGTTCAGATGCAGCCAGGCCAGGCCACCCTATCCAGGCTATTCCATTGGTACCTTGCTCCTCCCCTGTTGGCTACTGCTTTAGGGCAGAGGTTCCCAACTCCAGTCCTGGTGGGCCAAACACTGTTCGGGTTTTCATGCTCTCCCTCATGAATATGCATGAGATACATCTGCATACCATGGGGGCGGCGCATAGAAATGCAGCACAGACATCTTTATTAGAGGCAGCATGGAACCTGGATGGTGTTTGGCCCTCCAGGACTGCATTTGGGAGACTCTGCTCTAGGTAATGCGCATGTTTATGGTGTCTGTGCTCTGTAGGGTAAAATGTAGGTGTTTTGGGCATGTTTATGTCATCTGCAATAAAGGTTCTGTCTGTATTAGCAGTGGGTAAAATATGGGGACTGGGTTGGCAGGAACCACAGCTGGGACTTAAACCGGTGACTTTCTGCTTCTGAATACATTGGTTTTGTGCACTGCACCAGCATGTTGTCATACAGTCAGTGCCTTCCCTGGTGATACCATGACTGTTTGTCAGACAGGGCCTGTATGTTGCAGTGCATGGCACCCACCTACACAGGGCTAGGCCACGGTCTGCTCTGGGCAGCTACCACTGCCCCCTCCACCACCAGTATCTCTCTGCCACCATGCTGACATGCCCGTCTGCTGGTGGTGCTGGTGGAGCGCAGTCTCAGGCCATCCAGTGTGCGGGTAGGCAGCTGCCTATGGTGCGGGTTCTGGGGTAGGGGTGCCTGCATAGGTGTCCACGCTTCCCCCCAGCACCGCCTGCCAATGTTCCATGCCCTTGGGGGTACCTGCTGGGTACTATCCCCTGTGACACTGTGGGAAGCACACTCGTGCCCATGTTGGGCCCTCAGCAGTTGCTGTCTGGCTGCTCTACTGTTTCAGCATTCCTATGGGTCAGCTAGGCATCACCCTAGTCTGCACTGTGGCCCAGCTGCACCACAACATGTGCCGCCCACAGCCCTCTGTGTCCCCTTTTCCAGCATCTGTCCAGTTGCCCATTCCGACATGCAAACCCTGCTGTTGCAGGACATGTGCACACCATAGGAAACCTGGCCAATGGAGTCGGAAACCCTGATCAGCGCAGTTTCACTGTGGACTCATTCACCTTGTATGGGGACGGAGCATAGACCCTTCCAAAATTCAAATCTTTTTTTGGGAGATTTCTTGGGGGTGTTTTTGATGTTTCCCATTGATATCACTATTGCCCAGCTTGGTTATGTTTTTTTTACATTTTCTTCTGTTCATTTTCATTGTTTATTTGCCCTTTTGTTCCGTGCACATGTATCACACTTATCACGTTTTGTGGGTTTCCCTGGTTTTGCTGTACATTGCTGACGGAAATTGTTTCTTTTCCCTTTAAATCTGCTCTAACGCGAGGTTTTCACTGGCATTAGTTTTGAGCCTCGGATTTCACAGCGTTAGTGTGCGGGGTGCCTCTCCCCTCCCAGTCTCCGCCCATTGACCCCTTCTCTCCGTCCTTGGGGAGCCTTTCTCCGCCCTCCGGGAGCCTTTCTCCGCATTCAGCGCTCGTTTGAACCTCTGCGCACGTTATCGCGCGCTAAGGTACCTTATCGCCCGGTAATGCACCTTCATCGGGCGATAAGGTACCTTATCATGCGATAACGTGGCAGAGCGCACATTAAGATGCTTTAGTAAACATACCCCTTAATGTAAATATTTAAAATAAATCATGTATATCGTTTCTCCTAGTTGTTAATGTTGAGCTAATGTTGAATTATTGTTTGTCTTACTATAACATGTTCTATATACGTATAGTTCAATTGTTCCATGTAAACTGCCATGACGCTTTGAAAGGCAGTATATAAAGCCAGCTAAATAAATAAATTCACTGCCAATCCATGTCTGGCCAACCACTGCAACACGGTCTCAAAGCAACCTACTGTACTGCTGCCAAGGTTTTTACCCCACCAGTAGTGGAAAAAGGCACGACAAAATAATATCATCTGCCTAGAGCTGATGATATAGATTGTGTGAACAGCTTAGCTACCCCAAGAAATTTTAAATGCCAGAGCAAGAGCTCTTGATACACTAAATTCAAAGCAATGGAGATGTCTAAGAGCATCCTGTGCCCATCTTTTCCATTCCTGTATTAAACATTGTGGTCGTGAGAGTTTTTCCCCATGGTGCTTCTGAAAGTCATGTTGCTGTGGGTCTAAAGGGGAATATTTCTCTATATAACTCTGCAATTGTAACAAAATGATTCATTCTTTTGCTAAAATGAATAGGCTGAAGACAGTGGAGTAAGAGCTAGGTGCCAGCATCTTTAATTTTGGGTTTTCTAGAACTGGTCACGTGCTTGTTCTCTTGAGACTCAAAGGCATCGCTCCCAGTGATGCCATGCACGAGTCTAATTAAGTCCTCCATCACTTCCATTCTAACTACTTTAAGCCAACTGATTGGACAAGAATCAAGCAGAGATGTTGTGGTATTCAACTCCATAATTATTTTACTGTCTCTGCTACAATTGGTTCAAATTCCTCCCATCACTGAGCTTTGTCTCAAGAGGCTAACAGATGAGCTTATTCAGTGGTATCTATGGTTTGAACTTTACTGTCAAAAGAGTGTGTCAGAAAAGAGTTGGTTCAAGGTGTTGGTGTCCTAGGCAGACCTTAAGCGTTACACTACCCTGGCTGTCAAAATATATTGTTTATTTTTGAATGCCCTGCTCCTTGCTGCCCTCCAGAAGTTGCCACTCTGGGGGTCAGCTAGTTTGCTTGATGGTTGGCCCGGCCTTGGTGGCATGGGATATTACCTTCCGTAACCAATGCTTTCCCTACATCCAATTACCCTCATTGACAATTTAGCGAAAACTGGACTCTATGTAATATATAATCTCTCCTCTTCTTTTCTACAAACAGTCTGTATTACTTTAATGCTCTTTGATAGTGTACACATCACCTCTTCTTTAATGCACCTCGATTTTCTTTCTGTTCTATGCAGCTTCCTTTGTTTCTTTAATCTCACAGTCTCTTTTCCGACGTCCTCATTTGTTGTGGATTTAATGCAGCTTGCTGTATGGTCCTATTCCAACCATCATCTATATCACCGTCTAGCAATGAGTCTAAACAGTGAGGTATCTTATTTATTTATTTATTACAATTTCTTATATACCGCACTATTCGGCATCAGCGCGGTTCACATTATAACACAACGACCATAACAACAAGCTGTTTGGTTTTACATCGAACAGGAGTACGAACTTGGATAACAGGGGTAAACTATATACATGAGATATTTACACGGCTAGAATTGAATAACAATATCATAATGAAAGTAAGGGTCGTTTCCAAGTGGGTCATTTCTTCAGAGGGAATACCTAGGTGCCATTGCTGGTTTACTAGTAAAGTCACCTTTATCAAATTTCGCAAAGCAACATGCTTGCCCTTGCTCTGTCACTGTATGGGTTTTAATTGTATCTCCACAGATACACTAAAGGCCTACAAGCTATGATCAGACCATGGAAATGGAAAATCCAGAGCTAGGACTTAATAGTTTTTTCCTATAAACTAGATGGAACAAAGATCAGATCTCCCTTATTTCCTTTTTCATGTGTGGGGCTCCTCACTATTTGTTCAAATCCTAGGGCTTGCAATGTGCTTAGTAAGTGTTCAATATCTTTATCTACACGTGAGCTTGAGATCACCTTATTAATATCACCCAGTACAAATTAATCTAAAGGTGTCCAATTTATCATAATGGTTTCCAGTAAATCTGCTAAGTCTTTAAACCCTATGTACTAAACAGAATGATATGATCCCATTCTTTGCGGCATCAGGCAAGGAGGCTGGACATCAAAGACATGGAGGTATGAGTGAGATGGGGAGGGGGGCACCAGAAGTGCAAGTAGCATAGGGGGTATATATTTTTTAACAGTATTTATATACCACCTTTCCCTTAAATCAAGCTGGTTTATGGCTTGGTATTTTTATTTATTTATTTTTTATTTTATTTAAATTTCTATACCGCAAATTCCTAAAGATCACTTGTGGTTTACATTTGAACAAACAAAGAATTGTAAACAGTTAAAAATTTGTTTTACAGGGAACATGGATAACTATGTACAGAAATAATGTAGCTTAAGGCAAACAATAAGCTATGTTTAAATGCAAACAATAAAGTAATACAACCAAAAATTGTTAACTTTAAACAGAGTATGGCCCTGCTTCCACATATAAGTGCCAACAAATATATATATACAAGCCATATTCCAGGCAATTATATGTATAATTGTAGCCAATTAAGACGCTAAGCCCCAAAAGTAAATTCACTCGCGCTGGCCCTCCAACCGCATGCCCTCCAGGCTGCTGCCATGCTGTGGATGCCTGTGGAGAGAAATAAGGGGGCACAAGGAGGGGGGGACTACCTGGGGCCAAGAGGGTTGCCACGCCCCCAGCCATTTTGACCTGGAGGTCCCCTGCCCCCCTCTCCTCCAATAGTCCCATGCCGGGGGTCCGCCCACAGTGTAATACCCGTCGGGCATGAATGGCCCCATCCCCTGTCCTCCTGGGCTGCCCAACATCCCCCCAACTTGCCCTCATGTCACCGCCCCCCCCCCCCACATCAGTGCAGGAGGCACACCCTGCCCTTGACCAACTCCCATTGCAGGCTGTGGGACTGCCACTCCCGCTACCCCGCCCTCCGTATCCTGCACCCTGCTGTATGGAACCCCTGGGCTTGACCCCCACATCCCCCTCGCCCAGTCCCTACCCCTACCCCCCCTTGGCAGACTTGAAGCTTCAGAACACGTTCCTCAGGACCTCCTAGCTCCTCTGGACCTCCTAGCCCCTGCAGCCCCCCCCCCCCCCCCCCGATGCTGTTGACCTTCCACGCTGTCCTCTACTCCTCCTCTCACTGCCCACCACACCTGAAACGCCTTCCGCACCTCACGGAGGCCCGTTCTGGTGCTGTGCTGCCCTTCCTGCCCCAAGCCCCTTCCCTAGCCGGCCTCTACGAAGTGGCATGATTCTGTGCAGAATTTAATTGACCTCAAGCCTCCACCCTCCTTGCCTGAGCCTTCTGATCTGCACAGCATATATCGCAGCAGCGCCTGGAACTCGATCCTACTCCACGTGTCCGGCCAGACTCCTGCATGATCCGACTTCTGCTGATACATGGCTTCATCTGGGGTCTAACACCAGCCTGTAAATAGCATAAAATTCTGTCCGTTTTCTATTTTATTTGAGTTTCACAATGTATCACAGTTTAATGAACAACATCTGGTTGCTTGGCAAAATGTCCTTTTTACCATTCTTTATTTCTTATCACATTGTACTCTATCAAATTAGGACACTTAATTTTGTGATAAATTCATAATGAAATGGAAATTTACAATAACACATCGTTTATGACAAAAAGAGATTTCTGAAAATGAATTGTTCATTTGATATTTCAGTGTGATAATGCCAATAAATACTAAGATTATTTTTGTTGTTTTCATGTTTTCTATGTCACATTTTAATGAATAAGTTCTTTACAGGCCAATACACTAACATAGAAATATTTTAGGAGTGAGTGGCCATTTTGCATAAATATTTTCTATCAGGGTTATTCTGCTCTATTAATAGAGGGGAAAGATGTCCCAACGGGACATCCATCCCCGCTATTTGTGGCTCCCCAACAGGTGTTTAACTTCCCAGCTGGTTGTACAGTGAAGTTAGATGGCGAGGAAAGGGCGGATCGGGGGCGGAGTTAGGGCGGACGGTGGGTGGTCGACGATCCTGGACATACAGGGTCGATTCTAATGTTGGCCTGGTACGTCCAGGGCCAGTGAATTGTACGGGGAAGTTATTCCACCTCCGAGGTGGAATAACTTCCCCAGACATTGTGGATTAGCGGGCCCAGGGCATTGATGGGGCGGGGGGCTGAGGACATTCCCCACAGCCCGACCCTGGCACGTACAGGCCTGATCGTGATTCTGATCTTGCGGGGCTAGACGTGCCCTGTGGGATCAGAATCATGACGCCCTCTGTACGTCCAGTTCAGATTGTATGTACAGAGGGCCTCTATGTCTGGAACGGAATCAGGCTATATGGGTTTATTTATTTATTTGCAAGATTTAATATACTGCTATTTGGTTTTGGTTTAATGACCATCAAAGTGGTTTGCAATACCCAAAAAAAACCCAGAAACTCATAATAGTGACTATAAAAAACAAACATAATAGGTATAAGTTGAACAGGACAACAATAACAACAACAAAATATATCAATAACACAATGCAGCAATCTGGTGATACAAAAGGAAATAAGAAAATGGGGCATCCATTAATGACAACGCCAGAAATCAAGACCTAAATATCAATAAATGCTTTATAAAGAAGCTGATGCTTTAAGCTCAGCTTGAATTTCTTTGAGGATTTCTCCAAGTGTAAATCCTATTAAATCATTAAACCGTGACTAGAGGTCTCAGACTTTTTGTGCGTCCAAAGGCAAACTTCAGTATAGCTTCTGAATATCGCCCCAATTGCATCAATGACCTTTTTTATATCGCTTATAATCAATTATTTCAAATAAATTGTTTAGAATTTAGATATACTGAAACAGTGCTTAGCTTTCGATGTTGTACCCAACGCCATCTATCACGCTCTTCTTGCGTTTCACCCAAATTCGGTTTCTTCAGGGGGTAACTTTGAAAGCACCTTTATTCAGCAGTTCTTCATTCATAGATATAAACAATATTGTCCATATTCTCTGCATGAGCCTACCGGCTTACATGAGCCTACCGGTAGGCTCATGCAGAGAATACGGACAATATTGTTTATATCTATGAATGAAGAACTGCTGAATAAAGGTGCTTTCAAAGTTACCCCCTGAAGAAACCGAATTTGGGTGAAACGCAAGAAGAGCGTGATAGATGGCGTTGGGTACATCAAGCCCAGTATCCTGTTTCCAACAGTGGCCAATCTAGGTCATACCTACCTAGCAGTTTCCCCAGGTAGTCTTGGTGAACATGGAGAAATATGATCAGAGCATTTTGCCCTATATAGTATTCTAGCTGCTGTATTCTGAATCAATTGAAATTGCTTTATACTGTAGGTAGGAACACCGATCAAGAGTGAGTTACAATAATCCAGTTTATTAAAGGTTAATGTGAATCAAGATTTGAGATCTATGCTTTTAAAAATGAAGAATGACTACGGCCACACCAAGGATATCTTAACAACCACAACATTTTATAGAGGGACCCGACTTGGCCAAGTTTCGGCATCAGAGTCTGTGCAAGGGAGCTAAAGCATAAAAATATATTTACACACTAAAATAAAGTAAAAATGGAAAAAAATAAAACATTCCAAACAAGAAATGAGATGCCAAAAAGTAATATGGTAAAACATAAAATATCAAAACAACAAAGCATAAGACATACAATAAAAGAGTACAATAAAAGGAATGACAGATATATACATTTAAAAAGGAATACAGAATATTAAAAATAGAAATAAAGCAAAATAACAAGAATAGTGATGGTAAAAGAAATATATAATATAAAATATAATATATAATAAGAGAAGGTTACCAGTCAATATGTTGTTAACTTCAACTTAAATGTAAAGAGGGAGAGCCTCTTTCAATTGAAAGCAAATTCTGCTACGAGGGGACATGGGATGAGGGTGAAGGGGGACAGATTCAGGAGTGATATGCGGAAATATTTCTTTACGGAAAGAGTGGTGGTGAAAGTACAAACAATTTCTTTACGGAAAGAGTGGTGGTGAAAGTACAAACAATTTTGTAAAATAAACAATGACCTAAAAGTAACTCCTGATGTTACTCAAAGAGCGAAAAACAAAATAAATAGAAAACAAATCATGTAGAATGTAATGATAAACATATATGGTAAAATAGAAAATCAAAGTTACAATAAAAAAGCTACAATAAAAAAGCAAGTGGCACCATTAAGAACAATCAATAAAGACATAAAACATAAACAAAATAATGATAAAACAGATACTCTAACAGAACAAAGGCTGGTCAAAAGTGCAGTAGTGCTTACAAAGGGAGATATGAATAACTCACAAAGAAACAGATGGAGTAGATGCACTTATTGAAAACACAGAGCTCATCAAAATATAAAAATTAAAAAAATAAAATTATATATATATATATATATGCAGTACATTCAAGGAGCACATATAAACATATGGAGGGGTACCTTAAAAACATATAAAAAGACACCTTAAAAAAACAAAAAGCCAAAATAAGAAAAACGAGGGCGCGGGCCAGCTCCCGAGCGCCCGGCTAGTAACCGGG
Organism: Ichthyophis bannanicus; assembly: GCA_033557465.1. NCBI lineage: Eukaryota > Metazoa > Chordata > Amphibia > Gymnophiona > Ichthyophiidae > Ichthyophis > Ichthyophis bannanicus. Next base: position 604,115,844 of record CM066035.1, on the reverse strand, counting down.
TGCCCGGCCCGAGGCGAGCCGGCCCCATGCTGCTCGGGGGGCGAGCATGAAGAGCGGGGAGGGGGGGGGGCGGGGGGGAGAGGGGGGGCGACAGGAGCGGGCGGCAGAAGCCAAACGGGATTGGCCAGCGGAAAGGGAATCATTTAAACTGATTGGATCCCCAGGCGCGGGAGCGCGTCCTGGGGATCCACCAGCCTGCACTTCCGCGCGCCCGAGCCTGCTGGCATCGTGGCGCGACGAGAGGTGCACGCTGGTTGCTTCCCTCCCACCCACCCTGTGGCTAGTTGGTGGCGTGTCCGGGATGGGTTGTCGCAGTTGGAGGGGGTTGCGGGGTCCCGGGGGTTCCCGGGGTCCGGAGTGGCAGGCCATGAGGGCGGGGGGGGCCCTCGGCATGGTTAAACCCGGTCGGCTTGTGCTACTGAGACGGCCAAGTCGGGGAAGGGTTATTGCCAATTGGCCGATGCTTTTACTGTGCGGGGGGCGGCGGAGAAGTCACCTTGCTAATCACACGGCGGGTGGCAGATCTTGCCGCGGGGCACAGGGTTGGTGTTATTATGTTATAACTGTTATTGAGGTTATGTTCAATAAAACTGCGACCAGTTTATGCCCAACTACTGTCTCTGTGCTTGATTTGGGGAAAAGGGGGCTAGGAGAATAGGTGTGGGGCCTCCTACGAGCTGGGAACGAATGGAAGGGGGGGGGGGCGGGGTTGAGGGTAATAAGGATCGGCTAAAGGCGAGCGAGGGGTCCGGCTACCCGGTTACATAAAAACATAAAATTATGAGATATGTATGACCTTCCTATTATTAATCTCTCTAAAGAGAGTCTTTCAGATTCTGAGTCCAATTTATTTAAGAAGGAGCTTTCCTTTGTCCCTTCTACATGCTATAATGCTTTACAAATTCGGATTAATCTCTATAAATTCAGTTGCAAATTACAGATTAATAATTTTTTTACAGATAGAAGCATTATGCATACAGTTACAGTTTGTGTTTATTTGATATACAGTCTAAGGTCAAAGGCAGCTAGGCGGGCAACGATAACAAAACATAATTAAAATCAAAAACAAATCTGGGGAACCAGTGAGACATAACAACAGGACAAGGGGCTAGATGAGAGATGAGGGCCAAAGTTACAATTCCAGAAATGTTCTGCTAACAAAAGTACAAAAGGAATGATGGTGATAAACATAAACATGGGCTGACCAGGGACTGGTGCTGTACCCAGATCGGCCAATGGGATACGACCATAGGCGGCCAATGGGGGCAAGTGAGAGTCAAGGGGAGGACACAAAAGGGAAGGCCAAGAAAAAGAAATGGGCTTTCAGTTGTGATTTGAAACTGATGAAAGAAAGCCTGCAATGCAGGACCAAAGAGAGAGAGAGTTCCATTGGGTAAGGGCAGCCACCCGAAGCAGGGGACCACCAGAAGATGCTGAGAAGCCAAGCAAAGAGCACAATGAGAGGTATATGGAACTGGGAATTGTGACAGAAAAAAGGGATTGCCAGAAAAAAAGAACTTGAAGTGTGAGAATGAGAGCTTTAACGAAATGTGGAGGACAACCAGAAGCCAATGTTCAATGATAAAAAAGGGGAGTCAAATGGTCATATTTATGAGCACCTTGGAGAGGTTTTATGACAATGTTCTGAATTAGTTGTAAGCAGTGGATCAGACAGAGGGGGAGGTCAGAGAATAAAGAGTTGGCATAATCAAGACAAGAGATTACCAGCTTCCAAATCAAACAGATTTGGCAGAGAGTGAAGAAATGGTGCTGACCAGTGGAAGAAATGTGGTACAAAAAAGGAGAGCCAGGAGTCAAAGGAAACACCAAGAATCTTAACAGTGTCACGGTAAGAGAGAGAATCCCCATGAATGAAGGGAGGAAGAGGAAGCGAGGGGGAAAGAGCATTGGAGTAAAACATAGGGGTATGTTTACTAAACTCCGAAATTGTGCGGGGACGCGGTAGTGTGCCTGTGCCATATAAGGAGTGGGTGGTTCAGGCCGAAAAAGGAAAAAAAATGACCGTACGTGTGCGCGTCACGTTAATGTGCTGGGCCCACATTAGCGCGTGGGAAGGCTAAGTGGGGCGCAGCTGAGCACATATCAGAACAGAGCCGTAGCACAATGGTGAAGACAATAACCAATGGTGCAGGGGGCCACTGGTTCAATCCCCCAGTGTGCGCAACCCAAAAAGGCTGGCTGAGGCACCACCTTGAATGTGGAAAAGCATGTCAGGAGGCAACATAATTTTGTACGGCATAAGGCGGCGCACTGTTCATTTTGGGCGGCATAAGGCAGCACACTGTTCATTTTGGGCGGCATAAGGCGGCGCACTGTTAATTTTGGGTGGCATAAGGCGGCGCACTGTTAATTGTGGGCAGCAGGATGCGGCACGCTGATGGGCACAAGGCGGCGCGCTGATGCTAAAGCAAAGGAACACAGCCACAGCACAATGGTTAAGACACTGACCAATGGTGTCAAGGACCAGGGGTTCAATCCCTCACAATGCCCAATGAAAAAGGCTAGCTGAGGCAGTACATTTTATGTTGTGGAGTGCTGTAGGAGGCTTTTTAAGTTTATTTTGTGATAACTACTAGCAAATGCACTCTCACAGCATGTTAACATAAGGCGGCCCATAAGGCACATGTTACAGTGCACCGTCCGCCAAGGCACCCTAGAATGTCCCCTATAGGGCAGCATGTATGTTGCGACACAGGATAATGTATAGTGCACCCTATATGGATGCCAACCATAAAGTGCCCTATAGGGCGCCCCATAAAGCACCCTCAGAGGCACCTTATGGGTACAGTACGCTGAGGGTGTTATTGCAGGCATCAACATATGTACAGTAAATTAAAATAATGCTTTGGACAACCCTATCACAGAACCCCACTGTGGTTTTGAACCCATGACCTCTGGCTGCACAGGCAGTGACGTAACCATTGGGCTACAGCTCTATAGCTGTAAGCAAGCCCTTGCCTGTTTGCAGATAGCCTGCACGTCACAGCACAGACAGTCTGCTGGTGTAAGCAGGATAGGGTTAGGCAAATCAGCTGTCCATAGATGCACACAAGATGGGAACTGCACCCCTAAAGCTCCCCGGCCTGGTAGGGGGAGGTGTCCGTGTGCACCCACACAGCACCTCGGCCTGGTAGGGTGTCCTGAGTGGGTGGACAAACGGCAAAGAGTAGATAAACACCATCACATTGTGCGGTTACTGTGCTCACCCTGAGTTTCTGATGCTGTGCCCAGGACCAGGTCCACAACACCTTCCATGGCTGAATGCAGCTATGCCAGAGCTCCAAAGCAGCAATAACCTGTGAAATAGGTAGGTACTGCATAAACATTCTGGAGATCGCTGTCTGCCCCAGTCAGTGGGGACCTCTCTTCCCCCCCCCCCCCCCCCCCCCGGTGGATAAAACACAGCTTCCTACCAACAGATCCCCATCCCACCCTCCTCTCCCCTGCACTGATGGCAGTAGAGTGGACCATCAACCCCAGCCCTGCTGGGGAACAGACACCCAACAGGGCAGTCCAAGCAGCTCCACACAGACACCCACACAGGGCCATCCAAGCAGCTCCATATAACACAATAATAGACAGACATTAGGCCTGGATATTCACACATGCACCCCACCACTATCTGATAGTCTCCTGCAGCAAGCCATCAGCCACTGCACCCTGCGAGGCACTCCATCAAGACACATACCATCTGTGCACAGTCTGCTGGTTGGTCCTGATGGAAATGCATGCACCCACAACTGGGTTGGCAGCACACACAAGCAGATAAGTCAGTGAAGAGGCCCCAACAGGAAACCCATATATATCACATGAGAGAAACACAATATAGCACTATGGGTGTGCCTAGCCATGCTGCCATCACTGCACACTCAGGGTGAGGGTGATCCCCCAGCAGCACATACAGAGGTCACCCTGTCTGTGTAGGTGGTGGCCGGGCACTACCATGTCCCTGTCAGTGCCCTATGCCCTGTGCAGCTGCATCCTGGTCAGCCCACCCTGTCTGAGATGTACCCATGGTCCTTTGCTACTCATTATGCACATTGGCAGGCCAATACTGGCAACAGTGCTGGCAGTGTGGGCTGTGGAAGGGGCTTGCATCCAACACCCCCCCCATGCCATCATGGTGCTACTATTGAGGCGGTAATTAGCCTTGCCCTCCAAACCGGTCCTGGGCACGGCAAGGCATGGATATGGTACGCAGTACTGCTGGGGGTCACTCCCCAGGGTGGTAAACACCGTCAGAGGCCAGGCCTGGAGCACGCACCGCAAACACCTAACTGATTGCTCTGATGAGGTCAACTAGCAGTATGTGCGTAACGTATGGATATCTATCTGCCAGTACTCCTAGCAAACGTCTCAGAGCTGTGTACCGTATACCTCAGGTGTAGGGTGACATTGCTAAGGTATGAAGGTGCTAGTATTGGGAGATGCATGCAGGGTCCAATGTTCTGCCTCTCCAGGAGACATTGGCCAATGGGGCCTGTGGGTGTGGGTGTGGGTGTGGGTGTGTCTGGCCCTGTTGGCTGCTGCTTTACAGCAGAGATTCCCAACTCCAGTCCAGGTTTGCATCACACTGTTCGGGTTTTCCTGCTGTCCCTCATGAATATGCATGAGCTACATCTACATGCCATGGGGGCGGTGCATAGATATACAGCACAGGCATTTGTATGAGTGGCAGCATGGAACCTGACTGGTGTGTGGCCCACCAGAACTGCATTTGGAGGATTCTACTCTAGGTACTGCCCCTGTTCATGGTGTCTGTGCTCAGTGGAGTAAAACATAGACGTAGTACCATTGCATATGTCCTCGCCACGAAAGGTGTGTCCTTACTATCACTGTTTAGTTGTGGGAAAAAAATATGTGGGCAGGATTGGTGGTAGCCCCAGCTGGGCTTTGATCCTGTGACCTTCTGTTCTTGCATGCACCGTGTAGCCACAGATTGCCTGGATTCCCTGGAACATCCATGACTGTGGATCCGGCAGGGCCTGTCTATTGCAGTGGACTGTGGCAGCCTGCACATGGCTAGGCCTCTGTCTTCTGTGGCTAGCAGCCAATGCCCCCTGTACCACATGCTGGCATGAGCTTTTCTCAGAAAAAGCAGATGACATGATTGCAATGTGGCAGTACGGGACTGCATTTGGGGGACTTGGCTGTAGGTAATGCCCATTGTTGTGGTGTGTGTGCGGTGTTGGGTAAAATATGGGTGTTTTCCCCATGCTTATGTTCCCTGCAATACAGGGGTGTCTGCGCTATCTTTGTTTAGTGGTGGGTAAAATATAGGGACTGGGCTGGCAAGTGCCCCAGCTGGGATTTGAATCTCGGACCCTTTGGTCCTAGAGGTACTGGCTCTGTCTGCTGCACCACACTCTGGCCACAGAAACAGTGCAGCCCCTGGAGGTAGTAAACCTGGCAGGATGGAGTCACAAACCCTGCTCTACGCATTTTTACTGTGGGCACATGCACCCTGTCTGGTGACAAAAGTGCACATAAACCCCGGAGATGACCACGGAAAATGGGGGACACAATATTACCACGCTGGGCAACAGTGATATTAATGGGCAAACATAGCAACCACTCCCAGGAAAGCTCCAACAAAAAGGAAATGTTTTTTGGAAGAGTCTCCGCTCCGTACACCTTTCCAAAACTCATTTCTTTTTCTTGGAGCTTTCCTGGGTGTGTTTTTTAGTTTTGCCCATTACTATAACTGTTCCCCAGCTGAATTCCTATTTTTACAATTTTTGTTGTAGTCCTTTTCTATTTTTAATTCCACTTTTGGACTGTGCACAAGTATCACACTGCTCACGTTTTGCAGGTTTCCCCGGTTTTGCTGTACATTGCTGACGGAAATGGTTTCTCTTCCCTTTAAATGCATTCTACCGCGAGTGATTCACTCGCGCTATTTTTCCTTTGAACTTCAGCCACGATAATGTGCGGGGCGCCTCTCCCCTCCCCTTCCCCGCCCATTAACCCCTTCTCTCCGCCCCTCCGGGGCCTTCCTCCGCCCTCCGTTAGCCTTTCCACGCCTCCATCGGACATTTGCGGGCCAGTACTTGTGCGGCACCCGTTAGTGTGACGCGCAAGGGTGCGGGGGTTCCTTGCACATTTGCGGGGCGCTTAAGCGCTCTTAAATACGCTTTCAGTGCGCTATTTTGCGGCAGCGCACATTGGCGGTTTTTAGTAAACAGGCCCCATAGTCACAGTTTTGCTCTTGTTGAGCTTTAACCCATGACTGGTGAACCAGTCTGCAATGGCATCATGTTTTTGTGAAACCTGAGGGATCACCACGGTGGAACAGGAGGGAAAGTGGAAAAGAAGATGGATATCATCAGTGTAGACACAGAAGGAAATACTAGCACATGCATACCGTAGTAATGCCACCCTAAACCTGGGAATATGGTACACATCTATCAAAAGGTTGCTATGATTACTGGCAGATAGCAATTCCTAGGTTAAGTACAATTTCCTGAGTGAGCTGCATCATAGCAACCTTTCTGATGTCTGTGGAGTGTGCTACAGGTCCTGTGCTGACAGTGTTTACCAACCTGGGGAGTGACTCCTACAGTATTGCGTACCATAGCCATGCCTGCACTGTGCCCAGGACTGGTGTGGTGGCCTGGGCTGCCCAACACCTCTATAGTTGCACAATGCTGGCATAGGTGTGGGGAGTGTGTGTCTGTCTATCCAGTGTGTGGTGGCTTCCAACACCCTCCACAGCCCACACTGCTAGCACTGTTCCCAGTATTGGCCTGCCAATGTGTATAATGAGGAGCAAGGTACTGTGGGAATAGCCTGGATAGGGTGGCCTGGCCTTGCCGCATCTGCGCAGGGCATAGGGCAATAGCTCGGACATTGTAGTGCCCGGTACCACCTGCACGGACAGAGTGGCCACAGCATGTCCTGCTGGAAGGTCACTCTCAGCCTGACTGAGCAGTGACCACGGCATGGCTAGGTTCCCCCATAGTGCTATATAGCATTTCTTTCAAGTGATATATATGGGTTCCTTTTGGGGACTGATCACTGACTTATCTGCTTGGTATGTATGCTGACATACCCATTCCGGGTACATGCATCTTCTCTAGGACCATGCACTATGGACTAGCTGGTGGACTGTCTGCAGCTAGTATGCTGTTTTGCTGGAACACCTTGCAGGGTGCAGTGGCTGGAGGCTTGCTGCTGGAGAATGTCAGATGATGGTGGGGGGCAGCTGAACATTTCCAGGCCTACTGTCTGTCTGCTATTGCGTTATGGATGTGTGCCGCTCTGTTTGTTCCCTGGAGGACTGCTGTTGCTGGTTCCCCCTACCGCTGCCATTGCAGGGAGGTAGACTGTGGATCTATTGGTGGGTGATCCTGTTTCCCCCTGAGCGTGGTGGTACATAATTTGCCTGTGGGTCCATACACCACCCCCCCTTCACCTACAGCAGGTACCGATGGCACCAACACAGGATATGCACTGGTCTGGGTGCAACAGCACCCATAGGGACTAGACATGACTGGGACATACAGCAGGACACAGCTGTAGCCTAGATTTGTCTAATGGACCTACCTATCACACACTGATGGTGACCTGCAGCATGGTGTATTTCAGCTATGAAAGGTGCTGTGGACCTGGTGCTGGGCGCCCCACCTCAATCTCAGGGTGGGCACTGTACCCGCACAATGTGACTGTCTGTGGCTACTCTGTGGCAGTGCCACACACGGTCTGTTCCCCCTACAAGGCCGAGGTGCTGTGAGGGTGCATACCCGATCTTGTGCCCATCTCTCAACTGATGATTTGCATGTGCAGTGCATCATGGGTATGGGTGGGTTACCCCTATCCTGGTAACCACAGCAGAATGTGGGTGTGGTGCCGTGCAGTCCTCCTGTGGCTAGCCAGTTGTTTGTTAGCAGCTCTAGCCCACTGGTTATTTCACTGCCTGTGGAGCCAGAGGACATGGGTTCAGAACCCACAATGGGGTTCATCAATAGGGCTGTCTTCGGCATTGTCTATTTTTATTGTATATTATTTCTGCCAGCAGGACCACCCTCAGGGTACTGTCCCCTTAGGGTGGCTCATAGGGCGCCCTATAGGGCGCTTTATACGGTGCCCTATAAAGCGCCTTATACGGTGCCTTATATGGTGTCCTATAGGGGACATTATAGGGTGCCTTGGCAGACAGCGCACTTTATAATGTGCCCTATGGAGTGCCCTCTAGGGTGCCTTATGTGGCACCTTAGGTTACGCCACTGTGAGGGTGTGTTTGCTGGCAGCACTATTCAGGTACAACTAAACTTCCTCACAGCCCACTACGTAACCCTTTCCAGGCCAAGCCCAGTACTTTCGGGTTCTCATCTTCTGCCTATATATTCCTAACAAATGGTATATAATACATGACCATGCCAGAGGGAACGTCACTATTGGAACATATTGGGTACGACGGGTACAATTTTCCTGACATGTGCAAACATTAACCCGGCTGCAGAATGTGGATTAAAATATTATGGTAGGCCTTCAAAGGGTTACACATGACGCCTCAGCCAGACTTATTCATTAGGCACATTGGGGAATCAAACCCATGACCCTTGTACCATCAGTCTGTGTAGTAACCATTGTGCTACAGCTTTGTTTCTGTATTTGGGTGTCTGCGTGCTGTCTTATGCTTGCGCGCAGTAGCGCGCGCTGTAGCGATCGTTGCTGCGCAGCGTGCAATACCACATGCAACTGTGCATTATCAGTTAGGATGTACCGCCCATGTCCTTTTTTGGCTTTCCTGCCACTAACGTGGCTCCTAACGCAGTTTAGTAAACATACCCCAAAGTGGTTTACATTCAGCAATAAACAAGGAACTTTACATAGAACAAGGATATTGAACTTGGATGAAACAGGGGTATAATCCACGAAGAGGTATGGATGAGTTCATAATTTATTGTAATGAGTATGTTCTGCCTGATGTTTCAGTCTCTGGACCATAGTACAGTCAAACCTCGGTTTTCATGATTAATCCGTTCGAAAAAGTCTGACTAAAACCGAAACGTATGAAAACTGAAGCAATATTTACCATAAGAAATAATGTAAATCCAATTAATCCATTCCAGACACCCAAAAATATTCACAAAAAATACATTTTATAGAGAATAACTATATTTTTACATACAGAAAACAATGAGAAATAAATATAAATGACTAATGAAATGGATAAATGAACATTTAACATCACTGAAAGCAAGCTAAGTACAGTACTGTACAGTACAGTATGTTAGCATCTGGCCTTAGCCACCCCTGACAAGCTGCTGTGCCCAGCTCTCTTCGGAATCACATTGGATTCAGCCCATTAAAATACCTTTACATTATCTGCTCAATGCTTCAGAATGGCAGAAAATCTTAATGATATAGCTTCAGACGTACCCTGCAAGAGAAAGAACTGCCTCCCACATTCATGCAACATCTCCTGCTTACGTTAACAGCTTTTCTTCCCTGCTACCTCCGAGTCTGAGGGGGCGCCCCAGAGAATGGGCAGGCGATGGACGAGATCGGGGTCTTCCTCTCCGCGCAATCCTTGCCTCTCTAACTCTGACCAGGCTCGAGGATGTGTTTCATTTATGTGCTCAGCTGGCTTTCGCTTCTCATCATGCTGGCGATTGGTGAGTCCGGGGGGCAGTGCTGCCGGGACCGGGTGGGCGTTCTGGCAGTGAATACAGACCGGTGTGCAGCACGAGGGTGTATGTATTTACAGTACTGTACTTTACGAAAACCGAGGCGATGTACGAGAACCGGGACAAAATCTCAGTCAAAAAAGACGTTGAAAACCGAAGCGATGTATGAGAACCGGGACAAAATCTCAGTCAAAAAAGACGTTGAAAACCGAAGCGTATGAAAACCGGGGCAAATGAAAACCGAGGTTTGACTGTATTCCAAAAATAGGTGAGTTTTTAATGCTTTCTGGAAGTCCTATAAATCATTGATTGTTCTTATGCTTTCTGGGAGTGCGTTCCAGAATGATGGAGCATATATTGAGAAGGCTCTGCTGCAAGTTGTTTGTTTTGCTTTGGTTTTGTTTATTGGTATTATTAATCAATTATTATTGTTTTTCCTTTTTCTTCTGCTTTCAGAGTCTTTGCTTATGAAAGCTTGTAGTATAGGTGATGATAACTGGTGAAAGATTTTAAAGATAGTGAGTATAACTTTGCATTTAGTCCTGATAATTATGGGTAGCCAGTGGAATTGTTTTAGTGTTGCAGTTATGTGATTGGTTCTTGATTTCCTAGATATAATACGATTTTGGATTTTGTAGCAATTGTAAAGGATAGATATAATGGATGCCTAGACCCTGGTAGATGATGTTACAATAGTCTAGTATGGGCAAAATCAATGCTTGACAGACTGTGCGGAAGTCATTAGAGTTTAGAAGAGGTTTGAGCTTTTGTATTATTCTTAATTTGTGGTAAGTAGCTTTTGTAACTTTTGTTATATGAGTTTGGAAGTTTAATTTCTGGTGAAGGTATATCCCCAGGTATTTAATTTCTGTTTTCACTTCAATGAAGTTATTTGATATTTGTAGAGATTTTGGTGGGATTTTGTTGTAAAGTTTTTTTATATGTGGCTCCATTGTCAAACGTTGGTCTAAAGTGATCACCAGTTATTGTACTTCTTGCTTAGTGCTTATCTCAGAATCCCTCACTGGTAAAGTGGGAGGCGGTATGAATGAAGGGTCCTTAGTAATAAAAAGAACCTCAGATTTTTTGAAATTTACTTTTAAGTTATGTAGATTCAGCCAGTGAGATACTGCATTGAAGCAGTCTATGGGGTATGTTTACTAAACTGCGGCAATCGTGAATAACGCGCGTTATGTAACGTTAATGATCATAAGCGCAGCATAACGCGCGTTATGCTGCGCTTACGATCATTAACGTTACATAACGCGCGTTATGATGCGCTAACGATTGTGATGCCCCGCGGCGCGGTAAAACACCGCAGAAGGTGGAGAGAGGGCGGAGAGAAGGGGTCAATGGGTGGAGAGTGGGCGGGGAGAGGCTCCCTTCACACTAACGCGCTGATCTGAAGAGCTCAATTCCAACGCGAATGAAAACCTGCCGTTAAATGCACATTACAGGGGAGAGAAACCATTTCAGTGTCGGCAATGTACAGCCCAGGCAGGGAAACCTAAAAAAGTGATAAGTGTGATACATGTGCACAGAACAAAAGGGCACATAAACACTGAAAATGACCCCAACAAACTGGAAAAAAAACATAACCAAACTGGCCAATAGTGGTATCAATGAGAAACATTAACCCCTCCCCCCCCCCGAGTAAGCTCCATAGAACAGATATAAATCGTGGAAGGGTCTATAATACATCCTCATACATGGTGAATGAGCCCACAGTGAAATAGCGCTGCTCAGGGTTTTCCCCACCATCGGACAGGGTTCCTATGGCGAGCACATGTCCCGCAACATCAGGGCGGGCATGTCGGAACGGCAACTGGACAGATGCCGGAGAAGGGGATACAGAGGGCCGCAGGCGGCACATGCTGTGGTGCAGCTGGGCCACAGTGTGGACTAGGGCGATGCCTAGGTGGCCCATACGAATGCTGAAGCAGCATAGCAGCCAGACAGCAACTGCTGAAGGCCCAACATGGGCACAACTGTGTTTCCCACAGTGTCACAGGGGATAGTACCCAGCAGCTACCCCCAAGGACACGGAACATTGTCAGGCGGGGCTGGGGGGAGCGTGGACGTCTATGCAGGCATCCCTACCCCAGAACCCGCACCATAGGCAACCACCTACATGCACACTGGATGGCCTGAGACTGCGCACCACCAGCACCACCAGCAGAAGGGCATGTCAGCATGGTGGCTGAGGGATACTGGTGGTGGAGGGGGCAGTGGCAGCTGCCCAGAGCAGACCGTGGCCTAGCCCTGTGTAGGTGGGTGCCGTGTACTGCAACAGATGGGCCCTGTCTGATGAACAGTCATGATATCACCAAGGAATATACTGACTCTGTGACAACAAGGTGGTGCAGTGCACAAAACCAGTGTATTCAGAAGCAGAGGGTCACAGGTTCAAGTCCCAGCTGTGGTTCCAGCCAACCCAGTCCCCATTTTTTACCCACTACTACAACGTGCTAATACAGACAGCACCTTTATTGCAGATGACGTAAACATGCCCAAGACACCTACATTTTACCCTACAGAGCACAGACACCATAAACATGCACATTACCTAGAGCAGAGCCTCCCAAATGCAGTCCTGGAGGGCCAAACACCATTCCAGTTCCATGCTGCCTCTGATAAAGATGCCTGTGCTGCATTTCTATGTGCCACCCCCATGGTATGCAGATGTATCTCATGCATATTCATGAGGGACAGCATGAAAACCCGAACAGTGTTTTGCACTGCAGGACTGGAGTTGGGAACCTCTGCCGTAAAGCAGCAGCCAATGGGGGCAGACACACCCGCACCCACAGGCCCCATTATCCAAAGCCTCCTGGGGAGGCAGGACTTTGGGCTCTGCGTGAATCTCCCAATACTAGCACTTGCATACCTTAGTAATGCCACCCTAAACCTGGGAATATGGTACACATCTATCAAAAGGTTGCTATGAGTACTGGCAGATAGCAATTCCTAGGTTAAGTACACTTTTCTGAGTGAGCTGCATCATAGCAACCTTTCTGATGTCTGTGGAGTGTGCTACAGGTCTTGTGTCTGACAGTGTTTACCAACCTGGGGAGTGACTCCTACAGTATTGCGTACCATAGCCATGCCTGCACTGTGCCCAGGACTTGTGTGGTGGCCTGGGCTGCCCAACACCTCTATAGTTGCACAATGCTGGCATAGGTGTGGGGAGTGTGTGTCTGTCTATCCAGTGTGTGATGGCTGCCAACACCCTCCACAGCCCACACTGCTAGCACTGTTGCCAGTATTGGCCTGCCAATGTGCATAATGAGGAGCAAGGTACTGTGGGAATAGCCTGGATAGGGTGGCCTGGCCTGGATGCATCTGCACACGGCATAGGGCAATGGCTCAGACATTGTAGTGCCTGGCCACCACCTGCACGGACAGTGTGGCCATAGCATGTCCTGCTGGGAGGTCACTCTCACCCTGACGGAGCAGTGACCATGGCATGGCTAGGTTCCCCCATAGTGCTATATAGTATTTCTCTCATGTGATATTTATGGGTTTTCTTTTGGGGTCCTATCACTGACTTATCTGCTTGGTGTGTATGCTGACATCCCTGTTCTGGGTACATGCATTGCCTCCAGGACTATGCAGTATGGACTAGCTGGTGGACTGTCTGCAGCTAGTATGTGTCTTTCTGGAACACCTTGCAGGGTGCAGCGGTTGGAGGCGTGCTGCTGGAGAATGTCAGATAATGGTCGGGGCAGCGGTTGGAGGCGTGCTGCTGGAGAATGTCAGATAATGGTCGGGGCAGCTGAGCATTTCCAGGCCTGCTGTCTGTCTACTATTGTGTTATGGATGTGTACTGCTCTGTCTGTTCCCCAGCAGGACTGGGGTTGCTGGTCCCCTCTACTGCTGCCATTGCAGGGAGGTAGACTGTGGGTCTATTGGTGGGTGATCCTGTTTCCCACTCTGAGCCCCAGAGAGTGGGTTGTGTGGTGCTACATAATCTGCCTATGGGTCCATACCTCCCCCTTCACCAGGTAACAATGGCACCAACACAGGATATGCACTATTCTGGGTGCAGCATCGCCCATGGGGATTGGACATGACCGAGACATACAGCAGGACACAGATGTATCCTAGGTGTGTCTAACTGAACTACCTATCACACACTGATGGGGACCTGCAGTATGGCGTATTTCAGTCATGAAAGGTGCTGTGGACCTGGTGCTGGGCGCCCCACCTCAACCTCAGGGTGGGCACTGTACCCGCACAATGTGACTGTCTGTGGCTACTTTGTGACAGTGCCACACACGGTCTGTTCCCCCTACAAGGCTGAGGTGCTGTGAGGGTGCATACCCGATCTTGTGCCCATCTCTCGACTGCTGATTTGCATGTGCAGTGCATCATGGGTACGGGTGGGTTAACCCTATCCTGGTAACCACAGCAGACAGTTTGTGTGGTGACGTGCAGTCCTGCAGCCAGCCAGGGCTTTGTTCGCATCCTTATAAGGTGTCCTATAGGGGACAATATAGGGTGCCTTGGCGGACAGTACACTTTATAATGTGCCCTATGGAGTGCGTTATGGGGTGCCTTATGCGGCACCTTAGGTTATGCCACCGTGAGCGTGTGTTTGCTGGCAACACTAATTAAAATACACGTCACATGCCTCAACAATCGCTACTTAAATGTAAAGGGTGCTGCCTCAGCCAGCCTTATACATTAGGCCCACTGGGGAATTGAACCCAAGACCCCTGTTTTATCAGTCAGTGTTGTAACCATTGTGCTACAGCTCTGTTACTATACTTGTATGCCTGTGCGCCTTCTTAAGATTAACGCGCGGTAACGTGCCCTGTAGCACTCATTCATTTATGGCGCCTTGTAACGCGCGTTCTTGGAAACAATGTACCTCCCATGTCCTTATTTGGGGTTTCTGTCTCTACCGCGGCTCCTAACGCGAATCGCACTAACGCAGTTTAGTAAACATACCCCTATGTTTCTTGAGTAGTTTGGACTGACTGTAGAGATGGGAGTGTAAGGAAGCACATCATCTGCATAAATATGTTGAGTTTATTGAATGATTTAATTATGGAACAAATAGGCTGAAAGTAAATATTAAATAGTAGGGATGATAAGGAGGAGCCTTGTGGTATTCCTTGTGTTTGTACATAACTGGATGATGTTTGCATAACTATGCGTACCATTTGCTGTTGGTCTGAGAGGTAAGATCTGGACCAGTCTAAGGCTAGGCTCTGAATGCCTATCAACTGCAGCTGGGTTAGGAGTAGATTGTGGGACACAGTGTCAAAGGCAGACACAATGTCAAGAAAGAGAAGAATAAATCCTTGTTTGGATTTGTTCATGTCTAATATTAGATTATTCATCAGTGTGACAAGAAGCATTTCTACACCATGTTGTTGGCGAAATCCATGTTGGTTGTCATCCAGTGGATAATGGGCATCAATGTGATCTTGAATTTGTTGCTGTACAATCTTCTACAGTACCTTGGCCAGGAAGAGCAGGCTTGAAATGGGTCTGTAGGATTTTGCATCTGCTGGATCTTGTTTAGGACTCTTGAGAAAGGTCCTGATGGATGCAGCTTTTAGAGGGGTTAGAAATAGTCCTTTGGAGAAGGAGATCTTGATAAGGAGGCGGATGTACGCATTTAGCTCAGAGCATGCTAATTTGATCCAAAAAGACAGACATGGATCTGATGGAGAGGTGGTAGTGTTGAGCCCTCTTATTATGATCTCTATTTGTTCTGTTGAATTAAGGTGGAAAGCCCTTAGCATAGGGATGGTGGGATCATTGTTCAGCATAGCGGAAGTCACTGTTGTCTGGTTGCTGGTGCCATTGTTAGAAGGCATGGAGGTACTGGAGAAGGGGAATATGATATCGGTGTTTAGATGAATGGCAAATGAAGGGGGAGTAGTCATATTAGCTTTGGTCTTAAAGTAATTAGCAAAAATCTGTGGGTACGGTGTATTTTCAGTGTATTGCCTTGTGTTGTCTTTTATTAGAGACTGAGTGATGCTGAAAAGCTCACGGGGTCTGTTGATAGAACATATCATGATGTTGGTATGAGCCAAATGATGAAAATGGGAAAAAACAAAAGCACTGACAAATTAGATTCAAGGAGTCCCCCCCAATGTGCGGGTTTTCAGAGCCGCGAGAGCTTCTCTGACCTCTCGCGGCTCTGTTAATCCCGCCGGGGCTGATGGGAAATCCCATCAGCCCCGGCGAGATTAACAGAGCCGCGAGAAGAAAGGGAAACTCTTGCGGCTCTGAAAGCCTGTGCATTGGGAGGGACTCCGGAGCTGATGGTGAAGAGAGGCTCTGCCGGGCAGGCGGGGCCCCGCAGCGGGACATTTGATTCTGCCGCTGCCACGGCAGAAGCAGCAGCAGCAGCAGCCGTTTTTTTTTTTTAAATCTGTCAGGGCTGATGGGGGGAGGGGGGTTAGGACTGGTAATGGGCTATGGGGGGTTTGGTCTTGTAATGGGCTATGGGGGGGCTAAGACTGGAAGTGGGTTGATGGGGGAGGGCGTTAGGACTGACAATGGGCTATGGGTGGTTAGGACTACTAATAGGCTATGGGGGGGGCTAAAACTGGAAGTGGGTTGATGGGGGAGGGGGGTTAGGACTGGTATTGGGCTATGGGGGGTTAGGACTACTAATGGGCTATGGGAGGGGCTAAGACTGGAAGTGGGCTGATGGGGGGTTAGGACTGGAAATTGGCTGATGGGTTAGGATGTAATAGGCTATGGGGGGCTAAGACTGGAGATGGGCTGATGGAGGGGGGGTTAGGATGTAATGGGCTATGGGGGGGCTAAGACTGGAGATGGGCTGATGGAGGGGGGGTTAGGATGTAATGGGCTATGGGGTGCTAAGGATGGAAATGGGCTGATGGGGGGGTTAGGACTAGTAATGGGCTATGGGGGGGGCTAGGACTGGAAATGGGCTATGGGGGGCTAGGACTGGAAACGGGCTGATGGGGGGGCTGGGATTGGAAATGAGCTGATGGAGGGACTCAGATGGGGGAGCTAGGACTGGAAATGGTGCTGATGGTGGGGCTAGGATAGGACTAGAAATGGGTTTATGGTGGGCTGGGATTGGAAATGAGCTGATGGAGGGATTCGGATGGGAGAGCTAGGACTGGAAATGGGCTGAAGCGGGGACTAGAAGGGAGCGGATGCTGGGTGGGGCTGGAACTAGAAGGGAGCTGATGCTGGGGGAGGATTAGAATGGGATGGAGTTGGGAGAGTGAAATGGAGAGGGAAAAAATATTTTGTGTGGGAGGGAAGACAAATCTACAATTGGCCGGATATTGGGAGAGTAAGTGGGGATTGAGGATGGCGGGGTAAAATTTGAGTGGATGAAATAGGAATGAGGAAAGAGCAAAAGGAGAGAGATTAGTATGTTAAAGCAGATGTAGAGAGAGAATGGAAAAAAAAACCTAGAAGAGTGAAGAAAGGACAAATGGACAGCAGACGATGGAGAGTTAGCAGAAGACACGAAGAAACCAGAAGAAAGTGGCTGGAGCAATTTCAACTGAAAAAAAATGCACAAAAGGTAGAAAAATATCTCTTTATTGAATTTATTAACTGAAATATGCCAGCTCTGGGAAATGTGCATCATTAACGTCTGCGCTTTGTTTAGTAGAAGAGGAAATTAATTTATAGTTTTATTTCTACCGTGTTGTTGGGCTTTTGGGGTTCCCAGTTTAATTATTGTCTTCCTGTTTCTACATTGTGATTTCTTGTTTGGTGACGGTCTATATGTTCTGCATGTGTAACTGAGCTGAGGTATTCTGTTTATGTAATTCCTATTTGACATTTCCACTTGTTCTCTTTCCCCAGTAGGTCATGTATTGTTCTCTGAAATGTATTAGTTTAATATTTGTAGTGTTGCCTTTTGATAGGTAGGGTCTTGTGCTTTGTGAGTCCTGGTAGTGCTGTTATGATACGGCGGGTTTGCTATGGTTTCTAAATGGGTAGTGTTTGAGGTAGTTCCTAATGTGCCTGGCAGTTGGCACTGGATTATAGTAATGTAGAAATCTTTTAGTCTTTCTTTATCCATACACGCATTAAGAGGCATGTTTACTAAAAGTTAGCATATGGTAACATTATGCAAATATTTATGCAAATGAGGCCCTTATGCAAATGAGGCCTCACACCAAGTCTCCGCACATGGCCCCACACTCCCCTTGGGCCGCCCCTGCCCTGACCCACAGAGGGTGGGCTCGCTCCATATATCATCCTCATCTGAGTTCAGACACACCCCTGCTCCAAAAACAGGTTCCATGGCAACCTCACTCAATATGCATTATGTTGTGAACATCCTGGTCCACATGGGCTACACATCAATAGCATGTAGAAACATATATAGAAAACTTCCAAGGCTGTCTGCAAAGAATACCCCATACACTAGTAATGATGGTGAACTGCAGCAAAACCTACAGCAAACAGCTTGGGTACTGTGGACCTGGTGCTGTCCCCATGACTTTACTCTCAGGGTGATCACAGAACACACACAATGGCATGGTCAGTAGGCACACTGTAACAGTAACATGCATGCTTGGTCCCCCTACCCAGTTGGCGTGCTGCGGAGTTGCAAACCCCTATCCGGTGAGCAGATGTAGACTGATGATCTGCATGTGCATTGCATCATGGGTACCCTTGGTGCTAACTTATCCTGGAAGCCACACCAGACAGTGTGTCTGGTGATCTGCACTGGTTGAGTAGCTAGACATAGTTTAATTACAACCAATATTGTTGCAGGACAATGGTGAATATACTGACCTCAGTGGGAGAGGTCATGGGTTCAATAACCCAGTGGGCCTGTATATTGATGTATCTGGATGTATGGGATATAGAGTATTATCATCACATCAGAGCGTGTCACCACATGACAATATGTCCAAAAGTATGGCTAGTTGCATGCAGTGGGTATGTTGGAAGAGTGGCGTGGACTACAGGTTGCTAGATTAGCTGGTGAGCTGTATACAAACTGCGTCCGTCATTATAACTGTCAGAGGATATGGCCGTCTATGCATATAGCAGTCTGACATTGATTTGACAGCCATGTGCACATCCCAAAACACCTGCAGCTCAGTTGGCCGAATCAAGGTGCCCTGTAAAGTGCCCTAGCTATGTCCCTACACTAGCCTGGTAAGCAGAGTAGAAAGTGTATGTAGATGACCTGGTGTAACTGTGTAGCCAGCCATTGCTATGCGAAAAGGCATAGCACACCGGTTAATACAATGCCCTCACAGCCAGTGGTGATGGGTTTGAGACCCCCGTGTGCCAATGCCAAGATAAATGCATAATAAACAAATTGTGTTAAGAAATGTCAGACACATCACTGCAACATGTGTCTGCAGCATAAATTTTTATATATATTGACGGCGCCACCATTCGCTGTGTACCGGCTGTGGCAAGGCACGGGCACATTGCTAGCACAGCGGCGTTGAGGCACGCATGCGCACATATGCAACATGCGTGCGTGCGTGCTTGAGCAAGGCATTGCTGATAATGGCGACTCATTCTAGAAAGCTTGTTTTTACCCGCAGGGAGCTGCGCCACCTTGCAGGGCTGGTCTTCACTAGGCAGAAGAAACTATTCCCTGGCTCCTCCAAGCGGCAGGACCTCAGGCGCATAAGGAGGGCCTAGGACTGCATCACCAGATGTTATAATCGTCTTGATGACTACCCATGTGAGGTAAGTGTATGGAGACAGGTCAGTATATACATATACATATCCAGTGTTGATTGTAGCTGTGTATGCTGATGTGTGTAGGCATTCTATCTCATTTATGTTTTGCAGTTGAACTCACGTGATACTGCCTATTTATCACATCAAAGCGGTTTGCCTATACCCAGGAGGCTAAGGACCTGATCACAGAGGTTCAGTTGTCAGCCTGGTGTTATGGCAGCTGTTGCTGTTGATGTGTTAAAATCCACCCTAACACAAGGAGCCCCTAGATCTGCCTAAACAGGTCTGGTAAACAGCATGCTGATATGGTAGGTTCTGCAGTTGCAGGGTCACAAATCTGCCCTACACCTAGGGGTCCTGAGACCTGTTCAAAATGGTCTGTCAATCATCCTGGTGATATGGTTGTGTGTGCATTTGCAGGTTTAAACATCTGCCCTACCCCCAGGAGTCCTGTGACCTCATCAAAGTGGTCTGTCAGTCACCCTGGTGGTATGGTTTATGTTGCTGTTGATGTTATAATCCACCCTATCCCCAGGAGTCCTGAGACCTAATCAAAATGGTCTGTCAATCATCCTGGTGATATGGTTGTGTGTGCATTTGCAGGTTAAAACATCTGCCCTACCCCCAGGAGGCCTGAGACCCCATCAAAGTGGTCTGTCAGTCACCCTGGTGATATGGTTGTGTGTGCATTTGCAGGTTTAAACATCTGCCCTACCCCCAGGAGTCCTGAGACCTCATCAAAGTGGTATTTTAGTCACCCTGGTGGTATGGTTTATGTTGCTGTTGATGTGTTATAATCCACCCTACCCCCAGGACTCCTGAGACCTGATCAAAATGGTCTGTCAATCATCCTGGTGATATGGTTGTGTGTGCATTTGCAGGTTAAAACATCTGCCCTACCCCAAGGAGGCCTGTGGCCCCATCAAAGTGGTCTGTCAGTCACTCTGGTGATATGGTTTATGTTGCTGATTAAGTGTGCTAAGACACCCTACCCCCAGGAGTCCTGAGACCTGATTGCAAAGGTGGGTATGGCATCCAGATATTGTGGTAGGTTATGCAGGGTTAGGTCACACATTTGCCCTGTTCCCCGGAGGCCCAGACCTCATTACTCATGTCTGTTATGGATCCTGATGGTATGGTAGGGGCAGCTGTGCATATGCACCAAACCACCTCACCCCCAGGAGCCCTGATACCTGATTATGAAGGTCTGCAACAAATCCAGATATCATTGAAGTGTACGCAGTTTCAGGTCACACATCTGCCCACTCCCCAGGAGTCTCGTACCTGATCGCAGAGGAACATTATAGATGCTGGTGTAAGGGTACATGCACCTGCTGGGGTTTCACAGCTCTGCCATAACCCCAAACAGGAGCACAGATGTTAATAGGCCAGCTAGGTGTGGTGGGCCATGCTCCTGTTGTAGTCAGCCACAACTGCCTTAATCACAGGAGGCCCTTGTCATGACCATAGAGGTATAGTAGAAAGCCAAGTGTCATGGTATTGGCGCCTGACAATGTGCACAGGGCCACCCACCTTCCTTTCTATGTCAGAACACATCACCCATGCATGGTAGGATATCATGGTGCAATGGTGGGGGTGTCGGATAAAGTGTGTAGGTCAGGCAAACACACATGTGTTTGCCAGACCACACAGGGAGTTAGGGAAGACCTCCCTTGGACACCAGCATGGCCAAACCACACGTGGCATGGTGCTGCCATGTCATGCAAAGAGAGTATAGGAACAGGGTATGGGGTGTCCGGGGGGTTTTGCACAGTACACATAGGTGGCACCGCACACATGGCCATACCCACAGCCACACATGCAGGTGGCACTGGAAACAGTTAGTAGAGGACACACTGGCCAGAGGGGCAGGAGCAGCACGATGCTGCTCACAGAGATGTATGATATGTGTTGGGCACCCACCAGAGATATATGGTCATTAATGCTCCCACCCATTGCTTTCCCTCCCAGGTAGAGGACCTACGGAAAAAGGGTCTGGAGATGCGGCTGCACTGCCCGGAGGTCCTTGTCTGCCTCCAGAGGGGGGCAATGGCACAAAGTGGAGGTGAGTGTTGTGGCCTCTGCAGCTCAGTACAGAATGTCACAGTAGCCCACCAGCCTGTGGGCGGCCAAACTATGTACATGTGGTATGTGACTCACATGATAGTGTGCTAATGACTGTCATCCCCCACAGATGATGCTCCTGCTGGCAAGGGCCCCTCAACATCAAGGCACACCAGAATACGCCCCACAGTGCAACACCAGACAGAGGAGGAGGAGGTAGGCCCAAAGGACAAGGAAGAAGAGGACAGCATGGAAGGGGTGGAGTGTGGGGCGGTGCCAGAGGGAGGGGAGGGGGAGCCTCATGTGGCAGGGGGAGAGGATGGTATGGGGGAGATTGAGGAGGTTGAGGAGGAGGGGGAGGAGAGCATGGAGGGGGCGAAAGAGAGGGTGGGTGGGAGAGGTCAGGGGTGGAGGAGGGGGGAGTGGAGGGGGGGAGGGTGTCTCAGTGGGTGCCACGGGACACAGGACAGCACAGGGCACTGTTGGTCCCTGCCAGCTGCCACATGTCTGCGGTGATGGTGTCCGCCTGGGTGTTGTGTCCCCACCCATTGCCACAGACAGGCCCCACGCTCATACCACCATCCAAACACTGGCCACCTGGCGTGGATGTGGTGGCACATGTGTGCGGGATCTGTATGTGGCAGTGGGTGGCCTGCTGCAACAGCAGCGGACCCAGGACCACACCATTCAGTGGCTGGCAGGCGCCATTCAGTGGTTGGCTGTCGAGATGCACATGCAGCGTGCAGCTGCTATGCATGGTGCATCTCGGCAGCCATCCCCTGATGGGCATCCCTGGAGTGCTTAAGGGGCACAGGGGCACCCACACACGTGCCCTGTGCTGTCCTGTCTACCCGCACAGAACATGGGTTGTTTGAAAGGTCTGTTTAATACAGTTACAGATGTGTATGGCACCTTCCCCTCCAATCAAGGAGGTCACCTCACATTGGATTTGAAGAATATCATTTTAAAATAGGTCAACAAATCTTTACAAAGGTCATGTTACTGAAATAAAAATAGTCATTTCTTATCAATGTTCATATGCTGAACACGAATATGATAGTGAAATTGCAGAGTTGGCTGTAGTGTTTATGTAATCCACAAGAACTAATGTTTACATCACAAAATGCATGTCAATAGTAAATATAATAGGCCTTCGGTTAATACCTGTAAAAAAACAAGTTATAGACTACTTCCTAGATTTGCACGCCTGTTTCTTGTACAGCTGTTCTGGAGCTTCTCTGGGGAGTGTCCAGGAGTAGTCAGCCGGCATTGTAGTGGACCATTTTCCCTGGTATTTGTGCTCCATCATTGCAATATCCTGGTGAAAACGTTTGCCCTGTTCATCACTAACCATACCACAGTTGTCAGGAAAGAAATCAAGATGGGAATCAAGGAAAGGGACCTTTAGAAACATATTGCAGCCAAGTTTCTGATACTGCATCAGCATGTCGTCTACTAGTTCCTTGTAGTTTTCCTCCCTGACATTCCTGAGAAGGTTTGTTGACACTAGGTGAAAAACATTCCATGCTTGTTTCGCATCACCCTGCAGCAAGTTGTTGAACCGGTCATCTTTGAAGAGCTCTCGAATCTGAGGACCCACAAAACCCCCTCTTTAATCTTTGCTTCGCTGAGTCGAGGGAACGTTTCATGCAGGTATCGGAAAGCTGGCAAAGTGCGGTCCATGGCCTTCACAAAGGTTTTCATAAAACATAGTTTGATGTGAAAGGGTGCTAGCAGGATTTTGTGAACCTCAACCACAGCTGGGTGCTGGATATTCTTCTCTCCAACTGTTACCTTTTGTCTGTGATTCCATTCCTTCCGCAAGTAGTGCCAATCCCTTGCTCGGCAATCCCAAGCACATATGAAACACCCACTGATACCAGTCCCAGATAAATTTATGGTATTTCAACAACACACCAAGTTTGATATTCAATCCTATAGTGGGCTGGTGTTTTCCTATGAAACCTCTGTGCATATGATTCCATGTAGTATGTTTTGTAAATAGTTACCCCGGTTATCCAAGTTATTTATGCCCTGTTACCTGTAAACTCATATGTGTTAAATGTACTGAGCATTTTGTTCCATGTGAACCGCGCTGATGATGAATAGTGCGGTATATAAGAGATTGTAAATAAAATAAATAAATAAAATAAATGTATTTTATATATCCCTGCTGCAGTCCCATTAAAAGGGCAACAACCTTGAAGTCACCAAAGAGGTGCCAGCTGTACTTGTTATAGTTAATGGAAGTTAGTAGATGGTTTAAGTTATCGTATGTCTCTTTCATGTGGACGGCATGTGCTACTGGAATAGATGGAAGACAGTTTCTATTGTTCCAAAGCACAGCCCTCAGGCTCAGTTCCCAAGAAGCTATAAATAGTCTCCAGTCTTGTGGGTCATGAGTGACTTTTAAGGTATTCATGAGGCTTCCAATATCGGAAAAGAATCCCAGATTACCTTCCTTTCAGATTGCGTATAGTGCCCTGCTGACGTCAGATGGCTTCAGCAGCTGTCTGGCAGTAGTATTGCATTGCAGCAGAAAATGATGCAATCAAATCTAAATGATGTGTGCATGCTGGTATGATGCAATGTGATGCAATATTACATCATGCACGGCAAATTTGGGATTTTATTGATGCCCTACTGGATAAATGTAATGAAATGTCACAAATGAGCTACATACAATATCTTCAGAATGACAGCCAATACAATTCCTTTAATGTTATATTCATGTTCAGTTCACCAAGATACTACAGATTAGGGCCTTCTAAAGTCAGTAACAATGTCAATATTGACCAGTGTTAGACTGCTCCTATGTTATTAAAATTAACAATGTCCTGAGGTCTCTGAGGATGCGTGTGAGGTCATCCAATGCCCTCAATCTCGGTGGTACATCTCTATTTATGTACAAATGTATACATGTAAATAAATAAGTTTGTACGTTATGGCACAATGGTCACGTGTCTCCCCCATAGACTTAGTGTGTATGTGAGCATGGGACATGTGTGTAGATCCCTATGTGTATGTGTGGTAGACATAAGTAACATACATGGACCATCTCCACACACAGGTGTGGGAGCTGCCCATGTGCATAGGCGTCTGTGTCCCATGGTGTCCCTGTGATGTGCCAATGTGGAGCGTGTCCCAAAATCTGTGGTCACGTGCATGCTGTGTGCGATATGTGGGAACCATATCTGATGCACCATGCTTGTGGAGCAATAGGGGAAAAGGCTAGCAGCAGGTATGTGGCATGGAGGGTAAGATGGAATGCTGTACCCAGGAGCTGCACAGGGGGATAGCTGTTGAGGGTGACATAGGTCAATGCATGTCACAAGGATGAGCAGTGGGGGACTACAAGTGCTAGTAAACAGTGATCAGCTGACTGAAGCAAACTACCTTTGTCTGCCTGTGCCGCATGCAAGCCTATGTGGGAAGACAGTCACGTGGGCTCTGGTGTGGGCAGGGAGAATGGTCACACATGTGTGTCCAATGATGGAGAGTATATGGGGTGGGAGAGGGTGACAGATCCCTACATGTACCACCGTGAACATATTCCTGGGCAACGGGAGAGGATGGGTATATCCCCACGCATAGGTAGTGGGGTGACCACCTGCCACAGTTCATGGCACACAGGGCATGGTATGACCTATGCGTGCTGATAGGTGGCAGTACAGACACCCCACCCCTGAGGGGCATGGGTAAGGCACATGTGGGCAGGGAGACAACATGAGGT
Organism: Ichthyophis bannanicus; assembly: GCA_033557465.1. Lineage (NCBI taxonomy): Eukaryota > Metazoa > Chordata > Amphibia > Gymnophiona > Ichthyophiidae > Ichthyophis > Ichthyophis bannanicus. The sequence goes on along the minus strand of CM066035.1, from coordinate 604,090,719 downwards.
GCAGGGTATGTAGGGGACCACAGTGCCACACATTGGAAACAAACACATAGGATGTAATAGTTTGTGATGGTTTTATTTGTGATGCTCACATCCTCCATGGCTGGCCACGATGACCACAGCCCAACCCACCCCTCTGTTGCGGGACTGCTGGTGCAGCCTCTGGTGCCAGTGCTGGCTGCTGTATCCGGGCTCCTATGGCCTCCTGGGCATTCGCAATACGGAGGAGCGCCCCTGCTGTGGTCCGCTGCTGGTGGATCTCTTGGTGAGTGACCAACAGATTTTGGTGAATGGCTAACAGAGCCTGACGAGTGCCTGTGGGTGGGACACAAGGTGATATGTGAGATACCTGTTTCAAACCCCATCGTGACGCATGCACATGTCAGGCATATCCCACCAGATCAGTCTGCAGAACAATCATGCATGCCACAAGTAGCAATGCATGACCATGTTTAGATCTGTGTGTTCCGTGAGCCATTCTCATGCCTGGAAGGGGTCTTGATGAGGGGTCATGAGAATCACAGATCGCACAGTGTCGCAGTTCAATCTGTCAATGCTTGATCTGCACACTGGTCACCTGAGATAGGTCAGATGACGTGAGGAGTCATGGCACACACATACATATATCTGGGGGGCCCTCTTTTCTATAATGCTGGCGCACAGTGCAGATTATGCTGACAAACTATGCTGCATAACAATACCCATGGAGAGGTGTCTGTCAAGTAAGGTGTCTGGGTGACCTGGCATAGGTGTTTTCCGCTGTGCCCTTACTTGGGGTATATGGTCGTGAACAGTGTGCGTGTGTCAGAGCCCCTCACACATGCTGACACCTGACAAGCCATGCTACAGGAGGGTGGAACGCACAAGGCACAGAACCCCCCCCCCCCCCAACATATGAAATGATCTGCTATGTTGGCAACATATTGTGGTGCACATGCAATCTCCTTGTGGATGTTACGACAACCCCCATGGGGATTGTTGTGTATGCTGTTACCCACCTTCGGCATCCACAGGGCAGTGAACACACAAAGCACATCTACTACAGTGCATCCGGCATCACCATCAACCACCTGTTGGGGGACACAACAACACCATGGAACTATCCCTGGGAAATGGTGCCATAGGATGTTTGACCTCTCTGAGTGGGACACATGCCTAGGATGGACAGTATTATTGTTGGACTGCTACTTTAGGCATGACAGGCCTGTCCAACACACTATTGCTGCTGTGCTCTGGCTGGGTGTCATGTTCATCACAGGAGACACACATGACCTTTCCAGTACTGTGGCATATTGGGATGTCATACTTGACTATGCATGCCCAGGGTTTCAAGGACAGTTGTAACATGACTTGTTGGATTGCAGACACCCTTTGAAATTTGGACACTGTGTACTGTTCCCCACATGTGCAGCAGGGACTGACATTGTCACTGTATGTTGTACATCCTTCTGACATTGTGTTGTTGTGTTTTGCCCATGTGTGTGACATGGAACGCAGGATACGCTCATCTGTTTGTTTCAACACAAGCATACAGCCATGCATGTGGCACAGGGGGAGCAATGGAGAGGTCCTCTTGTCCATGTCCACCTACCCTCCACTTGGACATGACACAGTATTTGCCACGACACCACTTTACTGCACACCAACATCTTGGATTGATGTTTGCAATCACCAAGGGTGTTACAGTGCATGTGTGGCATCACTGTATCATGTTTCAACGTACACGGTGCACGTGCATGTGACTGACTATGTTGGTGCAACACAGCAGGTTGCAATATGGCTACTGTGTGGGTTACTGTAACATGTTTGACCTTTCTTTCCATCTCTATATACAGGTTATTGTGTCTGTTTACTGTACAGACGTGACACTCTGCATTGATTTACAGACTTAGCATTGCATGTCTGTACAGTCCTATTTATCCCCTGAGGTAACGACACTCACATTGCCCTGTTATATTTGGAGTGTGGCAGTGTGAGTGTCCATTTTCTTCCTTCATTTGTGCATTCCAAGTACCGTGATATATGTGTAAGGACACTGTACCCACACCAACCAGTGCAGGGGGACCTTCTGCATAGTGTTATCTCTGCATGTTTCTGCAGATGGTTTCATTTGAATTCTCTGTGTTCATGTGCCTCTGCTACCTGTTAGCCTTCCATCTCTTCACTGTACACCAAAGTGTTTTTATTTATTTATTTTTTTATTTATTTAACTGCATTTATATCCCGCTTTTCACCGGGTCAAAGCAGTGTAACATATAACATGGGGGGGGGGGGCAATTTTTCAGGGTGGGGCCATCACCAAGGGGCAACAATTAATGATTTGGGTAGACATGGACATGTATACTTCTGCTGAATCTAAGTATTAGGTCATGCGGATAGGGTGGTATTTCTGTTCAGAGATGTTCACGGAATAGGATTGTCTTCAGCTGTTTCTTAAATGATGTGATGTCAGCGTTGTTCCTGATGTGGTTTGGTAGAGAGTTCCAGAGGGATGGAGCATAAAGTTCGAAAGCTCTGTTGCAGGTCCGTTGTGTGGATTTGGTTCTTTTGTGAGGGACGACGACAGAGTTATTGGAGGAATGTCTGGTTGATCTGTTGTGGGATGGGCGAGGCAGTAGGGAGTGGAGTGAGGTATTCCGTGTTTGGTGGATAGTTTTGTGGATGAGTAGAATAGCTTTGTACTTGATTCTTGCTTGTATTGGAAGGAAGTGGAGGTCTCTTATGATTGGGGTGATGTGATCCCGTTTTTTTGCATTCTGAATAATCCTTGCTGTAGTATTTAAGGCAGTTCGGAGGGGGTTGGTGTGGGAGGCAGGAAGTCCATGATAGATTATGTTGCAGAAATCCAGATGAGGGAGTGTCACAGCTTGCATTACTGTCCTGAAGTCAGGAGGTTCTAGGAGGGGTCGGAGGCGTTGAACAGTTTTGGCTTTGTGGAATATCGTCCCAGCGGTTTTGTTGATTTGTTGTTTAAAGGTGAGAGCTTGGTCAATGATGACGCCTAGATATCTTATTTGGGACTGGATTTGGATTTTCGTGGTTCCCATGTTGAGGTGGGTAAGTGGTTTGAAGTCGGGTTCTTTTGTCACTATAAGGGCTTCGGTTTTCTTTATGTTGATGGATAGATTGTTCTCCTGTAGCCAGTTGGCCACGTCGTTGAAGCAGGCTGATAGCTGGTCGTTTTTTGGGTTGGTAGTTGTAATCGGTGCATAGAGCATTATGTCGTCTGCGTAGATGTGGAAGTTGATGTTGTGGGTGCGTATGATTGAGCATAGCGGACGGAGATATATGTTGAACAACATGGCTGATAGGGTGGATCCTTGGGGTACTCCTTGAAGTTGTTGGTAGGGGGGCGAGGTTGTGGAGAGGGTGCAGATCCGTTGCTGTCTGTTGGTTAAATAGGATCTGAACCATTGGAGTACAGTGTCTTTGATTCCAATTGATTGTAGTCTGCGTATGAGGATTTCGTGGGAGATTGTGTCAAAGGCCGCTGATATATCTAGGAAGATCAGGATGTATCCTGATTGTTTCTCTTGGGTTCCAATGATGAGAGTGTTTATTAGAATGGTCATGAGGGTCTCGACGCCATGTAGTGGTCGGAAACCATGTTGCTGCGGGTCAAGTATGTCGTTGGTGTCCAGATGATCTTGAAGCTGGCGTTGGACTATCTTTTCTATTATCTTGGTGGCGAGGGGGAGGCTTGCAACTGGTCTGTAGGAGGTGGGGTCCAGGTTGTTCTTCTTTATGGTTGGTCGAATGATTGATGTTTTGAGGGCATCTGGTATGTATCCTTGTTTAAAGGATTCGTTTAAGATGTGGGTTAATGGGGCGCTCAGGTCTTCCTTGGTTTTCTTGTGCCCTCCTTGGTTTTCTTGTGCCTTCCTTGGTTTTCTTGTGCCCTCTGTGCTGCCTATCCATCACATATTAGCTGTTACATATGTCTCTTTCTTTATAGTGTTTACATGGCAGTCCACTTGGGGGATTGGCATTGCTGTGGTTCAGCTTGTCTGTGGCACACCTGTTTGCAGGTTAAATTCTCTCCTGTTCTGTTCCATATTTTGCTCTGCTCCACAGAGCATCCCCTGCCGTCCTTTGGGTTTAGGTTCTTTCCTCTTTTGCATGCTGTATCCACTGCATAACATTTCATTGTGTGTGTGCATGTAGTTAGATGTGGCTCTGGTCCCACTTACAGACTGTGATCTGATCTGTACACACCAGATCTGCATGTGCATTCCATCATGGTTACTGTTGGAGGTTTGCCTATCCTGGCAGACAGCAGGATTCTTGTGTGATGCCCTGCAGTATTCTTGTATGCAGCCTTTGCTAATGACCTCATGTTGGTTGTGTGGCCTACCGGTTTGTGCATTGACATTTGTGCCAATGGTCATAGGTTTGATTTCTCTCTGTTCTCTTACATTTGTATGCCTGTCCTGCACAGCTACTTTTTATTCCTGTGACAGTCCTATCTGTGCAGATCTGTGCTGTTAGCACATTGTACCCTTATCACAGTTGCCAACCATCCTTCTGTCCATCTATGTGTGTCTGCCAGCTGTGTGCCGTCCTACCCTGATGTGCATGCTGCTACCCCACGTCCTGCACTGCTACACATTTCTGCATTGCAGCTGTCCCTGGTTGCCTCTCCTGTGTGTGCTCTGCATGGCACTGCTTATCCTCTGTCCTCCTGTCATTACACCTATCCTGCCACTTCTACCTCCTCTGCTGGACACATCTTCCCATCCTCCGCCACACACTGTCATTGTTGCATGGTACATTGCCATCACCCTGTGCATCACTATAGCTGCCTCCGGTATGTTTGTCCATTTGTTCCAGCTGCCACATGGACTGTACACAGATTTGTCTGGTCCATCAACTCAGATCTACTTCCTTCCATTACTTGTGCATTGTCTTTCCTTGTTGCTCTGTGCAGTGTTAGGGTTACATCTGTGTTTGGCCCATATCTTTCTTGCTTTTCAACTTGGGGGACCTTACTGCCCTTGGCCAACATTTTTTAAGTCACCTATACATCCTTGGGGCATCTTAGGCCACACCTTAGATTCAGCCAGCTTATGGGGTGCCTACTATGGTGCCTTGGGAGTTGACAAGCTTTCGACACGGCCTCTGGGGCACATTATAACCCGCCTTGGCTGACGCGGTGGTTTAGGATGTGCCTTCTGGTGCGCCCTAAACGGTGTATTAGTTTATGGCACTGGGGTGCGGGTATTTTTAGCTGGCAGCACAGATTGTTGGACTGTTTCAAGCAGGAAAAGGAATTGCCTCAGCCAACCTTATTCATTAGGCCCACTGGGGGATCAAACTCATGACCACTGTTTCAGTAGTCATTGTATCAACCAGTGTACTACTATGATTGCAGGTCAGCATGCAAAGTTAAGGTTAACACGTGGTAACGTGCGTGGTTCCCTCTATTGCATGATAACGGACACGGCGCACTTTATCGCGTGATAACCCATGATTGCTACCTTAAGACTGGAACGCCCACTCCTTATATGGCATCCTTCACATTATCACTGCAACTAGCGCCGGGAACATTAAGACGGTTTAGTAAACATACCCTTTAGTGCGCCTGGAGCCTCTCCCCACCCACTCTCCGCCCATTGACCCCTTATCTCCGCCCTCTGGGGAACCTTACTCCACCCTCTGTGTGCCTTAACACCGCCGGAGATGTTATCGCGCGATAAGTGACATTATCATGCGGTATTATGGCGTGATAGCGTCACTTATCGCATGATAATGTCGCCACTGTTTAGTAAACAAACCACATAGTGTAACCCATTTAGGACTAATAAGAGAAAATATTTTTTACTCAACACATAATCAAACTCTGTAATTTGTTACTGACGATGTGGCAAAAGCTGTTACAGTAGTGTAGCTAGTTTTAAAAAAGGTTTGGACAAGTTCCTGGAGGAAAAGTCAGACTCACATTTCTGGCAGTTTCTTAGATAAACATACCACTTCTTTTTTCAGCGCCCATAAACCATTATTAAAGAGGGCCTGGGAAATCCACTGCTTGCCCCAGATCAAGCATTGTGGAACCTGTGTGCTTTTTTGGGAACCTGCCAGGTACTTGTGACTTGGATTGGCCACAGCATACTGGGCTTGATGGACCTTGGACTGAACCCAGTATGGCATATCTTATGTTCTTCTTTTTTTTGTTTCACTTTCTGTAAAATTTAAAAATATTTAAAAATAAAATAATTTATTTATGTATTTATTTGTGAGTTTTATATACCGCTATTTCAGGTAATCAAAGTGGTTTACATTTTAAAACAGCAGTTACATTAAAACATCTAAAGAGTTAACTGGTGCAAAACAAAATCAAAGTATTTTAAATGATTGAGACATTATAACTTATTTACATATAATGATTATTGAGATTTGGATAAGCTGAATAAGAGAGAGTGTTGCATGAGAAGAACTGTATTATTATTATATGAGGGGGTTAGGAGATGATGGGGGATCTGTGTAAATTACACAGGTTCATGGATTATGGAGGGTGATCAATTTTGTCAAAATGATCAATAAATAGATATGTTCTGAGGTGAGACCGGAATAGAGTCAGGTCAGTGATATTTCTGAGCTCATCAGATAGTTGATTCCAGATGAAGGGGATACATATTCAAAAGCCTTATTGCTAGTGTTTTGTTTTCCTAAAGTCAGCTGGGGTTGTGAGCATATAATTAAAAACATATTTTCAGACCTTTTCACTTAGACATCACTGCAATCACATAAAAGGCCTTTCTGAAATGTGGTTTAAAATGAGCAAGATCCTAGTCAATTATCACTAAAATATATGAAATTTAAAAGTGAAATATCTGAGAGAGGGAGCAAGGAGGTTCCAAGATGGCTGCATGCAGCTTCTGAGTAGAGCTCATGAGTTTTCAATTGGGAAGCAAAAGGCAAAATCGGCTAAACAGCCCTTGGATAACCGGTTACCTTCCATTGACTTACCTAAGAGGCTCTTTGATGCCTATTTCCTTTCTCATGAGCCGCAGCAGTTGACTGCTTTATGAGAGTTGTTAACCCCAGCTGCTGGAAAGCTGGAGTGGGAAGGCTTGGTATCTTCTTCGGGGAGAGATCTCACCCCTCCTGATCAGTGGCATCCTATGAGGTTGGTGGTTCTGCCGAAAGTCTGAGGAGCCGGCGTTTGGCTGGAGCCAGTGCTCGTGGTCTGGCTGATTCATGGGGGCAGGCTACAGGTGGTAACGCGGGTAGCTGTGACTCCTCGCGGGAACATCATGTCAGCAGTGTCCCTTCAGAGTTGGAGAGGATACAAAGACCTGCAGAGCTGGAGAGCAAGCAGGAGAGAATGGCAGAGCTGGAGAACTCTTTTGCAGGGATATAAATTGAGACTTTCCTTCAATGTCCAGAACAGATTACACTCGAGACTATTTGGGATACCATTAAACAGCTTGGTGAGGCACTTTTGCTGCAAGTGCAGAAGTTGGCTGCCCAATTCCAAGTTACTCAAGACCAGTGTGTTATTAATATGTTGGAGAACTAGTGCAAGTATCACTGAATGAAGTTTCTGTACAGGTTGAACAAGTGGAGAACTATGCAGAATCTGTGGTTAAGGATATAACATATGCTAAAGCTAGACTGGAGCATTTGGAAAATGCTTCAAGGATTGCAAATAGAATTTTGATTGATTTTCCTAAATCCCAGTTTATATCACCTTGGGAAATGTTTAAATACTATTTGGCAGGTGTTGGCTTTTCCATCTGAGACTTATCCACCAGTTACTAAAGTGTACTACTTAGTGCAGGAGAAGAAGACCCCCTCTTTTGTGGAGGGATCTGGTCCCCTTCAGTTTGAAGAATTGAATGTATCTGCGATATTGAAGAGTTCTTCCATTGATAATATTATACCTGCTATATTTTGGTCCTGTTAGCTCTGTCCTCGGACGGGGATTGTTTTTTACGGATGTTCTTTATGAAAAGGAACATTCGGTTTTGAGGTTATCTTGTTTGGGAATTTCCTGACCTGGCTCACGAGACCCAACACCGAAGGAGGGAGTTTCTTCTTCTTCGGCCAATGGTCTCCCAGCTGGATGCTTTATTTTTTTTAAGTACCCATGCAAATGTTTAATGAAGTATATGTCTAATTCTTATGTTCTTTTGTCTTTCTTAAATGTTCATCCAATTCCTAATTCTCCTAGAGTAGAACCTACCATAGCAGAATGATATTGACTGTGTAGAAACTGTTTCTTTTTCTTCATGTTTGGCTATATAGTTTGTTTCCTTTGAAATACTCCCTATATAGTAGGCTTGTGTAGGATGCTGAAGGTTTCTTTGTAATTCCTGAATGGAGTGTTTTTATGCTTTACTGTTATTTCACTCAGTATTCCTGTTTTCCACAAGTGATGTTTGTATGCACTTGTTTTCTGGCAAATTGCATAAATAAAAATTTAAAAAAAGTGAAATATCTTAATTTTCAATATTACAAATAAAATCAACTTAAACAAACACTAGAGTAAAATAAAAAGCCTGTAAATGCTTCTGAAAAGTTAAATAATTTCTTTCCAACATCAAATCTACTGAAAATACTATGTCAAGTAAGTTAATTTTGCTTTTTGAAATGGGGTCTCCACAATAAATCAGTTTCATCTAATCACAGACACCAGATGCTTCAATAACCTAATAATATAATCAGTACCCTGGACATTCAAACATCGAACAAATCGAACAATGCATTGTAAAGTGAAGTTTAGCTAACTTAAGAGACACCCGATCTCAAACTCCACATCCCTCCATTCCTTTTGCCAACTTAGCCGCACAATTATGAACAATTTGCATTGCCCTAATTGCTAAGGCAGGAAAACCATATAATAGGGCATGACAATAATTATAATAATCAATTTTACACAGTATTAAAGATTGCAAAACTGTACAAAAATCAGTAAAGGATATATAAAGATGTGATTTTTGTATTTGTTGAAGCTTAAAAGATATTTTTGCCATTTCTCTAATATATTGCTTTAAACTGTAACTGCAAATCAATTAATATGCCAAGACTTCTTGCTGCCAATTGGAAAGAAATTGGAATATTATCAAGCATTATAAATTAAGCTTTTGAGGTAGATTAGGCCAACTCACCCATAGCATCACTGTTTTTTGTGCATTTGAAACTAGACAGTTTTCAATCATCTAATTCTTTACTAGCAAATAGCATTCACTCACTTGCTTTTTAACATCAGAAAACCTCTGGACCGGAACAATGACCTGAATGCCATCAATATAAATATGAAAATCAAACATAATTGGAAGCTAATGAACCCATTAAAGATAGTTAAAAAATGCAGACCTTGAGTAACCGAGATAGCCCGGACACTTGGCCTCAGGCCGCTACTCCCTTCCCCTTCCACGCCTGCCCAATTTTCTCTTTCGATCCCCACAAACGACAAGACACATGAGTAACTTGAAAAACACTCTTGGTCACAGTTTTATTATTAACACAACTTTCATGTAGCCAAACCCGAGCCAACATTACACATTCCAACATAAAATGTCCAAATCCCTCCTTCCAGGCGATGCCCCCCACCAACCATGTTATGAGCAAAGTGGTGCACATCCACTCTCCCACTTCCACCGCCGACCTTGCCATATTATTAGCAAAGGCCGACCCCACCCAGGTGAAGATCCCTCACCAAGATCTCTCCCCATCTCCCCCCACCAGAAGTTAATCTCTCTTAAATCTGCACACCGACCATTAAGCCCCACTGGTACAGTGCCCATTGGCTTGGGACCTCGCAACCGGCGCAAGATAGTCTACCTATCCTTGCACCACCCCCCTACTAGAGGAAAGCTGCAACCAATATTACTTCTACCATGCAACCGCTTCCAGGCCTCCTGCCAGTCATTTAACAGGAGATCCTGTCCCACTGAGGACAGGTGCATCTTATCTACGCGGTACAAACCCGCAAAATTGACATCCACCCATGGATGCTGAACTTGGAAACCTCCTGTCTGGCTGATCCATCGACCAATTTGCTGATTGACTTTTACTAGACCCCTGGACAATCTCTGCTGTGCCTGGCAAGATGGCCAGGGTATAATATCAGACCAATCAACAATCATTCCTGGTAACAGAGAGCATAAGTCCATAATGTCCCTTTGAACCACTCCAATGAACTGTTTACAAGTTGAACAGGAAAGGTCATTGCCTCCAGATGTAGCAGTATTCCTTTAGGAAGCTGCCAATGCCTGCTATGGAAATGCACCAATGGCAGCAGTTGAGTCTGCCGCAATCCTTGCTCTCCCAGCCATTCCAACCAGATGCTCGAAGGTGTTAGCCTTAGGTGGGGGACCAATGGTCACTCCAAGGCCCATTGTCTGGCCCAGTACATGAAGGAGTGCCCCATCATCCACCAGTCCGCTGGTCTTGACCTGTCATATGCACAACCACTAGGCTGGCTGACACCTCTAAAACAACATAAGCAGCTTTTAAACTAGATAATAGGGGAAAGCCGACAGTCGCCCAGGAGCGCATGCTTCAGAAGAATGTATCCTTGAAGGATACTACCAAAAGCAGAGAAGTTCCAAAAAAGAGTAAAGGAGCCCAAATGCCCTCAAGTATGGAGCAGACACAGCTTAAAGATCCCAAATTACCCATGTCTGCCAATAGCCAGATTAATATGAATAAAATACAATCTCTAAAATGCTTGTATGCAAATGCTAGAAGTCTAAAAAATAAGATGGGAGAGTTAGAATATAAAGCAAAAAATGAGAGGTTAGATATGATTGGAATCTCAGAGACATGGTGGAAGGAGGACAACCAGTGGGACACTGTGATACCTGGGTACAAACTATATTGTAATGATAGAGCTGATCAAATTGGTGGAGGGGTTGCGCACTATGTTAGAGAGAGCATTGAGTCAGAAAGGATTAAAGTTTTGCAGGAAACAAAATTTGCTGTAGAATCTCTATGGATTGAAATTCCATGTAAAAAGGGGAAGGCGATGGCAGTGGGGGTGTACTATCGACTGCCTGGCCAGAATGAACAAATGGATGATTAAATGCTCAAAGAATTCAAGGAAGCTAACAAAGGTTACAGCACAGTAATAATAATGGGTGATTTCAATTACCCCAGTATCGACTGGGTCAGTGTCACGGCAGGACATGCTAGGGAGATAAAGTTCCTAGATGAAATAAATGACTGCTTCTTGGAGCAGCTGGTTCATGAACTGACCAGAGGGGAAGCCATATTAGACCTAGTCCTTAATGGAGAAAGGTGAATAGTGGTGTACCCCAGGGATCTGTGCTGGGTCCACTGCTTTTTGACATATTCATAAATGACCTGGAAAAGGGAATAACGAGTGAGGTTATCAAATTTGCAGATGACACAAAACTATTTAAAGTTGTTAAAACCCAAGAGGACTGTAGAAAATTGCAAGAGGATCTTGATAAATTGGAAGACTGGGCATCAAAATGGCAGATGAAATTTAATGTGGACAAGTGCAAAGTTATGCACCTAGGGAAGAACAACCCAAACTATGGCTACATGATGCAAGGTTCCACATTAGGAACCACCACCCAGGAAAAAGATTTGGGCGTCATTGTGGATAACATGTTAAAACCCTCAGCTCAGTGTGCAGCGGAGGCCAAGAGAGCAAATAGAATGCTAGGTATCATAAGGAAAGGAATGGAAAATAAAACAAAAGATATTATGATGCCTCTATATCGTCCCATGGTGAGACCGCACCTTGAATATTGTGTTCAATTCTGGTCGCCGTATCTTAAAAAGGATATAACGTTATTAGAAAAGGTTCAGAGAAGAGTCACAAAAATGGTAAAGGGGATGGAAGTATACCCCTGTGAAGAAAGGCTAAAATGGTTAGGGCTCTTTAACCTGGAAAAGAGACGGCTGAGGGGAGATATGATAGAAGTCTATAAATTAAAGAACGTAGTGGAACGGGTAAACGTAGATCGATTGTTTACATTATCAGAATATAGAAAGACTAGGGGACATGCAATGAAGCTACAGGGTAAACTATTTAAGACTAATACAAGAAAATATTTTTTCACTTAACGTGTAATCAAACTCTGGAATTTGTTACCGGAGGATGTAGTAAAGGCTGTTAGTGTAGCTGGGTTTAAAATAGGTTTGGACAATTCCTGGAGGAAAGGTCCATAAATCATTATTAAGAAGAGACCCAGGATATCAATGCTTGACCCAGTACAAGCATTGTGGAAGCTGTGTCTTTTGGGGAAACTGCTAGGTATGTATGACCTAGATTGGCCACTGTTGGAAACAGGATACTGGGCTTGATGACCCTTGGTCTGACCCAGTATGTCATATCTTATGTTCTTATGTTCAATAATACCCCTTTCTCCCCTCACCCCAGGCTTAATACCTCCCTCAAGCCATGGGCTGCCCTACTAAACAACCCCCCCCCTCCCTGACAGCGGGCCTAATCATCCTCTGAGCACACATATCCTGCATAAGCGCTGGAGCACCACTTACCAATACGCTGAATCACTGCTTCGCCAAGGCCAGCCGCCACAGTTGTTGTCGCAGCCCCTATCCTGAAGGAATGGGATGCAAATTGTCGTGTGTCACAGCCCACATGCCACAATGCGAGGCGGAGCACTGCCATAAACTGGAACTGCATCAGCGGACGCAAATACTTGTGCCGGAACAGCAAGCCCTCATTTGTCGGGCAGTGGGCCATGTAGTCTTGCATATTATGTACTGGACAGGTACATAACTGCCTCACCTTGTTAAGCACTACCCAATCCCTGCACCTTTCCTAAAAGGGGCTCTACAGGACAACCAACAGTAAGGATTTGAGGGTTTATTTTCATTAAATTGCTAGTTCTCTGACTGGGAGCTCTTAAAAGGGTTTTTGTATATTATTAAAGAAAGGCTACTTTCTTTTTGATGCTTTAGTGGAAATTTCCTTGAGCAGAGTAGGTTGTTGAACTCTGGTAACCTCCTCAGCTTTGGGAAATGCTGACACTAATCAGGAGTTAGTGGGCCTGATTACCTGAGAGCAGCTGAGGCCTGCATAAAAGGCTCCAGTGCCCTGCCCTGTTGAGGCTTTCCTAACAGGAGCTCTACAGGACAACCAACAGTAAGGATTTGAGGGTTTATTTTTATTAAATTGCTAGCTCTCTGACTGGGAGCTCTTAAAAGTGTTTTTGTATATTTTTACAGCAGGGCTACTTTTTTTTCGTGCTTTAGTGGAAATTTCCTTGAGCAGAGTAGGTTGTTGAACTCTAGTAAGCTCCTCAGCTTTGGGAACTGCTGATACCTAATCAGGTGTTAGTTCCCTCCCTACCCACCCCGACTCCCACCCACCCCTAGTGAGCAGTCTTGCTTTATAGGGCACCTCCCCATTTAACAAAGCACAGAGACTTGGACCAGCACATTTTAATAAAATTAAAGAGATTTAACTGCTTTTTCTATGAAAGGACAGCTTGGAAACTGGCTGGTACTTGGTAGATTTCTCTCTTTTGCTTCAACAGATACCTAAGCTCCACGAACAGAACAATGGCTGGGAAAAATTATATCACTAAAGCTGTTGTCCCCGTTACAGCTTCTGCCTTGGTCCAGACAGAGGTCCTAATGCCAGTTGAAGGACCGGTTCCATCTGCAGGGTGCCTGTATACTGAAGCTCTGAGGAAACAAGTGGAGGAAATCAGAGAGGAGGTGGTGAGGCTGAGGAGCATTCAAGGCATCCATCTGTCCAAGAAAGGTCAACGCGTCTTCTGTAGTAGACTGGCTAATCTACTAAAGAGGGCTTTAAACTAGATTCGTTGGGGATGGGAGAAGAAAGCCCCCAGGTAAGTGAAAGCACCCAGGTAGGTGATACATTAAATAACTTTATGGAAATTGGTAACAACGGTAACATATGGAAAGCAGTGTGTATAAATGCCCGTAGCATCGGAAATAATGTCCCTGATGTTGAAGCTTTGGTGGGAGTGGCCAGCTTGGATTTAGTGGCAGTTACAGAAACATGGTTCACAGAAAACTATGATTGGGATGTAACTATACCTGGCTATACTTTATTCAGAAAGGACAGGGTAGGAAGAAGGGGATGAGGAGTGGCACTATATGTAAAAACTAATATTAAAGCTTTGGAATTACAGAGCTTAAAAGGGAGAGGGGAGGCATTGTGGGTTAAACTAGAAAGAGGGAAAGAGAAATCTATTTACATTGGTGTGATATACAGACCTACCTCACAAAAGGAAGAGGTGGACAGAGAGTTAATTGAAGACATGTGCAGCATTGCTAGGAAAGTGGAAGTGCTACTGATAGGAGATTTCAATATGACAGATGTTGATTGCACATTCCTGCTGCAGTATCATCTAGAAGAAAGGAGATCCTGGATTCTCCACAAGGAGAACTATTCAGGCAATTGGTAACAGACCCCACACGTGAAGGGGCCATACTGGACTTGGTGCTTACCAATGGTGAAAGTGTTTCTGATGTTGTAGTGGGAGATCATTTTGCATCCAGTGATCACCAGATGGTGTGGTTCAGTATTAGGACTAGGACTGTTAGAATCCATTCAAAGGCGAGGATCTTAGACTTTAGGAAGACTAACTTTGCGAAGATGGGCCAATACCTCAGGGAGTCGTTAGTTGGATGGGAACAGTTGAGGGATGTAGAAAAACAGTGGGAAAAACTGAAAGTGGATATTTTAAGGGCAACCAACCTTTTTGTTAAAATGGTAAATAAAGGTAAAAGGAAAAGGAGACCGCTATGGTTTTCGAAAGAAGTAGCTGAAAAAGTGAAGAAAAAGAGGGAGGCTTTCATGAAATACAAGAGATCACAGAGAGAGGAAGACAGGCATCTGTATTTGGAAAAACTTAGAGAAGCTGGCAAAGTAGTCAAGAAGGCAAAGATTCAAAAGGAGGAGGAAATAGCCAATGCAATAAAATGGGGGGATAAGACATTTTTCAGATATATTAGTGAGAAGAGGAAGGGCAAGAGTGGTATTGTCAGACTCAAGAGTGCAGGGGAGGAATATGTAAAAGCTGATAAGGATAAAGCGGAATTGCTTAACAAATATTTTTGTTCTGTGTTCACAGATGAAGAACCAGGAGCAGGACCTCAGAAAACACCCACAAATAGGAACAGAAGCAAATGACATCTTGAACAATTTTCAAAAGACTGTGTTCGTGAGAAACTAGCTCAACTTAAAGTAGACAAAGCGATGGGACCGGATGGGATACACCCGAGAATACTGAGGGAACATGGGGATGTTCTAGCAGCTCCACTGACTGACCTTTTCAATGCCTCATTGGAGTCGGGAGTGGTGCCAAAGGACTGGAGAGAGGCTCATGTGGTGCCTTTACACAAAAGCAGAAGTAAGGTTGTGGTTGAAAACTACAGGCCGGTTAGTTTAACTTCGGTGGTGAGTAAATTATTGGAAATGCTGCTGAAAGAGAAAATAGTGAGGTTTCTGGAGTCCAGCGGATTACAGGATCCGAGGCAGCATGGATTCACCAGAGGCAGGTCTTGTCAGACAAATCTGATTGATTTCTTTGACTGGGTGACCAGGGAGTTGGACCGAGGGAGAGCACTAGATGTGGTGTATTTAGATTTCAGTAAAGCCTTTGACAATGTTCCTCACAGGTGACTTAAAACAAACTGAGCACCCTAGGGATGGACCCTAAAGTTACTGCTTGGGTTAGAAATTGGTTGGGTGGGAGGCGACAAAGAGTACAAGTAAATGGAGCTCACTCTGAGGAGAAGGATGTTATCAGTGGTGTGCCCCAGGGATCTGTCCATGGTCCGATTCTTTTTAACATCTTTGTTAGTGATATAGCAGAAGGGCTTTCAGGTAAGGTTTGCCTCTTTGCGGATGATACCAAAATCTGCAATAGAGTAGACACCCAGGAAGGGGTAGATAACATGGGGAGGGATCTAGCTAAGCTTGAAGAATGGTCTAGAATTTGGCAGCTGGGATTTAATGTTAAAAAATGTAAGGTCATGCATTTGGGCTGCAGCAATCCAAGGGAGAAATATAGTATAGGGGTGAAGTACTTTTGTCCACTAAAGAAGAGCGGGACCTAGGCGTGGTTGTGTCTGATGATCTTAAAGTAGCTAAACAGGTAGAAAAGGCAACGTCAAAAGCTAAAAGGATGCTTTGGTGCATATGGAGAGGAATGGCTAGCAGAAAAAAGGAGGTGATAATGCCTCTGTATAAGTCTTTGGTGCGACCTCATTTGGAGTATAGTGTGCAATTCTGTAGATCGCACTTTCAAAAGGATGTGAACAGGATGGAGTCGGTGCAGAGGGTGGCTACTAAAATGATTAGTGGTCTTCATTATAAAGCATATGAGGACAGACTGAAGGATCTTAATATGTACACCTTAGAGGAAAGGCGGGATAGAGGTGATATGATTGACATGTTTAAATACCTCCGTGGCATAAATGTTCAGGGAGAGAGCCTCTTTCAATCGAAAGCCAGTTCTGCTACGAGGGGACATGGGATGAGGGTGAAGGGAGATAGATTCAGGAGTGATATGCGGAAATATTTCTTTACGGAAAGAGTAGTGGATCTGTGGAATAGTCTCCCAGTGGAGGTGGTAGAGATGAGGACAGTAACTGAATTTAAAAAAGCATGGGACAAACACAGAGGATCTCTAGTTGTTGATATGGAAGGACAGACTAGATAGGCCATGTGATCTTTTTCTGTCGTCATATTTTATGTTTCTTTGTTTCTATCCATCTTGGACCATGCCACAAATATTCTCACCTGGGCCTGGCCGACTATCACATGCCTCCGGTGTAAGCCCCCAAAGATGCCCGCTGCTCCGGAGCGTGGAACTAGCTCACTGACCCGGAAGACACCGAAAAATGCTGCTGAAAACACTGCCTAGAACAATGAGGCCTCATAGGTTGATGAGGTGACTCCCTGCCGAGCCACCCATATGCGGACTAACAAGCCATGCGACACCAGTCACCTCTGGTCTGTTGGGGGCAGGGACTTATTCTCCCATTCTGCCAGCAAGTGCTGTACCACAAAAGTGGCACATAGATTGCCCCATCCTGCTACCTTGCTCAAAACAGAAAACCCAGCTAATGAAGACCAGACAACTGCCTTGGACCACCCCTCAGCCTTGGCCCAGATAATAAACAGTCCGAGCCACTCATAGGGGACCCTGCCTCCTGCCCATCCCTTGTTTCTGAGAAAGGTACCAAAATTATGATATACACAAAAGTATGATATCCAAGTTTCCAGGGCCAGTAATGCCTGCAACGACGCCATCATTTCTGGGTCCCAATTTGCCAAAGATGTCCGGGCACCATTGTCGCCATTGCCTCCACTCCAGGATCCAACAACCAAAACTAGGACCATTGGAAATGAGACAAGGAATCAGCAATACAATTCTATACCCCCGGTACGTGGCGAGCCCTAGCAGTTACATTGAGTCTTAAACAGTGCATCACAAATACCCACATCAGAGCTGCTACCTGAGGACATTTTGAAGGTTTTCAATTGATCGTCTCTACAAGAGCTGCGTTATCACTCCAGAAGACAACTATACTATTCTACAAGCACTCTGGCCATATTGCCAAGGCCACTATAATGGGGAACAGCTCCAGAAAGGCAACATTACGTGTTAGCCCCGCTTTGCGCCAGTCATTTGGCCAGGCCTTCACACACCATGACCCCTGGCAATACAAACCGAAATCTATGCCCCGCTGCATCTGAATACAGCTGCGTCAGAATTAGACACCTCGGCCATCTGCAAGACTGAGCATCCATTATAGTCAGTCAGGAAGGCGTCCCATACATGTATTTCATCCCACATGCCTGGGGACAACCGAACATGATGATGGGGCTTTGTGACACCTGCCATTTCCAGTGCTATACACCGTGAAAAAGAGTCACCCTTTGGTATAACCCGGCAGGCAAAATTAAGATGTCCCACCAGTGAAGTTCTTGCAGCTTGACCTTGTTGGCAGAACCGACTGTCAAAACCAGCCCCCGCAGACAGTCAACCTTCTCGCGCGGCAGACGCGTACCATGGCCACAGAATCCATCTCGATGCCTAAGAAGGTCAGACATGTTACTGGACCCATCGTCTCCTCCCCCACAAGGGGCATGCCAAATTCCTGTGCCATTCCCTTTAAAGTCGTGAGTAGCCTCTCACACGTATCTGAGTATCCAGGACCCACAAAGAGGAAGTTGTTCAAATAATGCATCACATTGGTTAACCCCGCCTTTTGGAGCACGACCCAATGCAAAAAGGTGCTGAAGGACTCAAAATAGACGGAAGATATGGTGCAACCCATTGGCATACATTTTTAAAAATAATATCCCCCTTTGAATTGGAAACCCAGTAAGGGGTGGACTGGAAGGAGCCAAATGGCGGACTCAATATCAACTGTTGCCATGAGTGCACCATTGCCACACAGGCACAGCAAGGCTACTGCCACATCGAAGGATGCATACCTGAGGCAGCACAACTCCACAGGTATGCAATCATTCACTGAATCACCCAGCAGAAAAGACAGATTGTGAATGAGACGGAACTTACCCGGATTTTTTTTTGGTACAACCCCTAGAGGAGAAACAACAAAGGGGGAAAAGGGGGGCTCTTTAAATTGGCGCATTATCCTGCCAAGCACACTCTCCGCCGCTAGTTTGTTCTGCACCACCTCTGATAGGCGCCGAGACAATGCTGCCTTAGCCAATGACATTTCCTGCATGCATCCTTGAAACAGAAATGGAAACCCCTGCTCAAACCCTTGGAGCAACTGCCCTGTACACCTTGCCCCCCAAAACACAAGATCCAAGGCTGCAAAGCCTCAACCGTCACTGGAGTTGGGGCCAACTGTCTTACTGCTTCAAGGCATGTTTGGTGGGGCCCTTGCCACGCCCTTTCAGCTGTATTTTGTTGCAGCATGACTGCCCTCACCCAGGGAACAAGCATGTCAGAACTTATAAGAACATAAGAACATAAGACATGCCATACTGGGTCAGACCAAGGTCCATCAAGCCCATTATCCTGTTTCCAACAGTGGCCAATCTAGGTCATATCTATATTCTGATAACGTAAACAATTGATCTACGTTTACCCGTTCTACTACGTTCTTTAATTTATAGACTTCTATCATATCTCCCCTCAGACGTCTCTTTTCCAGGTTAAAGAGCCCTAACCTTTTTAGCCTTTCTTCATAGGAGTATCCTTCCATCCCCTTTACCATTTTGCTGGCTCTTATCTGAACCTTTTCTAATAACGCTATATCCTTTTTAAGATACGGCGACCAGAATTGCACATAATATTCAAGGTGCGGTCTCACCATGGAACGATATAGAGGCATTATAATATCTTTTGTTTTATTTTCCATTCCTTTCCTTATGATACCTAGCATTCTATTTGCTCTCTTGGCCGCCGCTGCACACTGGGCCGAGGGTTTTAACATGTTATCCACAATGACGCCTAAATCTTTTTCCTGGGTGGTGGTTCCTAATGGGGAACCTTGCATCGTGTAAACATAGTTTGGGTTGTTCTTCCCTAGGTGAATAACTTTGCACTTGTCCACATTAAATTTCATCTGCCATTTTGATGCCCAGTCTTCCAATTTATCAAGATCCTCTTGCAATTTTCCACAATCCTCTTGGGTTTTAACAACTTTAAATAGCTTTGTGTCATTGCAAATTTGATAACCTCACTCATTATTACACTTTCCAGGTCATTTATAAATATGTCAAAAAGCAGCGGACCCAACACAGATCCTTGGGGTACACCAATATTCACCTTTCTCCATTGGGAAAATTGGCCATTTAGCCCTACCCTCTGCTTTCTATCTTTTAACCAGTTCCTGATCCACAGTAGTACACTGCCTCCTATCCCATGACTCTTAAGTTTTGCCAAAAGTCTCTGATGAGGGACCTTGTCAAAGGCTTTCTGAAAGTCCAGATACACTATATCAACCGACTCACCTTTGTCCACCTGTTTATTCACACCTTCAAAAAAACATAACAGATTAGTAGGACAAGATCTTCTTTGTCTAAAGCCATTCTGACTGTCTCCAATTAGGCCATGACTATGTACATGCTGAGTAATTTTATTCTTTATGATGGTTTCTACCATTTTTCCCGGTACTGACGTCAGGTTCACTGGTCTGTAGTTTCCCGGATCACCTCTGGAAACCTTTTTAAAAATTGGTGTTACATTGGCAATCCTCCAATCTTCAGGTATTAGAGATGATTTTAATGATAGTTCACAGATTACCAATAGCAGGTCTGCAATCTCATATTTCAGTTCTTTCAACAACCTTGGATGTATACCATCCAGCCCAGGTGATTTGCTACTCTTCAGTTTATCTAATAGTTGTAATACACCTTCCCGATGTATCGATATTTCCTTCAATTCTTCCGCACCTTTAAATAACACTTCAGTCATGGGTAACATCCCTTCATCTTCCTCAGTAAAGACCGAAGCAAAGAATTCATTCAGTCTCTCCGCTATCACCTTGTTACCTCTTAGTGCCCCTTTAACCCCTCTATCATCTAATGGACCAACTACTCTCTCTCAGGTTTTTTGCTATGAATGTATTTGAAAAAGTCTTTATTTCGCGTTTTTGCTTCCGCAGCAAGCTTCTTCTCAAAATCTCCCTTTGCCTGCCTTATCAATGCCTTGCATTTGACTTGCCAGTGCTTGTGCTGTTTCCAGGTTACGTTCTTTGGCTCTTTTTTCCATTTCCTGAAAGATGCTTTTTTGGCAACAACAGCCTCTCTGACCTCTCCTTTAAACCATGCTGGCAGTTTTTTTGGACTTTCTTCCACTTTTCTTAAAGCGTGGAATACAGCTTGTCTTGGCTTCCAAGATAGTATTTTTCAACAACACCCAAGCTTGATGAAAGTCTTTAACCTTTGCAACTGCTCCTTTTAGGTTTTTTTAAACTATTTTCCTCATTTTATCATAGTCTCCCTTTCGGAAGTTAAAAGGTAGTACTGTGGATTTCCTTACTATCCCTCCTCCACTAATTAAATCAAAGGCGATCATGCTATGATCACTATTGCCAAGTGGCCCCAACACCCTTATCTCTTGCACTAGATCTGGAGTTCCATTAAGTACTAGGTCTAATATGGCTTCCCCTCTGGTCGGTTCATGAACCAGCTGCTCCAAGAAGCAGCCATTTATTTCATCTAGGAACTTTATCTCCCTAGCATGTCCTGCCGTGACACTGACCCAGTCGATACCAGGGTAATTGAAATCACCCATTATTATTACTGCGCTGTAACTTTTGTTAGCTTCCTTGATTTCTTTGAGCATTTCATCATCCATTTGTTCATTCTGGCCAGGCGCTCGATAGTACACCTCCACTGCCATTGCCTTCCCCTGTTTACATGGAATTTCAATCCATAGACATTCTACAGCAAATTTTGTTTCCTGCAGAACTTTAATCCTTTCTGACTCAATGCCCTCTCTAACATAGAGCGCAACCCCTCCACCAATATGATCAGCCCTATCATTACGATATAGTTTGTACTCAGGTATCACAGTGTCCCACTGGTTGTCCTCCTTCCACCATTTCTCTGATATTCCAATCATATCTAACCTCTCATTTAGTGCTATATATTCTAACTCTCCCATCTTATTTTTTAGACTTCTAGCATTTGCATACAAGCATTTTAGTGACTGTATTTTATTCATATTAATTTGGCTATTGGTCATTTGGGATCTTTAAGCTCTGTCTGCTCCATACTCTAGGGCATTTGGGCTACTTTGCTCTTTTTTGGAACCTCTCTGCTTTTGGTAGTATCCTTCAAGGATACATTCTTCTGAACCATCCGCTCTTGGGCGACTGTCAGCTTTCCCCTATTATCTAGTTTAAAAGCTGCTCTAACTCCTTTTTAAAGGTTAATGCCAGCAGCCTGATTCCATCCTGGTTAAGGTGAAGCCCATCCCTTCGGAAGAGCCCCTCCTTTCCCCAGAATGTTCCCCAGTTCCTATCTAATCCTAAACCCTCATCTCTCCACTATTGTCTCATCCACGTATTGAGACTCCGGAGCTCTGCCTGCCTTTTGGGTCCTGCGCGTGGAACGTGAAGCATTTTGGAGAACGCTACCCTGGAAGTTCTGGATTTCAACTTCCTACCTAAAAGCCTAAATTTAGCCTCCAGAACCTCCCTACCACATTTTCCTATGTCACTGGTACCGACACGTACCAAGACAGCAGACTCCTCCCCAGCACTATCTAAGACCTTATTTAGGTGGCACGTGAGGTCCGCTACCTTCGCACCAGGCAGGCATGTTACCAGGTAATCCTCACGTCCACCAGCCACCCAGCTATCTACATGCCTAATGATCAAATCACCAACTATAATGTCTGTTCTAACCCTTCCCTCATGGGCACATGGCCCTGGAGAAACTTCCTCGGTGCGAGAGGGTTTTATATCACCTGGAGGACAGGACCTAGTTAGAGGATAACTTCCTGCCACACCAGGGTGATGCTCTCCTGTCACGTGACCTCTCTCCTCCATGGCAACAGTGATGCTGCCAGACTGGAGATGGGACTTCAGGACTATATCCCTGTAGGTCTCGTCTATGTACCTCTCTGTCTTTCTTATGTTTTCCAAGTCTGCTTCTCTAGCCTCTAGAGAACGGACTCGTTCCCTGAGAGCAAAGAGCTCCTTGCACCTAGTACACATGTAAGACCTCTCACCAACTGGGAGAAAATCATACATGTGATACTCAATGCAAAAGCCTGGAAAGCCCCCATCTCGCTGCTGGACTGCTGTCTGCATCTTAGTTTTAAGCTTGTGTTTAGATATTTAAGTTCTTTACTTACTAAGGGTTGCTATGGATATTTATACTAATAAAACTATACCTAATATGTTTAATATACCTTGTTCACCTGAAGGTTAATTAATCTCAGGTGTATGACTGATTTGGGTAACGAGCTTCACCTGAGAGCACCTCCTGTCTTTTAAGATGTGTAAGTACCTATAAAGCTACAATTATCCCAGGGGTGGGTGGGTGTTGGGTGGGGGGATGGAGGGAAATAACACTTATTAATAGAGGGCTGCTACACAGTACCCTGTCCTGTGCTGCTGAGGTAAGCTATATTCTGATTTGTTTTAAATTATATGTCTTTGCTGCTGCTAGGCTCTAACTTATTATGAAATTTAAACTACAAGCTCTCTGCTGGGTTCTAAATTTAACCAGAAAGCTCTCGTCTGTGTTTTAAATTTAAACTGAAAGTACTTTGCTGATGCTAGGCCCTGAGTGACTATTAAATTTAAACTACAAGCTCTCTGCTGGGTATGAAATGTAACCAGAAAGTTTTCTGCTGTGTTTTAAATTTAAACTTAAACTGCTGCTACTAGGCCCTGACTGATTTAACAAAAAATAGTGGGTTCACAGATTAATTAGCTTTAATAGAAAGAATTCCTTTCAGAAAATTCCCAGAAGTATATACTCACAATTGCAGATCTCTTTCCAGAAGTAACAGTCCCCTTTTCTAGTCCTTCAAGACTTGCAATCTGGGAAAGGACATGATGATTTGTTGAAGCGCCAGCACAAGTCATTACTCCCTACTACAAGCAATACGTACAAACCTAAATGAATAATCACTCCATTCCTATGCATTGATACCCAACTTGTATATAGTTACAACTGTTATAGAGACATTACTTTGTTTAAATAGTTACACAACTGTGTTAGTTGAATATTCCGCTTAGTTTTAAACCCTTTGTTGTGCAAGTTAAGATGTTCTATGTAAAAAGTTATAATTGTTCTATGTAATACAAGCTCTGCATTGTAAATTGTTGTTAATTGTACACCGCAACTGATCGCTGGAAGATGCGGTATATAAATAAGTGTTAAATAAATAAATAAATAAATTACCCCCCGCCACCGACTTAGGGAGCCCAAGGATCCCTGCTGTGGTCTGAAAGGGCTGGTCTGCCGCCTGCAACACCAAGGCAACCTCCCTGCCCCTTGCCCCCACCTCAACTGTACCTGATGCTCTCCATTTTGTTGACATTTGCTTGAGCCATAAATTTACATCTTTCGACCTCCATGACAAATGAACATTCTCTTCCATTGATTCCCTGAAATCCTCATCATAGTTTAACCACACCCATCCCTCATGAGCCAGGGAAGCCGCTAGTATAGCATCTGAATACGCTAACAAAGATTCATATTGCCCTAGGGAATAGAGCCCCCATAAACTGGCAAATCTTATGTGTCCAATTCAATGTATTCTTGGATACCTTCCGTACCCGACCAGCCTTCTCATCTTCTTTCTGCTTTTTCCAACTCTTACCTGACCTTTTTCACCCCTCTAACAGCCAAAATATATAAATATATTTCCTCTGCTTATTCCTATGCCACTGCTTCCACAGAACTCCTTCCCAGAGCTCTGCACAAGCCACCTGGGTGGGCGTTCCCCTTTTAGTGTTAGCCTGTGGCACACTACAGAAGACACCCCTGATGACGTAGAAGAGGACAACAAAGAGGAATCACATCAATGCCAACAAGAATGCTTGCACTTGCCCTTCACCTTTCCATCTCCCCCTCTGCCTGCCCATCTGCCTGCCCCATGCTTGTGACAAGCACCCAGTCAACCTGCTCATTATTCATTGGGTACCTCACACTGCCATCAAACTCAACAGTCGCCGACGATGCCTCCCTGCGCTGTACTGGCTGATGCATGCTCTGAGTGTTCCCTGTGGTGTATGGCATTGAAGAGTTCATCAACATCTGGTGGTTGCCCAAGTCCACCATCTTTGCTTCCCTGTGAAGCTGCTCATCTGAGTCCCCTCAGGCCATCCACTCCATTGACACCTGCGGAGAGAATAAAAGAGAGAAAACGGCAGGCGATGAGTTAATAACACCCTAATAACGGGCATACTACAGGTGCCCCAGTTCATGCCAGATGGCTCCTGCCCTCCTTCGGCACAGGAGGCTCCACTCCCTTGCATGGTCTTCCCTCCCTCCCTTACTCCTCCAACCAAGCCCAACCCCCCCCCCCCCCCGAGTAACCACCTCAGCCCATCGGGAGCCCTGGTGAACAAGGCCCTGGAGACGGTCTACCCCTGGCCAATATGGTCCAGTTGCCCTTGCCTGACATGAAAAACCCATCCACCACCTCCCCATTGCTGGGTCTCTGCATGCTCTCTAGCCCCCGTAAAGTCCTCTCCCCCTAATACTGACTTCCTCTGCCCGATGAAAGTCCCTCCAGCCTGATTGCCCCTCCTCCCACTGGTGCTCTGTCCTTACAACAGTCCCAGCTCCACCTACGGACTCCACCCCTCCATTCCAAACCCCTTCTCCCTCATTAATGCCATCCCTGCTACCTAGGCTCACCTGGTTAATAGTTTTTCTACCATGACACCTTCCGTGTCTAGTAACACCCCTCTTACTCTTCCCTGCCCCATCCCGAATCACCGGAGTGGGAAGAGAGGAAGGCCACAGTTGCACTGCAGCCTCTTGCTCCTGCCTGCCCCTGCCCATGCCCCCTCCAACAGGCATTGACTTCCCCTGCTGGCCCGCTAAGCCCTGCCCCCATGAAGACGTTCCACCTTCGCCCTGCACAAGGGGAATCTCGCTTCCTACTTCCCCTCTCTGCCACACTCCAGCTTGTGGCCGTGCTGCCCATGAATGTCTCCTCCGAGGCCGCATTCTTGGACCTGACATTGCATTCTTTTGGAGGGCTCCCCTGCTCACGCAGAGCTCCAGACAGCACTTTCTGCTTCTCCCTCAACCTGGGCTTACCCACTGCGGCTGCTCTACACAGGTAATCAGGACCCTCAAACTCTCACCACCACCATAAAGCCTTTGTTGATCTGCTGTCAGGCCTGTGCGGAAAGTTGTGGCCAGGAGACCATGCTGCTACCTCTGCTCCATGCCCCCTCTTCCCAGCCACGTGCTACTGGTTACCAATGAAATCGTCCTGCGTCATTTTCATATACTTGGGCTGATAATATTTTATCTAGGGTAGCTGGTAAAGAAACATTCCATTACTTCACTAAGGAGTTAGAATTTATTTATTTATTTAAAGTTTTTTATATACCGTCTTTCTACGATTCAAGACGGTTTACATGGAACTCAACAATAACAGTGTGGATACATTCATTTTACATAGAACAAAAACTTAGGAGGAACTTATTTAAGTACAAACAAAAATAACAGTTAGTTATAATGCCGGAATAGGCAACTATGTACAATAGCTGGGGATGGAGGGGGAGGGGGGGAGGATGCAGGGAGAAATGGGGGATATTGAATGCAGAGTAGGATGTTAACTAAGTCTAGGTGGAACTTGGCTGAATGTGGGGTGGTGCTAAAGTATTCTTGGAAAAGGATGTTTTAATTTTTTTGCAGAATTCTGTATGATCAGGGCAATTTCAAAGGTCAGGTGGGAAGGCGTTCCATTCTGTTGAGGCGTAGAAGGAGAAGGCACGATTGCAGGTAGCTTGTGTGCTTTTTAATTTTTAGACTCATGTGTAGCAGGTTTTTGGAGTTAGATCTGTGAGATCTGAGGCTGGAAGGTTTGGTAAGGAGCGAGCGAAGGCAAGGGGCAGATTCAAGATGGATAACTTTGTGGATTAGGGTGAAGGTTTTTAATTTTATTCTAGATAGGATGGGGAGCCAGTGGAGATGTTGGAGTATGGTAGTAATGTGAGTTCTTCTGGAGGTCTTGACGATTAGACGTGCTATTGTGTTCTGGGCTAGTTGGAGGGGGTGGCTTTAGGAGGCCATGGTATATGAGGTTGCAGTAGTCGAGGGTAGGGATAGTAAGGGCTTGATACTTAGAAGCACATTTCACAATGGGACGTCAAAGTGTAAGCCGGGATGTAAACGCCAAAACGTGTGAAGAAAAAAGCAGGCATGTGCAAGTTCAGGCATGATTTTGGAAATGTGGCTGTGCCCAATATGGATGTCTATCAGACTTTTATATACATGTCCCCAGGATAGCATTCCTCAACTAAGATATCTAATAGCATGATGAATGTCACAATAACTTAAGAGCGGGGTAGCCAGGGTTCAAATTCCAGTGTAGACTTTTGTGATTTAAGGCAAATCATGTAATTCTACTCTCTCTGGATGTTTTAAGATGAAAACAAGCACTTTCCTCATGCCTATTCATTCCTGGAGCAGGTACAGCCCTGTCTGCAGATGCCTCTGACATTTCTGAGATCGAGCAGGAACATATAAGTCCATCGGGCCAGATATTCAATGGGCTTTACGCGAGTAACTTCCTTAGTTACCTGTGTAAAGGCCTTAACTAGGATTTTCAAAGGGCACTTACACGGGTAATGCTCTTTGAAAATCCCAGCTAAGTCCCTAACACACTCCAATGCTATCCGCATAGCATTGGGGTGTGTTAGGAGCATTCTGGGACAGAGCTGGGGCAGAGGAAGGTGCTACATGGGTAGCAGCAATTTTCACTGGGAAAATCACTGCTACCCATATAGCCTCTGCGGCTGCCAGGGCATCTGGGCTAACCCAGATATTCACTTCCACCGGCGCGGAAGTGAATATCTGGGTTAGGGGGGTCAGCGGGCAGGCTATAAGATGCTGGGCGCATAGCCTGCCCAACTCAATATCGGGTCCATTGTTCCTCCCCAGATGTGCCTCCACCATAACCCCCTGCCTACTTGGACGTCCCTGCACTAGAGACATCTGTGAATGTCATTTGTGGAATGGTTAAGGAGACATCTCCGTGATTCTGACATCCACGTGCACATCTTTAGACATCTAAATAATGACTGAACCTTTTGAAATGATCCTCTTAGGGGCTGATTCTATATAGTGCACACAGGATGGTACATGTGCAAAACTCATATAAGTCCTTATTCTAAAGGACTTATGCTATTTAATGGGCACTTATATAAGTTCCATTGCTTGTCCTTTCAGTTGGGGTGTATCACTGCACCGATCTAGGTGCAGGCATTTACATCTGCTCTAGAGTAGGCCTAAGTGCCACAGCAGGACTCAGGTGCATTTGTATGCCCTATTCCATAAAGTGGAAGCCATGCATGCTTTACTTTCTAGAACAGGCCCCAAATATGTGCATGCTTTGCCTGCACATGAGATTATAGAAATACCTTGTCATTAAGTTTCAATTTAAATAGATTTTCATGCATAGTAGAGTGCACATGGATATTTGCTACCAAGCTGCTCTCTTTTGAAAAATTGTATCTGAAGAGGGGTTTCACATTTTAAAGATTACAAAATGCTGACATTTTCCATTTTTCTGCATTTGCTGATGCTGTTTTGTTGCTTAATGTGCAAAGTCACACATTAGTAGATCAAGATGGTTTCATTATTAAGGATATATATTTATATACAATATCTATGTCTACATTTTCCCTAACGCATGAATTTCAGTCTCCATCTATATGTGTGTGCATGATTATTTTCAGAGAATACATTCAATGAAAAGAGAAAAATGTGAGGAAACGACAAGTAGACAATCAAAGGAAAATATTAGTTATTTCAAGTCTATCTCTTGGATCTTATCATAATGGAAATAAATATGGTTGACTTCAAGCTGATCCTGTATATTAATCAAGTCAGCAACTGGTACTGTTTTCATATCGTTAAGGTTAATTACATCTTAGTTGATGTCTATAATGCACACATTCTTTATTTTTCTGGAAGGAAGTCAAAAGCAAGCAGAGTGCCTACACTTGCAGAATGATATCACATACAATCGAGTGATAAGTTCAGAAACTCAGATCACTATTACATAGGGTGTATTAGAAAATGCTCAATTGGAGAGCTATACATTAGAAATATATACCTGTTGTGAAATGAAGTGTTTCTGCACTGCAAGCATGTAATTAGTCTGTCAGGTAAAGCAGATATTAGCTATGAAATTCATAGCAATGTTCTGATTATATGCTAGTATAAGTCACACAACCCATTGTATGTAGTAGAAGAATGACCAAAGAACTTTAAAAAAGCTTTTGAACAGCAAGTGGGAAAGTACACATTTAGGACTTGATTTTATAAGAGGATTTCTATATGAGAAGTCCAAAAGGAACTTAATTTTAAAAAAGTGAAAAATTAAACAAAATAATCACCTATAATTAGGAAGAGTAATATATCCTAAGAACAATGTAAAAAAACTCCCATTCAGAATATAACAAAATATAACAAATTTCACTTGGCTTCAAAGGACCTCAAATCACCTTTATCAAGCACTCCCAGCCCCGAATGAACAGGATAGTGGGTCAGATAGATAAGAATCATTATCAGTCCTGGCCTTATTCCACGTTTCTACTGGTATAACACGGACATCCGCAGAAAACACGCAGAATGAGCATGGGCCATTCTTGAATATGTATTGCACGTCTCTGCTGCTGACCACTCCCCCGTTCTGCCTCTCCCACCCACGTTCTAAGATCCCCATGCTAGTGACATATACGTGCAGGACCACGGGTGTTGCAGAATATGGTCGTAAGAAGAACGTCTATGCCACATGTCCAAAGGGCTTATTCCTGTTCTGGAATGACCCCCATAGTGAAACTGGGGACTAGAGAATGGTAAGATATGTATAAATAGTGGACAAGAGAATGAAGAGCATCAGGATCCAAAAGTGGCTTCAAAGAGGTGGGGCTTTAGCCTGGATTTGAATAGGGCTAGACAAGGGGCCCGACGTACAAACTCAGAAAGTTTGTTCCAGGCATATGGGACAGCAAGATGGAATGAATGAAATCTGAAGTTGGCAGTGACAGACAAAAGCACAAATAAAAGGGATCTGTCAGAGGAGTGGAGTTCCTGAGGAGAGGTGTAGAGAGAGATAAGAAAGGAAAGGTAGTGAGTTGTCGCAGAATAAATGCACTTGTAGGTGAGTAGTTTGAACCGGATGCGGAAACAGACAGGGAAGTCAGTGAAGTGACTTGAGAAGAGGGATAATATGAGCATAGCGACATCTTTAATGTATGTGAACTGTCAATGTTGCTCTTAAGATGGGTGCACTTACTGCCACCGCAATGGAGGTCATTAAATAGACCTGTGGTAATCATGGCAAATGACTTAACATGAGGGTGGCATGGAACCTGCACTAATTACACGGGCACATGCCTGACATGCCTCCTTTTGTTAGCGTGTCTCCAGCGCCACCATAGTGCTAAGTTTTATAGCTGAACATGCTGCAAGCTACCACATTTTAGTAAGCACACCTCTGAGTATGATGATTTGTCTTAGAATTATACAGGAGTTTCTATAAGCCAGTGGTGGTTTATGAAACTATCAGCTAGATAAACAATATATATGAAGTGGCAAATAATCCCTCAAAAGAGAAACTTTTGAAAGCAACATCGATTTGTTCACAGGTGCTTTATCCCATGGACACTTTGCATCAGTTCTCAAAGGAAAAGTAGGTGCAAGCTTGTCCTTTAAGAATTACCCACAGAGACTGGCATCATCTTTTTCTGTAGATGGTTTCCCCTTCCAAACAGTATGTATTATATTGGAAATGGAAAACTAAGGAGTACGGGCCTGATATTCATTTGTGACGCCTATGCGCACAGCTGTTGCCACTGAACTTTAACCCCGAAATTGAATCCAGGACCATATACAATCACTGGCATTGAACATCCTGGGTCACCGTACAGCCACACATTGCACAGAAGCTAACTGTGCAGTGACAATATTCAGCTGCTGCCCAGTTTGCCTATCTTTCGACGCTGAGGGATAACCAGGCAGTGGCTGAATTTTGTGCTGCATGGTTATTCCTGGGTACCACCCCCAGAACACCCCTGACATGCCCTGATACTAAGCAGTCAGCATCGGGCCCTATAGTGGCATTACTCTGGCATATTCAGCGGCACTAACCATGTTAGTTTCATTGAATATCCAACTTAGGGGCATTTACCTGGTTCACAGCTCTGTAAACCGTATAAATGCCTCTGAAAATCGGGCCCTACATTCACAAAATTGTGCAACTA
Organism: Ichthyophis bannanicus; assembly: GCA_033557465.1. Taxonomy (NCBI): domain Eukaryota; kingdom Metazoa; phylum Chordata; class Amphibia; order Gymnophiona; family Ichthyophiidae; genus Ichthyophis; species Ichthyophis bannanicus. The sequence goes on along the minus strand of CM066035.1, from coordinate 604,059,834 downwards.
TATTACTGTGTGCTAACACACATTAATGTGCGTTATTTACCTCCAGTTCCATTTTATGCAATGTGACCTATTTACTAATAATGCACACTAACAGGATTAGGGTGCATTAATGTGATAGTGCACTTTGGAAAAATGTAGTTGTGAATGTGCTATTGCATTTTTCATTCCCTAGAACGACGCACATACTACTTGCAGAGAGGATGGGCAGTTTTAGGTGCATAAATAGCCACTTAACTGTGCAAATAGTCTTTGAAAGCACTTGCAGATACTACATTAATAATGCTATTTTTGTGATGATATTGAACAATTCCCTACTAGTAGATCAGCATTTTTAGAATTTAAAAAAAAAATGTTTTTTTATATCATTATAGCTGAACAATAGTGTCCAATATAGAATTGTGTTGCCTCTTTGTGTCTTGTTTTAAACAATGAGTCCAATGATGACTCAAACAAAACAGATGTCTAAAAATGTTCTATAGCAAAAAAACCCCCTTCCTGAACTGCTAACAGGTCATTTAACTAAGCTCAGTCACTTCATTTAACTTGTATTAGAAGAACTTCTCATTTAATTTACCGGTTTATAACTGGCAACTTTTTTACAATATGGAGCTAAAGGTCACTATTACATGTAAGGAAAATTAAGCCGATGTTCTTGGTTGCCTTACAGTTCTCCTAGTTCAACTACTCCAATAAATGAGCATGTACAACAAGCCGAAGGGCTTTTTATTACAAATTTAATTCATTTCTCTAGACAACTGTGAAATTTGCCATTGACATTAGTCATTACCCCAAGGCGATCTAAAAGATGATCTCAGTTAATAAATGATCCTTAACAAGGAGCGCTTCTATCTTCTGTGATATTGGCACCGGCACATTTTATTAATGCAGGACTAGTTTCCTGCCAGAACACTAACATTCACAACTATTTGGTGTGCTTGTTTCCTCTTCCTGTTCCTGATATTAATAATTATGCAATGGGATAATTAGCAACACGAAGACACAGTCCTGTGAGTTTGCTGCTAAATTTTCAGCACATTAACCTTCTGGGAAATATAGGACAGAAGCAAAGAGTCTAGCCAAATAACCAATGCAGGTTGATTTCACAGTATGTAAAAGGCTAATTATCTGTGAAAAGTCTGACCGCAAGTAACGCAATTACAGAAATGTGCAAGCGCTTTATTTTAAATAAAACTCAAGGTTTTCAGAAAGTCACTAGTTCACAATCTGGAGAATCCTCATTAAAGCAATTTATAAAATGTTTAAGTGAACACAAGTAAAATGATCTAACACTAAAACAAAAAAGATGCCTGGAACAACATACACCACTAAGGAACACAGATGTATGTATGGCAAGGTAGAGATTTTTTTTCTAGAACAATAACAATATATAAAATATGTTCAGCACTAACGAGAAGTAGGTTAAGGGCATTGTGTTTACTGAAGACAGGATACAATAAAAGCAGAAATATTACAGGGATTTTGTTTGTTGTTTTTTGGGGGTTTTTTACAGGCACTGAGTGGAATTCATTCAGATATAAGAATATTTATCCACTACTAGTAATAACAAACCACAACTTTTGTCCTAAAAAATTAAATTGTATTTGCAAAAAGCAAGAACATTATAGAGTGTGTAAAATGCAATATTCCCATTTTCTCGTCAGACTTCCAATTTATTGAAGTAACAGAGCAGAAAATACACTGACAGCTGTTACATTTTATTGCGAATTAGTATATACATTTTATATCCAGTGAGCAAATGCATGATACATTGTATTCCAGTAATTGCCAGTGGCTTTCCAAATGGAATCGGAATGATCTTAGTGCAATTACACTCTAGAGAATAAATGTAACATGCTACATTTCTACATTATGACACTTTAACAATATCAAGGATGTTTCACTATCTTTTTTTTTTTTACTGTTTAAAAAGGTCAAGTTGACATATAAAAATATAAGGGGATTACCAAAGGTGTATACTGTTTGATATTCTTTATGTATACGTTATTTGGTTTTTAACATCCACTATTTTAGAAAGTTCATGGAAAAAGAATAGGGGCCCGGTATTCGAAAGGCATTTATACAATTTACAGCCCAGTAAATCGTGGAAATGCCTTTAATCGGAATATTGAACGGCACGGGCTTTGAACGGTTAGTGCCGTTGAATATCCCCTTCAAAGCCCACTATATGCCCCGATGCTCTGCGGTTAGCATCAGGGCATGTTGAGGGGGGTTCCAGGGTGGAGCGGAGGCAGAGACTGTCGCTAACTGGATAGCGGCGATCTGCAGCTAAAAATAGGCCAGGTTTTGGCTTGCCTAGATTTAGCCGTGGATGCTAACCGGGTAGCAATGCAATATCGCGGTTATCCAGTTAGCCTCGCCGGCTCCGGGGCATGTGCGGCAATGCCGGATATTCAATGGCATCACAATGGCATTGATTATGTGTTGTTAAGGGTCAGTGGGCAGGGCCATAGCGGCACATAGCCTGCCCAATAAAATATTGGGCCCTAGAGGTTTATGATCACTATAATTACAGGCCCTGATATTCAGTGGGGTTTATCCAGTCAGCAGCAGCTGCTAGCTAGCTGGAAAAACCATATTGGTTGTGATATTCCACGGCACTATCTGAACAGTGCTGCCAAATATCATTACAAATAGGTGATCTATGGGTAAAATGAAAAATTATCCTGTTAGTGCTCAATTTCACCCGCTATCCAGATAAACCAGGCAGAGAATGGGACAGGTAAAACCTGTCCAAAATGCGACTCAGATAGCCTATCTGGATATTCAGTGGTACCCACTATCTGGATAGTGCCACTAAATATCTGGATGTTTTGACCCATGGCAGCCTGCATTGAAAAAAAAATAATACTGTCTGCTTTGGGCTTAATATCACCCCAAATCCCCTCATTATGGACAGAGGCTATTCACTCATAGGACCCAGCAATGTTTCAGCTTTTGACCAGCTCATGAAGACTTCTGTCATTACTGAGCACTGTTTAGAAGCTGCTGTGTTTAAGGTTGCCATTTGGATTAATCTAGTCCTCTACTGATGAACAGACTTAAGGAAAAGCAAGTGGAATAAAACTAGACATGGATCATCCTATTCTGAAAAGAAAACAACAAAGCCAGTGGGTGGCCTAACTTATGTTAACAAAAGAGTTAATGTCCCTGAAAAGCTCATTTTTCCAATGTTTCCTACATACTGTATGTTCTTCCAGTGCTTTTATTGATCCAAGAAGATGTCACGCTGTAGTTACTTTGCTAGAATGCACAATTGATATTCAAAGAGAATATAAGAACAGTTTTTCTTTTTTTTTTTGTATTAGCTTTCTTGATATTTCATACTGGTTGTCGGGCTACTACTTTTACTGCAATTTCTCTACCTTTAATCTTTTTATTATAGCATTCAATAAATCTGGCTGTCTCCTCCCCTCTAGTGGCTACCCACTCTCTTTGCAAGAAAAACAGATAGAAGGTCTACAGACGACCACCACAGGGACATTTGAATAATTTTCTGAGCCTACAGGAGACACTGACCAGTCTATCACAGCATCAAATAAAATGTATCAGGCTTTAGAAATGATGGGTGGGTGGCTACAGCTCAATCAACACCAACCTGCTGACAGAGACTTACAATTTGGGCAGGTTATTAGTGATTGAATTAACAACATGTCTCAACCTGTAGCTAATTTATTCGGGAAAATCGACTAATGTAATAAGACTACAGACAATAATGAAGGGGACGGTTTTCAGGCCAGCAATCTCTATTCATATACAAAGAGAGAAACTGAGAGAAAGGATTATATGGTAAGCTATGGAGGATCTAAAAGACACTGCGCATGTGAGAAAGAGAATCCATTATCTAGAAAACTTAACTGTATTACGGAGCAGCTCAGGAATAAGTGGGGTTTTTTTTGTCAAATCCTGTGGTATGATATAATGAGAGCAATTTTCAAAGAGATTTCCTTGAGTAAATGGATGATTACCCATGTAAAAAAAAATTCCCTTTATTAACGGTCCGGGATCCCCTGTCCCAGGAAATAAAAGAAACATTTTATATCCAAAAAACAGGCACAGGAGTTTCATTTTGAAATTCCCACACCTGCTTTTCTTGATTTTAACCACTAAGGGGTATGTTTACTAAAACCCCGGTAATGTGCGGGCCGCGCTAGTGTGCGGGTGCCATATAAGGAGTGGGCGTGTCTGGCTGAAAAAAGCAAAACCGGGATTATTCATGCGCTAAGGTATGCGGTGCCCATGTGCGCCCCGCACAATAGCGCATGACAAAGCTGTGCGGGAGGCATAAGTGGCGCGCTGATGTGCAAGCAGAAAAGCAGAGCCACAGCACAATGGTTAAGACACTGACCAATGGTACAGGGATCAGGGGTTCAATCCCCCACAGTGCACAATGAAGACGGCTGGCTGAGGCATTACTTTAGGAGACATTTAAATAATGGGCAGCATAAGGCAGTGAGGTGGTGTGCTATTGCTTTAGGAGGCATTTTAATATTGGGCGGCATAAGGCGGCGCGCTGATGCATAAGCACAGGAGCAGAGCCACAGCACAATGGTTAAAACACTAACCAATGGTGCAAGGATCATGAGTTCAATCCCCCACTGTGCCCAATGAAGAAGGCTGGCTGAAGCATTACCTATTATGGGTAAGTTTGCTTTAGGAGGCATTTTATTTTTTATGTTAATTACTACTACTAGCAAACGCACTCTCAAGGCGTGTTAACATAAGGTGCCCCATAAGGCACATTTTAAAGTGCACTGTCCGCCAAGGCACCCTAGAATGTTGCTTATAGGGCACTTTATAGGGTGCCGTATGAGTTACCGCAAGGTTACAGCAATGTTTTTGATGGCAGCACTGTGCAGTTTAAGGAATGAACAGCATAAGTAGGTGCGCTGATATGCAAGGAGGAGCAGCAGTGTAGCACAATGGGTAAGGAACTGACTACTGATACAGGGGTCATAAGTTTGCTCCCCAGTGTGCCTAATACATAAGGCTGGCTGTTGCATCAACTTTGCAATGTATGTATTTTTTCCTGCAGCACTTTAGTTGTATTTTATTAATTGCTGCCAGCAAACAGGCCCTCAAGTGCTGTAATTGAAGGTGCCGCATAAGGCACCCTATAAGGCACTCCATAGGGCACATTATAAAGTGCACTGTCCGCCACGGCACCCTAAAATGTCCCCTATAGGGCACCCTATAAGTTGCTCCACAGGATAACGTATAGTGCACCTTAAATGGACGGTAACCATAAGGTAACCTATAGGGTGCCCTATAAAGCACCCTCTGAGGCACCTTATGGGTACAGTACGATGAGGGTGTTTTTGCTGGCAGCAATAATGTATATTAAAAAGAGATAGTGATAGAGATAGACAGGCAGTGAAGTAACCATTGTGCTACAGCTCTATAGCTGCTAGCAAGCCCCTGGCTGGCTGCAGAGGGAGTGCACGTCACCACACAGACAGTCTGCTGTGGTCACCAGGATAGGATTAGCCCACCCGTACCCATGATGCACTGCACATGCAAATCAGCTGTCCACAGATAAACACAAGATGGGGTATGCACCCCCACAGCACCTCGGCCTGGTAGGGGGTACTGACCGTGTGTTTTACTGGCACAGAGTAGCTACACACCGTCACATTGTGCGGGTACTGTGCTCACCCTGAGGGTGCGGTGAGGTGCCCAGCACCAGATCCACAGCACCTTCCATACCTGAAAGAGGCCATGCTGGAGGTCCAAAGCAGTGTTAATATGTGAGATAAGTAGTTTCTGTGCAAGCACCTTGGATATCTCTGTCTGTCTCAGTCAGGTGTGACCCCTAGGAGGATTATGCACCACCACCCTCCTCCTCCAGCACTGAGGGTGGCAAACAGGGTCTCCCATCAGCAGATCCACATTCTACCTCCCTGCAATGGTGGCAGTAGAGGGGACCATCAACCCCAGTCCTGCTGGGGAACAGACACCCCACAGGGCAGTCAATGCAGCTCTGTACATATCCATAACACAATAACAGACAGACATTAGGTCTGGATATGCTAAGCTGCACCCCACCACTATCTGATATTCTTCCAGCAGCAAGCCTTCAGCCACTGCAAGCCACTCCATCAAGACCATACCAGCTGCAAACAGTCTGCTAGCTAGTCCATAGTGCATGTTCTTGGTGGAAATGCATGCACCCACAACTGGGATGTCAACAAACAGATAAATCAGTGACTGGACCCCAAAAGAAAACCCATACATATCACATGACAGAAATACTATATAGCACTATGGGGGTGCCTAGCCATGCTGTCATCACTGCACAGTCAGGGTGAGAGTGATCTCCCAGCAGGACATACTGAGGTCACCCTGTCTGTGTAGGTGGTGGCCAGGCACTAAAAGGTCCCAGCCAGTGCCCTATGCCCTGTGCAGATGCACCCTGGCCAGGTCACCCTGTCTGGGCTATACCCATGGTACCTTGCTCCTCATTATGCACATTGGAAGGCCAATACTGGCAACAGTGCTGGCAGTGTGGGCTGTGGAAGGTGTTTGCAGCCACCACACACTGTATAGACAGACACACACTCCCACACCTATGCCAGCATTGTGCTACTATAGAGGAGTTTAGCAGCCCTGCCCACCACACCAGTCCTGGGCACAGTACAGGCATGTATATGCTACGCAATACTGTTGGGGGTCACTCCCCAGGGTGGTAAACACTGTCAGAGACCAGACCTAAAGCACACACCACAGACATCAGAAAGATTGTTATGATGGAGCTCAATGAGCAAACTGTGCTTAACGTAGGACTTGCTATCTACCAGTAATCATAGGAAACGTTTGATAGGTGTGTACCGTATACCCAGGTGTAGGGTGGCATTGCTAAGGTATGCAATTGCTAGTATTGGGAGATGCACGCAGGGCCCAATGTCCTGCCTCTCCAGGAGGCAGTAGCCAATGGGGCCTGTGGGTGTGGGTGTGTCTGCCCCTGTTGGCTGCTGCTTTACGGCAGAGGTTCCCAACTCCAGTCCTGGTGTGCCAAACACTGTTCGGGTTTTCATGCTGTCCCTCATGAATATGCATGAGATACATCTGCATACCATGGGGGTTGTGCATAGATATGCAGCACAGGCATCTTTATTAGAGGCAGCATGGAACCTGAATGGTGTGGGGCCCTCCAGGACTGCATTTGGGAGACTCTGCTCTAGGTAATGTGCCTGTTTATGGTGTCTGTGCTCGATGGGGTAAAATATAGGCGTATTAACCATGCGTATGTTCTCTGCAATAAAGGTTTGTCCTTACTATCACGGTTTAGTTGTGGGCAAAATATGTGGACTGGTTTGGAAGTAGCCCCAGCTGGGCTTTGAACCTGTGATCTTTGGGTTCTAAAGGCACTGACTGTGTCCGCTGCACCACCGTCTTAGCACAACCACAGTGCATTCTCTGGGGAGTCCATGGCTGTTTGTCAGACAGGGCCTGTCTGTTGGTGTGCACTGCACCCACGTGAAGGAGGCTAGGCCACCGTCTGCTGTGGGCAGCAGCCACTGCCCCCTCCACCAACGGTACCCCTCCGCCACCATGCTGACATGGCCTTATATTGGTGACAGCATCACAGCTGAATGATATGTGGCCCTCCAGGACTGCATTGAGGGGACTGTGGTCTAGGTAATGTGCATGTTTCTGGTGTCTGTGCTCTGCAGGGTAAAATAGAGGTATTTGGACCATGCTTATGTTATCTGCAAAAAAGGTTGGTCTGTACTATCATGGTTTAGTGGTGAGTAAAATATGGGGATTGGGTTTGCAGGAGCCCCAGCTAGGACTTGAACTGGTGATCTTTGGCTCCTGAATACACTGTCTGTGTTCACTGCACCACACTGTGGCCACAGAAGCAGTGCAGTTCCTGGAGATAGGAATCCTGGCCAAAGGAGTCATAAACCCTGCTCTGCACATTTTCACTGTGGGATCCTTCACCTTGTATGGGGACGAAGAGTAAAAAGTATTAATTATTATTTTTTACACTCCGTCCCCATACAAGGTTTATGACCCTGCTCTGCACAATTTCACTGTGGGATCATTCACCTTGTATGGGGACGGAGCGTAGACCCTTCTAAAATTCATATTTCTTTTTTGGGGCTTTCTTGGGAGTGATTTTTGATGTTTTCCATGACTATCACTGTTTCCCAGCCGGATTATAATTTTTTAGAATTTTGTTGTGGTCATTTTAAATATTTATTTGCTATTTTGTTCTGTGCACATGTATCACACTGCTCACGTTTTGTAGGTTTCCCTGGTTTTGCTGTACATTGCTGACAGAACTGGTTTCTCTTCCCTTTAAATCGGCTCTACCGCGAGGTTTTCACTCGCGGTATTTTTTTGATCGAATTTCAGCCCCGCTCCTGTGCGGGGAGCCTCTCCCCTCCCACTCTCCTCCCATTGACCTCGTCTCTCCGCCCCTGGGGAGCCTTCCTCTGCCCTCCGGGAGCCTTTCCACGCCTCTATCGCTCATTTGCGCGATGCGCACATGAGCGGGCCCGTTAGTGCAGCGCGCACGTGTGCGGGGCACAAAAACGCATCATTAGCGTGCGCTAAGGTACCTTAGCGCACGCTCAAGTGCGCCCCGCACAGTAGCGTGGTTTAGTAAACATACCCCTAAAGTGTCTATCTGCAAAGTATGTTGGTTAAAACATCTATGCCAACAAAGGTCAGCATGGATCTTCAAAGGGAAACTTGGGCCTGCATGTACAAAGTACCTTTGGGCTTGCTCACTGCCTACAATTACTGAAAAATTCCTCTCAATAATTTTACTTTGTAATCTAGTATTGTTTCTTCAACCTGACATTCCAACATCAATCCCAACTTTGCTCACTACTATTCGCAGTGAGGGATCAGAGGCTGAGATCAATGAGACTCTGTGTAGCCACGATAGATTACTCTGATTGATAGCCCCTTTAGCAATCACAGTTATTCCAATTACAATCCTTTGGTTGAAAATCATGAACTACAGCTCTCTTTGGAACCCCAGAACAAATTCATATTGTAGACATTGCAGGCCCAATATTCAGCACATGAACATTAAACCCAGATATTCAATGCCGGGGTCATATCTGGCCCCAGCATTGAATATCTGGGGTTGACACAGAGCCCAATCGCTAACCAGGCAGCGGTGATATTGAACTGCTGCTCGGTTAGTAATACTCGGTGAAAGTTAGGCCAGGATTTCCTGTGCCTGGCTTTCACCACAGATTAAATACTGGGAAGTGGCCTCAATATCACCACTGACTGGTTTACATTTGTTTCCACCTCTGCTGTACCCTGGAACGCCCCCGACATGCTCTGACGCTAAGTGGTTAGCATTGGGGCATATAGCATTGTAACTCAGGGATATTCAGCAGTACTAACCATGTTTGTGCCACTGAATATTCTGCTTAGAGGCATTTACACAGTTTACAAGTCTAGGGCCTGATATTCCAAGGCACTTACACTGTGTTTTAGTATTGTAATGAATACAATTTCCTTCTTTGGCTGTGAATTCATGAGGAGAAAAGCTTACATCTGTATTCCAGTCTGAATATAGACTTCATACAATACATGTGAAATGGCATTTTAGAAGGGATATCTAGAAAGAATCATGGACATCCAGAGAAGAACTTTCAAAAATCCAGGGGAGTGGTAGAAGTGTCTTCTGAAATCACTCCATCTCCACCCTGAAAAAGAAACATCCACGTAGCTGATTCTTGAGATGCCCTCCCACCCCCGCACATAGCAAGAACAGACACATGCAAAGATATAGGCCCTTTTACTAATGTGGGCATCCCTAAATTGGATGTCCCAGCTGAGGGAGTGACTATGTCCCGCTGGCCCGCTATTTCAGATATTCAGACGTGTGACAGCTGGTCAATAATGTTTTTTTTTTTTTTTTTTTGTGGTACATAAGAATATAAGAACATAAGATATACCATACTGAGTCAAACCAAGGTCCATCAAGCCCAGAATCCTGTTTCCAATAGTGGCCAATCTAGATCTTAAGTATCTAGCAGTTTCCCAGAAGCCTCAGATTCCGCAATGCTTGTATTGGGGCGAGCAGTGGATTTCCCAGGTCCCTTTTAATATGGTTCATGGACCTTTCCTGTAGGAACTTGACAAACCATTTTAAACCCAGCTACACTAACAGCCTTTACTACATCCTCGGGTAACGAATTCCAGAATTTGATTACGCATTGAGTGAAAAAATATTTCCTCTTATTAGTCTTATATGGGTTACACTGTAGCATCATTGCATGTCCCCTAGTCTTTCTACATTTTGATGGCATAAACAGTTTACACATTTACCCATTCCACTCCATTCATTAATTTATAAACCTCTATCACATCTCCTCTCAGCCGTCTCTTTTCCAGGTTGAAGGGCCCAAACCTTTTTAGCCTTTCCTTATAGGGGTATCCTTCCATCCTCTTTACCATTTTGGTGACTCTTCTCTGTAGCCTTTCTAATTCTACTGTATCCTTGGAACAATGCAGAGGTATTATAATATCCTTTGTTTTATTCTCCATTACTATCCTTATGATTGCTAGCATTCTGTTTGTTTTCTTGGCTCCCACTGCACACTGGGCAGAGGGTTTCAATGTGTTTTTTAAGATGATAAATCTTTTTCCTTGGGTGGTGGTTCCTAATGTGAAACCTTGCATCATGTAACCATAGTTTAGGTTGTTCTTTCCTAGGTGCTTAACTTTCTACTTGTCCACATTAAATTTCATCTACTATTTGAACATCCAGTCTTCCAATTTATTAAGGTCCTCTTGCAATTTTTCACAATCCTCTTGGGTTTTAACAACTTTGAATAATTTTGTGTCATCTGCAGATTTGATTATCTTACTCATTATTCCCATCTCCAGGTCATTTACAAATATGTTAAAAAGCAACTGAACCATCATAAATTCCTGGGGTACTCCACTATTCACCATGCTCCACTGGGAATATTGGCCATTCAGCCCTACCCTCTGCTTTCTATCTTTTAACCAGTTCCTGATCCACAATAGTACACTGCCTCCTATCCCATGACTTTTTAATTTCGCCAAGAGTCTCTCATGAGGCCTTTCTGAAAGTCCAGATCACTACATTGACCGATCCACCTTTGTCTACCTGCTTATTTATACTTTCAAAAAAATATAACAAATTAGTAAGACAATACCTTCCCTAGCTAAAACCATATTTGCTTTTTCCCATTAAACCTTGATTATCTACATGTTCAGAAATGTTGCTCTTAATAATGTTTTCCACCATTTTTTCTGGTACTGATGTCAGGCTCACCAGCCTGTAGTTTCCTGGATCACCCCTGGAATCTTCAAGTATTACTGATGATTTTAATGATAGTTCACAGATTAATAATAGTAGGTCTGAAATCTAATATTTCAGTTCTTGCAACACCCTTGCATATATACCATCTGGTCCAGGTGATTTGCTACTTTTCAGTTTATCAAGTAGTTGTAATACATTTTCCCGGTTTATCAATATTTCTTTCAATTTGTCTGCTGCATCACCTTTAAATACCATTTCAGGCATGGATAACTTCCCTACATCTTCTTCAGTAAAGGCCAAAGCAAAGAATTCATTCAGTCTCTCCACTATTGCCTTGTCCCTTCTTAGTGTCCCTTTATCCCTCTATCATCCAATGGTCCAATTGACTCTCTCACAGGTTTTTTGCTATGAAAGTACTTGAAAAAGTTTTTATTATGCATTTTTGCTTTCACAGCAAGCATTTTTTTTCAAATTCTCTCTTTCCTTGCCTTATCAATGCCTTCCAACTAACTTGTCAGTGCTTATGTCATTGCCAGTTTTAGTCATTTGGCTCCTTTTTCCTTTTCCTGAAAGATGCTTTTTTTATCTACAACAACCTCTCTGACTTCACCTTTAAAGCATGCTGGCAGTTTTTTGGACTTCCTTCCACTTTTCTTAAAGTGTGGAATACAGCTAGTCTGGGCTTCCAAGATAATATTTTTTAACAATACCCATGCTTGATGTAAATCTTTAGCCGTTGCAGGTTTCTTTGAGTTGTTGAAAGTGCATTTTCTGTTTCCCCTGGAAACATTGGGGGTCATTCTGACTAGCATTTAGTGGGGCTAGATGTCTGATCTGGATGTCCAGCCCAACTAAATGCCAGGTTCGCGATTCCCATGGCAGAGCTCCCCGCATGGCAATCCACATTGTGCGGGGAGCTCTGTTCGTGGGTGGGAGGGTGTGGGCTGGGGGAGGATCAAAGGCATGGAATGGGCTTCACCCTGACCCCTGTACATACAGGGTAAAGTAGGTTGGAAGGGGAACTTATTCTACCTCAGAGGTGGAATAAGTCCTCCTAGACAGAGGATGATGGGATGCCCGAGCCCAGAAAGCAAGGTGAAGGGGTGGAGGGGGGATCATTCGGGGGTCAGATGGCGGGGAAAGGATGAAGTTGAGGTCTGCCAGGGATCGCGGCTCCTGCATGGAGCCACGGTGCCATGACAACATGATGCTATGGGACTGCAACTCCATGCAGGAGCCTGGCTGAAGATACCTGGGGATGTGGCTGGATGTCCAGTGTGTCTGAATTGGGAAACATCCCATAAATCCAGCCACTATGCTGTGATTCTGCTCCCGCGGGGTCATCTAGCCCCCACAGGAGCAGAATCGGGTACATTTCCAGGCCATCTAAATTTCTGGGCATCTGCACGGCCTGGACATGCAGCTTCAGAATGACCCACATTGTATCTAGGAAATGAGCAATTTTTTTACCTTATTGGTGATCAGTTGCAGTTAGTCATGGACACCTGACCAACCAGGACTAAACATGCTTATACCATCCTGAAATTGCACCACAACATGCATCTTTTTGCTCTGCCCAGCCCACGCCTCCTCCATGACTCCATTCTACATGGACTTTCTTGTACTGTGGACATCTATATACCTAGCTTCTACTGTATAATGGCTCTGGTATGTTTCCATGCTTTCTATGTCTAAGGGGTATGTTTACTAAACTGCGTTAGTGCAATTCGCGTTAGGAGCCGCGGTAGTGAAAGAAACCCCAAAAAAGGACATGGGCGGTACATCGTTACCACTACCGCGCGTTAGAAAAATTAACGAGCGTTACCGGGTGCCGTGCCGCATTACTGCGCGTTAATCGTAAGAAGACGTACAGAGACAAAGCACTGAAACAGAGCTGTAGCACAATGGTTACGGTACTGACCACTGTTACAGGCAGCATGGGTTCGAGCCCCCAGTGTGCCTAACACAAAAGGCTGTCTCAGGCATCATCCTGTACATTACAGAAGGAAAGAGGAGGCATGTTTTTCGTTATGCTGAGTATTGGTGTCAGAAAAACACCCTCAGAGTGTGCCTAGCCACGTACGTTGGTACGTGCGTAGCTGCGCGCGTACATTCGTGCGTGGGTACGTGTTTGTTTACGTGCGTGGGTACGTGTGTTTTTACCAGTGTGGGCATCTTATATTACAGACTTTGTAGGGTGTCCTGCACCTATGCATTATGCTAACAGATGTACGTGTGATGGCCTATGGTTTAGCAGAGCCTGTGAGCAGGTGCTGGTGTTTCACAGGGTTGGATTGGGCCAGTCACACCCATGATGCACTGCACATGCAAATCAGCTGTCCACAGATACACACCATGGGGAATACACCCCCACAGCACCTCGGCCTGGTAGGGGGAACTGACCATGTGCACCCCCACAGCACCTCGGCCTGATAGGGGGTACCGACCGTGTGTTGTACTGGCACAGAGTAGCTACACACCGTCACATTGTGCGGGTACTGTGCTCACCCTGAGGGTGCAGTGAGGCGCCCAGCACTAGGTCCACAGCACCGTCCATGGCTGAAAGAGACCATAGCGCAGGTCCAAAGCACTGTTACTGTGTGAGATAGGTAGTTTCTGCAGGAACACCTTGGTCATCTCTGTCTGTTTCAGTCAGGTGTAGCCCCCATGCACCACCACCACACCCCCTCCCCCAGGGCTGAGGGTGGCAAACAGGGTCTCCTATCAAAAGATCCACAGTCTACCCCCCCCCCCCCTGCAACAGTGGCAGTAGAGGGGAACATGAACCCTAGTCCTGCTGGGGAACAGACACCCCACAGGGCAGTCAATGCAGCTCTGTACACAGCCATAACACCATAGCAGACAGACATTAGGCCTGGATATGGTATACTGCACCCCACCACTATCTGATATTCCCCTGGTGCAAGCCATCAGCCACTGCAAGCCACTCCATCACAACACCTACCAGCTGCAAACAGTCTGCTAGTGCCCAGTGGAGATGCCTGCACCCAGAACTGGGATGTCAGCATACATAGCAAGCAGATACATCAGTGACTGGGCCCCAAAAGAAAACCCATATTTATTACATGAGAGAAATACTAGACAGCACTATGGGAGTGCCTAGCCATGCTGTGGTCACTGCACAATCAGGGTGAGAGTGATCTCTCAGCAGGATATACTGAGGTCACCCTGTCTGTGTGGTGGTGGCCGGGCACTACAATGTGCCTGTCACTGCCCTATGCCCTGTGCAGATGCACCCTGGCCAGGCCACCCTGTCCGGCCTATACCCATGGTACCTTGCTCCTCATTATGCACATTGGCAGCCCAATACTGGCAACAGTGCTGGCAGTGTGGGTTGTTGAAGGTGTTTGCAGCCATCACACACTGGATAGACAGACAGCCACCCCCACACCTATGCCAGCAGTGTGCTACTATAGAGGTTGTCAGCAGCCATACCCACCACACCAGTCCTGGGCACAGTACAGGCATGGATATGGTACACAAGACTGTTGGGGGGTCACTCCCCAGGGTGGTGAACACTGTCAGAGACCAGACCTGCAACACACACCGCAGACATCAGACTGATTGTTACGGTGGAGCTCAATGAGCAAAATGTGCTTAACGTAGGAATTGATATCTGCCAGTTATCAGAGGAAACGTTTGATAGCTGTGTACCATATACCCTGGTGTAGGGTGGCATTGCTAAGGTATGCAACTGCTAGTATTGGCAGATACAGGCAGGGCCCAATGTCTTGCCTCTCCAGCTGGCATTGGCCAATGGGGCCTGTGTGTGTGTGTGTGGCCCTGTTGGCTGCTGCTTTACGGCAGAGTTCCCCAACTCCAGTCCTGGTGTTCCAAACACTGTTCGGGTTTTCATGCTGTCCCTCATAAATATGCATGAGCTACATCTGCATACCATGTGGGTGGTGCATAGCTATGCAGCACAGGCATCTTTATTAGAGGCAGCATGACACCGGAATGGTGTGGGGCCCTCCAGGACTACATTTGTGGGACTCTGCTTTAGGTAATGTGCCTGTTTCTGGTGTCTGTGTTTGGTGTGGTAAAATATAGGCCTTGCGTATGTTCCCTGCACTAAAGGAGTGTCTTTACTATCACTGTTTAGTGGTGGGTAAAACTATGGGGACTGGGTTGGCAGGAGCCCCAGCTGGGTTTTGAACCTGTGACCCTCTGGTTTTACAGGCACTGGCTGTGTCTGTTGCACCACACTGTGGCCACAGAGACAGTACAGTCCCTGGAGTTAGTTAAACCGGCCTGACGAGTCAGAAACCCTGCTCTGCAACAGGTTTACTGTGGCCTCATTTACCTTGTATGCAGACAAAGGTGCACATAAACCTCAGAAAAGACCTCACAAAAGGGGCACACACCCATAACCAAGCTGGGCAACAATGATATCATTGGGAAACATTACACCACACGCCCAGGTCAGCTCCATTACAATGTAATGCTCTTTGAAAGGGTCTGCGGAGCGTAGACCCTTCCACACATCATTTCCTTTTATTTTGGTGCTTTCCAGGGAGTGTTGTTCCTTGTTGCCCATTGCTATCACTGTTTCCCAGCTGAATTCTGCTTTTTAAAATGTTTCTTGTGGTCATTTTTAACGTTTTATGTGAAATTTTGTTCTGTGCACATGTATCACACTGCTCACGTTTTGTGGGTTTCCCCTGTTTTTCTGTACATTGCTGACGGAAATGGTTTCTCTTCCCTTTAAATGCCTTTAACGACAGGTTTTCATTCGCGTTGGAATTGAGCTCTGAAATACAGCGCGTTAGTATGAGGGGAGCCTCTCCCCGCCCACTCTCCGCCCATTGACCCCTTCTCTCCGCCCACTCTCCACCTTCTGCGCTGTTTTAACGCGCCGCAGAGGTTTACGATCGTTAACTACGGTTAACGCGCGTAGTATGACGTTAACGGTCGTTAGCGCGTCGGTACGCGCGTTATACGGCACTTACGGTCGTTAACGTCGTATAATGCGCGTTAGTCACGTTTAACGCACTTTAGTAAACATCCCCCTAAGTGTCCATTTTCAGATGTCTAACTCATGAATGGAGCTTCTAAAATTCTTCACACTCTTTCCTTCTTCTTCATCTGATGTCTAGCTCCTCCAGACCTGCTTACAATTGTAAACCAGTGGATCATAGACAATTGTCTTCTTTTATACATTTCCAAATGTGCCTTTCCTTCCCCAGAAACCTCTATGCTTCCATTTTTTACCATTTCCTCTTCTCCCCTTCCTTTCTATGACTCTGTACTTTAGATGTCACACTTGATTCATCTCTCTTCTTCAAATCCCACCTTTATTCCTTATCCAACTCGGCTTTTTTTGCTATTTGCCACTTATGCTCAGTCTGCTCTATTTTCCCTACTCTACAATTTATTCATCTTGTTCTGACCCTTGTTATCCTGCACCTTAATTATTGCAATTCTCCCTTTCTCGGGTTACCTCAGTATTCCAACCATTGACTACAATTGATCCAATCCATTGCCACTAGACTAATCTTTCATAGTCACCATTATGATCACATTTCCCCATTTTCTTTGCTCTTCACTAGCTTCCTGTTTCTTTTTGTATCTGCTTCAAACTTATCATGGCCTCCCCATTCACTATTTGCCTCCTGCCCCCAGTACTTGGCCACCCATATTTCTCCCTATATTCCTTCCCATTCTCTTCGATCTTCTAATGCTGCCCTCCTGTCTCTACTTGTACCCTCAGCCCCCCCCCCCCCCCCTCCTGTTATCTCCAGAAGCTCTTCCTTTTCCTATGCCAGTCCCTCCCTTTGGAAATCCCTTCCTCTTTCACTTCACACTGAACTTTCCCTCCCCACCTTTAAGAAGACTATCAAAACCCTGTTGCTTCTGTAAGCCTTTCCCCATTCCCCTGTTCCTTAACATTTTCCCCCAAAGAACTACCTGCTCTCTTCCCTTTTGCCTCTCAGCTTCCTTCCCCGTAAATGAATTGTAATTTTTCCTCTTTTTTTCTTTAATGTTTTCCCCTCTTTATTGCTGTACTGTCACCCCTTGTTTTTATTGCTTGTAAAACACTGTGATAGCCTTGGCTCTTTAGCAGTATATCAAGTGCTCTAATTAAATAAAAAATAAAAACAATAAAATATTAAAAATAAATTGTGTAAAAAAAAAAGTTCCAGCCTCGAATTGGAATGTTACAAGATGCTCAAGGTTCTATGTTGAATGATGCTGAGAAGATCAAGAAAAGGTGGAAGGAATATACAGAGTTTTTATATGATAAAGATCAAGTGGACCAACAGCCGTTTCAACCTGTACCTTAATATCGGGAACCATTGGTGATGAAAGAAGAAGTTGAAGCAGCATTGAAAGCCTTATCAAAGAACAAAGCACCAGGCATTGATAGCATTCCCATAGAAGTATTACAGCAATCTGATGCAGCTGTTACCATACTTACAAGGCTCTGCCAAGAAATATGGAAGACAAAATCATGGCCAACTGACTGGAAAAGATCTGTGTTTATACCAATACTAAAGAAAGGTGATCCAACTGACTGTGGAAATTATTGCACAATCACTCTGATCCCACATGGCAGCAATATTCTACTGAAGATTATTCAAAAGATTCTACAACCATACCTGGAACAAGAACTACCTGAAGTGCAAACAGGGTTCAGGAAAGGGCAAGGAACGAGAGACATCATTACGGATGTGAGATGGATCCTTGAAAAGACTAAAGAATACCCAAAGGATATCTATTTGTGCTTTATTGACTAAAGCAAGGCTTTTGACTGCGTAAACCATGAGAAACTCTGGGCTACGTTAAGAAGCATGGGTATACCAGAACACCTGATCGTACTCTTGCACAATCTGTACATTGATCAAGAAGCAACAGTTCAAATGGAACAAGGAGAAACAGAATGGTTTAAAATAAGCAAAGGTATAAGACAAGGCTGCATACTTTTCCCTTACCTGTTTAATATTTATGCAGAGCAAATCATCAGCGAAGCAGGATTGTATGAAGACAACAGAGGTGTGAAGATTGGTGGAAGACTCATCAACAACCTTTGCTATGCTGATGATACTACATTACTGGCTGAAAGTGAAGATGATCTGAAACATTTGCTTCTCACAATCAAAGAACATAGTCTCAAAATGGGCCTGCACCTTAATGTAAAGAAGACAAAGATCATGACAACTGCATAATCAATAGGTTCATTGTTGAAGGAGAAGAAATTGAAATCATGAACAACTTTAACCTACTTAGATCAACTATCAATAAAGAAGCAACAAGCAGTCAAGAAATCAGACGACACATTGCTCTTGTCAGAATAGCTATGAAAGACCTCGATAAGATTCTCAAGAGCAGATATGTCTCTCTCCATACAAAGATTCGACTTGTTCAAGACATGGTATTTTCAATAACATCATATGGATGTGAAAGTTGGACAGTGAAAAAGATAGGAAGAAAATTGATGCCTTTGAATTAGGGTGCTGGCGGCGAATACTGTGTATGCCATGGACTGCCCGAAGAACAAACCAGTTGGTACTAGAGGAGATCAAACCTAAGCTTTCTTTAGAAGCTCAGATGACAAGACTTCGACTTTCATACTTTGGACACATCATGCGAAGAGAGAGATCATTAAAGAAAGACATCATGCTTGGCAAGATAGAAGGTCAACGCAAAAGAGGAAGGCCAGCAATGAGATGGATCGATACAATAACAGCAGCTACGGGTACCAGTCTGTCAACAATGAGCCGCCTGACTGAAGACCAAACACAATTTAGGATAGCTATCCAGAGGGTCGCCATGAGTCGACTCCGACTCGATGGCACTTAACAACAACATATTGCAAGTCAGCACAAATTGTGTTATTACTGTTTCTATTGAGACACATTCCAAAATGTGCGTACAGGCCCCTGTGCACCCAATCAGAATCGGGATGCACAGAGGTAGACCCAATTCTGATCCCACGGGGGCTAAATGTGCCCCACAGGATCAGAATTGGCTCTAGGGTCTGTACGTGTAGGCCGGGACCCGATTCCATTTGACCTGCATATACAGAGCCATGTCCGGTTAATCAGGGGCAGCTCAAGGCAATCTGCTGCCTGAGGCAAGGGATGAGATGCCCCCCCCCCCCCGGGTGGGGATCTTTCTCAAAACTCCAGTCATGGACCAAACCAAATCAAAAAGTCAATTAGATAATGTGGAGCAAATGCAGGATGTTCGCATACCAAGGAACTAAAAGAAAGGGTGAGAACCACAGCAGTTTAGAACTCCAAATTATAACTCATTTATATTTTGTTGTTATAAACTGCATTATGGTGCTTGCTTTTTATTTTTGAACATAAATTTTGCATTCACAGAACCCCCTCCTCAACAATGGGTGCAGAGCAGAGGTAGGACATTCACCCACAGAACTCAATATATATAAAAAAAATCTTATTCTGGTCATCTCACGAACAGCAAACATTCTCCAGTACCAGGCATATTGGCAACTAATATAAAACCCTACTAAAGTCACTAAGATCTGCAAGGCCAAATCTACCATACCATACCAGCATACACTTCCAAAACTCATACAATAATGGGCCTACCAAGAAAAAAGCAGCACTATAAACACTGCAATGGGCCTCAAAACATCCATACACCTATTTGAAAAGCTGAACAAGTCAAATTACTACAGTACAGATCCTTACATACAAACTCCATGTTAACGGAACATTGGCCTTGGTCACACACTCAAAACACAGACCCTCACCACAACCTAAAGCAAAAATAAAAATGTGTAGATAAAAATTAAAATGAAACCCCAAGAAGCCAGACGCCGCATGCAGTGCCACACCAGATAAGAGATGCAGTTCCCCATACTGTGTGAAATATAGATAGCACAAAGTCCAATCACTAAATTGAAAATAAAATTATTTTTTCTACATTTGTTGTCTGATGATTTTTGATCATGCTGGTCCCAATCTGAGGCTTCTGTTTTCCTTGGTTTTCTCTTAGCTATTTTTCTATGGTCTATAGTCCATCTTGTTGTTGATATGGAAGGACAGACTAGATAGGCCATGTGGTCTTTTTCTGTCGTCACATTTCTATGTTTCTATCTGCCATTTCTTGTCTCTCCTTTTGCTTTTTTCATTTTCTTCCATCAGCCTTATTTCAGTCCCAGTAACTCTCCCTAGTATCAGCCCCCTTTACAGCCTCCCCTCCCAGTACCAACCCCCTTGCCTTAACAGTACTGCCACTGGTGTCTATTCTCTTCCAGTCCCCCTCCTTCTGCATCATCCAGCCCCTTCTAGTTAAAATACCATCCACGGTATCAGCAAACTTTCAGTCCCAGTGCCTCCTCCCATGTCAGTTCCGTTCCAGTCACCCTGTCCAATGTCCATCCATCTTCCAGTGATAATCCCCGGGTGTAAGCTCCCTTCTAGCTCCCACCCCCATGTCTGCTCTGCTCCATTCCTTTCCAGCTCCCCCACCCCCCATGTCTGCTCCCTTCCAGCTCCCCCTTGTCTGCTCCCTCCCAGGCCCCCCTTTCTGTCTGCTCCCTTCCAGCTTCCCCCATATCTGCTCCCTTTCAAGCCCCCTTGTCTGCTCCCTTCCAGCTCCCCCCATGTCTTCTCCCTTCCAGGCCCCCAATGTGTGCTCCCTTTCACCCCCCTATGGCTGCTCTGTTCCAGCTCCCCCCCCTCCGTCTGCTCTGTTCCAGCTCCTTTGTCTACTCCGTTCCAGCTCCCCCAATGTCTGCCCGCCCCCCATTTCTACTCCCCTCCAGGCCCCCCTGTCTGCTCCCTTCCAGCTTCTTTCCCTCCTCCTCCCCCCCCCCTCACTGATCCATCCTTTGAAAAAAACTGAAAGCAGCCGCGGGAAAAGAGAAATGTTCCCGCGGTTCTGCTTTTAAACTGCTGGGTCGGTCCATCTTTCTGTGATCCATCACTCCCCAGTAAGCTAGGTAAGTGCAGGCTTGGGGCACCGGAAAGGGGGGAGGGAGGTTGAGGTCATCGCTTCCGCTGCCCTTTCACTTCTGCTGCTTCCTCCAAAAAGAAAGCAACCGTGGGAACATTTCTCTGGTCCAGTGGTTCTGCTTTTAAACTGCTGGGTCACAGCTAAAAAGGCTAACAACCACACGACCGGTTCTTTTTTCTTTTGTTCTTTCCATTGTTCCGCCTTGTCTCGATCTAAAAAATGTTCCTTCCATATAGAAGCACTCGAATCTGTAGACGCTGTATCCTCAGTGGAATCGCTAAACTCCAAACATTTCTTAGTTTTCCTGGGTTTACGTTTAGTATTCATCCAGGGGTACACGTACCCAACTGTATAGTCCATATGGTCTCTCTTAAGTTTCTTTGTCTTCTTCTTGAGGATCTCTTGGTGCACAGCAGACAATTGTTTTTTCAAATCAGCAATCTTCTCAGTATAAATCACTTCCTCCTCAGAGGACCGAAGACGACTCTGGATGTCCTCTATCTCCTCTGTTAATTTCTTAACATCTTATTTGACTGTATCAACTATAAGCACCATTAAATCAAGTGAGCATTTGTAGAGCTATCTTCCAATTGGCGTAATGCTTCCCATAAGTAACCTAACGGTTTGAATGCAATGATTGATTGGGCTGCATGTTTTTGATGAGGCATTTCAGGTTTGATTGGATTTTATTTGAGAACATTCTTAGGATGTTTAGAGGGCTGGGGATATTGATGAATGTTCGAGGCGGTTGTGTTAACTGTGCCAGTCGTGTGGTTATTAGCCTTTTTAGGCGAGTGAGGGAGTCTAAGTGATTGCATATTGTGGATTAAGGGGAGGAGTTTATGATGTCATGTTTAGGTCGAGTCTTTAAAGTTGAGTTTAGTAAGCTTACATCGCATGCGCAGCGTCTTTTCTGCTTTGTATGGCATTGTGCTCAAGAATGGAATGGAACCTTTGGTTTGGACGCGGGCAGCATCTTTGTGAGTATTTTAAGCTTTTGGTTCTTTAGTTGTAGATGTTGGAAGAATAAGGTGAGACGTGTTTTAGTTTGGAAATGATTCTCTATGTTGTTTTGTTTGTTTACTTATAGGTGGTTTGCATTTGATCCCCTGAAGAACCCTTTTTAGTTTTCCATCGTTGTCTTTCTGCACGCTGTACTTATTTTTTGGTGAGGCAGAGATCTGGATGATATCAAATGTGTGCAGAATTATTATCTAACATTCTATTCTGGGCTAATTGACCTAGGGCATTATGAAATCTAGTGAAGTCTAACATCCCGGTTTTTAACTTGGTTTTCAAGATCATGAACTGGTTGCCAATGTCTTTTTGGACTCAGTTTAAGTCTTTGTTTGGTCTTTAAGGCTTTACATATGGAGAGGACAAACTATCTTAAAAGTCTATTGATGTCTTATATTCTGGCCAGGACCCTCCGGTCTTTTCAACAGGCTCTTTTGCAAGTGCAAAGAATATATTGTTTGCCAATAACATCTTGCAGTGTTGTTTTCTTTTGCAGTGCCACACTTATAGAACTTTGGTAAGAAAATAATTATCTTCTCTTTCACAAAAGAATTATGACTTGGCAATTTGTGCAAGCTTTTGGGTCTTTTTCTTAGGATACTGAGGGGAGGAAATTGTGTGGGTGAGGATTGGAAGGTTAGTTGGGTGGGATGAAGTTGAAGGGTTTATATGGATTATATGCTGAGACATTCTTTTGTTGGGATTTGTTTATTGCACCACTTCTTGAACGTTTATGAGTAGGCATGTATTTACAGTTACAGCTAGAGTACAGTTTTATTTGCACCTATAGCACCTATAGCAAGGCAATGTCAGTTCTGTAAAAAAAAAAAAAGATTCCTCACTCCTGAATCTATCCCCTTTCACCCTCATCCCATGTCCCTTCATAGCAGAACTTGTTTTGAATCGAAAGAGGCTCTCCCCCTGTGCATTTATGCCACAGAGGTATTTAAACATCTCAATCATATCACCTCTATCCTGCCTTTCTTCTAAGGTGTACACATTAAGATCCTTAAGTCTGTCCTTATATGCTTTATAATGAAGACCACTAACCATTTTAGTAGCCACCCTCTGTACTGACTCCATCCTGTTTATATCTTTTTAAAGGTGTTATCTCCAGAATTGCAAACTATACTCCAAATGAGGTTGCACCAAAGGCTTATACAGAGGCACTATCACCTCCTTTTTTCTGCTAGCCATTCCCCTCTGTATGCACCCAAGCATCCTTCTAACTTTTGCTTTTTCCTTTTCTACCTGTTTAGCTACTTTAAGATCATCAGACACAACCACACTTAGGTCCCGCTCTTCTTTAGTGGACAAAAGTATTTCACCCCCTATACTATATTGCTCCCTTGGATTGCTGCAGCCGAAATGCATGACCTTGCATTTTTTAACATTAAATCACAGCTGCCAAATTCTAGACCATTCTTCAAGCTTAGATAGATCCCTCCTCAAGTTATCTACACCTTCCTGGGTGTCTAATCTATTGCAGATTTTGGTATCATCTGAAAAGAGGCAAATCTTACCCGAAAGCCCTTCCGCTATATCAGTAACAAAGATGTTAAAAAGAATCGGACCAAGGACAGGAAAAATTAATGGGCTGATGGGAGGAGGGCTAGGACTGGAAATGGGCTGATGGAGGGGTTAGAAATGGAAATGGGCTGATCGGGGGGGGGGGGGCTAGGACTGGTAATGGGCTGATGGGGGGAGGGCTAGAACTGGAAATGGGCTGATGAGGGGTTAGAACTGGAAATGGGCCGATTAGGGGGACTAGGACAGGAAATGGGCTGATTGGGGGGGGGGGGCTAGGACTGGAAATTGACTTATTGGGGGGTTTAGGACTGGTAATGGGCAGATAAGGGGCTAGCAATGGAAATGAGCAAGGACTGGTAATTGGCTGATTGGGGAGCTAGGACTGGAGTGGGCTCTTAAGGGGGATAGGATTGCAAATGGGCTGGCACAGGAATGGGCTAATGGGGGAGGGGAGGAGAGTGCTGCTGGCCCTGAAAGAAAACTAGGGGCTAAGGCTACAAATAGGCTGATGCGGGTGGATGGTAGACTAAGACTGGAAGGGAGTGGATACTGAGACGGTTTCCAGGGGAAGGAGGGGGCAGGAAGGGAAGGAGGGGGCTAGAAAGAAGCTGGCACCTGGGATGTACTGAAGGAGGACTGGAAGGGAGCTGACACTTGGGGATGGGAGTGGTAGGTGGCTGGGTAATGGGGACGAGGCTGGAAGGGAGCTGACTGGGGGGTGGCACTAAGAGTGGACGTGAGCTGATACCTGGGATGGTATTTGGATTAGAAGGGGCTGGATAGTGGGGAAGGAAGGGGACTGCAAGGGAATGGACACCAGTGGCAGTAATGTGAATGCAAGGCGGTTGACATAAGATAACATAAGATATGCCATACTGGGTCAGACCAAGGTCCATCAAGCCCAGCATCCTGTCTGAAACAGTGGCCAATCTAGGTCACACGTACCTAGCAGTTTCCCCAAATGACACAGGTTCCACAATGCTTGTACTGGGTCAAGCATTGATATCCTGGGTCTCTTCTTAATAATGGTTAATGGACCTTTCCTCCAGGAACTTGTTCAAACCTTTTTTAAACCCAGCTACACTAACAGCCTTTACTACATCCTCCGGTAACAAATTCCAGAGTTTGATTACACATTGAGTGAAAAAATATTTTCTTTTATTAGTCTTAAATAGTTTACCCTGTAGCTTCATTGCATGTCCCCTAGTCTTTCTATATTCTGATAACGTAAACAGTCAATCTACGTTTACCCGTTCCACTCCGTTCATTAATTTATAGACTTCTATCATATCTCCCCTCAGCCGTCTCTTTTCCAGGTTAAAGAACCCTAAGCTTTTTAGCCTTTCTTCATAGGAGTATCCTTCTATCCCCTTTACCATTTTGGTGGCTCTTCTCTGAACCTTTTCTAATAATGCTATATCCTTTTTAAGATACGGCGACCAGAATTGCACACAATATTCAAGGTGCAGTCTCACCATGGAACGGTATAGAGGCATTATAATATCTTTTGTTTTATTTTCCATTCCTTTCCTTATGATACCTAGCATTCTATTTGCTCTCTTCACTGCCGCTGCACACTGGGCCAAGGGTTTTAACATGTTATCCACAATGACGCCTAAATCTTTTTCCTGGGTGGTGGTTCCTAATGTGGAACCTTGCATTGTGTAACCATAGTTTGGGTTGTTCTTCCCTAGGTGCATAACTTTGCACTTGTCCACATTAAATTTCATCTGCCATTTTGATGCCCAGTCTTCCAATTTATCAAGATCCTCTTGCAATTTTCCACAATCCTCTTGGGTTTTAACAACTTTAAATAGTTTTGTGTCATCTGCAAATATGATAATCTCACTCGTTATTCCACTTTCCAGGTCATTTATGAATATGTCAAAAAGCAGCGGACCCAGCACAGATACCTGGGGTACACCACTATTCATCTTTCTCCATTGGGAAAATTGGCCATTTAACCCAACTCTCTGCTTTCTGTCTTTTAACCAGTTCCTGATCCACAGTAGGACACTGCCTCCTATCCCATGACTCTTTAGTTTTGCCAAAAGTCTCTGATGAAGGACCTTGTCAAAGGCTTTCTGAAAGTCCAGATACACTATATCAACCGACTCACCTTTGTCCCCCTGTTTATTCACACTTTCAAAAAAACATAACAGATTAGTAAGACAAGATCTTCCTTGTCTAAAGCCATGTTAGGCCATGACTATCTACATGCTGAGTAATTTTATTCTTTATGATGGTTTCTACCATTTTTCCCGGTACTGATGTCAGGCTCACCGGTCTGTAGTTTCCTGGATCACCCCTCGAACCCTTTTTAAAAATTGGTGTTACATTGGCGATCCACCAATCTTCAGGTATTAGAGATGATTTTAATGATAGTTCACAGATTACTAATAGCAGGTCTGCAATCTCATATTTCAGTTCTTTCAACACCCTTGGATGTATACCATCCAGCCCAGGTGATTTGCTACTCTTCAGTTTATCTAATAGTTGTAATATATCTTCCCGATGTATCGATATTTCCTTCAAGTCTTCCGCACCTTTAAATACCACTTCCGGCATGGGTAACATCCCTACATCTTCCTCAGTAAAGACCGAAGCAAATAATTCATTCAGTCTCTCCGCTATCGCCTTGTCGCCTCTTAGTGCCCCTTTAATTCCTCTATCATCTAATGGTCCAACTGACTCTCTCACAGGTTTTTTGCTATGAATGTACTTGAAAAAATCTTTATTTCATGTTTTTGCTTCCGTAGCAAGTTTCTTCTCAAATTCTCCCTTTGCCTTCTTTATCAATGCCTTGCATTTGACCTGCCAGTGCTTGTGCTGTTTCCAGGTTTCATCATTTGGCTCTTTTTTCGAATTCCTGAAAGATGCTTTTTTGGCAATAACAGCCTCTCTGACCTCACCTTTAAACCATGCTGGAAGTTTTTTGGACTTTTCTTAAAGCATGGAATACATCTGGTCTGGGCTTCCAAGATAGTATTTTTCAACAACACCCAAGCTTGATGTAAGTCATGAACCAGCTGCTCCAAGAAGCAGTCATTTATGTCATCTAGGAACTTTATCTGCCTAGCATGTCCTGCCATGACACTGACCCAGTTGATACCGGGGTAATTGAAATCACCCATTATTATTACCGCGTTGTAACTTTTGTTAGCTTCCTTGATTTCTTTGAGCATTTCATCATCCATTTGTTCATTCTGGCCAGGCGGTCAATAGTACACGCCCACTGCCATCGCCTTCCCCTTTTTACATGAAATTTCAATCCATAGAGATTCTACAGCAAATTTTGTTTCCTGCAAAACTTTAATCCTTTCTGACTCAATGCCCTCTCTAACATAGAGCGCAACCCCTCCACCAATTTGATCAGCTCTATCATTACGATATAGTTTGTAACCAGGTATCACAGTGTCCTACTGGTTGTCCTCCTTCCACCATGTCTCTGATATTCCAATCACATCTAACCTCTCATTTTGTGCTATATATTCTAACTCTCCCATCTTATTTTTTAGACTTCTAGCATTTGCATACAAGCATTTTAGAGACTGTATTTTATTCATATTAATTTGGCTATTGGTAGACATGGGTAATTTGGGATCTTTAAGCTGTGTCTGCTCCATACTCGAGGGCATTTGGGCTACTTTACTCTTTTTTGGATCTTCTCTGCTTTTGGTAGTATCCTTCAAGGATACATTCTTCCGAACCATCCGCTCTTGGGCGACTGTCGGCTTTCCCCTATTATCTAGTTTAAAAGCTGCTCTATCTCCTTTTTAAAGGTTAATGCCAGCAGCCTGGTTCCATCCTGGTTAAGGTGAAGCCCATCCCTTCAGAAGAGCCCCTCCTTTCCCCAGAATGTACCCCAGTTCCTAACAAATCCAAACCCCTCATCTCTGCACCATTGTCTCATCCACGCATTGAGACTCCGGAGCTCTGCCTGCCTTTTGGGTCCTGCACCTGGAACGGGAAGAATTTCGGAGAACGCTACCCTGGAAATTCTGTATTTCAACTTCCTAACTAAAAGCCTAAATTAGGCTCCAGAACCTCCCTACGACATTTTCCTATGTCATTGGTACCGACACGTACCAAGACAGCAGACTCCTCCCCAGCACTATCTAAGACCTTATTTAGGTGGCACGTGAGGTCCGCTACCTTCGCACCAGGCAGGCATGTTACCAGGTAATCCTCACGTCCACCAGCCACCCAGCTATCTACATGCCTAATGATCGAATCACCAACTATAACGGCTGTCCTAACCCTTCCCTCATGGGCACATGGCCCTGGAGAAACTTCCTCGGTGCGAGAGGGTTTTACATCACCTGGAGGACAGGTCCTAGTTAGAGGATCACTTCCTGCCACACCAGGGTGATGCTCTCCTGTCATGTGACCTCTCTCCTCCATGGCAACAGGGATGCTGCCAGACTGGAGTTGGGACTTCAGGACTATATCCCTGTAGGTCTCGTCTATGTACCTCTCTGTCTTTCTTCTGTTTTCCAAGTCTGCTACTCTAGCCTCTAGAGAACAGACTCATTCCCTGAGAGCAAAGAGCTCCTTGCACCTAGTGCACACGTAAGACCTCTCACCAACTGGGAGAAAATCATACATGTGACACTCAATGCAAAGGGACTGGAAAGCCCCCATCCCACTGCTGGACTGCTGTCTGCATCTTAGTTTTAAGTTTTTGTTTAGATCTTTAAATTCTTTACTTACTAAGGGTTGCTATGGATATTTATACCAATAAAACTGTACCTAATACGTTTAATATACCTTGTTCAACTGAAGCTTAATTAATCTCAGGTCCTTAGTGTATGACTGATTTGGGTGATATTGGAAGGTTCTGGGAGGGGAGGACTGGAAAGGGGGCTGATACTGAGGAGGGTTACTGGAACTGGAAATGGGCTGATGGAAGGAAGTAAAGAAAACAAAAGAAGAGATAAGAAATGCCAGATGGACCGTGGACCACAGACCACAGAAAGAGAGCTAAGACAGGAAAGCAGAAGCTTCAGATCGGGACCAGCATGATCATAAAATAAAATGGCCAGACAACAAAGGTAGAAAAAATAATTTTATTTAATTTTAGTGATTGGACTTTGTGCTATTTTTATATTTTACACAGTATTGGGGAACTTAATCTCTTATTTATCTGATGTTGCACTGTATGTGGAGTCTGGCTTCTTGGGGTTTCAGTTTAAATTTTGTCTACATATTTTTATTTTTACTTTAGATTGTGGTTACTTGTACTTGGTGAGGGTCGATGTTGTGAGTGTGTGACTGAGGTCAGCTGTTCTGTTAACATGGAGTTTGTTCATAAAGATCTATATGTACTGTAGTAATTTGACTTGTTCAGCTTTTCAAATAGGTGTATGGATGTTTCAGGGTCCACTGTAGTATTTATAGTGACGCTTTTTTTGGAAGGGCTCCTTAAATGAGTTTTTTAAGTTTGTGCTGATATGGTATGGTAGGTTTGCTCTTTGTTGTAGGCTTTTGTATTAGTTCACACTATGCCTGGTACTGGAGAATAGTGGTTGTTGTTGTTGTTAGTGAGATAATCAGAATCATATTTTTCTTTTTAAATATTGAGTTCTGTGGGTGAATGTCCTGGTTCTGCTCTGCACCTACTGTGGATGCAAAATATATGTTGAAAAAGAAAAAGCAAGGTCATAGCTCAGTTTATAACAACAAAATAAAAATGAGTTATAATTTAGTTTCATAAACAATGTTGTTGGTTCTTGCTGTCTTTTAGTTCCTTGGTGCGCAAACAGGACCATACCTAGCCCTGTGTAAGAGGTGCAGCCGCACAGGGCACAAAGGCTTGCGGAGAACATTTCAGCTGTTTGTTGTTGCCCTGCTGCCGCTGGCAGGACAATGGCAGGCAGCCGAAATGCGCCCCCAAGCCTTTTCACAGCACTTTAAGCAGGTCAGTGCAGGGAGGGACAGACCTACTTAAAGTGCCGGCGCCTTTCAGATTGGGCATATGCCGACATCCTCCTCCCCATACCTCCGTCCAGCACTGCCTGCTCTTTCCCTGCTGCTGGCACCTCCATTAAAAAAAAACAGAGGGCAGCAGCAGCAGGGTAAGAGCAGGCAGCGCTGGATGGAGATATGAGGGGGGAGGGGGGGGGTGCGCCCAAGCTGCAACTCGCACAGTGTCGATTGCAGCTCGGTATGGCCCTGTGTGCAAACATCTTGCATTTCTTCCATATAATCTAATCGGCTTTTTGGTTTGGTTCAGTCTCTGTTTGGATTTATGAAAAAGCCCTGCCCCCCTCTAAGGTGGGGGTCGCCATCTCATTCTTCGCCTCAGGCTACAGATTGCCTTGAGCCGCCCCTGCAGTTAACATAGCAATTAGCATGGGTGTATCTATGGGTGTCATAAGATGCACCACACATTAATGTACTCAGTTGCACGCTAACTGCCGGGTACATGCCTGCTATGTCCCAACAGCTAACCTAGAGGCTTTGCACTTATGTGTGTTTGTGACACACATTAAGTGCAAACCCTTTGCAAGCTTTAGTAGAGAGGCCCCTAGTCTCTTCTTCTCCAGCTCTTTTCTTGAAGGAAAGGTAAAATACATTATTTAATGGAGGAATAGCCCCCAGTGAGCTCTTCAAAACATTCATCATGTATCTGTTAAAGAGCTCTCTGGGACCAATAGAGATCATAAGGGGGAAATTCAGAGCTCAAATATTCAGTCATTTTAACTTATTTTCTGCCTGTTCCAGTTTATAATGTGTCATACAATTTTGCACCACTCTTGACTGAAGGTTAGCATATGTGGTCTGCAATATCCCTGTTCGCTCCACTTGATCCTTTAGTATTCGTTTTTAGTTTACGCCTTTCCAGGAGAAGATCAAGGCAGGTTATATTCAGGTACAGTATGCATTTTAAAGTTCTCTACACTTCTGTATGCCGTTGACTAATAGCCCCTTTAGAGCTCTCTAGGGTGCCCAGGTTTGTTATTAAGGAAGGCCACTGGGACATGGTCCCAGTGGCTGAAGGTAACTGTGTGCCTGTTGGGTGGGTTAAATACCCCCATTGTGAGTGCAGGGTTCAAAAAGAGAGTATGAATAGTGATAGGAGCTGAGATCTACAGGAAGCCCGAGAGAAAAAGAGGTGAAAGGGTAGGGGCCAGGGGATGGTAGATAGCTGTTGTAGGAGACAGGGGGTCAAAGGTGGTTGTTATTGCACTGAGGACCTAATTGTGATTGGGGTTTGAAAGTGTGGTGACAGGCTGTGGAGGCTGGGCTTAGAACAATATGGATTCCACCTTTCAGCTGACTCACATTGGACTGGAAATTGCTCTTTCCCTGCCTCCTGCACTGCTCAGCTTGGGCTATTTTTATCCTGGCTTGCAGTTCATATATTTACTGACTGGATCCTGTGCCTCATTTGTAGCTTTGTTTGTGGTCTGTCCTAGTGGGTCTGGTGATCAAGAAGTGTGACTACCCATGGCAAGCGCCGGACCACACCAAGAGTTGCCAGCTACAGTTGCAGTGGTTGCAGCCTCGCCAAATGTTCCTTCTGCAGGTGGGAGTTCTGAGTGAGTAAGATTTTCAGTCTGTGACCTATGTGAATGTGGGGGATCAAAATAGCAGAGAAATAATAAGGTAATCGAGAACAAAGAGTCTTAAATGTCAACAACAGAATTTTGAATTTAACTCAATAACTACTGGGTAACTATTGTTCTGCAATTATAAGAGAGTTTACATGGGCCTAGTATCCTGTACTAGATATGACCTTCACTGATAAATTCTGAATCTTTTGAAGCTGTTTCATATTAATAGATGTAAGAGTAGCATAGAGGGAAGTACAATAAACAAGTTTACTGATTACCAGAGCATGAATCAAGATTGTTAAATTGTTAAAGCCTCTTTGTTTAAGTTTGAGTGCATAGATCTAATTCATCTAAGGAATAAAAAATCAAGATTGGGTAACCTGGAAAATGTGCTGAGTGAATTTAATATGAGAAGTCAAGAAGCACCCTAATACCCGAATTGCCGGAAATCGAGAAAGAGACTGACCAGATATTGCTGGAGTTATGACAGGGGTTGATGGGTGATCTGTAACGCACATAGCATGAGATTTGGTATAATTCAGTTTTAGATGGTGAGCAGAAAACCAGGTATCGACTGCTTCAAGACAATTATTCAACAATGTAAGGCTAGGCATCAGAATATTTATATAAGCCAGAATTCTATATTGTCAGTGAAATAACATCTGATGATGCCATACAACTTGATATATCGGTCAAAGGACTGAGGAACAAGGTAAACAATAAGGGAGCCAGTATACACCCTGTGTAATGCCACAGGTAAGAGAAAGAGCTGGAGAACTGGAGGCATTGGTGGTATCATAATATATCCTTCCTTCTAGATACAATTTAAACCAAGTAAGAATGGTACTAGAAAGGCCTGTATCCTCAAGGCACCAAAGAAGAAGGCTAGGGTCGGCCAAACCAAAAGCCATAGAAAGGACCAAGGATACAACAATGGCTATATCTCCCTATCAAGGTGCAGGCCATGCCTACGCTCTGCACCGCACAGTGCCCTTGTACATGCCCTGACCCTAATCCATGGGGGGCACTTCTCCATGCACTTACAGAATCATGCTTAACTAATGTGCATGCTGAAGTGCCTATACACACATGTGAGTCTGGGAAAATATGGACTTGTGCATGAAGGGCCACCGATCTTTTTGCAGCTCTCTGATACAGTAAAATCACTCCTAAGGGGCATGTTTAATAAAGGTTAATGTGCACTAACATCCATTCGCATGCGCTAAATGCTGCCCTGGCCTATTTTATTCCTATGACCATGGCAGATCTTAATGCATGTTATAGGATGTTAGGCACTTAGGGCCCTATTTACTAAGGGCAGCAGGG
This sequence comes from Ichthyophis bannanicus, assembly GCA_033557465.1. Lineage (NCBI taxonomy): Eukaryota > Metazoa > Chordata > Amphibia > Gymnophiona > Ichthyophiidae > Ichthyophis > Ichthyophis bannanicus. Next base: position 604,027,167 of record CM066035.1, on the reverse strand, counting down.
CCGGCCCGTCCATTGAGCGAGAATGTTTTTTGCACAGGGCCCCGCGTTTCAGGGGGCCCCGCGCAAAAAACATTCTGATCCTAAAGTTAAATTTAAAAAAAAAAAAAAAAAAGCTGTCTTCTTCCGCTGCCGGGGGGCGCCGCGGCCGCATCGAGTGGGCCCGGGGGGCCCCCCGGCCCAGCAGAACCTGCCCTCCCCTTTATCACCTCTGTCTCTCGTTGTAGCTTCAGTCACACGCGCCGGCTCTCAGAGCGCGAGAGGAGAGTTTCTCCCTCGCTGCTCTGTTAAGCCCGCGGGGGCTGATGGGAAGTTCCCATCAGCCCCCGCGGGCTTATCAGAGCCGCGAAAGGGAAACTGGTCCTTTCGCGCTCTGAAAGCCGGCGCGTTTGACTGAAGCTACAATCAGAGACAGAGGTGATAAAGGGGAGGGCAGGTTCTGCTGGGCAGGGGGGGCCCCGCGGCACACTCGATGCTGCCGCGGCGGCCCCGGCAGCCGGAGAAGACAGCTTTAAAAAAAAAAATTTCCCGGGCTATGGTGGGGGTTAGAAGTGGTGATGGGCTATGGGGGGGGGGGGTTAGAAGTGGTGATGGGCTATGGGGGGGCTATGGGGGGGGGGTTAGAAGTGGTGATGGGCTATGGGGGGGTTTAGGAGTGGTGATGGGCTATGGGGGGGTTAGAATTGATGTGGTCATGGGGGGTTAGAAGTGGTGATGTGCAATGGGGGGGGGGTTGGAAGTGGTGATGGGCTATGGGGGGGTTAGAAATGGGGAGTTAGGTTAGGAGTGGTGATGGGCTATGGGGGAGCTAAGTCTGTATATGGGCTGATGGGATTAGGACTGGCAGTGGGCTATGGGGGGCTAGGACTGGTAATGGGTTGGGGGGGTTGCTAGGACTGGAAATGGGCTGGGGGGATTAAGACTGGAGGTGGGCTGATGGGGTTAGGACGTAATGGGCTGTGGGCTGTTGGGGGGGTTAGGACTGGTAATGGGCTATGGGGGGGCTAGGACTGGGAATGGGCTGATGGGGGGGTTAACACTGGAGGTGGGCTGATGGGGTTAGTACTGGTAATGGGCTGTGGGCTGATGGGGGGTTAGGACTGGTAATGGGCTATGGGGGGGGTTAGGACTGATAATGGGCTGTGGGGGGCTAGGACAGGAAATGGGCTGATGGGGAGGGGTTAGGACTTGAGGTGGGCTGATGGGGTTAGGACTGGTAAATGGGCTGTGGGCTGTTGGGGGAGGGTTAGAACTGATAATGGGCTATGGGGAGGTTAAGACTGGTAATGGGCTGTTGCTGAAGGGGGCTGTCAGGTAATGGGCTATGGTGGTGATAGGACTCATAATGGGCTATGGGGGGGGGGCTAGGACAAGAAATGGGCTGATGGGGAGGGGTTAGGACTTGAGGTGGGCTGATAGGGTTAGGACTGGTAATGGGCTGTGGGCTGATGGGGGGTTAGGACTGGCAATGGGCTATGGGGGGCTGACTGGAAATGGGTTGATGGGGTTAGGACTGGAAGTGGGCTGATGGTGGGTTAGGACTGGAAGTGGGTTGATGGGGGGGGCTAGGACTGGTATTGGGTTGGGGGGTTGCTAGGACTGGAAATGGGCTGATGGGGGGCTAGGACTGGAAATGGGCTGATGCAGGGACTAGAAGGGAATGGATGCTGGGTGAGGCTGGAACTAGAAGGGAGCTGATGTTGGGGGAGGATTAGAATGGGATGGGGCTGGGAGAGTAAAATGGAGAGGGGAAAAATATTTTGTGTGGGAGGGATAAAAAAATCTACAATTAGCCGGGTATTGGGAGAGTAAGTGGGGATTGAGGATGGAGGGGTAAAATTTGAGTGGATGAAATAGGAATGAGGAAAGAGCAAAAGGAGAAAGATTAGTATGTTAAAGCAGATGTAGAGAGAGAGAATGGAAAAAAAACTAGAAGAGAGAAGAAAGGACAAATGGACAGCAGATGATGGAGAGTTAGCAGAAAACATGAAGAAACCAGAAGAAAGTGTCTGGAGCAATTGCAACTGAAAAAAAATGCACAAAAGGTAAAAAGATCTCTCTTTATTTTGAATTTATTAACTGGAATATGAAAGCTCTGGGAAATGTGCATCATTAACGTCTGCGCTTTGTTTGGTACAAGTGGAAATTAATTTATAGTTTTATTTCTACAGTGTTGTTGTACATTCCAAGTTTGGCTTTTGGGGTTCCCAGTTTAATTATTACCTTCCTGTTTCTAAATTGTGATTCCTTGTTTGGTGATGGTCTATGTTCTGCATGTGTAACTGAGCTGAGGTATTCTGTTTATGTAATTCCTATTTGACATTGCCACTTGTTTTCTTTCCCCAGTAGGTCATGTATTGTTGTACTCTGAAATGTATTGGTTTAATATTTGCAGTGTTGCTTTTTGATAGGTAGGGTATGGTGCTTTGTGAGTCCTGGTAGTGCTGTTAGGATACGGCGGGTTTGCTATGGGTTCTAAATGGGCAGTGTTTGTAGAAGTTCCTAATGTGCCTGGCGGTTGGCACTGCATTATACTGTAGTCTGGGCAGTGTTTGTAGTAGTTCCTAATGTGCCTGGGCAGTGTTTGTAGTAGTTCCTAATGTGCCTGGCGGTTGGCACTGGATTATAGTCTGTCTTTATCCATACACTCATTAAGAGACATGTTTACTAAAAGTTAGTGTATGTTAGCATTATGCAAATATTTATGCAAATAAGGCCACTTATGCAAATGAGGCCCCGCACCGAGTCTCCGCACATGGCCCCGCACCCCCCTTGGGCCGCCCCTGAAGGGCAGTATAATTTTGTAGTTGCCACACACTAATTTTCAGATTTATCATGCAGAGCCAGCCAAATGGCTGCATTAACTGTAGGGGATATTCTCATCAGTTTTCCATTCAGGTAATGTAGAGGAAATGTCATAGAAAGGGAGGAAGTCCATGGGCCAATGAATATGCCACCCGATAAACAACTTGGCATAAAGAGAAAAGAAAAACAGGTGGACACAATTAGAAAAAAATTGAAACAAATGGGTTTTTTTGCACCGAAATAAGTCCAGAAAGTGTACATTAAAGAAAAGGAGTCTAAAGGTTAAAAATGTGCTTGGATTAGGAATGTTTCTGTTCAGTTTGATGTCTTGAGAACTTATTTTGTTTAACATATACTTTCTGGACTTTTATTTATCGAAGAACATTTGTTTCAGATTTTTTTCTAATTGTGTCCACCTGCTGCTCCTTCTTCTTTTCACCAAGAGGAAAGGTTATTGCCACGTATTAACTGCATTACAGACTCTTGGTGTAATTAGCTGTACTTAATTCTAGTGGTGTGCCACGTCATCTGTTACATTCACAATGAACATACTCTGTCTATTTCCATTCTGTAGACTCTCTCTCTTTTTCGGCCCATTCTCCTTTCCATTAATTGCTAATGCACTACATTAACAGTAAAGGGAGCACCTATTTTAACTTTTAGTGCACATTAATTTTCGCCTTGACAGCTAGTGCAGCTTAGTAAATAGATCCCTTAGTATCCTAAAGGGATGTAAAAGGCCTTTATTTCACCATGTAGAAATGCTGACTAACCTGCGTTCCACAGATTAGTGAAATCCTGTAGCAATTACCCACATTCTCAGGCACAGTAGTATCTAATCCCACAGGTGCTCCTTGTGGTCTTGGGCAAGCCACTTAACCTCCATTGCCCATGTTCCCTGTAAGTATTAGTGTATGTGTCTCATATCCCCTTGTGTTAAATGTATCCCCCAATTCCCCTTGTGTTAAATGTATCCCCCAATTGTGTTGTGACCACTTTGATTGAAGGATAAGGTGCTGTACAAAACTGTCTAAACAATAAATAAAATAAATATGATGATGGATCCCACCCTGGATCTACAGTCTTTTAAAGGTGTCAATGTGGTTAAAAGAATTGCTCTCTCTGAGCCCATACTAATTCCAGAGTATCCAGATCTGGTGACCCAGTGGTCTCCGTCTATACTTTGCCCTCCCCCTGGCCCTTCCCACTGAAAATATCCCTCTTGCAGGGAGACCTCCTCAAATTTCAGATAGGTTAGTAGCCCAACAATATCCTAGCCAGATGCAGGACTCATTGTGTCAAACGTTTTCCCCCAGTGCCTTCCCCCATATGCCTATTCCTGCCCTCTCGATAAAAAAATAAATAGCGAGTCTGTGGCCAGGACACACAATCGCAGAGTGCTCCCTTATTTGATAGGCTTATCCATAATGGAACATTCTGATATAGTGCTAGGGTCAGGCACTATGATTTTCCAGCTCAGTGGTACCTGAGCAGGAGTGAGTGGGGATCAATACTGCTTCCTACCACTGCTGGCTATAACTACAAACCCAACCACTCAGTATTCCTAATAATCCACAACCTTTGAGTGTCTTAATAGTAACTGAAAACCCAATAACTAATAAATGTAGTGCTTTTATGTTTTTTCGTTTTTTGTCGGAAGTTTTTGCCATGAGTGATTACTCCTTCTCGAGGCGTAACTTCCCTTTTAATTAAAATTTGTGCATAACAACCACTTTTGGTAAATATGTAGTGTGAAATAATGGCACCAACGTTTAGTGCTATAACACAGCCACTCACGATTTGATGTACCGACAAACGGCTTAACTTCAATCATGCAGATTAACTACGAACACAGTAATGCGTGTTAGAGCCTATCACTGCTGGGGCAAGTCGGAATCCAGAGATCCCAGAACATTGACATGTTTTTCATCATTTAGTAAACAGAACAGTTCAATTACCATTTTGTATTATAAACAAACAGAAAAAAATCAATGCAGTGTTTTTCCTTTATATTCATAGTAACATAGTAATGTGGAGGGGAATCTTAGAAGGGATATCTAAATGCAATCGGAGACATCCAGAGCGGAATGTTCAGGAAAACGACAGGCTTTCTACCTATGAGGATGATTTTTTCTATATGGGGTGTATAAACATACTTTATATTACAAAGATTATTTTGGTGAACAAACCTTTGTTAGTATACAATGGTATCCGTTTTATGAAAGTTCCACAAAAAATTATTTTTGAGTAGTTCCATTCTATAACGGGATAATTTTGTGTGTTTGGACTATTTTTATATTACCCTTTAATGTGGCAGACTTGGTTTGCTTATTAATTATATTATTGTGTTCACCTAGTAAGTCTCATGGTGTTGGGCTCTAATAAGGATATGGTAGAAGTGGGAATTGAATTTGAGACTTCAACTAGTGTAAAGGTGAGTGACCAGCTGTTTAGCTATACAAATGAACAAATAGCAAAGCTGGTTCTGCACTACTCATTGATGAATACATCCTCTATACCTTCATCTACTTTCTCCTGGGAAGATTTATGTCAGCTAAAAAAGAGGCTAATTCATGCTAATCACCATGGGGATACAATGGTGGATTATGTGAGAACTAAAATGATCCCAATGGGCTTGCATATTTTTAAAGAGCTGAAGTTGTTCACCTGAGATGACTGGTTTGTCTCCAAATGGAATGCTATTCTGAACAAATGTAGTTTGGATCTTATGACTTTAATAATAGAGAAAAAGAGGAGGTGGAACAGAATTTAGAGAATACGATAACGCAGACAATGGATAAATTGAAGGAGACTCAGCCACTGAAAGAGTTTGCCATCCATTATGAGAATTTTAAAAAGACAACGGATACATATTTGATAATCTCAAATTGATTAAGATCAAAACTTTTTAGAGAGATGAAAGGGATTATTTTAAGGGGAGTATTTTCCCTTGGATGGAGAAAGATAATGTTTCTATGAATAACCAAAAGGTATTTTTTGACACTTCCATGGAATCTGGTCTAGTGAAGATGATCGTCCTGGTAGAAATGTTAGTAAATACTGGGGGAATTTTTTAGAAGGGGGTTATCTACCTCAGGATCATGGCGGAGGACAGAGGAAGCCCCAGGTGCATCAACACTGGGGATATCCAGAATTATAGCAATGGGGTCCAATGACTCTATCTCAAACGAAGAAGAATCAGTTGTGAGTAACATATCTCAAGTTACTCTTTCTCTAATCCATAATAAAATGAGTGGTTCCATTCTATAACAGGGGATGATTTTGGTCTGTCTAATATTAGACACATAGATGTCCCTAAAGTGGATGTGCACATGGCCAGGCACATAGACGTCCTCATTCAACAGAGCTGTCCAGCTCAGACAAGCTAGTGAATAGGGACATCCATTGGCAGAGTACATTAACAACATAAGCCTCCATTCCCTGTCAGTTGTCATTGACATATGCTGAAATACAGGGGATAGAAGTATAACTCCTTCTCTACCCCCTCCAGAGGTTTGCCAGGAAATCCAGACATTTTACGATGCCTGTCTAGCCATGATTTGGAAAGTCCAGGGTAATTCTGAGATTGGGCAGTGACATCTGGGATAGTAGAACCACCCTAGTCATGCCTCTTCCATGCTTCTGTTCAGACCTGGACATCCTCACACTATGGACATCCCAGAGTCAGCTTCTAAGATGGCTCTGGGGATGTCTCCATGATTTGGATGTCCATATGCCCATTTGTGAACATCTAAATTGTGAATAGCACTTCTAAAATGCACTTCATAGTGAATGATGGCAGACAAAGACCAGCATGGTCCATCTAGTCTGCCCAGTATTCATTTTCTGGTGTGTTACTGAAATATACATGATTTTCAGTGCTAGAAATTGAAGTTCACCTCTTATCAATGAAAATACAGCCCAACCTTCATTACTCTCTAGTGTGTCACAATCATGTTCTAGAGATGTCACCACTAGAAAGTTTGAGGTTCATTTAGTTTCCATGCCAATTCAATCCTGGGATATCTTGGACTGTCAAGCAAAGTGCTGATAAGTGACTATAGGAGTTTTTACTTTTCTATGTGCATAAAGGGATTTATTTTAGAGGCATCCGCACATGTAACAAGTAGCTTGCAAATGTATAAATAACAATTTTAGATAGGTCCTATTTACCTGTGGTGATTCACACCACACATAGATTGTAGGGAAGCATAATTAGGACATACAAAGGGAGTGGTTTGGGTGGGCCTAGAATATTAACATATAGATCCCAATTTGCAAGTGGAATAATTCTAGATGTCGGCATTTACAACTCCCCTGAAAAAGTCATAAGTGCCTGCTTGAAGGGGCAGGCTTAAAGGTTTAGGCCCCATTGATCACCCATCCCCTAACAACTGATCTCTCCTTCTGAACCCATCCTAACATCAATCCCCCCCATATTATCCCCAATATCGATTCCTCCATTACATACCCCCCTAATAGTCAACACCCTGAATGGGTGCCTCCCAAATGACCCTCCTCCAGCATCAAGCCCCTACCTTTCTTTTTCACAGATCCCCCCTCCTCCACCCACTGATTTCATCCTTGGCTCTAACTGGAGTCCCTGGTAGTCTAGTAAGAGCAGGAAAAATTCCCAATTCCTTCTGCTCATATAAACCCTGGGTTCCAAAATGGTGCCCGTGATCCTTAGCAGTAATCTTATGTGGCAGTTTGACCTCTAATAGTAGTAATAACCTTTAGTAAATATAACTCTTAGATTTTTAACTCAATTTTTCTAAAACAATAGAGTACACAAACTAATGCCCATGAGAAAAGTAATCTATAGAAAATTAATACATGAAGAAGCACAAACATTTTGACAGCTGCTTCAGTATAAAACAGCCACCAGAATTCTTCATCTGCGGCATATAACCCATTATCCTATCTTTCAACTAGAGCATTTTATGTGTTGGTAAATGTTGCCATAAAGACATCAGGTATGATGCCAGCTGATGAAGACCGACAGATGGCCAAGGAAGATCCCCAGACAAGTTGTAGTTTCATTCACTTCAGTAGAGTCTTAAAATATTATATTTTTACATCCATTCTTCATCAGTACAAAGGTGGGAAAAGGGAAAAAAGCTATTGTATTCTTTGGGTGCCTACTACTACTACTACTACTACTTAACATATCTATAGTGCTATGAGGTGGATTCAAGATGGTTGCTTAGACTGCTTTCCTACATTATGACCAAACAGAAAGGGGAAGACCCGCTGGAAGCCTCCTCTGAAGACTGGAATACCCTTACCTACGGTCACCTCTGGACTTCTTGACCATTTTCTGCACCCGGGGAGCCAGCAACAAGAATCTGGCAGATCATTGGGCTTGACACTGGGACTGGAGAGCTCGACATCATCTTCTGGCTGTGAGCTTTTGCCGGTGCTGTGTTCCCCTCCCAGTATTGTGGCTGGTTTTACTGAAGCGGTAGCTCTCGAGCCAGTTGGCCAGGTGAGAGAGCAGGCCGAGACCTCGGTGGGAGGCCGTTCTTTTGCTCCAGATTTGGCCATTAAGTAGACTGTGAACATTCTTGAGTCTGCGGTGGGAGGGGTGTCTTTGTGGGAGGAAATGGAGGGAGACAGGGCTGAAGAACCTGTGGCTGGAACTTCGTCTTTGGTTTTGTCCGCAGAAGGTCAGACGACTTCAGTGCAGCATTTTGCTTTTACTTTTAACTTGGAGAAGCCTGCTGTGATTTCTGTAGCTTTATTTGGATGTCTATTCCCTCTCTGGGCAATGTTCTGGTGCAAAAGTCAAATAAGTTGGCCTCACAAGTTTCTGCCAATACAGCCTCTGTGGCTGGACTTGCATCGGAGCTTGCAATAGGGGGTAAAACATGACAATTTTTACTCTTTGTTGGTTAAAGATATGGCTGCGATGAAAGTTAAGACTGAACTTTTAGAAAATCAGATTTGCTCCTCTAACCTCCGGTTGATGAATTTTCTGCACTCTCCCTAGATTACCGCAAGGGATATGTTGAAGCGCTATATGATAGAGACTTTGGGCATTTCTACAGAAACGTTGCCTCCTTTATCTAAAGTTTACTATGTGCCCACTGGAAGCTGGAGTCTTGCTGGTTCTCAGCAGACTTCTCCTTCTGATCCCTCCACAGATGGATGTGTTAAATGTATCTGAGTTACTCGAAACTTAAGTCTCTGAGGTTACTGTTGTCCCTGCTACACTGTTAATCATGTTTGCATTACCCATAGATAATGCATGTTCCTTCAAAATGTATTTCAGGGGGACTTCAAGTTAGAATTTATCCTGATTTGGCTTGCAAAACCCAAAAGTGGTGACGGGAGTTTCTGCTTCATAAACCAGCTATTGCCCAGTTGGGAGGACTGTTTTTTCTTAAATGTCCTTGTAAATACTTATTTATGCTAAATTCTGAAAGGTATATTATCTATGAACCCTCCCAGCTTGGTGTGTTTATCAGTTCTCGTGTGCCCCTTCCTTCGGTATGTGATTGAGTGAAGCAATTAGATAAGTGTGTTGGCAGGGCAGTTTGGAAGCTTTCCTTATGTTTTTGTTTGATGTTTTTCTTTTCCTATTTTTGAATCCTCTACAGTTTTGTTGTTTAGCTAGTGGGCTATAGCATTTAACTTTATTTCCTTGGAATGTAGAATATGTATGTTATGATTATTGACTTTTTCTTGTTACAAGTGTAAATGCTTGTTAATATGTTGAAATTGAATAAAAATAGAATTTAAAACAAATATATATAGTGCTATGAGGCATATGCACTGCTGTACATATACACATAAGAGACAGTCCCTGCTCTAGAGCTTACAACCTATTCAAGACAAACACAACAAATGTGTTCATCTTTCCTTCCCTTCCCTTCCTTTCTATACAAATTACTAAGACCCTCTCTCTCACTAGTCACCTCCCATCTTGACTATTGTAACCTGTTCCTTGCTGGTCTCCATCTGAATCATCTCTCTCCCTTTAAATCTGTTCAAAACTCAGCTGCAGAACTTATCTTCCACCAATATCGCTATGTTCATGTAACTCTCCTTCTTTAATTAATTCATTGACTCCCTATCAGTTTCCGCATCCAGTTCAAACTTCTCCCACTCACCTACAAGTTCATTCATTCTGTAGCTCCTCACCACCGTTCCTCTCTCATCTCACTCTACACTCCTCCTTGGGAGTTCCGCTCCTCTGGCAGATCCTTTTTATCTGTGCCACTGCCAATTCCAGACTTTGTTCATTCCACCTTGCTGCTTCATATGCTTGGACTAAACTATCTAAGTCAGTGTGTCAGGCTCCTTCTCTAGCCCTATTCAAATCCTGGCTAAAAACCCAACTCTTTGAGGCTGCTTTTGGATTCTGATGCTTCTCACACTCTTGTCTACTTCTTATGTGTATCTTACCATACTCTAGTCCCTTGATTTGCTGTTTTTTTTTCTCTTGATTAGATTGTAGGTGCTGATGAGCAAGGACTGTGTCTTACATCTATATGCCCAACAAAAAACAAGATCACATCACCCCAGTCCTGAGGGAGCTGCACATACTCCCTCTCAAAGCAAGAATCAAATCAAATCTGCCCTACTTATTCACAAAGCCCTCTACCAAACCCAGACTTCCCAGCTCCGCACTGTACTGCTTCAACCCACCCACAACAGAGCAACCAGACAAACCACCAGTAACTCCCTCACCATCCCCCATAAACGGACCAAATACAATCAACGGATCTACAACAGAGCCTTTAAACTGTATGCACCATCCCTCTGGAACTCTCTGCCAAGTCATATCAGAAGCAACGGAGATCCCTTGACATTCAGGAAACAACTAAAAAACGTCCTATTCCAGGAATACCTCGGACCAGAAGCAAACACCCATCACTGACTACCCCCCAGACCCCCTAATCATACCCTCGGATCTATTTTCTAAGAGACTGATGTACATTGTCTATGTCCTTAATATGATCAGATCATTAATGTTGGCCCCCCCAGTGATAGCCCCAACCCTAGAATTGATTATTGTTCCCCACCCTTTAATGTCAAACCGCTTTGACCCGGTGATATAAATACAGTTAAATAAATAAATAAATAACACTGTGAATGACATGTGGTGCTATACAAATGATTAGTAGTAGCGGTAGTAACAAATAGGGGACTGGAATAAATTAAGAAGTAATGATAGTAGCATACAAGAGTGGCAAACAGAAGAACAAGGGGGTCAGAATCCAAAGGCAGCCTTGAATAGGTGGGTTTTTAGTCTGGATTTGTATAGGGCCAGGGATGGAGCCTGGCATATTGGTGCAGCAAGATACATATGGTGCAGCATGATGGAACAAAAGGAGTCTGGAGTTGGCAGTGGGAAAAAAGGGCACGGATAAAAGTGATTTACCTTATGAGCAGAGTTCTCAAGAAGGGTGTAGGGAGAAATGAGAGACGAGAAGTAATGGAGAGCTGAAGACTAAATGTATTTGTAGGTCTGGAGGAGAAGTCTGATTTGGATGTGGAACAGATAAGGAGCCAATGAAATGACTTTTGAAGAAGGGCTATGTGGGCATAGCAGCAGTGGCAGAAGATTAGTTGTACAGTTGAGCTTTGAATGGACTGAAGGGGAGAGAGATGAGTCAATGGGAGACCAGTGAGGACCAGCTTGCAATAGTCTAAACAGGAAATGACTAGAGTAGATAAGGGTCTTGGCAATGTGTTTAGAAAGGAAGAGATGAATTTCGCTTATGTTGTAGAGAAAGAAACAACAGATTTTAACTATCTATTCGATATGTGCAGAAAAAGAGAGAGAGTCAAAGATGACTTCAAGGTTGCAAGCTGAGTAAACAAGTAGAATGATAGTGTTCTCCACATAAACAGAGAAAGGAGGAAGGGGGAAGTGGGTTTAGAGAAAAAGATAAGGAATTCCGTCTGGGCCATGTTTTTTTTTTCAGATGGTGGGGGGCATCCAGGCAGCAATGTCAGAAAAGCTTGGATCCCAGAGAAATCGCTGGTGTAGAAATGTAAATCTGAGAGCCATCAGTGCAAGGATGGTACTGAAAACCATAGGATGAAATAAAGACACCGAGGGAGTGAATATAGAGAGAGAAATGAAGAGGTCCCAAGATAGAAAGGCAGTATATCAAGAAATAATAAACCATAACCATGAGGTACACTGACTAAAAGTGGGATAGCAAGTAGAGAAAGTTCTGCCAGAGGATACACTAAAAGTGCGATGGGAGAGATAAGAAGAAAACCAGAAAAGTGCAGAGCCCCTAAAGCCAAGTGAGAACAAGGTATCAAGGAGAAGGTGGTGATCAACAGTGCCAAAAGCAGCAGCTAGATCCAGAAGGATGAGCTTTGAATAAAGACCCTTGGATATGACTTTGACTATGGCTGTTTCTACAGAATATAGAGGAAGAAAGCAAGATTGCAGTGGATTCAGAGCCCTTCAGGGGAAAGTCAAGACAGTGCCAGGGAACCACATGTTCGAGTAGTTCAGATATGACAGGGTCTGTTGAAGTTTTTTTGAAGAGAGATGTGACCACAGCATGTTTGAAGTGTGCAGAAATAGTCACAGTGTAAAGTAAAAGGATGAGGATGTGATAGAGAGAAGGGATGACAGCAGGGGATGACAATGTGATACCTGGGTACAAACTATATCATAATGATAGAGCTAATCAAATTGGTGGAGGGGTTGCACTCTATGTTAGAGAGGGCATTGAGTCACAAAGGATTAAAGTTTTGCAGGAAACAAAATTTGCTGTAGAATCTCTATGGATTGAAATTCCATGTAAAAAGGGGAAGACAATGGCAGTGGGGGTGTACTATCGACCGCCTGGCCAGAATGAACAAATGGATGATGAAATGCTCAAAGAAATCAGGGAAGTTAACATAAGTTACAGCATAGTAATAATAATGGGTGATTTCAATTACACCGGTATTGATTGGGTCAGTGTCACGGCAGGACATGCTAGGAAGATAACGTTTCTAGATTAAATAAATGAATGCTTCTTGGAGCAGCTGGTTCATGAACTGACCAGAACGGAAGCCATTTTTGGACCTAGTCCTGAGCGGAACACCAGATCTGGTGCAAGAGATAAGGATGTTGGGACCACTTGGCAATAGTGATCATAGCATTATCACATTTGATTTAATTAATGGAGGAAGGAAGGTAAGGAAATCCACAGTACTATCTTTTAACTTTCAAAAGGGAGACTATGATAAAATGAGGAAAATAGTTAAGAAAAAACTAAAAGAAGCAGTTGCAAAAGTTAAAGACTTACATTAAGCTTGGGTGTTGTTTAAAAATACTAACTTGGAAGCCCAGACCAGCTGTATTCCACACTTTAAAAAAAGTGGAAGGAAGTCCAAAAAACTGCCAGCATGGTTTAAAGGTGAGGTCAGAGAGGTTGTTGTTGCCAAAAAAGCATCTTTCAGGAAATGGAAAAAAGAACCAAATGATGAAAACTGGAAACAGCACAAACACTGGCAAGTTAAATGTAAGGCATTGATAAGGGAGGCAAAGAGAGAATCTGAGAAGAAAGTCACTGTGGAAGCAAAAACACATAATAAGACTTTTTCAAGTACATTCTTACAAAAAATCTGTGAGAGAGTCAGTTGGACCATTAGGTGATAGAGGGGACAAGGCTATAGCGGAGAGACTAAACAAATTCTTTGCTTTGGTTTTTACTGAGGAAGATGTAGGGATCTTACCCATGACTGAAGTAGTAGTTAAAGGTGATACTGCAGAAGAATTGAAAGAAATATCGATACACCGGAAAGATGTATTATAACTATTTGATTAACTGAAGAGTAGCAAATCACCTGAACCAGATGATATACATCCAAGGGTGTTAAAAGAACTGAAATATGAGATTGCAGACCTGATATTAGTAATCTGTGAACTATCATTAAAATCATCTATAATATCTGAAGATTGGAGGATGGCCAATGTAACGTTAATTTTTAAAAAGGGTTCCAGGGGTGATCTGGGAAACTACAGACCGGTGAGCCTGACGTCGGTACCAGGACAAATGGTAGAAACCACCATAAAGAACAAAACTAATCAACATGTAGATAGTTATGACTTAATGGGAGACAGCCAATATGGCTTTAGACAAGGAATATCTTGTCTTACTAATCTGTTATGTTTTTTTGAAGGTGTGAATAAACAGGTAGACAAAGGTGAGTCAGTTGATATAGCATATCTGGACTTTCAGAAAGCCTTTGACAAGGTCCCTCATCAGAGACTGTTGGCAAAACTAAAAAGTCATGGGATAGGAGGCAGCTTACTATTGTGGGTCAGAAACTGGTTAAAAGATAGAAATCAGAGGGTAGGGCTAAATGGCCAATTTTCCCAATGGAAAAAGGTAAAAAAATATTTTATTTAGCTATGCTTATATACCACTTTTCATTGGGTCAAAGCAGTTTACAGATATGTGCTAACAGGCACTTTTTACTCCCTTGTCCCCAAAGGGCTCACAATCTAAGTGCACCTGAGGCAAAGGAGGTTTAAGTGGCTTGCCCAAGGCCACAAGGAGTGGCCATGGGACTAGAGACCCCAGGCCCACCAGCCTGAGGTTACTTGTCCCTATGAGGGAATTGACCACCTGGGCCTCCAGCCTGAGGTAACCTGTCCCAACCACTGAGACACTCCTCCACATATAGTGGAGTACTACAGGGATTTGTGCTGGGTCCACTGCTTTTTGACATATTCATAAATGACCTGGAAAAGGGAATAGTGAGTGAGGTTATCAAATTTGCAGATGACACAAAACTATTTAAATTTGTTAAAACCCAAGAGGATTGTGGAAAATTGCAAGAGGATCTTGATAAATTGGAAGACTGGGCATCCAAATGGCAGATGAAATTTAATGTGGACAAGTGCAAAGTTATGCACCTAGGAAAGAACAACCCAAACTATGGTTACACGATGCAAAGTTCCACATTGGGAACCACAACCCAGGAAAAAAGATTTAGGCATCATCATGGATAACATGTTAAAACCCTCCGTCCAGTGTGCAGCGGCAGCCAAGAGAGCAAATAGAATGCTAGGTATCATAAGGAAAGGAATGGAAAATAAAACAAAGGATATTATAATGCCTCTGTATCGTTTCATGGTGCGACCACACTTTGAATACTGTGTGCAATTCTGGTCACTGTATCTTAAAAAGGATATAGCATTATTAGAAAAGGTACAGAGAAGAGCCACCAAAATGGTAAAGGGGATGGAAGGATACTCATATGAAGAGATGGCTGAGGGGAGATATGATAGAGGTCTATAAATTAATGAATGGAGTGGAACGAGTAAACGTAGATTGATTGTTTACGTCATCAGAATATAAAAAGATTAGGGGACATGCAATGAAGCTACAGGGTAACCTATTTAATTCTAATAAGAAAAAATATTTTTTCACTCAACGTGTAATCAAACTCTGGAATTTGTTACCGGAGGATGTAGTAAAAGCTGTTAGCGTAGCTGGGTTTAAAAAAGATTTGGACAAGTTCCTTGGGGAAAGGTCCATAAACCATTATTAAAAGGGACCCAGGATATCACTGCTTGACCCAATACAAGCAGTGAGTAACCTGTGCCTTTTGGGGAGACTGCTGGGTACTTATGACCTAGATTGGCCACTGTTGGAAACAGGATACTGGGCTTGATGGACTTTGGTCTGACCCAGTATGGCATATCTTATGTTCTTATGAGAGATAGAGCTAGTAGATGGATGGAAATGGGATGAAAAAAGTAGGTACTAAGTTTGGAAGAGGAGGAATGATGTACATTTTCCTCCTTGGTGACTTTAGAGAAGGAAGAAAAGGTGACAGAAGCTGACTGAAGAAAATGAGAAAGAAGAAGGGTAAGAGGAAGGAGGGCAGATGGAAGCCTTATCATGCTAGAGTTTGAGCAGAAAGTGAAGGAGGGTTAGGGGGTGGAGGCACTTTGAAAAGAGAGTTGATCATGGCAAAGAGATTTATTTTCTGGTGCTCAAAAAACTCTCTCATGTATCCATAAACCATAGATGGTATTATGTCATTTGATAATTTTTTTAGGTGCATTACACATACGTGACACCCATTTGTCCAGATAATAAAAGTGAATGTTTTCACCTACATACAAATTTTACATGTGGACTTTTATTTTAATCAAAAAACATATTAAGACAAACTAAGACTTTGAAGAAAAAGTCTCATACTTCATGCATGGAGCATAATAAACTTTTTCAGTCACAAACTCCTAGTAAAGTTTTTATGCAAATTTCTTATATATGATGGTGACTATAAACATAACAGAAATAAATAAATAGTAATAGTTCTTCATTCTCACATTTTCTTTTCTTTGTTTCCACTTCTCCATGTCTTCAACTGACTAGTTGCTAGTTAATCTTTAATCTCAGTCTCTCTCTCAGAAAACCCTAAGGCTTTTATTGTATGTATTCTTCATTAGAAGGAACACTGGATCCACTATCTTCCCACTACCCCTGGAGCTTGATAAGATGCAACAGATGGCTCCTGATAACACATTTTTATATTTTTGGAGCTTTTTTTACTAAGGGGGTTATTCTGTCCCGCCAATAGTGGGGATGGACATCCATCCCCGCTATTTTCCCCTCTGCCATCCCCATCACTAACCTCCCTGTATGAACAGCGTGTTTGTACATGGAGGCCTAGATGGGGGACGGAGGAGGTGTTCCAAAGGCAGAGCGAGGGCATGACATGGGTGGCCCTTGACCCTGGACGTTCAGGACCGATTTTGAGGTCTGTCCTGCATGTCTAGACCTTCAGGCCAGAAAAGGGACTTATTCCACCTCAAAGATGGAATACTTCCCCCTGGATGGCAGGGGACCATGGCACGGGACACAGGCAGGCAGTTGAGGAGGGTCAGGTGGTTCCCCGCAGCCCGACACAGATTCCCTCCAGGGCGGATGGCAATCACAGCTCGTGAATGGAGCCATGGTGCCATGGCAATGGGACGCCATGGCACTGCAGATCCATTCACGAGCCCTGCTGAGTTAGCCAGGTAGTCAGCAGGATGTACAGCTAGGCAGAATCATGTCCCGGCCTGCACGTCCAGGCGCTAGACCTGATTCTGACCCCGCAGGGGCTGTGGAATCAGAATCAGGTCTAACTTTGCACAGCCCAATTCTGGCTGGCCATTCAGGGGACTGAAAGTCCTATTGTGAATAGGCCTCCATGTGCTCTCTGTATGTAGAGGATAATTTTATCAAGTCATTCCCTAGTTAACATGTGTTTTAGTGTGTCTGTTTTACGTCTGTTTTATAAAGTCAAGCACGTGCCTATTTGATTTTAGAAAATACTAGCATAAGTGGCTGAGAACATACCTTAAATTAAGGTGTATTCACTTACATCAGAGCTGGTGTAAATTTATGTGCCTAATTTTTACAAGTATGCACGTGACTTATTGAATTTTATAATGTATAAGAGGATAAAGTTGATGAGTTCTGTGAACAAGTACAAGCTGAAACTGACAGAACATGCAAATAGGATATCCTGATAGTCATGGGTGAATGGAATGCAAAAGTTTGCAACAAGGAAGAAGGCAAAGTGGTTGGAAAATATGGACTTGGCAACAGAAATGAAACTGGTCAAAGATAGAATTCTACAAGACCAACGTAGGTATTCATCTCAAATACCTTCTTCCAGCAATGCAAGCAGTAACTGTACACATGGACTTCACCCAATGGATTGTGCAAAAATCAAATTGACTACATCTGTGGAAGTCAATGATGGGAATGTTCTATGACAACATCAAAGACAAAACCTGGAGCTGACTGGTTCAGATCACCAACTACTAGTATGCAAACTCAAGCTAAAGTTGAAAAAGAGCAAGTCACTCATGAATGTAGCAAAATATGACCTTGAGAATCAGGACCGTACCGAGCCCTGAGCGAGCGGTGCAGCCGCACAGGGCGCAAAGACTTAAGGGGCACATTTTGGTTCTTTGCCATTGCCTGCCGCTGCCACTTTAGCGGCGACAGGCAGCGGCAGAGAGCCGAAATGTGCCCCTTAAGTCTTCTCGCTAGCACACTAAGCAGGTCTGGTCTCTCCAGGAGGGTCCAGACCTGCTTAGTGTGCTGGCGACTTGCACATCGGGTGCGCGCCTGTTCTCTCCCGCCCCCATAAAGTGGCTAGATTGAGGTGCGGGAGGGGGGCGCACGCCCGATGTGCAACTCGCACAGGGCGCTTTTCACCGTCGGTACGGCCCTGTTGAGAATATACCACAGGAATTTAAAGACTGCCTGCAAAATCGATTTGCTACTTTAGATACAAATGACAGAGCTCCAGAAGAGTTATTTATTTTATTTATTTATTTAACTGTATTTATATCCCGCTTTTCACCGGGTCAAAGCGGTGTAACAAAAAGGGGGGGGGGGGTTAATCAGTTATAGGGATAGGGCCATCACCAGGAGGGCAACATTGATGATTTTGACAGAGGATAGACATAGACGTGGACAAGGTAACATAGTTTTTTTGGGGGTTTTTTTGGTCATAGGTTCTTGGGGGTGGTTTAGAGGGGTTGGTGTAGCTATTTGTGGGAGGGTGCTTCTGTGTTGAGATGTTCTTGGAATAGGATAGATTTTAGCTGCTTTTTGAATGACGAGAGATCGTTATTGTTCCTGAGGTGGTTTGGTAGAGCATTCCAGAGGGAAGGAGCATAGAGTTCAAAGGCTCTGTTGCAGGTCCGTTGTGTGCATTTGGTTCTTTTGTGAGGGATGGTGAGGGAGTTGCTGGAGATCTGCCTTGTTGTTTTTCCGTGGGCTGTTCGGGACAGTTGGATGTGGAGCTGGGTGTTCTGTGTTTGGTGGATGGTTTTGTGGGTGAGTAGAATTGTTTTGTATTTAATTCTTGCTTGGAGGGGAAGTATGTGTAGGTCCCTCAGAATTGGGGTGATGTGGTCTCATTTCTTCGCATTTTGAATAATTCTCGCTGTGGTGTTCAAGGCAGTTCGGAGGGGGTTGGTCTGTGTGGCAGGTAGTCCATGGTAGATTATGTTGCAGTAGTCTAGATGTGGGAGTGTCATAGCTTGCATTACTGTCCTGAAGTCTTGAGGTTCAAGGAGAGGTCGGAGACGTTGTACTGTTTTAGCCTTGTGAAATATGGTTCCAGTGGTCTTAGTGATTTGTTGCTTGAAGGTTAGGGCTTGGTCATTGATAACGCCCAGATATCTTATTTGTGGCTGTATTTGAATTTTTGTAGTTCCCATGTTGAGGTGTGTGGGTGGTTTGAAGTCTGGTTTTTTGGTCACTATAAGAGCTTCAGTTTTCTTTATGTTAATGGAGAGGTTGTTTTCTTGCAGCCAGTTGGATACGTCAGTGAAGCAGGCTGATAGTTGATCATTTGTTGGGTTTGTGGTTTTTACTGGGGCATAGAGCATTATGTCATCGGCATATATGTGGAAGTTGATGTTGTGGGTGCGTATGACTGAGCAGAGTGGCCGGAGGTAAATGTTGAAGAGCATGACTGATAGTGTGGATCCTTGAGGTACTCCTTGATGTTGCTGGAAGGGGGGTGAGGTTGAGGTGCAGGTGTGGATCAATTGTTCTCAGTTAGTTAGGTAGGACTGGAACCATCGAAGTACAGTGTCTTTGATCCCTATTGTTTGGAGTCTGTGTATGAGGATGTTGTGGGAGATGGTGTCGAAGGCTGCTGATATATCCAGGAAAATCATGGCGTATCCGGAGTGTTTTTCTTGAGTACCTATGAGGGTATTCATCAGTGTGGTCATGAGGGTCTCTACTCCATGTAGAGGATGGAAACTGTGTTGCTGTGGGTCCAGTATGTTGTTGATGTCCAAATGTTCCTGAAGCTGGCATTGGACTATCTTCTCAATTATTTTGGCGGTGAACGGGAGGCTTGCTATCGGCCTATAGGAGGTGGGGTCCAGGGGGTCCAGGTTGTGCTTTTTTAAGGTTGGTCGAATGATTGTGGTTTTTAGGATGTCTGGCATGTGTCCTTGAGTGAAGGATTCATTGACGATGTGGGTTAATGGGGCACTTAATTCTTCTTTGGATTTCTTTATCCAGTCAGTGGGGCAGGGGTCCAGCGGGGAGGTGGTGGTGTTTAGATAGGAGATGGTGGATGATATTTCTTCTTCGGTGGTTGCATCAAATGTGTTCCAGTCGCTGTTTATGATGATGCAGTGGTTTGTCTTGGTTGTCTTGGCGTTCTGGTGTGGATTTTGCGGTTGTTGAAGTTGCTTGTATTGTCGGGCTAATAGGTCTGATGGGATGTTTGGTAGTTGGTCAGAGTTACTAGGCATTCTTGTCAGTTTTTTTTTTTTTAATTCTTTATTTTCGTTTTATAACAACAAAGGAAAAGGAAGACATACAGCTAAAAGACAGATACATAACGTGTAATACATACACCAAAGTAAACCCCTACCACCCCCCTCCCCCCTGCTTCTTCTCTAGAAAACTAAGCATTCCCGAAGCGGGCGTGTACTTACATTATTGTGTTACAAAACCTAACGGTGATCTAAAACATGATGAGTGCACATTATACAGGCATGTTGGAGCAATGAGCAGATTGTACATAATCATTAAGCATCTGCCATTTAGACAAGCGAGAGTGAGTTTGGACATGGGGAATAGCTCTCCGAGGTATCTGCTCATATTTACTATATAAGCAGACGAGGTTCCACCATTCATTGACAGTAAGTCGAGAGCTATCCTTCCAATTCCTCGTGATTAAGCATATGGCTATACCCAGCATGAAATCAAGGAGAAAGCGGCCCTTCTTAGGAAGAGAGGGGACCTCCGCCACAGAGCAGAGTCCCACGACCTTCCAAGAGAAAGGTTCGTGAAAGTGTAAGATAAATTGAATACGACCCCAGACCCGCCCCCAATAGACCTGTAGTTGAGGACATTCATAAATAACATGAGCGAAGGTTCCCACAGCAGTATGGCAAGACCAACACAGGTCCCTAGCATTTGGGTTCCATTTGGCTATTTTTTCTGGGGTATAAAAGCATCTGTGTGCAAAAAAGAAGAGAGTTTGGGTAACAGAGGCAGACCGGGAAACCCGCACTACTTTGCTCCAGAAAACGCTCCATTGCACAGGGGTTAAAGTGGTTTGCAGTTCGCGCTCCCAGGCTTGTTGAGCTCTAAAAGTGGCCGTGTCTGTACCCTGACATATTATTTTATAAAAGTTAGAGGCTACCCCATGTGTACTACTAATAGAGTGAACTATCTCTAATAGCCCATCCTCAGTAGGGGCAGAGGGCGGCATGATTCGAGCACTTTTGAGGCAGTGTTGAAGCTGCATCAATTGAAAGTAGTGTTTCGCTGGTAACGCAAATTCCTTTTGTAAATCAGAAAAGGTTTTCCAACGAGCTGCAGAGAAAAGCTGTTGGGGTGTCCAGATCCCCCTGGAGTACCAGGGTTTCCAGGCTATTGTTCTATTTAGGACTTGAATTCTGGGGTTATTCCATAGTGGGAGTCTGTCCTGAGGACATACATTCGGGCCCAGTGATAGAATGAGAGTGTTAAAGGCCGCAAGAGTATCGACAATCATTGGTGGATGGCGGGTGTCTACTTGATAGGACATACCGGGGAGATGGGTCAACGGAATTGGGCTACTAAGCTCCTCTTCTATGTCAAGCCAAACTGGTCTGCTGTCTGTTGAGGCATCTAGCCATCGGGCACCTTGCTTAAGTAGGAAGGCTTGATGATATCTAAGAAAATCAGGAAATCTGGTACCCCCTCGTTCCTTTGCAGACTGCAGTTTATGTTTAGCTATCCTTGGTGGCTTGCCCTGCCAGAGATAACGGACAAGAAGGCCCTCAATATCTTTATAAGTATGTACCGGAAGTAAGCATGGCAGCATTTCTAAAATGTAGTTCACTTTGGGGACTATCATCATTTTCACAGTTTCTAAGCGGCCCCACCATGTGAGAGATAAGGGAGACCAACGATTTGTGAGTTCACGGACTTTGGAGACTACCTCTTTGGCATTAAAACTGATAGTGTCTTCTAAAGGAGAACAGTAATGGACCCCGAGATACTTCACCATGCGGGATTGCCAAAGGAAGGGAAAGGCCTGCATGTCAGCCTCATGTACCCAGCGGTTCAGTGGGAATGCTACAGATTTGGTCCAGTTAATTTTATAGCCCGATAATTGTGAGTATCCGTCAATCAGATCCAAGACAGCTGGAACCGAATCGAGGGATACGAAGAGCATAAGGTCATCTGCATATGCAGAGAGTTTAATCTCCTTATGACTAAAGGGGACACCTCGAATACGTGCAGACTGTCTAATAAGGAGGGCTAGGGGTTCAAGAGCGAGATCAAAGAGCATTGGTGATAGGGGGCAACCTTGACGCGTGCCTCTTTGGAGGTTAAATGGCTGAGATTTGATGGCGTTTACACAAATACTGGCGACGGGTTGAGTATACATGACTTGGAGATATCGGAGGAAGCCCTCTCCAAAGCCATACCATCGGAGAACTGCAAATAAGAAGGGCCATTCTAGATGATCAAAGGCTTTTTCGGCATCCAGGGAAAGACCCACCCATGGATGGTCGAGATTGGCAGCACTGGATAACACATGGCACAAGGTCCGAGCATTGTCAGCAGTTGATCTGCCGGGTATAAAACCGCATTGGTCGGGGTGAATTAGAGTAGCCATCATGTCAGATAGCCGAGTGGCCAAGATCGTTGCGAAGATCTTATAATCGGCATTAAGTAGGGAGATTGGACGGTAGTTGGCGGTCAGTAGCAGGTCTCTGCCTTCTTTCTCAAATACTACCACATTAGCTGCAGAAAAGGATCCCAAAGAGGATGTATCTACCGCAAGGGCAGTAAAATAGAGTTTTAAATAGGGAACTAAATCTGCACTGAACGTTCTGTAGAATTCGGTCGGGAGACCATCGGGCCCTGCGGCACGGCCCGAGGCTGTTCGTTTTAGGGCAGATTGGATCTCTGAAGTAGAGAAGGGTTCATCCATCGCATCCCTATCATCTTCAGAGAGGGTCGGCCGCTGAATGCCAAAAAGCAATCGCTCGAATGTCTCTGACGAGAACTCACATTCAGATTGATATAGGCGGGTATAGAAATCCCGAAAGAGCTCTACAATGTCGGAGTCTGTGGTCACTATGCCCCCTCCCTGTGGAGCTCGAAGGGCCGCTACGCGTTTGGCTTCTTTTTGACCTTTCAAGGCGTTGGCTAAGAGTCGACCGGCTCGGTTATTTTCACGATAATATGTCCCTCGCTGAAGCTCAATACTCTTAGAAGCTGCAGTTGAGAGGATTGAATTATATTGAAAACGGAGACGCTGTAATCGAATTAATACACATGGGTCAGTACGTGAAGTTAGAACTCGTTCGCCTGCTTTTATTTGTTGGTCTAGTATGAGCAGCTGCTGTTTGCGTTGTTTCCGCAAGCGGATTTGATAGCTAGTGATCGTTGCCCGAATGGCCGCTTTAAAGCCCTCCCACCAAGCCCAATTCGCAGTATCTTGGGGTAGATTAAAATGGAAATAATCCTGTATGGCTGCTCGAATTTCTGACTGGAACTCTGGCTGAGTTAACAGGGCTCTATCAAAGAACCAGGCTCCCGAGTTCCCCTGGGGTGCAGTAGTGTGTAATTGAAAGGAAATGGCAGCATGATCTGAAATATGTTGGGAGTGAATCTTTGCAGTGTCCACCTGAGGAACTAACAGTTTTGAGATTAGAAAGAAGTCTATGCGAGACTGAGATTTATGAGGGGAGGAAAAGAAGGTGAAGTCAAGCTCATTGGGGTGTAGTAACCTCCATAGATCAACTAAAGCAAGATCCTTGATCAGGGAGGTAAGCGTGGCGTGACTCTTGGGGGGACCACTCGTCCTAGGCGGCTGTTTGTCAATCAGGGGATCAAGGACTAGATTGAAATCCCCCCCAATGATCAATGAAGTATTAGCAGAAGCCTGCGCAACCTGAGCAATGGTAGCAAAAAAGGCAGGGTCATCAACATTAGGAGCGTAAAGGCATATACATGTAACTTCAAGGCTACCTATCTTGAGGTGAACTCTAGACCATCTACCTTCTGTATCTGAGCTAGTCGCGATAATAGTAGCATGCAAAGATTTCCTAACCAGTATGGCAACCCCACATTTCTTAGAAACGGCTGGGGAATAAGCGGCCACCATGTAAGGTTTAATATTGAGTTTAAGAGTTTCCTTCGAATTTAAATGCGTTTCTTGGAGAAAAATCAGATCCGCTGCTTCCTGACTGAGGTAGCTTAGGATTTTCTTCCGTTTTATCGGATTATTGATTCCTTTTACGTTCAATGAGAAAATCTTACATGGTGCCATCAGTCGGTAATAGACATTTTAGGTAAGGGCGCCTGATAACATATAACATAAGCAGAATCTGTACAACAATGTCATAATCACCGAGCATTCTGGCTAATACACCCCATATTGAAAAGTATGTACCAACGTATCTTAGAGAAGAAGCAAAACCCCCAAAGAATATGGCGACCATATGTCTGCGGGAGGAGGCCCTAGAGAGGAAATAGAAAGACATCTAAAAAAGAAAAGAAACACCAGAGTCCATAATTAACACTGTCTCTGATACTCATCGAGGCTACTGTGGGTAGATGGAGTCGGGTCACAGATACCATCAAGAGTAAGGCAACAGACTGCCCACGCCAGACTCTTTGCTAGGCTGCGGCAGATCCAATATGGCAGGTACAGCGGATATGAGGAGACTTGCAGGAATATTCTGGAAGTCAGCGCATCAAGTCGGCTTCTTTGGAATCCAAAAACTCCGCTAGTAGATCAGGGTCCTCAAATGTTCTTGTCTGATTGTGAAGCGTGACTCGGAGCTTGGCCGGGTACATCAGGCCATAGCGTGCTTGTAGTTGTTGAAGCCTCGGCCGGAATTCCAGAAAGCGCTTTCGGCGGTCGACCGTGGGTTTAGCCAAGTCGGGATAGAAGGAGATCTTGTGGCTCTCAAACTCCATGTGGCCCTTTGCCCGAGAGGCACTTAGAATTTGCTCCACGTGTTGATATCTCAAAAGTCGAAAAATGATAGGCCGCGGGGTCTTCCTGTTGAGCGTTATGCTTGTGGGTACACGATGAGCGCGATCAATCTCCAAATCTTTGGTAAAGGTGATTTGGAGCAGGGAAGGGAGGATTTTGCATAAAAACTCTTTCATGTCTCCCGATTCCGCTCCCTCCGGTATGCCCACAAGTCGTATGTTGTTGCGGCGCGCTCTATTATTGCCATCTTCCACCTCTTTCTGCAAGGCCCGCACCTGGCGTTCAACTTTGTCGAGTTTAGACAACCGGGCCGCATGGGAGTCCAATATGCTCTCCATTTTGTCCTGACGCGAAGAAAGCCTTTCTAGCTTGCTTTGCAGCACACCAAAATCTTCCCGCAGCGCTCGGAGTGCTTCACCGTTTGCCTGCACGAGGTTTTTGACCCCTCTAATCTCTACGAGGATTTCCTGCTGCATTTCGGGGCCCTCACACAAGGCCGGCCCCTTCTGCGGGGACGGAGGTTCAGTTTTGGAACGTTTGCCGTGAGAAGCCGCTGGAGATCCAAATTCCAGGCGCGTTGGTTTGGTCCCCGCCATCTCACCAATGTGCCCCGGCAAGATCAGAGTGGAAGTTCCAAGTATGTGAGGTGTTAATTCAGGATTCTGAGTAGGCCTCTCGGGAGCCTCAGCGTTATGCGACCATCCCGCTGGACATCAGGCTCCGCCCCATATTCTTGTCAGTTTTTTGACAATCTGAAAGAGTTCCCGAGGTTTGTTTATGGCTGTGTTTATGATTTTTGAATAGTAGGCTTTTTTCGCTTTGTCGGTTTCTGAGTGGTATGCGTCAAGTTTGTAGAGGTAGTTTATTTTGTCCCTTTCTTGTTTGGTTTTTCTCCATTTTCTTTCAATTCTTCTGAGTTTGGTTTTTAGTTTCCGGAGGTGGGGGGTGAACCATCGAGCTTTTGAGGAGGTGGGTTTGGTGGCAGTTTTGCTTGTTGTTGTGCTGGATGCTGCTGCGATTGTGGTGTTCCAGTTGTAAATTAGGTCGTCAATGTTGTTGGTGTTTGTTTGGAGTTTGGGCAGAGTTTGTGCTAGGAAAACTTCCTTGATAAATGCTTTAAATCTTCTTGTGTGTTGCTTGTTTTCTTTGTTATTTATGGGTTGGTAGGTGTGGGAGATGTTGATGATGTAGTGGTCCGACCATGGTACCGGTGAGACTTCTGGTTTCTGTATGAAGAGGCAGTTTGGGAGTTCAGAAATATGAAGTCCAGTGTGTTCCCTTTTTCGTGTGTTGGTTCTTGTATAATCTGTGTCAGGTTCATTGCTGTCATGGTGTTGATGAAGGTTTCAGCTTGTTTGTCTTGGAGTGATGGGAGGTTGAAGTCTCCTAGGATTATTTGTTCTTTCGTGAATCAGGGTGCATAAGTGTGAAATGACACTGAAAAGATACTTGGAGTGATTAGAGGAAGATGTAATATGTTTTCTGAAATAATCCTTTTTCAGCAGTAGTGATGTTGGTCTGGTAAAGGTTATGGCACTCTTTGAAGATGACTAACAGTTCAAGTAGTACGGAATTTCAGCCATTGTTCAGCTTTTCATAATTGTTGTTGTTAAGTGCCATCGAGTCAGTGTTAACTCATGGCGACTCTCTGGATAGTTGACCGAAACTGTGTTCGGTCTTCAGTCAGGCAGCTCATTGTTGACAGAATGGCATCCATAGCTACTGTTATTGTATCAATCCATCGCATTGCTGGCCTTCCTCTTTTGTGTTGATCTTCTACCTGGCCAAGCATGATGTCTTTCTTCAATGAGCTCTATCTTCACATGATATGTCCAAAGTATGAAAGTCGAAGTTTTGTCATCTGAACTTCTAAAGAAAGCTTAGGTTTGATCTCCTCTAGTACTGACTGTTTTTTTCTTTGGGCAGTCCATGGTATACACAGTATTCGTCACTGGCATCGTAATTCAAAGGCATCAATTTTATTCCTGTCTGTCTTTTTCACTGTCCAACCTTTGCATCCATATGACATTATTGAAAATACCATAGTCTGGACAAGTTGAATCTTTGTATGGAGAGAGACATCTCTGCTCTTGAGGATCTTGATTCTATACCAGACACAGATGATGCCCCTTCCTCTGAGCAATTAGCAAATTATTTAGTAAGAAAGTGAAGGATCAGTAACCTGAACTCACCAGGATTCTCTTCCACCCCTGCAGCCTGTTCTCTACCAATTCTTCTTAATCTTAGACCCACTTTCCATCTGCGTTAAATCCTTCACCTTCTTCTCTTAACAGACTCCTCTTCCTCTAAGATTCTAGCTCACACCTGTAGTTCACTTGTACTAAGCCAAGGGGCAATTTTCCCCAGCCTGGGATACAACAGGATGTTGCTAGATATCCATCTACTTCACTCCCTGTATCTACCCCTAACCAGCCTTCAGTGATGACTCAATACTATGCAGAGACTGATGTGGATTATAGTGAGGATTGACTAGGCCTGGTTGTGTGTCCAAACACACAGGGGGAGATACGTGCTACTGTTATGGGGTGTGAACTGCTTTTCCTGTTAGATACAGGTGCTTCTACATCTGCCATAGCGCTATCCCAGTTACCTCCACCTCTGTTTGAGGCCCTACCTGCAGCTCCTAAAGTACCTTGTGAAGGAATTGAAGGAAAGACTATAATGCATCAAAAGTTATCAGATGTGCCAATTATAGTGGAGGGAAAATTATATCATACAGATTTTCTGGTAGGCCCTACTTTGCCTGTCAACTTGCTTGGTCGAGATTTTTTATCTAGGAACAAGACTGTTATAAGCTGGGAAACTGGCACTTTGACATGTACCTTGTGTCCCCTGCAAGTACAACAGCCTATAGCTGTGGCACCGGCTGTTGCAACTACTCCACCATTGGATACCCTTCCTTCCACCTTGTGGGCAGTACCAGGTGATGATATTGGGCATCTGAACATTCCTCCAGTCAAGATTGAAGTACAACCAGGAGCTCCACTACCATATGTGCGTCAATATCCATTGCCTGCAACGTCGGTGGCTGGAATACGGCTAGTAATTGAAAATCTGCTAGCTCAGGGTGTGTTGGTGCCTACTTCTTCTCCTTGCAATACTCCTATCGCTGAATTAAGGAGTAAATATGTGAATGAAACACATTATAGAAAGTACCATGTTTTGCCCAAGGAGCATGTGGGTCATATTCAGGAACTGTATGGTCAGGGACTGTAGGAACTGGGTCTGGAGGAGTAGTAACACCCTCAAGGTCCCTGAGCATCTTATCCACCATTTCCTGATGTATAGGGGCTATGGTTGCTCTTCTTGACAGCCACGTTATCAACTCATCTATGCTGTTGATACTACCAAGAGAGCTGACAGACACCAAACCCAGAAAAACAAAAACAGTACCAATGCTACTGCAAATATGCATATTAACCACTTATCGAGGTATTTACTGGCATTCACGTTTGAAGGGTGCCAGTATACCTGGACTACGCTGTCTCAAGGCTACGCGGAAAGTCCTGCTTATTTTTCACAGGCCCTGAAAGCTGCTTTACAAGACTTGGTGTTGGACAAATCTGTGCTGATCCAGTATGTAGA
This sequence comes from Ichthyophis bannanicus, assembly GCA_033557465.1. Lineage (NCBI taxonomy): Eukaryota > Metazoa > Chordata > Amphibia > Gymnophiona > Ichthyophiidae > Ichthyophis > Ichthyophis bannanicus. The sequence continues at coordinate 603,998,796 of CM066035.1, read as the reverse complement.
TGATTTACTTATCTGTTCTCCATGTTATGATGCTTGCATTGCTGATACTATGTTAGCTCTTGTACATATTTCTCGTCTAGGGTTGAAGGTAAACCAATCAAAATTGCAATTTGCTGTACCACAAGTGATCTTTCTAGGTGTATGCCTTTCTTCTGCTGGACGCTCTGTTACTGCTCAGAGAATTGGCCCTATTATGTCAATGCCTTTTCCTGCTACTGTACCTCTAATACGCCGCTTTCTAGGCCTTCTGGTGTTCTGTCGCCAGTGGATACCAGATTTTGCTGAACTTGCTGCTCCACTCTAGGCCTAACAGAAGTACAGGTCAAGATTGCATTTAAATCTATCCCTTTAAGAACACTTCTGCTTTCAGCTAGACATTAAGTTGAGAAATTAGAAGCATTTGCGCTTTTGCAAACAGTCTGTGTACCAAGCAGATATTAGGTCAGATTGAAGTTCCTTAATTAAATAGAACAAAGGGTGAGGCTGTTCATCCTGCAAGAGGATAGGCTAAGCAGTTTCTGGGACAGGTTGCCCTGCTCTTGTGAAATTGACTCTAAGCCACTTAGTAAATATAACGGATTTAGTTTAATAGAAATCAGCAAAATATAATGAGTAACTAATTAGCTTTTAACAGCACAGTGACACCTACTGGATTTAATGAACGTAATTATAAGATATAACTTCTGCTTTTTATATAAATAATATTGTCTATGTTGGCAAAATTGATGTACACGTGGAATTTGGAAAGTACCAGATGTTAATTAAAGATTAACTGAATCAGCTGATATCACCTAATAAAAGCTAAGCTCTTCGGAACCATCTTTGAAGAGGCATGTTGGAATAGTCAAATTAGACTCGGTGTGTCTCTTCCCTATAGAGCTCAATAGCAATTGATTGATTAATTAATTGTGTCGTGTCTTTATTTCCTGTTGAGGAGTACTGGAAGATAAGAACCCAGGTATTTTGTGTGTGTGGGATCAAGACCCCAAGGGGGTTATAGAGTCTACAAAACCTATTTCTCTTGATTCACTTTCCATACTTATTTCTTCTTCCTGAAAAAAAAAATGTGCTCCTTAAATCCACTCCTCTCATCCACTCCCCTGCTCTTTCCATTAATAATAGCTTAGCATCTGGCATAGTTCCCTGTCTCTGTAAGAAGGTTCTTGTTTGACCTCAAAAAACATTCTCTAGTATTATTCTGATGACATCCTCCCCATCTCTCATACCCATCCTAGTAACCGGGTAGGGCGGACTCGATGCTCTACCTCCCCTCAGCTTCCTCTCCCCCACCTTTCCCGCTATTTGACACAAAAACTCTGACACCGATTCTTTTGGTAAACATCTGGTCGCAGCTTTATTAACCATTAACAATTAACAATAAACTCCCATAATAATCAACTCCCATAACAATCCATAGGCATACCATAGCAGAATGATACCTCACCAGCCATATTACTAGCAAGGTGAGTTTGCCTCCACTTGGCCAACTTCCGTCCCCCCCCCCCCCCCTTAGCCCCGACTTCGCCATTTGATTAGCAAAAGCCAGCCAGGGGTTGTCCGGGTCGGGGGTACCCCACCCCCATCCCAAGCTTCTCGTCCGGCTCCGGACCCCGGAAACCTCCGGGATCCCGCCTACCCCCTCCAACTGTGACACCCCAACTCCCCCACGCTGGTTAAGGGTGGGCGGGTGGGACACCGGCCACAGACTTCTGACTCGTCTTGCGCAGGGACCGCTGGGGCCGTTCCTTCTCTTCCCGCCTCCTCCCCTTTGCTCATTGTCTCCCTCGCACACCCTGCGCAATGGGAGCCAATGCTTTTAAATAATGATGCCTCGTCTCCCCACACCCCCTCCTCCTCCGGACCCTTGCCACCTCGCCTCTCGCCGCACCACCCAGTTACAGGCGGCCGGCATGGACGGCGCCCCGCAGCCTTCATTTCTCCTGACTTAGCCCCCATTAACAACTGTTTTTGTCGTTTTCTTTCTGGCTAAGGACTAATTTACTAAAACTTAATGTATAGAAAACATCTTCCACCTGGTTTATTGGAACCCTTACTACCCCTGGTGTCACTCCTTTACTTGATAAATGTCCCCCTTATACTGACCCCAAGTACCTTGTTACTCTTGATTCTGTCCTGTCTTTTGGTGACCACATCAGTTCTGTAGTAAAAAACATCTTTTATGTCTTATGTCAAAAATGCTCTATCTGCCCCTTTCTCTTTCCATCCACTTTAACTGCTTTGATTCTTAGTCCAGTAATGTTTCAACTAGACTAATGTAATATCATATATGCCGGTCCTCCAAACTAAAAACTAAAAAGATTATAGACTATACAAAATTGTACTCTCAGGCTTCTAGCTCATGCATCCAAATTTGACCAATTACACCTCTGCTATTCCATTATCATTGATTAAAAATACACTAGCATATTCAATACAAAATTCTCACTCTGGTTCACAAAACTTTATATACTGGTATTTCCACTTATTCCTCCTCTCTGATCATTTTGCAAACTCCCCACTGAGCACTCTGTTCTATTCATTCCAACCATCTCTCCCTTCCTCCAGTTTCCCACGCCAAATAAGAAGTCATTAGACAATCTGCATTTTTTCCAAGATCTGTCTTTGGAACCACCTCTTTCTGGCCCTCTGTCAAGAATTATTCTACCAAAAATGTAAAGCTATCCTGAAAACCCACCTATTTCACAGTCTTCCTGTTCATTGATATATCTTTGTATCCAACTTGTTTCCTCCTCATTCCATTATTTTATTGCCTCTGCTCCTTCTGGAACTTTCCCTTCCCTTCCCCTCTCTGTTCTCCTGCTCTCCCTTGTGTTGTGTCCCTGCATCTATTAATTTCTTTGCTGTATTTTATTGACATTCTTTTCCACTCTTTTTAATTAATTTTGTTGTCATGTAAATTTAAACAGCTCTGATACCTTGAAAGGTGGTACAGTATATTAGATTTTAATAAACTATAAGCTATGATGAGTATTTCTGTTTAACAAAGAGTTTGTGAATTGTTCTCTATCTGCCAGAATCATAAATATACAGAATTTTTCATGGGCTTTCTTGTGCTCACAAGTCCAAAGAGAGCAAATTGGTAAGAATTGACTTGGGCCTGTCTGGGAGATTTATAAAAGAGGGACTCATGCAGTGCAAAAACTAGGTGTTGTTTATTTCCCCTGTTCTCCAGAAGAAAGGGATCTTGTATTTTCAATGAACCACTACAGTAAAGCTTTCAAGTTTAAGACGTACTGCTGATTAGGATTTTATTTCCACACCACATTAGAGTGCTTGCTAACTCTCCTACAGGTGATGTAGACTAGTGTCTACAGCCCACTTCCCTGTCACCGGAGCTCCATTTACCTGTGCCTTAGAGCTTCAGTAGCCAGAAAACATTTGCGGCATTTTCAGAAACAGGCAGAGTCTGTTCCTTGTTTCTCTCTCCTCTTGGCATTATGTCTGTTCGTTCACAGACCTGGAAGTTCATTCCCCTCTGGGTGTTTCTGATTTACTCAGTCACTCTTTTATAAAGCTAACCCAGACCAGCTGTTCCTGGTACTTGTAATTAGCCCCAGCTGTAGGAAGTGAGCAAAACCAATTAACAGAAGTTCCTCGTTTCCTTGCTTGTCCATCCTCATTACACTGTTTGCTGTACTAGAGTCTGAGTCTTTTTAACCCCATTTTTTGTGTATTTACACTTTCTTTAGACCTTCTTGTGCAGAGTATATTCACCTGTCACAAGTAAGAAAATATACAAAATGGCCATTACAGTCCTATCTTCCTTGTATACTTTATCTTGATTTTAATCCTTTATGGCCAACATTATATATCAAAAATGCCCACTCTCTTCATAAAACAACGTATCAGAAGTTTGCACAGCTAGGAAGCTTCAGTGTCCACTCATCCACTCCTAAGAAACCACGTCCACTGTGTCTCACCTGCACAATACTGAAAAAAATGTTATTTAACAAGATATCATTAAGCTTATCTCATATTAAAGAAGTAATCTACCTCAAAGAAATCTATTACAGCTCCTTGTCTCACATTCCAAGTACGTATATAGCAGATGCATTAGAAGAATATAGGTAACCATCTTATCCAATCCAGAAATTACAGAGCTTACAGAGGCCTAGTTGGTTCTGTCATCTTTAGACAGTATCTAAGTAAGCTCTTGTAAATTTAGTGTGAAATCAAATAAAATGCAAGAAATGTGCATTTATTAGCGCTCCTTTGGTTTGTTTGCATGTCTTAAAAATTTTAGTGTGGGCTAAATTGATTTAAAAGTATTTATAGTCTGCACTACACCCTAGGCAGATAATATGAAGATATATAAATATAATATAACAAAAAACAAAAACATAACATGCCTAGGATACCCCTGAACCTGCTAAATTGCTAATACTCAAGAAAGATCTGAGAAAAATTACAGATGTACTAATTCATACAAACAACTGCAGGACTGTTGAAATAGATATGCCTTCAGTTGTTTTCAAAACACCAAAATGTCCGAAATGCAATGCAGTTCGGCAGGCAGGGCATTCCAAATACTTGGAGCAGCCATAGAAAAAATTATATTATGAAACACCTGAAAGTGAATCTGCCAGAAGGATGGAACATCTAATAATAATGTACCCCGCGATCGTAAAGCCCGAGTAAGGCAATAAACCTTCAAAAAAGCTGATAAACTAAGTGGCACTTGATGATCAAGAAATTTGAACACTAACATGATGACTTTAGATAGAATTCTAAATTTAATGGGTAATCAGCGTAATTTATACGTCAAAAGAGCTGTGTTCAAAAATCAACTGCCAGTAAGAAGACATGCCACAGCATTCTGTACAGACTGTAAAGGTCAAAGAGCAAATGACGGAAGGCCAAGGAACAAACAATTACAATAATCAAGGGGGAATAAATCCAAATTTTGAAACACAGTACACACATTTTCAGCTGAGAAATGTGGTTTAAATTTTCGAAGTAAATGCAGTTTAAAGAAGGCAGTCTTTGTAAGTTTGGGCCTGATTCTGTCCCGCACGTACATCTCCATGGTACGTCCGTGCTGACCCAGAAGTACAAAGGAGATGGCAATTCTGATCCTGCAAGGGGATCAGAATCTCGAACAGGCATGTATGTGCACGCCGAGACTGCAATTCAGTCCTGGCCTGCTCATACAGCCACAGCCCGGCTAACTCAGCCAGGGCTTTTGAATGGAGCCACAGTGCTATGGCATCATGTTGCCATGGCACCATGGCTCCATTTAAAAGCTGAGATGCCGGCTGCCTTCAAACAGTGTTAATTCCCCACAGCACGACCCCCAATCTGGCCTCCTAAGGCCAGGATCGGGCTGTGGGGAATTAGCTCTGTCCTCCTATCCCCTTCTGCGCCCCAGGCCACTTAAAAAACACGACCAGGGGAGTTATTCCACCTCAGAGGTGGAATAACTTCCCTGGTTATTTCGCCGGCCCTTGACATACAAGGGCCGACATTAGAATCGCCCTGTATGTCCAGGGCCGGTGACCCCCCACTTCCCACCCACTCTCTGCCCCCAGGCCGCCTCTCCCCCACCCGCCAACTAACTTTCCCGCCCAACTGGCGGGAAAGTTAGTTGGGGCATGCAGCCGGCACGAATAGCAGGGATGGATGTCCCAATGGGACGTCCATCCCTGCCATTTGTGTCTCAGAATAACCCCCTTTTGTATATGCCTTTGCATATTAAATTGGGTATCAAGTACAACTCCCAAGTCATGAGCTTGAAAACCCACTAATAATAAATAATCCCCAGTTTTCATGGTCAATGAAACTGGGTCTGGACAAAACTGGGTCAGGACAAAACAAAATTTCACTTATGTTAACGTTCAATGCCAACCTATTATATGTCATCCAAGATTTCATTCTACTATTGCACAACTTGGTATACTCCATGCATCATCCAAGAAGGAGGAACCACAAATTGAACATCATCTGCATAAACCCGGTACATGACATCCAATCCATTAAAGATTTTAAAAATGGGAGCAGTACAAGTATTAATCAGAATAGGAGACAGGGAAGACCCTGCGTCACACCAGCAGAAATAGGCTGCCAAGAGGAATGCTATCCTGCAGATCTAACCTGAAATTGTCGATTGAACAAAAAATATGAAAACTATGAACAAACTGTTTGATCAAGACCAATCTTATGCAATCTCACCAATAACAAAGAATGGTCAATTGTGTCAAAGGCTGCAGAAGTATCCAACAAAACTAACAGATAAGATTTTTCCTGATCAAATCCAGGAAGAAAAACATCCATCAATGATAAATGCAAGGTTTCAGTATCATGATGGCAAAACCCATACTGAAAAGTAGTAAGCACATTCTAGCTATCAGTATAGTACTGAAGCTGTCGTAGGACGATCTCCAACACCTTTGCCAAAAAAGGTAAGGAGGAGATAGTACGATAATTCGATGGATCATCCTTATTCAAAGAAGATTTTTTTTCAGTAAAGGATAAAACAAAGCTCTTTTTAGAACATCTAGAACAGAACCATATGTTAACAAACTCTTCACAAAAGCTGTAATTGACTTACTCAAAGAATCTTTCAAGGACGTGAAGGGACTAAGAATATGAGCTAGAACTAGCAACATTATGAATTATGATCACAGCTTTGAGTGGAGACTGTACCTGATTAAAAGCAAATGGTTGCCCTTGACTAGAATATGGGCCATATATTATAGATAAGTTTAGGATAGATGCCTGAATGCCTAGGAGGTCCTGCTGTGGAATTTATGTAGATGAATTGCCAGTTTCTGAAAGATCAGGGTTGACACAGAACAAAGGATGCTGCGATTTGTGAAGGGAGGCTGTTTTTCCCTTTGACGATTTCACTTGCCTGTGTCAACCTGTAATCCCTAATAAAAGGGCCAGCTGAGGTACTGAGGTTTGAAGCAGACAGGGAAGCTGCCAGTTATCAGAGTCCTTCTGACTTCCTCTTTGGCCTGAGATGGCGTAAGACTGAGTTTAAAGTGTCTGTGTTTTTTCTTTGTGATTAACAACCATACCTTCTGCCCCGCCATACGAAGAACCCAACAGATACAAGAAGGTGTGGAAGTTTCTTGAGGTAACCCCTGGGAGTCATAAGTCTTCAGTCCTGGTGTCAGGACTCAAATGATCCTGGACAGAATAAATCGTTGACCTAGTGTCGGATGCATTCGTGATGATAAATATTATAAATGCCTGTTTGAGATTGTTAAATCCTGTGTGGATATTACATTCTGTGTGGCTTTCAGTGCTCATAAAAATCTATGTAGCAACCTGCGTTAGAAATTTGTGTGCACAGAAAAAATGGGTAGCCTAAGTTGTAAAAAGCATAAAAAAATGACACATTAAATGGTTGGCAGGAAACTGCTGAACAGTTAGCAGGCAACCAGAGAGTATGTCCGGCTAATGAACTTAAAAAAAAGAAAAAAAAGAGGTGGTGCTGAAGCTCTGTGTTTCATGGGATTCTTGCATTCCATGACATCACAGAATCCCAGACTGCAATTCCTCCTTGGAGGGACATTTGCTTTAGATCAGTTATCTGAAATATCAGCTGTCTCTTGATAATACAGCCCAGTCCTATGCAAGCCCCGAATAGGTTGTGCTGGGCTGGTAAGTAGGCATGGCAAAAGAAAAAAGAAACAGGGAGAAAGAAACCCTGGTTCAGAGTTTAAAAGAACCGATTTTTCTCTTGTAAGGCAATTCTATAAAAAAAGAACAATGATTGTAGTAGTATAAGTGTGCCGACTGCCCCACCCTCATATTAGGAGGAATTTGAGGGTACAGTTTGTGCTATGGGTGAAAGAGCATGCTCCCCCATCCTCAGAAAGGGTGATGAGCAAGAGAAAAGTGGTTTGCAGTGTTTAACTTCAAAACAGAAGGAGTTGGTAAGTGAGAAAAATATTCTGAAACAAAAAAGAGAGATTAGCAGGTCGATTAGGATATGAGGCTAAATTATTATTGAAGGATCGTGCTGCTTCAGAGTTGAAGGAGGATGTGAAATCAATGACTAAGACATTAAGATGGAAGGAAGTAGAGCTGGAACAGGCTCTGGAGAAACTCTCCAGCCTCATAGACGATTGCAATGATGATGCTGTGACTTATCAGCACTGTCGTCCAGCTGAACAGACATTAGAGAGAGCGAATAAGGAGAAGATGAGGGACACATACGACCCCTTATAACCGATGTACAAAGGTCTTTAGATCAGTTAAGAAAAAACTAGAGGATATAAGGGAGAAAACAAAAGTCTAAACCCCACCGATAGTTTGGGCCCAATATTTATCACTCAAACTCAGTTGTGGTGGACTGAGTATTAGTCCTGGGGCTAATCATGTTTCAGATCTGGGGAATCTGACTGCTTTTTTTGAGTCATCTATGGAAGTCATCATGGAAAGGACTACCCTGGTAGCCTGTTTTGCATTTGAGTTGGACAGGAACACTATCTTGAGGCTATTCTTTCAAAATATGTCACTACTTTCCTAGGCTCTAAGATGTATGTATTTCCTAATGTATCTAGAGATATAGAAAAGAAGCACCAAGTTTTTACTCTAAAGAGCAGGGCCCTAAAACTCGGTGCTTCAATGACGTTATTATTTCCTTCTAAATGTTTGATTTGCTGGCAGGGTAACAATTTGTATTCTTTGAGCCTGAACTATTTCTTCAGTTTTTGTCTACTAGGAAGTGAGCTTGTGCTCAGGTGGTTTCCCTCAAGGAGGACACTAGTTAGGACTGGCTGAGTATGTATTTGTTGAGTAACTGCTGTTTGATTTAGTTTTATTTGATATACCACCTATGGTGAGGAGCAGGAAGTTACATTCAGGTACTATATACATTTCCCTGTCCCTAAAAGGCTCACAATCTAAAATTGTACCTGAGGCAAGGGAGAGTTAAGTGGCTTGCTCAAGTCCACAAGGAGTGCCAGTGGAACTGAAGCCCCAGTCCCTCTGGCCCAAGGCTGTTGTCCCTCAGTGGGACTTGAACCTGGGTTCCTCTAGAATGAGAATACTGCCCCAACCACTAGGCCACTCCTCCCTATTTTGGTGCACTAGCACCCTTTTTTAAAAAATATTTTCCTGTTCCTGCCTCACTTGTGGTTAATATGTGGTCTATGTTATATGGTGATTTAGTATGTTATAATTATTTCCTGGATTATTTTTCCAATTTACCTATCATTCAATGATTGTTAGATGTAAAGTTGTTGAAATTGCATAAATAAAAAATATTTAAAAAAAAGTTTGAGGAGGCGGAGCCAGCAAGGAATCAACATGGCCGAGTAAGGGATTCTCTCCTGCAGACCCTGTCAATTAATCCTGTGTTTCAGCATCAGAAAGGGCAACGGTGTTAGTGGAGGTTGGTCCGCGGTCACTAAGCATGTCTTGCAGCAAGCAAACCCGGTTGGATTTTGTGAACATGCCGGGAACCGGCTCCAAAAGGTCTAAAACAGACCCGTTGTCTCCACAGAAGATGGCGCCACAACCAGAGCCTACTGAGGGCATGCAGATAATTCTACAAGAGATCTGCGCCGCGTTGACTTGAATGGGGAGTCTCTAGTTGGAATTGAGAGAAATTAGGACACAAATGCAATCTTTCTCAACTAGAGTGGAGAAATCGGAAGCGATTGTTGCGGCCCACGATTGTTGCGGCCTTCTATTAAAATCTCACAGAGAGTGGAGTGGCTGGAACATAATTTGGAGGACATGAACAACAGAGCACAGCGAAATAACATCCGTATAGTCGGATTACCGGAGGGCATGAAAGGAAAGGATCCGATTGCCTTCCTGGAAACTCTGATTCCAAAACTGCTCAATCTTAACTTTACTCAGCCATTGGAGATAGAGAGGGTGCATCGTATTCCGACACTACTCAAGCCACAAGCCAAGATGCCCCAGCCAATGATTATTTATGTACTACGGCACCAACAAGTGGTACAAATCATGGCGACGGCTAGATCAACTTCTCCCCTTCAGTTCAAAGGTCACAAGATTGCCTTCTATCCTGATTTCAGTAAGATCACAGTCGACAAAAGAAAACAATTTCTCTCCTTCAGAACAAGGCTCCAGCATCTTCAGGCAAAATATGGTCTTTTTTATCCAGCTCGCTTCATAGTCACTTTAAACAACACTACCAAGACTTTTGAAGATCAGGCTGTGCTACAGCTATTCGTAGAAGAGCATGAAGCACTGTTAATGCATCAAAATTAACGTTTGACCTCTCAAAGTACAGCTGAACTCTTCAGTTAGAGCCGCGGCAACATCTTGGATGAACATAGTGCGTGGGAGCTCCCTTCCCCTTAATCAGGGTCCTGAGAGTGCAATTGGAATAATCCACATTTAGGAACTGTACCCCTTCTGCTGACCATCTATGTTACCTCTCCCTTATGTCTTCATTATTCCTCGTGGGACTTATCTATTTGACTGTGGGTTCACCACCCTGGGGTAAGAAGGCTTAGCTTAGGGGTGGGGGGAGAGGAAAGAGATTAAAAAAAAGTGTTTTTAGTTTGAGGGTCCAGGCTGCGCTATGTTTGATATACTTGCTGCCTCACCCAATGAAACATTTTTTTAGTTCTTTTAGTATTGGGGAGGTTGGTCGGTTCTCTGAGGACGGAGGTAGGTTGTCTCTAGTTTATCTACACCTAGCAGGCTGTTGTAGATACTCCCTCATTAGACCATTACATTTCATGGGTTGAAGATACTTTCTCTGAATGTCAAAGGCATTAAGTCCCCGGTAAAAAGGAAAATAATTTTGGCATATTGTAAAAATCAGCAAGCTGATCTGATCCTTCTTCAAGAAACCCATTTATCTCTAGCTGAGACTAATAAGCTGGAGGACAGTCATTTTTTAGTAATTGGCTCCTCCCCTGCGGCCCATAAAAGAAATGGAGTAGTTGTCCTGGCACGCAAAGCTTTAGAGCTTAAAGTTGAGAGTACTAGCACTAATGTACATGGGAGGTGGGTGAAGTCTTCCATTTTACTAGGTAAGAGCAAATTAGCAATTTTTAATGTTTACACTCCCAATATTGATGATCCCATATTTTTTTAAAAACCTAGCTGGCGTCTTACATGATGATACTTTGTGTCCAGTTGTTATGGGGTGGGGGGGGGGGACTTCAATCTGGTAATGGAGTCATTACTAGACCAAAATCCTGGCAGAGTAGAGAAATCCCCCAGAGCGGGAATTGCACTTAGAGCCCTAATAGAAGCGAATGGCCTGGTAGATATTTGGAGATTACTCCATCCCACCGAAAAAGAATATACTTTCTTTTCCCCTCCACATAACTTCCTCTCACGTATTGATTTTTTTCTAATTTCCAGATCTCTAGTGTCGGAAGTCTGTGATGCTGAAATCCTGAGCTTGCACATTTCAGACCATGTAGCTATCACCTTAAAAATTGCACTATCAAATGTAGCCAAATCCAGTGCAGCCTGGTTTTTTAATAGATCCTGGTTGGCAGATGCCTCCTTTCAGGATGAAATGAGCCAATATTAAGAATTACTTTAGTATAAACAAGTTAGGGGATTCAGCAAGCTGGGCTTGGTGGAAAGCCTTCAAGGCCTCCCTCCGTGCATCAATAACCAATTTTAGTATTAAGGAAAATAGAAGGAGGCAGGCTCGATTAAATGATTTAGATAACCAGATTAAAGCTGGGGAGCGGTTATGGATTAAACAGCCGGAACCCAGTGTTCTCCTGAAACTCCAATGACTAAGATACCAATACAATGAACTCTTAAGTTCAGAAGTGGAACACATAATGCTTAAGCAATTATCTCAATACCATATGGAACAAAATAAATCGGGTAAGCTCCTTGCGAGAGTCTTAAAAGGGAGACAAGAAAGATCATGACTCACCTCTATTTTAGATGATAACCAGGCTAGGTTAACTAGTAATGAACAAATTCTAGAAGAGTTTTCTAGATATTATGGTAACTTCTATGCTTCAGAAATAGAACCAGATATCGTAGCTTCTAATGATTTTTTGGGTGAGTTAGAGCAACCCAAGTTAGGGTCACAGCAGGCTAAGGAACTAGACAAGCCTTTGACCTGTGGAAAGCTGTGTAAGGTCATTTCTTCCATGTCCTCTGGGAAAGCAGTAAGCCCGGACGGGCTGCCCGCAGAATTTTATAAAGTGCTTAGCGAGGAGCTGACCCCGTTCCTATTGATCTATTTTGAAGAACTCTTGGGAGCACAGGGACAAACGGGAAGCTTCTCAGAAACCACGATAGTAGTCTTGGAGAAGCCAGGAAGGGACCCGACTCGAGTTACAAATTATAGACCAATCTCCTTACTGAATTCCAATTATAAAATTTACACGAGTGTTCTAGCAAACAGATTGTCTAGAGTTATAAAGGATCTGATTCATCCCGATCAATGCGGCTTTATCCCGGGTAGATTGACCTCCGACAATGCCAGATTGCTGTGTAACCTGATAGAGAGGGTGGGGGCCATGGACGCCCCTTATGTGGGCATCTCGCTCGATGCAGAAAAGGCATTTGTTAGATTAGAATGGCCTTTTCTGTTCCGAGTTCTAGAATGGTTTGGGTTTGGCTCGGGTTTTATAAATAAAGTCCGAGTGTTGTATTCGAGAACACGAGCTTGCATTTTTGCCAGGGGTATCTTATCTCGTCCCTTTTCTCTTCATAGAGGCACCCGCCAAGGTTGTCCTCTTTCTCCGTTGTTTTTCAATCTGGCATTGGAACCTCTAGCTCTTGCTATTAGACAAAATGTTGATATTAGTGGGTTTGTATTAAGTGATCTCCATGTGAAGTTATCCACGTACACTGATGACCTCCTCCTATTTACTCAACCATCTGCGGTCCCTGCAATTCTTGAGTTGATTGAGTCTTATTCAAATCTCTCGGGATACAAAATAAATTGGATGAAATCGGTGGCCTTTCCATTAAATAACCTCATTGTTGCAGAGTCTATGACGGCTTACCCATTTCGGTGGGAGGCCGGCAGCGTCAAGTATTTGGAAGTTCAGTATGAGACTTCTCTTGACCAAACCATCCAAAATAATATAGAAGAGTTATTAAACATGATACATAAATGATCCTTTACTTGGTCTCCTTTACACCTCACATGGTGTGGAAGACTAGAAGCCATCAAAATGACTCTTGCGCCAAGAATCAATTATGTCCTTGGAATGTTGCTTTTCGAGCTCCCTTCTGGGATATATACATCTTTGGAAAGAAGCTTAACTAATTTCCTGTTGAATGGCATGCTGAAAAGCAAGCTGAAATCTTCCAAGGAGGCAGGAGGTGTCCAATTCCCAGACTTCCGCTGGTATCATCAGGCTCTCTTATTAAAGCAGGGTGCACTGTGGCTAGATACCAAGGGTTCCGACCATTATCCAACTTGGCTTGAAGTGGAACGCCGATAGTTGCTCTTTGCCCCCTGTCCCTTCTCTTAGGAATGAAACATCCTCTATGGGCTCCCGTTGGGAAAGTTATTCTAGCTACACAAGATGCTTTTTTGACTCTGGCACAGATTGCTAGTAAGGACAATTTACCTTCCACACATATGCCACTTTGGTGGAATCCGTTGTTCAAAATTAAAGGAAAGAAGTTTGCATGGAAAAGATGACAAGAATGTGGTATTGGACCTCGGGTCAACTAGTGGGAGATAAAGACTGGAAAGATTTATCCACTCTTCATGCAGAATTTATGCTTCTAGGGGCTTGCTACCTTCAATGGCTGCAACTCAAACATAGTGTGGTGGCGTCTAGTATTGATGTAATTAGGCTGGCAGGCGAGGGAATGTTGTTGAAAAACATTAAAGACGTAGCAACAAAGTCAGGTGCTGCCTCAATCTTTTATGCTTATCTTAGAGATCATGCCCTGCACAAATTGTCAAAAGTTTGGGACTCCGACCTATCCTGTTTGATCTCTCCCACAGCGTGGAAAGCTGTATGGGGTCAGATTACCAGGGTCTCCACGTCAGCTGCGATTACACAATCGTTATATTTTTTCATGCACCGTGCGTTTATTACCCCTGTCAAATTGGCTAAATGGGACAGTACATTTCAGGGTAAATGTTGGTCATGTCAGGAAGGCAGGGGTACCTTTGTACATATGTTTTTCGAATGCCCTTACGTTCAGAGATTTTGGAATCATATCTGGGTTAGAGTGCAGGAAATTTTAAACCTAACACTTCACATTTCCTGGAACATTTTTGTAACCCTAAGATCACTAGCTGTCTGCCAAGACCTGTCCTACGAAAAAGCTTTTCTGCTAAATTTTATGGTAGCCATCGCACTGAATGTCATTTTAGCAAACTGGAAAAACTTTCAATCATTGTCCGAAGAACTTTGGTGGAATTTGGTTTGTCAATTTGCCAAATATGAAAAACTGTACAGCAAACTACTGTATTCTGGTAAAGCCGGTTTAATCTTAAAGAAATGGTCTCTTTTGGATGATTATACAGCTCGTGCTAAAACATCAATAGGGGAACACCAATTCGGTAATACATATGCCTTTAATAGATCCCCTTAACTCCGTGAGTGTTTTTTTGGGAAAGCTACGGATGACAGTCTGTAGGTGTCTAAAGATGCTATATTAGTCTGCCTCAGAGAACCGGGGTGGGGGGGGGGAGGGTTTGGGGTTGTTTTATTTTATTGTTGTATGTTTTGTTGTTGCTATTTTGATGTGCTTTCTTCAAAATTAAAATAAACATTAAAATAAAAGACGTCACAGAGCATAGGGAAAAGTTGTTAAAATCCATGAGAGGGCATTTTCAAACTAAACCTGATCAAATTACTCTCTTTAAAGCAAGAAAGGGTGAAACTGTTTCTCAGTTTCACACTCGGTGTTGGCTGTAATTTAAAGAATTTTCCACTGACCAAGACATGAAGAGATTTGCTTCTATTTTTATGAATGGCATTTTGCCTGAGCTTTGGGATATTGAGAATGTTCTCCTGGGGTGGTTCACTAAAACACCAGAGGAGACTTTAGAATCTGCCATAGATGCTGAGCAGAGTATCCTGCAGGATAAAGAAACTGCGACCCCCCCCCCCCCCGAAAAGCAG
The DNA here is from genome assembly GCA_033557465.1 of Ichthyophis bannanicus. Taxonomy (NCBI): domain Eukaryota; kingdom Metazoa; phylum Chordata; class Amphibia; order Gymnophiona; family Ichthyophiidae; genus Ichthyophis; species Ichthyophis bannanicus. The sequence continues at coordinate 603,983,758 of CM066035.1, read as the reverse complement.
AAACAGAAACGTCTAAATTTTCAGATTGCTTCCCTAGGGTCTTCACGAGTGGGAGTCCAGCAAGGAGGCTGAGGCTGAGGATATCAGCTGGCTCGACACAGTGGCCATAGTCTGCTCCACAGGGATCCTGATGTATGGCAGCACATGTGCTAAAGCTGTGGACAGACTGGACGTATGATCAGACTGCCCTTGCTCTGCCGACTGCCGTCAACGAGTGGCAGAAATGGAACCCTTACTACCCCTGGTGTCACTCCTTTACTTGATAAATGTCCCCCTTATACTGACCCCAAGTACCTTGTTACTCTTAATTCTGTTCTGTCTTTTGGTGACCACATCAGTTCTGTAGTGGAACTGGAACCCTCTGACTTGGCGCTCCACAGTCCCTCTGACTTGTAGTGGAGCTGGAACCCTCTGACTTGGCGCTCCACAGTTCACCCTTATGACCCAGTACTACCTTAAGGAGGAGACTGAGGACTTTGCTTGTGACTGACTATGTCCTCTTCTTACTGCTAAAACCAAAGGTGAGCTAGTTGCCAGCACTGGAGGTTGCCGCGTCATTTTTCTTCTGGACACCAGCGCATCTTTGTCTGCCTTATCCTTGAAAGACTTGCCTGCTGTCTACTACCAAGAGCCGCCTACTGCACCCCAGGTACTGTGTGAAGGCATCAAAGGTATGACTGTAATGTATCATAACATTTCCTCTGTACCTTTTACTATTGCTTGACGACAATATAAAATGGACTTTCTAGAGGGGGATCGACTCCACGTCAGCCTTTAGGGAGAGATTTTCTCTCAGCCCATAAGGCTATTCTAACATGCAATACCGATAAGGTACTGTAAGTTGTCACTTGCTTACATAAGAACATAAGAACATAAGATATGCCATACTGGGTCAGACCAAGGTCCATCAAGCCCAGTATCCTGTTTCCAACAGTGGCCAATCTAGTTCATATGTACCTAGCAGTTTCCCCAAAAGACACAGATTCCACAATGCTTGTACTGGGTCAAGAATTGATATCCTGGGTCCCTCCTTAATAATGGTTTATGGACCTTTCCTCCAGGAACTTGTCCAAACCTTTTTTTAAACCCAGTTACACTAACAGCCTTTACTACATCCTTTGGTAATGAATTCCAGAGTTTGATTACACGTTGAGTGAAAAAATATTTTCTTTTATTAGCCTTAAATACTTTACCCTGTACCTTCATTGCATGTCCCCTAGTCTTTCTATATTCTGATAATGTAAACAATCAATCTACATTTACTTGTTCCACTCCGTTCATTAATTTATAGACTTCTATCATATCTCCCCTCAGCCGTCTCTTTTCCAGGTTAAAGAGCCCTAACCTTTTTAGCCTTTCTTCATAGGAGTATCCTTCCATCCCCTTTACAATTTTGGTGGCTCTTCTCTGAACCTTTTCTAATAACGCTATATCCCTTTTAAGATACGGCGACCAGAACTGCACACAATATTCAAGGTGCGGTCTCACCATGGAATGATATAGAGGCATTATAATATCTTTTTGTTGTTCTTCCCTAGGTACATAACTTTGCACTTGTCCACATTAAATTTAATCTGCCATTTTGATGCCCAGTCTTCCAATTTATCAAGATCCTCTTGCAATTTTCCACAATCCTCTTGGGTTTTAACAACTTTAAATAGTTTTGTGTCATCTGCAAATTTGATAACCTCACTTGTTATTCCCTTTTCCAGGTCATTTATGAATATGTCAAAAAGCAGCGGATCCAGCACAGATCCCTGGGGTACACCACTATTCACCTTTCTCCATTGGGAAAATTGGCCATTTAGCCCTACCCTCTGCTTTCTATCTTTTAACCATTTCCTGATCCACCATAGTAGACTGCCTCCTATCCCATGACTCTTTAGTTTTGCCAAAAGTCTCTGATGAGGGACCTTGTCAAAGGCTTTCTGAAAGTCCAGATACATTATATCAACTGACTCACCTTTGTCCATCTGTTTATTCACACCTTCAAAAAGCGTAACAGATTAGTAAGACAAGATCTTCCTTTTCTAAAGCCATGTTGACTGTCTCCCATTAGGCTATGACTATCTACATGCTGAGTAATTTTATTCTTTATGATGGTTTCTACCATTTTTCCCGGTACTGACGTGAGGCTCACCAGTCTGTAGTTTCCCGGATCACCCCTGGAACCCTTTTTAAAAATTGGTGTTACATTGGTGATCCTCCAATCTTCAGGTGTTAGAGATAATTTTAATGATAGTTCACAGATTACTAATAGCAGATCTGCAATCTCATATTTCAGTTCTTTCAACACCCTTGGATGTATACCATCCGGCCCAGGTGATTTGCTACTCTTCACTTTATCTAATAGTTATAAGAACATAAGATATGCCATACTGGGTCAGACCAAGGTCCATCAAGCCCAGTATTCTGTTTCCAACAGTGGCCAATCTAGGTCATACGTACCTAGCAGTTTCCCCAAATATCGATACATCTTCCCGATGTATCGATATTTCCTTCAATTCTTCCGCACCTTTAAATACCACTTCAGTCATGGGTAGCATCCCTACATCTTCCTCAGTAAAGATCGAAGCAAAGAATTCATTCAGTCTCTCTGCTATCGCCTTGTTGCTTCTTAGTGCTCCTTTAACCACTCTATCATCTAATGGACCAACAGACTTTCTCACAGGTTTTTTGCTATGAATGTACTTGAAAAAGTCTTTGTTTTGCGTTTTTGCTTCCGCAGCAAGCTTCTTCTCAAATTCTCCCTTTGCCTGCGTTATCAACGCCTTGCATTTGACTTGCCAGTGCTTGTGCTGTTTCCAGGTTTCGCCGTTTGGCTCTTTTTTCCATTTCCTGAAAGATGCTTTTTTTGGCAACAACAGCCTCTCTGACCTCACCTTTGAACCATGCTGGCAGTTTTTTGGACTTCATTCTACTTTTCTTAAAGCGTGGAATACAGCTGGTCTGGGCTTCCAAAATAGTATTTTTCAACAACACCCAAGCTTGATGTAAGTCTTTAACCTTTGCAACTGTTCCTCTTAGTTTTTTCTTAACTGTTTTCCTCATGTTATCATAGTCTCCCTTTTGAAAGTTAAAAGGTAGTACTGTGGATTTCCTTACTAACCCTCCTCCACTAATTTATTTCATCTAGGAACTTTATCTCCCTAGCATGTCCTGCCGTGACACTGACCCAGTCGATACTGGGGTAATTGAAATCACCCATTATTATTACTGTGTGGTAAGTTTTGTTAGCTTCCTTGATTTCTTTGAGCATTTCATCATCCATTTGTTCATTCTGGCCAGGCAGTCAATAGTAAACCCCCACTGCTATTGCCTTCCCCTTTTTGCATGGAATTTCAATCCATAGTGATTCTATAGCAAATTTTGTTTCCTGCAAAACTTTAATCCTTTCTAACTCAATGCCCTCTCTAACATAGAGCGCAACCCCTCCACCAATTTAATCATCTCTATCATTACAATATAGTTTGTACCCAGGTATCACAGTGTCCCACTGGTTGTCCTCCTTCTACCATGTCTCTGATATTCCAATCATATCTAACCTTTCATTTAGTGCTTTATATTCTAACTCTCCCATCTTATTTTTTAGACTTCTAGCATTTGCATACAAACATTTTAGAGACCGTATTTTATTCATATTAATTTTGCTATTGGTAGACATGGGTAATTTGGGATCTTTAAGCTCTGTCTGCTCCATAATTGAGGGCATTTGGGCTACTTTACTCTTTTTTGGAACCTCTCTGCTTTTGGTAGTATCTTTCAAGGATACATTCTTCTGAACCATGCACCCTTTGGTGACTGTCGGCTTTCCCCTATTATCTAGTTTAAAAGCTGCTCTTTCTCCTTTTTAAAGGTTAATTTATTTATTTTATTTATTTATAGTCTCTTATATACCGCACTATTCAGCATCAGCGCGGTTTACAATAAACAAGGAGTTACACAATTCAACGGTACTTTGTGTTTACAGAAAAAACAGGAAATACAACTTGGATAACAAGGTAATTAATGAATATAACAGACATGATCTCATCCTGGCTTCAGTATTGTGTATGGGAGGTCTGTGGGGTGTCTGTATTGAATTTGTATGTTTGGAAGGTCTGTGGGTAGGTTGTGTTATCTGGATTGTTTAATGGATAAGACAAGAGGAAGAGGTAGTGTTTCAAAGCTTTTCGAAACTGCAAAAGGTCTGGTATTGATCGGATGTTTTGAGGAAGGCTGTTCCAACACCTTGGTGCACAGAAAAAGAAAGCCCTGTCAGTAGTAGTTTTGGTGTATTGTATTATTGATTTAGGGACTAACAGAGAATTGAGTGATACTGACCTTCTATCCCTATTGAGGGGTGTTGTTTGGATCATATCTGATAATGATGCAGATGAGAGCTCTTTGATGGCTTTGAATGTAATTAGTAAAGTTTTGAAATTGAGTCTATTTCGCATCGGGAGCCAATGAAGATGTTTTAGAATAGGTGAAATATGTTCTTTCCGGGATGCTCCATGAAGGACTCTTGCTGCAGCATTCATTGCCAATTGAAGTGGATGTAATGTGGCTTGAGGGAGACCTTGTAATATTGAGTTCGCATAATCAAAATGAGGTATGATTAGCGCCTGATAGATGGTTCTAAAATCGTCTGGCTCTAGCAAGGATCGTAGATGTCTAAGGGAACGTATTTTGTGACAGCAGCCTGGTTCCATCCCAGTTAAGGTGAAGCCCATCCCTTCGGAAGAGCCCCTCCTTTCCCCAGAATGTTCCTCAGTTTCTAACAAATCCAAAACCCTCATCTCTGCACCTTTGTCTCATCCATGCATTGAGACTCCGGAGCTCTGCCTGCCTTTTGGGTCCTGCGTGTGGAACGGGAAGCATTTCAGAGAATGCTACCCTGGAAGTTCTGGATTTCAGCTTCCTACCTAAAAGCCTAAATTTAGCCTCCAGAACCTCCCTACCACATTTTCCTATATCATTGTCATTGTCTACAAAAGCAGAACACTGAGTCATCTGAGTCATCCACTGAACTATCTATTTTGCCTGATGAACTCTGGCGACACTGGAGAATGATGTGGGCCTGTTGAACTCCCAGCTATTAAAATACTTTTGTAACCCTGTGCCCCATTGCCCCATGTTAAGCAATACCCACTACCAGAAGCTTCAATTTTAGGTATTTTCCCGGTTATTCAGAATCTGTTGAATTAAGGAGTAGTTGTCCCTATATCCTCTCCTTGTAATACCCCATCCTACCAGTCTTGAAGGCCGATGGGAAGTCTCATAGATTTGTTCAAGACCTCCAGACAGTAAATCAGGTAGTGCAGCTGATATTTCCCTTGGTCCTGTATCCACATGATATTTGAACTCAAATCCCATCCACAGTAAAGTTCTTTTCTGTCAGACTTAAGCTACGCCTTTTTCTCCCTGCTGCTCCACTCTTCTTCAAGATTCTTATTTGCATTTATGTTTGAAGGTCAGCAATAAATCTGGACCACATTTTCCAAAGATTACACCGAAAGTCCTGCTTATTTTTCACAGGCCTTGAAGCATTCTTTACAGGGAGTAAATTTGGAAGGAGGTTCTGTTTTGATACAATATGTTGATGACCTTTCAATATGTTCTGATGATCATGATGTACGTGTAAAAGACAACTTGATATTGTTAAAGACACTCTTTTGTTTGGGACTCAAGGTCAATAGGACCAAATTGCATTTCACATTACAAGAATTACTTTTTCTTGGGGTTAGACTGACCCCTACAGGACTCCAACTTACTGCTCAGAGTTCAGACAATACTTGCTTTGTCTTTCCCTTTTACTGTTCCTTCGATACATAGATTCCTAGGCTTATTGGTGTTTTGTGACTAATGGATTCTTTTTTTGCTTTCCTGGCACAGCCATTGTATGCTCTTCTAGGCAGGGTTGACCCATTGGGTTTGATTGTATCTACTGAGGAGCAATATGAAGCCTTTATGTCATTGAAATCCTCTTTGCTTCCTACTCCCTGCTTGGCTTTTCCTTTGCTTCCTACTCCCTGCTTGGCTTTTCCTTGAGCTTCCTTTTCATGTGTACATCTCTACTACTGTCACTTCAGCCACTTGTGTATTGACTTAGAGATATGAAGTCCAGTGGTATGAAGCCCCTTGGTTATTTTTCCCAAACCTTTCATTCTGTCACTGCTGGTTTACCTTTTTGTTAACCGGCTCTATGCTTCTGTTTTTTGCTTTAGAAACAACATCCTTCCTAACATTGCTCCTTGCTACTCATGTTTATTCCTCTCACTCTGTGGCTCGTTTACTGAACCTTGCAAGAACTCAGCCACTTTCCTCATCTCGTCTCTTTTTGTATGATTTGGTTATTTCCCAACCCAATGTTATTGTGCATGAGATCTCCCTTCTACAGCCTGCATCCTTGCTTTGTTCTCTGCCTGCACCTGAGGACTTCCAGTATAGTCCAGATCATGATTGTCTTTTACAGTTGTAGAGTCCTCTAAGCCCAAGACAGATCTTTCCCTTGTGCCCTTCTCTGATCCTATGTTATTTTCACAGATGGCCCATCTTCCATAGTGAGGATGACACCATATGTACGGGATATGCAATTACTTTAATGGATACTGTTGTAGAATCAGAATCTTTACCCTTTGCTAGTGCATATCTGGCTGAGGTTGTTGCATTAATACGTGCCTTAGAACTTTCTGCACATATGGTCATTAATGTCTATATCAGCAGTGCTTATGTTCTGGGGATTTTGTGGGACTTTGGAAATATTTGGACTCAGTGGGGGTTCACAATAGCAGCTCAACACCCTATTAAGCATGCTGCATAAGTTCAAAGACTGTTGAAAGCTGTTCTTCTCGCACAAGTGGCAGTCCTGAAGTGCAAAGGACATGATAAAAATATGACTGTTGTAGCACAAGGCAATAACTTTGTGGATTCCATAGCGAGAGAAGCTGCCTTGGGCCCACAGACCTTTGCCTCGCTTCTCCCATTGTTGACACTGCCTACTAGTCATCTGTCCCGACAGTTTTTTCATTAGCATCAATCAACTGCTCCCTATGAAGAAAAAATGAAGTGGTTGTGTCCGACAATGAAGGGCTTTGGAAAAGGGATACCTCATAGTCTGTCCCTCCTCTTTACTGTATCCCAGGGCTATGTTGTTATAATCCAAATTGCATTTATTGGTGAAAGCTGTAGTGGTGATCTGTCCTGCTTGCCTCTCTGCTGACCATTCAGGAACAATGTTGATGACATTTTCTACCTCTTTACCCAAACCACAAGGGCCTTTTTTTTTTTTTACAGATGGACTTTACAGACTCGCCTTGTGCCGGCGGGGGGGGGGGGGGGAAAAACTTAATTGTGCTTATCTGTCTGCATTCAGGGTGGTTTGAAGCCTATCCAACCACTTCTCTGTCAGCAGCAACTGCTATTAAATGTTTATTTTACCAGTTTATTTCAGTAGGGGGCATCCCTTTAGTCCTGTCCTCTAATTAGAGACCATCATTTGTGTCCCAAGTTTGGGAAGGAATTCAGGCCTTTTTGGCATTCAAAGGCAATTACATCCTCCTTGTCATCCACAAACCTCTTGCCGAGAGGAATGGATGACTAGGGCGATAAAAGGCATGCTAAGATCTCTGACCTTGGACTGGGCCAAAGATTGGATTGTTTCGCTCCCCATAGCTCTTGCCATTCAAAATTCACCTCAAAGGACAATAAGCAACCTGACTCCCTATGAAATTGTGACGGAACGCCCTGCTACTTTGCCTGCTCAGGTGTCATTAACTCCTGATCGAATACCAGACCTCCAGTTACTGTGCAGTGATTTCTTGTCTTACTGTAAGAGCCTGTATGATATGTTGTCTTCTGCTCCCTTTGTGCCATTCACTAGATTGGAAGCAATCACTCCCAGTGAACCAATGGACATTAAGCCTGGTGATTGGGTCCTGGTGAAAGACCACCATCCCAAGACTGCCCTGAGTCCGATGTTCATCAGCCCATATCAAGTTCTTCTGGTCTAGAATTGACAGGATCAGTGTTCAGAAGAGGAAAATTTTGGTCTTGATGGAGATATTGGCCTTCTTTCAGAGGCACCATTTGAGTGAGGCAAAGGCTACTGTTGCCTTGCCATTCCTGCTGTGACTTTAGTTGTGGATGCCACCTTCTTCTTCACCAGCGATCCCAGGTATATGAATTTTGGGACCTGCTTGATTTGGATTCCATCGAGGTAAACATTAGCCTATGATTCGTCTGTGGTCATAACTTTGGTCTTGTCCACATTGATTCTTAGGCCATAAGATTGGGTGATGCGGGTGATGTGGTAAAGGATGTTGGTGGCCTCTGCATCCATGTCAGCAAATATTGCACTGTTGTCTGCGAACATCAAGTCGGTCAGGAAGTTATTGACATTGTACTGGACCTCACATCTGTCCTCAAATATTTTCCTCATAATGGCATTGATCATGATATTGAAAAGCAAGAGTGAGGCAACATCTCCCTAACAGACTCCAGTTTGGATAGGAAATTCCTTGGATAGTTCATTTCGTATCTGCACACAGCTGTTTGAGCCATTGTATGATGCTTGGAGAAGTTGGAATACAGTGTATGAAGTATTCTACCAAGTCTTACATCCCACTGACCACAGACTAAATCTCCATACCAACCTCGACCAGTAACAACCAGAATAGTATTATAATAGCACATAGTTCCACAATAAAATATACAAGACACTGCTAAACACAAAAGTCCTCCAGAGTTCTCGCAAAATCCTCGCAAGGAGTGTGCTAAGGAGCTCCTTAGTCACACTCCTTCATCAGCATGATGGAGTAGGCACTCCTACCTCCATCACACCACACCTCTGGCATGGGATCTGGCATTTTCACCCCAGAACACCAGATGACATCACTGGAGGGTGGATCAAGTTCTAATCCAACACGGGATTCAGCAGAACAAACAGGCAGGAAACAGAAACACCCAAACCTTGCAGCCCAGATAGAAAGCAGCTGCAGGCAGATGGAACTTGGTTCACACAAGCAGGCAATACTTGTGTTCCAGTGTGGGTCTCGGAGTTTTCACCCCAGTATCCCTGATGACATCACTGGGGGGTGGGATGAACTGTCTGCTATAGCTGAGAGCAGGAGGGTGAGCTCCTCCCTGCTCCAACGCTTATCCAACAGGCAGACACAGCTGTTGGTTTAAATTTAAAGGGACTCTAGGCACCCAAAGTGGAGCAGTGTGGGACGAACTGACTGCTGCAGCTGAGACGGGCGGGTGAGCTCCTCCCTGCTCCACTGCTCTTTCAACAGGCAGACACAGTTGATTTAAATTTAATGGTATACTAGACGTACCCATGCCTGGTGGGCGCACACCTGAGGCCTCTCCAGAAAGTCCTTAGTTGTGGCCCTTAGAGTGACCTGCAGAGTACAGGAGCAAACCGAGCGGCCTCCAGGTGACTTCTACCACAGCACATTCACCATCATGGTCTAAATGCAGTTCATTTGATTTCAGTTTGAGAAGCATGCGAGGCCCATAGAGTTGTTCTGTCACCAGAGACTCAGCCTACCATACATGGACCTAATTATTTCCCTTCTCATGGCTCTACTTAATCTTCTCCTTTTATTTTTGTCACTCCCTAACCTTCTTTCCTCATACCAACTTCCTCATATCTCCCCTCCTTATTACCCTCTCTCTTCTCTTATCTTTTCCCCAATCGTGTTTTCCTCCCTTTCCTCAGCTCTTGAGCTTCACCTTTTTTCTTCCTTTCATTCATCCCTCTCCCTCCGCTCTTAAAATACCTCATCCTCATTTCCACAATTCTGTCTCCTCTCTGCCTCACACTCTTCTCCTCCTTCTCCTTCTTTCTTCTGATGACATTAATCCTAACCTTCCTTGACTATTCTCTCACTCTAAATCCTCTCTCAACCTTTCTAATCTCATCTATATTCCTCTCCTTTCCCCCTCTCCTCTCCCTTTCTCTTGTGCATTATGGAATGCACATTTCCTTTCTAACAAACTCCCCTTTACTTGTGACCTTTTCATTTCTAAATCCTTCAATCTTCTGGCTCTTACTGTAACTTGGCTCCTTGCTGATGACACTGCTTCAGCTGCTGCCCTCTGTCACGGTGATTACCAATTTTCACACACTCCTCGTGCCACTAGCCATGGTGGTGGTGTTAGGTTTCTGCTTTCTCCTTCTTGACAGTTCCAACCCCTCCTTCTACCTCTATCTCACTCATTTTCCTCCTTTGAAGTCCATTCCATCTGCCTTTTCAATCCATTAACTCTCCAGATAACTGCTATTTATCGACCCCCTGATAAGTCCATCTCTACCTTTCTCAATGACTTTGACTCCTAACTTTCCCTATTTCTGGATTCTTCTTCCCCCTCCTTTATTCTTGATGATTTCAATAATCATATTGATAATCCTTTGGACCCCTTTGCTTCTAAACTTTTTTCCCTTGCATCCTTTTTCTCTAACTTTGCTCTTTTTCTCCTACTCATTAGCATGGTCACTGCCTTGACTTGGTTTACCCTCCAATTTCATTCTCAGTTCTTCCCTTATCTGATTATCATCTGCTAAGCTTCACCCTTCACCATGGTCCACCTCAATCCCACTCTGTCTCCTCTTACCTTTTTAGAAATCTTCATGCTATTGATCCATTGGCTCTTTCCACTATTGTCTCATCACCTTTTTCTTCCACTTTATCTTCTAAATCTGTTGATGAGGCTATAGTTTCCTATAATACTGCCCTCTCCTCTGCTCTTGACACTCTTGCTCCACCCATCCAAAGCTGTGTGAGAAGCACTACACCCCATCCCTGGTTGTCCTCAACTACCCACTATATCCGCTCCTGTGCCCTCTCAGCTGAGCGTATTTGGCTCAAATCTTGCTCCCTTTTGGACTTTCTTCACTTCAAATTCATGCTTACCTCCTTCCAATCAGCCTTAGCACTTGCCAAGCAAAACTACTATATCCTTCTGACTAATTCTCTTGCCACTGATCCCTGCCATCTTTTCTATACTCTTCTCTCCTCAAGGCTCCTCCCTCTCCGACCCCTCCTTCTCTTTCTGCCCAAACCCTAGCTGACTTTTTCCATAATAAAATCCACTAGATTACTCTCCAGTTCCCCACTGGTACAACTTTGCCCTCTCTTCCCCGACCCCAATTCCAACTTTACCAATCAATCTCTATTACCCTTTCATACTTTTCCTTGATCTCTGTTGATAAAACTTCTCATTTTCTTTTCTCCTCCAAACTTACAACTTGCTCTTCTGATTCTATTCCCACTCTTCTCCTTAACTCAAAAAGCCTTCTCTTGATCCTGGGTCTCCTTCAAATTATCATCTCATCTCCCTTCTTTCCTTCATTTCCAAACGTTTTGAGCATGCAGTCCTCCACCATTGTCTTGGATTTCTTTCCTCCCATGCCTTTCTAGATTTTTTTCAGTCTGGCTTTCTCCCCTTACATTCTACTGAAATGTCACTTACCAAAGTCTCAAGTGACTTCTTCCTGGCTAAATCTAAGGGCCTTTTTTTCTATCCTCATCCTTCTTGACCTTTCTGCTGCTTTTGATACTGTCAACCACCACCTTCTCCTTGACACATTATCCTCACTTGGTTTTAAAGGCTCTGTGCTGTCCTGGTTCTCTTCTTATCTCTCCCATTGCTCTTTCAGTGTTTGTTCTGGTGGTTCCTCATCCACTGCTATACCACTCTCAGTTGATGTACCCCAAGGGCCCTGTCCTTTTCTTTGTCTACACTCAGTCCCTTGGTGCTGTTATCTCCTCCCATGGATTTCAGTATCATTTTTATGATGATGATCTCAGATCTATCTTTCTACACCTGGTATTTTTCCAACCCTCCAGACCCGTATCTCGGACTGTCTCTATGACTTTGTTACCTGGATCTTTTATCGTCTTTTAAAATTAAACATGGACCAAACTTCTTATTTTTCCCCCTAAACCTTCCTCTCTCCTTCCTCCTTCCTCTTTCTTGGTTGATAACACTCTTCTAGTTCTTGTTTCCTCAGCCCTTAACCTTGGTGTCATTTTTTACTTTTACTGCTCCACATGCAACCACATAGGGCTATCATTTAGGTCCCCTTCAATGGTCCATTGGACTCCTTGTTTAAGTAGCGAGGCTATATGTAGCCAATGAAAATCTGGGAAGTGAACCCCACCCTTCTCCTTGGGTAATCTCAGTTTCCACACTGCAATCCTAGGTACACTGTTTTGCAATAAGAATGCCAACAATAGTTTGTTCAATTTTTTATAAAATGTTTGGGGGAACAACACTGGAATCATACTTAAGATATAACTGATTTTGGGAACTATGACCATTTTAATGGTTTCCAACCTACCCTACCAAGTTAAATATAATGGAGTCCATTTGGCAGTGCAATCATTCACAATCTTAATACACACATTTATATTCCAATTCACCGTTTCTTGCATTGTGCATCCATACATGATCCCCAAGTATTTAAAAGAGGATTGTGCATATTGGAATGGACAATCTTGAAGCAATAATGGATTAACATAAGAATTGAGTGGGATTATGGTTGCCTTTTCCAAATTCACTTTGTATCCTGATATTGCTGAGTACTTACCAATACTTTGTAGCACTGTTAGCAAAGAGCTGGGTTTCAGGAATACTGTAGCAGAAGGTCATCTGCGTATGCTGACAACTTGCACTGACAGCCTTTGAGTTCAATCCTCTCAATATTTTTATGCTGTCGGATGGCTATGGCTAACGGCTCTAGTGCTATATTAAAGAGAAGTGGTGAAAGAAATCAGCCTTGCCTGGTACCTCTGTACAACTTGAAAGGTGTGGAAAGTGCTGAATTAGCCGCAATTCGTGCAGCAGGCTTAGTATACATCAACGAGATTCTTTTCACAAATTGCTCCTTGATCCCGAACCTTCGCAGTATCTGAAACAGGAAAGGCTATTCCAATCTATCAAATGCTTTTTCAGCATCTAATTTCAACCCGATAAGCGGATCTGATATTGACTGGGCCTGAGTCAAGACATGCACCAACAGTCGACCATTATCTGTGGTGGATCTGCTAGATACAAAACCACATTGATCTGTGTGGATAAGTGTGTTCAGAACTTTTCCCAATCTATTGGCCAGTACTTTAGCATATATTTTGTAATCAGCGTTCAACAAAGAGAAGGGCCTATAATTTTCCACCTTCTGAGGATCTCGCCCTGGTTTTCGATGGATGACAATAGTAGCTTCCGCCAAGGCTCCCACCTCTGGGTCTTCTTCATATTGTCCAATGTAATAAATCTGCAGCATGGGCAACATCTGTTCCTGAATTTTATGATAGAATTCCAGCAGGATACCATCTGGGCCTGATGCCTTACCTCTGGCTAGCTGTCTGGTTGCCTTTTGAATTTACACTATCTTGATGTCTTGTTCAAGAGACTGTGGGGCATGTTTACTAAACATTCATAACGTGCGGGGCCGCGGTAGTGTGCGTGTGCCATATAAGGAGTGGGCGGTTCAGGCAGAAAGAAGAAAAAAACCCGACCGTACGTGTGCGCGTCGCGCTAATTTGCGGGGCCCACATTAGCGCGTGGGAAGGCTAAGTGGGGCGCTGCGGAGCACATATCAGAACAGAGCTGTAGCACAACGGTGAACACACTAACCAATGGTGCAGGGGCTACAGGTTCAATCCCCCATTGTGCGCAACAAAAAGGCCAGCTGAGGCAACACCTTGAATGTGTAAAAGTGGTTCAGGAGGCAAAGTACTTTTAGGTGGCACACTGTTCGTTTTGTACGGCATAAGGCGGCGCACTGTACTATCTGGGCGGCACAAGGCGGCGCACTGTTCTTTTTGGGCGGCACAAGGCGGCGCACTGTTCATTTTGGGCGGCGCACTAATTGTGGGCAGCAGGAGGTGGCACGCTGATGGGCATAAGGCGGCGCGCTGATGCTAAAGCAAAGGAATACAGCCACAGCACAATGGTTAAGACACTGACCAATGGTGCAGGGACCAGGGGTTCGATCCCTCACAATGCCCAGTGAAAAAGGCTAGCTGAGGCAGTATGTTATATGATGTGGAGTGCTGTAGGAGGCTTTCTAATTTTATTTTGTGATAACTACTAGCAAACGCACTCTCACAGCATATTAATATAAGGCGGCCCATAAGGCACATGTTACAGTGCACCGTCCGCCAAGGCACCCTAGAATGTCCCCTATAGGGCAGCATGTATGTTGCGACACAGGATAATGTATAGTGCACCCTATATGGCTGGCAACCATAACGTGCCCTATAGGGCGCCCCATAAAGCACCCTCAGAGGCACCTTATGGGTACAGTACGCTGAGGGTGGTATTGCTGGCAGCAACATATGTACAGTAAAGTAAAATAAATCTGTGGACACCCCTATCACATAACCCCACTGTGGGTTTGAACCCATGACATCTGACTGCACAGGCAGGGACGTAACCATTGGGCTACAGCTCTATAGCTGTAAGCAGCCCCTGGCTGGCTGGCTGCAGATAGCCTGTACGTCACCTCACTGACAGTCTGCTGTTGTGAACCACCCGTACCCATGATGCACTGCACATGCAAATCAGCTGTCCACGATTGAACACAGGATGGGAAATGCACCCCTAAAGCTCCCCGGCCTGGTAGGGGGAAGTGTCCGAGTGCACCCACACAGCACCTCGGCCTGGTAGGGTGTCCTGAGTGGGTGGACAAACGGCAAAGAGTAGCTAAACACCATCACATTGTGCGGTTACTGTGCTCACCCTGAGTGTGAGATGTTGCGCCCAGGACCAGGTCCACAACACCAGGCATGGCCAGATGCAGCCATGTCAGAGCTCCAAAGCAGCAATAACCTGTGGAATAGGTAGGTGCTGCATAAACATTTTTGGAGATCTCTGTCTGGCTCAGTTAGTGGGGACCCCCAGGTGGATAAAACAGGGCTTCCCCTCAACAGATCCCCACCCCCAATGGCAGTAGAGTGGACCATCAACCCCAGTCCTGCTGGGGAACAGACACCCTACAGGGCAGTCCAAGCAGCTCCACACACATCCATAACACAATATCAGACAAACATTAGGCCTGGATATTCAAAGATGCACCCCCACCACTATCTGATATTCACCTGCAGCAAGTCATCAGCCACTGTACCCTGCAAGGCACTCCATCACAACACATATCAGCTGTGAACAGTCTGCTGGCTGGTCCTGATGGACATGCATGCACCCACAACTGGGGTGGCAGCACACACAGACAGATAAGTCCATGAAGAGGCCCCCACAGAACACCCATACATATCACATGGGAGAATCACAATATAGCACTATGGGGGTGCCTAGCCATGCTGCCATCACTGCACACTCAGGGTGAGAGTGATCCCCCAGCAGCACATACAGAGGTCACCCTGTCTGTGTAGGTGGTGGCCGGGCACTACCATGCCCCTGCCAGTGCCCTATGCCCTGTGCAGCTGCATCCTGGTCAGTCCACTCTGTCTGAGATATACCCATGGTCCCTTGCTACTCATTATGCACATTGGCAGGCCAATACTGGCAACAGTGTTGGCAGTGTGGGCTGTGGAAGGGGCATGCAGCCAACACCCACTGTATAGACCAGGGGTGGGCACCTCCGGTCCTGGAGGGCCGCAGACCAGTCAGGTTTTCGGGATATCCCTAATGAACATGCATGAGATATATATGCATTAGAGATATCCTGCCAACCTGACTGGTTTCTGGCCCTCCAAGGCTGGATTTGGAGACCCCTGCCTTACACCTCTGTCATTTAATATCGTGAGTGGGCAAGGTACAGATGTCCTAGACATCGAAAGGGTATATAGAATGTGTCACATTCCTCCTCGATTCTCACCACCACCAAAAAGTTGTCTAATAGACAATTTTTTGGTGGTGTTGAGAAGTGAGGAGGACTGTGACAAATTCTATCTAACCTTTTTGATGTCCTGGACATCTGCACCTTGTCCACTCACAATCTTAAATGACAGAGGTGTAAGGCAGGGGTCTCCAGATCCAGCCCTGGAGGGCCACAAACCAGTCAGGTTGGCAGGATATTTATTTTATTTATTTATTTATTTGTGTGCTTTTCTATACCGCCCCTTCCAGAGATCAGGGGCGGTTTACAAGGAACTTTAAAACAACAATATAGCAAAACAGTGCAATCTCTAATGCATATATATCTCATGCATATTCATTAGAGATATCCCAAAAACCTGACTGGTCTGCGGCCCTCCAGGACCAGGTTTGCCCACCCCTGGTATAGACAGACACACAATTCCACACCTATGCCATCATGGTGCTACTATTGAGGAGGTAATTAGCCTTGCCCACCAAACCGGTGCTGGGCACGGCAAGGCATGGATATGCTACGCAGTACTGCTGGGGGTCACTCCCCAGGGTGGTAAACACCGTCAGAGGCAAGGGCTGGAGCACGCACTGCAAACACCAAACAGATTGTTCGGATGGGGTCAACTAGCAGTATGTGCGTAACGTATGGATATCTATCTGCCAGTACTCCTAGCAAGCGTCTCAGAGCTGTGTACCGTATACCTCAGGTGTAGGGTTCCATTGCTAGGGTATGCAGGTGCTAGTATTGGGAGATGCACGCAGGGTCCAATGTTCTGCCTCTCCAGGAGACATTGGCCAATGGGGCCTGTGGGTGTGGGTGTGTCTGCCCCTGTTGGCTGCTGCTTTACGGCAGAGATTCCCAACTCCAGTCCAAGTGTGCATCACACTGATCGGGTTTACCTGCTGTTCCTCATGAATATGCATGAGCTACATCTACATGCCATGGGGGTGGTGCATAGATATACAGCACAGGCATTTGTATGAGTGGCAGCATGGACCCTGACTGGTGTGTGGCCCACCAGGACTGCATTTGGGAGATTCTGCTCTAGGTACTGCCCCTGTACATGGTGTCTGTGCTCAGTGGGGTAAAAGATAGACGTAGTACCATTGCATATGGCCTCGCCACGAAAGGTTTGTCCTTACTATCACTGTGTAGCTGTGGGAAAAATATGTGGGAAGGATTGGCGGTAGCCCCAGCTGGGCTTTGAACCTGTGACCTTCTGTTCTTGTATGTACTGTCTGTGTGCACTGCACCACCTTGTAGCCACAGATTTGTTGGATTCCCTGGAATGTCCATGCCTGTGGATCCGGAAGGGCCTGTGTGTTGCAGTGGACTGTGCCAGCCTGCACATGGCTTGGCCTCTGTCCTCTGTGGCTAGCTGCCACTGCCCCCTGCACCACATGTACTCGTGCGCCAACATGCTGGCATGAGCTTCTCTCAGAAAAAGCAGATGACCTGATTGCAATGTGGCAGTACGGGACTGCATTTGGGGGACTTGGCTGTAGGTATGCCCATTGTTGTAATGTGTGCGGTGTTGGGTAACATATGGGTGTTTCCCCCATGCTTATGTTCCCTGCAATACAGGGGTGTCTGCTCTATCTTTGTTTAGTGGTGGGTAAAATATATGGATGGGGCTGGAAAGTGCCCCAGCTGGGATGTGAACCTCTGGCCTTCTAGTCCTAGAGGTCATGGCTATGTCCTCTGCACCACACTATGGCCACAGAGACAGTGCAGCCCCTGGAGGTAGTAAACCTGGCAGGATGGCGTCACAAACCCTGCTGTATGCATTTTTACTGTGGGCTCCTTCACCCTGTGTGGTGACAAACGTGCAAATAAAACCCGGGAATGACCACGGAACAAAGGGGGAAAACATATACCCAAGCTGGGCAACAGTGATATTAATGGGCAACCCTAGATAACACTCCCAGGACAGCTCCAGAAAAAGGGAAATTTTTTTGGACGAGTCTCCGCTCCGTACACCTTTCCATAAATCATTTCCTTTTTTTTGGAGCTTTCCTGGGTGTGTTATCTAGTTTTGCCCATCACTATTACTGTTCCCCAACTGAATTACTATTTTTCATATTTTTGTGGTGGTCATTTTCTATTTATAATTGCACTTTTGTGCTGTGCACATGTATCACACTGCTCACGTTTTTCAGGTTTCCCCGATTTTGCTGTACATTGCTGACGGAAATGGTTTCTCTTCCCTTTAAATGCATTCTAACGCGAGTGATTCACTCGCGCTATTTGTTTTTGGAAATTCAGCCCCGATAATGTGCGGGGCGCCTCTCCCCTCCCCTTCCCCACCCATTAACCCCTTCTCTCCGCCCCTCCGGGGCCTTCCTCCGCCCTCCGTTAGCCTTTCCACGCCTCTATCGGACATTTGCGGCCACGTACTTGTGCGGCACCCGTTACTGTGACGCGCAAGTGTGCGGGGCTTCATTGCACGTTTTCGGGGCATTTAAGCACTCTTAAGAACCGCTTTTAGTGCGCTATTTTGCGGCGCGCTAATTAGCGGTTTTTAGTAAACATGCCCCTGTGTTTGGGTTTCCGACAGTTTTGGTCCCTTAATAGTGGAAACCAAATCTTCAAAAGATTGAGCGTCCCATGCTACCTCTGATTGATAAAGATTTGCATAGAATTCTCTGCAGCATTCCAAAATTTGTTCATCTTTAATAAGAAGGTCGCCATTTGAATTTTGCAGCGCTGTGATGCGAGTTGCTGCCTCCTTCACTTTAAGTACCTTAGACAGTAGTGACCCCGCTCAGTTACTTTCATGGTAGTATTTACCTTTTTGCACTCTTATGCATCGCTGGGCATCTGTGCTGAGGATGGAGTTATATTGGAATCTTAACTTTTATAGCTGTAACAAGACCATGGGGTCAGTTTTCCTAGCAAGGAGTCGTTCTCCCACTTTTATTTGAGTGTCCAATTCCTCAAGTTCCTTTCTTTTGATCTTTCTTTTCTGTATTGAGGATGTTGTTATATGCGCCCGTAAGGTTGCTTTAAAGGCTTCCCACCATCCCCAGACTGATGCATGTGAAGGCAAGTTAAACTGAAGGTTTGTTTTTATTTCATTCTGCATGTAGGTCACAAAATCATTATCTACCAGTAGAGATTTGTCCAGTGTCCATCTTGAATGAACCTGCCGTGAGCTATGCTTGCTCAACATTAGGGACACCACCGCGTGATCTGATATTGTTCCTGCATATATTTCAGAAGAGGTCAGCTGTGGGATCAATCTCTTTGTTACGAGAAAAAAGTCAGTTCTGGTCTGAGAATTATGCGGAAGAGAGTAGAATGTGTATTCACAGGTGTTTGAGTGTAAGAAACGCCATGGATCAACCCAAAGATTCCATCATGCCCTGTATCACTACATAAGATCTAACTTTTACTAGTGATTTATATGACGTCCAATCGATAAGGGGATCTAAAACGAGATTAATATCGCCCCCTAAGATTATATGCATGGATGCTATGTTAACTCCATAGCAACTTTCGCAAAGAAACTAGGGTCGTCCTGGTACGGCGCATATACATTCATTAATGTATACAAACTCTGATCCAATTGTAGGGTAGCTCTAGCCCATCTCCTATTCGGGTCTACTTTAGTTTCTGTAATTACTGGTAAGAGAGCTTTTCGTAACAGTATCAATATTCCACCTCTTTTGTTCAAGGCCGGTGCTGCAAGGGCTACTTGGTAGGTTTTCAATGTCATTTTGCATGATTCCTTCACAGATAAATGTGTTTCCTGCAGATATACAATATCTGCTTTTTTCTGTTGGCAATATATTAAAATTTTCTTACATTGGATTGGGTTTATGATGCCTTTCACATTTAAAGTGAGCAGAGCTAAGTTATTAGCCATTTTTAATTATCAGTATTTTTTCGTAAGTAGAGCAGCTCCTCCAATCACCTTTCCCTATCCTTTGTACAACGGGCATCCCATTGGACCGGTTCAACCAGCACAAACATTTAGTTATTATTAATAACAGCTGTATGGTGAAGTCCATATCCCCCAGTTCTACCATTGTCATCATTGCTACCTATCAGTATATCTCCTTTTCCAAAACAGTTATTCCATTCCTTTCTATCTTGGCGAATAATTTCCAGTGTAATTTTCTCTATCCTACCTTGTTAACTTACCAGATGGTTATTCTTTACAAGGTAAGAATATCCACCATTAGTTCTCACTTAGCCAATATAATCCCAAATTCTATTCTCTACTATCATTTTACAATTACATCATAACACAATCCACATATTTCTGTTAATCCCCCTATTCCATTTATCATCTGAACATAGGGAATGAGACTTTATGTACATTACCCTCACATTTGTCTATATCAAATCAAGATTCCATGCAGCTTTTCTCTTGCAAGAAGGCTCTCAATGCTGCCGCATCAACAAAGTTCTGCGTGTTATGATGCAGCGTCACTTGCATTGTCCCCGGGTAGTACAGTCCATATCTTGCCTGCATCTTTTGCATTAGCGGCCTGCAGGCCAGAAGCTGTTTCCACCGCGCCACTGTTTGTTTGCTAAGAACTGAAAATAAAGTAACTTTATGTCCCTGTATTTTCAGCGATGTATGTATCCTGGCAGTCTGCAAAATCTGTAGTACTTGAGGATATCTGAACACTTTCATGATGACTGGCCTTGGATATCTGGTATTATTTGCCTTATGTGAGGGGATCCAATGGGCACGTTCCAATTCAAACTGTTTCACAATTGTAATTTGCAGCAACTTCGGTATCATCTTTTCTAGGTATCCTATTGGGTCTGTACCTTCTGCATCTTCTGGCACTCCAATCATTCGAATGTTGTTTCTTCTTGCTCGGTTGTTCTGATCCTCTATTTGGCTCTCCAAAGCTGCTACACATTTCGTGAGAGGCCCCAACTGTGTGAGCAAACTGTCTTGTCCTTGCACTTGTGCTTCCACTGAATTCAGGCACATATTTGTATCCGACAAGTTTTCCTTAACTGTGCATAAGTCCTCTTGCAGCTGCCCAAGAGTAGTCGCATTTGCAGTTATCATTTCTTTAACTTGTTTCAATTCCGACAATATCTCTCAAAGGCCATCCGACACCATATCCTTATCCGTCGCCGCCATTTTATGTGGGGAGTCCACCTCCTGCTTAAATCGTTTCGGCACCTATCCTGTCCCCTGCTATAATTCAAGGCGCATCGGTTTCAACACCAACAACTCCAACAACTTTGTGATAGCTGTGCGACCACTAATATCAAATTTGAAGGAGAAAGACTCAGGAATCTTTGATGACAACAGGAGCTGTGATTCTATGCAGCCATTCGTCTCCGCAGATGGCTCCGCCCCCCCCCCCAATGGGTGGAGGTTTGGGTAAGAGGGATGTTTTGGCTTTTGGCCTACGCAGGGGAATATTGTTATTGCGTCTGGGGATGCAGGTTTGCACTCCCCCAGTGGTGTTAATTGCTAATGCTTCACTACCAACTGTTAATGATTAATTGTTGATTACGAGCTATGCATTATAATTATGTTTCTTGTGTTTGTTTCCTGCATCTAAGTTTTTCTGCATATTCATCTGGTTGCATGACATTGTGACCTTATCTACCATATGTCCCAGACTTCTGGTTGTTATCCTGGGGATTGTAATGCCCCCTATAAAATCAATAAAAAAATGTGTACAAAAAAAAAAATCAGCATTTTTCCACTTGAGGGCGGCAAGGAATTTGTAATCATATTTGTCTTGAAAAAAGCTTGCTATGTTTATCATTCATGCTTTAGAAGGAAGTTGTATTGACTATTGTAACATTTTGTTTATGGACCTTTATGAGAAACTACTGACCAAGTTGCAGTACAGTATGTCCATAACACTACAGCTGGAATCTTGCAGGGCCTTAAATGATCTGACCAAGTTTCACTTGCTCTGGACATGCTGCATTGGCTTTCTGTTTTGCAGTGTGTAAAGTTTTAATCCTTTTTCTGCTATTTTGCAAGACATTGCTTTTGGAGGCCCAGTTACTTTGAAGGCAAAATTGATAAAGTATAGACCTACAAATGTGTTGAGATCCTCAGAGATTTCCTCCTACAATCACTAAGGGACATGTTTGCTAAAGGATAATGTGCGCTAAGTGTAGCCACAGCACATTTAATGAATGTTAACATGCATTAACTTTTAATAAAAATGCCCCTAAATGTTTCTAAGGTAAAGTATTCTGATACTTATAAAGGGGCACTTTCTAAATCTGATTTATGGAACAAAGCTTATAATACAGACAATTTTATACATTCATTCCTACGCGTATGCAATCACATAAATGACCTCTTATAAAATAGCACCTAGAGTAAACGTAAGCGCTTTGGCATGTATTTTGCTGGCAGGCATAACTGGGGAGCATGATCTGGGTGGAGCGTGGTCAGAGTTTTCACGTATTCAGGTAGATTATAACATACCTTTATCTAGCAGCATACGAGAGCTAAAAGGACCAAATAAGGACTTAGGGCCAGAACTTGGCTGAACCCAGCACCCCTGGAAGAATGGGCGGGAGAGGTGAAGGGCAAGAGGGTTAGGTAAGAATTATAGAAGAGGGCAGGGGCATAGTTAAGAGCATAAGATATGCCATACTGGGTTAGACCAAGGGTCCATCATGCCCAGTATCCTATTTCCAACAGTGACCATTCGAGGTCTCAAGTGCCTGTCAGGTTCCCAAAGATATACACATTCCATGCTGCTTGTCCCAGGAGTAAGCAGCAGATTTCCCCATTCCTCTTTAATAATGGTTTATGAACTTTTCCTCCAGGAACGTATCCAATCCTGTTTTGAACCAAGCTACACAAACAGCATTTACTATATCCTCAGGTAATGAATTCCAGAGTTTGATTACATGCTGAGAGATACAATCTTTTCTCGGATTAGTCATAAATATGCCACATTGTAGCTTCATTGTGTGTCCCCTAGTCTTTCTACTTATTGAAGAAGTAAACAACTGATCTACATTTACCTCTTTCACTCCATTCATTATTTTATAGACCTCTACCATATCTCCCCTCAGTCATCTCTTTTCCAAGTTATAGAGCCCTAACCATTTAAACCTTTCTTTATAGGGATATCCTTCCATCCCCTTTAGCATTTTGGTTGCTCTTCTCTATACCTTTTCCAATTCTGCTATATCCTTTTAAATATATGGTGACCAGAAATGAACACAATATTCAAGGTGTGCTTGCACCATAGAGTAATACAGAGGCATTATAATATCATTGGTTTTATTTTCTATTCCTTTCCTTATGATTCCTAGCATTCTTTTTGCCTTCTTGGCCGTGGCTGCACACTGGACAGAGGGTTTCAACGTACTACCCACAGTGACACCCAGATCCTTTTCCTGAGTGGTGATTCCTAATGTGGAACCTTGCATTGCGTAACTGTAGTTTGTGTTGTTCTTCCCTAAGTTCATAACTTTGTACTTGTCCATATTAAATTTCATCTGCCATTTGAACACCCAGTCTTCCAATTTATCAAGGTCGTCTTACAATTTTTCACAATCCTCTTCAGTTTTAACAACTTTGAATACTTTTGTGTCATCTGCAAATTTGATTACTTCACTGCTTATTCTCATTTCCAGATCATTTATGACTATGTTAAAAAGAAGCGGACCCAGCACAGATCCCTGAGGTACTCCCCTTTTCACCATTCTCCTTTGGGAACATTGCCATTTAGCCCTATCCTCTGCTTTCTATCTTTTAACCAGTTCCTGATCCACAATAGTACTGCGTCCTATCCCATGACTTTTTAATTTCACCAAGAGTCTTTCATGAGGGACCTTGTCAAAAACTTTCTGAAATCCAGATACACTATGTAGATTCCATTGACTACATAGACTCCCACGCATCTCTCAACTCGCAGCTGCATGGATTCAGACCTCTCCATGAGGTTGACTCGAATTACCTCGCTATTAGACAACCTCATCAAAGGCAGGACCATACCAAGTTATAAATGTGCCATGTTACTTACATATCTGGCATGCCTTCCCTCTCCCCAATCACAGATTTGTGATTTCCCCCATGCCCAGCATCTTCCCATCTTGCCTTACCCCACACTTCCATACTGTCTGCTCTTGTCCCAACACCACAGCAGAGCTGACATCCAGATCCAGTTCTAAAAAAACCAACCGCATGGGTCTTTCCGACTCCACACTTTCACGCAGGTCTGATTCCTCCATCCTCTGATGTACGCTCACGTCAGAGGAGAGAGGGACCAGACCAGCGATTCAAACGCAGGTCTTTGCAACTTTGCACTTGAATGGCTGCTCTGGTTCCTCCCTCCTCTGATGTGAGCATATGTCAGAGGAGGGAGGGATCAGACCTCCATTCAAGTGTGGAGTCTAAAAGACTTGAGTGTTGTTTTTTTTTTAGAATTGGATGTGCCCCTCTGCTGCTGACACCACCACCGCCAAGGAAACATGAAAAGCGGCAGTGAGGCAAGGGCAGTGGGGTGGGGGGAACTGAAGCCAGCAGCCCCAAATGCACCCCTATTTCTTTGTGCCCTGTGCAGCCGCACTGCTTGCACAGATGTAGGTATTTCTCTGATTAAAGAAACAGAGCAATTAATACAAGGATTCATATTCATATTCTTGGACATCTCTGCTGCATTTTATTCAATATAGACCACCACAAAATTCTCTCACAACTCCAAATGATTGCTCACCAGCATACAATCTTAGAATGGTTCCAATCCCATCTCCAGGATCGCCACCCCCAAGGAAAAGTAGGAATCACACAACTCCTTTCTCTTCAAGTGAAACTAAGGTCTTCCACAAGGTTCAGCCTTATCCTCACTCCTCTTGAATATATTTGTAGAACCACTATGCACTATAATCTAAAAATACAAGTTACCAATACCTCTTTTACACTGACAACATTCTTATATACAGGGTGGCCCAAAAAAAGTGAGAACATCTTGTAAATTAAAAGCTTAAATACTTTACTTATTTACCTTTTGTAGCTATATAACGTCTTTATTTCGACGATTTCCAGTTGACATCTTTTTTTTTAAATTTGTCAATCGTTTACATCTGTCTTTTTGACTTTTTAAATAACTTATATGCTACAAGATGTTCTCACTTTTTTTGGGCCACCCTGTATATACAACATTTTCCACAAGCAGCCCAGACTATACAACAATAGGACAATGTTTGCTCACTCATCATAACCTACGCATCAACTAAAGCAAAATAGAAGTCCTATACATCACAAAGAACCAATTATTCTCTCTACCAGCAACTCTAATTCTATCGGGAGCATCACTGCAAATCAAGAATCAAGTAAATACTTAGGAATTACACTTGATCAAGGCCTAAACTTCCACACCTACATAAAAAATGTCATTAAAGTAGTTATCATAAAATGAGGACCCTGCACAATCTCCGCCCCCTTCTCAATCATACGGATTTCAGAGATGTTTGCTTAGCCCTCATTGCCCCAGTCCTTGACTATTGTAGCATAATATATCAAGGACTTCCGAAAACAGCCCTGCACCGCCTGCTAATGGTGCAGAACACAGCTGCCAGAATTATAGTAGATACTCCTAGAAGAAACCACATCACACCCACCTTACAACACCTACACTGGCTTCCAATACATATGAGACTAAGATATACAGTAAGGTATTACTAATCATGTTCAAGATGATCGACAACATGTCTATACTCATCATCAGTCCCTAATTAAGAAAGACTATAGCTGCAGGACAAGAAGAACAGTGTTGCTTAATTTGCTAAGAGTGCCTAAACCCATAACCAAATGCAAGCATTCCACATCCTCACATGCCTTTTCACTATTCACCCCTTCTCTCTGGAACTATCTCTCCCTGGAACTATGACTCTCTAACTCCATCACAGAATGCAGATGAAAGCTCAAAACAAACCCACTCACAGAACATTTGCACTGTCACTTAATAACAGCAGCACGATCCCATGCAAGGCAGCACTACAACACTATAGCTCACACAAATCAACTCCATTGCTTAATCTTGTGCAACCAAATGTATAAAGTCACCACATGTCTATAGAAGTTTTAGTTAATATGTTAACCCTTGTCTACCCTAATTGCATTGTTGATAGTTTACTCCAGTTTTTATCCAATTTATGTTAATACTGCTCAGTTAATTCAGTTATATGTGTTCCATAGAAACATAGAAACATGATGACAGAAAAAGACCACATGGCCTATCTAGTCTGTCCTTCCATATCAACAACTACAACAGTCCACTTTTTACCTTTAGAGATCCTCTGTGTTGGTCCCATGCTTTTTTGAATTCAGTTACTGTCCTCATCTCTACCACCTCCACTGGGAGACTATTCCATGGATCCACTATTCTTTCCGTAAAGAAATATTTCCGCATATCACTCCTGAATCTATCTCCCTTCACCCTCATCCCATGTCCCCTTGTAGCAGAACTTGCTTTCAATTGAAAGAGGCTCTCTCCCTGAACATTTATGCCACGGAGGTATTTAAACATCTCAATCATATCACCTCTATCCCGCCTTTCCTCTAAGGTGTACATATTAAGATCCTTCAGTCTGTCCTCATATGCTTTATAATGAAGCCCACTAATCATTTTAGTAGCCACCCTCTGCACCGACTCCATCCTGTTCACATCCTTTTGAAGGTGCGGTCTCCAGAATTGCACACTATACTCCAAATGAGGTCACACCAAAGACTTATACAGAGGCATTATCACCACCTTTTTTCTGCTAGCCATTCCTCTCCGTATGCACCCTAGCATCCTTCTAGCTTTTGCCGTTGCCTTTTCTACCTGTTTAGCTACTTTAATATTATCAGACACAACCACGCCTAGGTCCCGCTCTTCTTTAGTGGACAAAAGTACTTCACCTCCTATACTGTATTGCTCCCTTGGATTGCTGCAGCCCAAATGCATGACCTTACATTTTTTAACATTAAATCCCAGCTGCCAAATTCTAGACCATTCTTCAAGCTTAGCTAGATCCCTCCTCATGTTATCTACACCTTCCTGGGTGTCTACTCTATTGCAGATTTTGGTATCATTCGCAAAGAGGCAAACCTTACCCGACAGCGCTTCCGCTATATCACTAACAAAGACGTTAAAAAGAATCGGACCAAGGACAGATCCCTGGGGCACACCACTGGTAACATCCTTCTCCTCAGAGTGAGCTCCATTTACTTGTACTCTTTGTCGCCTCCCACCCAACCAATTTTCTAACCCAAGCAGTAACTTTAGGATCCATCCCTAGGGTGCTCAGTTTGTTTATAAGTCGCCTGTGAGGAACAGTGTCAAAGGCTTTACTGAAATCTAAATACACCACATCTAGAGCTCTCCCTCGGTCCAACTCCCTGGTCACCCAGTCAAAGAAATCAATCAGATTTGTCTGACAAGACCTGCCTCTGGTGAATCCATGCTGCCTCGGATCCTGTAATCCACTGGACTCCAGAAACCTCACTATTTTCTCTTTCAGCAGCGTTTCCAATAATTTACTCACCACCAAATTTAAACTGACTGGCCTGTAGTTTTCAACCACATCCTTACTTCCACTTTTGTGTAAAGGCACCACATGAGCCTCTCTCCAGTCCTTTGGCACCACTCCTGACTCCAACGAGGCATTGAAAAGGTCAGTCAGTGGAGTTGCTAGAACGTCCCCAAGTTCCGTCAGTATTCTAGGGTGTATCCCATCCGGTCCCATCGCTTTGTCTACTTATGTTCCATGCACACCACTTTGACTAGCAGATAAAGCAGTCTAGAAAATTTGCTAAATAAAATAAATAAAACAATTAAATACAGCCCCAAGCAGGACAGGCCCATTTGGACCCAATTCTGGACCGTGGGAACAAAATGTTCCTGTGATAACCAGAATCGGACCCAAGGATGGCCCGGTGTGCCCCTGCTGCCTGTGGGGACATCCTCCCCACAGGTGACTCTTACTCCTTTGACTTTGGCCTTCCTTTTCCCCACCACCTGACCCACAGCTGGTCTTCCATGGCCTGGATCGGGCAGCAAGGATCCCCTGCACCTGGCCCCGGCTCTGGAGGGGGGGGGGGATCCCCAGGCCTGCTCACCGGTTTTGTGCTGCTTATTCCACCTTTGAGGTGGAATAAGCAGCACATCACCACGGGCCCGGTAGGATGTACAGGGCCGTGACCTGAATTGGCACTGTACATCCTGCCGTGCTAGCCCGTCCCCCACCAGATCTACCCTTCCTGATGCTCAGGACATATGGGAGAGCCAGAGGGGGAATCGGGCTTGGACAACTTGTGGGACTGCTTGTCCTGCTGGGATGTGCAGCCCGGCAACCCAATCCCAGAATCGGGTCCATAATGCTCTGTTTTGATGTAAGTGGATTGTCTAACTGCTAATTTGTCTTGTGTTTTTGTTACGGATATTGGTTATAAATTGCTTAGAATATTTTGTGGGCAGAGAGACGGGGAGAATCCAAGATGGCAATTGTGGAGCTAATCTGAGGCAGTAGCTTCCTCAAGGGATGCAAGCGAAAGGCACGAGGTGGTTTGCAGTCTTCACAAGCATCTCCTTCCTTTTCGCTGGTTACTTCAGGTCCTTTGGACCTTTTTGTTGTGCATCCTTCTCAGCTTCCAGCAGTCACAGAGGAGGTAACACCAGCTGCAATCTTGCCGAGGCCAGAAAGCACGGCATCTGTTTCGGATTTTCGAACTCTCTTCCCTGATTTGCATCCGGCGTCAAAGGCACCGTGTCTCCAACAGTCCCTTGTGAGTTGCCTATTTCCAGGCCCAGGAGTGAATGAGGTAGAAAGTCTTCCTGCTCCGGAACAGCATTCACACGCTAATCTTTGAACACTGGCGGCTGGAAAACAGACGGCGGGTGAAGCCACATCACTGAGAGGCACTCCAACACCTGTGGAAATGGAGGTAACAGTGGAACAAGCAGGTGATATTGGAACTTTTACTTCTGCTCGACCAGATAATTTTACTTTGGAGACCATTTGGAAGGGTAAAGTTTCAATACTTTGATTCCTCAAGTTTCATCTTTGGCATTGCGAGTCTCAAATAATGAGGCTGGGATATAACAGTTATCTACTTCTTTGGAGTCAACAAAGAGTGAAGTGACAGATCTTGGAGTTAAATTAGGATCACTGGAAAGTTCATCTGAGGCATTTGTGAAAACCTTTGGTGTGTTTGAGAGGAAAATTGAATATCTGGAAAATATGCATCAATCTAGTAACTTGCATTTAATAAATTTTCCAAGAGTTTTTACTGTTTCTGAGAGGGATATGTTCACAGAATATCTGGGAGACACATTATCAGAACCTTGGGACTCTCAACCCTCCAATAATTAAGTTATTCTATCTTCTGCTTGGTAGGAAGGAGTCTTTACCATTGGCTCAACAATTGGATGTATTAAGTATTACTGATATGCTTGAGTCCTCTCGAGATCAGCAAGTCGTTCTTGCTACTATGATTGTTACAGTTGCACTTCTTTTGGATAGAGAGTGGCTTTTAAAACTCTTTTTCCATAAGAGGCATTTGTCATTTTGTGTTCAATGAGTTTATATATACCCTGACTTGACTAGGGCAACCCAGCACCATCATAAGGAGTTTCTCCTGATGTGGCCTAGAGTTTTGCAGCTGGGTGGGCTTTTTTCTTAAAACATCCTTGTAAGTGTTTGGTGAAAGATCAGTCTGTATCATACATTTTTTATGAGCCCACCCAGCTGTGTACCATCATAAATGTGAGAAGATTGGAGGCTTCATTGGCTCCATCCTGGATGAGTCGTAAAATGGGTAATAGAATCTACTGAAATGTAGTTCCATTTCTTTTGTCTTTAGAGTAGGAGAATTTTATTTTTGGGTGCTCACCCTGTAGCGGGCTAGGGTGGGCAGGAAATGAATGTTACTTTAATTTGCAATATATTTGGATTTTGGATGTTTTCTTTGTTGCACTACTCTTACTTTACAGGATGTTTTTTGTTAACTTTCTTGGTTAAATATGTAAAAATTCTATAAAGTTATAAATTTTAAAAAGGAAAATTTTGTGGACAGGCACATCATAAACTTAAATAAATAAATAAATAAACTATGGCAATTCTACATGTGAAATCTGCTGCCTCCATATGTAAGGGTCAACATTAAGACATACAGAGCCCCTAGTACTGATATGCTTTTTTTACCATGATTTTCATGACACGGTTATTCTTGCTGTACATTTTACCAAATGCATGTGTTTTTTTCTTGGACTTATAGGTAACTTATAAATGTTCTGTGTTCATCAAGCCTTTTTTCATTTGAAATTTTTATTAGTGAATAACACACCAATAAACAGCATATTTAATACAGCAAGTTATCACCCCAACCCACCCCTTTCCTCGCTATTACAGAACAGAGGAACCGTAGTAAACTGCTCCTAAACAATGAAAACATTAACGTAATCCAAACAGTGATCAATTCCACCACATTATGTAGTATTAAGCAGCAGAGGTGGTGTTCCCCTGCTTTAATCCCCCAGTCTAAAATTCAGCAGAGCACGGGCAACTCCCCCGTGCCAATTCCCCCTCCTTCCACTCCACCCCCCCCTCTCCCCCCTCCCCTCCCCCCATGTACAAACACTTAGATCCATTTCTGCATCTTCGGACCCTACCTATGCCCACGGTTCACCCCACCAGTCTCTACGCCCCCCCTGCCCCCCTCCTACTTCCCCCCCCCTACTCCCTCCCTCCTTTCGCCATTCCTCCACCCATTTCCATACTTTCTGCCATTGTGCCCCACTTCTCTCCCCACCACCCCGGCGCAGCTCTGTCAACCGGTGCATCAGCCCCACTTCACTCACTCTTCGGATAAAGCCGGCCACTTGCGGGGCACTCTGTCCCCCCCAATGCCGGGTTATTTCACAACAGGCCGCTACTAAACAATGGTGTAAGACCTCCGCCTCCCTCCTGGGTATCTCTTCTTCTAAAAGATGTAACAGGCATGTTTCGGGCTTTTGTGGCACTTTATGTCCTGTCATCGCGTGCATCACTTCTAAAACCCTCGTCCAGTAAGCTCGCATATGGACACACCGCCACCACATGTGCATCCAATCCCCCCTCTCCGCGCACCCTCGCCAGCACTGGTCATCCTGTCCCTGCTTAGCTTTCAAACGGCGAACTGGCGTCCAGTACCATCGGGACAGCACTTTATAAGCATTTTCCTTCAGGGATGCAGAGATAGAGACATGCGCTACAGTCCGGAGCACCTTGGTCCACACCTCTTCACTCCACTCCATCCCCAAGTCTGCCTCCCATTTCAGCATATATGGAAGTTTACTCTCCCCGGACTCCATTAAACCCCTATATATGCGGGATAGCACCCCCTTTTGTCCCAAGTGCCCTGTGCATAAAGCCTCAAACCAACTGCGACGCCCACACAGGTCCCTCCACACCCTAGGCTGCCGAAGGCAATGACAGAGTTGCAAATAGGCATAGTGATCGTTCTCTGTCAACCCATAGAGATCCTTTATACCCTTGAACCCATAGATCCCCTGGTCATGTAAGAGCTGTGATACTTGCGTCAACCCCCCCCCCCCAGCCCACCTTCGAAGGATCCGCACGTCCGGCCCCTGCCCCTTATGAAAACAGGCCTCTAATCCCATACCCTGTGTATACCCTTTTCCCCCCACCAGCAGTTGTTTGTACCGTTTCCACACTTTCATACTATGCGCTATCATGGGGTTTAGAATATGAGTGGCTTCACCCGCTCCTCCCTGCCAAATCACCCTCTCCATGTCCGCCCCCCCCCCATCTGTTCCTGCTCCATCTGAACCCATTGTTTCACCTCATTTCGTTGCCACTCATATATGGTTTTCAATTGCGCTGCCTCATAGTATTTCCCCAGGTTGGGAACCCCCAGCCCCCCTCCTCTTTCGCTCTCTGCAGTATGCTCATCGCCACTCTCAGTCTTCGCTGCTTCCATATGAATCTGTTTACCATCCCTTGCGCCCGTTTCAATTGGTTCCGCGGCACCTCTAAGGGGAGTGTCTGAAACAAAAACAGCAGGCGTGGTACAAGCATCATTTTAACTGTCGCTATCCGCCCAAACCAAGATATACACCCCTTTTCCCAACCCCCTAGCCAACTCTCAATCTGCCCGAGTACCTTCCCATAATTTAGCTTATATAGTGATGCCGTTTTATTACTTAGTCGTACTCCTAAGTACCTTATGCTTTCCCTTGCCCACTTAAAAGGGTATTGCTTGGCCAACCATGCTTGCCCAGCGCTCGAGACCGCCAAATTTAAAATCTCCGATTTAGCCCAGTTGATTGTAAAACCCGACAGCTTACCGTATTCCTCCAATTCCCACATCACTATTGGAATGCTCACTCTGGGACTACCCAAGCTTAAAATGATATCGTCGGCAAACAAGGAGATCTTGTAACCCCTCGTCCACACCTGTAGTCCCCGGTTATCCTCCCTTTCTCGCACCCTCTGTGCAAACGGCTCTAATGCAATGGCAAAAAGCAACGGTGACAGAGGGCACCCCTGTCGGGTACCCCTCCCCTGCTCAAAAAACCCCGAGTACGCCCCATTCACCTGAACACATGCTTGCGGACGCTCATAGAGTGCCTTTATCCAGGCCAAGAAGTCGTTCCCCAGCCCAACCTTCTCTAGCACCCGGAACAAAAAGGGCCAGGCTACCTGATCAAAGGCTTTTTCGGCGTCCAACGACAAGAGCAGGGCCTCTTCCCCACTCTGCTCGACTGACCAAACTATATTCAATATTTTCCTAATATTGTCCGCCACCTGTCTGCCTGGTATAAAGCCCGCCTGATCCTGGTGTATCAGTTTTCCAATTACCTTATTTAATCGGGCTGTTAATATCTTTGCGAGTAGCTTAGCATCGAGGTTAAGCAAAGAAATGGGCCGATAGGATGCACATTCCTGCGGGTCTTTCCCCTCTTTATGAATAACCGTAATCCCCGCCCAGCCCATCGTGCCCGCTAGTCTTCCTCCCGCCCGTGGCAAGTTAAATAACTTCACCAGTGGCTCGATCAAGAGATGCCCAAACCATCTATAGAATGGTCCTGTTAACCCATCTAAGCCTGGTGCTTTCCCGATTTTTAATTGTCGGATTGCCCTCTGCACCTCCTCCCCGCTTATCGGTCTATTGATTTCCCCTTGCTCCTCCCTCCCCAGTTTAGGCAATCGCACTGACGCAAGGTATTTGCTCACTTTGTCCTCTGTTGCCGAGTCCCAGGCTTTATAGAGCTCTTGGTAAAATTCTCTAAAGACATCCCTAATTTCTCCGTCCTTAGTGACCAAGGTCCCGCCTTTCGATTGGACTCGGATGATATGAGAGCACAGCTTTCTCTGTCGGAGCCTCTGCGCCAAAAACTTCCCCGCTTTATCCCCCCCCTCAAAAACCTCTTGCCATAGGAGTTGCATCTGATACTGTAGCCGTTTTGCCTGCAGCGCATTTAACTGTGCCCGCGCCGCCAGTATCTGTCCTCGATAAGATCCCGACCGCCCCTGTGCGTCCAACTCTTCCAGTTCTAATAAACGGAGCCTCAGTGCCCCTTCCCTGCTCTCTCTCTCCCTCTTTAACTGTGCCCCCCACTTGATAAGCACCCCGCGAATCACTGCCTTGTAGCCATCCCACACCCCACCCCAAGCCACCTCCCCGTTATCATTGGTTATAAAATATTCCCTTGTTTCCCTCCCCACCTTCTCCCGAACCCGCTCTTCATCCAGTAACGACTCATTCAACCGCCAGTATTGTAGCCCTTTCCCTTCTTCTGCCATGCGCAAAGAAACCGTCACCGGGGCATGATCAGACCATGTAATGGCCTCCACTGCTGCGTCAATAATCCGACCCCCTACTTCTTTGGAAACCCAGATAGCATCTATCCGGGAGTAGGACCCATGCGTGGGCGAAAAGTAGGAAAATTGCCTCCTCCCGGGGTATTGTAGCCGCCAAGCATCAACCAATCCATGCTGCACCACAAAAGCTCGATACCTTTTCCTGTCCGCCCGCTTACCCTCCCGTCCCCCAGTTGCGTCCCTTGCTGGGTTCCAGGTAAGATTAAAATCTCCCCCACATATAAGGGTACCCTCCCCCATGTTCCCCACTTCCTCGGTCAATTGCTTCCAAAAATTACCTTGTGATCCCGTGGGGGCATATATGTTCACTATACAGTACCATTCATTCCCCACTTGCACCCTCACCAGTACATATCTCCCTCCCTTATCTCTGACAACGGAGTGTACTAGGGTCTTTAGTCTGGAGGCTATCAGGATAGCCACTCCCCCTTTCTTCTTTTCAATTGTGTTAGAGGCGTGGATACATACCCCAAATCCCCTAGGCTTGACCAGGTACTCCGTTGTTTTGGTAAGGTGCGTTTCCTGAATCAGCCCTATCCCCGCCTTTTGGCGAGCCAGCTCATCATACAATTTCTGCCATTTAAAGGGCGAGTTCAGGCCCTTAACATTTAAGGATACAATTTTTAACTCCCCCATCTTGGGGTACCTCACTTCCCACTGTCAGCCCATAGGTGATCCAACCCCCCTCCATCAAGCCTTTTTTAAGATACACTGCAAATTGTGACTGAACTGCTTTGGATGTCCCTTCTTCCTGCTTTCTTTTAATTCTCAAATTTGCAGCATTTGGGAGAAATATTCTGGTAACTGGTAACATGGTAACAGAACCCACACCTGATGAGGCCATACTGGAGGTGGTGCTTACCAATGGGGAAAGATTATTCAATATGAAAGTGGGAGATCTTCTCACTTCCAGTGATCACCAGATGGTTTGGTTCAGTATTAGGACTAGGGCTCATAAAATCAATTCAAAAGTGAGGGTCTTAGACTTTAGAAAAACTAACTTTGCAAAGATAGGATAATACCTCAAGGAGTTGTTAGCAGGATGGGAACAACTGGGGGATGTAAAAAAAAAAACAGTGGACAAAACTGAAAGAGGATATTTTAAGGCAGCAAACCTTTTTGTTAGAAATGTAAATAAATGTAAACGGAAAAGGAGGTCACTGTGGTTCTTGAAAAAGGTAGCTGAAAAGTGAAGAAAAAGAGGGTGACTTTCATAAAATACAGGAGAGCAAAGAGAGAGGAAGACAAGCATCAATATTTGGAAAAACTTAGAGAAGCTAGGAAAGTAGTCAGAAAAGCACAAATACAAAAAAAAGAAGAAATAGCCAATGCAATAAAATGGGGAGATAAGACATTTTTCAGATATGTTAGCGAGAAGAGGAAGTGCAAAAGTAAGGTTGTCAGGCTCAAGGGTGAAGGGGAGGAATATGTAGAAGCTGATGAGGATAAAGTAGAATTGCTTAGCAAATATTTTTGTTCTATGTTCATAGATGAAGGGCCAGGAACAGGAACTCCAAAAACACCCTCAAAAAGGAACAGAAGTGAAGGGGAGCTTGAATGATTTTTAGAAGACTGTGCTTGTAAGGAACTAACTCAACTAAAATTTGACAAAGGAACCAGATGGGATACATCCGAGAATATTGAAGAAACCTGGGGACATTCTAGCAGTTCCACTGACTGACCTATTCAATGCTTCTTTAGAGTCAGGAGTGGTCCCAGAGAACTGAAGAAAGTCACATGCGGTCCCTTACACAAACGCGGAAGTAAAGATGAAGTTGAGAACTACAGGCCATTTAGTCTGACCTCTATGGTGAGTAAATTAATGGAAATTCTGCTAAAAGCGAGGATAGTGAGGTTTCTGGAGTCCATTTGATTGCAGGATCCAAGGCAGCATGGGTTTACCAGAGGCAGGTCTTGTCAGACAAATCTGATTGATTTCATTGACTGGGTGACCAGAGAGTTAGATCAAGGGAGAGCCCTATATTGGTGTACTTAGATGTCAGTAAAGCCTTTTATAGCATTCCACACAGGTGACTTATAAATAAATTGAGCACCCTAGGGGTGGACCCTAAGGTGACTGACTGCTTTAGAAATTGGTTGAATGGGAGACGACAAAGGGTACAGGTAAATGGAGCTCAATCTGAGGAGAAGGATATTATCAATGGCGTGCCACGGGGGAGGGGAGTGGCTTCTTTAAGATGGTGGCGGCGTGCGTTTAGCCGACTGTTATGCCTAAGAGAAAGGGGAAACCCAAGGCGAAGGCTCGCCCCGCAGAGCTTTTACCTACCGGTGAGGGACCCATGGATCGCTTTGTGCAGTTGCCTAAGGAGAAGATTGAGGGGATTCGAGCGGGCATGGCAGCGCCGTTGGAGTTGGATTCGGCGTCTTCCGCCCTCGATATCACGCTCTCCCCTGATGGACGTCATCCCCCGATGCCTCCTGGGTCTGTGTCTGCTCGGGAGCTGGATGACGACGGGCGGTCTGCTGGAATGTTGGCCGCTGCGTCGCCTATGCGGGACCCGCTTCCGGAGCATAGCAAGGACCGTGATGGAGGTTTACAGCCTGGTGTTTCAGCTCAGGCTGGGACCGGGGACTCTGTCCAGGTATCTGAAGCTTTTTCCTTATCTTCGGGGGAAGCAGGCCAAATTTCTCACGGCCCAACCGGTTTCTCATTCGCTTTGACCCGTCCAGCCTCTGTGACTCTGGACAGCATTTGGGACACCATCTCGCATCTCAGCCATATGGTGGTTCTTCAATTTTCCTCCCTTTCGGATCGGGTTACTACGCTTGAAGCTGAGTCTCCGTTAATTCGAGCATCTATTGCAGAAGTCACTAGTAAGCAACTAACTATGGACCAGCAACTAACTAAAGTTGCAGATCTAACTGAATCTTTAGTTAAGGATAATATGAATTTGTGGGTTAAAACTGAAACATTGGAGAATGCTGTTCGTGCATGTAATGTTCGCCTATTGAATTTTCCAGTAATAACTGGGAAGGCACCTTTGGATATGTTCAAGAGCTATTTACAAGAGATTTTGGCTGTTCCCCCAGAGCTGTTGCCCCCAGTTTCAAAAGTTTACTATCTCCCCCTGGGGAAAAGAGGTGGGAAAGTTTCTGTGGGTCAATATGAGATAGACTCTCTCAATGTCACAGATTTGATTAGTACACCTAAAGAGGAGGACATAGTTGTTTCAACTTTGTTAGTAACTTTGGCTCTTTCCTCAGATAGGCAGTGGCTCTTAAAATTGTTTTACAAGAAGCGGGGCAAACTGTTTTATGGGAAGAAGATTCTTCTTTTCCCAGATGTTGCACGGGAGACGCAGAGGCGCAGAAGGGCTTTTCTTTTATTGAAACCGGGAGTAATGCGACTTGGTGCTTACTTTATGCTAAGATTTCCCTGTAAATGTTTACTTACCTATAAATCTCAGAAGTATGTGTTTTTCTCCCCTGAAGATCTTACTGTTTTCTTAAATTCTCATTTATCTATTAGCTCAACGCCTGTGACATGACTCCATCGCTAGTTAAAATTCTCCTAAGGGCACCGCCTCCTCTTAATTTTTTGTTTTTCTTTTTACTTCCTTTGGAGTTTTTCTCCTTTACAAGGTTACACCCCTCCATTATAGAGGGCTAATATA
The DNA here is from genome assembly GCA_033557465.1 of Ichthyophis bannanicus. Taxonomy (NCBI): domain Eukaryota; kingdom Metazoa; phylum Chordata; class Amphibia; order Gymnophiona; family Ichthyophiidae; genus Ichthyophis; species Ichthyophis bannanicus. Next base: position 603,946,471 of record CM066035.1, on the reverse strand, counting down.
ATTCTTGCTGATTTATTTCTGTATTGTATATTTGCTGTAATTGTTTATTGGGTGGCAAGCATTATTTTTCTGTACAAGTTTATACTTGATTTATTATGTTGAAAATTCATAAATAAATAATTTAAAAAAAAAAAATCAATGGCGTGCCACAGGGATCTGTGCTTGTTTGAACTCTTTTTAACATCTTTGTTAGTGATATTGAGGAAAGGCTACCAGGTAAGGTTTGCCTCTTTCCAGATGATACCAAAATCTGCAATAGAATAGACACCCAGGAAGGAGTAGATAACATGAAGAATCTTGAAGAATGGTTGAGAATCTGGCAGCTGAGATTTAATGCTAAAAAATGTAGGGTCATTTATTTGGGCTGCAAAATTCCAAGGGAGCGGTAGGGTGTAGAGATCAAAGTATTTCTGTCCATGAAAGAAGAGTGGGGCCGGGGAATGATTGTTTCTGATTATCTTAAAGTGGCTAAAAAGGTAGAAAAGGCAACAGTGAATGCCAGAAGGATGCTTGAGTGCATAGGAAGAGGAACGGCCAGAGAAAAAAGGAGGTGATAGTGCCTCTGTATAGTGCCTCTGTATCTCTGGTGTAACCTCATTTGGAATATTGTGTGCAATTCTGCAGATCACAACTTCAAAAGGATATAAACAGGATGGAGTAGGTGCAGAGGGTAGCTACTAAAATGGTTATTGGTCTTCATTATAAATCATATGGGGACAGACTTAAATATCTTAATGTGTATACTTTAGAGGAAAGGCAGGATAGACAAGATATGATAGAAACGTTTAAATACCTCCATGGCATAAATGCCCAAGAGAAGAACTTATTTTGATTGAAAGCAAGCTCTGTAACGAGGGGACATAGAATGAGGGTGAAAGGGGATAAACTCAGGAGCAATATGAAGAAATATTTATTTACAGAAAGAGTGGTAGTTGTGTGGAATAGTCTCCCAGTGGACGTGGTAGAGACAAGGCCAGTATCTGAATTCAAGAATGCATGGGCCAAACACAAAAGGTCTCTAAAGATAAAAAAGGGACTATAGTAGTTGATATGGAAGGGCAGTCTAGATAGGCCATATGGTATTTTTCCCCCATCATGTTTCTATATTTCTAATTCAAAAGGCAAAATACAAGCCTATAAATTAAAAAGAACAGTTTCATCATCAATGGTCTAGTTGCTCTACACACCCAAAATATCTCATATTTAGTGGGATCCATTTTAAAATTATGAATAACCAACCATGCGCTCACTGTACAGGATAAAGGTTTATCAGAGAAGTGTTACATAGAAACATAGAAACATGATGACAGAAAAAGACCACATGGCCTATCTAGTCTGTCCTTCCATAACAACAACTACAACAGTCCACTTTTTACCTTTAGAGATCCTCTGTGTTGGTCCCATGATTTTTTGAATTCAGTTACTGTCCTCAACTCTACCACCTCCACTGGGAGACTATTCCATGGATCCACTTCTCTTTCTGTAAAGAAATATTTCCGCATATCACTCCTGAATCTATCTCCCTTCACCCTCATCCCATGTCCCCTCATAGCACAACTTGCTTTCAATTGAAAGAGGCTCTCTCCCTGAACATTTATGCCATGGAGGTATTTAAACATCTCAATCATATCACCTCTATCCCACCTTTCCTCTAAGGTGTACATATTAAGATCCTTAAGTCTGTCCTCATATGCTTTATAATGAAGCCCATTAATCATTTTAGTAGCCACCCTCTGCACCAACTCCATCCTGTTCACATCCTTTTGAAGGTGAGGTCTCCAGAATTGCACACCATACTCCAAATGAGGTCGCACCAAAGACTTATACAGAGGCATTATCACCTCCTTTTTCTGCTAGCCATTCCTCTCCGTATGCACCCAAGCATCCTTCTAGCTTTTGCCGTCACCTTTTCTACCTGTTTAGCTACTTTAAGATCATCAGACACAACCATGCCTAGGTCCCGCTCTTCTTTAGTGGACAAAAGTACTTCACCTCCTATACTGTATTGCTCCCTTGGATTGCTGCAGCCCAAATGCATGACCTTACATTATTTAACATTAAATCCCAGCTGCCAAATTCTAGACCATTCTTCAAGCTTAGCTAGATCCCTCCTCATGTTATCTACACCTTCCTGGGTGTCTACTCTATTGCAGATTTTGGTATCATCTGCAAAGAGGCAAACCTCACCCGACAGCCCTTCCGCTATATCACTAACAAAGATGTTAAAAAGAATCGGACCAAGGACAGATCCATGGGGCACACCACTGGTAACATCCTTCTCCTCAGAGTGAGCTCCATTTACTTGTACTCTTTGTCGCCTCCCACCCAACCAATTTCTAACCCAAGCAGTAACTTTAGGGTCCATCCCTAGGGTGCTCAGTTTGTTTATAAGTTGCCTGTGAGGAACAGTGTCAAAGGCTTTACTGAAATCTAAATACACCACATCTAGAGCTCTCCCTCGGTCCAACTCCCTGGTCACCCAGTCAAAGAAATCAATCAGATTTGTCTGACAAGACCTGCCTCTGGTGAATCCATGCTGCCTCAGATCCTGTAATCCGCTGGACTCCAAAAACCTCACTATTTTCTCTTTGAGCAGCGTTTCCAATAATTTACTCACCACCGAAGTTAAACTAACCGGCCTGTAGTTTTCAACCACATCCTTACTTCCGCTTTTGTGTAAAGGCACCACATGAGCCTCTCTCCAGTCCTTTGGCACCACTCCTGACTCCAATGAGGCATTGAAAAGGTCAGTCAGTGGAGTTGCTAGAACGTCCCCAAGTTCCCTCAGTATTCTAGGGTGTATCCCATCCGGTCCCATCGCTTTGTCTACTTTAAGTTGAGCTAGTTTCTCACAAACACAGTCTTCTGAAAATTGTTCAAGATGTCCCTCGTTTCTGTTCTTATTTGTGGGTGTTTTCTGAGGTCCTGCTCCTGGTTCTTCATCTGTGAACACAGAACAAAAATATTTGTTAAGCAATTCCACTTTATCCTTATCAGCTTCTACATATTCCCCCACTGCACCCTTGAGTCTGACAATACCACGTTTGCCCTTCCTCTTCTCACTAATATATCTGAAAAATGTCTTATCCCCCCATTTTATTGCATTGGCTATTTCCTCCTCCTTTTGAATCTCTGCCTTCTTGACTACTTTGCTAGCTTCTCTAGGTTTTTCCAAATACAGATGTCTGTCTTCCTCTCTTTGTGATCTCTTGTATTTCATGAAGGCCTCCCTCTTTTTCTTCACTTTTTCAGCTACTTCCTTCGAAAACCATAGCAGTCTCCTGTTCCTTTTGCCTTTATTTACCATTTTAACAAAAAGGTTGGTTGCCCTTAAAATACCCCCTTTCAGTTTTTCCCACTGTTTTTCTACATCCCCCAGCTGTTCCCATCCCACTAACGACTCCCTGAGTTATTGGCCCATCTTCGCAAAGTTAGTCTTCCTAAAGTCTAAGATCCTTACCTTGGAATGGATTCTAACAGGCCTAGTCCTAATACTGAACCACACCATCTGGTGATCACTGGATGCAAAATGATCTCCCACTACAACATCAGAAACACTTTAACCATTGGTAAGCACCAAGTCCAGTATTGCCCCTTCACGTGTGGGGTCTGTTACCAATTGCCTGAATAGTTCTCCCTGTAGAGAATCCAGGATCTCCTTACTTCTAGATGATACTGCAGCAGGAATGTGCCAATCAACATCTGGCATATTGAAATCTCCTATCAGTAGCACTTCCCCTTTCCTAGCAATGCTGCTTATGTCTTCAATTAACTCTCTGTCCACCTCTTCCTCTTGTGAGGGAGGTCTGTATATCACACCAATGCAAATAGATTTCTCTTTCCCTCTTTCTAGTTTAACCCACAATGCCTCCTCTCTCCCTTTTAAGCTCTGTAATTCCAAAGCTTTAATAGCAGTTTTACATATAGTGCTACTCCTCCTCCCCTTCTTCCTACCCTGTCCTTTCTGAATAAAGTATAGCCAGGTATGGTTATATCCCAGTCATGGTTTTCTGTGAACCATGTTTCTGTAACTGCCACTAAATCCAAGTCAGCCACTCCCACCAAAGCTTCAACTTCAGGGATCTTATTTCCCATGCTACGGGCATTAATACACATTGCTTTCCACACTGCAAGTCTGATCAAGTCGCAAGAAGGATCTTTAATTGAATTAAGTATAGAGCATCCATGTTCATTTTTACCAAAAATAATGGGAGGATATCATGGCAGATCATATCAAGCCACATAACTATACTGCCATATTTATTAAATACCTTCACAAATGAGAAAACTAAAATTATAATCTGTTTTAAACTCCAAATGGAGAAATTGTATCTGGCAGTTTCCAATTATATTTGCAATTACTGTGCAAAGCCAAGATGTCTAATACAAATTATTTGAAAATGTAATGTCATTTTGGATTTCATATTATTTGCTTCTATTATGTTTGCCCACTTTTTGCTGTTGAAGTTTTTTCCCCCCACACCAAGAAACTAAACTTTCTTCCTACTGATTCTCTTTCCAAATTATCCCATGTATGTGGGGTTTATAGAATGTTACCTGTCACTCTCCAAAGGGATTAGCAAGTCCCCTTTAAGTGAGTCTGCAGCCCAGAATTCAGGGCTGGGAGGGTGTGGCTCACAGGGAAAGCTTAAGAATCCAGCAGGCCACAGGAGGGAGAGAGGCCCATGGAGACTGAAAGCTCCTTTCTATAAGCCAGACTGGGGAAGGAGTCCTGCAATCAGGTAGGAACCTCTAGAAGTGAGTGACCAGGCTATTCTTCTGAACTTTAAACTATGGGCTAGGGGAAGGTGCTGTGAACCAGTTTGTGAAAGCAACAAGCTTGGGAGGGAATGCTGACTAGCTAAACTACGATAAAAAGTGTTTTTTTGTTTGTCTTTGAACATTTGTGTGCCTGGTATTTTAAGAGACCTGGCCTCTGTACGCCATAGCTTACAACAATCCATGTGGAGCCCCATTGCAGGAGGGGGATGTCCGGGCCGCCCGTACGTCCCCGCTGAAGATGGGGCTGTAAGGACCCGATTCTGGTCCATGGGAACAAAACATTCCCATGGGAGCCAGAATTGGGCCCGACATGCTCCCTCTGCCTGTGGGGACATCTTCCCCGCAGGCACTCATGGCATCCATGACTCTGGCCCCCCAAATCCCCACTGCCCGACCCATGGGTGGTCTCCTGCAGCCTGGATCGGGCAGCGGGGAACCCCCACTCCTGGCCCCGGCCCTGGAGTGGCTCCCCTGCTCTGATATGGCAAATTGTGCTGCTTATACCACCTCTGAGGTGGTATAAGCAGCACATCCCAGCAGGTCCGGCAGCACATACAGGGCCATTATCTGATCAGCCATGTAGGCGCTGCTGGGCAGCCTGCCCCCTCCCGCCCCCCACCGGCCCTCCCCGTCCTGATGCACTGGACATATGGGGAGAACTGGTGGGGGAATAGGGTCTAGGCAGATTGCAGGGCCGCATGTCCCAGAGGGATGTGCAGTCCCGCAACCTGCATTCGAGAATGAGGGTCTTTATCTTCAGAAAATTCACTAATATTTCCTAGAGTAGTTATATCGAATTACCTGTAGCACACAGAAGGAAAGTGGCTCCATATAGAGGCCATTGCCTATTAAAAACTAAACATGGCCTGGATATTTATTGTTACTAAATATCAGAACTCTTTGCGCTATGATATTACAGTCTTGTTCTTCTAAAATTTGTTTTCAGATTATAATGTAAGGGCTGTGGTATAGTGGTACTGTGGCACTGGGGGTATTCAGCACTGACTGCTTATCTATAAGCGGCAAAGGTTGGGCACCTTAAAGGCTGGCCTACGTTCCACCGCAGACGCTAGCCAGGCAGTGGGTGAATATCGCTGCCCAGTTAGCCTTTGCTGTCATCTGGCCAACACTGATGCAAAGTTTGCAAGTAACGTTGCCCTTGGGCTTTGCGGCAGTTTTCATCTGGAAAATGACAGCTTATGTTCCTTTTGAAAATTGCCCTGGGGAAAAATGCAGAAATGTGTGCCTGCTCTTTGTGAGAGTATTTTATTCTGTACAAAAAATAGCATGCATGAACTTGAAAATGGAATCTATTCTTATTATTTATCTCCTCTGACAAAGACACCCTGCAGAAATGTTTTGGTTGCTCAGGGCAAGGAGATCATTGGGGATCAAAACTGGGTAAAAATGCATCTATTATATATTTACCTGGGTAATGGTAAGTCATTTTCAGACATCTCACAATTTTATCTGAGGGAGATCATAGTTAGGCTTCTGATTTTACATTTTATCCAATAAACACTAATAATGAATGCCTTTTGCTTTGCCCTATGGAATAAAAGCTGTTTATTGGATAAACGCCAGAAAAACACCAGTTCCCCAGTACTTTTTCACCCCTCACCTGGCTAGTCTTTTATTCTCCACTCAGCTTTTGTGCCTTTTCAGTGTTGACTTCCACCAGAAAAGGTACCCTAACATCCAGAATACTCAGTTATTAACTGCTTATCCTTTTTCTGGGAAGATAAAAACTATTTGAGGCTCAGTCTCTTGTATGAATTCCACTACCAATTCTCCACATATGGCAGTACACCCATATAATCCTGCTCCATATAAGGAAGTTAGCCTAGACCCAAATCTACAGGAGGCAGAAATCTCCCATATGCATAGCTGTATCAGAGCCAATTACTTCACTGAGCCATGGGCTTATATTTTGTTCGCTAAATTCATCTACTGCCCCACATGATTCTATCCTTGTCATTATCAAAGATCTTTAAGTAGTCTTAGTCCAATATATATGTTGTATGGTGAACATGAGTCTTGCTACTGGGGCAGTTCCTGGATAAAGAAAACCAAAAAGGAACTTAGCACGCCATTAGCCCATATCGTCAATGAATCCTTCTCCCAAGGACACATACCAGACGCCCTCAAAACAACAATCATCCGACCATCCTTAAAAAAGCAAAATCTAGATCCAGCTTCCTACAGACCCATAGCAAGCCTACCTTTCACTGCCAAGATAATCGAGAAGATCGTCCAGCAGCAGCTGCAAGAACACCTGGATATCAACAACACACTGGACCCACAACAACACGGCTTCCACCCTCTACATGGTGTTGAGACCCTCATGACCACACTGATGAACACTCTCCTCATAGGAACACAAGAAAAGCACTCTGGATATGCCATGATCTTCCTTGATATATCTGCAACTTTCGACACCATCTCCCACAACATTCTTATACACAGACTACGGACAATTGGGATCAAAGACACCATACTAAAGTGGTTCCAATCCTACCTAACTAACAGACAACAACTAATCCGTACCAGCACCTTGACCTCCCCCCCATTCCAGCAACACCAAGGAGTACCCCAAGGATCCACGCTGTCAGCCATGCTCTTCAACATTTACCTTCAACCACTCTGCTCAGTCATACGCACTCACAACGTCAGCTTCCACATATATGCTGACGATATCATGCTCTACACCCCCATTACAACAACAAACCCAACAAACACCCATCTATCAGCATGCTTCTCCGCGATGACCTATCCATCAACATAAAGAAAACTGAAGCCCTCATAGCAACAAAAGACCCAGACTTCACACCACCTACACACCTCAACATAGGAACCACAAGCATTCAAATACAACCACAAATAAGATACCTGGGCATTATTATTGACCAAGCCCTCACCTTAAAGCAACAAATTACTAAAACCTCAGGAACTATATTGCACAAGGCAAGAACAGTGCAACGTCTCAGACCCCTTCTTGAACATCAAGACTTCCGAACAGTAATGCAAGCCACGACACTCCCACATCTGGACTACTGCAACATAATCTACCATGGACTTCCAGCCTCACAGACCAACCCCCTCAGAACAGCATTGAACACCACAGCAAGAATCATCCAAAGAGCAAAGAAAACCGACCACATCACCCCAATTCTGAAAGACCTACACATACTTCCCTTCGAAGCAAGGACTAAATACAAAGCCATCCTACTCACCCACAAAGCCATCCATCAAACACAGAACACCCAGCTTCGCACCCTTCTGTCTCGTCCAGCCCACCGCAGAACTACCAGATAAGTCTCCAGCAATTCCCTCACCGTCCCTCACAAAAGAACCAAATGCTCTCAACGGACCTGCAATCGAGCCTTTGAACTTTATGCACCATCCTTATGGAACTCTCTACCGAGCTGTCTCAGAAACAATGCCGATCTACTATCTTTCAGGAAACAGCTAAAAAACATCCTTTTCCAGGAATACTTCAACACAACTCCCACCGAAAAGCGCACATACCCGTGATCTCGCCCACCATGAACCACTGACTCAAAGCTATACTAACCTGTCCATGTCCAAAGTCTGTCCCTTGTCCAAAGTCTGTCCTATGTTGAAATCATCAATGTTGCCTCCTCGGTGATGGCCCCGCCCGTATACTTGACCCCCCCCCCCCACCCTTTAATGCAACGTCGCTTTGACCCGGTGAAAAGCGGGATATAAATACAGCTAAATAAATAAATAAATAAATAAATAAAAAACAGTTCCTACATCATGAAGAATAGATGAGACCTTCACTAAAAAGCTTAGTTGGATCCATCAGACCTTGCTCACTATCAGCCTATCTTAAACCTTCCATTTCTTTCAAAACTTCTAGAAAAGGCAGTTGTGGTTCAATTAATCATTTACAGCTGTGGTCAACATTATTGGCACCCTTGCTTTTTAGGTATGGTGTGTACAATATCTTGAGAAATAATTGGAAATATTAAAATTATATATCATCATAATTTTTTAACAGTATGTTCAAAAGGTATAAAACAAAAAAAAAAAGATGTTTGTGCAACTTAGATAATTTATGAGAAAAAGAAAAACAAAATATGACCTGAACAGGATTAGTGGCACCTTTCATTAATATTTGATTGCACAACACTTGGCAGTGATGACAGCCTCCAAACATTTCTTGTAGCCATCTATACGTTTCGTACATCTGTCTGCTAGTAGTTTCTCCCACTCTTCAACTGTGATTTGTTTCAGCTCATGAATATTTCTAGGATTCCTTTTACCAATGACAGATTTCAGCTCTTTCCAAAGGTTCTTGATTGGATTGAGATCAGGACTCATTGCTGGCTAGTTTAAAACTGCCCATTTGTTCCTTTTTAATCATTCTTTTGTATTTTTGGAGGTGTGTTTTAGGTCATTATCTTGCTGGAGGACCATGACCTTTGACCCAGACCTGGCTTCCTGACACTATGTAGCACATTTCACTCCAGAAGACTGGTAGTCCTCTGTCTTCATGATTCCTTTAATACGTTCCAGGCTTCTAGTTTATGAGGCAACAAAACAGCACCACATTATGGAACCATATTTACCTGTAGGAAGGGTGTTTTTTTCCTTATAAACTTCATTTCTTCATCTGTAAATGTATTGCTGATCTGCATTGTCAAAGACCTCAAGTTTGGTTTCATCTGTCCACAGAACATTTTCCCGGTAGAATTGTGATTTCTCAAGGTAGGTTTGGGCAAAGTTCAGGCATGCCTTTTATGTCTGTCTTTGAGCAGTAGGGGTCCTCCGTAGCCTTCACCATGAAGCCCTTCTTTGTTTAGTGCATAGTATGTGGTGTGGGTTGAAACTACCACTCCAGATTACTTCAGGTAAGCCTTAAGCTCTTTGGATGTTGTACATGGTGTTTTTCCAACAGCTCGCGCTAACCTTCAAAGACTTCTTGGATTAGTTTTCCTCTTCCCACCACATCCTGGGAGGTTCTTGACAGTTCTGTGTGCAGAAAACCTCTTAATAACATTGTGAACTGTAGACACAGGAATCCCAGTCTTTGGAAATGGCCTTGTACCCTGTTGAAGTCTGATGTTTGGTGATAATGACTTTTCTGATAGTCTCAGGCAATTCTCTTGTTTTCAGCATTGTGAAAATGTAACAGGGAGTATGTGTGGCCATTTTAAACATTAGATTCATCATTCTTTGGTTGATTAAGGTCATTTGAATACTGATAACTGATCATAGGTCATCAAATTTTGCTGCAATGGGAATGTGGTCCTTCTGTTCAAAATGATTTGAATTCTTTATAAGGGTCCCAATAATCATTTCTTAAGAAAAATTCAGCCTATGGCCAAAACCACTAAACAATGTAAAATAATAAGGTCAGACCAAAATAGTTTAAAGTCCAAGAGCCAACCATTAATTGAAAAACATTTACTCTCAGAATCTTTGTTTTAAAAGGCAGCAGCCTCTTGAACAATAAAATTTCCTTTTTAATTTGTATGTGAAGGCATATGAATCATCAAAATATGTGTAATCACCACTATGGGGTAAGTTTACTTAAACCACGGTAAAGTCACTGGCGTTAAGGACAGCGGTAAGGTGCCTTAAGCCATATAAGGTATTGGGTGGGTAGGGGGGGTGATCCAGCATAAAGGGAGCTACGGGATGTTTAATGCACAGTAACAGAGCGTCCTGGCCATTTAGCGCATAGTAAGGTGACAAGCATCACTTTAAGGCACCTTAAGGCAGACGAATGCGCTTTAAGTTGCCCTAAGGTTTTTAAGGTGCCCTAATAGCTAAAGGTGCTCTAAAGGATTTAATGTGCCCAAACATAAGATGCCCTAAGGGGTTTAAGGTGCCCTAACATAAGATGCCCTAAGTAGGAATCAAACTCCTGTCCCATGCTTATAGGGCAGTCACTAACCAGTATGCTACACCTCCACAGCTCTTGAAAGTGCAATGCCTGGAGTTCAAGAGCCTGTAGGTCTCTGTCTAAACTGTCTGCTGTATGTGCTGGTATAGGTTAACCTCTCCAGTACCAATGATGCACTGCACACACAGAATAACAGTCTGCACCTGATCACCAAATGCAGAATGGACAGATCCATCACATCAGCTCAATACGATGCATTGACAGTGTGTACTACAATCACATAACAGCTGCAAACTGTGCTACTGCACAGTTTTAGCGGTCACCTTGAGGGTGAAGATGGGTGCCCAGCACCAGCTCCCCTGTACCTGCAGTCCTAGAGATAATCTAACATTTACTCACAACAAGCACAGACGTCACCTACTACTAACCACTACTAACCACCCACACCCACAGGCTCCACTATCCAAAGCCTCATGGAGAGTCAGGCTGTTGGGCCCTGTGCGGAGCATCAGCTACCCGTACTAGCACCTGCATACCTTAGCAATGCCGTCTTAAACTTGGAAACATGTTCCACATATATCAAAAGGTTGCTATGGTTAATGTCAGATAACACATCCTAAGTTAAACACAATTTGTTGACAGAGATTCATCATAGCTACCTGTCTGATATCTGTGGAGTATGTTTCATTTCTTGTTTCTGACAGTGGTTACCACCTCGGGAAGTGACCCTAACAGTATTGAGTTCCATAGCAATGCCTGCACTGTGCCCAGGACTGGTGTGGTGGCCAGGGCTGCCAACCACCTCTATATTTGCACAATGCTGAAATAGGTATGGAAGTGTGTGTATGTCTATCCAGTGTTTTGTGGCTGCCCACACCTTAATGAGCCCACAATGCTTGCACTGTTTCCAGTGTTAGCCTGCCAATGTGCATAATGAGGAGCAAAGTACTGTGGATATGGCCCGGACAGGGCAGCCTGGGCAGGATGCATCTGCACAGGGCATAGGGAAATGGCTGGGACATTGTAGTGCCCGACCACCACCTGCACATACAGGGTGGCCACAGCATGTCATGCTGGGGGGGGGGGTGTCACTCTCCCCCTGACTGAGCAGTGGCCATGGCATGGCTAGGTTCCCCCATAGTGCTATGCAGTATTTCTCTCAAGCAATATCTATGAGTTCCTTTTTCTGGGACCCAATCACTAACATACCTGCTTGGTGTGTGTGTGTTCACATCCCATTTTGGGGTGCACACAGTTTTTCCAGGAGCATGTTCTAGCTAGAAGACTGTTTGTAGTTAGCATGTGTATGGCTGGGACACCTTGCAGGATGCAGTGGTTGGAGACTGACTGTGCCCTCTGCTGGTGAATTTCAGAGAGTGGTGGTGGGCAGCTGAGCTTTCCCAGGCCTGTCTGAGTGCCCTATGTGATGTGTACAGATCTGCATTGACTGCACTGTAGGACTGGGGTTGATGGGCCCCTCTACTGCCACCATTGCAGAGATGTAGAATGTGGATCTGTTGGTGGGAGATCCTGTCCCCCACCCTGACCCACAGAGAGCAGGTTGGCTGGTGCTACATAATCCACTTTTGGGTCCAAACACCACCCTTCTCTTATAACATGTGACCATGACAACCACACAGGATATGCACTATTCTGGGTTCATCATAGTCTACAAGGGCTAGACGTGACTGGGAAATACAGATGGACACATGTCTATCCTAGGTGTGTATGCAGGGACTATCTATCACACACTGGCACTGATGGGGAACTGCAGCATAGCCTACCTCAGCCAAGCCAGGTGCTGCGGACCTGGTGCTGGACGCCCCACTTCACCCTCAGGGTGAGCACAGGAACCGCACAATGTCATGGTCTGTAGCTACTCTGTGCCAGTAACACACATGGTCAGTTACACCTACCAGGCCGGGGTGCTATAGAGGCGCATACCCCATCTGGTGATCAGATGTAAGCTGCTGATCTGCATGTGCATTGCATCACGGGTACTGGTGGGTTTGCCCTATCCTGGTAGCCACAGCAGACAGTTTGTGTGGTGACCTGCAGTCTTTCTGTAGCCAGCCAGCAGTGTGTTAGCAGGTATAGAGACATAGCCCACTGGTTACTTCAATGACTGTGGAGGCAGAGGTCATGTGTTTGATCCCACAGTGGTGTTTAATGAGGCTTTTCCTTTTAATTTAAATCAGTGCTGCCAGCGAAAAGCACCCTTACAGTGCCGTAACCTTAAGGTGCCTCATAAGGCGCCCTATAAAACACCCTATAGGGCACATTATAAGTCTCCTTGGCGGACAGGGCACTTTATAATGTGCCCTATGGAGTGCCTTATAAGGCGCCTTATGCGGCACCTTAGATTAGGGCGCTGTGAGGGTGTTTTTGCTGGCAGCACTGATTTAACTTAAATAAAAGGAAGTGCCTCAGACAACCTTTTTACATACCACCAATGCGGGATCAAAACCATGACCTCTGCCTCCACAGTCATTGCATAAACCAGTGGACTATATCTTTATAGCTTCTGGCACTGCACTGGCATGAACTTAGGGTTAACACTCGTTAACGTGCCCTGGTGCCAACTATCGCGCGATACAGGTTCTTAATACCTTGCCAACAGAACGCCCACTCCTTATATGGTATTCTTCACATTATTGCTGCAACTAGGGCCGGTAACATTAAGACCGTTTAGTAAACATACCCCTTAGTGGTGATTACACATATTTTTGCAATTTATACGCTTTCACAAACAAATTAAAAAGGAAATTTGTTGTTCGAGAGGCTGTTCCCTTTCAAAACAAAGATTCCAACAAAAATGTTTTTCAACTAATGGATGGCTCTTGGACTTTAAATTATTTTGGTCTGATCTTATTATTTGACAATAATCATTTCCTGGCAATGCCTCAGTTTTTTAACTATTTCCTGTTTTTTTCCTTTTTTAAATTGGTCTTCTTTTATTTTATTCTTTAATGTATCAAATTTGTGTACATATATAGTCAAAAGCTATTTCACTGGCCTCTTTTTTTGAGGAGATATTGGACATTAAGGGTTTGAACTGCATTGGCGGCAATAATGTTGACCATAACTGTACTTAGACAAGATAAATGCATTTCACCCAAGAAGATCAAGGTTTGGAAAAAAAATGCAATACTGAATCAGCATTTGTATCCGTTACCAATGAGATAGCTATTAACCTGGGTAACAAGCTGGTTTGCTCTGTTTGTTGCACTGGGTATGAATGCAGCTTTTGATTTAGTTGCTGGCTTGATTTAGTTTACTCTTGAAGTAGCTGTCTGACTTGGGGATCAGGGAGGTCGTGCTTAGCTAGTTTCAGTCTTTTTTTGTCAAATTCTTCATTTGCTATTCACTGACCTTGATCTGTTTCTCAATCACAGCCACTTCATTTCAGAATTCCACAGGATTCTATTTTTGCACACTCTGTTTTATGTCTATAGGGCACCACCAACAACGTCATTCATGCAAGGCCGCGGGGCAGGGTCCCGGCAGCCGCTCATAAACGGGTGGTCGGCTGGTGCGGGGACCCTGGCTTGTGGCCGTTGTTGTTACAGCAGAGGCACGAGGATGGGCTCCATCAGTGTGCTGGAGCGCAGTGGAGTCTGGGAGGAGGAGGAGGACGGCCTGACGTGGAGGGGAGAAGCCAGGAGTAGGCAATAGTTGCTGGCAATCCTGCGCCTCCCAGGGTACGGCGGCTGCTTGAGTGAGGTGCGGTGAATTTTGAATTCCTCTCAGGTCTGTGCAGGACGGCAGATGGGGGGTTTTCGGCAGCAGCGCGGGGGGTAATGATTGGGGGTGGGAGAGAGGGAGGCGAGCCGGCGGTCCATTTGGGAGCCTGCCCAGCCCTGCCGCTTCACGCCGTGGTGCTCACTGGGGCTGGTTTGGGGTAGGTGACTGGTGAGGCCCTCTCGGGTGGAAGAGCCGCGGCGGAGGAGTGGCACTTGCTGCATGGTGTGGGAGGAGGGAGCTGGCTGTGGGAGGAGGGGGCAGCTGCTGGGAGACTTAGGCCTCACACCCCCTACCGTCAGCTTCGTTCCCTTCATGCAAATCGTCTGTCCCTTCCTTCCCCGTCACAGGCACACCTTGAACAGACCCGCCACGCCGCTTTTTTCTTCTTAGGTCCAGTACTTTGGAATGCTTTACCACCGTTTCTCCGTTTGGAACCCTCATACCCGCAATTTAAAACACTACTAAAAACCCATTTATTTCAACAAGCCTTTCATCTCTCTCCTGATGTTCCTCCCTGATGTCCTCTCACTTATCTGTTGTTATGTCCACCTTGTCCATCTGTTTTGCTCAGTTGTGTCCTTTTGTCTAAACATGGTTAGTTTGTCTCCCCCTTTTTGGGCCTTTTATTATACTTGTTTTTTAAAAAAGTCCTGTTAATTTATGTTTTAATTATTGGCCCTTTAATTGTTTGTATAGTTTTGGTTTTTTGTCACTTTATTTGTCTATGCCTTTATTCTTTATACTTGCTTTTCTATTTTACTTTGGCGTTCTTTTCATTATTTGTGCATTGCTAACCTTTTTATTGTACACCGCTTTATGTTACGACGGAAAGCGGTTTATCAAATTTTAAATAAAGATAAAGATAAAGATAAAGGGCAGCCACGTGGCAGTTCGCACCCTCGCGCCTGCGGCAGGCAGGAAGTGGTGAGGCCTAAACCTGCACGGGACAGCAGCAAGCAAGAGGTAGGGTTTACCACTGCATATTAGTAGGAGCTGTGGAGGGACCTAATGGTTGGAGCACTGGCTTGGGAAACCAGAGACCAGGGTTCAATTCCCATTAGCACTCCTTGTGGCCCCAGGCAGGTCAATTAACCCTCCATTGCCTCAAAAAAAAATATACAAGTTATTATCAGCCCTGTTTAATTGGGTTGGTGGGATGCAGAAGGAAGGGTGATTGAACTTTACAGGAGGTTCTAAAGTTCATTTCAAATTTAAAAAAAACAAAACAACAGAAGCATGGCTGGGGCTCTGGGGCAGGGGGTGGTGGGACACCTACAGGTGTGAGGGGGTCACATACTTCTTGTTGCAGGCCAAGGGTTCGGGGGGTGGTAGTGGAGGATGCGAAGGCGAGGCACAATAAAAAAAAATAAAAGGAGGAAAGGGTCAGCGTGGGAGGGGGGGGGGGATGCAGTAAGGCAACTCCAAGGGTGGAGGAGGTGCCCGGGGGCAATTGGATCCTATGCCTTTCGAATGGAGGGGGGATATAGGTCTGGGGGCAGAGGAAGGTAAGTTGAGGGGTCCCCAGCTGGCGAGGGCAAATTATGAGTGTCCCATGGGCTGGCGGGTAGTTCAAGGAGGCTCGTGACTGGCGGGCAGGGACTCAGCGGCTAGAAGAATTAATTCCAACGTCGGAGGTTATGGCTTTGAGGCTAGGTGGGGGCTTTAAAAAAAACAAAAAACAATTTCAATTAGCTTCTGTAGGGGGATCAGCTTCAAGGGAGCATGGGCAAGGGAGAGCCAAGGTCCCTTCGGGGCAGAGTGTTGGGGGGGGGGTGGCAGATTTTGGGGGTCTTGTGTGGTTCCCCCTCCTGTTTTTTTCCTTTTGTCTTCACAGGTGGCGATCAGAAATCAGCACACTGCCAGGTATAGGGGAGGAGGCCAACTGTGATCTGAGAGCAAGGACACCGGCTTAACAGCGAGGCAGGAGTGGTCAGAAAATGCTACCAGCACACGTATGGACGGGCAGCAGCGGTGGATCAAGGACGGTGGCCATTCAATAACTTGTATATGTGCAGCATGGGGGCGGACATGGGGGCAGTAGGGGGGTTGCAGGCCGATCGGGTGAAAGTAGGGCGGCAGAGCCGATAGCGGGAAGGCGCACGGGGTGAATCACGCAGGAAACGGAGGCATTCGTGTAGGCTGTGCCACGGTTCAGAGTTATCCTCCTCCTTCGTTCAAAGACTCTGCATCAGCATCGTGGGGTGCAGATATAGTACCGCAGAATTGCGCTGGCGGATTAGGAAGCGGCGATGTATAGATCTTTTCTGCTTTCTAAAGATGAGATGGCGGTCTGGGGAGAGGACGAAGCAGAGGTCAGAAGTCGAGAAGGAGGGTTGCGGCAAAACAAAATAAATAAATAAATAAATAAAAATGGAGGGTGGAGAGGAGAGCAAATTATTGTCGTAGGGGACACGGGATTAAGCTATGGATGATGGAATGTCAAACAGGGCATGTATTGCGCGATCAGGTGGGCTAAAGGAGGTACAGTGGACACGGCAGGGGGGGTGCTCTTGTCAGATGGAGTGGCGGTGACACAACAGATCAGATGAAATGGGTCAGAGGTTAGCAAGTCCTCGTGCCCGTTCCTCGACTGCAAATATCGACATGTGTGCTTAGTCAGTAGGGGTGGCACGTGGCGGCAAAATGTATGAAAAAGGGGCCCTTAGGGCTTCAGTGCCAGACCCCAAGCAATAAGAAGGGGGGTGAACCTGCCCCGTACACTAATTTGGTTAGAGGCCTTAAGGACTGGGCTGAGGCAAGACCGAAGCAGAGAGATAAGGAGGTTCCAGGGGGTTCCATGGTTTTGTTAGTCTGGTACACAGAGATGTAGTAGCATCCAAGGCGTGGAATTAGCCATTGGGGGGGGCACCTTCCACGGATGGTTAGGTATCAGTGGGAGGTAGGGCGGCCTTCAGGTGGAATCGCATCCCCCTTTATGGTGTGGGCAGGGTATGGTTCATTACTCTTGTTTGATCGGGCGGTTGAATTGGTTCGATAATTGGGTACCAGGGCATTGAAGCACGGTGGTGTTGGAATCAGTGGGTGGGGTTGGGAAACTTGGCGACAGGTCAATTGCTCGGTTTGAGATTGAGGATGGAAGTTCTTTTGGAAAGGCATGCCTACGGGCCACGCAGTTTATAGTGCATAATTTCAAATATTTATTACTTTCCAGCTAGGGGTGCTGAGGCGGAAGGTAGACAGGGCGACTGTGATTCGGGAGTAGATGCTTTGTTTGTGGAACAGCGCACTCTGGGAGGAGTTGGGAGCTATTAAAAGGCATTGTGGAATAGGTGCACGAACAGGGGGTGCGGTCTGCGGTGGTAGGACAGTAGGCCCGATGATGGGGAGTACCTTTTTGGGGGGAATTTGATTTTGGGGGTTGGTAGATTGCTCCCTTTTGACAAGGTGTTGAGATTGCAGGTGGTCGGCATTGACGGGTCGGCTTCTTCGTACGTAACGTTGAAGGCAATGAAGGCTCCCTGATGGCGGGGTGGCTGCGTCATTAGGCGACGTCAACTTGGGGTGCGTAAAATGCACTACCGTATTAGGAAATTAAAGGTTATGCAAGCAGAATTATGGATCGGGGAGGTTGGTTGAAAGACTTTAATGTGACTTTGGTGACATTGTAGGCAGAGATAGCCAGGCTACGGGTATGAGAGCTATGTCCGGGGAGCAGGTGGAATGAACAGCTAGTGGTAGGCATGGCTTAGAATCCAGCATAACTGGCTATTAGCTTTTCGGGAATTGTTTCTCAGTGTAGGGGCTTGGGAGTTGTGGATCGATAAGTTTGCAACCAACGGGTAGTAGGATGGGGCGACAAGGCAACAGTGGTCAGCATCAGGACTATGTATACTCCACATGGTATTGGGGGGCAGCCTTAATGAGGGAGGTTGTTGTAGCATACTGGCGTTTGAAGGCGTAGGATAAGGCATGGCATATCCCAGACTGAACTAACGGGATTGCGGATGCTCGTTCACGTTCCAAAAGGGGAACGGGTGCCGAATTGGCTACAGAAGGGGACATGGACGGATTCGTGGCCCCACACAAATGATGGAGCATCGATGGAGAGAGATGTGGAAATAACTAATAGCTACATAGGGGGGAGCATTCGTGGCCGCCGTCTCGTGATTCCAAGTGGCCTGTTGCACCTGGGTGACTTGGGAGGCGCTGTGCCGCCTGACTCTGGGGGCATTGTTGCGGTAGGAGGCCTCCCTATTATGGGTGGTTATGTATGGTATTTGGCGGCGCTTTCCACATGGGTGGGTTCATAGCAAACTCCCACAAGTCTGGGGTTGGAGGTGGATATAGCAATAGCAGGTACAGGCGCTGTTACTGGTCCTCCTATTGACATTAAAAATGTACCGGCATGGTAAGGGATTGGGGAGGTATTGCAGAAGATTGTTGGATTCATGTCATGCCCGGTGGGCACCTTGAAGGTAAGGTTGCGGTTATGCTCCATGCGGGAGGAGGACTCTTCAAGATAGGAGGCTGCGGGGCTATTGACGTGTTTAAGTGCTGCTGTGCAGGGGATGGTGCGGCGGCACATGGATGATGGCCCAAGTCAGTTTTCAGCACACTCGTACTGTGCTGGGGCAGCGACCAGGGTGGTCAAGGTGGGGCGGCCGGAACAGGAGATACAAGTGTACGCCGAACTTGGGGATAGGTTCGGCTTGAGAGGGAGAGGGTCAAGAAATTGATTGGAAATGACCGGTTGCGTTTCAGATGGGGGTCAAAGCCCTAGGGTCGGTTGTCGAGGGGTCATTCCTTCGTTATGAGGATGGTTAGAGGGCAGCGGTGCGGCTGGTGTTGACTCACAGGGTCGGGATTCGGTGCTGGCATAGGTTTTATGGCTAGGTGAGCACGGTCTTAGTTAGCAGGAGCTCCTGCCTTTGCTTGGACACCAGGAGTGGTCAAGGGGCATGCTGGCATGGCTATGGGTCTGTGGCGCACTGCTTGGATGGAGGGATAAGGCGGGAAGGACAACTGGATAAATACAATACAATGAATGCCTATACAAAGGGTGAGAGGGCAGCGACTTGACTCGCATTGTTAAGATCTTGCTGTGCTTCGGCGAAGGTTAGAGGGCGTGGGGTTGGGGTGGTTGGATATAATTATCGGTCTGCTGGCGGACAAAAAACAAACAAACAGGAAATCGGCAATGTGGCCCTGTGGGTCCATGAACACGGAGGTTATCCAATCATGCATTTGTGTATGAAAGCGAGGGGCAATGTTATAGGGGGATGGGGGGCACTTATCACCAATGGTGTTAAATTGCTCATTAACAATGGGCAGGAGGCCTTGGAATGTGTGTTTCGGTGGGGGCTCACTGGTCGCAGCTTTGTGGTGGGGGGGTGGCTTCGGGACATTAATGTCACCGATGCCGATGGAGGGATCCTGGAGGTTCCGGGGTCCAGAGCGTGGGCTGTACGTGGGCCTGGGCGGGGTGCCCTCAACCCTACATTAATGTCCTCTGTGCCGGTGGTGGGATCCCGGAGGTTTCTGGGTCTGGAGCCTTAGGCTAAACTTGGGCCGGGGGCGGGATGCCCCCTACCCGGATAACCCCTGGCTGACTTTTGCTAATTACATGGCGAGGTCGGGGAAAGGGGATTAAGAAGATTGCCGTTGGCAAGACTGCGGCAGAAGCGGAGGCGGTGTCACCTTGCTAATAGCATGGCTGGTGAGGCAATGTCTGCTGTTTGGACTGTTAAGAGGATTATTCTTGGACTGTAATGTTCGGTATGTTATAAAAGTTAATAAAGCTGCAACCGGTTGTTTCCCAAGATCGTTGTATGTGTGTATTTGTGGGCAGATGGAGGGCGGAACTAAAGGTGGGGGGGGGAGGGGGGAAAGGGGTGGATGCTGAGAGGGGCCTGGAGCACCAGGTCCGATCTACCTCGGTTACAGGCAGATGAGATCAATGCATATTACTAGGCAGATGATACACAGCTGGTATTTTATGTAGACCCAGTTTCACCTGACCTTTCTAAGTTAAGTTTCCTTAATGATATTCCTAATTGGCTTATTTCACATCGACTAAAACTGAATACTGTACCTCAAAATGCAAAGCATTGTTGATTATGCAGAGAAGTGCCTCTCTCCGTTTAGAGCCCCAGATTAGCTACTCCCCTATCCCTTCAAAGAATGCCTTGCCAATTCTAGAGGTGACTTTTGATCCTGATTTATCATTTCAATCTGTTGTATCTGTAATCACCAGATCCTGTTTCTTTCACCTGTGGATAATTTGGGCTTTATGCCCTTACTTAGAAACAAAGAATCTTATCTCAGTGTCTCTGCAATGGTTACTACTCAAGTAGACTATAGGAACATGTTTTTAACTGGAGTTACTGCGTGCTCACTGAAATGCTTTTAACTAATTCAAAATGCAGCAATAAGGATAATATGCCAAGCAAAAAGATTTGATCATGTCACACCTCTTTTAAAAGATCATCATTGGATACCTATTAAATATAGAATAAAATTCAAGGTTATGACTTTGGCCTTTAAGATTCTGCTAACATACCGCCTTCATATTTGTTAAGTTTACTTATTTCTTACATTCCATTTGTTGATCAAAATGTATTCATTGTTCCATCTCTGGCTAGACCATGCCTAGGAGCAATGCAAAAGATGGCCTTTAGCTATGAAGCTCTGATTCTGTGGAACGTACTACTCAGAGAACTAAGAAATCTGACATATTCTACATTTTGTGCAAAAGTGAAGGCATGATTGTTTTCACATGATTTTGTGAGCTAATAAATTGTCATGGTCTTCCTTCAGTCATTATTGGATATTTTGGGGGGTAGTTACAGTTAAAGTGCATTATGAGGCCAATTCCAGAACATGCACGTCCGGGTCAGGGACCCATCCAAATCAAAAATTGCCCCGATTTTGCCCTAATTGCAAAGCCACAGGTATAGACATGCTCAAAGTTCCATAATCGGGGACATAGGCCTCTCCAGCATGGCATGAGCAAACCACTATGGAGAAACGAGACACGGGTATATGCAGCAAATGGTTTGGACATCCCCACACTCACCATATTCTGAAAAGATGGACGTTTCCAATCCCGCCTGTCTCCGCCTCCTCTGTTTTAAATGCACATCTCCTAAGCTGCTCCTCTCACTGACTGTGTTGTGCTGATGCAAACTACACATAAATACTGATGACACATAAATGCTGATGCAAACTAGACTAGATATACTAGTCTGTTGCATGCCTAGAACAGTGCAAGGTTATCTCAATGCACTCAAAAATATAATAACAATAAGTAGAAAGCTATATGTTTGTCATGACATACCTTGCATCAAAATATACATGGCAGTAGAAGAAATCCTTAGTTATTATTTCACTTATCATCGCTAAGAACAGTCTTTACAATGCTAAGTATTGACCCCTACCAACCTCAGAAAAGCCTCTCTATAAATGTGCACATTTTAGAGACCAATGATGGTTTTTCGGGCATGTTTTAGTGCATGTTGAATGTTCTTATGCTGAGGGTCTCTTATTACTGAAAGGGATATGTTTTGACATTTAGCTATGGAGAATCTTTTGTGATTATTTTCTGCCCTATCACACTGGCACCTGGTGACGCTGCGGACATCCGTATGATTCAGGTACTGGCCAGGCATTCATGTTCCCCCTGAATTGCAGTTCAGCACACCAGATCCTCCCTCAAACCACACACAAACACACTCTCACTTTCAGTCACAAGATGTCCTGAACCTATAAATAACTGCTGGTATAACATAATTTCATGGAGTCCCAGGACTAAAAATATGATCTCCGTTTCTCACTCAAACAAGAATCCTTTCCATACTCACTCATCAACAGTCCCATTTTTTTCAGGACACAGGAATTGTTAGGGTCCTCCAGATTAGCTACTTTAGCACAAATAGCAAATGTTGGCATGGCCAGAATAATGACTATTGCTTTCCTTAATATTTCTTTCAGGGCCAATGCCTCTTTAGCTTACAAGATTCCCACACCTCTGATTTCTGTTCTTTATAAATGCATCATGTGGTGTTTTTCCATACTGCAGTCCACCAATTCAGGACAGACTATTCACCACCTTTATACAAACACAGCCGAATGTTTTCTAAGTACTGGTCTTATTCCATGTCTCCAGAAGGTATAACGGGCATGTCTGCGGGGACCTCCCAAAATGTACATTGGTCTTTCGTGAATGCGCTTTACACATCTCCACGGCTTACCACACTCCCATTCTACTCCTCCCAGACATGTTCTAAGATCCCCATGTTAGTAAGATAAACGTCCATGAGCACTATGTACCAGAATATGCTCATAGATGTTTTCGGCATAAACCCTTATTCGGTTTCTGGAGTGACCTCCTATGGGAATAACATCTGATATTTGGCCTTTATTGTGTGCTAAAGAGCAACAATGTGCATTATTTTAACATAATGCATTCTTTCATACCGCAGTGTGCATTTAATACTAATGAGATGCAAAGCATATAAATGCATGGAAAACACCTCATTATTCTTGAAAAATAACACCAGCTTAAAGCAGTTGTCTGGTGGTATTAGCACCAGGGTTGATCCGGGTAGTAGTGATCATGGTCACTATTTTGAACCTGACACCAGGCTAGATAGGAGTGAGTGGGGGATCATTCCTGTTCTAGTCCCACTAGACCACTAGGCTTTATCAAAGGTAGGTCCAGGGAGTCTTTAGGAGATAGCAGAGTTGGATCAGGGTCCAAAGGGTGGGGATATTAAGAGGGGGAAGCTGATATCATCACTGGGCTTCCAGGAAGCTCAAAAAAGTGAGTTACTGAATGTGACTGGGTGGAGGAGGCACCAGATTTGTTGATCACACAGGGTGTATTTCTAGCTTGGTACAGTCCTGACCACATCCATCTCTTTAATTATCAAAATATCCATGAAATGGCAATTTATAAAAACAAAACAACAGAAAACATACATTTATAAAAAATAAAACAAAACAAACAAACCCACAAATGACACAGGAAACTAAAAAAAATAAAAAATTACCTGCACACCCCTAATTTCCAAAGAGATTTCTGCAGTTATACTGGTGTTAAATAGTAGAAAAATCTTAGAAAATTGTCCTGAGCCTTCTGTGAGGAAAAGAGATGACACTGGTGAATATCCAGTGGAAGTTTGGGGCAAGGTACTTCAGGCCAGAAGGTCGGGGGTTCAAATCCCACTAGAGGACAGCAACCTTGGGCCGGAAGGACTGGGGTTTCTAGTCCCACTGGTGCTCCTTGTGGTCTTGGGCAAGCCACTTAACCCTCCATAGCCCATATTTCCTGTAAAATAGTTATCTCCAAGTTATAAAGCCCTGTTCAATGTAATTTCAGTTTGTTCAATGTAAACCGCACTGATGCAGAATAGCGCGGTATATAAGAGAATGTAAATAAAAAAAAATGTAAATAAAATAAAATCCCCTTGCCTGTTTTCTCCTGCATCTCAAATACTTCCTGTTGTGAAATCTAACTTGTGAAAAAACACCTTTACATTGACAAAGGCATTTATATAGGAAATCTCATGGATAAACCAATCAGACTTTCTCCCGTGGCTACTCAAGCTGAATATTCAATCTGTTGGGACCTTACGAATGAGGAATTCAGGGGTTTTCAACAATTTTTTTATCATGATGTTGAAGAATAGCCTTTAAGCAGTAAAAGTGTACCTTGATTCAGATTGGCACAATGGTAGGCTTCCATAATAAAGCAGATGTTTAAGGGCAGAGGAGAACAAGTATAGAGTTAGCTAATAGAGGATTTGTAGAGAGATATAGAGTGAGAGAGAGTAAGACAGCAATTTAAAAGTAATTTAATTAAAAGTTGATTACTGTTGTGCTCTGAGGCATCGGGAACTGATTACAGTATATTGGAGAGAGTGAAGTCTACTTCAAATTTTGATAAATTTGAAGCTTGTTTAAATTGGAATGACAGAGGTCTTACTACATTTAGTGTGAAAGTAAAGCTGGTTTTACTGAAGCATTAACTGAACACAGAAAAACACAGCCTACCAAGAATTCCTATAAATATACGCATACATATAAATTGTGGGGCATTTTTATGTCCCCTGCTGATTGACATCTATTTAAAGAATATACCAAAGACCCCCTTTTGCTAAACCCTGCTAACCGGTAAATACACGTAGTAGCATACGGTAGCTGACCGTGGTGAACACTAACGCATGGTCATGCCAGCTATTGTATGTTAAAATGCATGTTAACTGGCATTCACATGCTACTCTGCAGAGTGGGTGCTTTAGGGGTGGGGCCTTGGCATGGAGAGCATATTAGAGCTTGAGTGCAGTTAATGTGGTAGGGTCACCTAATGACATCTCTATGGGTATTGTTGGATGAACCCATGTTAGATGCGCCACTTGTTACAGTACTCAGTCATGTATTATCTACTGGGAACATGCCATTCACATACCCAACAGCTAACACAGAGGCGTTCTACTCAATGAGCATTGGTAATGCATGCTAAGGGCAAAACCTTAACAGGGTTTACTAAAAGAGGCTCTAAATGAATTGTATTTTTATTTTTCCTTTGGTGTGTATGATTTTATTTGTAACTGTTATTTAGGGGTAATTTTATAACAGAGCACCTGTGAGAGACGTCCAAAAAATCACTTATTTTAAGCCCGTTTTAGAAAGATAGCATAAGAACTTATGAACCTTTGCAAAATATGCTCCCAGAACTTTATCTTTATCTTTATTAGTCGCTTGATATACCGCCCTAATGGCCAATACCTCAGAGCGGTTTACAATATATATTAAAAAAAAAGAAAAACTAGAGGATGAAAGGAACGCCAAAGTTGTACAGGACAGCAAAGAGTATAGAGAGCAAAGAAAGGAGCAGGAAATGTAGAGGATGTAGGACGGAAGGAACAGGTGAGGGTTTCTTGCTGGGGATCACTGTGGGGGAGATCAAAGGCAGTATCTCTTTAATATATGTACCTGTATATATTTAAAATATAGGCAGACAGAGCACATATAGTAGCTTCAGTTTCAGGAAAACCTCCTAATTTTCACTGCAGAAGCTAATTGGGCAATGGGTGAATATCCCTGCTTCACAGCAATCCGGGCAGCCTAGATATTCAATGTCACAGTCTGGATATGGTCCCAGCATTGAATATCTGGGTTTGCCGCTTTAGCAGCTCTAGCTGGCACTGAATATTGGGCCCTAAATTTATAAAAAACAAAATAAAATGAAAAACCGACATAAAACACTGATAAACACAGGTACACTACCAAAAAACTGCCTCCAGTTTTGCAACTGATTCCTATAGATTTTGGGGTGCTGAATCCAGGAAAAATAGCCAAAATGTTCCATCACGTCACGTTTTCTTGCAAAATTAGATTTCTTACCCATATAAGGAATGTTCACATAATTTCTTTTTAGCCGACTGCAGTTTATTTTCTTGGCCCAAAATAGAGGTTGGAATGGTTAACTAACTAGAAACACTCCCTCATGATATTTTAGAGTGTTTTGTATTCATTTTATACATTAACAGGACAATTGGGAGGCGGGGGGCTAAATCCAGTACTCGCGCTGGCGCATGTTCTTTCCTGTTCGCCTCGCCTCGTTCGCTCGCTCAAACACGGTGGTTGCGACATGAACGTTCCTGTCAAATTTCAGTTTCTTGCAAGTTCATTATTACCTTTTGTTTGCTCAGTCGTAATCCAGCTTTATTCCGAAGTGGTTCACTACAGTTGTAGTTTGCAGTGCTGTGTATTTGTGATGGCTCACAGAGCCAGAGGTTGCGTCAACTCTCCGGACAGTTTTTGTTTTATTTGTGGGGAATATACCGTGAAAAAGTGGCAGAAGAACATTTCTGCATTTATTTAAAAAGTATATTTCGCCTATTTCGGTTTGAAGTTAGGCGATCAAGACAAACCGTGGGCTCCTCACAAAGTGTGCAAGACATGTGAGGAAGATCTACGCTTATGGATGAAAGGTAAAAAACAAGCATTTCGTTTCGAAATACCTATGATGTGGCGTGAACAAAGAGACCACAGCAGTGACTGCTATTTTTGCTCTTGCATTGTGAAGGGATACAACTTAAAAAATAAGAACGTAATAAGTTACCCCAACCTTCCCTCAGCAATTAGGCCTATGCCTCATAGCAACGAAGTACCTGTGCCTGAACCACCAAAATCTTTGGATCATATTTGTGTGGACGGTTCTGATCATGATGAGACTCATCAGATGGCTTTTCCCGATGAGTCCAGTACTTCCGAGTTTGAAACTGAACCAGATCCGAAACCTGAACTTTTCTCTCAAGCTGAATTGAATGATTTAGTCCGGTACTTAGGACTCCCAAAAGATGCTGCCCAACTGCTAGGTTCTCGGCTTAAACAGAAAAATCTATTGTCACCAGGAACAACTTTTTATTGGTACCGCAACCGCGAGACACAATTTTTGAAGTATTTCAGCAAAGAGGAAGATTTGGTATTTTGCAACGATATATACGGAGTGATGGAAAAGTTTAAACTCAATGATGATCCTGCTGAATGGCGGCTGTTCATTGTTTCATCAAAAGACAGCATAAAAGGTGTTCTTCTTCATAATGGCAACACATTCGCTTCAGTTCCTATTGCTCACTCTGTTATTCTCCAAGAAAAATACGAGAATTTGGCCCTGATTCTTCAGAAGATTCGTTATGATGAGCATAAGTGGATGATTTGTGGAGACTTTAAAATTCTATCCATGCTATTAGGGCAGCAATCCGGTTTCACCAAATATCCCTGCTTCCTTTGCTTGTGGGACAGCCGGGCCCGCGACCTACACTGGGGGAAAAAAGACTGGCCAATTCGGGAGTATTTGAGACCCGGTGAGAAAAATGTTCTTCATGAGAGCTTGGTACCTCGTGATAAAATTCTATTACCACCACTCCACATTAAGTTGGGTCTCATTAAGCAATTCATCAAGTCCCTTCCAAAAGATGGTGAGTGCTTTCGGTACCTTTGCTCAAAGTTCCCCCGACTTTCTGAAGCAAAGCTAAAGGAAGGAGTGTTTGTTGGCCCTGATATAAGGAAACTCATTTCAGATGGAGCATTCGCTGAAACGATGTCTGAGAAGGAAAAAGAAGCCTGGGATTCCTTCAAGGATGTTGTTCTCAAATTCTTGGGGAACAGGCGGGATGAGAACTATAAGGATATTGTTGCCAGGATGCTCAATGCCTTCAAAGAACAAGGCTGTAACATGAGCCTGAAAGTCCATTTCTTGCACTCCCATGTGAACTACTTTCCCGAAAACTTGGGGGCGTACAGTGAAGAACAAGGTGAAAGGTTTCACCAGGACATCAAGGACGCAGAGAGAAGGTACCAAGGAAGATGGAACACCACTATGATGGCTGATTTCTGCTGGTTGCTGCTGCGGGAAACCCCAGATGAAAAATACGCCAAGCAGCGCACCAAGAGAAGCATTCGGGGGAAGAAGAAACGGGCCCACCAGGAGATTGATTGACCCAAGAATGACTTTAAAATCTAAACTGTGTTGACAAATATCGTGTTTTTACTAAACTTTGAAATAAAAATTTGCTAGTTATTACCACAATGTCGGATCTCATTTATTAGAATTTTATTTTCACACCATCGGGTGTTTGTCTTCATGTATTGCAATGGTGCGGTTTGCGTTTTCTATTCTTACATACATACCTGTACAACATTTTTTGCACATTTCTTTGCTTTGCTTTGTGTCTAACCTCGCTCTTATATTCTCAATGTTTGTGCACATGTATGTGGCTGTTTTAAGTGCAGACAATTTTGCTACCATCACAGTGTGTTTTGTTGACATTACTCTATTCTTATGTGCTGCCTTGTTACAATTTTCTTTATTCTTATTTGAATAACTACTAAACAATTAGTATAAAGAATTCATCCAAGAAACTTTTATCTCGATCGCACTCAATCTGAAACGTTCACCTCAAACTGCTAACCCAATGTAGCAAAAAATCTGTACGTGATGGAGCAAATTGGTTACCAGATTTGGATTCAGCGCACCAAAAAACGTAAAAATCAATCGAAACATTAGAGGCAGTT
Organism: Ichthyophis bannanicus; assembly: GCA_033557465.1. Taxonomy (NCBI): domain Eukaryota; kingdom Metazoa; phylum Chordata; class Amphibia; order Gymnophiona; family Ichthyophiidae; genus Ichthyophis; species Ichthyophis bannanicus. The sequence continues at coordinate 603,918,027 of CM066035.1, read as the reverse complement.
TAAAAAATTTTTTTTTAGTGTACCTGTGTAATGAAACAATTATTTTTGTCTGCACACCCCTAATAGCCATACTTTTATATCTTCTTCAGAAAATATATACTTTTGTGTAATACAACTGGTGCACTACTAGGGATAGTTCTGAGAGTCTTATAAAGACATATTGATGGCAATGTCAGCTTTATAAAATTTTACATTAGTGCCCTCTTATGAAATTACTCTTCATGTGCCTATCCCATGTATGCTCAAACTCTGCCAGTGTTTTAGAGCTTTATAACTACTTTTTGCATTTCCCATCCTTTAATTTAATATAAAGATCACTTGTTCTTGAATTTTTATTCTGGAAAAAGCTGTCTTCTTGGACTTATTTGAAGCCTTCTAGATCGTTGAATATCTCCACTTGTGCTGAGCAGCAGGGCAGGGGGAGTTGGTGGGAGGGGTGGGATCTGTTTGGAGCGGGGGCAGGCCAGCCCGGCAGGATGTACAGGGCCGATTCAGGTCACGGCCCTGTACATCCTGCTTGGTTTATGTTTATGTTTATGTTTATGCTTATGCAATTTCTTGATATACTGCCCAGGATGAAGGGCATCAGAGCAGTTTACAATCACTACAAGCAGGTACTGGATACATTCCCTCATCCCCAAAGGGCTCACAATCTATGTGTACAAGAGGCAACAGAGGGTTAAGTGGCTTGCCCAAGACCACAAGGAGTGCCTATAGGGTCAAAGGGGATGTGTTACTTAATCCACCTTGAAGGTAGAATAAGCAGCAACAACCCAGTGATCGGACCTGTAGGTTGGGTGGTGGGGGAAGAAGGGGCCTAAGCCACAGGAGTCAGAGGCACCTACAGGGAGGATGTCCCTGCAGGTGTCAGGGGCATGCTGGGCCATCCACAGGCCCGATTCTGTGCATCACAGGAATGTTTTATTCCCACGGTCCAGAATCGGGTCCTAACTGACCCATCTTCCTCGGGAATGTCCGGATGGCTTGGATGCCCCCCTCCCTGAATTGGGCTCCACGTCGCTCTATTTAAGACTTGCAGTCCAGGCAATATACCACTTTGGTGGCCTTCCTTAGAATCAGTTCTACTGTATCAATGTCTTTCCACAGATACAGGGGCATGTTTACTAAAATGTGGCAGTGCATTGCACATGGAGGTATGAAGGTATGCGTGGCATATCACCATGTGATTAGTGTGGGTTCTGCGCTACCCCCACAAAGTTTGTCGTGATTAACCATTGAGGTAGCAGAAGTGCACCCATGCTAAGTGAAACAGTGCTGGTTAGTGTGTATTAAAGATACCCAAACTAACCATAATGTTCATGTTCCACCCTGAACTGCTCAGTCTCCACCCCAACATGCAACAGCAGTTAGCGTGGAATATTTAGCATGACCACATTTTTGGTGCCAGTAACAGCTACTGCAGCATCCTTAGTGTTTGCTAAACCCTACACTAACCATTAGTGCACTTTAGTAAAAACGCCCCATGGGACAATATTTGCAGGGGATCTTACCATAAAGCTGTAGAGTGGTAAAACTACTTCCATTTTTCTACTGGTGATGCCTCTGTTAAGGCACTTAAATATTCTATTAGATTTTCTAACTACTTTGGTACACTGACATACTATCTTGAGGTCATACTAGATGATAACCCCGGCTCTCTTTCTTGTTTGATAACACCATTTTTTCTTCTCCAGAAAGGTACATGGCTCTGGATTTCTACATCAGAAATATATGTTTTTGTACTTACTTGGTTTGAAGTGTAATTGCCATGCATATGGCCGTATTTCCAATTTTTTAAAATCATCTTTCATTTTATTCACCTCCTCTTGCATGTTTGCACAAAGAATAATAGATGCCTAGGTTAACAGGATGCGAAGGAACTTAGGGACCGATATTGCAAGGTATTTACATGCTTTACAGAGCTGTAAACCTTGTAAATGCCCTTAAGCGGGATATTTGGCAGAGCTGCTGAATATCCCTATATGCATGGGATAGACTCAGGAGTAATATATGGAAATATTTCTTTATGGAAAAAGTTTTAGATGCATGGCATAGACTCCCAGTGGAAGTGGTGGACACAAGGACAGTAGCTGAATTCAAAGAGGCATGGGACAAACACAGAGGATCTCTAAAGGAAAAAAGGGGACTGTTGTAGTGGTTGATATGGAAGGACAGACTAGATAGGCCATGTGGTCTTTTTCTACCATCATGTTTCTGTTTCTATATACCCTGATGCTAACCGCTCAGCATCGGGGTGTGTCGGGGGCATTCTTGGGGGCGGTACCTGGGGATAACTGGTCAGTGGTGATATTAAAGCTGTTACCCAGTTATCCCTCATCGGCAAAAGTTAGGCACAACAAAAGCTGTCCTAACTTTTGATGCCAAAGCTAACTGGGCAGAAACTGAATATCGCCTCTGGCTGGTTAACTTCTGTGCCATGCATGGCTGTGTGGCAAACCCGGATATTCAATGCCGGTAGCCGGATATGGTCCTGGCATTGAATATTCGGGTTAACTCATATGAACATTAGATATGCCATACTTGGTCAGACCAAGGTTCATCAATCCTAGCATCTTGTATCCAACAGTGGCCAATCCAGTTCATAAGTACCTAGCAGGTTCCCAAAAAGGCAAACAGATTCCACAATGCTTGTCCTGGGGTAAGCAGTGGATTTCCCAGGTCCTCTTTAATAATGGTTTTTGGCTCTTTCCTCCAGGAACCTGTTGAAAACCTTTTTAAACCCAGCTTCACTAATAACAGCTTTTACTACATCCTCTGGCAATGAATTCCAGAATTTGATTATGCATTGAATGAAAACATATTTTCTCTTATTAGTCTTAAATGGATTAAAGGGGTAGCTTCATTGCATGTCTTCTAGTCTTTCTACTTTTTGATGGTGTAAATGAATGATCTACATTTACCCTTTTCAGGGGCGATGGCTAGGCACTGTACTCACGCTAGCTGTCGCTGCTGAATATTGGACACTTAATTTGACCTATTTTACAAAGGTAATTAGGGCGTGTTTACTAAGCTGCACTAATGTTTTTCAGGAATCATGCACTGAGAGTAGAAATCAACACACAGAGTGTGCAACAGTGACACGCTACCTGCTGAAGAGCTGAATGCACATATAGTTCATCAGGAGAAGTTTGAAGTGGATGTGGGAATGGATAGGGAGTCAATGAAGTGACTTGATAAAAGGAGAAATATTAGCATGACGAGGCTGGTGGAAGATTAGTCATGCAGCAGAGTGTTGAACAGATTGAAGGGGAGAAACATGATTCAGAGAGAGCAAGGAGTAGGTTACAATAGTAAAGATGAGAGGTGACTAAAGAGTCAGCATGTTCAGAAAGGAATGGGCAAATTTTAGTGATGTTGTAGGAAACGAAACGGCAAGTTTTAGCTATCAGTTCAATGTGTGTGGAGAAGGAAAGAGAGGAGTCAAAGATGACCCCAAGGCTGTGAGCTGAGGAAACAGGGAGGAGTAGAGTTATCCACAGAGACTGAGAAAGGAGGAAGGGGAGAGGAGGGTTTAGGGGGAAAAATGAGAAGCTCAGTTTTGGCCATGGTCTATTTCAAGAGGTGGTGAGACATTCAAGCAGGGACTGGACTGCCAAATATCAGGTGTAGAAAGGTGGTAGATCTGGGAGTCCTCAGTGTAAAGATGGTACTGAACATCATGGGCAGAGATGAGTGCATCAAGGGACTGGGTATAGAGAGAGAAAAGGAGTAAACCAAGACAGACACTTGGGGTGCACCAACTGAGAGCATTAGATAGCAGTAGAGGAAGATCCATCAGAACCAACACTGAAGGAGCAATACGAGAGATAAGAAGATAACCAGGATAGCACAGAGACTTAAAACCAAGCGAGGATAAGTCATCAAGCAGAAGGTTGTGGTCAACAGTGTCAAAAGCAGCAGAAAGGTCAAGAAGGATGAGAATTGAGTAAAGGCCCTTGGAGTTTGCCAGGAACAGGTCACTGGAGACTTTGGTAAAAACCATTTCCATAGAATGCAAAGGACAAAAGCCAGATTGTAGAGGATGCAGAAGAGGAGAACAATTTGAGGCAACAGCAGTGAATTAGAAATGAAAGGGAGGAGGGAGGAGGGAGATGGGTCAATAGTGAGAAAGATAGATAGGGTCTAGTGAGGGTTTCTCGAGGAGAGGAGTGACCATAGCATTCCTAACAAAAGAGGAGGAGGTGTCCTAATTCTTGCCAGAACCTCCCTACTACTAACAAATACATCACAAACCTCATCCGAGGGCATCGACATACTCAAAGTTGAAAACAAAGCGATGACCATCTGTCTAATCTACAGGCCCCCCACGTCACATCACGAAACCCTGGCCACAGCACTGGAAATCATATCCACCACTGCAATCAAAAAACATCGGATTATCCTGGGTGACCTAAATCTACCTTCAGTTCCTCCCTTGCAAGCGGACACTTTCCTTGAAGCCATGGACCATCTCGGATATGATCAAATTATTCAAGAGGCCACCCATAACAAAGGCAACACTCTCGACCTGGTATTCATGTCATCTGAACGTCAGCAAAATTAAGTAAAAAAACCCGAAACTAGAATAACTCAGGTACCTTGGTCAGACCATCACCAAATAGAATTCTCAATTTACCTAGCCTCTATACCGGACCGATCACAAACTGGTCCAGCAACACATCTCCAAAGAAGGTTCCAAAAATTCAATAGAGAAACCTTGGCAACTTCCATAATATCACGCATTGACCATGAACACACAGACCTCAAAAATCTGGTTGACCTATGGAACTCAGGAATAGAAGCAGCAGCAAGCCCAACCTGGAAAACCGCAAGCAACACAACGAAAACCAGATCTGAACCTTGGTACTCTACAACTCTAAGCAGAATGAAGAAGGAACTACGTAAACTGGAAAAAAAAATGGAGAAAAGCCCAAACAGAAGAACTCAAACAGGAATACCTAACACTCCTCATGAAATACAAGAACGAGGTCAACCTGGCAAAAAAGACACACCACACTAACTTGCTCAATAAGGCGCTTAATAGACCCAGAGAACTTTTCAAACTTGTTAAATCCCTCACCAAATCATCCCAAGACATTGACTATACTGATGCAATAATGGCCCAAACGCTAGCGGACCACTTTGCCAAGAAGCTAAACCCACAAATACTCACCCACACCAAGCAAGACTCCGATGTAGACACCTCTCCACCGAAAACAAACACATCCACAAACACAGAGAGAAACACAGAATGGGGTGCTTTCCATCATGTCGAAGAACGGCAAATTATAAACATAATAACCAACTTAAACACCACAACCTCCCCGCTTGACCCGTGCCCAGCGGCATGCATCAAGGCAACAAAGAACGAAATTGCACAACCTATATCCCACATAGTAAACCAATTCCTCCAGCAAGGTTCCATGCCAACACAACTCAAAAGATCTCTCATAAGGCCCATCATAAAAAACAAAACACTCAACAAGGCTGATCCAGCATCCTATCGCCCAATCTCGAGCATATCCTTCCTAGCCAAGATCATCGAAAAGGCGGTCCAACAACAGTTACAGGACCACATTGACAACAGGGAAGCCCTAGATATGCATCAATACGGGTTCTGTCAGCATCATGGAGTAGAAACCCTACTTATAGCACTCCTTGACAATCTCCTCAAGGGCCTCGAAAACAGAAGCAAGATGTTCATACTTATATTTATCGACATATCTGCTGCATTCGATACAGTACACCACTGTACTCTCATAAACCGACTTGCTTCCATAGGTATAACAGGGACCCCTCTAAAATGGTTCACATCATACATATCAAATAGAATGCAACAGGTCCAATTCAACGATGAAAAAGCTGAAGCTTTCCCCCAAACTCAAGGCATCCCTCAAGGCTCAGCACTATCCTCCTTCCTATTCAATTTATACATAAAACCGGTTTGCGAAATCTTTCAGAAGCACAAGATCAGTTATCACATCTATGCAGACGATCTAATGCTTTATACTCAACTTGACATGAACCAACCGAGCTACACCCAACTGGAAGAATGCCTCAACTTGCTCCAAACCTGGTTGCAACAAAACAACATGTCAATAAACCACAAAAAAACAGAGGTGATGTTCATCTCCAAGAAAACGGACTTCATCCCGCCCTCCACAGTCACCCTTAACAACAACGTCTATCACACTAAGCCCGAAATAAAATATCTAGGGGTAATACTGGATAGCAACCTAAGGATGGACAAACACCTCCGGTCAACAAACCGAGCCATATTCCATAAATTGAAAGTTCTGCAACCACTCCGTAACATCATTGATCAAGCCAACTTCAGAACAGTGGCTCAAGCTCTCATCATTCCCCACCTGGGCTACTGCAACGCCATTCTACAAGGCCTTCCAAAGAACACCCTAAATATCTTGCAAATGGCCCAAAATGTTGCTGCCAGAATCATCATGAAAAAAGGCGTCACTGAGCACATTACCCCAATACTAACAGAGCTGCATTGGCTCCCCATCACTGCCCGTATCATATACAAAATACTTGTTACCACATTTAAACTCGTTCATAACATTGCCCCATCATACCTCACCAATCTAATCATCATCCAACCACCCAACAGAAGCAGAAGAACCGTAAATCTCAACACTCTCTGCATCCCGAACAGCATAAGAAATGTCAAAGCAGAAACGAGCAACAGAGCATTCTCTTATGCAGCGCCACTTCTCTGGAACCAGCTCCTCACGAGCTACGATTAACAAGCGACTTGAAAGACTTTAGAAAAAAACTCAAACCACACCTTTTTCAGTCTCATTACAACCTGAGCTAATCAATGACCTCTTACTACAATCTTGGCACAAAAATGGTTCCAACAGTATGACAAAGGCAACTACAATTATGATCTGTAATATTGTGTATATGTATATATGTAAGCACACCACACACACCTAATCACATGTATATATGTAAGCACACCCACACCCACTCAATCAAATGTAAATTCCAATGACCTGTTTGCTGTGTTGTGTGCGAATCCTTTCAATCAAAATTTATTTCATGCAAATTACTGTACTGTACAGTCCCTCCTGATCTGTAAAGTAAACCGCTGCTGATCGTAGGAAGTAGTGGTATACAAATGTATACTAAATAAATAATAAAAAAATTAATTCTTGAAGGCTGCAGGTAAAGTTGTAGTGGAGAGCAATAGGTTGAGAATATGAGAGATAGAAGGGACTATAGTGGAGGAGATGGAGCTAAGGAAATGGGTGGGAATAGGATCAGAGGAGCAGGTAGTGAGTTTGGATGAGCAAAGAAGTGAGTGGTTTCCTCCACAGAGATCATAAAAAAGGAAGAAAGGGTAGCAGAGGTGGGAGTGGGGAGCTGAGAATGAAGAAGGGGAGCAGGGAAGTAGCTGACATCGTAGGAAATTGGAGTGTGATCTTGTGGCTTTTGTCAAGGAAGTAGTCAGTCAGGATTTGGGCAAAAAGGGAGGGAGGGGTTGAAGGTGGAGGCAGCTTGAGGAGAGAGTTCAGATTTGTAAAGAGACAGCGAGTGTGAGAGGCAAGAGAGTTAGTCATATGGACATAATAGTCTTGTTTGGCAAGTGCTATGGCTGACTGGAAAGCGACAAGCATGGATTTGAAGTGTAGAAAGTCTGCAATGGTGTGGGATTTGAGCCAAGCACACTCAGCTGAGTGGGTACAGGAATGTAGATAGTGGGTAATGGAAGACAGTCAGGGCAGAGGTATAGTATGCCTCACAGGATGTGGCATGGGTGGAGCAAGAGCATCCAGAGCAGAGGAGAGTGCAGTGTTATAGGAAGTTACTGCCACATCAACAGACTCAGATGACATAGTGGAGGAAAGAGGTGATGAGACAGTGGAGGAGAGAGCCAATGGGTCAATAGCATAAAGATTTCTAAAAAGGTTGGAGGAGACAGAAAGCAATGACTGAAGCTTAGTCCTCTGGGAGGATCCAAGTCTCAGTTAGATCAAGGAGATGGAAAACATTAGTGATAAAGACATTATGAGTAAAGCAAGTTTATTTGAGATGGAGTGTGCTTTCCACAAGGCACATGAGAAAGGGAGAGAGGAGGGAGAAAGGAGAGGGATACGAATACGATTTTGAGCTGTTGTGTGAGGATCTATTCTGGGAGTGTGACAAAAGTCTAGGAGGGCCAGGATTGGGGTTGATATCTCCAGAAGAGAGAAGGAGAAGGAGTAGAAGACTGTGGGGCAGAAAGAAGACAGCATGATGGTAATGATGGTGAGGTTGTTTCAGAGAGAGAAGAGATGACTGAATGAGAAGGAGAAAGTGGTGAAGCTCAAGAGTTGATGACAGGGTAGGTGACAAGATGGTGGAGGAAGTGAGCATGTTAAAGGAAAGATAAAGGAGAGAGGCTTGAAGGTGATGGTAGGAGGGGAGATAATTAGGGAGCATGAGCAATAGGAAGAGAAAGTTTTGAGGAGCTATAAAATAGAGAAGTCAGAAGAAATAAAAGGATAAGTAGTAGAAATTGAAGGGGATAGGTGCACCTGTTAGTAATCATGGTAATGAGCACGGGGAGGCTCTAAGAGACTACAAGCTAGGGGTGGGTGGGCTGTGGGAAGGGAGGGTGCGATAATAAGGAAGAGGAGAGAAAAAGAGAGAGAGACACACACAGCTGAAAACAGAGGGGGAGAGCTGAACAAGATCACAAATAAAAATACTGAAAAGTAATGCACTCTAACAATGATAAGATAAATAAATAAATAATATATACAGGCGGACAGACCTTACAAGCAAGCAGTTGAAAAAGTCAAACCCTAGCCAGAAGCTAGCAGCAAAGCCTGTAATAGACTTGCACATTCCACAGCAAGAAGGCAAATGGCTTTACCCAAATCCCTCCCTTGAACATGCCTACTCTACAAAAATGCAGTTTTGCATGGTACCTACTTTTAGGCATGACCAAATTTTATAAAAGGCCTTTTCTGCATCCAAATCAGTGTTTTAAATGCAGAAAATGTTTATAAAATTACCCCCACACAGTGCTGTAAAATGGAATTAAAAGTTTGAGCATGATAAAACCCTACAGCAAAGACTTTGCACCTTGAGGGTCCCTTTTACTAAAATGTATTAGGTATTTGCACTTAAAGCATGTTTAGCATTAAAACTAATGTGTGTTATGTGCAAGGCTTCACTGTGGCGTTAGTCGCACCCATGCTAATTGCAACACTGATATGCCCCCCATGCTAACTGCAATGTGCTCTCCCCACTCACTGTCTGCCTCTAACCAGAATAGTTTCCACCCCAGCACATGATTTGTGATTAACATGTGCATCAGTGCACGGTAACTTTCATGCCCCCATGGTAACACTACTTTAGGCTCTTGCGCACAGTTACTACACTCTAACCCATACATTAACATATTTGGGGGAAAAAAAATGGAGTGTGTACTTGGAGAAATGGGATATAAAATATCTTTCCCTAAAGTAAATGGATAGCAGCAGCAGCAGCGGTCAACAGCGAAAATATATTTTCAGTACTGTTGACCATAAGGCACATTTTTCAAATGACATCCAAGTGCAATCTGGAAAGTTTAAGCCAGAACGTCTGAAAAACAAAGCAAGCATGCCCAGGTTCAGGCAAGATTTCACAAATGGGGACATGCCCGATATGGATGATATGAAGGTTTGCGGGGCGTGTACATAGATATCTCCAGAACAGTATGCACGGCCAGAGACATCTAGGAATAGTACAATGATTAGAGTAGTGGGTTAGGACCAGCGAAGCCGGTGTTCATATCCCACTGCTGCTATCACAGTGATTGTTCAGTGTACTGGGGATGGTGGAGAGCCATCTTCCCTACACCTCTTGGATGTTTTATGACCAAAATGAGCACTTTTCCAATGCCTGTTCATACCTGGAGTTGATCTAAACTTGGACGGGGTCTTAGATGTCTCCATCATTTCTGAAATTGAGCAGGAACATCTAAGTGCATTGCATAGCTCAAAACATGCCTCTGCCATGCCTCCTGCCTACTTGGTCATTCCTGCATCAGAGACATCTTTAAAAGCTCTGGGGGTTTCTCTACGACTTGGACATCTGCAAGCACATTTTTGGATGTCCAAATTATAACTAAGGCTTTTAAAATGACATCTCTATATGTATAATGGTGCTGAATGTACACATTGTTGGCACCAACATTTAAATTAAGTAGCTAAAGACCACTGATAATTACCTCTATGGAAAATGATGGTAGATAAAGACTGTAATCTATTCAGTCTGCGAAGCCACACAACTTAGCTGTACAGTCCCTTATTTCTCCTTTAAAGACACCTTTGTGCCGATCCATTGAGGGAATTCTGAGAGAAGACAAAGCCTTTGTGGGTAAGTGAATAGTAAATTTACCTGCAAGTGTGAAAATTCTGCATTTCAATTTCATTAAAACACATATGTTAATTATTAGCTTAGAAACATACACATATGACAGATGAAGACCATGCATCCTTTCCAATCTGCCCTTCCATGCCAACTACTTAGCTTTATGATTCCTTTTTTTCCCTTATCCTCTTTATTTGACCCACGCTTTCTTGAATTCAGTAACTGAGGTAGCCGAACCAGGGAGTAGTGTTGTCCCTCCCATTCCCTCCCTCCCCATCAGCCCGCCCCCACTCCCCCTCAAACCTGATACCCATAAAACAAATGAGCTGGACTCGGTTACTGGAATAAGCATGGGTGATAGCTTTATTAAAACACCAACAGAACTTTCAATAGTGCAATAAAACTGGTCATTGCTCAACAATGGTAAAATACAACTTACCCCACCAGATAAGATTGCCACCAGCCATGCAATTAGTAAAGTGGTCTCTTTTCCACACCTCCCACCTTTTGCTTCATTATTATCAGGTCACTACCTCCAACTGCCAGCCTTACCATATTACTAGCAAAGGCCGGGTCTCCATCTGGGCAAAACCCACTGCCCCCGGGTTTTGCCCACAAGTGCACAAGTAAAGTCCAGGTTAAGATCACCTGATCCTCAACCCATAGAGTTGAACCATATAAACTGACCTCCCAAAGCCAGGTAACCATCCCTCCCCCAGCTGCAACAACTACATCAACCACAACCAAACCAAAACAATTAAGGGTGGGCGGGGAGGGAAACCGCACTGCCAGCCTCGTGAACGGTAAGGGAGGAAGGAAGAAGGGGCCACCCCAGTACCCAAGATAAAGGGTTGATCAGGACCCTCCATCCACCCTTTCTGCAGCTCAAACTTGCCCTGCCCACTGCCTCCCCCCCATGCAGGATTTTAATGTATATAAGAGTGCTGAGATTTTTCCCCTTGATTCTTATACAACTAGAGTGAATAAGGGCTTCAAAATATGCAAATGAGGTCATATGTACACTGAGGCATGGGTGGGTGGTTTTGAACTCATGCTCTTGATTTGCACTGACATCATGGACTGTGCAGTGTGGTCTCTCAAGCAACTTTGTTTAAAAAGGCATAAGAAGATTCATACAATCTGCAGTACAGAGCAGGATTTGCCTCATATACTATATTATTATTGCTTAATTTGTTCCAGTTGAATCTTGTGCAAATCCTCTATTCCGGCACTGAATGTTTTTTTTTCTTTTATTTCACCAAAATTATTAAATATCCATTTGCCATGGTCTTTTTTGGTTTCAGACTTGTTGACTAAAGCCTTCAAAGATCAATAAAAACATTCCAAATTGAAGAGGTTAGAATACTTATTTATGGTCAAAATACAAATATCCTTAGGACAGAAATGTTTTTTATATACATGGAAATGATATTTCCATGAATATTCTTTTCAGGAGAACAGTTTTATAATATTATCTTGCACAGTGCAAAGAGAGATGCAACCTCTAGGTGACTAAGAAGAAGCGATATTTCTCACAATGTAAAGACTTATAAAAGAAAAACATATTCTATTCAATTTGAAGAGTGATATTCACTAAGCTGCAAAGGTGCAAGCCAGGCAGTAACATTTTAACCCTGTAACTTTAGTGGATTTTCAAATAGAAACTTCTTAGTTACTTTTTTTTCAGAAAATACATTGACTTTGCATGGGTGCAAGTATTCATGTACATTTCTACTGCTATTTCAATGCCCGGGGCTATGCAGAAGAAATTGTACTCATTTCTTAGCTAACAAAATTTCCTTGAAATCTGCCCTGAAGGAAGGAGATTTTCATAGGCATTCATCTGGATAAATAGGTATTAAACTAGGCAAAAATAGTGATTGAAAACTGCCCTCTTCAAAAACTGCTAACAGTATGCACAGGTTCCACAGCACATCCAAGCAGGCGCAGGAATGTAACAGAGGCATGTCTGGGGGGTGGCAATGTACTTACACATCACTGTTCGATCTCAGAAACCTCAGAGACGTTTTTGAGCACATCAATGTTTATACTTGCTCCAAGCATGAATAGGAATCTGGAAAGTGCTTGTTTTCACCATAAAACAGCCAGAGAGTGTAGAGAAGATGTAGAAATAAGTGACTAGCCTTAGATCACAAAAGCCTACACTGGTATTTGAGTCCTGACTACTCTGCTCTTAAACCACTACTCTAACCATTATGGAGGTCATTCAGAGAGGCAGATAGCGGGGCTGTACATCCTGGTGGAACATGCAGTTTCACTATCCATCCCACCCATATTCCACATCCCATCCCTCTGCCATGGCCAGAACATAGGTGCATACAGAGCCAGAGGGGGGCGGGAGGGGGCAAAATGTACGTGGCCGATTCAGGTCATGGCTCTGTATGTCCTGCGGGTGAGGGCAGGACATGCTGCTTATTCCACTCCAGAGGTGGAATAAGCAGCCGTGAAATTGGAGATCAGGTCTGGATTCCACCCCCCCATGTCCAGGATCACACAACAGTAGGCCCCTTCTACCCGATCTGGGCCACAGCCGGCCCTGCAGAGGTTTGGGCGGCAGGAGAATGGGGGAGGGTACCAATGCGGCGGGCCAAGAGACTAGCAGAGTGGACATCCCTGCAGGTATTCAGGGGCCTGCCGGGCCATCTCAGGGCCTGATTCTGCACCCACGGGAACGTCTGGCTCTCATAGTGCAGAATCAGTTCCTAACGGGCCCATCCTGCTTGGGGGCGTCCAGATGGCCCAGTCGTGGTCCTTCTAGGATTGGGCTCTACGCTATTAGATATCTTGGTTCTGAAATGTTGTCCTGGGGATGTCTATATAGACGTTTGATACACATGTAAATTGTGCCTGAACTTGCATGTGCCTGCTTTTTTTTTCAGTCGTTCTGGCTTTGATGTTCCAGATTGCACTTGGACATTCCATTGTGAAATTTGCCTCATAGTGTCCACATGTTAAAAACACCTGTATGGTTTGCAATTATGCGGACTATTGCACTCCCCCCAATACATGGCTAGAAAAAGAAACTGGCACCATAGAGTCAATTTCAGGCCTATGCAGAAAGCCGGCTCTGAATTTGCATGCTATTACCTGTGTACACATTTTTGTAGCACGCCGATAGTGCCAGTAGGCACCAAAGGGTGTGTATGTAAATGAGCTATGGCAAAACTTTGGTGTAAAGTTGAAAGAAAGGAAGCCAATGCATGCGCAAATAACAGATGCGCTACATACGTGTAAATGTCAAATGCTCACATTATGCGTAAAGGATGCGCAGGTTCTTTGGCGCTCACCCCATAATAATCAACACTATTTCGCCCAAAAACATTTTTTTATGATATCACAACAAAGAGCCCTAAAATAAAAGATAACTAATATAAATGAGCACAAAAAAAGATAAAAAGCAAAAAACATTTCTTGAGTGCTGAACTTTCACTTAACCGCTAAAACATACATGCAGAAAAGTTTTACGTCGAAGGTAACTGTTCATCAGTAGATACCCTGAAAGTCTTTCCTTAAATCACTTCAGAGCAGGCGTATAGATATTGGGTACAGACCTTATCAGCATTCTATTTGAATATGTGCAGCTCATTTGCATATCTTTTAAATAAGTCTGGCATTGCTGTATGCACATACTTTTACTGTTTACATGCAGAGGGAGGGGGAGAGGGAGGAAGGGGGAGGGGAGGGAGAAGAGGGGAGGGGAGGAGGGGAGGGGAGCGGAGGGGAAGAGAGGGAGGGAGGGGAGGGGGAGGGAGGGAGGAAGGGGAGGGGGGAGGGAGGGAGGTATGGGGGAGGAGGGAGGGAGGGGGAGGGGAGGGGAGGGAAAGGGAGGGGGGTGTTTGGACCCATAGGCAGATTATGTACCACCACACAACCCACCCTCTGGGGCTCAGAGTGGGAAACAGGATCTCCCACCAGCAGATCCACATTCTACCTCCCTGCAATGGTGGCATTAGAGGGGACCATCAATCCCAGTCCTGCTGGGGAACAGACACCCTCCAGGGCAGTCACTGCAGATCTGTACATGCCAGTAAAGCAATAGCAGACAGACAGTAGGCCTGGACATGCTCAGCTGCCCCCCACCACCATCTGGCATTCTCCAGCAGCAAGCCTCCAGCCACTGCACCCTGCAAGGTGTTTCAGCAAGACACATACTAGCTGCAGACAGTCTGCTAGCTAGCCCATAGGGCATGTTCCTGGAGGAGATGCATGTACCCAGAACTGGGATGTCAGCATACACACCAAACAGACAAGTCAGTGATGGGGCCCCAAAAGAAAACCCACAAATATCACATGAGAAAAATATTATATAGCACCATGGGAGAACCTAGCCATGCCATGGTCACTGCCCAGTCAGGGTGAGAATGACCTCCCAGCAGGACATGCTGTGGCCACTCTGTCCATGCAGGTGGTGACCGGGCACTACAATGTCCGAGCCATTGCCCTATGCCCTGTGCAGATGCATCCAGGCAGGCCACCCTATCCAGGCTATTCCCACAGTACCTTGCTCCTCATTATGCACATTGGCAGGCCAATACTGGCAACAGTGCTAGCAGTGTGGGCTGTGGAGGGTGTTGGCAGCCACCACACAATGGATAGACAGACACACACTCCCCATACCTATACCAGCATTGTGCAACCATAGAGGTGTTTGGCAGTCTTGCCACCGCACCAGTCCTGGACACAGTGCAGGCATGGCTATGTTACGCAATACTGTTGGGGTCACTCCCCAGGGTGGTAAACACTGTCAGACACAAGACCTATAGCACACTCCACAGACATCAGAAAGGCTGCTATGATGCAGCTCAGTCAGAAAATTGTACTTAACGTCAGAATTGTTATCTGCCAGTAATCAGAGCAACCTTTTGATAGATGTTGTGATAAGGAAGCTTATCATAGCTCAGGTAGGAGCTATAGAAAAGATGATGTGACTCTGAACAAGCAACCTGTCAGTTCTGGTAGAAGCAAGAAAACAGAGTTTTCACATAAAAGACTACCAGTCCCAGAATGCACCAGGTTTCCAGCAGCCATGAGAGGGGCTGAAGTGAGAGAATGTGTGTGCAATCAAGAGAGCTATGAGGTAATCCCTAAGCACTCATCTCAAAGGGCAGGGCTTGATTCAACACAGCTGCGCTGTGTTAGGGAGCAGCACACATTAGGAAAGAATAAGAATAGAGATTATTCTTCAGATAACAGCTACAGAGGGAGGAAGAGATACAGAGACAGCAACGGCTACAAGCACCAGTATCACCTGGAGAAACAGAAGCCAAGCCAAGCAGATAGAGAGAGAAGGAAACTCTCTGGAAGGAAGAGAAGAAAGGCCATTGGAAGGTCTGGGAGATTCCAAGGCAGTACTCATACTGGGAGGTATTCCAAAGGCCAGCAGAGTCCATTGGACTGGATTCAGCCAGAGGAATGGAGTGGCAGAGATAGGAATCACCAGTGGCTACCTGGAAGAGAGAAGACTGCATGTGGAAGGGACTTTCAGACCAAGGCCAGAAGGTATGTGAGAGAAGATCCAGTGTCCAGGGATCAAGATTGGAAGGCTGGACATCAGAATTGGATTACATATTGGCCAGGCTATACAGAGAGGAATAATGATAGCAGGAGAGGCTCAGGTATGAACACTGATCCAGACCCTATCTATAATAGAGAATGGCAGCAAGGGAATAAGCATTCTCATGATAGTGCCTTAATGAAAGACTCATCTGTGCCAATGTATGATATTGACCCTATGATTGTTGATGCAGGGGGAAATACAGCAGATGAAACTATTTACATGGACTGTTCTTTATCTAAATGCTATTGCTAGTTTTCTATGAGAAAACACATCAGCCATCACAAAGAAACCTAACTTTGTTCTTTATTTCCACTGCAAACAGCTCTTAAAGCAGGATTTGGGCTCACACAGTAGCAGCCAGCCAGCTAAAGGCTTTCAGCTGGTCCATTGATAGTAATTAGGGCTGCACCTGATTGTGTGTGTGAGCAAGGGAGAATCCCTGCTGAGATCGGCGTGGAAAATAAGCAGAAGTTAACCTAACCAGCAAAGTTTATTCTTTACTTTGTGCCTTTGTATTTGGTAATTATTTGCTAAGAAAACATTAGCTAATTGCCTGACAAGCTGAAGGTTGTTTTCTGGTTTACTTTGTGACTTTTTGTTATCCATTTAAACACTGCAAGCAAGTAACCTCATTTATAGTGCTATCAAGCATACATGTGCTGGGTGAATTAAACCCCATCAATAAAAGAAGTATTTTATTGATCTTACCACTTGGTTTCACAACTCAAATTATTGTCATCAGCTGTGTTTGGGAGTGAATGAACTACAATACCCACAATACCTTGCAAGAATCATATGAATATATGCATCGTCAAGATTGTGTAAGTTCTCACCCTAGGCAGCCGTCTGACAATGTGTACCGTATTCCCAGGTTTAGGGTGGCATTGCTAAGGTATGCAAGTGCTAGTATTGGGAGATGCACGCAGGGCCCAACATCCTGCCTCTCCAGGAGGCATTGGACAATGGAGCCTGTGGGTGGGGGTGTGTCTGCCCCTGTTGGCCGCTGCTTTAGGGCAGAGGTTCCCAACTCCAGTCCTGGTGGGCCAGACACCGGGTTTTCATGCTGTCCCTCATGAATATGCATGAGATACATCTGCATACCATGGGGGCGGCACATAGAAATGCAGCACAGGCATCTTTATTAGAGGCAGCATGGAACCTGAATGGTGTTTGGCCCTCCAGGACTGCATTTGGGAGACTCTGCTCTAGGTAATGCGTATGTTTATGGTGTCTGTGCTCTGTAGGGTAAACTGTAAGTGTTTTGGGCATGTTTATGTCATCTGCAATAAAGGTTTTGTCTGTATTAGCACGTTTTAGTAGTGGGTAAAATATGGGGACTGGGTTGGCAGGAACCACAGCTGGGACTTGAACCTGTGACCTTCTGAACACACTGGTTGTGTGCACTGCACCACCATGTTGCCACAGAGACAGTGCATTCCCTGGTGATACCATGACTGTTCGTCAGACAGGGCCTGTCTGTTGCAGTGCACCCACCTACACAGAGCTAGGCCACGGTCTGCTCTGGGCAGCTGCCACTGCCCCCTCCACCACCAGTATCCCTCTGCTACCATGCTGACATGTCCTTCTGCTGGTGGAGCGCTGTCTCAGGCCATCCAGTGTGCGGGTAAGCAGCTGCCTATGGTGCGGGTTCTGGAGTAGGGGTGCCTGCATAGCTGTCCACGCTTCACCCCAGCACCGCATGCCAATGTTCCGTGCCCTTGGGGGTACCTGCTGGGTACTATCCCCTGTGACACTGTGGGAAGCACACTCCTGCCCATGTTGGGCCCTCAGCAGTTGCTGTCTGGCTGCTCTACTGTTTCAGCATTCCTATGGGCCAGCTAGGCATCATCCTAGTCCGCACTGTGGCCCAGCTGCACCACAGCATGTGCCGCCTGCAGCCCTCTGTGTCCCCTTTTCCATCATCTGTCCAGTTGCCCATTCTGACATGCCCGCCCTGCTGTTGTGGAACATGTGCACACCATAGAAAACCTGATCAATGGAGTCAGAAACCCTGATCAGCGCAATTTCACTGTGGGCTCATTCACCTTGTATGGGGACGGAGCATAGACCCTTCCAAAATTCATATCTTTTTTTGGAGCTTTCTTGGGAGTGTTTTTTGATGTTTCCCATTGATATCACTATTTCCCAGCTTGGTTATGTTTTTTATACATTTTCTTCTGTTCATTTTCACTGTTTATTTGCCCTTTTGTTCCGTGCACATGTATCACACATCACTTTTTGTTGGTTTCCCTGGTTTTGCTGTACATTGCTGATGGAAATGGTTTCTTTTCCCTTTAAATCAGCTCTAACGCCAGGGTTTCACTGGCGTTAGTTTTGAGCCTTGGATTTTACAGCGTTAGTGTGTGGGGAGCCTCTCCCCTCCCACTCTCCAGTCTCCATATTTTACCCACTACTAAAACGTGCTAATACAGACAGAACCTTTATTGCAGATGATGTAAACATGCTGCCTCTAATAAAGATGCCTGTGCTGCATTTCTATGCACCGCCCACATGGTATGCAGATGTATCTCATGCATATTCATGAAGGACAGCATGAAAACCCGAACAGTGTTTGGCACACCAGGACTGGAGTTGGGAACCTCTGCCGAAAAGCAGCAGCCAACAGGGGCAGATACACCCACACCCACAGGCTCCATTATCCAATGCCTCTTGGAGAGGCAGGACATTGGGCCCTGTGTGCATCTCCCAATACTAGCACTTGCATACCTTAGCAATGGGGAATACGGTACACAGCTATCAAAAGGTTGCTATGATTACTGGCAGATAGCAATTCCGAAGTTAAGTACAATTTTCTGATTGAGCTGCATCATGGCAAACTTTCTGATGTCTGTGGAGTGACCCCAACAGTATTGCTTACCATAGCCATGCCTGCACTGCGCCCAGGACTGGTGCGGTGGCCATGGCTACCAAACACCTCTATAGTTGTACAATGCTGGCATATGTGTGGGAGTGTGTGTCTGTCTATCCAGTGTGTGGTGGCTGCAAACACCCTCCACAGCCCACACTGCCAGCACTGTTGCCAGTATTGGCCTTCCAATGTGCATAATGAGGAGCAAGGTACCATGGGTATAGCCTGGACAGGGTGGCCTGCATCTGCCGGGTGGCCCTGCATCTGCACAGGGCATAGGGCAATGGCTGGGACATTGTAGTGCCCAGCCACCACTTGCACAGACAGGGTGGCCACAGCATGTCCTGCTGGGAGATCACTCTCACCCTGACTTAGCAGTGACCACGGCTTGGCTAGGTTCCCCCATAGTGCTGTATAGTGTTTTTCTCATGTGATATTTATGGGGGTTTTTTTGGGGTCTGATTGCTGACATCTGCTTGGTGTGTATGCATCTCCTCCAGGAACATGCACTATGGACTAGCTAGCAGACTGTCTGCAGCTAGTATGTGTCTTGCTGGAACACTTTTCAGGGTGCAGTGGCTGGAGGCTTGCTGCAGGAGAATATCAGCTAGTGGTGGGGTGCAGCTGAGCATTTCCAGGCCTAATATCCATCTGCTATTGCTTTATGGATGTGTACAGAGCTGCATTGACTGCCCTGTAGGGTGTCGGTTCCCCAGCAGGACTGGGGTTGATGGTCCCCTCTACTGCCACCATTGCAGGGAGGTAGAATGTGGATCTGTTGGTGGGAGGTTCTGTTTCCCACCCTCAGCCCCAGAGGGTGGGTTGAGTGGTGGTGCATAAGCCGCCTATGAGTCCATAAGGGCTAAACTTGACTGAGAAATACAGATGTATCCAAGGTGTGTTTGCAGGAACTACCTATCTCACATACTAGCACTGCTGGGGACCTGCAGCATGGCTTATTTCTGCCATGGAAGGTGCTGTGGACCTGGCGCTGGGTGCCCCACCTCACCCTCAAGGTGAGCACAGTACCCGCACAATGTGACAGTGTGTAGCTACTCTGTGCCAGTAACACACACGGTCAGTTCCCCCTACCAGGCCGAGGTGCTGTGTGGGTGCATACCCCATCTTGTGATCATCTGTAGACTGCTGATTTGCATGTGCAGTGCATCATGGGTATGGGTGGGTTAACCCTATCCTGGTGATCACAGCAGTCTGTTTGTGTGGTGACGTGCAGTCCTTCTGCAGCAATCCAGGAGTTTGCTAGCAGCTATAGAACTGTAGCCCACTGGTTGCTTCACTGCCTGTGGAGCCAGAGGTCATGGGTTCAAACCCACAGTGGGGTTATTTCATAGGGCTGTCCAAAGCATTGTCTATCTTTAATGTACATTAGTGCTGCCAGCAAAAACACCCTCAGGGTACTGTTACCAGAAGGTGCTTTATAGGGTGCCCTGTAAAGCGCCTTCTGAGGTACCTTATGGTTACAGTCCATATAAGGTGTCCTATGGAGCACCCTATAGGGGACATTATAATGTGCCCTATGGAGTGCCTTATAGGGTGCCTTATGCGGCACCTTAGGTTACGGCACTTGAGGGTGTGTTTGCTGGCAGCAATAATTAAAATACTAATAAAATGCCTCAAGAAACAATACTTACATGTCAAAGCTGATGCCTCAGCCAGCCTTATGCATTAGGCACACTGGGGGGATCAAACTCATGACCCCTGTATTATCAGTCAGTGTATTAACTATTGTGCTACTGCTCAGTTTCAATGTTTGCATGTCTTGGCACCTACTTAAGATTACCGCGCGTTAACACGCTTAGCGGCGCTTCGCCCGATAATGTGCGCAGCAGCGCGCGTTATCGCGCGATAATCCCATTTTGCTACTTTAAGACTGAAACGCCCACTCCTTTTATGGCAGCCTGCATACTATCGCCGGGCGCACGTTAAGACGGTTTAGTAAACATACCCCTAAGCCTAAAATAATTATGGCATAAAGCTTTGTCTGCAAGGTCCTCTTACAATTTTTCACAATCCTCTTATGGTTTAACAACTTTCAATAATTTTGTGGCAAGTCATTTATGAATATGTTAAAAAGCAGTGGGCCCAGTTCAGATCCCTGGGATATGCCACTCTTTATCTTTCTCCATTGAAAAAAATAGCCATTTAGCCCTACTTTCTGTTTGCTATGTTTTAACCAGTTCTCAGTCTACAATAGTACACTGCCTCCTATCCCATGACTTTTTAATTTCCTCAAGAGTCTCTCATGAGGGATCTTGTCAAAGACATTCTGAAATTTCAAATACACAGTATCAACCGTCTCATCTTTATCTGTTTATTCATACCTTCAAAAAATGTAGC
This sequence comes from Ichthyophis bannanicus, assembly GCA_033557465.1. Taxonomy (NCBI): domain Eukaryota; kingdom Metazoa; phylum Chordata; class Amphibia; order Gymnophiona; family Ichthyophiidae; genus Ichthyophis; species Ichthyophis bannanicus. The sequence goes on along the minus strand of CM066035.1, from coordinate 603,896,857 downwards.
AAATTAGTGAGACAAGGCTTTCCTTGGCTAAATCCATATTGGCTTTCTGCAATTGAACCATGACACTCCACATGTGGAGGAGTAGCCTAGTGATTAGAGCAACTTCTGCATACCCAGAAGAGCAAGGGTTCAATTCCCACTGGCACTCCTTGTGACCTTGGGCAAGTCACTTTACCCTCCATTGCCTCAGAAGAAAAGGTTGGCAATCTACTTCTGGTGATACATTGCCAAGAAAACCAAGAGGTAGCTGGATTGCTATGAGTTAACACTGACTTGATGGCACTTTAAAAAAAATTCACATGTTCAATAATTTTATTATTTATAATGGCTTCTATCATTTTGCGTAGTGCTGATATAAGGATCTGCAGTTTCCCAGATCACCCCCAGAGCCCTTTTAAAAAATTGGCCTTGCATTGACCAGTCTTCAGGTACTACAGATGATTTTAATGATAGTCCACAGATTAATCATGTGTTTTGAATCTCATGTTTGAGTTCTTTCAGCATCATTTCTGGTATGAGTAACTTTCCTGCATCTTCTTCAATAAAGATGGAAGCAAAGAATTCACTCAGTCTCTCCATTATAGTCTTTCCTTAGTGCTCCGTTTACCCTTCATTCATCTAAAGGTCCAACTGACTCTCTTACAGGATTTTTGCTACAAATGTACTTGGAAAAGTTTTTATTTTGAGTTTTTGATTCTTTGGCAAGCTTCTTTGCAAATTATCTTTTTACCTGCCTTATCAATGTCTTGCAACTAACTTGCCAGTGCTTATGGTGTTACCTGCTTTTGTCAATTGACTCCTTTTTCCATTTTCTGAAAGATGATTTTTTTGGCTATTAACAGCCTCTCTGATCTCACCTTTAACTATACCGTCAGTCTTTTGGGCTTCTTTCCATCAGGTTTGGGCTTCCATGATAGTATTTTTAAACCATGTCCAGGCCCGATGTTAACTTTTAAACTTTGCAGCTCCTCCTTTTAGCTTTTTCTTAACCATTTTTGTCATTTTATTATAGTCTCCCTTTTGAAAGTTAAATTCTAGGGCAGTAAAATTCCTTGCTGTCCTTCCTCCATTTATTAAATCAAATGTGATCATATTATGATCACTATTGCCAAGTGGCCACAACACCATTATCCCTCACACCAGATCCTGCATTGCACTAAGTGCAAAATAGCTTCCCCTGGTGTCACTTGATGAACCAGCTGCTCCAAGAAGCAGACATTTATTTTATCTAGAGATCTTATCTTCCTAGAATGTCCTGAAGTGCCATTGACCCAGTCAATACTGGGGTAATTGAAATCACCCATTATTACTATGTTGCAATTTCTGTTAGTTTCCCTAATTTCTGCTAGCATTTCATCATCCGTCTGTTCATTCTGCCCTGCGGATGGAATTACACCTCCCACTACCATTGCCTTCTCCTTTTTACATGGAATTTTTATCATAGAGATTCTATAGTATATTTGAGTTCATGCAATACTTTTATCCAGTTTGACTCAGCTCCACCCCTCTACCAATATGATCTACCTTTTCATTGTAATATAATGTGTACTCAGATATCACAGTGTCCCATTGGTCGTCCTCCTTCTTCCAGGTCTCTGAAATGTCAGTTATATCTAACCTTTCATTAATGCTATACTGTATATTCAGTGCTCCCATCTTATTTTTTAGATTTCTAGCATTTGCATACAGGCATTTCAAAGTTTGTTTTTTGTCAATATTAAAATCTGGCTATCAGCTGACAGGAGTAATTTGGAATCTTTCAACTTTGCCTGTTCCTTACATAGAGGCATCTGGGTTACTTTAACCTTTATTAGAACCTCTTTATAGGGATGCCTTAACTTCCCTGTTTTGCAAGTATCCTTCAAGGATACAACATTCCGAACCATGCACTCATGAGTGACTGTCAGCTTTCTTCCATTTTCTAGTTTAAAAATTATTAAATCTCCTTTTTAAAGGTTAATGCCATTAGCCTCACTCCGCCCCCCCCCCTCCCCTTGGCTAAGATGGAGTCTATTCTTTCGGAAAAGCCCCCCATTTCCACAGAATGTTGCCCAGCTCCAAACAAATAAAAAACCCTCTTCCCTTCACCATCCTCTCATCCACGCATTGATGTTTTCATGATAGAGACCTCATTAGAACAATATGGGGTCTATTCTGACATGCATTTAGCAGGGATATACGTCCCTCCTAAATGCCTGGGTCGTATTCAGCAACAGAACACCCTGCACATACAGCTGAGATGTGCAGGGAGCTCTGATTGAGGGCGGGAGGGTGCAGGCTGAGGGAAGAGCGAGGGCGGACCAGAGGCGTGACCCCCAACCCAAATGTAAAGGGCCTATTCCATTGACGGCTCTGTATGTCTTGGCATAGGCAGATGAATGGGGGACTTATTCCACCTCTGAGATGGAATAAGTCCCCTATACATGTGGGAACAGTGCAGTGGGGCAGGCACTGGCACGTTGAGTGGGGCAGGGGGTTCCTGTTTAGGGTTGGGTGGCAGGGAACAGGGCATCTTTGCTTTAGGCTGCTGATCAGGGCTCCTGCATGGAGCACAGTGCAATGGAAACAGGACGCCATGGCACCAAGGCTCCATGTAGGAGCCAGGATGAGCCAGCTGTGGAAGTACCAGGATATCCGGGGTGCTGGAATCAGAGCATGTCCTGGACATCCAGGCCCAATGCTGTGATTCTGCTCCCGCGGGGACATCTAGCTCTTGCGGCAGCAGAATCTGGTGCATCTCTGGGCCGTCGGGATTTCTAGACATCTGGATGGCCCAGACATGCACCTACAGAATTGGCCTCCACATGTCTGACTTTGTGCAGTGGCTTAGTTCCTGCAACAATCATTTAAAATTTAGTATGAGTTCCTTGGCAAGACAAGGGCCTTATTTAGATGTGATAGTATACTTCTCAGGTCAGCATCTGTCTACTATCCTCTATAAGAAACTGGTTGAGAAGAATAATTTGCTTTGATAAGAGAACTATCATCCCTGCAAGTTTAAAGAAGCTCTACCTGTGGGCCAGATTTTGTGCATTTGTCGCTTATGTACAGAAGATAAAAATTTTAAATATGCTGAGGCTTTAAAATAGGATTATCCACATCTGATTATTTGCAAGGAGTATTTGACAGTCTGTTGTATTTAACAAACAGTGACTATTACAGGGGAATACGAAGAACTATATGGATTGGTATGTATGTATGGTATAATATTCTCACTGTGAATCTTTGATAGCAAAAAGCCTTTATATCCATTGTCACATACTAGCCATACATAGTATTTTTCAAATGGGTCCTTACATTGCTTATAACCAAGGAAGAAACATAAAATATTTTGCTATTGATTTAGATTTTAAGCAAGAGGTTTCTGATCAAAGAGGGAGGAGAATGCACAAGCAGAACCATACTAAGCTAGAAATGTTCCGTGTGTGACTTGAGAACCTGATGCCGCCTCCACCCAATCACATGCAGGAACTTAGTCTTGTTGGGCTTTCTGGAAGTCCAGTAATGACAGTGGTGCCCCTTTTGTGCTTGCGCCCTGAACGACTGGCTGAACCACTTGCGCAGCCTTTGGTACAACCTTGCATACAGGTCTTGCGTAAACTGTTCTATGCGTGATTTTTCTCCAACAACTAATGAATGGATAATCCTACTTCAGGCAAGAGCTATCACCTAATATATACTACAGATTGTCGATTCATGTGGGTTATCAATGTGTTAATATGTTCATGTTCTAGCATGAATGTCAGTAGTACTGCCCATAGAATTAGAGCAGCTTGACTGAGCACAAGTCTCACAATGCTAATAATGTAATGACAGCTCCCTGGCTGGGCATTGGCAGTCAATGGGACATGTGAGGGAACAAGTACGCTGTCTAGTTTTTTATTTCTTACCAACAAATAGAACGTGCAGTAGGGAAATGCAAGTGACTCGTATGCAACAACATTGGATATTTGAATTACAAAGTGTACAACCTAGGGGGTTGAATGAACATATTTAGCGGTTATCTGTATTGTAGGCTGACAGGTATGATTCCATCATTCTTTTTATATTATGTTCTTTTGTAGATTCCAGTTTCTTAAAAACGTAAGTGGTTTGCCTTTGGTTGAATACCTTACAACGGACAACATAGACATTTCTGGTGTGCAAGATTTGTGGTATTTAGTTTTGGAGCTACTACACTTGCTGCTGGTTCTTCTCCTAAAGCAGTCAGCTGATGCTGATGCGATATGAGTCAAGGTTGGACAGCAGGACTGTAAAGCCCCAAGATCTTGTGAAATGCACCCTTGAGACTAGATAAGTAGTACTTATTATCTTTATTGCCTTTCTTTGATTTTAAATTGCAATTTAAAAAAAAATTACAGAAATAAGTAGGGATGTGCTTTCATTTAAAATGAAATGGGAAATGTGAAGGACATTTTCTTTTTCATTTCAATCCAAAACATGGCAGTGGAAAATATGAAATTTGTGTTTTTCTCCCCTGTTTCATCGCCTGCCAGGCTGACCTCAAATTGATAACCCGTGGGTTGGAAGGCAGGAATATTTCTGAAGAGCCACCACAAATCTACGGTGGCTTATGCTAGCATGCATTGCTGTATTGCTGCTCATTTGTCTTCCTTTGTCGTGATTGGCCCAAATTTGTCTGGTCTGCAGCTCTATGTAAAATGCTAATTGATTTTTTTGCCTTGTGAATCTTTTGACTCCTGTTTTAGATATTTACTCTGAATATATTTCTTTGTTCTTGTGCCAGAATCTGCATTATGTTTAGTAAATGTCTGTGATAGTATACTTAGACATATTTTCACAGACGTTCTGGAACAAGAACCTGGTAAAATAAAAATCTTTGGCGTAAATGTCTACAGTAGGAGTCAATAGATACACAAGGCAAAAAAATCCAGTTAACACTTCACATACAGCTGTAGTCCAGATGAACTTAGGCCAAACAGGAAAATCACCAGCAATACAGCAATGCTTGCTAGAGCCATTCCACCCCTCCACCCCTTCCATGGAGGCTTCATGGTGACCTATCTGCAAAATGAATGCCTTGTTAGCAGAAGGTCACTGGTTTGTAGACTAATCTCTGACTGTGCCAAAATAAACAGTTGTTTATTTTTTATTTGCCTACAACCTTTAGTAACTTCTCAGCTTTGTTTGTAGTTTGGGCAGCAGCCTCAGTTATCTCTTTAATTAACAAAATTGCTCTGAAATGAAAATTTATAAAAGCAAAATGAAGCAAAATAAATATTTATTAAAACAAAAAGAAAAAACTTCCAAATAGGAAATGAATCAAAAGAATTTTCTTTGCCCACATACCTCTAAAAAGAAATGGGCTATATTTTGTTGGGTTGAGACCAGTGATTATATACATGGGTGTCCATTACAGAATTGATTGAGCTAGTTCATTTGCCTTGATCTGAGCTTTCTACTATACATATTTTTTGAAATGTTGTATAGAATGTTCCTAGATGAAGTTTAATTGAGACTCAATATGATCTTTATATTTGGACAGTTAGGGCACCTTTTACTTACCATGGGTGTTTCACAGGAAAAACTGCATGGCAGGTGAAAAGTGTGCATGGTAAATGCAGAGGGTGTGCTTTGAATTTAGAGCATAGGGCTGCCAAATAGCACAGGGGCACATGAACCCTGGCCTGGCAGGCAGTGCGGGATGGCTCAAGAGTGGTCCCTGGCAGGTAGCACAGGATGATCCATGGTCCCTGCCAAGGCAAGGGATGCAGACCCCTGGGCCAATCATCCCTTCTCAATCTTTATCTTTATCTTTATTGCACATTTTATATACCGCCCATTGTCGAAACATGAGGGCGGTTTACAATAAAATAAATGTAAATGCTGGCATTAAAAGAAAGGAACTCCATTAAAATAAAGAGAAAGAAGGACCAAAGGGGCCACCGGACAAAACAGTAAAATCAAACAATAACCCAACAGTAAATTCAATAAATAACAGTAAATTCAAACAATAACCAGACAAATCCAATGTCAAAAGACCAATAAGGACAACAAAGTCAAACAATAATCAAACTGGGTGGTAAGACAATAAACATACAGACAGACAGAGAACTATACAGGACACTCAAGGGGGGAGATCAAACGCCTGTTGAAATAAGTGGGTCTTCAATAATGTCTTGAAGTTCTGGTAAGAGGGTTCTAGCCGGAGGGAGGGAGGAAGTGAGTTCCATAGGGAAGGTCCCAGGAAAAAGAAAGCAGCCCTCATGATATAACCCCTCCCATTGCATCCACCACCTCTAACATCCCACCCCTGATCTGGACCCCTTTTCAGGACCACCATGGCCAGCAAGCTATCCAGCCATGGAGGCCTACAAAGGTGTACACCAACTGCCTAGAAACAAGCCCCCTCCCCCAAAACACACCCACAACCTCCTTCCTAAATGGCACTTACATGTTGCCCAACTGGGTCTTCCCTGGTGGTCTAGTGGTGATTGGGACAGGAGTCATTTCCTTCACTCCTGCACCTACTCTGGCAGCCTTCAAAATGGTGTTGGGGTCACCTCGTGCTAGTCTTTCGACCCCTAGTAAGAGGTCTCTAAAATATATTGCGATATAAAAAGAATGATCTAGATCAGTGGTTCCCAAACTAATCCTTGGATACCCCCAGGCCAGTCAGGTTTTCAGTTTATCCACAATGAACATTCATGAGATAGATCTGCATACAATGGAAGCAGTGTATGCAGATCTATCTCATGTCGTATATTCATTGTGGATATCCTGAAACCCTGACTGGCCTGGAGGTACCCGAGGACTGGGTTGGGAACCACTGATCTGGATCATGAGGAGACAGGATAGGGGGGAGGGGAAGGGGGAAGGAGGAAGAATTAAAATCAATGATGTCTCAAAAAATCTACTTTTATGCTTCTTTAAGAAAGATTTGGACAGACTGATACCTTATATCAGTTTTCAACTCGTCCTGTAGATACTATTCTTTATATGAAATGACAGCAAAACTCAGGTTCTTAGTTTTTGTTATTGAAATAATCACAGGTTGAAACTGAATGTCTAGTTAAACCACTAATTAAATAGTTGTGAGCTACTCCTGTTTAATTAAATCTCAAGCCAAAGATTTAATTTTAACCTGAGATAATTTCAGTAGCCTATCATTACAAAAACAACTGTTGTTTTTATTTCAAAACTGTCTGAATGATGTTTATCATTTGGATGTATTTGGAATATATTATTTCTAGTTCTGCGTATGCAGATACACAGGGCTGTTTATCTCATGCTTCCTTTCCAGAAAGCTCTATCTGGTTGAAGACCTGTGATTCCTGATTCCAGAAACTGCTTATCATCATTAACAGATTGTGATACCATTTTTTGATAAATAAAAAAGATATTGAAGCATACGGCCGTCCAAAAAACACTTTGAATCTTTCTTCAAAGGTAACTGCAGTACGGACTGAAGGATGAAGAATTCTCACAAAAAAATCTTCATGAGATTTCGATTCACCATGCAGAAAACTGACTCAACCACTACAGTACCTTGCTTTGGGCCTGAGAGGCTGGGGGAAACTGTCACCACCTCTGTTCATTTCTTTGCAGCCTATGATCTAAGATTCTTGCTTTTGATCTCCCTCTCTCCAATCAATACTCACATCAAGTCGACGCCCTAATTGTCTTTTATAGTGACAATGATCTTTCTTCTTTGAAATTCAGTGGTATGCAAACAGGTCTGCATAAGTTTAACTCTTTCTGGAAGAAAAGTGAATAGTCTTACTCTAAGGCAACCCATAAAACACAGCACTACTGGGTCAATATTTCAACTCAGCAACAAGCATGTTTATTTGAAAGCTAGCCACAACATTAAAAAAAAATACTTATAATCAACATATGGGTAGGAGGTTGTATTGAATATAGAGGGAGAGCACTTGCTACTGGCGGCTGTGGGCATAGCAGTGATACTCAGACTCTATGAAAGTCATTTTAGAAGCATTATTCATTGTTTCCAGATTTGAAAATGCCCATTCGGGTGAGGAAATTATAGGGACATTCCCAGAGTCAATTTTGAAAGCATGTGTCTGTCACAATCACACCCATGTTACTCGCAGAAGTGCTGGGGGGAGGGGTGTCCGAAGCAGACCGAAAAAGATACAAGTGTGCAACTGATTTTAGACTGGCGCTGCATGTCTCAAGTTGCAATTGGATATATCCATGGTTTTATCTGCTGCAAGGCACAAATAGGATTCATAAAAGTGCTCACTTCGGCAACTCAACAATATGGAGAAGAGGGGGAAACCCCCTCACTCTCCTATATTTTTCACTCTCTCAAAAAATATGGCAGTAACTAAAATAGCATTTGTCCTGGCTTCATTGCCACTGCACATCCCCATGTTCAGGCCGGGAGGAATATGTAGTGAAAGATGCATGGCCCAATTCCTAAGTAGAGCCACCGACATGTCTATATTTCCTGAATGGAAGACATTTATATCTGGTAACGTGCTGGTTTCTAAAAGCGGGTGAAAATATGCACATGCAGGACCCAAAACTCTGTATATTCTCATTTTCCTTTTGTGTAACATTCACTATGGGGAATGACTGATTTTAGAAACACATGCCCAGATTCTCTGTTGCCTCTCCTATTGATTTTAGAGATCTTTTGACTTGGACATCCCATATTTCACCTCTACAGCCTTTTAAAATGTGCTTTTATGCATATAGCTGAACAGTTTAAGTTAGGACAACCTTTTTCTAAACTGGTAGAAACCATTATAAAGAACAAAATTACTGAACATGTAGATAGTCATAGTTTAATGGGAGAAAGCCAACATGGCTTTAGCCAAGGAAGGTCTTGTCTTACTAATCTGTTATATCTTTTGAAGGTCTGAATAAACAGCTAGACAAAGGTGGCCAGTCGGTATAGCATATCTGGATTTTCTGAAAACTTTTGACAACGTCCCTAATGAGAGACTATTGGCGAAGCTAAAAAGTCATGTGATTGGTTAAAAGATAGAAAGCAGAGGGTAATGCTGAATGGTCAGTTTTCTCAATGAAGAAAGGTGAATAGTGGAGTGCCCCAGGGATCTGTGCTGGGTCCACTGCTTTTTAACATATTCATAAATGACCTAGAAATGGGAATAATGAATGAGGTAATAAAATTTGTAGATGACACAAAATTATTCAAAGTTGTTAAAACATCAGAGGATTGTGAAAAATTGCAAGAAGACCTCGATAAACTGGAAGACTGGATGTTCAAATAACAGATGAAATTTAATGTGGACAAGTGCAAAGCTATGCACCTAGGACAGAACAGCTCAAACTATGGTTACACGATGCAAGATTCCACATTAGGAACAATCACCCAGGAAAAAGATTTAGGCGTCATCATGGATAACGCATTGAAACCATCTGCCTAGTGTGCAGTGGCAGCCAAGAAGGCAAATAAAATGCTAGGAATCATAAGGAAATGAATGGAGAATAAAACAAAGGATATTATAATGCCTCTGTATTGTTCCATGGTGTAACCACACTTTGAATATTGTATGCAATTCTGGTCGCCGTATCTTAAAAATGATATAGCGTTATTAGAAAAGGGACAGAGAAGGGCCACCAAAATGATAAAGGGGATGGAAGTATACCCCTATGAGGAGAGGCTAAAAATGTTAGGGCCCTTCAACCTGAATAGAGTGGAACGGGTAAACATAGATTGATTCTTTACAGCATCAAAACATAGAAAGGCTAGAGAAAATATTTTTACACTCAATGCATAATCAAACTCTGGAATTCATTACCGGAGGGTGAAGTAAAAGCTGTTAGTGTAGCCGGGTTTAAAATAGGTTTGGACAAGTTCCTGGAGGAAAGGTCCATAAACCATTATTAAAGAGAACCCAGGTAATCCACTGCTTGCCCCAGTATAAGCATTATGGAATCTCTGTGCCTTTTTGGGCAACTTCTAGGTACTTGTGACTTGGATTGGCCACTGCTGGGAACAGGATACTGGGCTTGATGGACCTTGGTCTGACCCAGTATGTCATTTCTTATGTTCTTATGTTTAAACCATGGCTATGTGGAAAGTGGCTGAATATCATTGCTAAACATATGATTAGGAAAAATGCCTTTGCTCTGGCCATCACTATCTGTGATCATTTTAAAAGCCTAAGTCGTGATTTGGATGCAGGACCGTACTGAGCCCTGCACAAGCAGTACGGCCGCACAGGGTGCATAGACTTAAAGGGAGCATTTCGGCTCTCTGTCGTTTTGCCTGCCGCCACCACTTTTTTGGCGGCAGGCAACAGCAGAGAGACAAAATGTGCCCCTTAAGTCTTTGCGCCGGCATACTAAGCAGGTCTGGTCTCTCCGGGAGGGACCAGACCTGCTTAGCATGCTGGCGACTTGCAGATCGGGCACTCTGTCCCCCTCCCACACCCACATAAAGTGTCTAAATGGAGGTGCGGGAGGGGGGAGCGCGTCCGATGTGCAAGTTGCACAGGGTGCATTTCAGTCTCCGTACGGCCCTGTTTGGATGTTTGAAAACATGCATGTGGATGTCCAAATCATGGAGATGATCCCAGAGCCATTTCACAAATGGCTTTTAAAGACATCTCTAGTGTGAGGATGGCCAAATAGGCAGGGGAATGGCTGGGCTGTGCAAGAAACCTAAACATCCTTGGCCATATTTTGACCCACTCCAGGCATGAAAGGCATCAGGAAGTGTACCTAAACATCCAGAGGGTATAGAGAAGACGACATTCTACCATCCTCAGTATGCTCGAAAATAACAATGAAAGAAGCAGATCCAAGCCATGGCTTCTTCCCTTGGTCCTAGCTCACTACTACTATTACTACTACTACTGATCATATGTATAGCGCTACAAGACTTGTGCAGTACTGTACAGACACATGTAAAAGACTGTCCTTGCTAATCATGGCTTGCAATCTAGTCAAGACAGACAGCACAACAGCTGAGGACAAAGGACATTTAAGGGACTGTTAAGAAAACAAATAGGAGATTAAGTGGATCAGAATCTAAAAGTGACCTCGAAGAGGTGAGTTTTCAGTCTGGAATTGAACAGGGCCAGAGATGAAGCCTGACGTACAGGGATGTTCTAGTGACTCCACTGTCTGACCTTTTCAATGCCTCTTTGGAGTTGGGAGTGGTGCCAGAGGACTGGAGAAAGGCACATGTGGTCCCTTTACACAAAAGCAGAAGTAAGGATGACATTGAGAACTACAGGCTGGTTAGTCTAACCTCTATGGTTAGTTTCTGGAGTCCAATGGATTGCAGGATCCAAGGTAGCATGGATTCACCAGAGGCAGGTCTTGTCAGACAAATCTAATAGATTTCTTTGACTGGGTGACCAGGGAGTTGGACCGAGGGAGAATCCTACATGTGGTGTATTTAGATTTCACTAAAGCCTTTGATACCGTTTCACAAAGGCGACTTATAAACAAACTGAGCACCCTAGGGATGGACCCTAAAGTTACTGACTGGGTTAGAAATTGGTTGAGTGGGAGGCAACAAAGGGTACAAGTAAATAGAGCTCACTCTGAGGAGAAGGAGGTTATCAGTTGTATGCTGCAGGGATCTGTCCTTGGTACAATTCTTTTTAACATCTTTGTTAGTGATATTGCGGAAGGGCTGTCGGGTAAAGTTTGCTTGTTTATAGATGATACCAAAATCTGCAATAGACACCCAGGAAGGTGTAGATAACATGAGGAGGGAACTAGCAACGTTTGAAGAATTGTCTAGAATTTGACAGCTAAAATGTAATGCTAAAAAATGCAGGGCCATGCATTTGGGCTGCAAAAATCTAAATGAGTGGTACAGTGTAGGGGGTGAAGTACTTTTGTCCACTAAAGAAGCACAGGATCTAGGCATAATTGTGTCTGATGATCTTAAAGTAGCTAAACAGATAGAAAAGGTGACTGCAAAAGCCAGACGGATGTTTGGGTGTATAGGGAGAGGAATGGCCAGCAGAAAAAAGGAGGTGATAGTGCTCCTGTAAAGGTCTCTGGTGTGACTTCACTTGGAGTATTGAGTGCAGTTCTGGAGATCCCACCTTCAAAAGGATATAAGCAGGTTGGAGTCAGTGCAGAGGGTGGCTACTAAAATGGCCAGTGGTCTTTGTTATGTAGCATATGAGGACAGACTTAAAGATGTTAATATGCATACTTTAGAGGAAAGGCGGGATAGGATGATATGATAGAGACATTTAAATACCTCAGTGGCATATATGTACAGGAGAATCTCCTTCATTTGAGGGTAAGCTCTGCTATGAGGGGACATAGGATGAGAGTGAAAAGGGATAGACTGAGGCATAATATGCAGAAATATTTCTTTATGGAAAAAGTGGTAGATGCGTGGAATAATCTCCCAGTGGAGGTGGTGGACATGAGGACAGTATCTGAATTAAAAAAAAGCATAGGACAAACAGGATCTCTAAAGGTAAAAAGGGGGCTATTGTAGTTGATGTGGAAGGGAAGACTGGATAGGCCATGTGGTCTTTTTCTGCCGTCATGTTTCTATGTTTCTACAGACTCAGGTAGTCTGTTCCAGGCATGAGGAGCAAGGAGGAAGGATTGAAGACTGGAGTTGGCAATAGAAGAGAAGGGCACAGATAGAAAGGATATGCCAGAATAGCAGAGTTCCCGAGGAGGAGTGCAGAGCTATTCTTAGACATTCCATATCTTGAATACTATTCCAGGGACTTCTGTCTAGATGGCCCCACAGGTGCCCAAATCAGGCATGTCCACGTTTGTGAAATCATGTATTAACATGTATGTGCCTGCTTTTTTTGAGCCATTCTGGCTTGGAAATCTCAGATTGCACTTGGACATCATTTGTAAAATGTGCCTTAAAGGGCTTAGAGGGGTAGTGCCCCTGAAAATTCACAGATAAGTGACCTATTCATTTGGCAGTAAAATTCTTTTTGAATATTGGCCCACATATCTATCTATCTATCTAGCTAGCTAGCTAGCTATCCATCTATTTCTTTATATTAAGGGCATGCATGGCCAAAAGCAGGTCAGTTTGTATTAATTTAATGCAAACCTTTCCATATTTTGAGCATGTTTCATATTTGACATATTTGTTGTTTGGGTGCCCATTCTATGCGAGCTAGAACTTTTTTAAGAATATAAATTGATTCTGCTTGCATTAATTGAATATGCATTTGCAAGCCATCTGATTTTTAAGCACCTAAACAAACTACATGCACGCTCACAGATGCACATCCTTAAACTATCTATATATCATCATTCTTACTCTCTCTTTTTAGATAGGTATGCGTGTGTATATTACAATGTTTGAAAAGATTCTACAGACTTCTCTACTTCAGCTATCATAGTAGTATAGCAATACTTGACAGTCTATGTAGAGCAGTGCTCATGAAAATGGATCCTCTGCCTTCTTCCATCCTTTTCTTCGATGGTTGATTGGGTCCTCAGTCAGAGGAAAGGTCCACTAAGTACAGTATAAATTTCTTGATTTAAGTGGCCAGAAAGTTTATAATCCTATAAGGCAACCTGCATGTAATTTGACTGTTTCATTGAGAGGTGCAAAGGGTGCAGTGACATATTTGCATATATACATCTCATACTTAATCATTATCGTCATATAAAAAAAAAAAAAAAGCAGGCCGGCTAGGAAGCTTGTATATCAAAAAACAAAGACTTTTACTGAAATATGATAGCACCACAAGACGTTTCTCTCAGGATGCCCCCACTTTATCTCTTTACATCCACTGAAAAGGGCTCAGCAATGGCAGCAAATCACCTTACAGCCACACATCTGGGGATACTGGCAGATCTCAGATGGCTTCAGGTGGGACCTTTAAAGAATGTGTTTAATAAATCTTTTGAGACAGGGAGATTCAGTTTGATTATAGAAGGACTGATGTAGTCCTTCTAGACAAAAGTGGTTAGCAGAAATGATAGAGATATAGGGACAGACTCTAGTCAGGTAGGGCTATCTGGCAAATCTGACAGTCATGTACACATGCAGAAAAAGAGAGATTCAGAGAAAAAAGAGATTTTAGAGATAGATGTTACAGGCAGTGTCTTGCATCTTCTTGGTCAGCATTGGTCAGGAACAAAGGCCCCTATTCTCTCTTCCATTCCTTAGAAATACCTTTCCTTTGCTGCCATGTGGTCAGCTGATTGCTGGAGTGGCTCCAGGTGATTGGATCTGAGAACTTGAATCAGAAAATCAGAGAATGCCTTACTGTTAATGGGTATTTGCATGAAAAGTCATAGTCTGGTCAGGGCTTACAGTCCAATTCAATTTATGGTAAGCCAGTATATGACACTGGGCCCCATGGGCAAATACCAGAGATGTATGCTTTCTGTTAACACCTTAAGACCTAGGGCAATGGCTTCAGTGTCTCTGGCACCAAGATGCAACATGTCTATGTGCAGGATATCAGTATTCTCATGACCCAATCTCTCTCTCTCGGCATGGCCAATCTGACATTGAGAAAGAGAGCTTTCTTCCATCTTGTAATGCTCCAATAAGTGTGGCCTGTGAAGTTTGCACCATTAACTCTACATTAAACCTTATCTCGGCGATTGGAAAAGTAATGGAGACACTTCTGAAAGAAAGAATGGTGAACATTCTGGAATCCAGAGGATTATAAGAGCTGAGAAAACATGGCTTTTACCAAAGGGAGATTATGCCAAATGAATCTGATTAATTTCATGGGTGTAATCCACTTGGATTTCAGCAAAGCCTTTGATATTGTTACTCATAGGAGGCTTGTGAATAAAATGAACAGCTTGGGGATGGGTCTCAAGGTGGTGAACTTGATCAGAAATCAGTTGACTGACAGATGACAGAGAGTGGTGATGATAGATAGAATTCACTCAGAAGAAAAGAAGGTGAGTAGAGGTGTGCCTGAGGGATCAGTCCTGGGACCAGTTCTATTCAACGTTTTTGTGTGTGATATTGCCATATATTAAAAGGAAAAGTTTGCCTTTTTTGGATGACATAAAGATTTGCAATAGAGTAGACACCTTGGAGAGAGTAGACAACATGAGAAAAGATCTACAGAGATAATGTTGAGCAGGAAAGATTCAATGTGAAGAAGTGCAGAGTGATGCACTTGGGATGCAGAAATCCAAAGGAACTGTATGTGATAGAAACATAGAAACATGAGAGCAGAAAAAGACTTTACAGCCTATCTAGTCTGCCCTTCCATACCAATTACTATATTCCCTTTTTTTTTCCCTTTAGAGATCCTCTGTCTTTATTCCATGCTTTTTTGAATTCCGATACTGTCCTGGTCTCTACTACCTCCACCAGGAAACTATTCCATGCATCTAGCACTTTCCATAAAGAAATATTTCCATGTATTACTCCTGAGACTATCCCCTTTCACTTTCATTCTATGCCCCCATTGCAGAGCTTTCTTTCAATTTAAAGTGGCTATGGAGGTATTTAAACGTCTCTATCATATCTCCTCTCTCCCGCCATTTCTCCAAAGTATACATGTTGAGATTTTTGAGTCTGTCCCATATGCCTTATGATGAAGCCCACTAACTATTTCGGTAGCCACCCTCTGCACTGACTCCATCTTCTTTATATCCTTTTGAAGGTGTGGTCTCCAGAATTGCAGCTAATATTCTAAATGAGGTCTCACCAAAGACTTATACAGAGGCACTATCATCTCCTTCTTCCTGCTGGTTGTTCCTCACCCTATGCACCCAAGCATCCTTCTGGCTTTTGCCACCTTAAGATCATCAGGAACAATCATGCCCAGGTCTCGCTCTTCTTTCATGGATAGACATACTTCACTTTCTGTACTGTACTGCTCCCTTCGAGTTTTGCAGTGCAAATGCATGACCCTGATTTTTTTAGCATTAAATCTCAGCTACCAAATTCTTAACCATTATTCAAGCTTAGTTAGACCCTCCTCATCTTATTTACTCCCTTCCGGGTGTCTACTCTATTTCAGATTCTGGTATCATCTGCAAAGGAGGAAACTTTACCTGACAGCCCTTATGCAATATCACTAACAAAGATGTTAAAAAGAATTAGACCAAGGATAGATCCCTGTGGCATACCACTGGTAAAATCCTTCTCACAGTGAGCTCCATTTACCTTAACCCATTGTCATCTCCCACTCAAACAGTTTTTAACCAAGTCAATCAATTTAGGGTCCATTTCTAGGGTGTTCAATTTACTTATAAGTCACTTGTGTGGAATAGTGTCAAAGGCTTTACCGAAATCTAAGTACACCAATCTAGGGTTCTCCCTTGGTCCAACTCTCTGGCCGTCCATTCAAAGAGACCAATTGGATTTGACTGGCAAGACGTGCCTCTAGTAAAAACATGCTGCCTCGGATCCTGCAATCCAATGGACCAGAAACCTCACCATCCTCTGTTTTAGCAGCGTTTCCATTAATTTACTCACCACAGAGATCAGACTAACCGACCTGTAGTTCTCAAGCACATTCTTTCTTCTAGATTGTGTAAAGGGGTCACATGTGCCTTTCTCCAGTCCTCTGGGACCACTCCCAACTCCAAAGAAGCATTGAAAAGGTCAGACAGCTGCTAAAACTTCTCTACATTCCTTCAATACTCTCTGATGTATCCCATCCAGCCCCATTGCTTTGTCTACTTTTAGTTGAGCTAGCTCCTCATGAGCACAGTCGTCTGAAAAGTCTTCAAGATCCACTTCAATTCAATCCTTTTTGTGGATGTTTTCTGAGATCCTGCTTCTGGTCCTTCATCTGTGATCACAGAACAAACATATTTGTTAAGCAATTCCGCTTTATCCTCATCAGCTTCTACATATTCCACCCCTTGCCCCTTGAGTCTGACAATACCACTTTTGCATGTCCTCCTTTCACTAACATACCTGAAAAATGACATGTCCCCAGCTTTTCTGCATTGGCTATTTTTTCTTCTATTTATATCTTTGCTTTCCTGTCTGCTTTCCTAGCTTCTCTAAATCTTTCCAAATATTGATGCTTGTCTTTCTTTTTCTGGGATCTCTTTTATTTTCTAAAGGACACCCTCTTTTAACCTTTTCAGCTACTTCTTTTGAGAACCATAGTGGCCTCCTTTTCATTTTTCATTTATTTACTTTCCTAACAAAAAAAGCTTGTTGCCCTTAAAATATTCCCTTTCAGTTTTGCCCATTGCTTTTCTATATCTTCCAGCTGTTGACTCCTCGAAATACTGTCCCATCTTGGTAAAGTTAGTTTTCCTGAAGTCTAAGACCTTTGTTTTTGAATGGACTTTATCAGCCCTAGTTCTAATACTGAACCATGCCATCTGGTGATCACTGGATATGAGATAATCCCCAATATAGCATCAAAAACACTTTCCCATTGGTAAGCGCCTTGTCCAGTATGACCCCTTCACCAGTGGGTTCTGCTAACAGTTGCCTGAATAGTTCTCTCTGTAGAGAATCCCAGATCTCCTTACTTCTAGATGACACTGCAGCAGGATGTGCCAATGAACATCTGGCAAAATGAAATCACTTATCAGTAGCACTTCTCCTTTCCTGGCAATACTGGGTATGTCTTCTATTATATCTCTATCCACTTCTGCCTGTGAAGGAGATCTGTATATCACACCAATGCAAATGGATTTCTTGTTCCCACAGTAGTGCTCCTTCCCTCATAATCATAATGATAAAGAGCCTTCATCAGTAGATGTTTGAGAAGAAATTTGAAGACTTAACTATGTATATTCTAGAGAAGGAATAGGGGAAATATGATACAGATGTTTAAATATTTAAAGGGTATTAATGAACAGACATTTTTCAAAGAAAGGAAAGGTCTAGATCCAGAGTATATGAAATGAACCAGAAAAGAGGTAAACCTAAATGCAACATCAGGAAATATTTTTCATGGAAAGGATGGTATTGTAGATGCCTGGAATGCCCTTTCAATGGAGGTGATGGGGTCAAAAACAGGAACACAACAGAAAAAAGATATGGGGCAGACACAGAGGATATCCATATAGCAAGAGGATGGAATCAAAGCAAACTTAAATAACTTTTGTGTTTCAAAAGTAGAGGAGGGTAAGGTCTGTGGAGCGGTAGGTACAACCTTAAAGAAAGGCATAGAAAGGGGTAGCCTGCACAGAATGTCAGGTGCAGCTCTAATCACCTTACTTGGCAGACTAGATGGACCATACTGGTCTTTATCTGCCATCATTTAATATGTTTCTACTTTGCTATATAACTTCATGGTACATCTTCTAGTCTTTCCACTTTTTGTAAGTGTAAACAATCGATTCACAGTTACCTGTTCCACTCCATTCAGGATTTTATAGACCTCGGACATGAAACAAACACCCATCACTGACTACCCCCCAGACCCCCTAACTAAACCCTCAGATCTATTTTCTAAGAGACTGATGTCCATTGTCTATGTCCTTATCATCTGTTCAGATCATTAATGTTGGCCCCCCAGTGATAGCCCCAACCCTAGAATTGATTATTGTTCCCCACTCTTTAATGTTAAACCGCTTTGACCCGGTGAAAAGCGGGATATAAATACAGTTAAATAAATAAATAAATAAAATAAATGTGCTATTGCTAAACATTTGCATATATCAAGGTGTGCAGTTCAGAATGTTCTGAAATCAGGTGGCCATACACGTTGTTCGAAATGTGGGTGCAGACGGATAACTACAGGATGAGATAACCGATTCCTCAAAAGCATTATTACATCTAGTCCACATACTTCATCTCAACATGTGGATCAGTTAGCTAATGATCGAGGAATAAAGATAAGTGCCAGATCTGTCCAATGAAGGCTTGTGGATGAATTCAAAGTCGTGGCCAGAAGACCTGCCAAGAAGCCTATGATGACCAGGAAAAAAATTGCTGCCCGCATACAGTTCTGTAGCAAGATGAAAGACAAATCTGCTGAATGGTGGGAGAGGGTAATGTTCACAGATGAAAGTACATTTCAACAAGTACGTGGGAGTGGTTACAATTACATCCGTCGACCAGCAGGCGAGAGACTAAATCCGAAGTACACGATCAAGACTGTTAAACACCCACCATTGGTCATGGTATGGGGTGGTATCTCGGCAAATGGACGATGTGGCCTGCACATTTTTGAGAAAGGTGAAAGAGTAAATGCTTCATATCTGTGCTGAATAGTAAAGTTAAAAAACACATGAATGTTTCTGGCACAATTATATTTCAGCAGGACTTGGCACCATGCCACACTGCAAAAACAGTCAAAAAATGGTTCGTGGACAACAAGATCGAATTGCTGCTAAGTTGGCCATCAAACTCTCCGGATCTCAATGTAATTGAGAACTGTTGGAATCTTATGAAGAAAAAGGTGGCAACACACTGTCCAACTTCAGAAGCAGATTTAAAGGACATACTCAAGCATGTATGGATCAACTAAATCACTCCTGCATACTGTAAAACGTTAGTTAACAGTATGTCTACAAGAATCCAGGCTGAACAATCATGGACACCCTATCAAATATTGATACATATATTGTTTCCTGAATAAAACTTTGAAAATGACATATATATCTTTGGTTCTTAAAGCGTTTGACCATGAAAGTGACAATAACACATACTTTTCTAATAAAATTCTGATATTTTGTACTCTGCCTTAATTTTTTGGCCACTACTGTACATAGTTATGTTAATTGTTAATTTGTATAATCACATTTTACCCTGTAAATAAGTTTTCTGATATTATAATGTAAAGTTCCAGTTTTGTTCTCTGTAAACCGCCACTCCCTCACTTGGTTTGCAGCTTGTCATGCTGTGAGAGCTTGTCTGCATCAGTGATGCTGAGAGCTAAACTATCAGTAGGTTAACTACTGGCAGGGTCTCCCAAGATGGACAGGTCTCAGCTGAGGTGCCAGACCAAGACAAACCACCCATCTGGGCAGCAGCAGAATGGGATATTGTTGATGGCGGAGGATCCCATTTCTGTGACAACGGCAACAACACCAAACTTAAACTGCGTGGAAGAAAGGCCCAGCAATCTACTTCTGTATCATGCCATGAAAACCCAATGGATAGTTACAACAAAACAAAAATTGTGCTATAGTGCTGGAAGATGAGACCCCCAGGTCGGAAGGCACTCAAATATCTACTGGGGAAGAGCTGAAGACTTTTCAGAGTAAAGCCAGCATTTATGATGTGATTGGATCCAAGCCCTCGGGACGTCTGACTGCTGATGTAGCTGCACATGAAATGAGAGTCAGAAGCTGTAAAGATGTCTTACGCATTGGAACATGGAACGTACGAAGCATGAACCAAGGGAAGTTGGAGGTGGTCAAGAATAAATGGAACGTGTACAACTTGATCTGTTGGGTGTCAGCGAACTGAAATAGACTGGCATCGGGCACTTTGCATCAGATGATCATATGGTCTACTATGCTGGAAATGAAAGACAAAGAAGAAATGGTGTTGCATTTAAAATAAAGAAGAAACTTGCAAGAACTGTAATGAAATACAATGCAGTCAGAGAATGCTTAATCTCTATTCGTCTATGAGGAATGCCTATCAACACAACTATAATTCAAGTATATGCCCCAACAACAGCTGCAGAAGAGAATGAAATTGAAGAGTTTTATGAACAAGTACAAGCTGAAATTGACAGAACATGCAAACAGGATATCCTGATAGTCATGGGTGACTGGAACGCAAAAGTTGGCAACAAAGATGAAGGTAACGTAGTTGGAAAATATGGACTTGGCAACAGAAATGAAGCTGGAGAAAGACTGATAGAATTCTGCAAGACCAACGATCTATTCATCTCAAACACCTTCTTCCATCAACACAAGCGGCGACTGTACACATGGACTTCACCCAATGGATTGTATAAAAGTCAAATTGACTACAGCTGTGGAAGTCAACGATGGAAAAGTTCTATATCAACAAAGACAAAACCTGGAGCTGACTGTGGTACAGATCATCAACTACTAGTATGCAAACTCAAGCTAAAGTTGAAAAAGAGCAAACCACTCATGAATGCAGCAAAATATGACCTTGAGAATATACCACTGGAATTTAAAGACTGCCTGCAAAATAGATTTGCTGCTTTAGATACAAATGACAGAGCTCCAGAAGAGTTATGGAATGACATCAAGAAGGTTGTGTTGGAAGAAAGCGAGAAGTCGCTACAAAAGGTGAAAAAGCAAAACCATCCAAAATGGATGACGGAAGAAACTCTGAAAATTGCCCAGAAACACAGAGAAGCTAAAGCCAGAGGAGAAAGAAAGACAATAATAGAACTCAACAGAGATTTCCAACGTGCAGCAAGACAGGACAAGGAAAAGTACTACAACGATGCATGCAGGAAATAGAAGCAGAAACTATTAGAGGAAGAACAAGATTGGCTTTCCTAAAGCTACGAGAGTTAAAGAAAAAGTTCCAGCCTCGAATTGGAATGTTACAAGATGCTCAAGGTTCTGTGTTGAATGATGCTGAGAAGATCAAGAAAAGGTGGAAGGAATATACAGAGTTTTTATATGATAAAGATCAAGTGGACCAACAGCCGTTTCAACCTGTACCTTATGATCGGGAACCATTGGTGATAAAAGAAGAAGTTGAAGCAGCATTGAAAGCCTTCTGAAAGAACAAAGCACCAGGTATTGATAGCATTCCCACAGACGTATTACAGCGATCTGATGCAGCTGTTACCGTACTTACAAGGCTCTGCCAAGAAATATGGAAGACAACATCATTGCCAACTGACTGGAAAAGATCTGTGTTTATACCAATACTAAAGAAAGGTGATCCAACTGACTGTGGAAATTATTGCACAATCGCTCTGATCCCATATGCCAGAAAGATTCTACTGAAGATTATTCAGAAGAGACTACAACCATACCTGGAACAAGAACTACCTGAAGTGCAAGCAGGGTTCAGGAAAGGACGAGGAATGAGAAACATCATTGTGGATGTGAGATGGATCCTGGAAAAGACTAAAGAATACCAAAAAGATATCTATTTGTGCTTTATCGACTATAGCAAGGCTTTTGACTATGTAAACCATGAGAAACTCTGGGCCACATTAAGAAGCATGGGTATACCAGAACACCTGATCGTACTCTTGTACAGTCTGTACATTGATCAAGAAGCAATAGTTCGAACAGAACAAGGAGAAACAGAATGGTTTAAAATAAGCAAAGGTGTAAGACAAGGCTGCATACTTTCCCCCTACCTGTTTAATTTATATGCAGAACAAATCATCAGAGAAGCAGGATTGTATGAAGACAACAGGGGTGTGAAGATTGGTGGAAGACTCATCAACAACCTTCGCTATACTGATGATACCACATTACTGGCTGAAAGTGAAGATGATCTGAAACATTTGCTTCTCACAATCAAAGAACATAGTCTCAAAATGGGCCTGCACCTTAATGTAAAGAAGACAAAGATCATGACAACTGGCATAATCAACAGGTTCCTCGTTGAAGGAGAAGAAATTGAAATCATGAACAACTTTAACCTACTTGGATCAACTATTAATAAAGAAGCAACAAGCAGTCAAGAAATCAGATGACACATTGCTCTTGGCAGAATGGCTATGAAAGACCTCAATAAGATTCTCAAGAGCAAATATGTCTCTCTCCATACAAAGATTTGACTTGTTCAAGCCATGGTATTTTCAATAATATCATATAGATGTGAAAGCTGGGCAGTGAAAAAGATAGACAGGAAGAAAATTGATGCCTTTGAATTATAGTGCTGGCGGCGAATACTGTGTATACCATGGACTGCCCGAAGAACAAACCAGTCAGTACTAGAGGAGATCAAACCTAAGCTTTCTTTAGAAGCTCAGATGACAAGCCTTCGACTTTCATACTTTGGACATGTCATGCGAAGAGAGAGATCATTAGAGAAAGACATCATGCTTGGCAAGATAGAAGGTCAACGCAAAAGAGGAAGGCCAGCAATGAGATGGATCGAGACAATAACAGCAGCTACGGGTACCTCTCTGTCAACAATGAGCTGCCTGACTCAAGACCGAACACAATTTAGGATAGCTATCCAGAACTACTCAGCACTTTAACCATTCCCTGCCCCCAAACATGAAAGTCTTCATTAGAGGATTCATTTTCTGTAATAAGGTTTGTAATTACCACATGATAATTGCCAAAATCAATGTGTGTGAATTACAATACCTCTGTGTTAACTGTTGGGGCATTTTCAAGATTTTTCCGTTTAGTTAATGCAGAGAAACTTCCTCATTACACAATGCAGTCAGCTATAACTGTTGGGTTGGCATGAACAGCACTCTTTTCTGCTGTGTTGACAATCAAGGTGTGATTGTTTAATGGTCATCTAGATTTAAAACCTATTTTACAAAGTAAGGCACGCGCATATTTACTTTATAAAACAGGGACGTTAATGCTCAAAAATGCACTGAAACTAGGTGCATTAAACTATACGTGAGCATTTACATCAACAGTATGACATGTAAATTGCCCACACCTGAATTTTTCAAGAACGCATGCAAGTTATAGTATTTTATAACTCAAGTACGTAAATTTTCACTCTGCTCATACTCTGTCCCTGTGCCTGCTCACAGTGAAAGTACACACCAGCGGTCCGATGCGCATACTTACAGACTAGCAATAACTACATTGTGGATGGAAGTAGCCATTTATGCATGGAAACCATTGAAATACCGTGATTTATGTGCATACACATGCACAGAAATGTAGGCATGTCTTATAAACTTACACTCTGGGAGGTTAATTTTATTTTTTTATTTAATTTTTATTTTCACCAGCTTGTCAGAGTGGAGGAGTAGCCTAGTGGTTAGGGCAACTACCTAATACCCAGAAGCTCATGGGCTCAACTCTCACTGGCACACCTTGAGCAAGTCAGTTTTCCCTCCATTACCTCTGAAGAAAAGGCCAGGCAATAAACCTCTGGTGATACATTGCCAAGAAAACCCAGAGGCAGCTGTGACAGCACTAAACAAATAAAAATAACTTGTCATAATAAAGCACCTAGTTTAAGAGGATACTTAGATTTAATTTTATAAAAACACATGGGGCTGATTCTATAAATAAATCCCTATTCCAAAGGAATTCCTCTTGTGAATAGGCACTACATGTGCACTTGAAGTGGTCACTATTCTACAGGTACAGGCATAAGTCCTGTGGTACGTACTTTTGATTTCGGCATGCACAGGAAAAGAATTTAGGTGCAGCATAGACACAGCCTATATTTACACACATAAGTCATAAGATATAACTTACACACAAGTCTGCACAGTCTAAGTACAGGCACTTGCTCTAAATCAGGCCTAAATGCTTTTTGATATTTCTTGCAACTTGTTCACTGTATCAACTCAGTTCCATGTAAGCCATTTTGACTTGTAGAAAAACAGTATAAAAAAAATCGTTAAATAAATAAACTGCCATGACTAGTTCCAGATGCACCACAATGCCCCTATTTTATAATGTAAAGTATGTGCATACTTTGTCTTCTTCTGGTTGCACTACCAAGAAAACCCAGGGGCTGCTGGATTGCCAGGAGTCAGCATTGACTTGAGGGCATGCATAGCATTTGTGCTACTTACGATCTGTCATTTATATAGCGCTACAGGAAGTATGCAGTGCAGTACAGAGACATGCAAAAAAACATCCCCTGCTCATCACATGCGCAGACAAACAACACAACAAAGGGGGACAAGGATATATCTAGGGGAATGGAAGGATATATCTAGGGGAATGGAAGGATATATCTAGCGGAATGGTAAGGTGAACAGAAGACTAAAGAGATCAGGATCCAAAAGCAGCCTCGAAAACTTGCATAGGGCCAGAGATGGAGCCTGACTTATTGATTCAGGTAGTTTTTCCAAGGCATGAGGGGCAGCAAGGTGGAAAGAATGAATTCTGGAGTTGGAAGTGGAAGATAAGGGCATATATACAGTAGAAGGGATCTGCCAGAAGAACGGAGAGCCAAAGGAGCACTGTAGGATGAGTTAAGAGAGGAAAGGTAGTGAGGAGAAGGTCAGTAGGAGAAATGTGAACTGGATGTGGAAATGGATAGAGAGCCAAAGTAGTGACTTGACAAGAGGGTTTACGTGAACATAGTGACACTGGCAGAAGTTAAACCGTGCAGCTGAGTTTTGAACAGAATGAAGGGAAAAGAGATGATTCAGATGGAGAAACCGAGGAGAAGGTTGCAATAGTCAAGACAAGAGATGACTAGAGAGTGGATAAGGGTCTTCAGAAAGGAAGGAAGGGACAAATTTAGCCCATGCTATAGATAAAGAGTGGAGGAGTAGCCTAGTGATTAGAGCAACTGCCTAGTACCCGGAAGATCAAGGCAAGTCACTTTACCCTCTGTTGCCTGGGAAGAAAAGGCTGGCAATCTACTTCCAGTGATACATTGCCAAGAAAACCCAGAGGTAGCTGGGTCACTATGAGTCAACACTGACTTGATGGCACTAAAAAAAAAAAATAGATAAAGTAGTGACAGGTTTAAGCTATCTGTTGGATGTGTGCAGAGAAAGAGAGTAGACAAAGTTTGGAAGCTGCTTTTGCCTGATAGATCAGAAGAACAGTTGAAAAAAACAAGAAGTTTTAGCTATCTGTTGGATGTGTGTGGAGAAGGATAGAGAGGAGTAAAAGATGACCTTTTAACTGCATGAGAGACTATAAAATTACTCTCATGGAGTTTCTATGTTTTTCTAAAATATTAGCATAAGAAGCAGAGATCACACCTTAAAAGCAGGTGCAGGTATTTGCACCTTTTCAGATGTATATGAACAGGTATAAAGTCTGCAAGTGTGTGCATAGTGTGATGGGGCCCGTGGTTAGAGCCCTTATTGCCCTGTATAGGCGGTTGCCTAGGGCCTATGAACAAGTAATTGCTCTGGCTTGTTAAATAAAAGAGTCTTTCAGAGCAACTTTTGAATGAACTTAAAGTGGGTTTTATTCCCCGTCCCGCTCGGACTTGTCAAGAAAACAGAAACTTAAAGATGAACAGAGCAACAAATTAATGGCAAACAAATAATCCTTATTTCCTGTACAAAGTTCTCTTTGCAATCATTCACATAGCAAGGCTGCGTTTGTAACACATGCTGCATTCCATGGGAATGGGCTCCGGAAGATTGCTAGCGTCTTCCCATATCATATTCTCCTCAGCAGTGCCCAAACTCCCTGTGTCAGACTCCTCATACAAATCGCGCTCAGACACAGTGTCCTGTGATAAATCACTGTAATAATCAAAAGAGTCTCTTCTCCCTTCAGGGCTATACCTCTCTGGCCTGTGGTATCTTCTGCCTGGGCTCTCCTCCCAGAATAACAGTTCTGAACCACCTTGCTGCTTGTAGTTATATTCAGGACCACACCCTTGGTACTTAGGGGTTTTAAACTTCTCCCTATAATCATATGGAGGATTCCTTCTCTCTGCAGGGACTGCCTTAATACTTGGCTCCCTATACCTTATGGCTTTTGCCTTCCAGGCTGGTTGTGCAGGAGTATAATTAGACTTAGTTTTACACCTACTTCTTAGGCTGCAGACGTGCTTGGAGTTCCCATCCCCCAACACTTTCCTCTCACAGTGACCTCTGCCTTGAGCTGGCACATACCGGTCTCTAGTGTAGTGGGATCCTCCTAGCTTCTCTTTCAGGTTAATTCTGGTAGCAGGTTTACTCTGGGAACAGCTTGCCTTGAACCTCTCTTCTCGAGAGCTGGAGTCAGACTCACTTCCTGGTTCTCCGTGAGAAGAGTTTCCTCCCAGCAATCCCCTGGGGTTTCTGCTCAGCTGATGAGAGCCACACCTCCTGCTATTCTCTGCAACCCGACCTGCAGTCCTACTCTCTGCAGTTCCCTTTGGTGTTCGTGTTCTTGCTCCTCCTCTTGCCACTCCCAATCTACTCCACTGACTGGAACCTTGCCTTAAGTAATCCCTAGCTCTGCACGTGACCTGGGGATTTTCACTCAGGTGTTCCTGATGGGATTTTTGTTTGCTACGTAGCAAGAATTTCCCTTGCTCCGGTGAATCAGAGTGCCTAGTGCTGCTTTCTAAAGCTGACTCTGAGGTAAGTCTTTCTTTTACCTGAATTTCCATAGGCTGTGTACCCCTTGCTGCATCACAATAGATAAAAGCAATTTGTAATCAATGTGCATACTTGGGAATTCTGTCCACACTCTGCCCAGATTGAGCCTCTATCTACACCTACCAGAAAAGTGTGAATATTCATGCCAACATTTATATTTTTACAGCAGTCAGTATTTTATAAGAGGCCATTTACATGTAATGATTGTGTCTTCAAAGTAGGTGCAATTTCAAAGTACGCAAAACTGCAGTAGTATTTTATAAAGACACATCGGCGTCTTTGAGGTCTAGCTACTAAGATACGCTAATGTTAACTCAACATTAACATGTTATTTGTAACTAGGAACCATTGAATAATGTGTAAACTATGTTAAAATAACATGTGTTCATGATAAATTATTGTGCCTTAGCATTAGCACACCTTATTCACTAGACCCCACTGGGCTTGATTCTGATCCTGACATGCATCTCCTTTGTACGTCCGAGCTGCCCTGGATGTACAAAGGAGATTGCGATTCTGATCCTTCGGGGCATGTCTAGTACTGCAGGATCAGAATTGTGAACAAGCCTGTACATGCAGGCCAGGACTGCGATTCAGTCCCAGCCTGCATGTACAGGCACTGCCTGGCTAACTCAGCCAGGGCTTTTAAATGGAGCTGCGGTGCCATGGCGTCATGTTGCCATGGCACCACGGCTCCATTTAAAAGCCGCGATGCCGGCTGCCTCCTACAAAAGTTAATTCTCCGCAGTCCAACCCCTGATCCGGCCTCCTAACTTCACCCCCTCCCCCACACCCCAGCCCCTTCTGCACCCCTATGCAGACCTAAAGAAATGTCCAGGAAAGTTATTCCACCCCAAGGGTGAAATAACTTCCCCAAACATTTTGCCGGCCCTGGATATACAGGGCCGATATCAGAATCGGCCCTGTATGTCCAGGGCCGGAGACCATCCACTGCCCGCCCACTCTCCACCCCCGTGCCGTCCCTTCCCCGCCCCTGTATAACTTCCCTGCACAACCGTCTATCCCCGCTATTCATGCCTCAGAATGACCCCCTATGTGTCTTTATAGAATTGGGAGAAAATAGGCAACTTTTTGCCCTCTAAACCTAGGCTCTTTGTTCTAAACATACCATTTAAATTTGCATTAAAATTCATGATGAACGTCTAATGTGATTAGTAGATAGGGAACTGAGTGGTTTATATGACTAAAACAAATTTGGGAAAATATAGGGATAAGAATGTTTAGAGCAGTGGGATTAGAGGGAGGAAGAGTGTTATGCGTTGGTTTTGTATTTTCTAAAGGATTGTCAATGTTGTTTATGTAATCCATCTAGAACTGAAATATAGACAGAATATACAAAATACATCATCAACTGCAATAAACAAACAAGCAGTTATAAAACTAGTAAAAGCTAAAAAAAAAACCTTTCAGCATACTCATATTCAAATAGCAGTCCTTCCTTTACTAATCATTTGTACCATTACAACACGTAATAATAAATAAAAAAAAAATCATGCTTGCCATGGAATGTGTAAAACTTTCTCATTTGCAGACAATACTTCCTGAGGTGGCATGCCAGGACTTCAGATTCATTGTTAGTTATGCCACTTCTGCCAGTTAATTGCAGACATGGCCTAAAACCAATCTACCCAGTGGTATCAGTTCCAGAAAGGACTGTGGGTGGATATCAAAGAATTGTCCAGGATGAATTTTTCTGAGGATTTGACATGCATCAATCTCTACACTAAGATGGTCTTTTACTAAGGGGCGGATAGCTCAGAAACTATTGCAACACCGCCATATTAACTGTTGAGGGTGTAGAAAGCATTTCCCCAGCAGTTAACGTAGAGCACTTTCCCCTAATGTGGACAGGTGCACTTAATGCCATCTATTGAGGTGGCATTAGGTGAACCTGCACTAATGCACTAAGTTTGCTGAGCTCACCATGCCAACTTTCTGCCCCTAATCTGCCCATTCGCAACCCTAATGCTGGTTGCACACTTAGTGCAGGAATGGTCCTGCACTGTCATGGCCTCACACTAGCTGACAACATGTGTCTCAATTTGCCTTGAACATGCCAGAACATGCGTTGCCAGCTAGCACCCTTTAGTAAGACATCCTAAGATTAATAATCATCTGTTTAACAAATAAACGGGGCTTTTTCAAGATGATGGCATCTACAGATGTTTGAGAGGTTCTCTCACAGGCTAATGCTGAATATTGCCTGCAGCTTTTTTTCTATGGGTAAAAAGACTAGCAAGAGAAAGGGGGCCAGGAGGAAACCTTACTTCAGGATAAGGCTACTATTGTCCATTCTGACGTATCTTTGGTTGTTAACCAAGCTCCTTGTGCAATCTCTGCTAGCTCGGGGCAAAGGGAAGCCCTCCGAGTTTGGAGAAAATTTTACTCAACCATGATACTCATTCTCCACCCCCCTCCTTCACAATGAAGCTTGTTTTGGGAATCCCTGGCAGTGAAAGGAGTTATGCTGGAAGATTCAGGTGAGTTCGTACACTGGCTAAAGCCATTTGTGCAAGTCCTTGCCAATGCAGGGAGACTACAGTCAGCTGGAAGATCTTGTGGGTCTATTTGGAAAATTTGTTCTGGGCACTGGAGAGTGACTGCCTGCTTAAAGAAGCACCAATCTCCAGGGACTTTTCTGGTGAATGTGATGATGCAATGGCCAGAGGCAATTAAACTTGAGGATATATGGCAGGCAATTGTTAAGTTGGAGTTGGCCATCGTGAGCAAGATAGGTGACATTCTTCAAGCTGTGAAGAAAACTGAGCAGTGTGTTTCTGCAGTTATGGCTACTGCTGATCAGGGAGAGAGAGTGACAAATTTTGAATCTGAACAAACTGGGTTGAAGACTTCTCAATCAAGAAATACTAGAGATTGTGTCACTTTTCTTCAGAAACTGGAAATATTAGACAATCAGCAGAGATTTTTGAATGTTAGTATTCTTAATTTCCCATATGTTTCCACCTTGGGCTCTCATGAGTTTCTGAAGAAGCCCTTGCTG
Source organism: Ichthyophis bannanicus (assembly GCA_033557465.1). Classification (NCBI taxonomy): domain Eukaryota; kingdom Metazoa; phylum Chordata; class Amphibia; order Gymnophiona; family Ichthyophiidae; genus Ichthyophis; species Ichthyophis bannanicus. The sequence continues at coordinate 603,866,848 of CM066035.1, read as the reverse complement.
GACTGTTTGAAAATATCTGCAGATGCAGTTCCTCTATTTCATAAGGTGGTTTATTTTCCTTTCAAGAAAAAGCTTCTAGAGATAGTCTTGTCACATCTGCTATTTTGGAAACTACACTGGAAGAGGTTATGAGAAAGCCACTCTGTTGGTCACCTTTGTTTTTGAGAGTGACAATTCTGTCATGCATTTGTTTTTCCAGGATAGGGAAATTTATTTTATGGGTCAAAATGCGTAAAGTGGGATTTTGAAAGGGCCATCTAGGAAATATGCGGGTTGACCAGGGCACCATGTCCAAAATTCCAGTGGAGTGGAGACAGTGAAGGAGGCAAATATAAGTGTCTTCTAAAATCACTGCATCTCTGCCCTGAAAGATGGACATCCCCACAACCAGTTCTGGGGATAGACCTGTAAAGAGAACAAGGCCAGGTATGTGCACAGTTGCAGGCCATTTAAGAAATGTGGAAGTCCCAGAAATGCAGAAATGGGTGCTCTGTTATGAGTCATACCAGTCCTGGCTGGCCGTTTCATATTAGTAGACGTGCAGTATAGAACAGTGAGCCTGACATCAGTACCGGGAAAAATGGTGGAAACCTTCATTAAGAACAAAATTACTAAATATGTAGATACTCATGACTTAATGGGAGACAGCCAACATGGCTTTAGCAAAGGAAGGTCTTGTCTTACTAATCAGTTATTTTTTTTGAAGATGTGAATAAACAGGTATAAAAAGGTGAGTCGGTTGATATAGTGTATCTGGACTTTCACAAAGCCTTTGACAAGGTCCTTCCTGAGAGACATTTGGCAAAATTAAAAAAGTCATGTGATAGGAGGCAGTGTACTATTGTAGATCAGGAACTGGTTAAAAGATAGAAAGCAGAGGGTAGGGCTAAATGACCAATTTTCCCAATGGAGAAAGGTGAATAGTGGAGTACCCCAGGGATCTGTTCTGGGTCAACTGCTTTTTAACATATTCATAAATGACCTGGAAATGGGAATAATGAGTGAGGTTATCAAATTTGCAGATGACACAAAACTATTCAAAGTTTTTGAAACCCATGAGGATTGTGGAAAATTGCAAGAGGATCTTGATAAATTGGAAGACTGGGCATCCAAATGGCAGATGAAATTTAATGTGGACAAGTGCAAAGTTATGCACCTATGAAAGAAAAACCCAAATTATGGTTACACGATGCAAGGTTCCACATTAGGAACCACCACCCAGGAAAAAGATTTAGGTATCATCGTGGATAACATGTTAAAACCCTCCATCCAGTTTGCTGCAACAGCCAAGAGAGCAAATAGAATGCTAGGTATCATAAGGAAAGGAATGGAGAATAAATCAAAGGATATTATAATATCTCTGTATCATTCTGTGGTGCGATTGCACCTTGAATATTATGTGAAATTCTGGTCACCGTATCTTAAAAAGGATATAGCATTTTTAGAAAAGGTACAGAGAAGAGCCACCAAAATGGTAAATGGGATGGAAGGATACTCCTACGAAGAGAGGCTAAAAAGGTTAGGGCTCTTCAACTTGGAAAAGAGACGGCTGAGGGGAGATATGTTTGAGGTCTATAAATTAATGAATGGAGTGGAACGAGTAAACGTAGATCGATTGTTTACATCATCAAAATATGGAAAGACTAGGGGTCATGCAATGAAGCTACAGGGTAAACTATTTAAGACTAATAATAGAAAATATTGTTTCACTCAATGTTTAATTAAACTCTGGAATTTGCTACCTGATGTTGTAGTAAAAGCTGTTAGTGTAGTCTGGTTTAAAAAAGGTTTGGACAAGTTCCTGGAGGAAAGGTCCATAAACCATTATTAAAGGGGACCCAGAATATCCACTACTTGATCCAATACAAGCATTATGGAACCCTTGTCTTTTTGGGAAACTTGTGACATAGATTAGCCACTGTTGGAAACAGGATACTGGGCTTGATGGACCTTGGTCTGACCCAGTATGGCATATCTTATGTTCTTATGGGCAGTAGAATGTTTGGCCTGTAAATTTATATGCAAGTTTTGATTGGCACAGAGAAATTTATGGTGCTGGTGAGGGTAAATGTCAGTATTTTCCCCTGCACATGTCCTGCCATGAAATGAGCACTTTTTTTATACCTTATTATCAGGAACATATCTAGGCATGGAAGCATCAACAGCCAGGGCCAGACAGGCTCGTGCCATTCTTATGTCTCATGGTGACATGATCTCCATTGCATTACCCTGGCCACATCTCTGCTATGCCTCCATTCTACATGGACCTGCTTTCTAAAATGGGTCTGCGGATGTTTCTGTGATTTGCACATCTGAATGCTCTTTTTCAGAAATCCAGATCATGAATAGAGCTTTTAAATTAATCCTCTTGGAGGGGCCATCCCAAACCACGAATAGCAACTGTGTACATGCTGGTCAGATGGGCATACAGCGAGCAGCCCCCAAGGCATATTCCGCTGCACGTGCATAGCATTTATGCGGGAAATGCTGGATGTGGGCAGGAGGGGACAATCTGAGGAAAAGCAGGGGAGTGGCCGGCTGCCACAACATACAAAACCTATTCAGGACAGGGTTCTGTACGTTCCCTGGCACTCCAAAGGATGTCCAGGTTATTCTGCCACGATGGTGGAATAAGTCCAGGGGGCTTTGCCAATTGTGTACTGCACACTCCCTCACCTCAGGGCGCTGGCCTCGCCTTGAACCTGCAGCCACGATCCAGGCCATAGGGGCCTCTGATACTGCCAGGACCATGGTCTGCAAGGGCCAATGTGGGGTATGACATTCTGAGCCACCATGTAGATGGCTCATTGCTGTGGTGTGAGGATGCCACTGTCCCCTCACCCCAGCAGTACCGTTCTGGTGTGGGGATGAGCAGCTCCTCGTACGTCAATCTCCACGGCATATGGGGAGCACCCGGATGTGCATCTCCCTGATTCCACCTTCAAAGGTACATTTGAGCCCTGTGGTGGTGGAATCAGGTCTATCTTGGGCATGTCTGCGTTCTGGCCGGGCATTGCAGCCAGACGTGCAGGGAACAGAATCGGCCTCTGGGTGTTTTCCAGACCTCTGCAGGGTGATGCAGAGAAGGTGGCGGCTTTTTCTGCAGCTTCCACAGAGAGTAATTGCTCTTGGTGGGCAATTTTTCCTGAGCTATTCTGCTAAATGTTTGATAAAAATTACAAATGTTCATTAAATGTTCTATTAATTTCTTGATGGTAAGTCTGTACAAAAGGAAAAAATTGCAGTGTCTAGTAACACCTTGGTGGAAGCCCCTAGTTTATTTTGTCATTGGGATGCATGTTTGTCTGCTTTTTCTTTTTCATGATTCTATTGTAAGATTCTTCCCTCTTATATTTTCTGGATGGGATGGTCCCTCTTTGTGTTATGGCCTTTGGAGAGATGAATATTGTATTTTTTTTTTGTTATGAGTTTTTCTAATTTTTTTCTATGGATTTCTTCTATATTTTCCATTTTCTGTGCAAGGTTGGATGCTTGTATTTATTTATTTATTAGTATTTAGCTCACGTTTTTCCAGTAGCAGTTCAAGTCAAGTTACATTCAGGTACAGTAGTTATTTCTGTGTGCTCAGAGGGCTTACAATCTAACAGGCCGATGCAGAAAAGCTTAGCACGGCGTTTTCTGGTGCATTTCCAATGCTAGGCTTGCTCTCCAATGCAGAAAGCAAGCTAGCATTAGAAAAACACCAAAAAACAAATGCACAAAACTGCAGCACACTTGGCATGCAAATTGATGCATAGGTAATTTTGTCTGATGTAAAAAACTGTGCTGAAACTTAATGCAGTTCTTTACACTGTTTTGTAAGGTTGGATCTTCATGCCAGCTTAAGGCAGGTGTACAGACTCAGCCGGGAGCAAAAGTATCATCTGAGGTGAAGTTTGACACTTCACCTCAGATGATCCAGGCATCGAGGAAGCCGCTGATGTCATCAGAATACTGTCAAGAGGTCGGTGTCCCCCCCTGACATAGATCTCTCCAAAGAAATCAAATCTCTGGTGGCCCAGTGGCTCCAATCTCCCTACGCACCCCATAAAAAAGATCTCTGGTAGCTCCCCTCCCCCTCACAGTACCTTTAATCTTGAGCGGGAGCATTGCTCACATGCTCCCATCCCTGCACCTCCATCTTGAAAAATGGCAGTGCCTGGCCCCGCACGGTGCATCCCAGGAAGTACCATGAAGGGCGAAGTGCAGCCATTTTTCAAGATGGCAGCACAAGGGAGGAAGCATGTTGGTAATGCTCCTGCTCCGGATTAAGGGTCCTGAGGGGGGGGGGGTGGATGGGGTGATTCTGGAGCCACCAGGGAGTTTTGTTATTGGGTGGGAGGGTGAGTGGGATCAGTGTCGCTGGGCCACCAGAGTTTTTTTTTATTGGGTGGGAGGGGGATTGAGGCTGCTGGGCCACCAGGGAACTTTTTATCAGGAGGATGTGGGATCGTGGCTGCTGGGCTACCGGGGACTTTGTTTTTGTCGGGAGGTCAGTGTCCAGAGGGAACACTGGACTCCTGACAGTATGCTAATAGCCTCAGGAGGTGTCCCCAATGCCTAGGTCATCTGAGGCGAAATGTCAAACTTAACCTCAGATGACCCTGTTTCTCTGGGACAGTATGCCAAACTTGCATCGACTTCTGTGCGCATGTATTTGGCTTGCTCTCCCAGTTAATGCTGACTTTTTGCATACTGGGTAATTTGAATATTGCATTCCAGCTCAGAGTCAGCGTTAAAGTCATACTATCAATCCCTAGATCTTTAAGCACTGGGTTCTAGTGCAGGGTTTCTGCATCAGCCTGAAAATTTTGCCTGAGGCAAAAGAGGGTTAAATGGCTTACCCAAGGCCACAATTTGTAAATCCTATAAATGCAAAAAATATTGACATGTGTCTGAACAAGCAGCATAGAAAACGGAAGGTGTAATAAGTCTATGTGAATCCAAGTCCCATATAGCATGCATCCAAAAAAACCCCACCACCAGAACATATACAATTTATTATAATGTAAATACCCAGTACATATTGGTGACATCAACCTATGTCTCTACTGTAAATTAATCAGGGCATTATTCTCTGTTCATTCCAGAGATGTAACCAGAAAGGCACCTAGGCACTGGCTCCTAAGGGAAGGAAGCCCCGGGCATGCAAAGTTGACTATAAAAGGCAGAAAGGTCCAAATTACGGGGGCGGAGCCTGATGTCCAGCGGGGTAGACGCTTCGTGCTGAAGCTCCCGAGGGGCCTACTCAGAATCCTGACTTAATATCTACATAAACTTAATATTTTACTCCGAACTTGCCGGGGTGCCTTGGGGGGAATGGCGGCCCACAAACCAGTGCGCTTGGACTTTGGGTCTCCCTCTTCTTCACATGGAAAACGCTCCAAAACAGAGTTGTCTTCCCCACCAAAGATGGTTCCACTTCGGGTAAGCCCCGAAATGCAACAGGAGATCTTGGAGGAAATACGTGGTGTGAAGGAACTGGTGCAGTCCAACGGAGAAGCGCTCCGAGCCATGCGAGAAGATTTCGGTATGCTTCAGGACCGGCTTGAAGGTCTTTCACTACGGCTGGACAACATGGCGGGGGTCCTCGATTCGCACGCGGTGCGCTTGGTGAACCTGGACAAGGCTGAGCGTCAGATACAGAATCTTCAAAAAGAGTCAGAGGAATGTAATAATCGAGCCCGTCGCAACAATGTCAGGCTCATAGGAGTACCAGAGGGTGCGGAAGCAGGAGATATCAGAGAATTTTTGGTTAAAACTCTCCCCTCCTTGCTGAAGATTACCTTTTGCGGAGCTCTGGAAATTGACCGCGCATATCGTGCTCCCACCAACATCGCACTTAATCGGACGACCCCCCGGCCCATTATCTTTCGATTACTGAGGTATCAGCAAGTTGAGCAAATTTTCAAAGCTGCCCGGGTGATTCAACATCTGCAGTTTGAAGATCATAAAGTCTCTTTCTTCCCCGACTTGGCAAAGACCACAGCTGACCGGCGGAAGGGACTCCTTGCTTTTCGACCTAGACTTCAACAGTTACAGGCTCGCTTTGGCCTCTTATATCCGGCGAAGCTCAGAGTGACTCTCCATAACCAAACTAGCACCTTCGAGGATCCTGCTCTGCTAGCAACCTTTTTAGATTCCAAAGAGGCAGACCAGATGCGCTAAGTCAACAACTCGGATAGACTCCGCTGGAACTGCCCGCCATTTTGAATGACCCGACATGGTGATCATTGTCTGGAATAGAGACTGCCTGGACCTTTCATTCTTTAATATCTACCTTTTTCGGTCTCCTTTTCCTCCATGATGTGCACCTCGGTTGGATTCGGAGCACGCACAGCTATACCGCTTATCTGTTTCAATTAGGCCTTCTCTGGGGTTTCACCCCGCAGACATCAGGTCGCCAGTAATTTCTGGGGTTTTGCTTCTTCTCTAAGGCACTTCGGTGCTTCTCCTGTTATATAGGGCGCTTCATGATTTTATTGGTTTATTTTTTATCAGATCGTGTGTACTGTCATTTATAGTTGATATGGGGGACATTGCGCAACTCGGAGCGCCATCATGTTTTCTTTCTCAGAATGTTTGACTTTGTTGTATGGCCTTATGTAAGCTCTTGTCATTGAACGGAAGAGGCATCAATAGTCCAATCAAAAGAATGACCGTTCTCAGTTACTTTAATCATGACCATACTGATGTAGTGTTTCTTCCGGAACCCCATTTCCCCTTTGTTGAACCACTGAAACTCACTGCCATACTTTATATGGTGGCTGCCTCTTCTCCCGCTGTTTCCAAGCGGTGCGGGGTAGCCATCTTGGTTGAGAAATCTTTGCCACCCACTGTAATGGATACTAGCTTTGATGGGGAGGGTAGTTGGGCCTGTGTATGTTTTAAGGTTGGAGATAGTGAATTTCCGTGTATTTGTATTTATGCTCCGAATGTGGATGACCCTGTTACTGTTGCCCGGTGGTGACTTTCACCAAGTATTTGATCCTTTGATAGATAGATTGTTGCCTAGAACGAGTGGTCCACCCAAGAGTCTCTACACCCTGCCAGCTCTGATGAAAGATGTTGTGTGAGTAGATATATGGAAGCTGCTTTACCCATCCGACTTAGAGCTCACCTTTTCTCAGCCCCCCCATCACTCACAATCTAGATCTGATTTTTTTTCTTCTCTCCTCAGTACTGCTCTTCCAGGTGGACATATACTCCTGATAGGTTAGCTAATTGGAAAGCCATCCAGAGCACTTGATGCTGGACATGCCATGTGGCCTTTGGTCTACTAAACTCCTGTTACGTATGATTGTCCCGCATTACAGTATTACTGGAGTCGGGTCTGGGGTCGTCTTCATTCTATTTTATATTTTCTGGAACCCCTCTTTGGGGAGATTGTGGGGCTCCGCTCAGCTGTGGGGATCCCCTCTCTTCCTAAATTGGCTTACTTCCTTTTAGCCTTTATGCTGGGCCTTGCTATTTCCTGGTTCCTCACTCACGAAATATTGGGAAAATAGCTCTTTTTCGAGCTCTAATGAATGGTAATCATATCTGTCTTCATTGTAAATACGTGCAAATACCTTATATGTTAGCCTCTTCTGTTCAAACCTCTCACTATTGGTTTTGCTAGAAGACGCTCCACGATTCTGTTCAAACTATTCAATGCTCTCAGTTGACTGTTTGATTCTGTATTAATCTCCGTCACATGCTCATCCGGTATCATAGACTCTACTTCTGTTTGTTTGATGTACAATACTTGTTGTATGTAAGCGCTTATATGATGATTCCTATCAGCTTAGAGAAGAAGCATTGGGGTGGGGGGTAATTGGGGTTGCTTTCTTTATTGTATGTGTGTATTTGTTTCTTTTGGTGTGTTGTTACTTTTGTTTGTTGCAAAATGAAAATAAAAGTTAAAAAAAAAAAAAAAAGAAAGGTCCAAATTACACATTAGGAAAATTGTGGTTTGTGGGAAAGAATTTGAAATTAGACCACCAGTACCTGACACCATGTCCTCTCACTCAATGGATAAACCCATTTACTTTGGAGCTGGAGAAGACATGTTACCTCCAGATGTTTCTATGCACAGAGGATCTCCAAGGAAGAGGAGGGTATTATGGAGATTAGTATTTGGTATGAATGGGCAAACTGGATAGGCGGTATGGTCTTTATTGGCAGTCATGTGTCTATGTTTCTACATACAAACATTATTCCATGTATTGCTACTGAATTGGTTCATAGATAATCCTTTTCAAGAATGGATCCAGTTACCTTTCCTTCAAGTCCAGGTCCAGAGATATGAGGAATATGTAGTGACAATTATATTGGACTCCCAATTAACCCAAAAGAAGTAGATGTATCTAGTGAACTGGGAAGTTTATGGATCAAATAATGTTTCTGGGAACCTGCAGAGAACATCAATACTCCAGCAAAGTATCATAGGAAATGTCCTCACAAATCACATCCCATGTAATGTATATGTCAAGCAGTGCTATAGAAATGATACGTAGTAAGCCAATCCTGGAGTAAGGTAAAGGGTAAATAATGTCAGAAAAAACCCTGGCAGGAGCTTGAAATGGGATCAGCTCAGGGAATCAAGACAACTTGTGATCTGGAGCAATTAAAGGCAATGAAGGAACAGATCACATCAGATAGTCCTCAAATCCAGGTCTGGTCCAGGGTAGCCTAGGGTAGAAGCTTCTGAAGGCAGCAAAGAGTGGGGCATTCAGAGCTAAACATAGATTCTGACAGTCAGGTGGAGTAAGGCTTAAGGTTTATCTAGGGTGTCAGCATCATTAAACCTTTCAGGAAGTGGCTGGGACTCAGAAAAAAGGATGTTGCTGAGAAGCAGGAAGCTGTTTTTGACAACTCAAAGGCTAGTATTGCTGCTCCCAGCTTATCCACTATGGGATCAATATTCAAAAGCACTTATCCTGTTAGCAGCACTATATTCCCCTGACTGTCTTGGCACTATCCAGATAGTTCAAAGAAACAACAATTTTTTGAAAAGCAAATAATGAGGAGAAAAGGCCTCAGAACCACTGGAATACAGAGCTAAACCAACGGGCACTTGCCACCCGAAGCATTTGATTGTTTGAGCATTTGTGTGAAGGAAGTGCATGTCGAACAGAACATCAACAGCCAGAAAAAACTCCTCACATAGAAAATCTCTGTTCTCATCTAGAGTATATGACTTATCATAGATAGTACATATCAAATTAAGGCAAAAACCACACTTATCTTGAATAATTCATCGACGCCGCCAACGATGCTGGCTAGGCATTTCACCATGTGCTTTCTCAAGGGAAAACTTCAAATGCTTGCACGTTCAGAAAAAACACCAGCAAATGATCATGCACGACATGAACTTCCTTCACACAAATGCTCAAAACATTGTTGTTTCTTTGAAGATTTTGTATATGTAGAGTGATCTTTTTCTTTGTAGCTCTATTTTTCGCTCTGACATTGACCATTTCTTAGTACTATCCAGATAGTGGCAGGGTGGGCCATGGACAGAGCTGAGGTGAATTTTGAGCACAGTCTACTTATTAGACACCAATCCAGTTCTGCAGTTCTGGTGTATCTCAAGCCCCTGCTCTGTTTTTGTGATCTGCTTGCTAAACAGGGAACTCAAGGGTATTGGATGCACTAGGTGAACTTCAGCCATGCACCCCCGCTCCCTCACTGTTCAGCATCGTTCCTTTCCCTACCCCCCATCCTGAATTTCCCCTTCCTGTCCATACACCCCATGCTCATCGTTTCCCCTTCTCTTTCCCCCAAAAAGATACAGCTTCTCCCCTTCCATATCACCCCCCCCCCCCACATGCATATTAGGCATCCTTCCATCTAGTCCTTACCCCTTCCTAGATGTCCAGCAGCTCTCCCTCCCTATCCCCCCCTCCCCAGGTATGCAACATCCCAACTTCCCTGTCCCCCTGAGGTGTCCAACTTCTCTTCTTCCCTTACCTCCAAATATACCTCCTTCCATAGCCCTTCCCCACACCCTGTTCAGCATCTCCTTCCTCTTTTCTTCCCTCTGCCACTACTTCTGCCACCCTACCTCCACTCTCCACCTGAGGCTCAATGAGAAAAAAAAAAAAAGGAATGGCACAGGACCTTTGAGCACCCATGCATGTTCAAGGCCTACTGTATCCCAGCCCCTCAGGTGCAAACCTCCTGTCTGGGGACAGGATGTTATCAAGCCTTGAGTATGCACAGACACTCAAAGACTCTCAGTCACATTGACTGCAGCATCCAAGTGCTGCATCATGCTGGCTGTGCTGCTGGTGCACCATTGCCCCAGAATTCTATTGCCACCCCCCAAATTCCATGCTCCTCCCCCACAATTCTGCTGCCCTAGACAGACACCTAGTCTGCCTAGTGATAGGATTGACCTTGTTGATGGCTTCCAGGCCTTGCACCCTGGTTCATTTTCAGCTCTTGTTCTATTCACAGGACCTTCTTCAGTGCACGTTCCAACTCCTGTTCCAGCTCTTCAACTTGCAAGTTTCAAATCTAAGCTTCTGTCTATCAGAGTGTAGCTTCTGACTTCCGATTACCCTCCAGCCCATATAGAGGATGTCCCTCTTTATAATTAAATACTAGTTGATTCCTTGTTTTCACAAACTACAATTCTAAAACATCTCTTGTTCTATTAGAATGCATAAATATATAAAGCATCAGCCATGAAAACAAAAAGGCATAAAAATAATGAAAGAATCCAAAACAATAACAGTCAACTTTACGGCACTGATAGTCATTGAGATCAATGCAATTTTTTATTTAATTTGATTTATTAATATTTGATTTTCTGTCTTTCCAACATATATCAATCTAGATTACAATAAAATTCATGACATACAATTTCATTTGTATTCAATTTAAATCATTAATATTGAACCAGAGCATTACTGTAAGTCCACTCTATAGAAATGAAAAAATATATACGACTTCACCAGTTCATAAATAACATAAATGATGTTATTCTACCAAAGACAGAATCAGCTGGCTCAAGTAAGTTCATTCAAAAGCTCACCATGGAACTCAAACCCTGCTTCAAGCCTTATAGGTAAATGGCGACTACCTGAAAGGATTTTGTAGGAAGGGACCTGTGTTGTGCCAGTGGAATAAAATACACCTGATATCAGTGTCTCTTTTTGAAGCCTCTTTTGGCCTGCTCCGGGATATCTCCTGACCCTGTAAGTAAGCTCTGTGAGAGATTTTTTCACAGGAGCTCAAACGACTGAAGGAGTGAAAGGGATGGTGCAGTCAGAAGGCAATGAAGGGAGAAAAGAAAGGGCTGGGATAGGGGCCTGGAAGCCCAGCACTCGGTGACACAGAAGGAGCTGAAGGGGAAAAGGAAAGGGATGGGACCCCGAGCCCAGCACCACTGTAAGATACATCTTCCAGTCATCTTGTTTTGGAGCTTCTTTCATAAGCAAAGAATGGTGGAAAGGTCTTTTTTGAATAAGGCCCATAATTCTTTCAAATATATATTTAAAAGAAGAAATATGTATTACATTATGAAGATTGTTTAAAAAATATGGTGTGTTTTTTTAACAAATCAACTTTATCCTTTATTTTATCTTTTTATGTAAGTTCAAAAATAATTTTGTCCTTGAGCACTTATTTCAAATGGTGTACTTCAGGGGACATTAACAGCCAACCCCTTTGATAAAAAATATATTTAATGGTGGCACCATACAGAGCTAGGTTTAGACCATTCCTCCTTTAATACTATGGTACTTATTTAGCTATGAAAGTTCATTCTCATATGGAATTGTCTCGGAATATCTAAAAAATGCTTTATGTTTGTTCCGTTAGCTGTTGAGCTTACAGTAAATTTTTAGCGCGTATACAGAACCTGAAAGATTCTGTCTGGGCCCTACATCTTACACATATGAATAAATAATGTTAAAGCTAATAAGATCTCTGAGAGAAAATGATGATTGTCTTTAATCACTAACCTTACGCAGCAGTGAACCATATTATCAAACACCTTCATTTCTTATAAGACTATCTATCACACACAATATAGACCTGATGAAAAGAAAGGTGGAAGTAATCAGGACAGAATGCCAATTACCTCATTACTTGTCATAGCACATTGTAACTGGAAATTGCTTCTTTCAGGTTCTGTTTGCTCAGGCAATTACAATAAACTCTCTGCTTGACATGTTGTTTGCACAGATGTAGTGCATTAATAAACATGAGGGCTAATCTGAATTATTGAACCAGCCGCAATAATTCCAACAAAGGATTTATAATAAGTCCAAGAAAGCTGAGGTATCACTGGAATTCCCTGTAAGCAAAGCTGACATACTTTATCACATGCAAAATCCTCAGATTTAATGTACAGTACTGGAATGCGTCCCATAGGCATTCTTTTTCTTCTAGTACCCTAAGCAACCCTTATTGTGAGGCAGAATAAAGACTGCTGTACTTAGTGAAAAAGTGACAAGCCCACAGAAATGCTGCCCTTCTTTCCGCAGATGTAAGATGTAACGAACAGAGACATGATAGTCAATCAGCTATTTTCCATGTCTTAAAATTCTATACCCTTGCTTTTTAAAGAGATGGTGGCTCTCAAAGTTCTGCAGTAGGATGCAGAACTCTTTCATAAAATAAAGATGGGATTGGCATCATCAAGTAAGGAAGCAACGCCTTTTTGTACTTGTTTCTGATGGCTACTACACATCACATGTTTATGTGTATTTTGGATCACTTAAGAAATTTTAATAACAGCTCTAGGGATATGCATGGGGCAAATATTTTTTTGGGGGGGTTTTCATTGGTTTATTTGGACTTTTTCCTGACTTTTGACTTTTTTTGGTTTGCTTCACACATTCAGTTTAATAAAAACGTTTAGGAGTATGTTTACTAAACTGGGCTAACAGTTAACCCAGGTAATCTGCAACTAGGTCCCACTAAATAAGATGGGACCTAGTTATAGATAGCCCAGTTTAGTAAACACACCCATTAATGCAGTGGTAGGATCCGGCCGGTTCAGTCTGGTTCACGCCGAACAGGGCCGAAAACAGCACTGCAATGCCAGCACTGAACTGGTGGGAATCCATCCACCTGCCAGTGATTTGATGGCATCGGGGGACCGTGGCAGGGGGGGAAAGTCCCCAATGCCATCAAACCACTGGCAGGTGGGGGAATTTGGCCACTGGGCCATCAGGGAGTTTCTGCCCTGTGGTAGCTGCAGCTTGCTGAGTGTGCAGAGCCAGTAACATAAATGTGTGCTTTGCTGCCATCTGCTGGGCTCCTTCAGTGGCAGGATCAATCCGAACCGGTTCCTGGTTGGACTGAATCCCGCCACTGCATTAATGTATGTTAGAACGTTTTACGTGAACTAATTAATGGGGAGGCCAATTCAGGTATGGACATGCAGCCCCGACGGAAACATGCAGGACAGGAATGGACAGCCAGCAGAGCCAACCCCATAAGTGCATGGGTGTATGTACCCGCGGCTATGGAATTGCACTGTGGAAGTGTCCACACCTACATGTATAGCAGTGCCAGATGTGTGTGCATGCCCCAAATGTGTAAACAGCAAAAATGTGTCCCCCTACCGTCAGTCAAATAAGCCCTGTATAAGCCCTGTACCCTTTCTGTAGTGGAGCCCCAGACAGTTGACAAGAACCTGCTAGGTCCCCAAAAAAGCATATAGGGGCCACAATGTGCATCCCAGGCTTATCTGAACAATATTGAAGATGAAACATAAACATAAACATAGAAACATGATGACAGAAAAAGACCACATGGCCTATCTAGTCTGTCCTTCCATATCAACAACTACAACAGTCCACTTTTTACCTTTAGAGATCCTCTGTGTTGGTCCCATGCTTTTTTGAATTCTGTTACTGTCCTCATCTCTACCACCTCCACTGGGAGACTATTCCATGGATCCACTACTCTTTACGTAAAGAAATATTTCCGCATATCACTCCTGAATCTATCTCCCTTCACCCTCATCCCATGTCCCCTCGTAGCAGAACTTGCTTTCAATTGAAAGAGGCTCTCTCCCTAAACATTTATGCCACGGAGGTATTTAAACATCTCAATCATATCACCTCTATCCCGCCTTTCCTCTAAGGTGTACATATTAAGATCCTTCAGTCTGTCCTCATATGCTTTATAATGAAGCCCACTAATCATTTTAGTAGCCACCCTCTGCACCGACTCCATCCTGTTCACATCCTTTTGAAGGTGTGGTCTCCAGAATTGCACACCAGCTGAAGGAGCAGGAGTGGGAATTGAACACGTTTCCTGGTTTTTGTAAGGGAGTAAGAATGTGTTAGGCAGCAGGCTTGTTGTGACAGTGCTATGATAATGTTCAGGGACGGCTCTATAATGAGGCCAAGTGAGGCGGTGGCCTCAGGTGGCAACATTTTGGGGGCAGCAAAATTGCCCCCAAAAGACCGCCTCACTCGGCCTTCAAAATTTAAAAAAACAACCCTCTGGCGTAACAAGCAGCTGCTGTTGCCATTCCAGCAGCGGCAGTGGCAGAATGAGGAGCCCCGTGGCCGACCCCCCCCCCCCCGATGAGCCTGCTGGTTTCCCCTCTTTGCCGGCTCTGCTTTGCAGAGCCATGGCTAAGGGACAGTGCTTCCCTTAACTGTGGCTCTGTTAAAGCTGAGCCCACAGCGCTGATGGGAAACAGGAAATCCTGTTTCCCATCAGCACCACGGGCTCAGCTTTAACAGAGCCATGCGAAAGGGAAACACTGTCCCTTCACCGTGGCTCTGCAAAGCAAAGCCAGCGAAGAGGGGAAACCAGCAGGCTCTCCGGAGGGGGGGGGGGGTGGCGGCTGCAGGGCTCCTCATTATGTTGCTGCCGCTGCTGGAATGGCAGCGGCAGCCTGCTTCTTACCCCGGTGGTTTATTATTTTTTTCAATTTCCTTAGATTTACCGAACCTCTCCTGCCCTGGTTACTTCTGCACTCCCTGTGCGGCTCTTGTTTTTTAGCTTGCACACATATATTTTTCAATGACATCAAGAACATTTTTACAGTCTGTATGACTCTTCAAATTTCAGCTGTTATATGTTCTTTAGAAAAGGTTTATTTTAGCGTTTTATTTTTTGGTCTGTGAACTAATAAGTACCCTGCCTCTGTTTCCCCTGCTCTTCTACCTTGATGAATGCTTCAACGTCCCTCTGGCTCTGGGATAATTACCCTTATCAGTATTGTCTGCAGGATTTCCAGATGGAGTCTTTTTAAAGACTAAATGGTATACTGTGCCTCCTGTAATTGTTCTTCCTCTCTTTCTTCACTGTATATGTATTCATTTACATCCTATTATGGTTGCTCCACTTTTTAAGCACATTTTTTAATGTCATCAGCACATATTAGCTTTTATATGTATTAACACTATTTCATTTTTTTATGTAGCATTGTTGATATTTAATGTTATCTTATAATTTGTTTTTCACTTTGGTTTATTTTAACAAAGTTTTGTTGTTGTTTTTAATGATTGTATTTGGATGTATGTCTTTTTTAAGTGTTTTTATGAACACATGATAGCTTATATATTTATTTAATCATGTATTACTTTTTAAGATATTCTTTATGTTTTCTAAGTGGTATTGTTTATTATTATATGTTTTATTTTAAGATGTGTTCCCCCTGAAGAAGGCATTCCTGCCGAAATGCGTTGGGGCTGTAATTTCAATAAAGTGGTGACCTCCTACACCCTCACTCCTTGTGCTTTGTTTTGATGGGGGGGGGGGGGGTAGGACAGGAACTGGGCTTATGGGGGGGGGGTTAGAACTGGAAATGAGCTGATAGGGGGTTAGGACTGGTAATGGGCTATGGGGGGGGGGGGGTTAGAACTGGAAATGGGCTGATAAGAACATAAGAACATAAGATATGCCATACTGGGTCAGACCAAGGTCCATCAAGCCCAGTATCCTGTTTCCAACAGTGGCCAATCTAGGTCGTACGTACCTAGCAGTTTTCCCAAAAGACACAGGTTCCGCAATGTTTGTACTGGGTCAAGCATTGATATCTTGGGTCACTTCTTAATAATGGTTTATGGACCTTTCCTCCAGGAACTTGTCCAAACCTTTTTTAAACCCAGCTATACTAACAGCCTTTACTACATCCTCTGGTAACAAATTCCAGAGTTTGATTACACGTTGAGTGAAAAAATATTTTCTTTTATTAGTCTTAAATAGTTTGCCCTGTAGCTTCATTGCATGTCTCCTAGTCTTTCTATATTCTGATAACGTAAACAATCGATCTATGTTTACCCGTTCCACTCCGTTCATTAATTTATAGACTTCTATCATATCTCCCCTCAGCCGTCTCTTTTCCAGGTTAAAGAGCCCTAACCTTTTCAACCTTTCTTCATAGGAGTATCCTTCCATCCCCTTTACCATTTTGGGGGCTCTTCTCTGAACCTTTTCTAATAACGCTGGCGACCAGAATTGCACACAATATTCAAGGTGGAATGGTATAGAGGCATTATAATATCTTTTGTTTTATTTTCCATTTCTTTCCTTATGATACCTAGCATTCTATTTGCTTTCTTGGCTGCCGCTGCACACTGGGCCGAGGGTTTTAACATGTTATCCACAATGACACCTAAATCTTTTTCTTGGGTGGTGTTTCCTAATGTGGAACCTTGCAATGTGTAACCATAGTTTGGGTTGTTCTTCCCTAGGTGCATAACTTTGCACTTGTCCACATTAAATTTCATCTGCCATTTTGATGCCCAGTCTTCCAATTTATCAAGATCCTCTTGCAATTTTCCACAATCCTCTTGGGTTTTAACAACTTTAAATAGTTTTGTGTCATCCGCAAATTTGATAACTTCACTCGTTATTCCACTTTCCAGGTCATTTATGAATATATCAAAAAGCAGTGGACCCAGCACAGATCCCTGGAGTACACCACTATTCACCTTTCTCCATTGGGAAAATTGGCCATTTAGCCCAAGCCTCTGCTTTCTATCCTTTAACCAGTTCCTGATCCACAGTAGTACACTACCTCCTATCCCATGACTCTTTAGTTTTGTCAAAAGTCTCTGATGAGGGACCTTGTCAAAGGCTATCTGAAAGTCCAGATACACTATATCAACTGACTCATCTTTGTCTACCTGTTTATTCACACTTTCAAAAAAACATAACAGATTAGTAAGACAAGATCTTTCTTGTCTAAAGCCATGTTGGCTGTATCCCATTAGACCATGACTATCTACATGCTGAGTAATTTTATTCTTTATGATGGTTTCTACCATTTTTCCCAGTACTGACGTCAGGCTCACCGGTCTGTAGTTTCCCGGATCACCCCTGGAACCCTTTTTAAAAATTGGTGCTACATTGGCGATCCTCCAATCTTCAGGTATTAGAGATGATTTTAATGATAGTTCACAGCTTACTAATAGCAGGTCTGCAATCTCATATTTCAGTTCTTTCAACACCCTTTATGTATACCTTCCGGCCCAGGTGATTTGCTACTCTTCAGTTTATCTAATAGTTGTAATACATCTTCCCGATGTATCAATATTTCCTTCAATTCTTCCACACCTTTAAATACCACGTCAGTCATGGGTAACATCGCTACATCTTCCTCAGTAAAGACCGAAGCAAATAATTCATTCAGTCTCTCCGCTATCGCCTTGTCACCTCTTAGTGCCCCTCTAACTCCTCTATCATCTAATAGACCAACTGATTCTCTCACAGGTTTTTTGCTATGAATGTACTTGAAAAAAATCTTTATTTCGCGTTTTTGCTTCCGCAGCAAGCTCCTTCTCAAATTCTCCCTTTGCCTGCCTTATCAATACCTTGCATTTGACCTGCCAGTGCTTGTGCTGTTTCCAGGTTTCGTTGTTTGGCTCTTTTTTCCATTTCCTGAAAGATGCTTTTTTGGCAACAACAGCCTCTCTGACTTCACCTTTAAACCATGCTGGCAGTTTTTTGGAATTCCTTCCACTTTTCTTAAAGCGTGGAATACAGCTGGTCTGGGCTTCGAAGATAGTATTTTTAAACAACACCCAAGCTTTATGTAAGTCTTTAACCTTTGCAACTGCTCCTTTTAGTTTTTTCTTAACTATTTTCCTCATTTTATCATAGTCTCCCTTTCGAAAGTTAAAAGGTAGTACTGTAGATTTCCTTACTATCCCTCCTCCACTAATTAAATCAAAGGCGATCATGCTATGATCACTATTGCCAAATGGCCCCAACACCCTTATCTTTTGCACTAGATCTGGTGTTCCACTAAGGACTAGGTCTAATATGGCTTCCCCTCTTGTTGGTTCATGAACCAGCTGCTCCAAGAAGCAGTCATTTATGTCATCTAGGAACTTTATCTCCCTAGCATGTCCTGCCGTGACACTGACCCAGTCGATACCAGGGTAATTGAAATCACCCATTATTACTACTCTGCTGTGACTTTTGTTAGCTTCCTTGATTTCTTTGAGCATTTCATCATCCATTTGTTCATTCTGGCCAGGTGGTCGATAGTACACCCCCACTGCCATCGCCTTCCCCTTTTTACATGGAATTTCAATCTATAGAGATTCTACAGCAAATTTAGTTTCCTGCAAAACTTTAATCCTTTCTGACTCAATGCCCTCTCTAACATAGAGCGCAACCCCTCCACCTATTTGATCAGCTCTATCATTATGATATAGTTTGTACCCAGGTATCACAGTGTCCCACTGGTTGTCCTCCTTCCACCATGTCTCTGATATTCCAATCATATCTAACCTCTCATTTAGTGCTATATATTCTAACTCTCCCATCTTATTTTTTAGACTTCTAGCATTTGCATACAAGCATTTTAGAGACTGTATTTTATTCATATTAATTTGGCTATTGGTAGACATGGGTAATTTGGGATCTTTAAGCTCTGTCTGCTCCATACTCTAGGGCATTTGGGCTACATTACTCTTTTTTGGAACCTCTCTGCTTTTGGTATTATCCTTCAAGGATACATTCTTCCAAACCATCCGCTCTTGGGCGACTGTCGGCTTTCCCCGATTATCTAGTTTAAAAGCTGCTCTATCTCCTTTTTAAAGGTTAATGCCAGCAGCCTGGTTCCATCCCGGTTAAGGTGAAGCCCATCCCTTCGGAAGAGCCCCTCCTTTCCCCAGAATGTTCCCCAGTTCCTAACAAATCCGAAACTCTCATCTCTGCACCATTGTCTCATCCACGCATTGAGACTCCGGAGCTCTGCCTGCCTTTTGGGTCCTGCACGTGGAACGGGAAGCATTTCAGAGAACGCTACCCTGGAAGTTCTGGATTTCAACTTCCTACCTAAAAGCCTAAATTTAGCCTCCAGAATCTCCCTTCCACATTTTCCTATGTCATTGTTACCGACATGTACCAAGACAGCAGACTCCTCCTCAGCACTATCTAAGACCTTATCTAGGTGGCGCGTGAGTTCTGCTACCTTCGCACCAGGCAGGCGTGTTACCAGGCGATCCTCACGTCCACCAGCCACCCAGCTATCTACATGCCTAATGATCGAATCACCAACTATAACGACTGTCCTAACCCTTCCCTCATGGGCACATGGCCCTGGAGAAACTTCCTCGGTGCGAGAGGGTTTTACATCACCTGATGGGGGGTTAGTACTGGAAATGGGCTGATTGGGAGGGGGGCTAGGACTGGTAATGGGCTATGGAGGGGTTAGAACTGGAAATGGGCTGATGGGGGAGAGACTAGGACAGGAAATGGGCTGATTGGGGTGCTAGGAATGAAAATGGACTTATTGGAGGGTTATGACTGGTAATGGGCTGATTGGAGGGCTAGGACTGGGATGCGCTGATAAAGGGGATATGACTATAAATGGGCTGGGACAGGAAATGGACTAATAGGGGAGGGCAGGAGAGTGCTGCTGGCCTTGGAAGAAAACTAGGGGCTAGGGCTACAAATGGGCTGATGAGGGGGAATGGTAGAATAGGACTGGAAGGGAGCGGATACTGAGAGGGTCTGCCAGGGGAAGGATGGGGCAGGAAGGGAAGGAGGGGGCTGGAAAGGAGCTGACACCTGGGATGTACCAAAGGGGGACTGGAAGGGAGCTGACACTTGGGGATGGGAGTGGTAGGTGGCTGGGTAGTAGGGAGGAGGCTGGAAGGGAGCTGACATGCGAATGGCACTGGAAGGGAGATGGACGGAGGGTAGGGTGGCTGGAAGGGAGCTGACTGGGGGGTGACACCGAGAGTGGATCTGAGCTGATACCTGGGATAGTATTTGGACTAGAAGAGGCTGGACAGTGGGAAAGGAGGGGTACTGGAAGGGAATGGACACCAGTGGCAGTCATGGGAATGCAAGGTGTTGACATTGGAAGGTAGTGGGAGGGGAGGACTGGAAAGGGGACTGATACTGGGGAGGGTTATTGGAACTGGAAATGGGCTGATGGAAGGAAGTGAAGAAAACAAAAGTAGAGATAAGAAATGACAGATGGACCATGGACTATAGACTACAGAAAGAGAGCTAAGAGAAAACAGGAAAGCAAAAGCCTCAGATCAGGACCAGCATGATCAGAGAATAAAATGGTCAGACAACAAAAGTAGAAAAAATAATTTCATTTAATTTTGGTGATTGGACTTTGTGCTATTTTTATATTTTACACAGTATTGGGGAATTGCATCTCTTTTTTATCTGATGTTGCACTTCATGTGGACTCTGGCTTCTTGGGGTTTCAGTTTAAATTTTGTCTATATATTTTTATTTTTACTTTAGATTGTGGTTACTTATTCTGTACTTGGTGAGGGTCGATGTTGTGCGTGTGTGACTGAGATCAAGGGGTTCTGTTAACATGCAGTTTGTATATAAAGATCTATACTATACTGTAGTAATTTGACTTGTTCAGCTTTTCAAACAGGTGTATGGATGTTACAGGTCCCATTGTAGTATTTACAGTGATGCTCTTTTTGGATGGGCTCCTTATGTGACTTTTGGAAGTTTGTGCTGATATTGTATGGTATGGTAGGTTTGCTTTTTTTGTAGAGTTGTTTATTAGTTCACAATATGCCTGGTACTGGAGAATAGCGGTTGTTGTTGTTGTTAGTGAGATGATCAGAATCAGATTATTTTTTTTTTAATATTGAGTTCTGAGGGTGAATGTCCTGGTTCTGCTCTGCACCTACTGTGGATGCAAAATATGCGAGGTATGTTGAAAAAGAAAAAGCGAGAACCATAACACAGTTTATAACAAAATAAAAATGGGTTATAATTTAGTTTTATAAACTGTGCTATTGATTCTTGCTGTCTTTTAGTTCCTTGGTGTGCAAACAGGACCGTACTTAGCCCTGTGCAAGCAGTGCAGCCGCACAGGGCGCAAAGGCTTGGGGGGGGGGGGGCGCATTTCAGCTCTCTGTTGTTGCCCTGTCACCACTGGCAGGACAATAGCAGGCAGTTAAAATGTGCCCCAAAGCCTTTTCACAGCACTTTAAGCAGGTCTGGTCCCTCCCTCCTCCGACACGAAGTCAGAGCATGGAGGGACAGATCTGCTTAAAGTGCCGGCGCCTTTCAGATCGGGTGCATGCCCCCTCCTCCTCCCCATACCTCCGTCTAATGCTGCCTGCTATTTCCCTGCTGCTGGCACCGCCATGAAAAAAGACAGAGGACAGCAGCAGCAGGGAAAGAGCAGGCAGCGCTGGACTTAGGTATGTGGGGAGAGGGGGGCATGCATCCGAGTTGCAAGTCGCACAAGGCACGATTGCAGTTCGATACGGCCCTGTGTGCAGACATCTTGCATTTCCTCCATATAATCTAATCGGCTTTTTTGTTTGGTTCAGTCTCTGATTGGATTTCTGAAAAATCCCCGCCTCCCTCTAAGGTGTTGGGGGGAGGCGCCATCTCATTCTTCGCCTCAGGCAGCAGACTACCTTGAGCCACCCCTGATAATGTTATTTTCTAAGTCTGGAAAATTTGACTATATTATCTGCCCCTGTAAAGAATGTGTACGTGGCCAGATGCAGGTCAGGGCTGGGGTCGTGCCCTGTATGAAATTGCTGAATCAACAGATAGGAGGTATGACTCATTGTGCAGCGTTTGTACTGTTTGTTTCACAGTATATAAGAAAGGAACTTGCACGCTTTATTCTGTGTAGGTGCTTATTCCCCAGGTACTTGAGCAGTGGGAACCTGGGGTGGGGATCCAGAAGGAAGGCAACTGATAACTGGGGAGGAAAAGAACCCTAACAATTTGGTGTGAGAAGTGGGATCCCCCAATTGTGGACTTTGGGTAAGTCCCTTTTTAGGTGTTGCTGGGGAAGCACCAGGAGACGGGGGAGGGAATGTGGTACATCCTGGGAATCTAATAAATTTATCGTTTGGGATTTGTTGCCTTCCCGGGATACTCCTGGGTACTCCCCCTGCTTTGCTTGTGTGAGTGTGGTCTGGCAAGACACCCCTGGTCCTCTTCGAGGCATGCACCTGTGATGGGAGAAACCAGAACACAAGTGGCCAGGCGATGTGATTGGTGTGAATATTAGGGAATGGGGGGAGCTCAAGGTAAGGAGCACCGCCCGGACCCTGCGGGAGAGAATGGATGCAAGAAAAAGGTGGTGACCGTTAAGTTTAAAAACCCTTCTAAGGTCCCGTCCTCTGCTGCCAACAGGTCCCATACCGCCCCCGTGCCTCACCCTATTGGTCCCGAGACACCTAAGGAATTTTTGGCCCATGTGACAGGATATTTTTATACGGGCCCCTTTACAGATAATATGGCAGGGTGGACAGAGGGTATGTGGAGTGAAAGTCCCTTTCCACAGGAGGAAAGCTTTGATTCCTTTCACCAAGATATGATCAGGGGATTGTGCTTGGGGGATTGGAAGGCATTCCCGTATTATGCAGGGGACCCTAAATGGAATAAGAAGTATATGCCGGAATGTGGTGAAACCTGGCTAAAGTTAGCCCCTTATTACATAGATCCTGAGCCCCTTGCCCCGCTAGTTCTATCAGCCATGAGCATTACCCCTTCTGGGAAGGCACCCGACAGACAAGCAGTGACAGCCCCATCTTCTCCCCCTTCCTATGTGGCGGCACAGCAGGAGTTAAAGGAAGTTATTTTGGCTAGCAGCATTAACAAAACAGGGGAGGGCACGGGTTCCTACCCAGCCCTGCCTCTGTTAAAATCAGCATTGACACCTCAAATTGGATCCCGCGCTTCCTCTTGCTCCAGCCCGGAAGTGACGCCTATAAGAAGGGAGGATGGGGAGAGGGAGGTGTATAGTGATTCTTCCCTCAAGGTACTACTAGATCAGTGTGAGGCTATTTCTTGGTAAATGTCTGCCATCGTAGAAGCTGCGTCAGCAGTGTCTGGAACTAGCCTGCCGCCTGAGGATCTCCCGGGATGTACCCCCCCTGACACCGCCCCTCCCAGGGGTTCGCGCCATCTTACCCATATCTAATGGTAGGAAACTAGCTTGTCCTTAAGCCCTTGGATGTTACTACGCATACGGAAATAGTGAAAGGGGCCCTGGACCCGTTAAAGGCTCTGGTGGCCACGGTGCAGTATTTGAAATGGAAGCTCTGAAACAACACCTTTTCCTCCAGCACTACTTTCACAACGGGGACACACAATATCCAGCCATATGCAACCACCAAGACAGCCGCTCAAAAACACCCACAGCACACAGTCCCAGCCCTGTTCATTAGCACGACCAGTCACCCTGGTATGCACACATATATAGTCACTGCTTAGCCTGTGTATAACCTGCATAGCCTGTATATAGTTACTTAAATGAGTAGTCAAGCTACTGTGTAGCTTGTACATAGTTTCCCCAGTTAATCCAAGTTGCAAAACCTGTTCTCTGTAAGTACAGTACGGGCGCTGTCTGCACTGTACAAATCTGCTGTTGATTGTAAACTGAGATGATTTTAAAGAGTGCGGTATAGAAAAGACTTTAAATAAATAAATAAATGACCCAAGGATTGCAGTGTACGGGGCAGGACTATAGGTTGTTGATTGAATCAGGCCTCGGATATGATGAGACCACCATTTCCCTTTTGATAAAATAACGTTGTTGGCCGACCTTAAGCCGGACGCACAAATTGGTGATTACGTTTTTGCGGACCCCGTCCGGGTGGAAATTATGTGGCAAGAAGTAGAGGAGTAATTTCTGAAGCTATTTGGTAGGAAACAGAATTTGGCTGTCTCTATGGCTTGTAAGCAGGGGCCCAAGGAACCCGTATCAGAGTTCCTCAAAAGGTTTCTAAGTATTGGAAGGAGGAAGCAGGTTTGTCGCGACAAGGAGATATGGGGCAGATGTATGTAGGGACATTAATGAACAGTACGCTACCTGAAGTTTCGTTAACCTGCCGCCAGATTATAGATCACTGGTGTGAATTGCCGCCAAGTGAATTGGATAAGGTTATATTGGCTAAGGAAGTGGTGGGTTGTTTTAAGGAACCCCTCCCTAAAGGTCCACAAAGGGGTTACGCATGCTTACCAGGCAGGGTGGAGTGGAAATAGGGGCTATGGGCCGAGGGGCCGAGGTGGCTACCGGGGCCGGGGACCATGTGGGGGTGCAGGAAGGGGGGCCCCTGCTCGGGATTGGAACCAGCAATGTTTTATGTGTAAACAGTATGGCCATTGGAAGAATGAATGCCCTGTGTGGGACGGTAATCAAGAGGGCTGGGGCAGTGCCCCGGCCAGGGATTGGGGGACGCAGTGGGGTGTGCCGGGGGAGGGAGTGAATGGCAGTCTGGGGATGGGGACAGGGCAAGGTAGGGTACCCCCGCATATTCCTATCCAGTGTCCGGCCTAACCTCATATGAAACAAGCATAGGGTAGCCTGGAGGCTCTTGTCCCGGCTTGGGTGCAAATGATGTCACAATAGTGGGATGTTCCTATGTGTATTTTGTCTGTCCAGGGTAGCTTAGTCTTCTTTGTGTTGGAAACGGGAGCTACACATTCGACTTTACATCCCACTTGCTACCAGGATCCTTTAGCACCCGGCCCGGCCTCTATGGGAATCAATGGGACAGAAGTACAAACACAGGTGACAGAACCATTAGAAGTTAGTACAACTCCCGGGAGCGCCCTGCCCCCCATGTTTTTTCCATCTTGCCCAGTTGACCAATTAGTCTAATGGGCCGCGGGGTCACTATCCTTGGTCTCGCCATACCTCCTGTCTCTCCCCACCGAAGGGACCTCCTTAGCACAAGTTCCGTCTTCTTTTGGGCTGCCTCTGGCATGGATGTGGGATTCCTAAATTGTACACCGTACGAGGCTTTGCTAAAGTCTGGTGCCAGTCCTGTCTTTCTCAAGCAATATCCCATCTCCGCAGAAAAAGAGTCTGCCCTGGAAGGGATGATAGGTTCTTTGGTGGATGAGGGAGTTTTCGTTCCTGTTGTCTCTCCTTTTAACACCCCTATCAACCCAGTGCCAAAAGGGGATGGGTTCCGCTTCACTCAAGATCTCAGAGCTATTAATCAATTGGTAATTCCTTTGGCGCCAGTGATGCCAGATATCGCCCAATTTCTTACCCTTATACCTGCTAAGGCCACCTATTTTACGGTGGTGTACATTTGTAATGCTTTTTTCTCGGTGCCGGTCAACCCGGCCACGGACCGGATGTTCGCCTTCACTTTTAAGGGCTCCCAGTATATCTGGACCAGGTTTCTGCAAGGATACATTGATTCTCCTACAGCCTACTCTCTGGTGCTTAACTTGTCCCTTAGCCAGTGGACTCCATCCTCCTCCTCTACCCTTCTGCAGTACACGGACGACATACTGACAGTTACAAGCAATGTGAACAAGACTCTGTGTCCTTGCTTGTACATTTAGCCGAACAAGGCCATAAAGCATCCCTCTCCAAACTGCAATGGTGCCAGGCAACAGTCACATATCTGGGGTTCGACCTTGCCCCAGGGCGACGTTCCCTCTCGGGCTATTCTGGATGTGTCTCCTCCATCCATGGTGCAGCATATGTTGTCCTTTCTTGGCTTGGTTACTTTTTGCCGACAATGGATCCCGGAATGCTCCTACTGGGATTCACATCTGTGTACAGCAACGCTGAAACACCCACCCTCATCGCGAATTAAATGGATGCCCGATATGGACAGAGCATTCTGCCATCTCAAGCAAGCTTTACTGACCGGCCCGGCTCTGAGATTACCGGATTATAGTCAGCCTTTTTATCTATATGCATGGGAGGAGTGGGGGGTCGATGGCCTCCATTCTGGCACAAGAGCATGGGGGAGGGTATCGCCCAGTAGCATATTTCTCTAAGAAATTGCCGGTCCCGGTACAGGGGATGCCCAAGTGTTTGCAAACTCTAGCGGCCGTGGCCATGGCCATGCAACAGGCCGTTGGTCTTACGTTGTCACATGAGACGCATTTATTTTCCCCACACTCGGTCTTGCGTGTCCTGCGGAACCTGACTACTCAGCACATAACAGCCCAGCGACTGTCAGGATATGAAGTTATCTTAACAACCATTGAGGGGTTACATATCCATCAGTTACCTTCATCCCAGACCCCTATTATAGCCTTGCAGGCCCTGCTAGGGACGGCTGGAGGAGAGGGAAGGCAGGTAGATGAGGGAGAGGTGCATGATTGTCTTAATGTCATTAATTTTGAGACTACGGTGCGTCCGGTCCTCAGTGCACAGCCTCTGCCCCAGACCCCTTGGGTATTTGTGGACGGCAGCTGTTTCAGGCATCTGATCAGGAGTATAGTGCCGCCTTTGCCGTTGTTCAGTCCCCGGATACTATATTAAGTACTTCAAAGATACCATATGCCTCAGCCCAGGCCGCTGAGTTATGTGTACTAACCGAAGCCTGTAAATTATTTGCAGATCAAGTCATTACAGTTTTTACTGATAGCAGATATGCTTTTGGGGTGGTACATGACTTTGGGTGCTTATGGGCAAGACGGGGGTTTTGGACAGCAGACGGAAAACCCATTTCCCATTCCCAATTGGTTACTCAGAGGTTGGAGGCCTTATGTTTGCCTTCCCAAATTGCCATTGTTAAATGCACGGCGCATGATACCAGTAATTCAGTGATAGTACAGGGGAATGTGTTTGCGGACGCTGTGGCCCGGGCTACCACCCTGGCAACTCCTTTATCCTGTTATTCCTCTTCTGAACTATTCCTGTTCTATACTGTACCCGTGCAAGGGAGCTTCCCGTTACAGGCTTTACAATCTGCCGCTGACCCAGAAGACATTCCATATTGGGAAACTAGGGGTCTGCTATTACAAAATAATTATTTATTTATTTATTTTAGGATATTTCTATCCCGCCTTATCCTTCAATCAAGGCGGTGAACACATCACACGATCATTAGCAATGTTGAGTATGTTGGGTGAAATTATGTACAGTGAGGGTGCATGGGTGCGGGTGTGCTGATTAGAGTGAGCTATTTACAGTGTGCGCTTTTTACAGTTATATACATGGGTTTGCTGGGTCCGTCGCTGGTTGTGACTGAACTTTAATTGAGTCCAAGGTTGGTCCAAGTCTGTAGATTCTGGCTATGCGCTTGGGCCGTAGTGCTAAGTGAAGAGTGCAGTCTTTAGGTGCTTTCGGAAGTCCTTCAGATCTTCAGATGATCGTAGGTCGTGTGGGAGTGTGAAATAAATATAATTCAGTATGGATAAAAGATGGGAGGTTTGAGTTACCAAAAGCGGCTGCACCCTTGTTTATTGCTCAGGCACATGGGGTAGGGCACAGGAACAAGAAGGCCACCTTTGCAGTTCTGGATAAATTATTCGTATGCAGGGACCTTGCAACTATGGTAAATCTTCAGAATGGTAAGTGCTTTACTTGCGCCTGAAATAATGTTCAGCAAGGAAAACCTGTAGGGTAACTTGAACATCTGCCACCCCCTTGTGGGCCGCTCCAGGCCCTGCAAATAGATTTCACACATATGTCAAGGGCATAAGGGGGGTTTAAGTACCTGTTAGTGATTGTGGACAGATTTTTGAAGTGGGTAGAAGCCTTCCCTACGGTGAAGGAAGATGCAAGGACGGTAGCCAAAATACTATGCAAAGAGATTATCCCTCATTTTGGATGTCCCCTATCTATAGGCTCAGACCAGAGTCCCGCTTTTGTTTCAAAGTTATTACAGCAAATCGTCCAATTATTTTTAATCCAGTGGTGGTTTCATGTCCCCTACCGTCCCCAATCGGCAGGCATAGTGGAGCGTTTGAACCGCACCTTAAAGGATAAATTGAGGAAAGCTACCAATGGAACTTTTGTACGGTGGCCGGTTTACTTACCTGCCATTTTGGCTGAGGTTAGGATGACCCCTTTATCGCATAGGATTTCCCCCTTTGAAATTCTTATGGGTCGGCCCTTCCCAGTCCCCTGGGATTGGCCGAAGGGGACTATCCTGTTGGCAGAGGAGGTAGAGATTGCACAGGAGGAACATACTTATCGGTTGGCTACCCATTTACAGAGGGTATATCAGCAGGTTTATGATGTTCTCCCTTTTCCCTCCACAGAACCGACTCATACTTTCCAGCCTGGCGATTGGGTTCTGGTGAAGGAATTACATCATCATGGGAAGTGGACTCCTCTGTATGGACCACCTACACAGATCGTAACGGTCACACATACAGCAGTATTGACGGAAACTAACCCTTCATGGATTCACGCATCCAGGATTAATAGAGCACCAGTCAGCATGGATGGTACACCAATAGGAGAACTAACAAAGGTGTCCATGGAGGACCCGCCCCAGGATCCGAAGCGTATTCGACAATAACCTTCTGACCATTATGCGCGAGATTGCGTTGACTCTCGTCTTAGCACTTATGTGGTGCCCCTCTCATCCCATCCTGGGAACTGTGAATATGGCTATATTACTCACCCAAACTGCCTTAAATGTGTCAGACTTTTGTGTGTGCAGCTCATTATAAGCTGGAGCCTTTTTATCAACATGTCTCATTGCTGTGCCTTCTAACCTGTGTGAAATGCAGAATTTTACTGTACTTGACAATTTGAATTGTACTCAGCCCCATGTTTCATTTTCTACCTTTTTTTTTTTACCATATTGGTGTTACTCGTCCTTCCCCAGCCCATTTTAACCAGATCTCTTTTTCATTGCGAGTTGTCTCTACTCTTAATGCTACTGATTGCTTTATTTTTGTAAATGTCACCATTCATGTTTTTAACTTGTCTATGTTTGTTTATGTTTATTTACATACTTGATAACATCAGTATCTGGGCGGTTTACAATAAAACCATAAAATTAAAATTAAAAATGCTGCAAAGAATAGGAAAAGGAACGCCATTAAATCAAAGAAACAGGACAGAAAAGATAGGAACAGAATAGAGAAAGGCAAGGAAAGGCAAAGTAACAAAAGAACTCTAGTAGGAAAAGACAGTGAAATGTTGTGTCAATGAGGAAGTGGGGAAAAGGGAGAAAGGGAAGGGGGGAGGTCATACGCAAGACAAAAAAGGTGAATTTTTAATTTGGCTTTCAAAGCAGTATAAGACTGTTCCAAATGGAGGGCAAGGGGGAGCAAGTTCTAGAACTTCGGACCAAGGAAGTAAAAAGCTGAGGAACAAGTGGACTCCAGATGGGCATGGGAGGGGGAAGGGAGTGACATACGGTTAGCGTGAATGGAACGAAGGGTATGAAAGGGAGTGTAGAGGTGAACCTGGTCAGCGAGATAGAGGGGAATACCTGTATGAATTGACTTATGGACGAAAATAAGAAATTTGAATTGAATCCGGAAAGAGACAGGAAGCCAGTGGAGACAAAAAGAAGGGGAGTGACGTGATCAAAGCGGGAAGCATGGGTGAGAATTTGGGAGGCAGTGTTCTGTATACATTGAAGACGAGACAATTGTGACTGAGGGAGACCAGCTAAAACATTAGAGTAATCAAGACGAGAGACCACAAGAGAGAGAAACAGGGTAGTCAGGGAGGAAAAAGGAAGAAAGGGACGAATAGCACGGAGTTGCTTTAGGGTGAGGAAAGAACGCTGAACAACTGAAGAGATGTGACTTTTAAAAGAGAGGGATGAATCAAGAGTGACACCAAGATACCGAAGGGAAGAAACCATAGGGATAGGTGAAGAAGCAAAAAGGGGAGTGAGGGGAGGGGGAGAAGAATGACCAAGAGTAAACCAAATAGTGGAGGTTTTTGCAAGATTAATGTGAAGAAAATTAGAGGAAAGCCAGGAGGCCACAGAAGAAAGCTCAGTGGGGATAGGTTACCTCAGGGAGGAGTGGCTCAGTGGTTGGGACAGGTTACCTCAGGCCAGAAGGCCGGGGGTTCAATTCCTGCATGGGGACAAGCAACTTTAGGCTGGAGGGACTGGGGTCTCTAGTCCCATGGAGGCCATCCAGCAGGAGTGGCCATGGGACTAGAGACCCCAGTCCCTCTGGCCTGAGGTTGCATGTCCCCATGCGGGAATTGAACCCCCGGCCCTCTGGCCTGAGTAACCTGTCCCTCCGGCCTGAGGTAACCTGTGACAGGAAAGAAAAAAACAAAACCATTGGAGAACTGAACCGGTAAACTGGCATCCCTAAGACGAACCAAAAGAGTGCAGTGATCAACCAAGTCAAAAGCAGCAGATAGATCAAGAGAAACAGTGAGAGAGATAGACCCATGATCATGTGCAGCATGCAGTTCATTAAGAAGAGAAAGAAGGACAGATTCCGTGCTGTGAGCAGGGCAGAAACCAGATTGGCAAGGGTGTTTTGCATTGTAATTTCACTACTAATGTTTCTTATGCTTACTCTATGATGTATCTTCCTTTGGGATGGTTTTTATTATGCGGCCACAATGCTTACACCTATGTCCCTATAAACGCTACCGGCGGCCCTTGTACTTTTGCCAGACTTACTACTGCTGCCTTCTCTCTTACTCCTCTTAATGGTAGTTCCCACTTACGCTGTCCTCGATCACAGCCTATGCCCTCCTCTTGTAACTCCAATGTTGAACCTTACAGTGATGAGACAGCCCTGGGTCTGGCTATATTCATTGTAGGGGCTCCCGGATTAGCTTTGCATAATGCTATGGAAATTAATCGTATTGCCTGTTCCTTAGCTAAATCCATTAATCTTACTTCTTCTATATTAGCTTCAATGAACCATGAGATGTCTGGCTTGCACACAGCCATCTTGCAAAATAAACTTTCTATAGATTTTCTGCTCTTACACTTAAACCATGGTTGTGAGGAATTTGAAGGCATGTGTTGTTTTAATCTCACGGAGGATAGCTTCCCCATTGAACGCTCTATTCAGGACCTGCGTAATCTCACATACCAAATTACAGCCCCTTCCACTGATAATTGGTGGTTCTCTTTCATTTCTTGGTTTTCTGGTTTAGGCCCTGCGTTACGCAGATTACTTACCTTTGCTGTTAGCCTTTTACTCACAACTCTCATTACCTGCTGTTCTTTGTCTCTTGCCTGCTCTCTATGCCGCCCCCCTCCCCCAGTCACAGAGTGTTTTTCCTTATTACTATTCCCATGTCCCATCTTCCTCAAAACAACGCAATAATGACAATAATAATCTGCCCATACTTCGTATCTAGCTGATATTGAAAAATATTCTTTCTGATTCACAATCTACTTTACCCTTGCCATATTCCCCCCTTTAATACAATCCTTATAGCATGCTGTCCTCTGTCTTGATTTGCTATACATTGTTTATAAGCTTCTTTCTTTCTTTTTCAAGCCATGGTTAAGAAGTTTTGTCTCCCTATGTGGTGCACATAGCGCCACAAGGGGGGATTGTAAGGGGGTAAGAATGTGTTAGGCAGCAGGCTTTCTGTGACAGTGCTATGATAATGTTATTTTCTAAGTCTGGAAGCTTCTACTATATTATCTGACCCTATAAAGAATGTGTACGTGGCCAGATACAGGTCAGGGCTGGGGTCGTGCTGGGGTCATGCCCTGTATGAAATTGCTGAACCAACAGATAGGAGCTATGACTCATTGTGCAACATTTGTACTGTTTGTTTCACAGTATATAAGAAAGGAACTTCCTTTGTCTCGTTGGAATAAAGGCCTTGCACGCTTTACTCTGTGTAGGTGCTTATTCCCCAGGTACCTGAGCAGTGAGAACCTGGGGTAGGGGTCCAGAGGGAAGGTAACTGATAACTGGGGAGGAAGAGAACCCTAACAGTTTTCCAGTCTATGCATCAACCAGTAGGTTATACAGCCATGCATGACTCAAGGAGCCTGGGGGATCAGGGCAAGCCATTGTCCAGGACGAGGTATGTCAGACGGCTGCCTGGGTGAGAATCTTCACAGTCTTGGCAAGTGCATATATCTATATGATTTGCAAGGTATTGTGGGCAATGTAGTTCATTCACACCAGACACAGCTGCTGACAATAATTTAGTTGTGCTCTTGGGTAAAGCCAAAAAGATATTTATTTATGGGGTTATTTCTCCCAACACAGATATGCTTGGTAGCACATAAATCAGGTAACTTGCTTTCAGTGTTAACTTGGAAAAACAAAGTCAAAATCAGGAAAACAACCTTTAAACTTGTCAGGCAATTAGCTAATGTTTTCTTAGCATATATCTAACAAAGGAAAAGCCACAAAGAAAGAAAAAAACTGTTCTTTTCAGGTTAACTTCTGATTACTTCCCACACAGATTCAGAAGTGATTCTCTCCTAGCTCACAAGCAATTAGGTAAGGCTTAATTGCTAGCAGATATCCAGCTGAAACCCCTTAGCTGGCTTGCTTTCTACTGTGTGGGTCAAATCCTGCTTCAGGAGCTTTTCTGAGTAGATTAAAGAACAAGTTTATATTTCTTTGTGATGGTTGCCGTACTTTATAACAGAAAGTTACCAACGGAGTTTAGATAGAGAGCAGTCCATATAAACAGGATCTTCATCTGCTATTATTCCCCCTTGTTCAACAAGCATGGGTTCAATATCATGGATTGGCACAGATGAATCTCTCAATGGAGCACTTTCAGGAGAATACTTGTTTCCCTGCTGTCTTTCAAGGTTATAGCTAGGGCATAGATCAGTGTTCATACCTGAGCTTCCATTGCTGTTAGAGTTCCTCTCTATATAGCCTGGCCAGTATGTAGTCCAGTTCTTATGTCCAGCCTTCCAATCCAGATCCCTGGACACTGGATCACTCTTCACATACCTTCTGGCACGGGTCTTAAGGTCCCTTCCACGTGCAGCCGTCTCCCTCACAGGTAGCGTCTGGAGATTCCTAGCTCTGCAGCACCATTCCTCTGGCTTTCCCCAGTCCAATGGTGTATGCTGGCCCTTGGAATACCTCCCAGTATACGTACTGCTTTGGACTCTTCTAGACCTCTCAAAGGCTTTTCTCCTCTTTCTTCCAGAGGGTTTCCTTGCCTCTCTGTCCGTCCGGTTTGGCTTCTGCTTCTGATGATCCTTCAGATAAAACTGATGATCCTTCTCTGGATATCCAAGGTGATCATGAAGATGGTCATCTGTAGAATAAACTCTACTCTTATTCTGCTTAGATGAGTGCTCCTCCCTAACACAGCGCAGCTGTGCTGAATCAGGCCCTGCCCTTTGAGATGAGTGCTTAGGGATTACCTCATAGCCCTCCTGATTGAACACACGTTTCCCCACTTCAGCTCCTCTAATGGCTGTTGGAAACCTGGTGCATTCTGGGACTGGTAGTCTTTTATGGGAAAATTCTGTTTTCTTATTTCTACCAGAACTGACAGGTTGCTTGTTCAGAGTCACTTCACCTTTCCTATAGCTCCTTCCTGAGCTATGATAAGCTTCCTTATCACATACCCCCCTGCTTAAGTTATTACGGACTGGTGTAACTGGTGAAACTTCTTCTCTACAGTCCGTAATCCGGGAAAGGGCATCCGCATTCTTGTGTAACTTCCCAGCACGATGTTCAACTTGAAAATCAAATGCCTGTAAGGCCATGTACCAGCGTGTCAACCTGGCATTGTGGTTCTTCATTTGCTGCAACCACTTAAGTGGGGCATGGTCCGTGACCAACTGGAACTTTCTCCCTGTAAGGTAAAACCTTAACGCCTCCACTGACCACTTGATAGCTAAACATTCTTTTTCTATTGTGGAATACTTTTGTTCAGCCGGTGACAACTTCCTGCTCAGGTACATCACAGGATGCTCCTCCCCTTCGTGACATTGGGATAGAATCGCTCCTAGCCCTACGTCCGATGCATCCGTTTGAACCAGAAAGGGTTTCTTGAAGTCCACCCCTTTCAGTACCGGTCCTGTACACAATTTTCCTTTTAAGACTGAAAACGCTTTTTCAGCTTCAGGTGTCCACTTTAGCTGGTTTGGACAATTCTTCCGCAGCATATCCGTGAAAATTGCACTTTTCTCTGCGAATTGCGGTATAAACCTGCGGTAGTATCCAATAAGTCCTAAGAAACTTCTTAGTTGTTTCTTTGTTGTTGGAGGAGGAAAATTCCTGATGCTATCTACTTTACTCATTAGAGGTTTAATTTTTCCTCTTCCCACTAGGTGGCCCAGGTATTTTACCTCCCTATTTGCAAAGGCACACTTCTTCGGGTTTAAAGTGATTCCCGCTTGCTTCATGGAGCACAAGACTGCCCTGATCCTCTTTAGATGCTCCGCCCAGGTGTTACTATGGATTATGACATCATCCATATATGCAAAAGCATAATTTTGGTGGGGTCGAAGTACCTGATCCACTAACCTTTGGCAGGTAGCCGCTGCTCCATGCAGTCCGAAAGGCATCCTCTTGAACTGGAAAAGGCCAACGGGGGTGCTGAACGCAGTCTTCGGCTTCGACTCCCTGGTGAGAGGGATTTGCCAATATCCTTTTGTCATATCAAGGGTGGTTAAGTATTGAGCCTGTCCCAGCTGGTCCAACAGCTCTTCAATTCTTGGCATTGGATATGCATCAAAAACTGATATGGCGTTTACCTGCCGGAAGTCAATACAAAATCTTAAAGATCCATCAGGCTTCGGCACCAGGACTATGGGGCTATTCTAGGGACTCTTTGACTCCTCTATTACTCCCATGTCCAACATCTCCTGGACTTGTGCCACTACTTCCTGTCTCTTGGCTTCAGGCAAGCGATATGGCCTTTGACGAACTAATTTCCCAGGTGGAGTTATTATTTCATGGGCAACCAAATGTGTCTCCCCAGGTATGGGTGTCAACACATCTGGGAATTCTTTGAGCAATTTCCTAATTTCTTCCTGTTGTACCACTGTCAGGTCCTCACCTATTTGGGGCTCTGATTTTTCTTTACAATCAGATACCTGGGGTCCCAAATCTTCTTCTTCATTCACCTCCCTCTCTCGGGCACAGGTGGCAGCTAGGCTTTTAACCCCTTTGACGTCAGTAGAACCAAAGCCTTTGGTTCCACGCTCAGAATTTTCCAGGGATGTGACCTCCTCCACAGGTGGAAAACCCAGCCTCTCACAGATCAATTGGGCAATTCTGTCTCCTGTCTTCACGTGATAATCATTCTGTCCAAAGTTAAATAACAGAACTTTAATATTGCCCCTGTAATCGGGATCAATTACTCCCGCACCCACATCGATGAAATATTTAAGGGCTAATCCGGACCTTGGGGCTACTCTCCCATAGCATCCAATAGGTATTTCCACTTGGAGACCAGTGTCCACCAGGGCTCTCCCTTGGCTAGGTACAGTCACATTTTCTATGCTGCACAGGTCAAACCGAGCAGCTTGAGGGGTTGCCCGCTTAGGAGCTTGGGCCTTTTCTGTGACCCTATGGTACTTTAGGACGAATGTCTGCTTTGGGGTAGCTTGGTCTTCTGGACGCTTAACCATCTTTTTAGCTGGGGTCTGAGGACTTCCAAATAAAGGCCCGGGAGCTATTACCATTAAACCTTCTCCCTCCTTCTTTCCTAGTCCTTCCACTAGACCCTGCTTAAATCTTGGCCAGTCTCTTCCTAGAACCAAATCAAAGGGTAGCCTAGGCACCACTGCTAACAGGACTTCCTCTTGTTCCCCCAGGCACTTAACCTTTAGCCTATAGGTGGGATATGATGTTGCAGCACCATGAATGCATCTGATGTGAACTTGGCTTTCAGGGGTTTTAGGCACAAATCCTTCTTGGGCTTCTATCCTCTTCCAAAGCCTTTTTGACATCATACTCTGGTCTGCCCCAGAGTCTAACAAAGCATTTGTGGTAATTCCTTGCACATCAACCATCAAAAGAAATCCTTCTTTGGGCTGTTTTAAATCCACACCCACTAAGCTAGTGTGTGTCTGGCATCTCTTTTCTAATTGTCCCCATTTTCCACATTTGAAACATTTCTTTCTATTACACTGTGCCATCTGGTTTGATACAGTACATTCATTTTCAGAAACATTTTTAATTATTTTCTTTTCTGATACAGCACATTTTGCCTCAGTACCAATCTTCAGAGGGCCACCCATTCTATGGCAAGCCTGCGTGGCTTCCAAGAATCTCTCTGCTAGCATGGTTGCCTCTCCAAGATTTTGGCAATTTTGCTGTATAAGGAAAGTGTGCAAATCTTTAGACACCCCAGACATAAATTGTTCAAGCATTATAATGTCTAATAACATTTCTACCGTCTTTTGCTCAGGCTCCAACCATTTTACAGCTAAACCTCTGATTCTCTGACTCAGAGCCCTGGGTGTTTCACCCACTCTCAATGTAGTAGCTCTAAACATTCGCCTATACTCTGAAATAGACAACCCTAGGCGATCTCTAATAGCAGCCTTTACATCCTTATAATTCAAAGCCTGGGCTGCTGGCATTGCTCTATACGCTGCAAGCGCCTCTCCAGTTAATGAGGCTGCCAGCCTTACTGCCCACTGGGTCTCTGGCCATGCTAATGCCTGTGCCACTCTTTCAAAAGACTCTAGAAAATCATCAACATTATCATCTGGAGTTAGCTTCCCAAAACTAAATGCCCCAATTCCTTGATTGAGTCCCACACTGTCCATATGTGGTGTACCAGTATTTACTGCTGGTCTTGCATCTGTTCCACTTTGGTTCTTCAGCTCAACTAGGGTTTGCACCAGATCAAGCACTGGCCTCTGCTGGTCCATTAAGGCTCTCATGGCAGTGTCCTGAGCCTGCTGTGCTAGCTCCTGCTGCCTGCTGAACTGGGCTGCCATCCACTCAGCTAGTTCCCTTGAATCCATCTTGAACCCTGTAAGAAAATAAAGAAAAAAAACCCCAAAGTGCACCACCTTCCAAACAGGTGTGTTTTTTTCTACTTTTTTTTTTTCAATTACCCCTGTGCTTACTCCCATCCACCACTAGACATGCCCAGGTACTTATTACCTTGTGCTAGTGATGAATCCAGCTCTGCACAGGGTCTTTTCCTCCTGGGACATCCACTTCTCCTCCAAAGTGCAGTTGAGGGAAAATCTTTTTTTCCAGCTTTAAACTTGAACTGTAGTTGTAATCCTCAGCAAGTAAATCCCCTTTGTGCAAAAGCAATCCGAAAAACTATGCCATTTGTCAGACGGCTGCCTGGGTGAGAATCTTCACAGTCTTGGCAAGTGCATATATCTATATGATTTGCAAGGTATTGTGGGCAATGTAGTTCATTCACACCAGACACAGCTACTGACAATAATTTAGTTGTGCTCTTGGGTAAAGCCAATAAGATATTTATTTATGGGGTTATTTCTCCCAACACAGATATGCTTGGTAGCACATAAATCAGGTAACTTGCTTTCAGTGTTAACTTGGAAAAACAAAGTCAAAATCAGGAAAACAACTTTTAAACTTGTCAGGCAATTAGCTAATGTTTTCTTAGCATATATCTAACAAAGGAAAAGCCACAAAGAAAGAAAAAAACTGTTCTTTTCAGGTTAACTTCTGATTACTTCCCACACAGATTCAGAAGTGATTCTCTCCTAGCTCACAAGCAATTAGGTAAGGCTTAATTGCTAGCAGATATCCAGCTGAAACCCCTTAGCTGGCTTACTTTCTACTGTGTGGGTCAAATCCTGCTTCAGGAGCTTTTCTGAGTAGATTAAAGAACAAGTTTATATTTCTTTGTGATGGTTGCTGTACTTTATAACAGAAAGTTACCAACGGAGTTTAGATAGAGAGCAGTCCATATAAACAGGATCTTCATCTGCTATTATTCCCCCTTGTTCAACAAGCATGGGTTCAATATCATGGATTGGCACAGATGAATCTCTCAATGGAGCACTTTCAGGAGAATACTTGTTTCCCTGCTGTCTTTCAAGGTTATAGCTAGGGCATAGATCAGTGTTCATACCTGAGCTTCCATTGCTGTTAGAGTTCCTCTCTATATAGCCTGGCCAGTATGTAGTCCAGTTCTTATGTCCAGCCTTCCAATCCAGATCCCTGGACACCGGATCTCTCTTCACATACCTTCTGGCACGGGTCTTAGGGTCCCTTCCACGTGCAGCCGTCTCCCTCACAGGTAGCGTCTGGAGATTCCTAGCTCTGCAGCACCATTCCTCTGGCTTTCCCCAGTCCAATGGTGTATGCTGGCCCTTGGAATACCTCCCAGTATACGTACTGCTTTGGACTCTTCTAGACCTCTCAAAGGCTTTTCTCCTCTTTCTTCCAGAGGGTTTCCTTGCCTCTCTGTCCGTCCGGTTTGGCTTCTGCTTCTGATGATCCTTCAGATGAAACTGATGATCCTTCTCTGGATATCCAAGGTGATCATGAAGATGGTCATCTGTAGAATAAACTCTACTCTTATTCTGCTTAGATGAGTGCTCCTCCCTAACACCGCGCAGCTGTGCTGAATCAGGCCCTGCCCTTTGAGATGAGTGCTTAGGGATTACCTCATAGCCCTCCTGATTGAACACACGTTTCCCCACTTCAGCTCCTCTAATGGCTGTTGGAAACCTGGTGTATTCTGGGACTGGTAGTCTTTTATGGGAAAATTCTGTTTTCTTATTTCTACCAGAACTGACAGGTTGCTTGTTCAGAGTCACTTCACCTTTCCTATAGCTCCTTCCTCAGCTATGATAAGCTTCCTTATCACAGGTAACCATGGAGATGTGTCAACCCATCAGGACTGGGTCCAGCCACCAGATGAAATAGGAATGTGGCCAGGCAGTTGTAGGGTCTGACCTGGGAGGGAAAAGCACATACATTCATGGTGTTTTTTAATCTTCATGTTCACAGATGCTTCCACATCATGAAGGACATGGAGGCATAACAGGTTTGTTACAGGACTATCCAGTGCATCAGGTCCTGCCTCATACAGCGGCTCAGGCAGCAGCTGCAGCTAGAGCTAGGTTAGTGTCCATGTAAAGTGTCAGGACAGTTGTCATGTCACCAGACCTGCAGCAGAAATGTTCCCAAACATGATGCTTAGCCGCAAATGCTAGCACTGCACCCCCAGGCTGAGGCTGAGGCTGAGGTTGCCATAGAGAGTCCGGAGATACCATACCTGTGTATTTGGTCCAGACTGAAGACACATGAACACTGGTGGTGACATAGACAAGATGCATTGTTCAGAGTTGGGTGCAGCGTCAGTAAATAGGAGCTCGGAAGTCGTAGAATTAGAGGAAATAGCCAATGCAATAAAATGGGGGGATAAGACATTTTTCAGATATATTAGTGAAAAGAGGAAGGGCAAAAGTGGTATTGTCAGACTCAAGGGTGCAGGGGGGGAATATGTAGAAGCTGATAAGGATAAAGCGGAATTGCTTAACAAATATTTTTGTTCTGTGTTCACAGATGAAGAACCAGGAGCAGGACCTCAGAAAACACCCACAAATAAGAACAGAAGCGAGGGACATCTTGAACAATTTTCAGAAGACTGTGTTCGTGAGAAACTAGCTCAACTTAAAGTAGACAAAGCGATGGGACCAGATGGGATACACCCTAGAATACTGAGGGAACTTGGGGACGTTCTAGCAACTCCACTGACTGACCTTTTCAATGCCTCGTTGGAGTCGGGAGTGGTGCCAAAGGACTGGAGAGAGGCTCATGTGGTGCCTTTACACAAAAGCGGAAGTAAGGATGTGGTTGAAAACTACAGTCCGGTTAGTTTAACTTCAGTGGTGAGTAAATTATTGGAAACGCTGCTGAAAGAGAAAAGAGTGAGGTTTCTGGAGTACGGCGGATTACAGGATCCGAGGCAGCATGGATTCACCAGAGGCAGGTCTTGTCAGACAAATCTGATTGATTTCTTTGACTGGGTGACCAGGGAGTTGGACCGAGGGAGAGCTCTAGATGTGGTGTATTTAGATTTCAGTAAAGCCTTTGACACTGTTCCTCACAGGCGACTTATAAACAAACTGAGCACCCTAGGGATGGACCCTAAAGTTACTGCTTGGGTTAGAAATTGGTTGGGTGGGAGGCGACAAAGAGTACAAGTAAATGGAGCTCACTCTGAGGAGAAGGATGTTACCAGTGGTGTGCCACAGGGATCTGTCCTTGGTCCGATTCTTTTTAACATCTTTGTTAGTGATATAGCGGAAGGGCTGTCGGGTAAGGTTTGCCTCTTTGCGGATGATACCAAAATCTGCAATAGAGTAGACACCCAGGAAGGTGTAGATAACATGAGGAGGGATCTAGCTAAGCTTGAAGAATGGTCTAGAATTTGGCAGCTGGGATTTAATGTTAAAAAATGTAAGGTCATGCATTTTGGCTGCAGCAATCCAAGGGAGCAATACAGTATAGGAGGTGAAGTACTTTTGTCCACTAAAGAAGAGCGGGACCTAGGCGTGGCTGTGTCTGATGATCTTAAAGTAGCTAAACAGGTAGAAAAGGCGACAGCAAAAGCTAGAAGGATGCTTGGGTGCATACGGAGAGGAATGGCTAGCAGAAAAAAGGAGGTGATAATCCCTCTGTATAAGTCCTTGGTGCGACCTCATTTGGAGTATGGTGTGCAATTCTGGAGACCGCACCTTCAAAAGGATGTGAACAGGATGGAGTCGGTGCAGAGGGTTGCTACTAAAATGATTAATGGGCTTCATTATAAAGCATATGAGGACAGACTTAAGGATCTTAATATGTACACCTTAGAGGAAAGGCGGGATAGAGGTGATATGATTGAGATGTTTAAATACCTCCGTGGCATAAATGTTCAGGGAGAGAGCCTCTTTCAATTGAAAGCAAGTTCTGCTACGAGGGGACATGGGATGAGGGTGAAGGGAGATAGATTCAGGAGTGATATGCGGAAATATTTCTTTACGGAAAGAGTAGTGGATCCGTGGAATAGTCTCCCAGTGGAGGTGGTAGAGATGAGGACAGTAACTGAATTCAAAAAAGCATGGGACCAACACAGAGGATCTCTAAAGGTAAAAAGTGGACTGTTGTAGTTGTTGTTATGGAAGGACAGACTAGATAGGCTTTGTGGTCTTTTTCTGTCATCATGTTTCTATGTTTCTATGTTTCTATGAATAGGAACTGTGAGCAGCAGGTGTGCCTGGATCCCCATGAAAGGGCAAGATGCCATCGGTTGACAGGTGTGTCTCATATTGTGGGAGATGCACAGGGAAAGGTGGAAGACACATGGAAAGACATAAAGCCCTGGGTGCATCCAGCAGATGATAGTGCTGTGGTGCATGACCTCACTGTCCTGAATAGTGCCATAGTCAACATGTGTGCTATGCACACACCAATCCCAAATGTGTCTGAGGGTTGCATGACTACGACTACCAGCCCTAAACATATGCAAATCGGCACAAGGCAGATGCAGTGCTGTACAAACACAGATAGAGACTGCTCCCACCCGGCAGACCGCACAACCCACACAGGACAGACAAAACCAAAGCGAGGAGAAAGGATAGAAAAGGGAAGGGTAAGGAGACATAACAGAACCAGGAAGCAGGAGCCAAAGGTCATCCTAAAGAGGTGTACCACAAGCACAGATCTGCAAAGGGGCAGAGATAGAGCCAGACAGACAGACCCTGGAAGTGTGTCCCAAGCATAAGGCACAGTGAGGGGACTGAGGTCTGGGGTAAGCAGTGGATGAATGGGGCAATGGGCACCATGGAGTACATGGAGAGGAGTCTAAGGGGAGGGAAGAGAGGTATGACAGTGAGGATCAGACAAAGTAAGGAAAGCACAGTTTAGCAAGAGGTGTGTGAAATGGCAACTGAAGTGAAAGGGGAGGAAATGATGGGCATCAAGAAGAGGGGTCTGATGGGTATGGGGTGGCACATCAAAGAGCACCCGCGCAGCAGAGCCCTGACCAGAGGGAAGGGTTGAGAGATGATTCAGAGGGAGACCAGTAGAAAGGAAGTCCCATGACCAGAGTAATGAGAGTGTGAATAAGTGGGAAG
This sequence comes from Ichthyophis bannanicus, assembly GCA_033557465.1. NCBI lineage: Eukaryota > Metazoa > Chordata > Amphibia > Gymnophiona > Ichthyophiidae > Ichthyophis > Ichthyophis bannanicus. The sequence continues at coordinate 603,824,747 of CM066035.1, read as the reverse complement.
TAATGAGAGCATGAATAAGTGTGTTAGTAGTGTGCCCACAGAGGACAGGAAGTACACAGTCCAAGTAATAGAGAACAAAACCACTGGTCTACAGCACCATATGGAAATATGATCAGATGTGGAGGGAGGGATCAAACATGGCCCCAAAGGTAAAGGATGAGGATATAGGGAGTGGAAGACTCACCAACAGGGTGAGAGGGAGGAGGACATGATAAGGAAAGTCCTGGGGGACAGATAACAGGTTTGAGTGTGCCCAAGTGCACCTTTTAAGAGTGGTGACACATGCATGTGGTGATGGCAGAGTGACAGCCAGAGATACAGGCCTGCAGTGAGGGGACAGAGTGCATGTGGAAAGAGAGATCTGAGAAGCAGCAGCACAGTGCAGAAAGCATTCTGAAACCATGGGATGAGTGGAGAGCACCAAGGGACTGTGTGCAGAGAGAGGGAAGGAGGGGGCGCAGAACAGACCCCTGGGGAACCCCTGAGAGTGAGACAGGCATCACAGAGGAACCACCAGAACAAACACAGAACAAGAGATTGGAGGGACAGGAGGGGACCCAGGACAGGACAGAGGCCCTGAGGGTACCAAAGTGCACCCAGGAAGACGCAGCTCACACCCACAAATGAGCCCCAGTCCAATACAGCCATAGAAGCCTGGAGTACATACCACAAACACTGGCCTAGGGACAGCTGCCAAGCCTCCTGGGCCAGCCCCCCCCCCCCCCCCCCCCCCCAGTGGGCACCCCTCTGTACAGGCAGACAGAACACCACAGGGAGTGCCAACCAGAAAGGAGAGATACAGGTGATGCCCACCCAGCCCTATCTGCCAGAAGGCAACAATGCACAGACATCACAAGGACAGCTACTCGCAGCCATGATGAACAGGCAGTAGCAGAGGATCACCCCCTAGCCTGTGTCCACATGCAATCCAGACAGCCCTGCCAGCCATGACCCATGTCTGCCCAATACAAACAGACACCCACACCAGTAACCATGTTTGCCAGACAGTCGCACACATGCCACCAATGAGCAGATGGAGGTCTGTTACCAGTGTGTCCCTCCACAACTTCGCAATGACACACTGGTAACAGACCTCCAATTGGCAGGGTTAGGTAGGCATGGCATGACAATGGGCACATGACAGCTAGACAACCCCCCCCCCCCCACTGTACCTAATGCCCACCTCTTTTCATTCCATACATAGCTATCCTGGAGGAGGACTCATTCCCCCCCCCCCCATGCCAGAGGAGTCCACAGAGGAAGAGGAGGAGGAGGAAGAGGATGGGGAAGAAGAAGAGGTGGAGGAATAGGGAGAGGAAGCATTAGCCTTCCAGGGCACCGTGGAAGGGGATGCCCCCCTAGCTTGGACAGCCCCAGCATCTGGGCCAGAAACGTGGCTGCCCGCAGCACACCCAGCCCCATAGTGCTATCTAACACCTCCCCATTGGGAGAGAGTGTGGAGGATGAGGAGGTTGTCCTCAAGCTGACCGAGGTGCCCCACTCCACCGATGGAGAGAGGCCCGGTAACATTGTGTGCTGGGGGAATGGCCCCCACAGTGAGTGGCCCAGAGCAGTGAGGGAGAGACACTGGAGGGAACCACAGCATGGGAGGCATGGACAGAGGTAGGGGAGGTAGAACCCTGCCAGGAGTCTGTCTCAGAGGAGGAGAAAGAGGCACCCACAATTGAGGAGGGTGAGCTGCCCAAGGACATGTGGGCCACAAGGGCAGGCATAGAAGTGGATGTTATGGAGTCCCTGGAAGAGGTGGGTCTGTGGGGCATGTCACCCGGAGAGGCAGTGAGTCAGGGAGAGGAGCATGCTGATGGGCCTGAGGAGGCGGAGGTGTGGAGTGATAGCAGCCAGTTGGTGGAGGAGGAAAGTGCCAGGGGAGAGCCACTGGAGGAGGCTGGGTATGTGGGTGCGATGAGGATGGGGTTGTGGGGGGTTGTTGGGCTGGGGGAGGAGATACTGAGGGGTGCATGGGAGGGTTACGGGGATGGGTGCATGCAGGGGATGGAGGGCAGGGCTGGGAGTGGACACGGGTTAGAGGGCAGGCATGGGGAGATAGGGGAGGAGGGCAAGAATGGGATGGGCAGGGGAATACGGGGACATGGGTAGGTGAAGGAGGGCAGGGATGGGAGTGGGTAGAGGGTGGAGGGCAGGGATGGGAGTGGGAAAGGGGGGAAGGATGGGATGGGAGTAGGCAGGGGGGAGGGCAGGAATAGGAGAGGGCAGGGTAGAGGGAGGCCATGTGCAGGAGGACCAGCCATAGTGTAGCACGAGAAGGCACCAACAGCCACTGCATGGAGCGCAACCCTGAAGCAGTGGGAGGGCTTGAAGGCCCCTGTACCTCATAGTGCTGCACCTGAAAGGCATGCGGGCCAACCTCCGAGCTCTTACCCAGGAAGTGCACAGCCTCAATGAGACACTTATGTCCCCACTGGTAGGGGTAGGGCCAGTAGCCTGCCAGGGACTGGGTGGCATAGCTGCAAATGCAGACCCCGTGGCTGAGATGTGGGTCACACTGGCTGCATGTCATGGCATATATGCACGTCCCCAGACACCCCAGCAAGTGCCTGTTGAACAGTGTTAATGCATTCTGTTGATGTTTAAACAAAGTTCTGTTTATTGCAACTGCTGGTCTCCATGTCTCTACTCACTTGGGGCCACAGGGGGATCTGTGGCATGCACTGCATTGTGCAATGGGTTGGACAGGCAAAGGTGCATTGTATCCAATGTCAGTGCCTGGCTATGAAAGCAATGGGTGCAGAGGGCAGGACAAGTGGGCAGGGTCACAGTGTGGGCCTGGTGGGCATACGGGATGGTGTCACTGTGCTTGCCCAGCTCTGGCAGGTGATGTGCACTCAGATACCCCCAGTAGTCTCTGGATTTGAGCAGCCTCCTGCATTCCCATCTGTGCATTCCCTGTGTGTATGCTACCCTACAGCCCCCTCCCAACCATGCCCTACCACCCATCCAGCCACCTCCCACCTATCCCCATGGCACTCATCCGGCGCACCCATGCCCCACACCACCAGCCATCATCCCCCAAATCCACTGTGCTTCCCCCTACCCTCACATACCCCCACTGATCTCACCACCCCATCCGCACCCCCCCCCCCCCATTCCCACAACCCAAGCCTGCCATGGTCAGTAATGTCAGCGTACCTCAAACAAAGTATGTCTGTACAAGGTTCTGGTGGGTCACAACACTCCTCCGTTACGCCTATCCATGGGGCACCTGTGGTGCCATGCTGTCATTGCTGTCACATGCAGCCCCTCTGTGACATTTTCAAAAAACATAATATCAACTACCATATCTATGCAGATGATATTATGCTATACACTCAATTGGACACCACTGACCCGAAGTATACACAGCTTGAAACCTGCCTGTATGAGATGTTAGCATGGCTCCAGCAAAATAACATGGCTATCAACCACAAGAAAACCGAAGTGATGTATATATCAAGTAAACCTAACTTTGAACCTCCTCCGACAATTACCCTCTGTAACAACACGTACAACACAAAAAATGAGATCAAATATCTGGGAGTCACACTCGACAGCAAACTGAAGATGGAAAAACACCTGCGAAAAACCAACAAGGCCATCTTCCACAAACTCAGAGTCCTACAACCACTGAGGAACTTAATCGAACCCTGTGATTTTCGGACTGTGGCACAAGCACTCATTATGCCTCACTTAGACTACTGTAACGCCATCCTACAGGTCTGCCAAAGAAAACGCTAAATATCTTGCAATTGGCCCAAAATGTGGCGGCAAGGGTCATCACACGAACAAGCATTGCTCAACACATTACACCTGTATTGATCGAGCTACATTGGCTACCCGTTGCTGCCAGGATACAATATAAAACTTTGGTAACCACGTTCAAACTCATACATGACCTAGCACCATCATTCCTCTCAACCCTTGTCAGCAAGCAACCAACCAACAGAGACAGGAGAACTATCAACTCTGACACACTACAAGTTCCTAATAACATCAGATCAGTAAAAGCCAGTACTAGCAACAAAGCATTCTCATTCTCTGCCCCAACAATATGGAATCAACTACCATACGAACTACGAGCAATTAAAGACATTAATGCCTTCAGAAAGAAACTAAAAACCCATCTTTTCAAATGTTACTACAACTGGATGTAAACCAAAGTGGAACACCAGATAATGCGAATGAATCATGAAGCTGAACTGTAGAAATGTAATTATGTAGAACTGTAAATATGCATAACCTAACCGTGAAGTTGAACTGTAGAAATGTAATTATGTAGAACTGTAAATATGTAAAACCTAACCGTGAAGTTCCTAATCCTGTGTGATGTGCCAGACCCTCAAATCTATGTATATATTATCCCAATTATTCTGTCCTGATTGACAACTCCCAAATTTTTTATTCAAACCGCCACTGATCGCTGGAAGTAGCGGTATATAAGTGTACACCAAATAAATAAATAAATAAATTGTCAGGATCCTCAGAGGGTATACCAGCCCCATCGGGCATGGACTGCTTCCAGCACAGTGCATAGGTGTGCAACATGCAGCTGGCGAGGAATATCTTGTACACCTTTGCAGGCTCATACAAGAGCTCGCCACACGAACAGTCCAGGCAGCGGAAGTAGCTCTTCAGCTGCCCAAACGTCTCCTCTATGGTGCTGCGGGTTCTCTGGTGCACCCAGTTGTACCTCTGCTCTGTCAGCATGTGTGGATGGACGATTGGGAACATTAACCAGTCTCACAGCAGGTACCCTGTCGCCTGCATATAAAGGGGAGGAAGGAGTCGTCTCAGTGATGTATAGCGGCTCACATAGTGGGGGATAGTGCACCCACACACCACATTCCATTCCACTAGGCCCACAGTGCATGTCTGAGGCTTCTCATACTGTGCAACAGGCACCTGCTGGGGCTGTGTTGTGGACCTATGCCTGTTCACCCGAGCTGCTATGTGGCTCATGCAATGCTGCTGTGCTACCCACCCACCTGTCTGTGTGAGTCATATGTTCATCCATCCTGCTGTTGTATGGTGGTGTATGTGCAAGTGAGATCTCTGGGTATGGTTATGGCATAATTTAGTGGTCATCTGCCAACAATAGGGGAACAGTCTGCCTGCATACACATGGCCACCCATGCTCTTGTGCTCCTGAGAGACACCTGGTGTAAGTGTGCACGTTTTTATGTCTGTGTCCACTTACCTAGTAGCCAGCTGTCAATGATGGCATCACCCTCAGCATGTATCTCTGACTGGCTTAGTATGTATGCATCAGGGTAGTGTGCCATGGCATTGGTGATCTCTGACTGCGCATCAAAGACGACTTGCATGTTCATCAAATGGTATGCCTTCTGGTTCCTGTATGTGGCCTTGTGCTGGTGTGGTGGATGGAGGGCCACATGCGTGCAGTCTTTGGCCCCAAGGATGGATGAGAACCTTGCCACTTCACGGAACTGTACCATGACCTGTTGTCACTGCTGTGGTGCTTGCAGTAGAGAGATGTATGCAGCGTGTCCCACAAAGGCATCCAGAAACTGTGTGACAATGTTGCCTGTTTCAGACCTGCTGCTCTTGCCATCACTGCTTGGAATGATCCTGTCCCCAGGAAGCCTAAGGCTGTGCGCACCTTCACATGGACAGGCACAGCTTCCTGTCTGTGTGAGGTATGCTAGTTGTGGCTGCAGATCCTGGCACAAGTCATGGATAGCTGTACGGTTGAATCTGTAGCGGGTCACACACAGTTCATTGGTCAGGTCCATGTACTGGCTCCTCAGGCTGGGGACTCTGGCATATGGGAGCCTGCATGATGCCCTCTACCGTTCATGGTCTCCAGCAGGGCCATGACAAACCAGGCATTGGTCTCCTCCTGGGACATGTTCACTGCAGGGCACCACAGTCGCTCCCACCTGTGAGGTAATGTGATAAGACAGTGTGTGGAGGCGAGTGTCTGGCTGTGCACATCAGCTAATGCTATACAATGAACACTGAACCAGATGTGAACCAATCTTACTCACACATCAGACACTTCTGGAATAAAGTATGCTATACCGGTGAAATATCCAAAGGAGAAAGCACCATTAAGGTAGGTTCAACCCCACCTTCTACAAATATTCAAACCCTCCCATCTGAGTTTGAGATCTCTATTGAATCAGAGTTGAGCTTTTGAATGTCTGTGGATGATATTACCTTACTGGTGCTTGCTCTTTTGGATATTATCATGGTATATTATACTTTATTCCAGAGGTTTCTGATCTGTGAGTGTGAACATAAATTGCCATGCCTCTTTCCCTGTGCTGACACAGGCATTGTTGGGTAGGCGTGTTTACCTAAACACTCATAACACACATGCCTGTGTACAGATATATGGATCATGTCTCGTGTAGGCCCCCATTTATGGACACATGTATAGTCACCACAACTTTCCCTCTGACTAGACAACACTGTGTAGTATACAACTGTGCCAGACAACACAAATAGGTACTGTGGAGAGACCTGTGGAAGCATACTGTGCTGTGTGCTTCTTTCAGTCATATGGGCCCTATGTGGGGATTGAACCCTTGTCACTGGGTTGGTGGGCTACAGCACTACTTCATTGATTTTAGTTCTGCACAGTGAACTCATGTCTACAATACTGGCTTGCTCATTGCACAGGAGGCACCACTCCACAGAGTCCTCAGATCTGCTCCTATGTGTGGGAGGCATGGGGTCTTAGGGGTGCCTTCATTGGTGGGCCCTGCCTTATCTTGCTGTCTGCCACCCACTCTCTTGGTCATCCATCCCCCTAACCTTATATGCCTGATGTGGTGTGAGTCTGTGCAGGGTACTTTGCCCCTGCCCTTGGGTTATTGCCCACCATTGTCACCCACAGAAGCATAGCACTGCACATCTAGCATCTGGGGCACAGGGGCACCAGCACTGCTGTACTTAGCTACACATTTCCAACCTTACTCTTTGGCCACTACCTCATCTGTTGCAGCTCACTTGGGGGATCCTCCAAATGTGTGTCAGCTGTAGCCAGGGCATGGGTATCACCGTTGGAGCAAGGACATGAGCGTAGATGGGTTCACTATTTATGCATCCGTATGTCTGTTCATACATGGGTATTATGAATTCCAGTCATTTGGACTTTTCCACCTCTGCATGTCTACACACTATAAAACATGTATGCCGTGGGTGGACATGCCCCTGTGGTTTATGAGTTTTTCTCTGGATTCTGTGGTTTGTTTGTGCCATGGTTCCAAAGGTGTCCTCTCAAAAATCCAACTTCACAGATGGAGAGCTGACACTCCTCATTGAGGAGATCCTGGGTGATTATGAGATCATCATGGGTACGAAGGAGACAAAGGTGAAAGAGGGAAAGAGAAATCTATTTGCATTGGTGTGATATACAGACCTCCCTCACAAGAGGAAGAGGTGGACAGAGAGTTAATTGAAGACATACGCAGCATTGCTAGGAAAGGGGAAGTGCTACTGCTAGGGGATTTCAATATGCCAGATGTTGATTGGCACATTCCTGCTGCAGTATCATCTAGAAGTAAGGAGATCCTGGATTCTCTACAGGGAGAACTATTCAGGCAATTGGTAACAGACCCCACACGTGAAGGGGCCATACTGGACTTGGTGCTTACCAATGGTGAAAGTGTTTCTGATGTTGTAGTGGGAGATCATTTTGCATCCAGTGATCACCAGATGGTGTGGTTCAGTATTAGGACTAGGGCTGTTAGAATCCATTCCAAGGTGAAGATCTTAGACTTTAGGAAGACTAACTTTGCGAAGATGGGCCAATACCTCAGGGAGTCGTTAGTGGGATGGGAACAGCTGGGGGATGTAGAAAAACAGTGGGCAAAACTGAAAGGGGGTATTTTAAAGGCAACTAACCTTTTTGTTAAAATGGTAAATAAAGGCAAAAGGAACAGGAGACCGCTATGGTTTTTGAAGGAAGTAGCTGAAAAAGTGAAGAAAAAGAGGGAGGCCTTCATGAAATACAAGAGATCACAGAGAGAGGAAGACAGGCATCTGTATTTGGAAAAACTTAGAGAAGCTAGCAAAGTAGTCAAGAAGGCAAAGATTCAAAAGGAGGAGGAAATAGCCAATGCAATAAAATGGGGGGATAAGACTTTTTCAGATATATTAGTGAGAAGAGGAAGGGCAAAAGTGGTATTGTCAGACTCAAGGGTGCAGGGGGGGAATATGTAGAAGCTGATAAGGATAAAGCGGAATTGCTTAACAAATATTTTTGTTCTGTGTTCACAGATGAAGAACCAGGAGCAGGACCTCAGAAAACACCCACAAATAAGAACAGAAGCGAGGGACATCTTGAACAATTTTCAAAAGACTGTGTTCGTGAGAAACTAGCTCAACTTAAAGTAGACAAAGCGATGGGACTGGATGGGATACACCCTAGAATACTGAGGGAACTTGGGGACGTTCTACAACTCTACTGACTGACCTTTTCAATAGCTCGTTGGAGTCGGGAGTGGTGCCAAAGGACTGGAGAGAGGCTCATGTGGTGCCTTTACACAAAAGCGGAAGTAAGGATGTGGTTGAAAACTACAGGCCGGTTAGTTTAACTTCGGTGGTGAGTAAATTATTGGAAACGCTGCTGAAAGAGAAAATAGTGAGGTTTCTGGAGTCCGGCGGATTACAGGATCCGAGGCAGCATGGATTCACAAGAGGCAGGTCTTGTCAGACAAATCTGATTGATTTCTTTGACTGGGTGACCAGGGAGTTGGACCGAGGGAGAACTCTAGATGTGGTGTATTTAGATTTCAGTAAAGCCTTTGACACTGTTCCTCACAGGCGACTTATAAACAAATTGAGCACCCTAGGGATGGACCCTAAAGTTACTGCTTGGGTTAGAAATTGGTTGGGTGGGAGGCGACAAAGAGTACAAGTAAATGGAGCTCACTCTGAGGAGAAGGATGTCACCAGTGGTGTGCCCCAGGGATCTGTCCTTGGTCCGATTCTTTTTAACATCTTTGTTAGTGATATAGCGGAAGGGCTGTCGGGTAAGGTTTGCCTCTTTGCGGATGATACCAAAATCTGCAATAGAGTAGACACCCAGGAAGGTGTAGATAACATGAGGAGGGATCTAGCTAAGCTTGAAGAATGGTCTAGAATTTGGCAGCTGGGATTTAATGTTAAAAAATGTAAGGTCAGGCATTTGGGCTGCAGCAATCCAAGGGAGCAATACAGTATAGGAGGTGAAGTACTTTTGTCCACTAAAGAAGAGCGGGACCTAGGCATTGTTGTGTCTGATGATCTTAAAGTAGCTAAACAGGTAGAAAAGGCGATGGCAAAAGCTAGAAGGATGCTTGGGTGCATACGGAGAAGAATGGCTAGCAGAAAAAAGGAGGTGATAATGCCTCTGTATAAGTCCTTGGTGCAACCTCATTTGGAGTATGGTGTGCAATTCTGGAGACCGCACCTTCAAAAGGATGTGAACAGGATGGAGTCGGTGCAGAGGGTTGCTACTAAAATGATTAATGGGCTTCATTATAAAGCATATGAGGACAGACTTAAGGATCTTAATATGTACACCTTAGAGGAAAGGCGGGATAGAGGTGATATGATTGAGATGTTTAAATACCTCCGTGGCATAAATGTTCATGGAGAGAGCCTCTTTCAATTGAAAGCAAGTTCTGCTACGAGGGGACATGGGATGAGGGTGAAGGGAGATAGATTCAGGAGTGATATGCGGAAATATTTCTTTACGGAAAGAGTAGTGGATCCGTGGAATAGTCTCCCAGTGGAGGTGGTGGGGATGAGGACAGTAACTGAATTCAAAAAACATGGGACCAACACAGAGGATCTCTAAAGGTAAAAAGTGGACTGTTGTAGTTGTTGTTATGGAAGGACAGTCTAGATGGGCCTTGTGGTCTTTTTCTGTCGTCATGTTTCTATGTTTCTAAGGTGGGTGCCTATGAGCAGCAGCTGAAGTGGCCAGCCATGTGCAGGAAGCTGAATGCCATCTTCCACAACAACCAGGATATAGAGAATGTAAAGAAGAAGTGGTGGCAGGTGCAGATGGACACGTGCAAGAAAGCATACTGTGTGGGAGCAGATGGGCAGGAAGAGCAGCTGACCAAGCTGGAACAGTCTATCCTGGCTTTGGTGGACCTTACAGCCACTGGGTAACTGGACACCTCATGGTCCTCACTAGACCAGGGTGAGTGCCTGTTATATGTCATCCATCTTCACACATGGGTTCAGGCACCACTGCCACCCACCATTACACTATGTACATTCTTCCTTCTGTGTGGGCTTGGGGCACACTACAGGCATGCTGCACAGATGTGTTGGCATCTGCTGCCTCATTGGGAGGCTATGAGGTTGTGAGTATGTAAAATTGTATATGGCTGGGTCCTTGTTTCACACTGCTGCATGCTATATGGGGACACCAGACCCTACTTGATGCTGTTCTCCCACTTCTGTGGTGTCATGTCTTTGGGGTTTTGTACTACGCTGCTATTCATGTGTGTGTATGCTCGGTGCATTATTCTATGATGGACACTTCTTTCCTCCTTCCATCCACAGGTGCCAATGCAGCTGCTGGACCCAGCACTGCTCCCATGCCTGCCTCAGCACCAGCCACTCCGCAGTTGGTGCAGTCTGCTCCCCATGTTGCCACCTCTGTGGCTACACCAAAGGGAGGGGTTCTCAGACTGTGGACCCAGTCAACGTGCCAACAGAGGCCAACATCTGCATGCAGCAAGGCAATGTTGGTTCTGGGAATGGTGAGGACCAGCTCATCCCATCACCAGAATCCTATGGTCGTCAGGGTGCAGCATCATGCTGGTATCACCACTGGCAGTGTACATCAGAGCAGCTGCTGATCTGTGCTAGCACCTTAGGGCGCAGAATGAGGCGCAGGTGGAACATGGTCAGATGAAGCTGGAGCTCCTGCATCATAGTGTGGCCCTCCAGGAATGCCAGCTTGCAGCTACAGAACACCTCAATGTCTCGGTGTGCTACCTCAACACCAGCATGGATCAGCTGCTGACTCAGCTGGACAGGACACAGGGTGCCCCTGTCCCCATCTCTCTACCTGTGCTGGCCTTTGTGACCACCCAACCAATGCCCATGCCTCCACCTCCAGCCAGTGGTGCATCTGCTGCTGCTGGTGGACCCTCCGGCATCAGCACTGTTGCACCAGCTTCTCTGCCATCCACCAACAGGATCTCCACGTGCACCACTGTGAGGACGGCTACAGCTGTGGGATCCGTCAACATGGCACAGTCACGTATTCCTTGGGGTATTGGACTGCCATTGCCATTTGCACCATTACATGAGGCTCTTGGAGAGGGCAGTGGGGACAGCAGCAGCTCTGGGTCCAATAGCCCTCTACCCTCATCTCCAGTGCATGTCATGGCACCCACACCTGCCCAGGTGCCCTCTAGGAGAGTGAGGGCAAGGAGGCGGGTAAGGTGTCAGGGCAGAGGTAGCTCTCACATGGGGTCCTGGTATGTGGGCCTGGAGTGGGGTTGCTGTGGTGTTATTAGGGTTGTGGGTTGTGGGGTGGCTGGGGGTACTGTGCAGCAGGCTGTGGGGTGGGGGTTTGGTTGTGTGATGCAGGCACACTTGTGCACTCTGAATTCACATGGGTGTGACTGTGGGATGTGCAGATCAGTTGGGTGGTCTGAGACAGGCATTTGCCTGATACTGTCTGTGGTATTAGTTGTCCTTCTGCTTATGCCCTGAATAAATGGGTTTGCTTCACATCTACCTGTCTCCATGTCTCTTTCTGCTTCAGTCACCAGTGCCATGCTCATTTACGTCCATTGGGCTGCCACAGGGTATCATGGGCTTGTCAGCTACTCCCTTCTGGGATTGCTTCCCTGGCTACAGCTATGCTGTTTTCTACTGTTCCAGTGTGCAGTGTAGGGTTTCTTCTAAGTCCTGTCCTTATTCCACATTTCTGCTAGTCAACCTCTCATGTTTATGTTGCCACAGATGGCTGTACCTGACTTGCTGTTACACGTCTCCGCTGTACAACACACCTCATTGCGTCCCTCACATGCACATTCTAGGATCCCCATCTGCGCAGCATGTACATATACGGAGTCCGCTTTATGGAATACAGATGTACTGTAGACATTTTCATAACATATCCGTGTCCCATGCACATCCACACAGCTTATTCATGTGTTAATGAACACTAAATCAGTTTAGCAAACACAAAAAATGTTTAAGGCATGCTAATGAATCAAATGTGTGCTTTTGAATACATGTCCCTAATACTTTTCTTCCCATTTAAAATGCATTTCGTTTTTAAGGGTATAAATCCAAAAGAAGCAAAGAGAACTCCAAAGAATACAAAAAGAAAGGGAAAATGATAAAAATAAAGTTTAGACTTGGATAATAATGCAAATCCTATAATATAATCAAAATGCAGTTCTCCAAATATCAATCTATGGGAGGTATGGAGAAATCACCAAAGACATATCATAGCCAGAAAAACATAAAACAGCAGTATATGGATCCTTCTAAATTAGTCTTCTCCAAACTTAGTGTTTAGAAGCCTCAGGAGGTACAGATGATACATTCTGATTCCTCTTTAATTCTTTCTGAGACAGTATCAAAGGTTCTAACTGTGAAGGATCAACAAAAATATACACATGGAGCCCAATTCCAGAATATGCATGACCGGCCCGTGGACATGTCTAATTAAAAAGGGGCCCTGTTTGAACCTAATCCTGCATCTGCAGGTCTAGACATGCCTGTGGGTCCGGAATTGGGGATGTAGACGTGTTTGGCACGGTACGGGCAAAGCGCTTTTCAGCCAACCCGTGCATGCATCTGGCGCGTATCCCACGCATCGATTATGCAATATAATGCAGCAACACAGCTCCTGTCGGTATTATTGGACGCGGGTAAACATTTTAGATGTCCCCGCACCTACTGTTTTCTGAAAAGTTATATGTTTCGGATCCTGCCTGTCTCTGCGATGTACCCACAGACACCATGCCCCTCAGGAAAAACATGCATCTCCTAAACTGCTCTTCACGCTGACAGTAGTTTGCTGATGCAAACTAGACATAAATGCCAATGAGAAATAAAGCTCTCCTTAAAACGCACCTTTTCTGCCAGGCTTTTGACCTCCCTCCCCCCAACGACAGTCCTGGTCGCCCCTGCTCCGACCTCCCCCGTTAGTCACTTAGCGCCCCCCATCATTGGAACATTTTTCTCCCTTAATTACTTATTGCTCCCCTCTTTCTCTCTTCTTTCCTGTCCTTCATTGGCGTTCTTTTTTTTTCTGTGTCCTTGTAGCCAATTTATTTTTTGTATTATTGTACACTGCCCTGATGGCTTGCCATGGGCAGTATATCAAAATCTGCAAATAAAGAATAAAGAACTGCTGCTGCAACCTAGACATCATCTACAGGCCCTGAGAAGTTCTAGGTAATCCCAGTGCAGCCTAATATGGTGTAAGAGAATGTAAATACAAACATATACCGGTATGTCAGGACATATCTTGCATCAAATGGTACTTGGCATTATAAAACGGCCTCAGTGATTCCTTCCTTGGTCATTACTACAAACAAGCTTTAAACCGCTAAGGATGGACCCTTACCGAGTGCACCAAACCCAAAACTAACATTGTAGTTCCCCAAAGGAAGCATAATATTGCTGAGCAACAAATGTATGCCCTTTTTGTGCCTATGGCCTATGAGTGCAATCATTTGCTGCTACACACAACCTTTCCCCTCTTATCTCTCCCTATACCCCTCCTCGTGAACTCCACTGTTCTGTTAGATTGCTTCTCTCTGTGCCCTTCTCTTCTACTGCCAACTCAAGAAGACACTCCTTTCACCCTCCTGCTCCTTATGCCTGGAACAAACTACTCTAGTATGTACATCAAGCTTCTTCTCTGGCCCTTCTCAAATCACAGCTGATCATCCACCTCTTCTTTGCTGCTTTTGGATCTGATCCACCTAAGCTCCCTTGTGTTTCCTTACAATTCCCCCTAAATGTATCCTTTCCACAGATGCTGTGTTGTCTATTTTGACTAGATTGCAAGCTCTGCTAAGCAGGGACCATCTTTTATGTGTGTCTGTGCCGCACGGCGTATGCCTTGTAGTGCTACACAAATGATCAGTTGTAGTAGTAGTAGTAGTAGTAATAAGGCCTTCTGGTTATGGCATCTGGATACTGGCATTTCTCATAGCAGCTACAGCTGCCCCATCGTGGTTTATGTCAGTCTATATACATCCATTATCTGTGGGGCGACCCTGTCTGCTTTGTGGCACTGCTCCCCTAATCAGGCCTGTGTGGGCATGAGAGGGGGGATCTCTGTGCCATCATACCCGGGTAGCTAGCCTCCAGATATATCACCACTCTTGCAGCTTGCAGAGATCCTGGACTGGGGAAGAATGTAGGCTTCCTGGAACAATCTGGGGGATGTTGGCACAACATCAGCCATGTCTCCCAGTGCATGGCACAGATGGCACCTGGTGACACAGCGGTCATCCATATGTTTCAGGTACCAGGCAGCCATTTATGGCCTCCCTGAACTGCAGATTAGCACACCAGATCCTCTCGTACTACCCCCAAACCACATATTCTCATTTGCAGTCACAAAAACATCATTCTGCCAAACCAAACCTATGACTAACAGCTGCTGTGCCATAATGGCATGATGTCCCAGGACTACACATATGATCTCCCTTTCTAACTGCAACATGACTTGTTTACAGACTCACTCACATACTATTCTTAAATCAGAAGTCCCAGCTTTCAGAACACAGGATTTGTTAGAGTCCCCTGGATCAGCTGTTTTAGCACAAACAGCACATTTAAACATAGCTTGAATAAATAATTTTGCTCTTCTTACTATTTCTATAAGTGTGTTACTGTTTCTTTACCATACAACATTCCCTCATCTCTGCTTTCTGTTCTTTGTAACTTCATCTTGTGTTTTTTCCAGACTGCAGTCACATCAGTTCAGCACATACTTGTCACAACCATTCTTCTATATGGGATGAATTGCAGAGTACAGCAGAATATTTTCTAAGTCCTGGCCTTATTCCATGTTTCAACAGGCATAATGTGGACATTTCTGGAAAACACAATACGTGCACGGGCCTTTTCTGAATATGCTTTATAGGTCTTTGTGGTTGACCATGCCCCTGCTCATCATCTTCTGGCCGCGTTATGAGATCCCTGTGCTGGTGCCATGTACGTGCACGATAGCAGTGTTTCAGAATATGGTGGGGGACGTTTTTGGCACATAAACGTCCCTGCTGCATGTATAAACCCCTTATTCATGATCTGGGATGACCTCCATAATCAGCCATCATCCCTAACATTCATACACCAAAACCTTCAGTAAAAAGAAAAGATTTCAAACCTTTCCTGAACTTCAGATAGTATGACTCAATCTGAAGTGAAAAAGCCAGTGAATTCCATGTTTTGGTTCCAACAATGGATCATAACCGTGCTTGGGCTGTGGTAGATTTACCTACCCAAAAACCCAGGACTACCAACAAGTTAGATGCAACAGACCATAAGATCTGACAAGAGACATACCACTGCGACAATTCCCTTAATACATGGGGCCCGCAGAATGCATCACCCAAAGGATCAAAGAACAAATCTAAGCTTTATACATTGTAACACCAAGGGCCAATGCAATCTCTGCAAAACAGGAGTGATTCTTTCAAATTTACATGCACCAGATAAGAGTCTGTGCAGAATGCCATTACAAATCTGAAGAGGGTGAAGGGAAGTGCCAGGCAAACCAAGGTAAAGTGTGTTGCAATAATCCAAACCGCCAATCACAAGATACTGAATCACCCTCCTAAAATCAGCAACTGATACAGTCTCAAGTCTCAAGCACCAATAACTGCTGTTATTGTATCAATCCATCTCATTGCTGGCCTTCCTCTTTTGCATTGATCTTCTACCTTGCCAAGCATGATGTCTTTCTCTAATGATCTCTCTCTTCGCATTATGTGTCCAAAGTATGAAAGTCAATGTCTTGTCATCTGAGCTTCTAAAGAAAGCTTAGGTTTGATCTCCTCTAGAACTGACTGGTTTGTTCTTTGGGCAGTCCATGGTATACACAGTATTTGTCGCCAGCACCATAATTCAAAAGCATCAATTTTCTTCCTGTCTATCTTTTTCACTGTCCAACATTTGCATCCATATGGCATTATTGAAAATACCATGGCTTGAACGAGTTGAATCTTTGTATGGTGAGCGACATCTCTGCTCTTGAGAATCTTGTCTAGGTCCTTCATAGCCATTCTGCCAAGAGCAATGCGTCATCTGATTTCTTGATTGCTTGTTGTTTCTTTATTGATAGATGATCCAAGTACATTAAAGCTGTGCACAATTTCAATTTCTTCTCCATCAACGATGAACCTATTGATTTTGCCAGTTGTCAGGATCTTTGTCTTCTTTACAATAAGGTGCAGGTCCATTTTAAGACTATGTTCTTTGATCTTGGGAAGCAAATGTTTCAGAAAAAAATGACAAAAATCATCAAATTTGGTTTGTTTCAGGATCAACCAATTGATTGCACATGTTTGGCAAATTTACTCAAATCACCATTCATGAACTTCATTTTCCTAGTGTGTGTGCATGCCTAAATATACTAGAACTAATCTGGGAGGGAGAAGAAGGCAGGGGTGGCTCAAGTCAATCTGCTGGCTGAGGTGAAGAATGAGATGGCACCCCCCCCACACACACACACTTTAGAGGGGGTGGGGCTTTTTCAGAAATCCAATCAGAGACTGAAACAAACCAAAAAGCCGATTAGATTATATGGAGGAAATGCAAGATGTTTTCCACAGGGCCATAATGAGCTGCAATCGCGCCCTGTGTGACTTGTAGCTCGGGCGCACGCCGCCCCTCTCCCCCCATACCTCTGTCCAGCACTTCCTGCTGCTGCCACCCTCTGTTTTTCTCTGCTGCTGCCACCCTCTGTTTTTTTCAAGGCGGCACCGGCAGCAGGAAAAAAGCAGGCAGCACTGGACGGAGATATGGGGAGGAGGAGGGGGAGCATGCGCCCGATCTGAAAGGCGCCGGCACTTTAAGCAGATTTGTCCCTCACTGCTCTGACATCATGTAAGAGGAGGGAGGGACCAGACCTGCATAAAGTGCAGCGAAAAGGCTTGGGGGGGGGGCGCATTTTTGCTGCCTGCTATTGTCCTGCCAGTGGCGGCAGGGCAACAGCAGACAGCCGAAATGTGCCCCCCCCCTCCCCAAGCCTTAGCACCCTGTGCGGCTGCACTGTTTGCACAGGGCTAGGTACAGTCCTGTTTGCACACCAAGGAACTAAAAGACAGCAAGAACCAACAGCACAGTTTATAAAACGTAATTATAACTCATTTTTATTTTGTTGATATATACTGCGTTATGGTTCTTGCTTTTTCTTTTTCAACATATATTTTGCATCCACAGTAGGTACAGAGCAGAACCAGTACATTCACCCACAGAACTCAATATTTAAAAATAAAAATCTGATTCTGATTATCTCACTAACAACAACAACAACCACTATTCTCCAGTACCAGGCATATTGTGGGCCCTGAAACATCCATACACCTATTTGAAAAGCTGAATAAATCAAATTACTACAGTACAGTATAGATCTTTATGTACAAACTCCATGTTAACAGAACACCTGGCCTCCATCACACACTCACAACATCGACCCTCACCAAGTACAGAATAAGTAACCACAATCTAAAGTAAAACTAAAAATATGTAGACAAAATTTAAACTGAAATCTCAAGAAGCCAGAGTCCACATGCAGTGCAACATCAGATAAATAAGACATGCAGTTCCCCAATACAGTGTAAAATATAAAGATAGCACAATGTCCAAACACTAAAATTAAATGCAATTATTTTTTCTACCTTTGTTGTCTGACCATTCTCTGATAATGCTGGTCCCGATATGAGGCTTCTGCTTTCCTGTCTTTTCTTAGCTCTCTTTCTGTGGTCTATGATCCATCTGCCATTTCTTATCTCTTCTTTTGTTTTTTTCACTTCCTTCCATCAGCCCATTTCCAGTTCCTGTAACCCTCCCCAGTATCAGCCCCCTTTCCAGTCCTCCCCTTCCAGTATCTTCCAATGTCAACCGCCTTGCATTCCCATGACTGCCACTGGTGTCCATTCCCTTCCAGTCCCCCTCCTTCCCCACAGAGATAAAGGGTGATTTGCAGGAAATACAATTTAAGATAATGCATAGTTCTACTACAGACTGAAAACAGTTGTTGCATTATTCGCTTGGTAAGTTTTTACCTTTCTCTGAACTTTAGCAACAGCCTGACTTGGGCATATTTACAGTCTCTTTCCCCTCTGTTGCAGTGGCATGACCATTTCCTTGTTGATAAGGCTTTATTATACTCATGCAGCAGTATAAAACTATAGGTACTCCTTTTTTTTCTTATGTTAATTTTATACAGTTGTTTACACACAAACATTTTTTGTGGCATGGTGCCTGAATTTTTCAGCCTCCTTTTTTGTTCTTTCCCGATGGATTCACAATTTTAGTCAGCTCATTTTTACACACTTGGGTTCTCTTAATCTCTTCTTCCCATTTATGGCATTTCCTGCACCATTGTTATGTTCTATTATCCTCTGTGTGTTTTCTGTGTGTTCCATTTAGGTATGGCCTGGTAGCCTCATCCGCACATTATGGCTCTCATTTGGTCTCACTGTAACATTTATTGTATTATTCAGTGTTATTTTTATCACTTTTGATTTTATTTGTATAACATGATTTTATTTGTTTTGATTATGAAGGCATTCTATAAGACCACACATGGTTTTTAATTGTTTTTTTAAATTGTGCTTTATATTTATGATTGTTTTAACATGATCTGCTCATGCTTTTTTATTTATACTTTTGTAAGCTTATGGTTGTTACTTATTGTTGTATGCATTTGCTCTTTTTTATTATTAATTTATGTTTTTATTGTATATTTTGAGGTTTCTGTCTCCCCCTGAAGAAGGCCTTTGAGGCCGAAACATATCGGGGTTCAATAAAAAACCTGTTTTTACCACCAGTGGGTGTACCAGCTCCTTTGTCTTCCCAACACTCAGACACACCACATCTTCCTTGAAAACTCTAACAAAGATGCATGCCACTGAGGGGTCCACAGTGGTCCCCATGGCCACCCTACAGATCTGATGAAAAAATTGATCCTCAAATACAAAATACCTCCAATACTAGGTGTAATAACTGAACCAAAAAAGAATGAAAATTATCTGTAATATCCACCTGTTCCAAATAGCAGGTCTGCCAGCATGTTACATTTGGTCATTCCACTGGTGAATTGTCGGAAGCATCATCTTCTTTGTCTTTTTTGGCCCGGGGCCTCCAGCACTCATGCCAGGGCCAGGGCAGGAATATGGGATGACAGTAGGAGTGGGCTCCGCCCCAACAACAACAGCAACAACAATGGAACAACCAGGATGAACTCTACTATATTGCTGATATTTAACTTGTCTGATCATTCCTGACCCCTCAAGAGGTTTCTCTTTTAAACCGGGGTATATAATTTGTCCCAGGTGATAATTTTGAACAGTTTGATATGCAAGTATGTTTGCAGAGGTTTCTCAAGATCAGCAGGGGGATTCAGTAGAGATGACTCGTTTTGTTCCCTAGTATAACTGGGTCTCTCCTGGCCTTATTGATGCTAACATCCAAGTCTTTATTAAAATGGTGTAGCTGGATTTACAGGAGTTGTCTGGACAACCTCTACTACATAATATTTTGTTGGGAGAAAGGCATGCTATGTGGTCCTTAATGGGGGATTCCTCCAGAGTCATTCGGTTAGCTGACAAGGGCGAGGACAAAGTTATCCTTAACAAGAAGGATTATGATGCAGAAGTATATGTACAGTTAGTGACACCATATCCAAAGAACCCTAGTTTTTATGTAGTCCCAAAAATGCACAAAATTCCATTGAGACCACCAGGCAGACCTATTGTCTCAGCAATACATTCCTTTTTGGACCCCCTTTCTAAATATTTAGATAATTTCTTGAATCCATTAGTCAGGGGTTCATCTTCATATATTCGGGACCCGGGGACATTACTGTTAAAATTGCAGAACATCCCTCTGGTGGAGACTTCATGGTTCCTAGTTATAATGAACATAGTAGCATTATATACTCATATTCTGCAATCTCTAGCAGGTGAAACAGGTGGATATCACAGATAATTTTCAGTCTGTTTTGATTCAGTTATTAAGTATTGGAGCGTAATTATATTGTATTTGAGGATACATTTTTTCATCTATGGGGTAGAAATGAGGCCACTATGGCCCCCTCGGTGGCATGCCTCTTTGTTAAAGCTTTCAAGGAAGAGATGGGATTCCAGTCTGAGTTTTGGCCAGAGTGGTCTTATGGATTTGTTTTATTGGTGAGATATTTTTTTATCTGGAAGGACACTGAGTCAATTTCCAATATATCCTGGTAGAAACATTTGTTTTGCTCCTCTGAGTATGCTCCTATGTTCTCCTTGAATTTATCAAGATGAGCATCAATGATATGGACTTTGAAAGACATCCTGCAACCCATTTTGCTGTAATTCTTAACCAGAGTCTCAACCAGCTCTGCATAGTTTTTGGCCTTGTGATTTCCCAAAAAGCCACTGCAACAAAGCTGTTACAAGCCATTTTCTCCTTCCTAGTAAGCAGCTTAAAAAATTCCATGCACTTAAGAATATTTTTTATTTATGGACCAACAAAGACACCAGCTTTGACCTTTGCCTCAGACAGTTTAGGGAAGAAGCCTTGAAGGTACTTGAAGGCTGTTGACTCTTTCTCTAGAGCTGTGACAAATTGTTTTATAAGGCCCAATTTGATGTGCAGTGGTGGCATCAGCACCTTCTATGGTTCCATCAGTGGCTCCCACGTCACGTTCTTTGTCCCAACAGAAAATTCAGTTTGCTGTGGCCAGTCCCACTTCTGGTAGTATGCTGCGGTGTCCTTGCTGTCCCAAAGACAAAGATAGCAGGGAAACTTGGTAAAACCGCTTTGGAGACGCATCAGAATTTCCACCATTTTAAAGTCTCCGATAACCTCCCAGCCGTACTCAGAAAGGTCTTGATGCTGCTGTAATCTTCTTTGAGGCTCACTGAGTGAGCTAGGGGAAGAGATGGGTACTTGTTCCAATTATGTAAAAGCATGGCTTTGAGGCTCCTGGAAGAGCCGTCAATGAGCAGGTGCCACTCCTTTGGGTTACATGCAGTTCCAATAGTGTCAAACAGAGCCCAACTTGACTAGTGAAGAAGCTAGAAAAAGTGTGGTGATGCTTCCTTTAACCTGTGACTTGCACATTTTCATCCTTGAATCTGGACATCAAAAGCTCGGCACTGGACTTGGTGAGACCAAGTCATTGATGTCATTGGTTTGGATAGTAAGGGTTTCTCTCCTCAGTTCCACCTCTGATATTGTAATCTAGATCTGCAATGTCTTTTTCATTTTGTAAATTGCTGCTTTCTCCTGAAGACAGCTGCTTTCTCTGTGGAGGAATGGGTTCAAGGAGCTGTGGGCAGTGGCTGGGGCAATAGATGAAGGAATGCTTGATAAATGACAGAAGGAACATTCTTGCCAGTTCAGCATTTGGAAGGATCCACCATGGAGAAGTAGCAATTGCTCAAGTGCAAAACAGAAGGCGATCAACAGACTTTATTAACCCCAACGCGTTTCGGCCAACTTGGCCTTCCTCAGGGGGTGCGAGCCTCAAAATAAAAACAAACAAATAAATCAATATATAAAGATAAAAAACATTAATAAAATACTTTTAAGAGACAAAAAAATTATCCCCATACATATACAACAAGAAAAAAATATAGTATACATGTAAAACAAGAGCTGATGCCATGAAAACATTAAACTGAATGTCTAATACATGCACTCATTAAATCTCACAGTATAACTATGGGAACAAATCAAATCAAATTTGCATAAAGGGACAAGGAGGACGTGAAATTGACAAGAAACAGAGTCATCGCAACTACAGTGTGAAGTAATCTTTTTGTCAATAGAAAGCCAAAGAATAACAAAGAAGTACCTGCTTCCTAGAGCCTAATAATTGATGCTAAAGTAGTAACTTTAGAAGAAACCAGTGTTAATGCTGTATGGAGAAGAGACAATAGTCAGAAAAATAGATATTCATATTATATCGAAAGACAGAGGGTATATCAATAGTGAAAGAGAGACTTGCTTTATTTGAGCGCAGTGCTGCATTGCTACCAAATGTTGAAAGGAAGCTCCAAAGGAATGAAAAGTCCTTTTGCACCTGCGCTGATGTTTGTGTCAAAACCTGGGGGTCAGAGTTCTCTAAAGGTGAACCAATGTGTGATAAATGAACTGTGCATGATTAAATTGATTCCATCAGAACAAACTAAATAAAAGCATAAGGAGCCAAAACTTTATGAGCTGATACGTTGGCTGCCGACAGATTCTCTTTATCATGCCAAAGCATATACAGTGGCCCATTTTTAATGGGCAATCATATCAAATAGAAATGGCTCACAGGTGCTCAGTTTAGGAAGTGTAATAGGTTCATGTATATGGTAATGCCTTACTATGTAGTTGTTTTATGTAACAGGTAGAAAAGATGATGGCAAAAGCCAGAGGATCCTTGGGTGCATAGGGAGAGGAATGGCATCAGAAAAAAGGAAGTGATAGCTCCTCTGTATAAGTCTCTGGTGCAGCCTCATTTGGAGTATTGTGTGCAATTCTGGATACCGCACCTTCAAAAGGATATAAACAGGTTGGAATCTGTGCAGAGGCTCCTTACTAAAATGGTTAGTGGTCCTTGTTATAAAACATTTGAGGACAGACTTAATTAATAAGTATAGTTCAGAGGAAAGACGGTTAGAGGAGATGTGCTGGGTTGTTTGAATACCTCCATGGCATAATTGCACAGGAGGAGAGTATCTTTTGACTGAAAGCAAGCTCTGTTAGGAGGGGACATAGGATGAGGTTGAAAGGGGGTAGACTCACGAGTAATATGCAAAAAATGTATTTACGGAAAGAGTGGTAGATGCATGGAATAGTCTCCCAGTGGATGTGGTAGAGACGAGGATAGTATCTGAATTCAAAGAAGCATGGGACAAACACAGAGGATCTCTAAAGGTAAAAAGAGGACTATTGTAGTTGATACGGAAGGGCAGACTAGATAGGCCAATTGGTCTTTTTCTGCCATCATATTTCTATGTTTCTACCTCTATTGAGAGGCTATTCCACACATCTACCACTCTTCCCATAAAGAAATATTTCCTCAGATTACTTCTGAGTCTGTCCCCTTTCACCTTCATACTATACTCCTCATTTCAGAGCTTTCTTTCAATTGAGAGAGGGTTTCCTCTTGTGCATTTATGCCATGGTGGAGAAAAAAACGACTTGACTAAAGTGGACTTTGCCTTTCCCACCTCAGCACTACGCCGGGAAGCCTGAAGCTTCCACTTAGCCTCCCGGGATGCCGTACTGCTGCCTGTATGCTACAGTACTGGGATACTTGTTTTGTATGGCAAAGCTGTACGATCAGGTTGCTAGAGTAGTTTTTTGGTGATGTTGGGCCCAATTTTTAATTGGGTGGTGCTATGTGCCACCTTGGCGCATAGCCTGCCCGCCATCCATCTAAACCAGATTTCCAATGCCGGGGTCATATGCGGCCCTGGTATTAAAAATCCGGTTCTCATCGCACAACCTGGAAGCCGCAGGAGCTAGCCGGGTAGCAGTAATTTTCAATGCTACCCGCTTAGCCCCTGCGCCTTTAATATATGCGAGGAAAAACCTCTCCTATCTTTATGGTGCAGAGGGCTAAGTGGGTAGCATCAGAAATCGCTGATACACACTTAGCCCTTTCCTCTGCTCCCACTTTGCCCCGGAATGCCCCCAACATGTCCCAATGCTAACCGCATAGCATCTGGGCCCGTTAGGGACTTATCCGGGATTTTTGAAAGGCACTACCCACGCAAGTGCCTTTTGAAAGTCCTGGATAAGGTATTTACAGTGGTAACTATGGCAGTTACCCATGTAAATGCCTTCAAAAATGCCTTCAGTAACCATAACTGGTTCATCCAAACCAGTAAACACAATTTTAATAAACTGCACTATATAAATACACAAGATCATAAAATATAATTACAAGAATCTTTCCAAAGTTAAGTAATTTTGCTTTGGTGGCTATCCTTGATCTACAGGAAGGTCATTTATATTATGGGGCCTGTGTATTATGATAGCGATCTTGTATCATGTCTGTCATAAGCCCGTGGTTACTGAGACCTTCCACGTAGTGTTTTTTGTTACTTTGAAGTTTTTCAAGAAGCAGAACAGTTTTTGTTTTCATAGAGTGAGTGACTCAAGATTTTGCGCAGGAGAGACTTGGCATTGGAACCCATCATTTATAGTACTTTTTGCCCTAGAATATGGCTCTAGGGACATAGCAGGGACCCTTGAGATACTAGGGCCTTGAGGTTCCCTCCAGGGCAGAACTTCAGACAGCAAGGTAATTGGTTCTTCTAATATTTGCTCACTGTGTTACTAGAAGAGATTTTTTTTTTTTTACATTTCAAATGCATTACCATGCTTGGGAACATTCAAGATTCTTGACCACAGCAAAATGAAAGATATTTCTCACAAAGTTTAGTTACATCTTGCAAATCTCTAAGGAAAAGGTCTCTGTTGCAAAAATTTTAATGGCTAATTACAGCGGTCTCAAAGGCCAAAATTTGGATATTTATTTAATTATGTATTGGTAGTATTTGATATACAACCATTTAGCCAGAGGCCACCACTTCCTTGCTAAGATTTGGCAGAGCAATTCATTGCCCACACAAAATTTAGCCAAGTAAAAAGAGGCAATGCCGAGGACACTCCCAGGACATGGCTTTATGTTGCCCAGGTAGCATTTATATTCAGCGCTCTTTGGATGAAGTCGCCCAACTACTGTAAGTCAGTCTATACAAATAGCAGGCCTGAAGTGATCTGAATAACTACTATATCTGAGTATATTCATTTCAAAATATATAGGAGGTATTTTTATGAAGGTGGCCATAAAAGACCGATGGTAAGTATGAAGGTGTGTGCTTTGTCGGTAGGCATAGCTGGGGACACGGTCTGGGAAAAGCATATGCAGTTTCCATATATGTGTGTAAATTATAAAATACCTTAATCTATACATGTACTATGTAAAGCGTGTGTGGTAATTTACATCCACACGCAAGCTGGTTTAAGTGATCATGCCTACATCCAAGATGCTTTCTCTGCAACATACACTAGTATTTTATAAAGACAAGTAGGTGCCTATGTGGACACCTCTATAAGTACTGAGCCATGGTTTTCTGTTATAAAATGACCCTTATACGGTCCACTGCATATGTGGATAAAGTTATCCAGGTGCCTTTATCCAGATATCTTTTCCACTTATCAGCTCCGAGAGCCTCAGCAAAGCATGAGACTGAGATCACTACCAAACACAACACATATTTGAATGAAATTGCATGAACAGTTCAAAAGTGATTTGGGAGGAACTGACACATTTATAGTGGACTGAAAAGCATGCAAACATGGGGGGGGGGGGCTAGTTATGAAGGTGAGCAAATGTTAACATGCGTTAATTCATCATAGTGTGCATGATTTTAGCACAGGTCCCATGATATTCAATGGGATCGAGTTACTAATAACGCTCCTTTAATGGCTCTTTAATGGTAACTTAATGTTAGCTCACCTTTGTAACTAGATCCCTTGATCTTATACGATCAAATTCCCTATAGGAAAGTAGGTTAAATGAAGTAGCGAGAATAGAGAGTCAATTCATATTAGTCACAACACAAAATATAAGCACCAAGGAAGGTATGCCAGTGTGCCCATAGTCAGAGTGTTACAAATCAAATAACACCATCTGTCTTGCCTTTTTTCTTTGATCTGTTGTGATAGAAGAGAAAATTTAGAGTGCCAAGGGAAAGAGAACCAGGCACTAACACTCCAGCTCTAATGTTACTCACTTACAACAGTAATACTCACAGTAAGCAAAATAGGTAGCAGTGCTAGAAGGAAAAAAATCACATATGAAAGGCTGTAGTTATCAAACAAGCAAAAGGAAATGTAAAAAACAATTCTAGACGTGATAAAAATGTACTGGGTATATCTGCTACTATCATTAAGAGTAATACGAAGCTAATATAGTCCTGTCTAGCAATTATATTTAGATTAGGTAAAAGGGTGAGAGGAGAAGGCGAAGAAGTCACCAACTGTATGAAATCACAATTTATTCTCATGGATATCAAAAATAAAACACAAGGGGCCGGATTCTGTACAGGATGTCAATGCCCCTGTGCACCCACAGGATCAGAATTGTGACTAGGCCTGTACGTGCAGGCCAGGACCTGATTCCAGCCGGCCTGCATGTATAGGCCTCTACCCGGCTACCACAGTCAAGGCTTCTGAGTGGAGCTGTGGTGCCATGGCATCCAGTTGCCATGGCACTGCAGTTCCATTCAGGAGCCGTGATCCCTAGCTGCTGACCTGTTCTGCAATTCCCTGCAGCCTGACTCCCGATCTGGCCTCTCAAGGCCAGGATCGGGCTGAGAAGAATCACCTGTACCCCCTCCAAGCCCTTCCACCACCCAGGCCAGCCTTCCCTCACCATCTAGGGAACTTATTCCACCTCAGAGGTGGAATAAGTTCCCTGTTTATTTATTTATTTATTTTAGCTGTATTTATATCCCGCTTTTCACCGGGTCAAAGTGGTCAATTGGGGGATACATTTAACACGAGGGGATATGAGACACATACACTAATAATTACAGGGAACATGGGCAATGGAGGGTTAAGTGGCTTTCCCAAGACCACAAGGAGTGCCTACAGGACTAGAAATCCCAGTCCCTCCGGCCTGAGATTGCTGTCCACTGGTGGGACTTGAACCCCCGGCCCTCCGGCCTGAAGTACCTTGTCTTAACCACTAGACCATTCCTCCCTGTTTAGCCCATCGGCCCCGGACGTACAAGGCCGACATCAGAATCGGCCCTGGTGACCACCCAATGCCTGCCCTAACTCTGCCCCCACCCTGCCCTGTCTAGTCTCCCCATA
The DNA here is from genome assembly GCA_033557465.1 of Ichthyophis bannanicus. Classification (NCBI taxonomy): domain Eukaryota; kingdom Metazoa; phylum Chordata; class Amphibia; order Gymnophiona; family Ichthyophiidae; genus Ichthyophis; species Ichthyophis bannanicus. The sequence continues at coordinate 603,797,678 of CM066035.1, read as the reverse complement.
CAAACACCTTGTATGTACGGGGAGGTTAGCCAGGGATGCAGAGGGGACCAAATAGCAGGGACGGACATCCCATTCAGACATCCATCCCTGCTATTCGCAGCTCGGAATGACACCGTAGATGTTTAATTGTCATTCCAAAAGGAATTCTGGTGTCTATAGTCATAAAACTGGATTCCTAATTTTAGGCACCTAAGTTAGGTGTTGAAATTTATCCCCCATTTTTAACCACATATGGGTTCCTAAATTTTCAGCTAAAAATTCACTTAACTTTGGAAACTTAAAAATAATGGGGATGATATTCAAATGCCATAGCTGTCAGCGGGCTATTCAATGGTGGTTTCGAGATAGGAGCTGCCACTGCATATCTGAGCTGCGTGGCCCAATCCGAATAAGTGTTAGTGCTTATCCGGTCAGCACAATATTGAGCCAGCATTTATCCGGATTGTGATGTAGCCTTTCTTTTTTTGTGGCCTAAGTTGTCTAGATAAGTGCTGGCTTAACATCACGATAACCGGATAAATGCTGATACTTCTACTGATAGTACCAACATGCCCTAATTCCTCCCACAGAGCACTGGGGTGGTCTCTGGTGATATGCAATGGCACTGTTCAGACAGTGATATTGAATACTGCAGTCTGTCTCCTTTGCTGGCTTGCATCCCATTGGCTGGCCAGCTAAGGTCTTTGAATACCGGTCTATAGGTCTAAACCTAGGCTTGCCCTTCATTTGCTCTAAATTTAGGAGCTTAATTTAGGTGTTTAGTACTGAAAATCAGTGCTAAGCTCCCAACTGTTTTACTATGAACATAAGGCTAGTCATACCAGGTCAGACCAAAGGTCCATCAAGCCCAGTATCCCGTTTCTAACAGTGGCCAATCTAGGTCACAAGTACCTGACTGGATCCTCAAAGGTAGAGAAATTTAAAATTATGTATCCCAGGAAAAAAAGCTGTATATTTCCTGCAGTGCACTTTACTAATGATTTATGGACTTTTCCTCCAGGAACTTGTCCAAACATTTTTTTTAAATCCATCTATCTTAACAGTTTTTACTATATTCTCCAGCTACAGATTCCAAAACTTAATTATGCATTGAGTAAAAAAAAATATTTTCTCTGATTAGTCTTAAATGTACTGCTTTATAGATTCATTGCATGTCACCAAGTCTTTGTGCTTTTGAAGGAGGAAACAACTTGTTCACACTTTCTCTTTCCACTCCTCTCATTTTATAGACCTCTCTCATATTTCTCCTCAGCTGTCCTCTCTAGGTTGAAGAGCCCTAACCTTTTTAAGACTTGCCTTCCATCCCCATTATCGTTTTGGCCACACTTCTCTGTACCTTTTCGAATTACACTATATTTTTTTTAGATATGATGATCAAAACTGCATGCAGTTCCCAAGCTGCGGTGGCACCATAGAGCAATACAGAGGCATTTTCCTATAATTCCTAGTGTTCTATTAGCTTTCTTGGATGCTGCTGCACACTGAGCAGACGATTTCAACATATTATCTACGATGATGTTTAGCTCCTTTTCCTGGGTGGTGATTCCTAATGTGGAACTTTTCATTGTGTAGCTATAATTTAGGTTGTTCTTCCCTAAGTGGCATGCTAACTAAAATGTGCTAAGTTAGAGGTCAATTGGGCCATGAATCTAGCACAGAGGTCCATGCCAACTTCAGGGACATGAGTGTCCATTCCCTTGCTGCTAGCATATTGCAACCACACGGCACCATGCTTACCAGCATGCAGATATGCTCAACACCACCTATGCAGGGGCATTAAGTGCATGCACTCTTCCAAGACACCCATACTAACACTGATGTACCAGTGTTTCATCCCTAACCTGGCCATTTCCCATCTAATTGCACACTAACCGGGGCACCGCGCTAACTTAACATTGCATGTTTACCAAGCTAAAGCCCACGCTTTAGTAAACATGCCCATAAGTGCATAATTTTGCACTTGTCCACATTAAATTTAATTTGTCATTTGGATGCACAGTTTCCTAGTTTCTCAAGCTCCTCTCAACTTTGAATAATTTTGTATCAACTGTAAATTTGATCATCTCACTTATTGTTCCCATTCCCAGGTCTTTTATAAATATTTTGAAAAGAAGTGGGCCCAGTACAGATATTTGGAACATTCCACAATTCACCTTTCTCGAGAACATTGACCATTTAGTATTACTCTCTGATTTTTCTCTTTTAACCAATTCTCAATCCACAATCAGACACAGCTCCTATTCCATGACTAATTTCCTCAAAAGTCTCTAATGAGGGACCTTTTCAAAGACTTTCTGAAAATCTAGATACACTATGACTAAATCCATGATGGTTTTCTCCCTTTATGGACTAGAGACAACATCCCTCCTGCAGTGTCAATAGGCACAAAAAAGAGCAGGACACAAATCACCGTGGAAGGACCACTTCATTCAACCAAGCAAGAGGTTAGAGGTTAGCCCGACACATGTTTCGGCTAGGGCCTTCTTCAGGGGATTACAACTTCTATAAATAAATAATAACAATCCAATAAAAATAAAAACATAAAGAACAATACTATATATACAATAAAAAACAAAGGTATAGCCTAAAAAAATCACATAATGTAAGTACACATAAAAGCATGCTGAACACAAATAAAAAAAAGTCATATTTTTCATAACACTTCTCATAAACAAAAGGCAGCCTTAGATTCTCTAAGGACTAATCATAGACTTGTCATAAAACCAACTGACAAAGGAGGGGCAATAGTGGTGATGAACCACACTGATTATATTGCTGAAATTAAGAGACAACTAAATGACTATCAATTTTATATTCATCTAGATTGTGATCCCACACCACTCATTAAAAATAAAGTTGATTCCTTGGTACCTCTTGACCGTGAAGCAGGCTACCTCATCAAATAGGAAACTGAATTTTTGACAGTTTCTCATCCGGTGATACCCATCCTTTATATTCTACCCAAAATACACAAATCTATAGTGAATCTACCTGGGCATCCCATCATCTTTGTTATTGGTTCTCTCTATGAACCTCTCTCTAAATTTTTAGATGTTTTATTATGCCCATCTGTTATGCAAATTCCATCTTATATGAGAGATTTGGCCCATGTTATTCAGATTTTACAGACTTTTTCAAGATATCATGAGGGGTTACTTTTGGTTATTCTTGACATCAAATCACTATATATGAATATCCCACAACGTGAGGCACTTCACATCATGGAACAAACACTACTTGCCCATACAAAGCATAGAAGGATTTCAATGTTCTTCTTGGAACAATTGGCCATTTTATCACTGTTTGAGAATTATTTTTGGTTGATGGCCTGTTCTACAAGCAAATAAATGGTGTTGAGATGGGGTCATCAATGGCACCTGACATCACCAACCTATATATAGCACAGTTTGAGACTGAGTTCCTCACACAACATGTTGGAGGAATTTCTTGAATGGATTAACACCTTGGATTGCAATCTAAAGTTCCAAGCACAATTTGATTGTAATAGCATTTCCTTTTTAGACATCATGATTATCAAGACTGTGGTGGGATTCAGAACTGACCACTTCAGAAAACCAAATTTTTGGACTACAGTAGCTTCCACAATAGTTTTCTTAAGAATAATTTACCAGTTAGCCAATTTTTACGCATTAGACAGATGTGCTCTGATCAAGTTGATTTTGAAAATAATTCATACACACTTGCCACCTGCTTTAGCCAGAAGGGCTATCCTAGGAAGTTCATTAATAGGGTCTACCAGAGAGCTAGAGATGCAGATCATGACTCACTCTTCCAGATAAGAAAATAGTTTGCCCTATTATGTTCTCCCCTCAATCTAAAAAGATTGCTTCCATTTTTGAGAGAGGAGTGGAATATTGTCTGGACCATACCAGGTTTTGAATCCTAAGAATTGACCATCGCTTACAAGAGGAATCTGAATTTGTCCAATATTTTGGTATCTCGGCTCTACCCATTCCCCAAAGAAAACCACCCATTGCTGGCCATTTCAAGTGTGGCTCCTGTTCCGTGTGCCCATTTGCCCTCATTACCAAGGATTTCTTTGTACATCCAGTGACAAAGGCTTGAGTTCCTCTCAAGGATTTCATGAACTGTAATTCAGAAAATGTGATTTGTTTAGTTAAGTGTCCACGTGATCTACTGTACATCAGCAAAACGACCCGGCTGTCAAGACCAGGATCATTGAACATCGCAGTGCCATTTACTGCATAGAAACCTCTTGTGAGCCATTGGATTGAGGCATTACACAGTCTCTCTTCCTCCTTTCTTAGTCTCTGTGGATAACTCTCTACTCCTCCCTGTTTCCTTGGTTTGAAACCTTGGGGTTGTCTTTGACTTCTCTCTCTCTTTCTCCACGCACATTCATCTGATAGCTAAAACCTGCTGTTTCTTTCTCTATAACATCAACAAAATCTGCCCATTCCTTTCTGAACACACTACTAATATACTTATCCACTCCTTAATTACCTCCCATCTTGACTACTGTAATCTACTCCTTGCTGGTCTCCCTTTGAATCATCTCTCTCCCTTCAATCTGTTCAACACTCTGCTGCACGGCTAATCTTCCGCCAGCCTCATCATGCCCATATTACACCTCTTTTCAAGTCACTTCATTGGCTCCCTATCCATTTCTAACTTCTCCTGCTGACCTATTAGTGCATTCACTCTGCAGCTCCTCACTGCCTTTCTTCTCTTATCTCTCCTTACATCACCCCTCGGAAACTCCGCTCTTCTGGCAAATTTCTTCTATCCATGCTCTTCTCTTCTATTGCTAACTCCAGACTTTGCTCCTTTCACCTTGCTGCACTTTACGCTTGGAACAAACTACCTGTGTCTGTGTGTCAGACACCTTCTCTGACCCTTTTCAAATCCAGGCTGAAAACTGACTTCTTTGCTGCTGCTTTTAGATCTTGACTCACCTGATCTCCTTGTTTCGTTACCATTTTCCCTTGTTTTATCACGGTCTACACCTTCTGTGTTGTCTGTCTTGACTGGATTGCAAGTTCTGATGAGCAGGGACTATACAAATGCTCAGTAGTAGTTGTAAGATTTTTAGTACTGAAGAAAGCACACCCACACTGGCGTGGTGGTGATGTGAACAAGACACTCCTTAGAGTAGAACAGAGACTGATTCATGAGATGGGCACATTATATCCTAAGGGCCTGAATCAGGAAGTAGATCTATTGGTTTTCCTATGAAGATCTATTGGTTTTCCTATGAAGTCCATCTTTGTTACAGTATCAACACTACCCCATGGCCTGGATTCATGTGCTTGGGCCTTACTACTTATATTGCTTGACTTATTTCCCAGCAATGGTTTTCATTCCATTTTTTTTTATTATCATTTGCCTTTTATCAAATACCACTATGTATTATTATTATTTTTTTTTACTGTTTTTTATTATTTATTAGTATACACACATAGGGGTATGTTTACTAAACTGCGCACTTGTGCGGGGCGCACTTGAGCGCTCTAAAATGATGCATTTAAGTGCTCTTAAGTGCCCCGCATGCGTGTGCATCACATTAATGGGCCCCGCACACATGCGACGAAAACGCGCACGTTTGCGGTGCGCTGATGTGCGATAGAGGCGGGGAAAGGCTAACGGAGGGCGGAGGAAGGCCCCCGAGGGGCGGTGAGACGGGGTCAAAGGGTGGAGAGTGGGAGGGGTGAGGCTCCCTGCACAGGAGCGGGGCCGAATTTACATGTAAAAACTACCGCGAGTGAAACACTCGCGGTAGAGCGCATTTAAAGGGAAGAGAAACCATTTCCGTCAGCAATGTACAGCAAAAGCGGGGAAACCTAAAACACGTGAGCAGTGTGATACATGTGCACAGAAGTAAATCGCAAATATAAATTGAATATGACCACAACAAATTCCAAATAAATCATAATCCAGCTGGGCAACAGTGCTATTAATGGGAAACAACAACAAACACTCCCAGGAAAGCCCCAAAAAATAGAAATGATTTTTGGAAGGGTCTACGCTCCGTAGACTCTTTCAAAAGCACTGCAATGTAATGGAGCTTTCCTGGGAGTGTATTTCAGGTTGCCCATTGATATCACTGTTGCGCAGCTTGTTGTTATATCTTTCTCCCCTTTTTTGAAGGGCATATTTGAGTTTTTTGTGCACCCTTGTCCCCATGCAAGGTAAACGAACCCACAGTAAAATTGTGCAGAGCCGGGTGTCTGACTCTTGCGGCCAGGTTTCCTATCTCCAGAGACTGCATTGTTTCTGTGGCCATAGTGTGGTGCAGTGGACACAGCCAGTACCTGTAAAACCAGAGAAGCACAGGTTCAAATCCCAGCTGGGGCTCCTGCCAACCCAGTCCCCATAGTTTTACCCACCACTAAACAGTGAGAGTACAGACACACTTTTATTGCAGAGAACATAAGCATGGTCCCAACACTTATATTTTACCCTACACCGCACACAAACCATAACAATGGGCATTACCTACAGCCGAGTCCCCCAAACTCAGTCCTGGAGTGCTACAACTCACTCAGGTCATATGTTTCTCCCAGATAGGGACATGTCTGCATGTTGGCAGAAGGGTACAGGTGGTGGAGGGGGCCGTGGCTGCAAACCACAGCAGACAGTGGCCTAGGCCTGTGCAGGCTGGCACTGTCCACCACAACAGACAGGCTCTGTTGGATGTACAGTCATGGACTCCCCAGGGAGCACAGCACATCTGTGGCAACACAGTGGTGCAGTGCACACAGACAGTGTGTATAGGAACAAAAGGTCACAGGTTCAAATCCCAGCTGGGGCTACTGCCAATCCAGACCATATATTTTTCCTACAACTAAAGCATGATAGTAAGGACAAAACTGTATAGCTAAGAACATATGCATTGGTCATACGCCTATATTTTAACACACCAATCACAGACACCATAAACAGGCGCATTACCTAGAGCAGAGTCTCCCAAATGCAGTCCTGGAGGGCCCCACACCATTCAGGTTCCATGAGGCCTCTAATAATGATGCCTGCGCTGCATAGGGACAGCATGAAAACCCAAACAGTGTTTGGAACACCAGGACTGGAGTTGAGAAACCCTGCCGTAGAGCAGCAGCCAACAGGGCCAGACATACCCACACACACACACACACAGGCCCCATTGGCCAATGCCTCCTGGAGAGGCAGGACATTGGGCCCTGCCTGTATCTCCCAATACTAGCAGTTGCATACCTCTGCAATGCCACCCTACACCTGGGTATATGGTACACAGCTATCAAACATTTGCTATGAGAACTGGCAGATCTCCAGTCCTATGTAAAGCACAGTTTGTTCATGGAGCTCCACCATAACAATCATTCAGATGTCTGCGGTGTGTGTTGCAGGTCTGGTCTCTGACAGTGTTTACCACCCTGGAATGTGACCCCTAACAGTAATGAGTACCATATCCATGCATGTACTGTGTCCAGGACTGGTGTGGTGGGTATGGCTGCTGAACTCCTCTATAGTAGCACAATGCTGGCATAGGTGTGGGGGTGGCTGTCTGTCTATCCAGTGTGTGGTGGCTGGAAACACCTTCCACAGCCCACACTGCCAGCAATGTTGCCAGTATTGGGCTGCCAATGTGCATAATGAGGAGCAAGGTACCATGGGTGTAGGCCAGACAGGGTGGCCTTGCCAGGGTGCATCTGCACAGGGCATAGGGCACTGACTGGGACATTGTGGTGCCCGGCCACCACCTACACAGACAGGGTGACCTCAGTATGTCCTGCTGAGAGATCACTCTCACCCTGACTGTGCAGTGACCACAGTATGGCTAGGCAACCCCTTAGTGCTATATAGTGTTTCTCTCATGTGATATATATGGGTGTCCTTTTGGGGTCCAGTCACTGATATATCTGTGTACTGTGTATGCTGCCATCCCAGTTCTGGGTGCATGCATCTTCACTGGGAACATGCACTATGGGCTAACTAGCAGACTGTTTGTAGCTGGTATATGGTGCAGTGGCTGATGGCTTGCTGCAAGAGAATATCAGATAGTGGTGGGGTGCAGCTTACCACATCCTGGTCTAATGTCTGTCTGCTATTGTGTTATGGATGTGTATAGAGCTGCATTGACTGCCCTGTGGGGTGTTTGTTCCTCAGCAGGACTGGGGGTCTATGTTCCCCTTTGCAGGGAGGTAGGTATAAGGTGGATCTATTGATGGGAGACCATGTTTGCCACCCTTGGCCTGGGGTGGGGTGTGCACACATGTCCCACCTGGGGGCTACACCTGACTGAGACAGTGTTTGCGCAGACACTACCTATCTTGCACATTGACACTGCTTTGGACCTCCCTCATGGCCTCCATCAGCCATGGAAGGTGTTGTAGACCTGGTCCTAGGCGCCCCATCGCACACTCAGAGTGAGCTCAGTAAACACACAATGTGACGGTGTGTAGGTACTCTGTGCCAGTAAAACACCTGGTCAGTACCCCCTACCAGGGCGAGGTGCTGTGGGGGTGCACCATGTTACTTCCCCCTACCAGGCCGAGGTGCTGTGGGGGTGCATTCCCCATTTTGTGTTCATCTGTGGACAGCTGATTTGCATGTGCAGTGCATCATGGGTACTGGTGGGCTAACCCTATCCTGGTGAGCACAGTAGACTGTCTGTGCGGTGACGTGCAGGCTGTTTGCTGCCAGCCAGGGGCTTGCTATCAACTATAGAGCTGTAGCGCAATGGTTACTTCACTGCCTGTGCAGCCAGAGATCATGGGTTCAAACCCACAGTGGGCTTATTTGCTAGGGTTTTCCACAGCATTATTTTTCGTTAATGTACATATTTTGATGCCAGCAAAAACACCCTCAGCGTACTGTACCCATAGGGTGCTTCTGAGGGCGCTCCATAGGGCACCCTATAGAGCACCTTATGGTTCCCGTCCATATAAGGTGCACTATACATTATCCTGTGACACAACTTATAGGGTGCCCTATAGGGGACATATTAGGGTGCCGTGGCGGACAGTGCACTCTATCATGTGCCCTATGGAGTGCCTTATAGGGTGCCTTATACGGCACTTTCACTTACGGCACGTGAGGGCGTGTTTGCTGGCAGCAATTAATCAAATAAACATACGGTGCTGCAGGAAAAAATATGTACATTGCAAAGCTGATGCCACAGCCAGCCTTACGTATTAGGCACCCTGGGGAGCAAACTCATGACCCCTGTATCAGCAGTCAGTGCCTTAACCATTGTGCTCCACTGCTGCTCCTCCTTGCATGTCAGTGCACCTACTAATGCTTTTCATTCCTTAAACTGCACAGTGCTGCCATCATAAACAGTGCTCTGACCTTGCGGGACCTCATACGGCACCCTCTAAAGCGCCCTATAAGCTACATTCTAGGGTGCCTTGGCGGACAGTGCACTTTGAAATGTGCCTTATGGGGCGCCTCATGTTAACATGCTTTGAGGGTGCATTTGCTAGTAATGATAATTACATAAAAATAACATGCTGCCTAAAGCACTCATGCCCCTAATACACAATGTCTCAGCCAGCCTTGTTCATTGGGCACTGTGGGGGATTGAACCCCTGATCCCTGCACCATTGGTAGATGCCTTAACCATTGTGCTGTGGCTCTGCTCTTCTGTTCACTCAGCAGCGCGCCGCCTTATGCCGCCCCATATTGTGATGTCTCCTAAAACAACACGCAGCCTTATGCCCATTAGTGTGCCGCCTCATGCCGCCCAGTATTTATATACCGCCTAAAATAACACCTCAGCCAGCTGTCTTCATTGGGCACTGTGGGGGATTGAAACCCTGATCCCTGCACCATTAGTCAATGTTCTGACCATTGTGCTGTGGCTCTGCTCGTCTGTTTTATGCAAATCAGGCATTTCCTTCTTCAACGCGAAACGCCCACTCCTTATATGGCACCCGCACTCTATCACGGCCCGCACTTTACTGGGCTTTTAGTAAACATACCCCATAGTTTTATGATTGCTTTTGTTTTTTATCCAATAATTTTTACCCATTGTTATACCTATTATTCCTTTTATTGGTTTTTATTTATTATTAATTATTTATCTTTTATAGTTCTTAATGGGTTTTACTAATGGGACGAATACTCTACTATCACATTATATATGCACATAACATTTTCTATTATCGTATATGATGATGATGTGCCGGTCTTAGCATCTAGAAGTGGGTTTGCTTTTATGTTTTACATTCCCTCACCACTTGTCTCTTTTTTTAGTGTGGGTACCTTGGTCCCAATTGCCCCCGTTTTTTATTATAGTTACCTTGGTTTTAATTTATTTTACCATTTCTCTGTCCCTTTATCAAATTTGTTGGCACATTCAATCATTTTCAAAAATTGGGATCAGCAATTTTATTACACATAGGTCTTACCTGTATTTTAGGATGTGTGCCCCCTCCTTTGTCCAGTTCATTTTATACACTATATGGAATTTATTGGAGTATGTCCTATTTAGTTCTCATCCGGTTTAATTAAGGTCACCCCTGCCTGTTCTCGTTATGATATGCAGCATGTAAGGGATCAGAAACTACATGATGATTCTTGTGTACAATTCATTTTTTTGTGCATGTTCTTTGTGGTTGTTTAATGAGATGAGAATTTGTGTTTCCAAACATGGTCTGCTTCTAACAGATAGATATGAATCTTAGTCCGACAGTAATTAAATTACCGATGGCTATGACATTACTATGGGGTCAGGCACCAGTGACATCCGAGTGTGTAGGGAGATCCCTTCACCCCTCACACTAGGGGTTGACTGACATGGGTGTTATTCAGAAATGTGTTCACCTCTGTTTTTTATATTTTTTCTTCTCCTTTGTCCTTGCCTTTTTTTTTCTCTAAACTTCTGTTTCCTTGTTATCTGGATATCACTTGTAATATAGGATGACAGTTCATATATCATTCATAACAGTTATACGTTTATACTACTGCACAGATCTGCTAATCTAGTTTTATCAGAGATTTATAAGACACATATACCTTACATAGGTTGAGGCTACTGTAGGGATGGACAGATAAAGGGATACCAGAATCCCCAATATGTAATTGAAGATGGATGAAGTTCTTGATACAAAATGTGTTTAGAAGTTTGACTTTTCACCTACTTCCTTTTAAATAGAATAGGATGTCATGATCATGAGTTCTCTGTAACCATCTTTAAAATAGATGGAACAGTGTTAACGCAAGCAAAAAGAACATAGGCTATGAACTGTGCAAGCATAAAGTTCATTGTACAGTCAGCTGGAAGTCCCTGCTGACACAACATAATTTTTGCAACTTTTGCAATTATAAATTTCATCTAATATACTGTAATCAGATCTTACTCTGTAAAAAGAACTTTGGTGACACCTTGTGTTATTTCATGGTTATAATAAATGACTGTTACTTCCTCTTTTTCTCTAATAAAAGGGAGCTTTTAGGAGGAGAACTTTGAATTCAATAAGCCTGGAATTATGCCTGTTCATAGTCCGCTTATTGTCTTCCCTCTGAGCTCAAAGAAAATAGCACTTTGTGTGTGTGTGATTGTGTTCTGTATTACTCTCTGCCTGTCTTTCACTACTGATGGACCAGAGACCTAAAGAGCCGTGATATTGTGGTCAGATCATGGAGTTTTCTTCAGTTTGTGCCGTGACTCGGATCTCTGTGTTCCTTCCGCAGTTGGAAACAGTAGACAAGTCTCAAGGACACAGGCAATGGTTGTGTAAGTATACTAAAGAATTGACAGATATCTGTGTGTATATTGTGATTATAATGTAAAGCCGGTAAGGTTAATTAGAGATCTAAGTTAGATAAGTGGAGCGAGAAGGCTCATGATATAGGGCAGAGAAAGGAAGCCCTAATTGTGAAATGAGGCGCATGTTTTGGTGAAGCGCCCTTATGTTAATATTCGATGACTGCCAGTAACCACAGTTTGCCGTTCCCCTTGGAACATTTCAGTGGGACAAATTGAGTTGATTACAGTATGAAATATGATTAGATTTAAGCAAATTTCATACCAGTCATGAATGGTTTTGTGGCAGTTTAAGGCTGAGAAGTGCAGCCAGCCACTGACTCTGTGTTTTGAAAAAGTTTAAAAATCCAGTGTTTAGGATGGATAGTGTAAATATAAAAGAAACTGAAACTTACAGGGAAAAACTTAAGTCATTGCTCTATGAAAAAATAGAATTAATCAAACAAAGTTTTGAAGGACTGATTTTCATGTCATAATTGTAGTGTGAAGTTTGTTTCCTCTAATTCAGTGGTTAGGGAAGTGTGCTGTGCAGTGTAAGTTTTGATATTTACTGCAGTAATAATGTAGAGATTTCCGGCACAGATAACAGTTTGGCATGACTGCAATATTAGCAGGAAAGAAAGTCTTGAGCAACTGTGGTAAGCTTTTCTTTGTTAGACTAACCATTAGGGAAGTTAAAAAAACCTCCAAATGTGATTAACCATTTCTCTTACTTGTGTATGTATAGTAAATAAGTTTGTTTTTTAGGTCTGGATCTGAACTTATTTTGGGTTATGAGAATTTATTTACTGATTCCATTCTATGTGTAATAATGCAAATGCTGAAAAATATTATTAGAAACATTACACTTTGGTGTTTCTTATGTCTCTGGATGCTTTGGGAAAAAATGATTGATATATTTTCCAAATTGTATTTCTAGTTATAATTGATGTGAATGAATGGGAAGATCTTCCATGCTTTGATATATTTAGATATTTGATAAAATTGTGTGATGTAATAAAGGTTTAAAAAATAGTTTTAAAGGAAAGAGAAGTTAGTAACTTAACTGGAAAAAAATTGAATTGCTAGTCAAGTTAAGTCAAGCAGGTTTGTTTACTTAAAGGGAAAAAGTGAATGATGCAACTACATTCAAACAAGTGAATTATGAGTAAATGTCTGAAGAAAAAATGCTGATATTCTCTAAGGGGCATGTTTACTAAAAACCGCTAATTTGCGCGCCTCAAAATAGCGCACTAAAAGCGGTACTTAAGAGCGCTTAAATGCCCTGCAATCATGCGTGTCAGCCCCGCAGAGGTGCGCGGCACACTAACGGGCCCCGTACAAGTGCTGGCCCGCAAATGTCCGATAGAGGCGTGGAACGGCTAACGGAGGGCGGAGAAAGGCTCCGGAGGGGCGGAGGGACGGGGTCAATGGGTGGAGAGTGGGAGGGGAGAGGCTCCCCGCACATTATCGGGCCCGAATTTGCATGTAAAAATAGCGCGAGTGAAACACTCGCGGAAGAGGGCATTTATAGGGAAGAGAAACCATTTACGTCAGCAATGTACAGCAAAACCGGGGAAACCTGCAAAACGTGAGCAGTGTGATACATGTGCACATCACAAAAGTGAAAATAAAAATAGAAAGTGACCACAACAAAAATATCACAAATAGTAATGCAGCTGGGGAACAGTTATAGTAATGGACAAATATAGAAAACACACCCAGGAAAGCTCCAGAAAGAAGAAATGAATATCGGAAGGGTCTACGGAGCGGAGACTCATCCAAAACAAATGTCCTTTTTGGAGCTTTCCTGTGAGTGTTTGCTATGGTTGCCCATTAATATCACTTTTGCCCAGCGTGGTGATATATTGTCCGCCAGTGTCTGTGGTCATTTCCAGGGTTTATGTGCACGTTTGTCACCAGACAGAGTGCATGTGCCCACAGTAAAAATGCGTAGAGCAGGGTTTGTGACTCCATCCTGCCAGGTATACTACCTCCAGGGGCTGCATTGTCTCTGTGGCCATAGTGTGGTGCAGCAGACAGAGCCAGTACCTCTAGAACCAGAGGGTCAGAGGTTCAAATCCCAGTTGGGGCACATGCCAGCCCAGCTCCTATATTTTACCCACCACTAAACAAAGATAGCGCAGACACCCCTGTATTGCAGGGAACATAAGCATGAGGAAAACACCCATATTTTACACAACACTGCAAAAACACAACAACAATGGGCATTACCTACAGCCAAATCCCCCAAATGCAGTCCCGTACTGCCACATTGCAATCTGGTCATCTGCTGTTTCTGAGAGCAACTTATGCCAGCATGTTGGCGGATGAGTACATGTGGTGCAGGGGGCAGTGGCTGCTAGCCACAGAAGACAGAGGCCTAGCCATGTGCAGGCTGGCACAGTCTACTGCAACAGACAGGCCCTGCTGGATCCACAGTCATGGACGTTCCAGGGAAACCAGCCAATCTGTGGCTACACAGTGGTGCAGTGCACACAGATAGTACATGCAAGAACAGAAGGTCACAGGTTCAAAGCCCAGCTGGGGCTTCCACCAATCCTAGCCACATATTTTTCCCACACCTACACAGTGATAGTAAGGACACACCTTTCGTGTCGAGGACATATGCAATGGTAATACGTCTATCTTTTACCCCACTGAGCACAGACACCATGAACAGGGGCAGTACCTAGAGCAGACTCTCCCAAATGCATTCCTGGTGTGCCACACACCAGTCAGGTTCCATGCTGCCACTCATACAAATGCCTGTGCTGTATATCTATGCACCACCCCCATGGCATGTAGATGTAGCTCATGCATATTCATGAGGGACAGCAGGAAAACACGAACAGTGTGATGCAGACCTGGACTGGGGTTGGGAATCTCTGCCGTAAAGCAGCAGCCAACAGGGGCAGACACACCCACACCCACAGGCCCCATTGGCCAATGTCTCCTGGAGAGGCAGAACAGTGGACCCTGCGTGCATCTCCCAATACTAGCACCTGCATACCTTAGCAATGTCACCCTACACCTGAGGTATACGGTACACAGCTCTGAGACGTTTGCTAGGAGTACTGGCAGATAGATATCCATACGTTACGCACATACTGCTAGTTGACCCCATCAGAACAATCTGTTAGGTGTTTGCGGGACGTGCTCCAGGACTGGCCTCTGACGGTGTTTACCACCCTGGGGAGTGACCCCCAGCAGTACTGCGTACCATATCCATGCCTTGCCGTGCCTAGGACAGGTTTGGTGGCCAAGGCTAATTACCTCCTCAATAGTAGCACCATACTGGCATAGGTGTGGAAGTGTGTGTCTGTCTATACAGTGGGTGCTGGCTGCAAGCCCCTTCCACAGCCCACACTGCCAGCACTGTTGCCAGTATTGGCCTGCTAATGTGCATAATGAGTAGCAAGGGACCATGGGTATATCTCAGACAGGGTGGGCTGACCAGGATGCAGCTGCACAGGGCATAGGGCACTGGCAGGGACATGGTAGTGCCCGGCCACCACCTACACAGACAGGGGGACCTCTGTATGTGCTGCTGGGGGATCACTCTCACCCTGAGTGTGCAGTGATGGCAGCATGGCTAGGCACACCCATAGTGCTGTCCTGTGTTTCTCTCATGTGATATATATGGGTTTCCTGTTGGAGCCTTTTCACTGACTTATCTGCTTGTTTGTGCTGCCACCCCAGTTGTGGGTGCATGCATTTCCATCAGGACCAACCAGCAGACTGAGCACAGATGGTATGTGTCTTGATGGAGTGCCTTGCAGGGTGCAGTGGCTGATGGCTTGCTGCAGGTGAATATCAGATAGTGGTGGGGTGCATCTATGAATATCCAAGCCTAATGTCTGTCTGATATTGTGTTATGGATGTGTGTGGAGCTGCTTGGACTACCGGGGGGTTGGGTCTACTTCCCCAGCAGGACTGGGGTTGATGGTTGGCTCTGCTGCCATCGGGGGGGGGGGGTTGGGGAAGGGAGGATAGTATGGGGATCTGTTGTTGGGAGACCCTGTTTTATCCACCGAGGGGGGGGGGGGGGTGGTGTGGTGTGTTCCACTAACTGTGGCAGACAGTGATCTCCAAGATGTTTATGCAGCACCTACCTATTTCACAGTTTATTGCTGCTTTGGAGCTCTGGCATGGCCGCATTCAGCCATGCGAGGTGTTGTGCACCTGGTCCTGGACGCATCATCACACACTCAGGGTGGGCATAGTAACCGCACAATGTGATGGTGTTTAGCTACTCTTTGCCGTTTGTCCACCCACTCAGGGCACCCTACCAGGCCAAGGTGCTGTGTGGGTGCACAGGGACACCTCCCCCTACCAGGCCGGGTAGCTTTAGGGGTGCAGTTCCCATCTTGTGTGCATCTGTGGACAACTGATTTGCATGTGCAGTGCATCATGGGTACGGGTGGCCTAACCCTATCCTGTTTACACCAGCAGACTGTCTGTGATGTGACGTGCAGGCTATCTGCAGCCAGGCAGGAGCTTGCTTACAGCTATAGAGGTGTAGTCCAATGGTTATGCCACTGCCTGTGCAGCCAGAGGTCATGGGTTCATACCCACAGTGGGGTTCTGTGATAGGGTTTTCCAAAGCATTTTTTACATTTACTGTACATATGTTGATGCCTGCAATAACACCCTCAGCGTACTGTAACCATAAGGTGCCTCTGAGGGTGCTTTATTGGGCGCCCTATAGGGCACTTTATGGTTGGCATCCATATAGGGTGCACTATACATTATCCTATGTCGCAACATACATGCTGCCCTATAGGGGACATTCTAGGGTGCCTTGGCGGACGGTGCACTGTAACATGTGCCTTATGGTCCGCCTTATGTTAACATGCTGTGAGAGTGTGTTTGCTAGTAGTTATCACAAAATAGAATTAAAAAGCCTCCTAAAGCACTCCACAACATAAAATATACTGCCTCAGCTAGCCTTTTTCAATAGGCATTGTGAGGGATTGAACCCCTAGTCCTTGCACCATTGGTCAGTGTCTTAACCATTGTGCTGTGGCTGTATTCCTTTGCTTTAGCATCAGCGCGGCGCCTTGTGGCCATCAGCGCGCCACATCCTGCTGCCCACAATGAACAGTGCGCCGCATCCTGCTGCCCACAATGAACAGTGCGCCGCCTTATGCCGCCCCACAATGAACAGTGCGCCACCTTATGCCGCCCCAATATGAACAGTGCGCCGCCTTATGTCGCCCCACAATGAACAGTGCGCCGCCTTATGCCGCCCCACAATGAACAGTGCGCTGCCTTATGCCGCCCCAAAATGAACAGTGCGCCGCCTTATGCGGCCCCAAAATTATTTTGCCTCCTGACACACATTTCCACATTCAAGGTGGTGCCTCAGCCAGCCTTTTTGGGCTGCACACACTGGGGGATTGAACTCGTGGCCCCTGCACCATTGGTTATTGTCTTCACCGTTGTGCTATGGCTCTGTTCCTATATGTACCCAGCTGCGCCCCACTTAGCCTTCCCACGCGCTAATGTGGGCCCCGCACATTAACGCGACGCGCACACATACGGTCTTTTTTTTTCCTTTTTCGGCCTGAACCGCCCACTCCTTATATGGCACAGGCACACTACCGCGGCCCCGCACGTTAGGAATGTTTAGTAAACATGCCCCTTAGTCTCTTTTAAACTAATCTGCAGGAGTCGATTGGAGGAGTGATCTTAAATTCTCATGTCTTGTATGTTTTAGTTATTATGGAAAGACCTCTGCAGAATTGATGTTGTTAATTGCAAGTGTGATCCAATATGCTTACCTCTTCTATTGCTGCTGTTTGTGCTTTTGCTCAGAAATTTCCCACTAGACTTAAGCCACTGGGTTATTTTTCAGACTTTTGTGACCCTGTTGTAGCAGGAATGCCTCCATGTTTTTAGTCTCTGGTAGCAGTAGTCTTTGCAATCCAAATTACTGATTTTCTAATACTTTAACATGTCTCTCATTAAGTTTTTGCGTCTTCTACACTTGGAATAAAAAAAAACCCAGCTTCCTTTCAGCTCTAGATTGCTACTGTTTGACCTTACACTGTACTGATGGTTCTGCTTTGCACAATGAATAAGGAAAACTGATGCAATAACCAGGTAAGGCGGACGTGGCCCTCGTCCCCTTCAACTCCAACATCCCCCCCCCCCCCGCTTTTCCCTTCAAATAACCACCACATAATCGCTTATTGGCGAATTAACTGGTTGCAGCTTTATTAAACAAGCAGAACATAACTGTATTAACTTACGGTTCCGGCAGCGGGACAATCCCTCACCAGTCATATGGGTAGCAAAGTGAGTTCCTTCCCGCCTCCGCCGAGAACCGTCCCTGGCAATTCCATCCCCCTCTTCCGGCTTCGCCATATTACTAGCAAAAGCCGAGGGCTTCTCCGGGTCGGGGGTACCCCCACCCCCGCCCTGCATATTGCCATGCCTCCGGACCCTGGACACCTCCGGGATCCCGCCCTCCCCCTCCAGCTGCAACCCCCCCGTCTCCCCAGCCCCAAGCTCCACCAAAGGGAGGGAGGGTGGGTACGCCCGTCCTTTCTCCCTGATTCCGGAGGACTGGCGTATGACCGCTCGCTCCCCTTGGGTCCTCCGATCCCCTCATTGGCTCCCGCAGCCGCCTGGGCACGCGGGAGCCAATAGATTTGAAATAAAACTCCCGCTCGGGAGCGCGCCTCACACCACCGCGGAGGGGGGCACGTGCCACTCCGCCCCCCCCCCCCGGTTACTGCCGGCCGTCAGGCACGTGGGTGCGCGGCCTCCTATTAACCAGGTAAGGCGGACGTGGCCCTCGTCCCCTTCAACCCCAACATCCCCCCCCCCTCTTTTCCCTTCAAATAACCACCAAAAAAATGCTTATTGGCGAATTAACTGGTCGCAGCTTTATTAAACAAGCAGAACCTAACAATACAACCATAACTGTATTAACTTACGGTTCCGGCAGCGGGACAATCCCTCACCAGCCATATGGGTAGCAAAGTGAGTTCCTTCCCGCCTCCGCCGAGAACCGTCCCTGGCAATTCCATCCCCCTCTTCCGGCTTCACCATATTACTAGCAAAAGCCGAGGGCTTCTCCGGGTCGGGGGTACCCCCACCCCCGCCCTGCATATTGCCATGCCTCCGGACCCCGGACACCTCCGGGATCCCGCCACAGGCTCAGTGACACCTGTCCCTGAGCCCCCTCCACCAGAATCAAAGCTGCGACCAGCCATTCCGCCCGACACAGCCCAACTCCAAGGCCTCCTGCCAATCATTCAGGAGTAAATCTATCCCAACCGGGGAAAGATGTACCCCATCCAGACGATACAGGCCCGCACACTCGACCTCCACCCAGGAATGCAAAATCTGATACCCCCCATGAGCCAAAGCCCAACGGCCAATTTGCCGGTTAATTTTAACTAACCCACGGGACCACCGCCGATGGCCCCAGCAAGCAGGCCTGGGAATTATGTCAGACCAGAGCAAAATGACACCGGGGAACATTAACAACACTTCCCCCAAATCCCGCTGAACCGCCCTGATCAGCTGCTTCACTGTCCATGACGCCAAATCATTGCCGCCTAGATGCATCAACAAGTACTCCGGGGATCTTCTGACGCGTTGATGGTGCCGAAGCAAGGGCAAGAGTTGTAACCAGCGCAGGCCGCGCTCACCCAGCCATGATAACACCACTTCGTCAGCTTGCAGTCCCAGGTTCGCCCCGAACGGCCGTAAAGCTGCCTTCTGGCCGGCCCAGTACACAAAGGAATGGCCGACTATCCAGCAGGCAAACGGCACCCAAATCCCATCTAAAAGAAAAAACACAGTTAGCACCGAATACACCGACCCAATCTCACAAACGTACATATCCCTTAAATGCATTTGAATGCCAGCGGCCGATCCGCTGAATCTCGGTACCCGGCAAACCAGCCAGCACCGCACTAGTAGCGGCCCCAATCCGGAAGGAATGCGGTGCGAAGTCCCCAGGTAATAAACCCAGCTGTTGCACTACCATCCGCAGAACCGCGGCAAACTGAAAACGCGTCAAACACCGCGCATCCGCATGTACAAAGAGCATGTCACCTCCCGGAGAACGCACCCGCAAGTACGCCGCTATAGCCGCTACCGGACAGATAGGAGAAGCCGGAAGCGGCCTTAAATGCACCCACACACCCCTCCCTCTCTGATCGGTCTTAGACCGGGACAACCATATGCTCAGCTGCCCTTGCGCCATGCGCACATGACGGAGTTGCAGAGCCGCACCCCCCAACCTCCTACTGGATGCCACCAATTCCCCCGACCGGAAGGCCCCAAAGAAGGCCACATAAAACACAGCCCGGAACAGCAGAGCCTCGTATTCGGACTCCACCACTAAGGGTAAAGCTGCGCTCATCCAAACCAACAGATCGGGAGTAATTGGCCGCCGCTTGTCCAACTGGGGAGGGGTAGCACGCTCCCACCCCAATAGAAGCCGACGAGAAAGAAATCCCCAATTGTGCACTGCCCACCCCACCGCTTTAGAGAAAAAGGCAAAGCCGGCAAGGTGAGACCGCACAGTGGAGAGGGCCACCCCGTGGCCTTTTCTGCCAGAATGTATTCACCCATGAGGTGATCAGGCACCGGGCCCAGGCGCCATCCATGAGTCGCTAAGAAGGCCACCACGCTGTCACAGCCCTTGCAGTAAGAACGCCAGTTCGCCGATGACACCGAACACCTCAGCAAGCTCAGGATACCTGGAGGCCAAGCCGCCATAAACACTCAGGGACCGACTGCCCCACAGGGTCCGCCTCTGGTGCCAATCGCCGAAACAAATCCCACTTGAAACGAGAAAGAGCATCAGCGACCTGGTTAGCATATCCCAGAACATGTCGAGCCTTGTCAGACGGCTGCCTAGGGTGAGAACTTACACAATCTTGACGATGCATATATTCATATGATTCTTGCAAGGTATTGTGGGTATTGTAGTTCATTCACTCCCAAACACAGCTGATGACAATAATTTGAGTTGTGAAACCAAGTGGTTAGATCAATAAAATACTTCTTTTATTGATGGGGTTTAATTCACCCAGCACATGTATGCTTGATAGCACTATAAATGAGGTTACTTGCTTGCAGTGTTTAAAATGGATAACAAAAAGTCACAAAGTAAACCAGAAAACAACCTTCAGCTTGTCAGGCAATTAGCTAATGTTTTCTTAGCAAATAATTACCAAATACAAAGGCACAAAGAAAAGAATAAACTTTGCTGGTTAGGTTAACTTCTGCTTATTTTCCACGCCGATCTCAGCAGTGATTCTCCCTTGCTCACACACACAATCAGGTGCAGCCCTAATTACTATCAATGGACCAGCTGAAAGCCTTTAGCTGGCTGGCTGCTACTGTGTGAGCCCAAATCCTGCTTTAAGAGCTGTTTGCAGTGGAAATAAAGAACAAAGTTAGGTTTCTTTGTGATGGCTGATGTGTTTGCTCAGAGAAAACTAGCAATAGCATTTAGATAGAGAACAGTCCATATAAATAGTTTCATTTGCTGTATCTCCCTCTTCATCAATCAGCATATGGTCACTATCATACATTGGCACAGACGAGTCTTTCATTAAGGCACTATCATGAGAATGCTTATTCCCTGGCTGCCATTCTCTGTTATAGATAGGGTCTGGATCAGTGTTCATACCTGAGCCTCTCCTGCTATCATTATTCCTCTCTGTATAGCCTGGCCAATATGTAACCCAATTCTGATGTCCAGCCTTCCAATCTTGATCCCTGGACACTGGATCTTCTCTCACATACCTTCTGGCCTTGGTCTGAAAGTCCCTTCCACATGCAGTCTTCTCTCTTCCAGGTAGCCACTGGTGATTCCTATCTCTGCCACTCCATTCCTCTGGCTGAATCCAGTCCAATGGACTCTGCTGGCTTTTGGAATACCTCCCAGTATGAGTACTGCCTTGGAATCTCCCAGACCTTCCAATGGCCTTTCTTCTCTTCCTTCCAGAGAGTTTCCTTCTCTCTCTATCTGCTTGGCTTGGCTTCTGTTTCTCCAGGTGATACTGGTGCTTGAGCTTGTAGCCGTTGCTGTCTCTGTATCTCTTCCTCCCTCTGTAGCTGTTATCTGAAGAATAATCTCTATTCTTATTCTTTCCTAATGTGTGCTGCTCCCTAACACAGCGCAGCTGTGTTGAATCAAGCCCTGCCCTTTGAGATGAGTGCTTAGGGATTACCTCATAGCTCTCTTGATTGCACACACATTCTCTCACTTCAGCCCCTCTCATGGCTGCTGGAAACCTGGTGCATTCTGGGACTGGTAGTCTTTTATGTGAAAACTCTGTTTTCTTGCTTCTACCAGAACTGACAGGTTGCTTGTTCAGAGTCACATCATCTTTTCTATAGCTCCTACCTGAGCTATGATAAGCTTCCTTATCACAGCCTTCACTACCAGATTTAACTTCAAACAGGCAAAGACCACCTCCCTCATCAAAGCCGCCACTCGCGCGCAACGAGGCGCATAGCGATTAATAACATGGACCACCGCCTCATTATCGCACCACCCCAACAGTTGCCGATTACGAAGCCTATCCGGCCACAGCTCCAAAACCACCAAAATGGGGAACAGCTCCAAAAATGTGATACTGTCGGTTAATCCCGCCACCCGCCAAGCCGGCGGCCACGGCTCAGCGCACCATGCTCCCCCGAAATAAACGCCCAGTCCAAAACCACCCGCCGCGTCGGTAAAAATCTGTAAATCGAAGGAAGACACCTCCTTCTCGAGGAGGACTGTAACTCCATTAAAATCTCTCAAAAACTGGTCCCAAACCCCGAGATCCGCCCTCATGCTCCGGGAGACCCGGATGCGATGATGCGGCCGCCGCACTCCCGAGGTAGCCGCCGACAAGCGCCACAGGAACACCCGGCCCATAGGGATAACCCTGCAGGCAAAGTTAAGGGAGCCCAACAAAGCCTGCATCTCCCGCAACGTAACTTTTCCCGCCCCCAGCACGTTCACCACTAACACCCGCAAACGCACTACCTTGTCTGGAGGCAGTCGCGCCACCATGTCAACTGAATCCAATTCCACTCCCAGAAACGTGAGGCGCGTGGCAGGACCCTCAGTCTTGTCCGCCGCGAGAGGCACCCCCCACTCCTGCGCAAGCCGCATGAACCCATCCAGTAGTTCACGACATAGCCCGGATGGCGCCGAACCAACAAATAGAAAGTCGTCCAAGTAGTGGACCACATTCCGAAAGCCAACGGACACCTCCAGAACCCAGTGCATGAAGGAACTGAAGATCTCAAAGTAATGACAAGAGACCGAGCAGCCCATCGGCAGGCACTTGTCGAAGTAATAGCGGCCCTCAAACACAAAACCCAATAAATGGAAGGAAGCAGGATGCACCAGCAGCAGGCGAAAAGCGGACTCGATATCGACTTTTGCCAGCAAACACCCGCGCACACACTCGCGCACCAGCCGCACGGCCTCATCGAACGACGCGTACCGCACCGTGCACAATTCGCGCGGAATGAGATCATTCACTGATGCTCCCTCCGGGAAGGACAAGTTGTGAATGAGCCTGAATTTCCCGGGCTCCTTCTTAGGCACAATGCCCAAAGGAGATACCACAAAATTCCGGCATGGCCGGTCCACAAAGGGCCCAACCACCCTGCCGAGGGCCAACTCAGCGGCCAATTTAGCTCGAACCACCTGCGCTAGGCACTTCACCGATGGCACATTGCGCGCCATCACCGGGCCCCCCTCCCCTACTACTGGTATTGGGAACCCGGACTGGAAACCCCCCTCCAAGACCCGCCGAGCCTTAACCCGCTTATACCGCCTCAACCAAGGCCTGAGTGCCGAAAAAAGTATCGGGGTAGGGGCCAACTCCATCGAACTATTATTGCTTCGCGGCCGGGGGTGTGGGTCCCTTCTTGCCGCAACGGAGAGCAGAGTGTCCTCCCCCACATAAGGAGCAACTATGCCGGAACTTACAGTCTGGAAAGGGGCAAGACGACTTATTAAAGCACCAACAGACGTCCCCGACCCCCTCACCAGCGCTTTTTTGGAAACCGGGAGCCGGACCGCTCCGAAATGGCCGCCCCACACTCACCGACGCAGCAGCAACCCCTTTTTGCCCCCCCGCACCAGCCCCCCCTTTTGCAGACATCTGTGTTAACCAGAGGCTGATGTCCTGGGTCCCCCAGGACAAAGCGCGATTCTCCTCCATCTTGTCTCGGAACTTCTCATCATAGTTGAGCCATGCCCAACCATCATGAGTCTGAGCCGCCTCCAGAATCGAGTCGGCATATGCAAGCAACATCCCGTATTGCCCCGGGTAACGCTGCCCCCAGACGCTAGCTAACCGAAGAAAAGCCCTCGTCCAGTTGAGAACGTTCCGCGAAGCCTTCTTGACCCTGCCCGCCTTCTCGTCCGCCTTCCTTTTTCGCCTGCTGTCCCCCGAACGCTTCCTACCTTCCAGCAGGCGAAAGATATCTATGTATTTCCGCTTCCATATCTTGCGCCTAAGCTTACGCGGCACCCCCTCCCACAGCTCCGAAAACGAGGCCAACGTAGCACCCCCACCTCCCCCACCTACTACCCCCCCACCCCTGACGGGTTGCCCGCCACCTCCCCCAACCGACGAGGACGAAGACGATGAAGACGAAGATGAGCCCCCCCTCCTACGTCGCTTACGCGAGCTGCGGCTCTTCTTCTTCGCCTTGCCTCCCACCCCCCCTGCCTGGCTAAATGCCGCGCCCTGCTCGACCCGAGTCTCTTGTAACTCACCATCAGCCGAAGTCCGGGGTTGCACGACATCTGGTAGGGTAGACGCCAAAGTCGGAAGCCCCTCCTGCAGGTCCTCACGCTGCGCCATAGGTACATCAGCCGTAGTCCGTCCTGTGCTGCTCAGTGTCGTCCTCCCCCCGTCTCCTGTCGGCACCTGTGGAGACACCAGAAATAAGGAAGGGGAACCCGACAAGCCCCAGGGCAGCTGCCAAGGCCCCGTCCAATCAACCCTGGAGGAACTCTGCCCCCCTCCCCGCCAATAGTCCCAACTCGACAGGCCCCTGCCCCACGGAACCATAGGCCAGCCCCATGGGCCTCCCCCAACCCACCCATCCTGACCCCCAGCTGCACACTGCCACCCCCATGGCAACTGCGGCGCCCCCCCACCCCCGAGGAGTCCACCACCGGAGGAGGCGGAGCAGCAATGCCTGCCGCTCCCCCAATGGACCCTGCACCCATAACCCCACTGGGTACAGGCCCCCCTAGAGCCCCTTGAGCCACCTCCCGGCCACGGCCATCCCTGCTCCCCCGGGGTCGCCCGGAACTGCCAGGGAGTACTGTAACACCACCCCTGCCTGGGACCCTGCGCCCAGCCGGCCGTGGCACCCCTGTCTTCCCCCTGGCCTGACCCCCTGAGCCCCTAGGAGCCCGCCCCGGGGACCGCCTACCACCCCTCGTGCCCCCGCCCCTCTTCCCCTTGCCCCCTTGCCCCACCATAATAGCAGCACCCCGCAGGAAGAGTAAATGTCCCCTGCGCTCTGGACTGTGACCGGAGCGTGCAGGAAGCCGGGACCGGAGCCCTCCCCTTCCCCCAGTCCTTACTCCCCCGTACAGCACCTGATATAGGCCTCAGCAGGCCAGTGCACGCTGAGCTTCGGCGCTGCCTGCCTCAGTCCACACTTTTTAAAGCCGTCCCGAACTCTCCTCCGGAGCCCCGACTCGCCTCAGCAGCCCCGACACGGCGCCACAATCCGCCCTCTCCAGCACGGGCCCCGACTCTCCCGAAACGCTGACAAACCGCCACAGAGCTGCAGACGCCCGTCCTTTCTCCCTGATTCCGGAGGACTGGCGTCTGACCGCTCGTTCCCCTTGGGTCCTCCGATCCCCTCATTGGCTCCCGCAGCCGCCTGGGCACGCGGGAGCCAATAGATTTGAAATAAAACTCCCGCTCGGGAGCACGCCTCACACCACCGCGGAGGGGGGCGCGTGCCACTCCGCCCCCCCGGTTACTGCCGGCCGTCGGGCACGTGGGCCCGCGGCCTCCTATTTATAAGAATTGATTCTGTGACAGAGTCGGCTGCTTTGCTCTTTGCTAATGCTCAACTAGCTGGAGTGTTCGCTCTTCCTTGAGCTCTTGAGTTATCTGCTCACTTGATTGATACTGATTTTGCCTCAGGCTTCTTGCATGAGGAGCCCTATGTACTGATATTCTACTACTATGCTGTTTTGTTCTGAAAAGAAGTGGTAATTAACAGTTTTAATTGGTTCAAATTTGGTGTTAAAAAGTTTTATAGTTGATGAATGTACACACCCTTATATAAATGTTCTTTCCTTTGTGAGCTTAGATGTCTATGTGAATTAGAATGGAATGGAGAAGTAGTCTAATGACTAGAGTACTAGCACTCCTTGTGACCTTGGATAAGTCACTTAACCCTCATTGTCTTACAAAGAAAAATTTCAAGTTATCAATGTTCCTGTTTAATGTGCTGTGCCAAGTTTTAGTTGCAATGTGAACTGCTGTGATTAGTGGGGAAAGTTGTATTAAAAAATAACAAAAAAAAAACAAAGAAAAGTGCAAAAATAGATAAACCAGGTCAGTTGGGTGTGGCTGGGAGGTTATATGCTGCAGTGAACAGATGGGATTTAAGTAGGGACCTGAAATTGGTGTAGTTATCTTCCAGACGTAGTGGAGTGGGAAGAGAGTTCCACAGAGCTGGACCAAGGAAGAAAAAGGCAGAATGACGGGTAGACTGTAAGTGTGCACGAGATGGTGGGGGGAAGTGAAGTTGATTAATGTGAAGAGAATGAAGACTACGTGTAGGGATATGGAAGTGGAGAAGACCAGTGAGGTACTGGGATGTTTGTGTGTGCAGGATGTGGTGATAATGTTTAAAGTAATGTGAGTTGAATCATCACCTAAGATAAGACAGCCTTCCTAATAATTGTTGGCAAACAACTGAAATGAGTTTAAATTATTTGTCATAAACTGCTAGTTATGTTTTAATGTTGTTACCCCTTGAATAAACCAGATTGACTATACCTTGTATATTGTTAAAGCTGGAGAATACATCACAAATATAATTAGTGATATGAATATGTACAATTGTGTTCCTGACAGAAAAAAACAATGTGTCTATCAGGCCACATGCTAACATTTGATTTGGCAAGTAGACAGAATAAGTTTAGGAATGTAGATGAAAATAATGAGTATGTTACAGACTAGCTATGTAATAGTTTAGTGCTAGCTATGGATGTATTGTAATTAACAATAGATAATATAATTCTGTTCAACAATTTAAGACTGTCATTAGGGATGAATAATTGTGCTTGTTTGCAATTGCGTGGAATCAAGAGAGATGCTGTAGTGGAGAGTAGGATTTTTACAAATTATATATTGTATGCACTGAATCCTATGGGCCGAAGAAGAACACTACTGTGAATGAAATGCTACTGAATATGGAGACTCCGGATAAAGATCAGCGATTCCAGCGGAACTACTCATGTATGTGCAGCAGTGAAGCCTGGGTGGATGGTCACTGAAAAAGATTGATCTAAGATGTGCATAGCACAGCCCATGGTGAGAAAGGATGCTGCTGAGGAATCTGGAGTGATGACTGGTGTCATGATATCTACGAGAAGCAGTTGGCCACTGTTGGAAAAGGTAGTGCTTACAAGAATAATTGGTAAAGTCTTGTTTTCTGTACACATTTTTATTGAGGCTAAGCAAAGGTAAACAATGTCACATGATTTTGTATAATGATTTCTTCCAATGAACAAGATGGAGCTCACCTATGGACCAGATGTGCCTAGGACTTTGAAAGAACATCTGCAAAATGAAGCCTACTGTAGAAGATTATTCTGGAAATGGACATGTTTCAGCTACTGCTCTTTAGTAATGATTCTTTATAGAATCACAGGGAGGACTGTAGGGATGGACAGATAAAGGGATACCAGAATCCCCAATATGTAATTGAAGATGGATGAAGTTCTTGATACAAAATGTGTTTAGAAGTTTGACTTTTCACCTACTTCCTTTTAAATAGAATAGGATGTCATGATCATGAGTTCTCTGTAACCGTCTTTAAAATAGATGGAACAGTGTTAACGCAAGCAAAAAGAACATAGGCTATGAACTGTGCAAGCATAAAGTTCATTGTACAGTCAGCTGGAAGTCCCTGCTGACACAACATAATTTTTGCAACTTTTGCAATTATAAATTTCATCTAATATACTGTAATCAGATCTTACTCTGTAAAAAGAACTTTGGCGACACCTTGTGTTATTTCATGGTTATAATAAATGACTGTTACTTCCTCTTTTTCTCTAATAAAAGGGAGCTTTTAGGAGAACTTTGAATTCAATAAGCCTGGAATTATGCCTGTTCATAGTCCGCTTATTGTCTTCCCTCTGAGCTCAAAGAAAATAGCACTTTGTGTGTGTGTGATTGTGTTCTGTATTACTCTCTGCCTGTCTCTCACTACTGATGGACCAGAGACCTAAAGAGCCGTGGTATTGTGGTCAGATCATGGAGTTTTCTTCAGCTACTACCGCTATACAATTGGTTAGGCTCATCACGTTGTTCGCCATGGGGACAAATGATTCAAACAGTGGGAATATATTTATTTTTTACTCTCATTTGGTATAGACTACTTGTCTTTCCATTGCTAGTAACTTCCCTGACCAATAGAATTTTGTTTTCTGTCTGGAATTTTTCAGCACTGTGAACAGTAACGCTACACCTTTTGATGGTCCTTGTGGTCTTGGGCAAGCCACTTAACCCTCCATAGCCCATGTTCCCTGTAAAATAGTTATCTCCAAGTTATAATACCCTGTTCAATGTAATTTCAGTTTGTTCAATGTAAACCGCACTGATGCAGAATAGCGCGGTATATAAGAGAATGTAAATAAATAAATAAATAAATGATTACACCAAATGTGAGCACCTTGTCATCACTCTTACCTGGTTTTAAATTGGCGCCATAATGAACAATTAGTCTTTTGAAGTTTAGATGTATTGAGCACCCTTGGGTAAGTTGAATTTTAATGTATATTAAGAACAGATTGTTACACAGAATTGAAGTTACTAGTGGTTTATATTAGTAGTACTGCTAGTTTTATAGTTAAATGGGATAATTTCCATTATGCTCATTATTGCCCTTACGGGTTTACTTGGTTTATATCAAAGATTTGCTTTTCTCACATATTAATAATGGCATATCTCTGTTTGAGTCCCCAGGATGTCTTCAATGATGCTTATGAAATGTGTAGAAGATATATATGATATCTAGCAATATTTACAGAATGGCCATATTTTGGTGATTTATTTTGCATTTACATGTTTCATCTGATTTGTTGTCTGTGTGATACTCTTATTGATAAGTAATATATAGAATATGTAGAAGCTGATGAGGATAAAGGAAAAAAGGGGACTATTATATTTGTTGATATGTAAGGGCAGACTAGATAGGCCATGTGGGCTTTTTCTGCCATTAAATCCTCATTCAGCTTGAATTTCAAACTGCTTGAATGAGTTTCAGAACTTCTTCAGACTTATTCCTGTCGCCAAGAAAAAAACTTTCCACATTTAACTTTAAATTTTCTCTCTAGGTTTCATTCCAGCTTCTTACACACTCCTCCTGTAAATAATTCTCAATAACTTCCAGTTCAGATATCAATTAAATCATTTTCCAGTTTTTCCATACAGAGGCACTCTTTCTGGCATGCCTTACCTTCTCAGTCTTCTTTCCCAACCTGTAACTAAAGTTCCTGTACATTGATTCTATCCTCTCTTATACCCAGCTCTGTCTGGAAACAGTCACTTACTAACTTCATTTCAACTCACACAGCACATTTTCAGTGCTCTATACCCCCTAGCAGACCTTTGCATACAAAATCAATTTTACAATAATTTTTTCTTAGTATCTGTTTATTTACTTAACCAGGTCATACTTTTTATCTCCTTATTTCCCATGAGTTCTTATCTTCTGTGAGCTCTTCCTGTGCTTGATCCAAGTTCAGCTGTTTCCTGCATCAGCTCTGCTTTGCGCATTAATTCCTTCAATGCTGTATTGAAACTGCAGACTGTTTCCCTGTACATTCATACACACATATTCCTTCAGAATCAGTAAAGATGTATTTATTTGGCATGTTTCCTTATTTGAGAGTTCGATTGAACTAGCCAGCCTTTCATTTTAATGTTTATTTTCTTATTTGACACCTTGCTGACCCTTTTCATTTATTTTTAATGTGGCTGTCAGTAGGTACATTTAACGTTTTTTCTCTGCCATTACATAGAGCTTCTAAAATGACCCCCCTTACCAAAATCTAACAGAAATTACTTTGGTTTTATTCATAAAGATTTTCCAGTTATACAATCCAAACAGATCAAGAAATCACATTTCCCAAATTAAAATAAAATCCAAAAAAGCAACATTTAAAAAAACCTCTATAATACAAGCAGATGTAAAGCAGCCCTCCTCAAGGAGGAAGATGGTTACATCAAAAGCATACAAAAGTAAAATAAAGGATGAAAACATCCAGCAATTTTAGCCTTGCAACAGAATCAGATTGACCACCTAAGGTGTACGTTTACTAAGGTGTGTTAGTTGCTACTTTGGGGCATTAATCCAATGTTAGTCCCTTGGTAGCAGCTAACCAGTGAAAAAATCTGATATCATAGGCAATTTTCTTCAGTATCTGCTTTTCCCATGGTGCAGCTCCCTAGGGGCAGGATCAGGGTAGCCATGTAGAAGCAGACTAGTTAGAGCAGAACCACACATCTGCAACATGCTAATGGCAGGGTGTGGATGCACATGCTCTCTAAAGCTGGTGTGCACCTCTGTGCTAGATTTGTGGCCAAAATATGCTTTACCAGTACACGGTTTTGTAAACATGCTCCTTAGTGTTTGATAGAGTTGCATTGACTCCCGGTGGAGGCTCAAATACAGTTCAAACTCTTGTATGTATTTAAGATTTTTCATGGCTTGGCACCAAAGTATATAAGCTCATTTGTTTCATTGCATGTACCTCACTGTCACCTGTGTTCAACACCAAAATATGATTGGCCCAGCCTATATTACCTTACACAAAAGACAGGAAAAACTACAACAAATATAGCAACACCAATCAGAAAAATGGCAGCCACAGATATCAACATGTTAAATGCACTGAGCGCAATTTAAAAAATACATAAAAATAAGGAGCATGGGTATACCAGAACACCTGATCGTTCTTTTGCACAACCTTTAAATTAATCAAGAAGCAACAGTTCAAACAGACCAAGGATAAACAGAATGATTTAAAATCAGCAACGGTGTATGACAAGGCTGCATACTTTCCCCTTACCTGTTTAATTTATATGCAGAAAAAATCATAAGAGTAGCAGGACTCTATGAAGGCAACTGAGGTGTGACGATTGGTGGAAGACTCATCAACAGCCTTCGCTATGCTGATGATACCACGTTACTGGCTGAAAGTGAAAATGATTTGAAACATTTGCTTCTCAAGAGTCAAAGAATATAGTCTTAAAATGGGTCTGAACCCAAACGTTAAGAAGACAACTGACAAAATCACTACATTCATCACTGATGGCCAAAAAATTGAAATAGTTAGAAACATAGAAACATAGAAACATAGAAATATGACGACAGAAAAAGACCACATGGCCTATCTAGTCTGTCCTTCCATATCAACAACTACAACAGTCCCCTTTTTTCCTTTAGAGATCCTCTGTGTTTGTCCCATGCTTGTTTGAAATCAGATATTGTCCTCATCTCTACCACCTCCACTGGGAGCCTATTCATGGATCCACCACTCTTTCCGTAAAGAAATATTTCCGCATATCACTCCTCAATCTATCCCCTTTCACCCTCATCCCATGTCCCCTCGTAGCAGAACTTGCTTTCAATTGAAAAAAGGCTCTCCCTCTGTACATTTATGCCACAGAGGTATTTAAACATCTCAATCATATCACTTCTATCCCGCCTTTCCTCTAAGATGTACATATTAAGATCCTTAAGTCTGTCCTCATATGCTTTATAATGAAGACCACTAACCATTTTAGTAGCCACCCTCTGTACTGACTCCATCCTGTTTATATCCTTTTGAAGGTGTGGTCTCCAGAATTGCACACTATACTCCAAATGAGGTTCACCAAAGACTTATACAGAGGCATTATCACCTCCTTTTTTCTGCTAGCCATTCCTCTCCATATGCACCCAAGCATCCGTCTAGCTTTTGCCGTCGCCTTTTCTACCTGTTTAGCTACTTTAAGATCATCAGACACAACCACGCCTAGGTTCTGCTCTTCTTTAGTGGACAAAAGTACTTCACCCCCCTATACTATATTGCTTCCTTGGATTGCTGCAGCCCAAATGCATGGCCTTACCTTTTTGAGATTACATCCCAGCTCCCAAATTCTAGACCATTCTTCAAGCTTAGCTAGATCCCTCCTCATGTTATCTACACCTTCCTGAGTGTCTACTCTATTGCATATTTTGGTATCATCCGCAAAGAGGCAAACCTTACCCGACAGCCCTTCCGCTATATCACTAACAAAGATGTTAAAAAGAATCAGACCAAGGACAGATCCCTGGGACACACCACTAGTAACATCCTTCTCCTCAGAGTAAGCTCCATTTACCTGTACTCTTTGTCGCCTCCCACCCAACCAATTTCTAACCCAAGCAGCAACTTTAGGGTCCATCCCTAGGGTGCTCTGTGTTTTTATAAGTCGCCTGTGAGGAACAGTGTCAAAGGCTTTACTGAAATCTAAATACACCACATCTAGGGCTCTCCCTTGATCCAACTCCCTGGTCACCCAGTCAAAGAAATCAATCAGATTTGTCTGACAAGACCTGCCTCTGGTGAGTCCGTGCTGCCTCGGATCCTGTAATCCGCTGGACTCCAGAAACCTCACTATTTTCTCTTTCAGCAGTGTTTCCAATAATTTACTCACCATCAAAGTTAAACTAACTGGCCTATAGTTTACATCCACATTCTTACTTCCACTTTTGTGTAAAGGTACCACACGAGCCTCTCTACAGTTCTTTGGCACCACTCCCGACTCCAGCGAGGCATTGAAAAGGTCAGTCAGTGGAGCTGCTAGAACGTCCCCATGTTCCCTCAGTATCCTAGGGTGTATCCCATCCGGTCCCATTGCTTTGTCTACTTTAAGTTGAGCTAGTTTCTCATGAACACAGTCTTCTGAAAATTGTTCAAGATGCCCCTCGCTTCTGTTCCTGTTTGTGGGTGTTTTCTGATGTCCTGCTCCTGGTTCTTCATCCGTGAACACCGAACAGAAATATTTGTTAAGCAATTCCGCTTTATCTTCATCAGCTTCTACATATTCCTCCCCTTCACCCTTGGATCTCACAATACCACTTTTGTCCTTCCTCTTCTCACTAGCTTATCTGAAAAATGTCTTATCCCCCATTTTAGTGCATTGACTATTTCATCCTATTTTTGAATCTTTGCTTTCCTGACTACTTTGCTAGCTTCTCTAAGTTTTTTTCCAAATATAGATGCATGTCTAGTTGATAGCTTTAACTTACTTGGATCAACAATCAAAAAAGAAAGGACTAGCAGTCAAGAAATCTGACGATGTACTGCTCTTGGTAGAATGGCTATGAAGGGCCTAGACATGATTCTCAATAGCAGAGATGTCTCTCTCCATACAAAGATTCATCTTGTCCAGGCCATGGGATTTTCAATAATGTCATATGGATGCAAAAGTCAGACAGTGAAAAAGATAGACAGGAATAAAAGCGATGGCTTTCAATTATGTTGCTGGCGATGAATACTGTGTATATCATGGATTGCCTGAAGAACAAACCAATCAGTACTAGAAGAGATCAAACCTAAGCTTTTTTTAGAAGCTCAGATGACAAGACTTCGACTTTCATACTTTGGACACATCATGCGGAGAGAGAGATCATTGGAGAAAGACATAGGGGTATGTTTACTAAATCGCGTTATTGCAGTTCGCGTTAGGATCCGCGTTAATAAGACAAACCCCCAAAGAAGGAGATGGGCGGGACAGCGGAACACCTAACGCGCGTAACTAAAGTAACGAGCGTTACAGGGTGCGTTAGCGGCGTCACCGCGCGTTAAGCATAAGAAGCCACTCAGACATACATGATCAATACAGAGCTGTAGCACAATGGTTACTGCAGTGACCGCTAATACGGGCAGCATGGGTTCGAGTCTGCAGGGTGCCAGTTGCAGAAGGCTGACTGATGTAGCATCCTGTACATGATACAGTGAGGGAGGGGGCATTTAGTTGTTTCGTTTTGGAGGGGTGCAAGCAAACACACCCACACATTAGATAGCGAGTGAGGGGGCATGTCTATGTTCCCCTCCCTTTTGGGGTGCAAGTAAACACACCCACATATTATATAGTGAGTGTGGGGGCATGTATATGTCCTGTATGTGTTGTAGGGTTGCTAGCATACATACCTGACCCAAACAGAGCTGTAGCACAATGGTTACTGCAGTGACAGCTGATACGGGCAGCATGGGTTCGAGTCCCCAGGGTGCCAGATACAGAAGGCTGGCTGATGTAGCATCCTGTACATGATACAGTGAGGGAGGGGGCATATATTTGTCCTCTACCTTCGTGAATCTGAATGCCCTTGCAGAGAGGCTCAGCGAGGAGAGGTGGCCCCGCGGGACACTCCATTTTGCCGCGGCAGCAGCCAGAGCCAGCTTTTTTTTTACATATAGTTTTAAACAAAATGCAGAATGTTCTTTGCGCGGGGCCCCCTGAAACGCGAGGCCCTGTGCAAAGAACATTCTTGCTCAATGGACGGGCCGGCCCTGGGTGCACTGTATGTACTGCATGTGGAGACACCTTTTCCGCTCACACCACCCTGAACTTGCACAGTATGTACACTGCACAGGTCATGTACTCTGGTTTACATGCGCCCACACACATCCACCTTGTCCCAAACGTCACACGTGTGCACTGTGGATCCCTGGGCACAGGCATGCATGCTCCAGCACCTTTGTGTCAACCCATGGTAATGGCTACCCGTCACCCTGTGCACCAGTGGCCGCTATATACACCTACACCCCCTTCCCACTCATCCTGGCACACCCCAATAACACAGTGGTTTCCCAAAACGACATCCAGCAACTGTCACCTGTCGCACCATCCACACTCCAGCCCACATTATCCGCACACACGCCACAGTGTGGCACCCTTCTGGCCATCATCCCGCTGAACCCCTGTCCGCACCCTCTGCTGTGTTCACCCCCCCACCCCCATACCCCTTTCATCGCCCCCACCGATGGGCCAATGTACTCCACCGACAATATGCTCCTGCACCCCCTGGGCCCAGCATGTTCACCCATAACAACATGCAGCATGTTGGTCGTACGTTTCGCAGCGGAAATATGGACCATCGTGTACCATCCACCATTTCCGCCCTGCATGCTGGTACACGTGCGTGACATATTGACAGTTGTTGCCAGGCCCTACACAGTCACACCTAGCAAAACACGTTCAGCTCCATCCCCCCCCCACTCAGGTGTCAGCTTCAGGGGCCCCTGCGGTGCACACTATGCGGTTCCCCCCTCTCCCCACTGCCACGCACACACCTCAGCTGTCCTGCACTTGCCATGACAGGCCAACAATATGGGGTCATGCTGTACAGATCACAAAGGCCACCCGCTCCACACCACCATATGTATCATTGTCACTCTGTGCTGTGTGTACCACAGGGACCCACACATATGCTGTTGCATGTCAGTCATGCACGCCACTCACCTCCCCTCGTGGTGGGCCACCCACACAGCAACGTAGCTGTGACATGTCTGTGGGGGGTGCCCATGCCACATACCTTACCTGTTCGACGTCCACCCTTGGCCCCAATAGTGCCCACTGCCACACCCATCACTCGCACACCACTGTCATCAGGCAATGAGGGACATCTGACCAACAGGTACATATGTTTCAAACAACATGTATAACTCATTTTTATAACATATTTACATCATTTACAGTTACACAGACACGTGACATCCGGCTGACATGGCCCATGCTGTCAGTTGATGGCCGGCATGGCCAAACACGCATGCCACTGCAAATTGCAGTGTCCGCTCCCATCCCTGTGGCCAATGTGGTGGACATTCAATGGCACGGTCCGTCACAGGGTGGGTGTGCCATGTGTCCCCACACATTACACACCCTGGGGACCCCTGTTGGATGGTGGCTGACCGTCTGCGGAATGGCCAGGGCGGTCATCCCGCTCCCGCAGACGGTCAGCCACCATGGACAGGGTTGCCAGCACCTGGCCCTGGATTAGGGCGAACTGCCTCTGGGCTTGTGCCTGGGCATGCACAGCTGCAGCCATGCGCAGGCCGCACATGCAGCCGCACAGACACACATCTCCCCGTGTCTGTGTGGCTGCATGGACAGCAGACCTGCCTGCGGCCATCTGTGGCAGGCACACATCCAGAGGGCCTGCCGCGCCCTGATCATGGGGCAGGTGGCTGGTGCCCCCAGTGCCCTGTGGCGGAGCGTGCCATTGGGGACCTGCCCCCGCCCCACCCCCTCCGCTGGACATCCCCTCCCTCCCCCCTGCCTCCAACACCCTCCCCACAACCCCATCCCCCTCCCCCTGCCTCCCCTCCCTCTCCCTGCCACCCACCTCCCCCCATTCCTCTTCCCTTCCACTCACATCCCCCCCCTCCTCATCCTGCTCCCCAGGCTCCACACCATCAGTCCCCATTTCCCTAGCATCCCCCACATTCCCTCCCATCTGGCCCCCATCATCACCCCTCTCCTCCCCCTCATCGTGGCATGGGGATGCGGGCTCATTCCCATCCTCGGCTCCCCACTCTGGTCCGCCATCCTCATCCATGCGCTGCTCCTGGTCTCCCTCCCGGGCCGCAACATCTGGAGGCTCCTCCGGCCCCTCCTCTACGTTGGCTGCACGTGCATCAGCTGTGGGAGAGATAACACATGTCATCCCCTGGGGAAACATCCTCTTCCCCTGTCACTGTGGACCTGTGGTTCCACCACTCGTTCCCCTACATGTCCATGTCGCTGTACTCACCATTCTGCTGTGCCATCCTGTCGCGCTGCACCCTGGCAACGAAGCGGGGGTACCGGGCCCTCAGCTCGCGAGCCTTCTTTCGAAGGTCCTCCACCTGTAGGGGTGACAACGAACATTGCCCTTAGCTACCATGGGGACACGTGGTGGGTCCCTGCCTCTGCATCTACCACTCTCATTGCATACAACAAGTGCCTGCCCCTATTGGGTGGGCGCTCATGCCCCCTTGCATTAACGTGTGACAGCCCCATGTGTGGGCCACACACACATCACCCTGGTCGGTGCACCATGTGCACTGTATGTGCGGCCCACGTACATAACACATCACAGCTGTGTGTGCCACCTACACACATCTGCATGTGCCAATCAGCCACTTTTTGGGTGGGAGGTTGTCACCTACAGTCCTCACTAGGATGCCCTTAGGCTGTGGTTTTTCCTTTGTGATCCCATACAGGGCCTGTTTCCCAGGGAACAGGGTCGGTGCAGGGGACCCCTTTAGTGGCCTACATCTGCTTGGAGCTGGGGTTTGTGTTTTGTGATCACAGAAGGCACCAGCAGACAGTGGGCAGGGTGGAGGGGGAATGCCCTCATGTGGGGCCTATATCTGCTTGGAGCTGGGGATTGTCTTTTGTAATCACACAGGGCACCAGCAGACAGTGGGCAGGGTGGGGGAGAGCTGCCCTCATTTGGGGCCTACAGCTGCTTGGAGCTGGGGATTGTCTTTTGTAATCACACAGGGCACCAGCAGACAGTGGGCAGGGTGGGGGAGAGCTGCCCTCATTTGGGGCCTACATCTGCTTGGAGCTGGGGATTGTCTTTTGTAATCACACAGGGCACCAGCAGACAGTGGGCAGGGTGGGGGAGAGCTGCCCTCATTTGGGGCCTACATCTGCTTGGAGCTGGGGATTGTCTTTTGTAATCACACAGGGCACCAGCAGACAGTGGGCAGGGTGGGGGAGAGCTGCCCTCATTTGGGGCCTACATCTGCTTGGAGCTGGGGATTGTCTTTTGTAATCACACAGGGCACCAGCAGACAGTGGGCAGGGTGGGGGAGGGATGCCCTCATTTGGGGCTTGCAGCATCAGAGGATGCATTTTGCAAATGTGTTGGTTAACGGAGACATGGTGCAGACCCCCTTCCTTTCCTGTTGGCCTGAGAGGTGGGACTGGGGTGTCTTGTGGATGGGGGACATCCCTGGCCTGCAAAGGCACCCTATACCATACCTCTGTGATCTGTGGTGCTGCTCTGCCATGGTTGCAGCTACCCCCTTGGGGCAGGGGTGCCTTTTTCAGGGGTGTGTGGCAGACATTGCTAGCCGCAGGATGTGTCAGCACCTGCTATTCCCTGTCAGTGCATAGTGTATTTGTGCTGACGTTACTGGGTGTGTTTTATTTTGTCTCATCATTTGGGGGACTTGTCCCCATGCACTTACCTCACGTGGGTAGTCTGAGCTCCTGTTGTATCTATGGGCCAGGCGGTCCCAGGCCCTCCTGACCCTTGCCAGGTTCTGCCTCCTGGATGAGCCAGGGAAGAGCCTCTGCTGGCGGAGGCAGAACAGCTCTGTGAGCAGGTATATGTCATGCTGGCTGAAGGGAGGCTTTCTCGACATAGATGCCATTTCTTCTAAATGCCTTTGCTGCTCAGCCACGTGCGTTGCTGGGGGCGTGGCCACGTGCGTTACTGTGGGCGTACGTGCGTGCGTTGCTGCGGACGTACATCGTAGGAAGATGTACAGAGACAGAGCTCTAACACAGAGCTGACCACTGTTACAGGCAGCAAGGGTTCGAGTCCCCAGTGTGCTGTGAGAGGGCATGTTTTCCTTTACGTCGAGTACTCCATACAGAAACAGACCCTCGCAGTATGTGTAACACTGTACGTTGGGCGTGCGTCGCGTCATGCGTAGCGACGCGCGTACAATCGTGCGTGGGTATGTGTGTTTTTACCTGTGTGGGTATCATATATGACAGACTCGGTAGGGTGTCCTGCACCTATGCACAATGCTAACAGATGTACGTGGGATGGCCTATGGATTATCAAAGCCTGTGCGCAGGCGCTGGATTCCCCCAGGGTTGGGTTGCGCCAGTCACACCCATGATGCAGTGCACATGCAAATCAGCTGTCCACAGATAGACACAAGATGGGGAATGCACACCCACAGCACCTCGGCCTGGTAGGAGGGAGGCGACCATGTGCACCCCTATAGCACCTCGGCCTGTTAGGGGGTACTGACCGTGTATTGTACCGGCACAGGGTAGCCACACACCGTCACAGCGTGCGGGTACTGTGCTCACCCTGAGGGTGCAGTGAGGCGCCAAGCACCAGGTCCGCAGCAACGTCCATGGCTGAAAGAGGCCATGGTGCAGGTCCACAGTAGTGTTATAGTGTGTGACAGGTAGCTTCTGCAGTAACACCTTAGACATCTCTGTCTGTATCAGTCAGGTGTAGCCCCCATGGACCCCAGGAGGGCCCATGCACCACCACCCCCTCCCCCAGGGCAGCAAACAGGGTCTCCTATCAAAAGATACAACATCTACCTCCCTGCAAGGTGGATGTAGAGAGGAACATCAACCCCACTCCTGCTGAGGGACACACACCCCACAGAGCAGTCAATGCAGCTCTGTACACACCCAGAACACAATAGCAGACAGACATTAGGCCTAGATATGGCATGCTGCACCCCACCACTATCTGATATTCCCCTGGTGCAAGCCATCAGCCACTGCACCCTGCAAGCCACTCCATCACAACACATACCAGCTGCAAATAGTCTGCTAGTGCCCAGTGGAGATGCCTGCACCCAGAACTGGGATGTCAGCATACACAGTTAAATCAGTGACAGGGCCCCAAAAGGCAACCCATATATATCACATGAGAGAAATACTAGATAGCACTATGGGGGTGCCTAGCCATGCTGTGGTCACTGCACAGTCAGGGTGAGAGTGATCTCTCAGCAGCACATACTGAGGTCACCCTGTCTGTGTAGGTGGTGGCCGGCCACTACAATGTGCCTGTCACTGCCCTATGCCCTGTGCAGATGCGCCCTGGCCAGGCCACCCTGTCCGGCCTCTACCCATGGTACCTTGCTCCTCATTATGCACATTGGCAGCCCAATTCTGGCAACATTGCTGGCATTGTGGCCTGTGGAAGGTGTTTGCAGCCACCACACACTGGATAGACAGACAACCACCCCCACACCGATGTCAGCATTGTGCTACTACAGCCATTCCTCGCTTAACGACCGAGTTCCGTTTCAACGACCCGGTCGTTAAGCGAATTGGTCGTTAAGCGAGGAACTTTTTCGTGGCTCACTAAACGGCATCTTACAGCTTATGGGATTCTGCGCAGGAGAAATCGACGCGCAGAATAAGGTGATTTTAGCGCTTCCATACAAATGTAAAGTAATAATAACGATGTTTTATATTATTTTATTTTCTTCTATTTTGTTTTTTATGCACTGACATAGTTAAAAGCGGATTCCATAAACATCCTAATATGTTTTAGTTAAGTCAGATCACACCATCCCAACAATAGAAAATCGGTATTTCCCAAACGTGCTTGTGATACTTCTTAAGATATGTGCAAGTAGTTCCCAGGAATAAAAGGGGGAGGGGGGGGGGAGAGAAGATCGTAGTAGTATTGTCAGCCTCCTACTTCTCTTCCATCTGCTTAGGCCGCTGATTAAATCAAGTGCTGACATAAATGATAAAAGGGAAAAACCAAGAGAGATGAGGGAAAACATAAACAAGCAGGAATGAATCAGAGAGATACCTTAAAACTGTGTACAGTACAGTATTGCATCACAAACTGCCCCGTGGTGGAACCGTCGGTGAGATGGTCGTAAGTGTGAGCGGTCGTAACGGCGAAGCGATGGTCGTAAGTGCGAGCGGTCGCTAAACAGGTAGATCGTTAAGCGAGGACTACCTGTATAGAGGTGGTCAGCAGCCATACACCCCACACCAGTCCTGGGCATAGTACAGGCATGGATATGGTACACAAGACTGTTGGGGGGTCACTCCCCAGGGTGGTGAACACTGTCAGAGACCAGACCTGCAGCACACACTGCAGACATCAGAATGATTGTTATGGTGGAGCTCAATGAGCAAAATGTGCTTAACAGAGGAATTGATATCTGCCAGTTCTCATAGCAAACGTTTGATAGCTGTGTACCATATACCCAGGTGTAGGGTGGCATTGCTAAGGTATGCAACTGCTAGTATTGGGAGATACAGGCAGGACCCAATTTCTTGCCTCTCCAGGTGGCATTGGCCAATGGGGCCTGTGGGTGGGTGTGTGGCCCTGTTGGCTGCTGCTTTACGGCAGAGTTCCCCAACTCCAGTCCTGGTGTTCCAAACACTGTTCGGGTTTTCATGCTGTCCCTCATAGATATGCATGAGCTACATCTGCATAACATGGGGGTAGTGCATAGCTATGCAGCACAGGCATCTTTATTGGAGGCAGCATGAAACCGGAATGTTGTGGGGCCCTCCAGGACTACATTTGCGAAACTCTGCTTTACGGTAATGTGCCTGTTTCTGGTGTGGTAAAATATAGGCCATGCGTATGTTCTCTGCAATAAAGGTGTGTCTTTACTATCACTGTTTAGTGGTGGGTAAAGCTATGGGGACTGGGTTGGCAGGAGCCCCAGCTGGGATTTGAACCTGTGACCCTCTGGTCTTACAGACACTGGCTGTGTCTGTTGCACCACACTGTAGCCACAGAGACAGTGCAGTCCCTGGAGTTAGTTAAACCGGCCTGACGAGTCAGAAACCCTGCTCTGCAACAGGTTTATTGTGACCTCATTTACCTTGTATGCAGACAACGGTGCACATAAACCTCAGAGAATACCTCACAACAGGGGCACACACCCATAACCAAGCTGGGCAACATTGATATCATTGGGAAACATTACACAACACTCCCAGGACAATCCATTACAATGAAATGATATTTAAAAGGGTCTGTGACGCGTAGACCCTTCCACACATCATTTCTTTTTTATTTGGTGCTTTCCAGGCAGTGTTGTTCCTTGTTGCCCATTGCTATCACTGTTGCCCAGCTGTATTATGCTTTTTAAAATGTTTCCTGTGGTCATTTTTAACGTTTTATGTGCTATTTTGTTCAGTGCACATGTATCACACTGCTCACGTTTTGTGTGTTTCCCCGGTTTTTCTGTACATTGCTGACGGAAATGGTTTCTCTTCCCTTTAAATGCCTTTAACGGCAGGTTTTCATTCGCGTTGGAATTGAGCTCAGAATTACAGCGCGTTAGTGAGGGGGAGCCTCTCCACGCCCCCTCTCCGCCCATTGACCCCTTCTCTCCGCCCACTCTCCACCTTCTGCGCTGTTTTAACGCGCCGCGGGGCTTTACAATCGTTAAGCGCGGTTTCCGCGCGTAGTACGACGTTACCGGTCGTTGGCGCGTGTTTACGCACGTTACACTGCACTTACGGTCGTTAACGTCATACTACGCGCGTTATTCACGTTTAGTAAACATACCCCATAATGTTTGGCAAGGTAAAAGGTCACTGTAAAAGAGGAAAGCCGGCAATGAGATGGATCAATACAATAACTTCAGCTATGGATACTACTCTATCAACAATCAAACTCTTAACAACAGCAACAATATAAAAACATAAATACAAATATATAAAAATACATGAAGTGCAAGTACAGATATCAATCAGATCTTGTTAATAGCCCAACATGTTTTGGAAATAATTCCAGCAGCAGGGGCATACATTTTCATAAAATTAAAATACCCATTTTTCCATGACTGGTAATGCACAATCTAAAAATAGAAAAGACAAAAAATACAGGCAATGTGAAAATAAAAATGGACACCATTTAAATCAAGTGACATGATAAAAATGAACCAAAAGGAAACAAAAACCTCTAGGAGACATCAACACACACTCACCCCTGGATGGAACTCAAGATGGTCTAGTAGCCACAGGAAGAAGGAGTGGTCCTCTCTGCTCCTGCCCCATCATCGCCGTTACTCAACATGCAGACAATCATGTGCAATGGCTGCCAAATATTGCCTTGCCTACTCCTTCTCTCGATCCAACCCCTGAATAAAATGTGTGAAATGCAGATATCACGGCAGTATTTTCATGTTAGCCCTGCACTACCAGCTAACACGGTTTAGTAAATTTGATCCTAAATTATTAGGAAAAGAGTTAAATAACTGATTATATGCAAAGCAGCTTTTGAGCTCCACACTAACAGTTATTACATGTTAAAATGCATGTTAACCACTTAGAGAACCTTAGCAAAAAGGCACCTTAGTGTGAAATATTGCAATATGTAGTTCATTTTTAAAGTGCAATGGATATTGCCTTTATTAATCCAACTTATTAGATTAGTGATCTCTAAATTTGTCATCTTTGCCCTTCCTTTCCATTGCCAAGGGATTCATTTATTTGTGGGACTATCCATTTTAATTTCAGTACACAGTGAAAAGGAGAGAATGTGGGAGAGTTATGCCACTCTCCCCTTTTCTATAAACTCTTGGGGGTAATAGAGAGTCAATTAATTTTCAATAATAATATATTGAAACCTGTGTTGGTTGCTTTCATTCCCCAAGGTGATTTACCATCAGCAACACTTTAAGGAATATAGTGTGGTAAATTTAAGCCTTTCTCCCAATTTATTTATTTATTTATTTATTATAAGTTATTTGATATACCGCCATATACACAAAATAGGCTTTATGATGATTTACAATTCTCAATTGACCAACATTATTACAGCACACATTAATAGAGACAATAAACAATATTTATTCCAATTATTTATCAAACAGTCTTCTAAGGAACAATTTAGGTTGGATGACAGAGTAGTGCAACAATATCACAAAAGACAATAGTGGTCATTTTGGAAGCTGTATTCATGCTTTGGAGGTCTGTAAACGGACCTAAAGATGTCCAGAGCCATTTTAGAAACCACATCTGTGAATATCTGCAGTGTGAGGACAGTCAAGTCTGATTGGGCATGTGGGGGGAGGCATGGCTTGGGTATTATGAGGAACCTGAATGACTCCTGGCAACCCTCTGGATAGTTGACCTAAAGTTTGTCAGAAACATTCTGGATGTCCATTGTTATGTCTAAGTTTAGTCCTGCCCCAGGTATGAACAAGTATCTGAAAAGTGCTCATTTTGGGTGAAAACATTAGGAAGGTGTAAAAGAGAGAACATGCCTTCATCCCCAGTACTCTGCACAATTTCAGTAATAGCAGGAGTGGAATTTGAACCTTGGCTTCCCTGATCCTAGGCAACAACTATAACCATTAGACTTTTCCTACATGTCCAGATGGGCAAGCTATATATGCAGCCGTCAAGGTCACCATACTGGAACAAGCCGGCTAAAACCCAGAGGCTTACCACCAGCAATTCAGAAAGGGGGGGGGGGGGGGGCTCCAGATAAAAGAGATCTCTCCGGAGGTTCCTCTGTTGGTTGAAGGATCTTGCATGGAAGTGGCTACAACCAGAGGAGAAGACTGCATCCAAGAGGGCTTGACTGCCCTGATGAAACAGTGACATTTCAGCATCCCAAGCTTGCACTGGAGAGTGTACAGGAAATAGTCAAGGGGTATCATGAAGCCCAGCTGATGACTAAAGTGGACAGTAAGAAGGAGAATAAATCACCCATTAGCCCAGGAGGATGGAAGGGGAAGCCATAAAGGATATTGGCTTTCTTGTTCTGACCCACAAAGTCATCTTCTAGGCGAGGACATAGCCTCAGCCATGACCTCTTCACCT
Source organism: Ichthyophis bannanicus (assembly GCA_033557465.1). Taxonomy (NCBI): domain Eukaryota; kingdom Metazoa; phylum Chordata; class Amphibia; order Gymnophiona; family Ichthyophiidae; genus Ichthyophis; species Ichthyophis bannanicus. Next base: position 603,753,170 of record CM066035.1, on the reverse strand, counting down.
GGTTTAGGTGTGGAGCCTGGGGACACTTTGCTCGGGTATGTCCTCTAGGTATGGAATATTCCATGGATGTCAGCCTAACCACCCCTTATACCTGCACTTTTGTGGACGCTCCTCACCCAAGGCCCCAGAACTTTGTGATTCCAGGGGAGCTCAAGGGAAACCACCCCCAGGTCTTGATAGACTTCAAGAATGTGCGGACCCTCATTTGCCAAGAAACTGTAACCTGGTTCCAAATTGACTATGCAAAGATGGTAACACTGACATGTGTGCATGGAGATCTGAGGCAGTATCCCACAGCACAGATTTCATTTAATACTCCAGCAGGGCAAGCCACATTTGAGGTTGTGATGCTGATGTGGCTCCCGTATCCAGTGATGATTAGCCAAGTCTACACAACTTTTTGAGCGAAATGGGTCCAGCTAAGTGATGGCTTTGCTAAGTCAGACCAGGAAAATTTCCCCAGAGATTTTCCTGCTGGAAGACCCGGATCTATATCTCAAGAATCCCAAGCCTGCTAAGTCCCAGAGTTGGCGTTGCCAGGAAAAGCTATGCTACCAACAGAATTTGGTGGTGGCTATGGGGGAGAGATCTGGGGAGAGACAGCCTAGGAAGAAACCCCTGGAGATAGCTCATGGCTAAGCTATAGTGACCCAAATATGATAGACCCCTTCCCAGAGTGGGGGCTGGGGGAAGACTGAGGAAGATTCAGGACAGCCCAGCAAGAAGATGAGGCCCTTAAACATGCCTGAGAGTGGTTTTTGGAGGTGGATGGGCTTCCAATAGGTAACAGAGAGTTCTCTGCAATAAATTTTCCCTATTTTGTGCTAAAGGGAGACTTATTATACAGAATGGCCCAGGGTGCACTAGAGGAGGAAGAAGTAGAACAACTGATGTTTCCCCAGCCCTGCCATCAACAGGTGTTATTGTTGGCTCATAGCCATTTATGAAAGGGGTAGAGAAAACACTAGAGCGTGTTTTAGCCCAAAATTTGTGGCCCAGAGTCCATAAATAGGTAGTTATATTGCCAGTCATGCTGCTCCTGCCAACTTCCCTCCCACCCACGCTACGCCAAGCATGTTTAGTGTTTACTTCTGTCTCTTTTCTATACTTTTTTTCTCTTTGCCCTTCACTCTCTCTTTCCTATAAGTTAATGCTATTCATTTCCTCTCCTGCTCTCTTCTGGTAGCCTACATTTTATTGTACACCGCCCTGATGCTCAGGCAAGGCGGTATATCAAGCTTTGCAAATAAAGATAAAGATAAAGAACCCTCCTTTCCCAAATTTAAGACACTTTTGAAAAGCCAACTTTTTCAATCTGCCTTTGATCTGCCTCTTACCATTCCCTGACCACTCATAGTTCCTGCCTCCACTATGAGTCTCTAATAGTTACCTTCTACTCTTCTATCTCCTCCTGCTATCTCCTCTTTTCTCTCTCTATGATTGTACTATTACTGTCCTGTCATACTGTGGAGTTCTTTTTCCTTTCCCTGGCTTATGGCCATCACTCTTTATTTTCTTTTGTAAATCACCCTGCTGTTATGAAGGAGCAGTATATCAAGAAAGTTAATAAACATAAACATAAAAACTTCATAATCCCACTAGAGTCCAACCTGCCCCTATGCCTATCATTCAAACACCATTGGAAAGAGATACCATGGACCTGGCAGGTCCCTTGGAGTGAACCATCAGAGGCAACAAGTATATTTTAGCCATACTGAAATACTAAACCATGCTACCTGATACCCAGAGTCCATTGCTCTAAGGAATATGAAGACTACTACGACCACAAATGATTTCTGGAAAGTATTCTCACAAGTGGGAATACCCATTGAGATCCTCACAGATTAAGGAGCCCTCGTTGTATCCAAAGTGATGAAGCAAGTGTGTGCCTTGGTGAAGGTCAAGATGCTGTGAACATCTCTATACCACCCACAGACAGATGGCCTCATCAAGCAATTCAATAAAATTCTGAAGCAGATGTTAAAAACGTTTGTACAGGAGGATGGGAAAAATTGAGACATTCTCCTACCCTATTTTATGTTTGCCATCCATGAGGTACCTCAGTGTTTCATTGGATTTTCACCTTTAGAGTTGCTCTTCTGAAGACAGCCAAGAAGCATATTAGACGTGGTAAGGGAAACCTGGGAGGAAGAACACCGTGTAGAGGGTAATTTGGTAAAGTATGTTATTGGCCGGGTCTCACAAGATGGACAGGTCTCAGCTGAGGTGCCAAACCAAGACAAACCACCCATCTGGGCAGCAGCAGAATGGGATAGTGTTGACGGCGGAGGATCGCATTTCTGTGACAATGGCAACAACACCAAACTTAAACTGCATGGAAGAAAGGCCCGGCAATCTACTTCTGTATCTTGCCATGAAAACCCAATGGATAGTTACAACAAAACAAATTGTGCTATAGTGCTGGAAGATGAGACCTCAAGGTCAGAAGGCACTCAACTAGCTACTGGGGAAGAGCTGAAGACTTTTCAGAGTAAAGCCAGCATCAATGATGTGTTTGGATCAAAGCCATCGAGACATCTGACTGCTGATGTAGCTGCACATGAAATGAGAGTCAGAAGCTGTAAAGATGTCTTATGCATTGGAACATGGAATGTACGAAGCATGAACCAAGGGAAGTTGGAGGTGGTCAAGAATGAAATGGAACGTGTACAACTTGATATGTTGGGTGTCAGCGAACTGAAATGGACTGGCATCGGGCACTATGCATCAGATGATCACATGGTCTACTATGCTGGAAATGAAAGACAAAGAAGAAATGGTGTTGCATTTATAATAAAGGAGAAACTTGCAAGAACTGTAATGAAATACAATGCAGTCGGTGAATGCTTAATCTCTATTTGTCTATGAGGGATGCCTATCAACACAACTATAATTCAAGTATATGCCCCAACAACAGCTGCAGAAGAGAATGAAATTGAAGAGTTCTATGAATAAGTGCAAGCTGAAATTGACAGAACATGCAAACAGGATATCCTGATAGTCATGGGTGACTAGAACGCAAAGGTTGGCAACAAAGAAGAAGGCAAAGTAGTTGGAAAATATGGACTTGGCAGCAGAAATGAAGCTGGAGAAAGACTGATAGAATTCTGCAAGACCAACGATCTATTCATCTCAAACACCTTCCATCAACAAAAGCAGCGACTGTACACATGGACTTCACCCAATGGATTGTTTAAAAATCAAATTGACTACATCTGTGGAAGTCAACGATGAAAAAGTTCTATATCATCAACAAAGACAAAACCTGGAGCTGACTGTGGTACAGATCATCAACTACTAGGATGCAAACTCAAGCTAAAGTTGAAAAAGAACAAACCACTCATGAATGCAGGAAAACATGACCTTGAGAATATATCACTGGAATATAAAGATTGCCTGCAAAATCTATTTGCTGCTTTAGATACAAATGACAGAGCTCCAGAAGAGTTATGCAATGACATCAAGAAGGTTGTGTTGGAAGAAAGTGAGACGTCGCTACAAAAGGTGAAAAAGCAAAAACGGCCAAAATGGATGATGGAAGAAACTCTGAAAATTGCCCAGAAATGCAGAGAAGCTAAATACAGAGGAGAAAGAAAGACAATAACAGAACTCAACAGAGATTTCCAACGTGCAGCAAGACAGGACAAGGACAAGTACTACAACAACGCATGCAAGGAAATAGAAGCAGAAACTATTAGAGGAAGAACAAGATCAGCTTTCCTAAAGCTACGAGAGTTAAAGAAAAAGCTCCAGCCTCGAATTGGAATGTTAGAAGATGCTCAAGGTTCTATGTTGAATGATGTTGAGAAGATCAAGAAAAGGTGGAAGGAATATACACAGTTTTTATATGATAAAGATCAAGTGGACCAACAGCCATTTCAACCTGTACCTTATGATTGGGAACCATTGATGATGAAAGAAGAAGCTAAAGCAGCATTGAAAGCCTTATCAAAGCACAAGCAGGGTTCAGGAAAGGGCGAGGAACGAGAGACATCATTGCGGATGTGAGATGGATCCTTGAAAAGACTAAAGAATACCAAAAGGATATCTATTTGTGCTTTATCGACTATAGCAAGGCTTTTGACTGTGTAAACCATGAGAAACTCTGGGCCACATTAAGAAGCATGGGTATACCAGAACACCTGATCTTACTCTTGCACAATCTGTACATTGATCCAGAAGCAACAGTTTGAACGGAACAAGGAGAAACAGAATGGTTTAAAATAAGCAAAGGTGTAAGACAAGGCTGCATACTTTCCCCCTACCTGTTTAATTTATATGCAGAACAAATCATCAGAGAAGCAGGATTGTATGAAGATAACAGAGGTGTGAAGATTGGTGGAAGACTCATCAACAACCTTCGCTATGCTGATGATACCACATTACTGGCCGAAAGTGAAGATGATCTGAAACATTTGCTTCTCACAATCAAAGAACATAGTCTCAAAATGGGCCTGCACCTTAATGTAAAGAAGACAAAGATCATGACAACTGGCATAATCAACAGGTTCATCGTTGAAGGAGAAGAAATTGAAATTGTGAACAACTTTAACCTACTTGGATCAATAAAGAAGCAACAAGCAGTCAAGAAATCAGATGACGCATTGCTCTTGGCAGAACGGCTATGAAAGAACTAGATAAGATTCTCAAGAGCAGAGATGTCTCTCTCCATACAAAGATTTGACTTGTTCAAGCCATGGTATTTTCAATAAAATCATATGTATGTGAAAGCTGGACAGTGAAAAAGATAGACAGGAAGAAAATTGATGCCTTTGAATTATGGTGCTGGTGGTGAATACTGTGTATACCATGGACTTCCCGAAGAACAAACCAGTCGGTACTAGAGGAGATCAAATCTGAGCTTTCTTTAGAAGCTCAGATGACAAGACTTCGACTTTCATACTTTGGACACATCATGCGAAGAGAGAGATCATTAGAGAAAGTCATCATGCTTGGCAAGATAGAAGGTCAATGCAAAAGAGGAAGGCCAGCAATGAGATGGATCGATACAATAACAGCAGCTACGGGTACCAGTTTGTCAACAATGAGCCGTCTGACTCAAGACCGAACACAATTTAGGATAGCTATCCAGAGGGTCACCATGAGTCGACTCCGACTCGACGGCACTTAACAACAACATGTTATACAAATGCAAGACGGGCTGAGAAAAGTCAGAGAGGTGACCAAACTTAGTCTGGAAAAAGCCTAAGCTGAACAGGCCAGGGCCTACAATCAGGCAGCTGTGCAATGCACCTTCGAAACGGTAGACAGATTTTTAGTCTTGCTGTCCTCATCTAAGAACAAGTTACTTTAAATGGCAGGAGCCCTATGAGGTGGAAGAGAACGAGAGGCATGTTAACTACAAGATTACCAAGCCAGATAAACAGAAAAAAGCCAACATTTACCATATTAACCTACTGAAAAAGTAGACTCCAGTGACGATTATGGTGGTACAGGGAGATGATTTTGGGCTGGAAAATTCAGCCCCATTGAATCCAATTCAAGTCCTGATTGGAGACCAGTTCTCTGCTGCCTTGAGAAAATATATAGAAGGTTTGTCAACCGGAACCTAAAGGTGTTCTCCACCCCACCCCCACCCCCAATCCCTGGGATGAACCCACCTCATTTGTCATGATATCATTGCTGACACTGGGGTGGTAGGGGGCATGTATCCTTTTGAGAGAGAGGAGTGAATGGTTTGGAGGAGCATTAGAGAGAAGTCTGTTCTTGCTATCTTTATCCACGAGACTGGGCAGGGGTCTAACAAGGATGTGGTGGTATTTATGTTTGAGATGACATGATCTCAAACACCCTGGCTTCCTATGGGTTACAGAAACCTAGCTATCTGAAACAGATAGCGTACTAATAAACCAAATAAACAATGATGGATTTGACCTTTTTAACTGCCCAAGAGATAACAAAAGAGGGGGCAGAGTACTCATATTTAGCAAACATCAGCACAAAATCATATCAAGTACATGCAGCAACACAGAAGGAATGGATATACTCAAATTAGAAAATAAAAATATTACTATATGTCTACTCTACAGACCCCCTCACCTAACCACAAAAATCTGATATCAAGCTTAGAATCAGCCTGCACATCCCTTCTAAATAAACCCCACATTATATTAGGTGACTTCAATTTGCCCTCACTACAAAACTTGCAAGCAACAGCCTTCATTGACTCAATGGCTGACAAGGGTTTCCATCAGTTAATAAACATACCAATGCATACAAAGGGAAACACCTTAAACCTTGTATTTCTCCCAGAACCATCCACATACCTCCTGTCTCCTCTGAATTTGAAGCAAGTCCCTTGGTCAGACCATTACATAATTAATTTCATCATCTCCATACATCCCCCACTACCAACGCAACACACAAATCCACACAACAACAGATTCAGACACTTCAATAAAGAAACCTTTCTAAGGGACATATTACCTAAACTAAATTCCACAGAAAAAGCCCCAGAGAACATATGAAAAATGGGTCACACAAGATCTAGTGAAATTGAAAAAGCAGCTCAGGAAACATGAACATCTATGGAGATCTACTAAAACCTCAGAACACAAACTTAACTACATGACAACTCTTAACAACTACTGGGAAGCCATTAACAAAGCAAAAAAAGACTACCACTCTAAAAAATTAGCCAGTGCTCTCAACCAACCATGAGAACATCCAAGAATGATACAATTATAATTATCATAAACACCCAAAACTCTAGCAAAACACTATGAAAACAAACAAAAAAAAGAGAAACACTATAGACCTCACCACACACCCCAACCCTCTCACAAATTCCAACACATGGCACACTTTTCACCCAATTGATCAAAAACAACTTCTAAACACCATCTCTAAAATTAGCACCACTACCTCCCCTATAGACCTCTGTCCCGTTGCCTGGATCAAGGCTACAAAGAATGAATTAGCTCCGTTTCTCCTCCAAATTGTTAACTAGTCATTACTTCAAGGAACCTTACCGAATGAACCTAAACATACCATGATTAGACCAATTCTAAAAACTAAAACCCTTCATAAGCAAGACCCTATATCCTGTAGGCCAATAGCCAGCATACCATTTGTAGCCAAAATAATTGAGAAGGTAGTCCAAACTCAACTCCAGGACTTCATAGATCTCAATGCTCCATTAGATGACCAACAATTTGGCTTCTGCCCATTTCATGGAGTAGAATTGCTCCTACTAGTTCTCTTTGACATTCTTATTGGTGGCATGGACAATATAAAACAGTCATTTATCCTCATATTTCTGGACATTTCTGCTGTGTTTGACAATGTCGACCACAACACTCTACTCTCCAGACTTGAACAAATCGGTATCAAGGGAACAACCTATCACTAGTTTAAATCCTATATCTCTGTCAGAATGCAACAAGTTCAAATAGGCCAAGAAACCTCCTCCTCATTTAAACAAGAGCAAGGGATACCACAGGGATCCTCCCTTTCAGCATTCTTGTTTAACCTCTATTTACAACCAATCTGCAATATATTCAAGAAATTCAAAGTCAGTTACCATATCAATGCAGATGATATCATGTTATATCTCCCCATAGATAGGCTGAATACTGATGCATGATGCCATTATGTGCTGTGAAATACTTCACAGCACATAATGGCATCATGCATCAGTGAAGCTGAGTCCTGGCGAGCAGCAAATAACCTGAACATTAACTTCAAGAAAACCGAAGTGCTTTGCATGTAATGGGGCCTGAAAGTCATCCTCCCCCCCCCCCCCCAACATTCAGGATACAAGATACAATACTCTCAGTGAAAAAGGAAGGCACCTTGGAGAGTTACTTGATCAATCTCTCTCTATGACAGCACACATAAAACAGATAACTAGAACCATATACTTCAAACTTAGAGCCATACAACATCTTAGACCTCTTATCGATATGCATGATTTCAGATCAGTTGTACAAGCGCTAATCACCCCACACTTTGACTTCTGCAATAGTCTACTCCATGATCTACCTAAAAAGAATTTGAAACTTCTTCAAATCACCCAGAATGTAACGGTTAGAATCATATGTAAATCCCATTTAACTGACCACATTACAATCCATATTATACAATCTCCACTGGTTATTAGTATCAAGTAGAATCAGATACAAAACATTAATGATAACATTCAGGTTAACAATATTGCACCATCATTTCTCTCAACTTTAATTTCCAGTGCAACAAATAATACAAGATCCAAAGGATACACACACAGAATACACTTGTAACCCCACCAACCATCCTCAAAAAAAAAAATAAGCCACAAGTAATAGAGCCTTCTCTTTTGTCACTCCCCAATTGTGGAATTCTCTTCCAGACTCACTACATTCCATCAAAGATCTACAAACATTCTGAAAGGAATTAAAAACACTGCTGCTTACTCAACACTGGAGAAAACACTGCCGATAATAATAACACACAACCATCTCCTCATTAAACCCTCATTGTGCCACTATACACACCAGCAAGCTAAAAATGGTATTCTGTATTCTTTGTAAATAGTTTACTATGTAATTTATTCTGTTCACTGTTAATTGTTTAGATTATAAATTGTTCCATGTAAAACTGTAGTTTACTATAAACCGCCCCTGATCTCAGGAAGGGGCGGTATAGAAAAACTCTAAAATAAATAAATAAATACAATGATCTAGTTCTTCACTGTTTATTAAATGGAATGTGTCCCAGGTTTGTGTAAGTCTTTGATTTGATTTAATAAATGGAGCGAGGACAGCAAGGAAATCCAAGGTTCTAGCATTTAACTTTCAAAAGGAAGACTATGATAAAATGAAGAAAATGATTAAGAAAAAACTGAAAGGAACAGCTTAAAGGTCTACATCATGAGTGGGTGTTGTTTAAAATTACTATCATGGAAGCCCAGACCAGAAATATTACATGCACACAGGGGAATAAACCAAAAACACCCAACATAGAAAGCTTTATAAACCGTATTAGATAGAATAATTAAATTACTGAACATGTGAAGGCACATTCTAATTTGTATTTATTCATTTATTTATTTATGTATTTATCTAATATGGTTTATAAAGGTTTTCTCTTCATTTACTTATTATGGTCTTTAATTATGCCTCTTATTCATTTATTTATTTGTATATATATATATATATATTTATTTATTTATTTATTTAATTAATTTTATTCATATAGGTGTTCACATAGATTTGAGGCACATGGATTTATGGTTAAAGTGGTAGAAGTTTACAATTGAACCCCTGAGGAAGGTGTTGCCGAAACATGGCCTGTGTTGGATCTCTTTGGTTTATTTCCCTGTATGGGTTATTTTGTGATTCCGTGGTGTCTATTATATATTAAAGACTTCTTTGAATACCACATCTAGGCTCCTGAATGAAGCCATGGTGCCATAGCATCCCATTGCCATGGCACCTCTGCTCCATTCAGGAACCACGATCCCCAGCCGCCAATCACAATCTTCTTTCTCCACAACCTAACCCCTAATCTGGCCTTCCATGGCCAGGGTCAGGCTGAGGGGAATCCCATGCACCCTCTCACCTTTCTGACGTGGCCTGGGCCTGCCATCCCCCGACATCCAGGTGGAATAAGTCCCCCGTCTAGTTTGCCAACCCCGGACATACAGGGCCAACCTCAGAATCGGCCCTGTACTTCCAGGATCGTGAACCGCCCATGCTCCACCCTCAGTCTGCCTCCAGAATGCCCCCTCCCACCCCCATCTAAGCCTCCCCATACAAATGCCTTGTTTGTATGGAGAGGCTTTTGACTGGGACAGCAGGGGGGTGAATAGCGGGGATGTACGTCCCAATGGGATGTCCATCCTTGCTATTTGTGAAATGGAATAGACCCCATAGCTAGCCATGGTTTCATGGGACAAGGTCAGCATGGATTTAAATAAGAAAAGTCTTGTCTCACTAATCTGTTATTTTTTTTGAAGGTGTGAACAAATACATAGGTAGACAAAGATGAGACAGTTGTATTTTCAGAAAGCCTTTGACAAGGTCCCATATGACAGACTCCTAAGGAAATTAAAAATCATGGGATAGGAGCCAGCATACTACTGTGGATTGGGAACTGGTTAAAAGATACAAAACAGAGAGTAGGGCTAAATGGCCATTTTTCTCAGTGGAGAAAGGTGAATTATGGAGTACCGAGGGATCTGCTTATTAACACATTCATAAATGAGCTGGAAATTGAAACAATGAATGAGGTGATCACATTTTCTGATGACACAAAGTTACTCAGGGTTGTCAAAACTGGGAGACTGAAATTTAATGTGGACAAGTGCAAAGTTATGCATTTAGGGAAGACCAACCAAAACTAAGGTTACATGATTCAAGGTTCCAAAATTAGAAATCACTAGCCATAACTGTAACCAAGAAATTAAATAGAATGCTAGGAATCATAGGTAAAGGGATGGAGAAAAAACAAACAAACAAGGATATTATAATGCCTCTATAACTCTCCATGCTGCAAGTGCACCTTGAACATGGTGTGGAATTCTGGTCACCTTATCTTAAAAAGGATATAGCAGAATTAGAAAAGTTATAGAGAAGAAACAACAAAATAATAAAGGGTATGGAAGGGCTTAAAAGTTAGTGCTCTTTAGCTTGGAAAAGAGATGGCTGAGGGGAGATATAATAGAGGTCTATAATATAAAGAATGGAATAAAATAGGTAAATATGGATCAATTCTTTACTCTTTCAAAAAATAGAAAGACTACGGGATACACAATAAAGTTACAATGTAGCACATTTAAGGCTAATTGGTGAAAATATATTTTCACTCAACAGGTAATCAAACTCTGAAATGTGTTGCTGTAAGATGTAGTAAAAGCTGTTAGTGTGGCTGGGTACAGAAACATAGAAACATGATGGCAGAAAAAGACCACATGGGCTATCAAGTCTGCCCTTCCATATCAACTACAATAGTTACCTTTTTATCTTTAGAGATCTTCTGTGTTTGTCCCATGTTTTTTTGAATTCAGATTCTGTCCTCGTGTTCATCACCTCCACAGGAAGACTATTCCATGCATCTACCACTCTTTCCATAAAGAAACATTTCCACATATTACTCCTGAATCTATTTCCTTTCACTGTCATACTATGTCCCCTCATAGCAGAGTTTACCTTCAATTGAAAGAGACCATCCTGTGCATTTATGCCATGGAAAATCAAATAATTAAAAAAATAATTAAAATATTAATAAAAGAAAAAATAATAAATGAACAATTTAATAAATACATAAATAATATGTTAATAGGTAACCAATAAATATACACATTGTTCTATTATTAGAAAGAATAATATGAGAACAAATATAAATTTATAAAAATAATTAAAATAATAAAATATGCATATAATAAGTCAATAGTGCTACTTTTTAATGTATGTAATAAAACACCATATATCAAAATATATCAAAAATGAAAAGAGATGAGGAGGATATAGTGTCACGATGAAACAAATTGGTATTGCATAGTGACCATAAAACATTACATAAAAATAAAATTAAATAAATACTAGTACCTTTTAATCAAATCTGTCATATAAAGACACTGACCACTAGAACAGACAATAAAAATATAAATATTATCAAATAACTAATATAATAAAAACATATGAAACATCTTATATCTCATTTATATTATCAGCAAGACACACAAATGTCATCTTCATGAAAGAATATCTGAAAAATCTTGCAACATGAAAATGGACAAAGGGGGAGCTCAAGATAATACCAAGTCAAATGAAGATAAAGTTACTATAGAATGTCTATGCAAACATCTATGATGTTTAACCATTTGTTATAGCTAATACCAGAAAAACAGAAAGGGACTCATATATGAAATAATAGTAGATATTGCTGGTATCATATCTCAAAAATGAATAAAAGGAGATATTGTTATGAACAAAAATTTTTGATATTGATATGCATACCTAAAACGGCAAAGAATATAAGTATTTATGAGTAGTGTTCAGTAAAAAGGAAAAAGGGGGAAACAGAAACAAAACTTGTGCCGTCAAAGAAAGAATGAAAATAAACATATGAAGTATATTAATATTGGTAATATAAAATTATCCTTATATCGACAAAAAGTATATAGCCAGGTGGGGGGCTGGAGGCGCTTGGGCCTCGGGGAGTGGGTCCGGGGGTCGATGGACTATGGGGCGGTGGGGCGGCAGTACGCCTGGGATCAGTGGATGGGGGGCGCCAAGGCCCGTCACAGGCCGAGTGGGCGGGGGTGTGGCAACCGACGTGGTCTGCGGGTATTTTCCCCCATGCTTTTCCTTTTATTTCTCCGCAGGTGCCTTTTCTGGTGTCTCCGGGACCAGCGCAGAGACCAGTGGAACGACCGATGGAGACCATGAATGCCACGACCACTACGCCATGTAGAGGCCTGGTGGCGGGAGCGGAGGCATGCGGTGTGAGTGAGGAGTGGCTGGGTGAGGATACAGCGCAAGGGGTACAGCGACCGACGGCAATGGCTTTGGGGCCCGTGGCTGCGGCGGGTGGGTCCCAAATTGATGAGAGTGCAGGGAGTGAGGGGAGCGGCATGCGGGTTGGACGGTCGGGAAAAGCGAAGCAGAAGAGGAAACATACGTTCTGGTGGTGGTGAAGTTCGGAATCGTCATCCTCATCATCTTCAGGTTCATCAGGGCCGTCGTCGGGAGGTGAGGGCGGGGGGCCAGAGGTGTGAGAGGCGGCGGCAGCGGCGAGTGGTGCATTAGGGGGGACTCTGAATTTGGCGACTTTGTAAGAGTTATGGGAAGGAATTCTGAGGAAGCTGAGATGAAGAATTGCTGGAAGGGCGGAAGCAGTCCAGAGAGAGCAGGAAGAAGCGCAAGGAGGACGAGAAAGCGGGCCGAATTAGGAAGGTCTCTCGGACGATTGTGAACTGGGTGTGGGCGTTTCTGCGGCTTGCTAGTGTTTGGGGGCGACATTATCCGGGTCAGAATGGGATGTTGCTGGCATATGCGGATTCGATATTGAAAGCCTAGCAGACCCATGAAGGTTGGTTGTGGCTTAATTATGATGAAAGGTTTAGGGATAAAATGGAGGAGAACAAGTCGTTAAACTGGGGCACGCAGGATATCAACTTATGGCTCACCCAGATGTCGGTTAGGGAGATAGTGGGAGGGGGCTTGGGGAAAGGAGGGGCGGCGTCCACCATGGGAGCGATCGTTCCTTTCGGGGCAGGGGAGTCATGGTGTCCGGTAGATCAATGGACGGCAATGGGCGGGGATGTATGCTGGCATTTCAATAAGTCCACCTGTCCCTTCCGGGATTTCAAGTTCTGGCATGTCTTCTCGGCATGTGGCAGAGGACATTCCGTGGCAAAATGCCTTAAGAGAGGTACGGTGTTGCCCTCTCCACAGGCCATTAAGTAGCAGAGGGGAGTTTGACGTGGCACCGACGCCAATACAGGTCGAGGTTTTAAAGTGGTGGCTTAGGCAATACCTGAAGCAAAGGGATAGGGACGTTTTACAGTTTGGTTTTCAGTTTGGTTTTGTCATACCGGTGCGGGGAGTGGTGGTGGTCACGGCAGCACGCAATTCCCCATCGGTGAGGCGCTTTTCGGCTGTGGTGCAGGAGAAGTTGACAGTTGAAATGAAGTTAGGTAGGGTGGCGGGACCGTTTACTCAGCCCCCTTACAGAAGTTTGTGGTATCCCCTTTGGGAATTATTCCCAAGAAAGAACCGGGGAAGTTCCGGATGATTCTGAATTTGTCGTTTCCGGTGGGGCCTTGGCGAATGATCACATACCACGTGAGTGTTGTACAGTGCACTATGCATCGTTCGACAGGGCAATGGAGTTGGTCAGACAAGCTGGGCTTGGCGCATTGATGGCGAAGGTGGATATCGAGTCAGCGTTTCGTCTGTTGCCAGTGCATCCCTAAAAGAAGGCAACATATCAGTAACAGTCTTATTGAAAAATAAGGTAACTAGATGCCGCTCACCGAACATGCTTCTCATGGGTATTCCTCCCCCTAGCCCGGCGTTTTTTGGGCTAGGGGGAGGAATACCCATGAGAAGCATGTTCGGTGAGCGGCATCTAGTTACCTTATTTTTCAATAAGACTGTTATTTTACAACAAGACTGATATGTTGCCTTCTTTTAGTAATAATGGAGTTGAAGTATTTATTTTAAACAGAGAATGTTATGTCTTTTTCTAGTATAAATGAAAACCTTTGAAGTCGGCTTACTAGCCCCTGAAGAAACAAATACAATCGTGAAACATAGCAGCGCCGAGTCTGATGTTGGGACTCTTAAACAAAGATAAGCCTGACTTTTATTTTTCATTTCTTTGAAAGTTATAAGAAAAACTAAAAGAAAAATTGAATAAAAATAATGTGGGTCATTGATGCAAATTGGAGCATTTGGTTGAAAAGTCATTACTGTAGCTCCTGTTAGTCTGAGACCCTTGTTCTTTTCTATAAAAAAGTTTTGCTGCTTTTGAGGAAATACATATCTTTGATATTTTGTGAAATTGAAGACTAATTGGGAAGAATTCTTATATGGTTGGAGTAATTACATTTGTTTTTTTGCTTACCAGAGAGGTTGTGCATGGGTGGTTGCCTTTTTGAGGGCGTGGGGTTGGCAAGGGGGGGCGGCGCCAGATCTCTTGCTCGGGCAGTATATTACAAGTGCGAAGGGGCAACGGGTGTCACGATCATCAGTGCATGGCCATTTGGCCGGTTTTGCCTTTTTCGTGAGAGCCGCGAATGGGGTTCAATGGGGGGAGGGTTCATGGTCCAGAGGTTGTTGCGGGGCTGGGAGCGTTCACGGCCTACTCCGCGGGATCGGCGGCGGCCAATTACGCATGAGTTACTCCTGAGCCTATATAGGGAGTTACCTAAGTTTGCGGAGTCGCAATACAAAGCCATTCTTTTCCATGCAGTGTTTAGTTTGGCTTTCTTTGGTGCTTTACGGGTGGGGGAATTGGTGGTAAACTCTGTGAAAGCGGGAGTGGGGAGTAGCTTGCAACGCCAGCATGTGCATTGTGGTGGCAGGCAATTACGGGTACTCCTGGTGAAATCCAAAATGGATCAGAGTGGGAGGGGTCTTTGGGTAGTCTTGAAGGAGATAGGGGGGCTTACCTGCCCGGTAGCTGCAATGCGGGAGTATTTGCGGGTGTGAGTACCAACAAAAAGCACAAGTCCACGTGCTATGTAGAAACCCAGTCAATTGCGCGGACAGCAATGGAAGGATATACTTTATAGATAAAAAGCCTATGGTCCAGTATTTGCGGGTGCGTCCAGTAGTAGCTGGAGGGCTATTGGTGCATTGTGATGCACGGTTGCTGACATGGTTTCAGGTGTCGGCTGTGTTGCGTATGGTATTGCTATGAGTGGGTGAGGACTCTAGTCGATTTTCGGCGTACTCTTTTCGCATTGGGGCAGCGACCAGTGCAGCAGAGTTGGGTCTATCGGGGGAGCAGATATAAAGTATTGGCAGGTGGCGGTCCAAGACATTTAAAGGATATGTCCGTTTATGATGGGGGGGGGGGAAATGGGGGGTGATTCTAATTGTTAATTTCTTTTGAAGATGGGGGACTTGGAGTGCAGGATTGTTGGATTATGGGGCACTCCTTCGTGTTCTGGGCAGGTCAGCAAGCAGCGGTGCGGCCAGTCGGGCTGAACCTGGGCTTCGATCCAGAGGTGGTGTCAGTAACATGGCTGGGTGAACGGGGTCTGTGGTGGACACAGCTGTTGCCCTTGCTTCTACATCAGCGGTGCCTACGGAAGCAGCCGGGGATTATGCTGTTACATCTTGGTGGCAATGAGTTGAGGTCATGGACATGCAAGCAGCTGATTAATGCGGCAAAGAAAGATCTTGCTGTGGTGCTGCGGTGGTTTGCAGGGGTGGTGCTGATCTTGTCTGACATTATACCCAGACCGGCATGTTGGGGACAGCGGCGGTGGATTAGGGTCCTCACGAAAATTTATCGGCAGATTGGGCATTGGGTGTGTGAGATGGGGGGGTATCAGGTGCAGCATGCGTGGGCGGAGATGGCTCAGACAGTCAACAGGTCTGAGACGGTGGTGGGATCCCAGAGGTTTCCGGGTTCCGGAGCCGGGTGGCTACTTGGGGCGGGGGTGAGGTGCCCACGACCTGGATAAACCCTGGTAAACTTGTGCTACTGACATGGCTGAGTTGGATAAGGGTGGTAGTAACTTGGCCGGTGGCTTGACCGCGGCAGGGGCGGAGGCGAGGTCACCTTGCTAATTTTACGGCTGGTGACGGATCGCTCTGCTGGGGGTTTGGGTTGTTGTTTATTATTGTTCAGAGTGTTCTAATGTTGGATTAATAATAAAGCTGCGACCAGTTGCTTCCAAGAACAGTGTCAGTGTCTTTTGTGTAACCCACAGGTTGGGGGGACATGGGGGGGGGGTTATGAAGATATGGGGGGGTGAAAATGAAGGAGAGGTGAGCAGCGGGTCCGACTACCCGGTTAGAGTAAAGGCGCGGGCAGGGTCCCGGCGCCTGCGGGTAACCGGGTGCTCGTCCCAGTGTGGGACCCTGCTGCACTAGATTGGTGCCTGGGGAGGATGTGAGGCGCGTGCGTCTCTGGACGCTGGTCGCATCCTTTGAATTTATTGGCTCTGCCCACATGAGCACGCGTGGGAGCCAATTGGAGATGGATGGATGTGCTCAGGCTGCAGCAGGAGCCGAGCACATGTTGGGAGTCTGCTCGGAGGCTCCTCACCCTCCCTCCCGTTATATGATGGGAGTGGTGGAGGGATTTGGGGTGTCACAGCTGCGGGGGTCAGGATCCTGGAGGTTTCCGGGGTCCGGAGCCGAAGGCTACTTGGGGCGGGGGCGGGGTGCCCATGACCTGGATAAACCCTGGCAGACTTGTGCTGCTGACATGGCAGATTTGGATAAGGGTGGTAGGAACTTGGCCAGTGGCTTGACCGTGGCAAGGGCGGAGGCAAAGTCACCTTGCTAATTGTACGGCTGGTGATGGATCGCTCCGCTGGGGGTTTGGGTTGTTGTTGATTATTGTTCAGAGTTTTCTAATGTTGGATTAATAATAAAGCTGTGACCAGTTGCTTCCAAGAACAGTGTCAGTGTCTTTTGTGTAACCCACGGGTTGGGGGGATGGGGGGCGAGGAAGATATTGGTGGGGGGTGCAAATGAAGGAGGGGCTACCCGGTTAACCTCCAAGCATTCTTCTGGCTTTCTCAGTCATCTTTTCTACCTATTTAACTATTTTAAGATTGTCAGACACAATTACGCCCAGGTACCGCTCTTCTTTTGTAGACAGAAGTACCTCACCCCCTACACTGTACCGCTCTTTTGTATTTTTTCAGCCCAAATACATGAACCTGCATTTTTAAGCATTCAATTTCAGATGCCAAATTCTAGACCATTCTTCAAGCTTAACTAGATCCCTCCTCATGTTATCTACTTCTTCCTGGGTATCTACTCTTGCAAATTTTGGTATCATCCCCAAAAATGCAAACCTTACCCTGGTGGAAAAGTCCATAAACCATGATTAACACTAGAAGCTCCAAAGTGCCTCAATTGAATTTGTTATGCGGAATTTGTTACCAGAGGATGTAGTAAAGGCTGTTAGTGTAGCTGGGTTTAAAAAAGGTTTGGACAAGTTCCTGGAAGAAAGGTCCATAAACCATTATTAAGAAGGGACCCAGGATATCAATGCTTGACCCAGTACAAGCATTGTGGAACCTGTGTCTTTTGGGGAAACTGCTAGGTACGTATGACCTAGATTGGCCACTGTTGGAAACAGGATACTGGGCTTGATGGACCTTGGTCTGACCCAGTATGGCATATCTTATGTTCTTATGTTCTTATGATGCAAATGCATCTTCGAAGTTGTATACCAGCACCACTGCTAGAACCATGTCAGTCATGTTCCATGACTTTGTTAGCAAGGTCAAGATGTTCAAATATGTGCATCGAAAATTAATGACAGATGCACCACCTAGTTGGAAAATGAATTTATACCTAGAAGCCCCAAAGTACGTTAATTGATGCACTCAATTGTCTTGGATGTGTCAATTGACATACTTTGGGGCTTCTAGGTATAAATTCATGTTCCCACAAGGTGGCACATCTCAATCACTGTTTACAGTTTTACTCCAACATTACAAACAATAAACACACGAAGATGTCATGTAATGACGTCACATACTGCATGTATTTAACAAATAAGTAACTTCACATTAATTCATATCTGCATTTCATGCTAAACGCAGTCGTGATAATGCGTCAATTGACGCACTTTGGGGTTTCTAGGTAAAATTCCTTTTGGGGCTTCTAGTGTTAAAGTGGACTGGGAAAATCCACTGCTTACTCCTGGGATAAGCATCATGGAATCGGTCTCCCTTTAGGAACCTAACAGGTACTTGTGACCTGGATTGGCCACTGTCAGAAACACAATATTGGGCTTGATAGACCTTTGGTCTGACCCAGTATGGCATGTCTTATGTTCTTATGACTCATTGGTTTCTGTGAGGTCCAACTCATCTTATCTAGGCCTCCTAATGACTTTCAGATTTCAAGTCAATTACTGGCTTGAGCTAGATATGAAAATGTGATGTAGAGAAGAAAATTGTCATAATTCCTCTGACAGCTTTTTTGGGCCATCGAGTCCCTCAGAAATAAAAATCATACCATCAGGCTACCAGAAGGTTTCGTTTTCTAAAAAAAAAAAAAAAATTCCAATATTTTAAATCAGTTCTACATCTTGGCAACAATCATTGACCTTAGGTTTAAATAGGATTTGTGGTCCTCATCCATGTGAGTTTAAGCACGGTATCCTGAACAGTGAAAGTATCTCTTAAAAAGTAAAGGTATCAACTGACTCTGATAACGATACTGTTGTTTATCTTAATCTTAGGCAACATTCACTTGGGTATTTATTTCTATATCAGTAAAGTAAACATTTTATTCCTGGGCTCGACAAAGACATTTTAGCAGGCTGACATTATTTTGACAAAGATACTGCTGGTATTTCAATCATTGCAGCACATTCTGCATGTGCCAGGGTTGAAGATTAATTAAAAGAAAACAGTAACATCAGCATCTAAGACAACCCTTCTGTGTACTGGCAGGAGGAGAACACCTTCTTGCCAGGCTTGCACAAGGTAGAATGAAATTTAAGCTGCCTACAAACCATTGTCTGTTCTGAGAAAATCTGTAGCACTATAGGCAATATTGTTAACAACCATCTCAGATGCCTGATACCCAAAAATGTAGACAAGCCTACATTCGAAAAATCTAAGAGCTTCATCATAGTGAAATATCCAAGGCCAGTTTGGAAACTTGTCTGAGTTGATGAACAAATGGACTTGACTGGTGATGGTGATAATATAACCTAATCAGAACTGTAAGTTAGAAAAACAAGCTCCTAATAGAAACTGAGTAAGACAAGAATGGAGGCATATCTATGCAATATATTATGCTGCAATGTGTCAGCACTTATAGAATTCCACAATCACCCACATGAGAAAAATGTTCAACACAAGGGAGTTTACTCATGCTCCTCCTAGTTTGTATGACTCAGTGCCCAACATGTGAATAAGAATGGTGAGACAGGCCAGATACTAAAGACAGGAATCAACTCACATAGAGATAATTACACCACAGAACAGGCTAAGTTGACACTTCTGTTGAGGAGCCATTTTCATGACCAGACAACTGCAACAATGACTTTATGATCGGGATACTTGAAGGAAGGCAATCCAATAATGTAAGACTTTTGAAGTTAAAATAATAAGACACTTAGCAAGTGACAAGAAAGACCTTAACAAAAGATCTTTGAGGGGGATATTCAATGGCATTTATACATTTGCAAGTCTGCAATCATAGGATTTAGTATATATAAACATATTCCAAGGTGCACTTGGAAATTATTTTTAATCAGACCAGTAGTTCCCTATACAATAGAGACTATTTCTGTACCTTTCTGTCACTTTTTCTTGGCATTTGATTGCATTTCTCAGTACTTGAGGATCATTTTCTCTTCATACATTCTTGGGAATAGTTGCTTGGTGCTGATATTTCTACTAGAAAAGCAATTCTTTTGTGCAACATAGTGCATGCTACAGATGGTCATGTTAATCATAATGTGCAGCCAATGCGTACTCTTTACCCAACTCCACCCATACCCCACCCCATCACATAATGCTCAGTTAATGAGCATTTTAGCATGTCATAACTGGTCCACCTGAATGGTAACATTTACCATAGGCCCGTAGAAACAGTATATGCATGCTGAATCACATGTCAACCACACAGCATGCTTTTAATAAACATGCTCCATAGACCACTAGAATGAACATATGGTACTTGTAAATATTGTTCTCTCAATTTTTAATAGATTGGACCTGTGGAGGCACATTCAGTACTGTGCATCCCGGCCTCTGTGCATCCGGTTGGAACCGGATGCACAGAAGTAGATGTGATTCTGCTCCCACGGGACACGTCTAGCCCCCATGGGATCAGAATTGCGTCTGGGCCTGTATGTGCAGGCCGGCACCCGATTCCCATCGACTTGCATATACAGGTCCCTGCCCTGCAAACTCAGTCAGATTCCTGAATGGAGCTGCGGTGCCATGGCGTCCAGTTGCCATGGCAGTACAGCTCCATTCAGGAGCCACGATCCCTGGCCGCCGACCACTTTCCCCTTTCCCCACAGCCCGACCCCCAATCTGGCCTCCCATGGCCAGGGTCGGGCTGCGGGGAATCTCTTGCACCCCCTCACCATTTCAATTCCAGCAGGGTCTCCAGTCCCCTGCCATCTAGGGGGACTTATTCCTGCTATTCAAGGGACAGAATAGACCCCATTATGTATCTAGTAAAGCATAAAGTATAATTAACAGTACTATTGACTGGCATTGTTGTCAAACCTTCATAGAAATATAGATAATCCCGCCGTCGCCACAGGGCCGGGTCCCGAGGCCAGCTTTGTAACCGGGTCCCCGGGGCCCGACTACCCTGCACATGGGACGGGTTTCCTTGGTGGGGGGGGGCTGACAGAGGGAGCAAGAGCGGGCCGCGTCGCAGGCATCGTGCAGCCGGATTGGCTGGGACGGCGGGGGAGGCGGGGCGGCAGGCTGCGAGAGGGGTGCAGGTCCTTGTATTCACCCTCTCTCGCCCTGCTCGCCCCCAGAGAAAGGTGTGTGTGTGTCGCTTGGGGGATTTTCGTGGCCTACATCGAGGGTTTGGCGGGGAGAATGTGGGGCTGTCGCTGGCGAGTTAGGTGCTCGGTTCCCTCTCTCGCCTTGCTGGTGCCTACGGGCCGTTTGTGGGGACGTGTGGTTGGCGTCGGGGGTGCGTGCTCCACGGGCCGGCGGCACGTGCGGCGGCCTGTTTTTTGGGCTGCTGGGGTGCTTTCTGGAGCTGCGGGTTTGGGTCCGTCCTCCTTCCTCTGGGTGTGCGGGTCGGCAGCATTTTCTGGCCCGGGGTTAGTTGCGGGGACGGCGTTGGCCTGTTCGGGGCTTTTACTAACCCCAAAGGGGGCTGAAGGGGAATTTTGCCGGTTGTCCTGCTGAGGGCCTGTACAGTACCCACTGGTCAGTGGGCGGCCTGGGTGGGGGTTTGGGTGGGGGGATTGAGTCTGGGGGCTTGAGTCTGGGGGGCTGCTTCTTTGCCTGGGCAGCATGGGCAGGGGCGCTACTCCGCGCCGGACCTGTGTGTGCGCTGGTGGAAAACAGAAAGGGGCACGGGCAGCTCAGGGTCGTGGCTCGGTGTCCAATGGGGGGAGGGCTTCGGGTGTGGGGGCTCAGTTAGGGGGGGAGCTGGGTGTGGCGCGCGGAGGGCATGGCAGGGGGAGGGAAAAGCGGGGGAGGGGCCAGGGGGCTTTGCGGGAGGGTGCGCAGGCCAGGGTGCCTGGGGGGGGAAGGGGGACTCTGGGGTGGGAGACCCAGGGCAGTTGTCTCCCGGGGCGGGGGGCGGAGCAGGGCCCGACGCTAGGGGGGGCGTGGGTGCCACGGGTGAGTCAGCGGGGGGGCACCTGGGGCAGTGGTGCAGGTTGTGGGCACGGCCGGACCTGTGGTTCCCTCTGGGTCCCCCAGTGGGACTTCTCCGGGGCAGTTGATGCATCCGGGGGGCTTCGGGTCATGGGGCCCGTGGGCATTTGGTATGGGGCCTTGGCGGGGTCCTTGGGGTGACTGGGTTGCTGCGGGGCATGGGGGGTTCGGCGGCTCTGGGGCTTGTGGCCCCGCGGCATGGGACGCGGGCGGTCTTGGCTCTTCCACTTGGGGCTGGGGCGGTGGGCCAGCCCCTACACTGGGCGCGTCTGGGCATGTGGCTGCTGGTTTTTCTTCTCCTCTTCCCCTGCAGATACACCCGACGTCGCAGGCTCGGGTGACTATGGAGAGCACGGGCCGGGTTCGGGACAGGCCGGCGCCTCGGAGGTGCGGACCGACGTGGCGGCAGCGCCCCGGCCTGGGGATGCTCCTGTGGCTTCTTTCTCTGCAGCTGGTGAGTATGAAAGGGGGGATGGTGTGGCGCCGGCCCTTGAGGCGGAGGGTGGCGCGGCTACGAAGGCGAGATCGAAGCGCAAGCGTGGGCGTTGTCGTCGTCGCACTTCTTCGTCCTCCTCGTCGTCGTCGTCGTCGTCCTGTAACTTGAAAATGCGTAACCGCGATGAAATCTCTATGGACAAAACCCCCCCTCCCCCTTTGGTCGCACCCCCACATACTCCCTGAGGGCAGACACCGGGCACGTACGCCCCCAATCTCTCTCAGGACCACCCATAACCCTTTACCAGTCTGGTCTGTTTTGGATTTTGCCAACAGCACGCGTACCAGCCCCTTTTCAATCCACACATGCTGCTGGCGCAAACAATTACCCAAACATGCTCTTCCAGAATCGACGGCCAATTCGCCCACCCGAAAGGCCCCAAACAAGAAACTGCCCGAAATAGAACAGCCTCATACTGCGACGCCGCAACTCCTGGCAGCTCCTGGTACAATCCGAACAGTAACTCATGCGTAATCAGCTGTCGCTGATCCAGCGGTAATGGCTGGGAATGCTCCCAACCTTGCAGCAGATGCCATGCCAAGGACCCTCGGCCAGCGACTTCCCAACCCGCCGCTCTAGCAAAAACCCCCGAACCCCGCCAGATGAATCCACACTGCCGATCTCGTAACCCCTCGCTCCTTCGCCCAACTGACGTACCTCCCCAACAGGTGATCCGGCACCGCCCCACCCTCCCATCCCCCATCATGAAGAAATTCCAGCACACTCTCACAACCGCACCGATAGGCCACCCAAGTATGCTCCGCCATCGACTTCCGCAGTAGGGTCCTCATCTCGTCAGGCCACTGCTCCACAAGCTCCAAGGGACCCCGAGCCCTTTCTCGTCCGCCTCCGGTGCCAACTTCTGAAACCGCTCCTACTGCAAATGGGAAAGAGCATCAGCAATTGCATTAGTATGCCCAGGGATATGACGCACCTTCAGGTCAACATTCAAATGCAAACATGCCAGTATTATCCGACGCATCAGAGACGCCACCAGACTGCAGCGTGGAGAATAACGATTAATGACATGCACCACTGCCTCATTATCGCACCACCACACCACCCTACGATTGCCCAGTTTATCCGGCCATAACTCCAATGCCACCCACATGGGAAATAGCTCCAGGAAAGTAATATTATGAACTAGTCCCTCATCCACCCAAGACTGCGGCCACGTATCAACGCACCAGGCACCATCAAAGTAATTCCCAGCCCTGAACCCCCAGTGGCATCCGTGTGCAGCTGAAAATCATCACTCGAAATCTCCGCCTCACGCAAAAGAAAAGTCCCATTAAAATCCCGCAAAAAGACATCCCAAACACGCAAGTCCTCGCGCATCCCTCTCGACACGCGAATGCGGTGATGAGGCTTACTCACCTTAGACATCGATGCAGCCAACCGCCGAATGAACACCCGCCCCATCAGAATGACCTTGCATGCAAAATTGAGTGATCCCATAAGAGCCTGCATTTCCTTCAAGGTTAGCTTTGACGAGGCCAAGATATTAGCCACCAATACGCGCAGCTTCACCACCTTCTCCCAAGGCAGCCGCACCTCCATGCTCTGCAAATCCAATTCGACTCCCAAGAAGTTAAGCTTTGTCGTCGGGCCTACTGTCTTACCCTCAGCTAAGGGCACCCCCAATTCGCTAGCCAACTCAACAAAACCCTCCAACAGCCGGCTTCAACGCGCTGACGCAGTCTTTCCTACGAACAAGAAATCATCCAGATAATGCACCACCTCCGAGCTTCCGACTCTATGCACCACCATCCAATGCAAGAAAGTCCTAAATTTCTCAAAGTAAGCACAACAAATGGCACAACCCATAGGCATACACTTATAGTAGAATTCCCCCTCAAACTGGAAACCCAACAACTTGAAAACCGATGGGTGTACGGGCAGCAAGTGAAATGCCGATTCAATATCCACCTTCGCCATCAATGCCCCAGGACCCGCTCCCTTGACTAATTGCGCTGCTCTGTCAAAAGATGCATACCGAACAATACACCACTCACGTGGGTCGTTTACCGAGGACCCCAACGGCGAAGACAAATTGTGGATCAGCCGAAACTTCCCTGGCTCCTTTTTAGGTATGATCCCTAACGGAGACACCACAAAAACATGGAAAGGAGGGTGCCTGAACGG
Source organism: Ichthyophis bannanicus (assembly GCA_033557465.1). Classification (NCBI taxonomy): domain Eukaryota; kingdom Metazoa; phylum Chordata; class Amphibia; order Gymnophiona; family Ichthyophiidae; genus Ichthyophis; species Ichthyophis bannanicus. Next base: position 603,728,505 of record CM066035.1, on the reverse strand, counting down.
ACCCGCAATCCTCTCCAGCTGCAGCTCCCCAGCCAACTTGTCCCTAGCGACCGACACCCAGTGCTGCACACTTGGGGAATTCCGCGCTGCTATGCCCGCCACACCACCCTGAACTGGAATAATAAAACCGAACTGAAATCCAAACTGCAACGTTAACCTATCCTTTATTTTCGGGTAACAGAGAAGCCAGCTACACAACACAGGCACCTGTATCGGCGAGGGGGCCATATCACATGGGCCATTACTTATTTCTCGGCCCTGCAGGTGCCCCAGCTCCTTTCTTAACACATTTTGTTGCTGAATGGGGCCCCCCGCAGACCGAGAACGCATGCCAGAATTTACAATCTGGGAAGGGTCACACTGACCTATTAAACCGCCAACACACGTCACCTGCCCCGCCGAGAGCCGGCTTCGTCTGCAATGGGGAGACTCCGCCCCGAAAGGAACGACGCCACCACCGTCCCTGCCTTTCACCCACTTCCACCCCCAGCCCCAACCCTAAACAACATCTGAGTTAACCACAGGATTATGTCCTGCGTACCCCAAATTAAGTGCTTGTTCTCCTCCATCTTATCTTGAAACTTCTCATCATAATTAAGCCACGACCAACCTCCGTGTGCTTGTGACGCTTCTAGGATTGAATCAGCGTAAGACAGCAACATCCCATACTGCCATGGAAAATGCTGACCCCACACACTCACCAGCCACAAAAATGATCTTGTCCAATTAACCACATTGTGGGAGACCTTTCGAATATGACCGGCCTTCTCATCCTCCTTACGCTTTTTCCTACTGTCACCGGAACGCTTCCGACCTTCGAGCAAGTGAAAAATATCGATATACTTCCTCTTCCAAATTTTTCTTCGCAACTTCTTGGGAACCTCTTCCCAAAGTTCCAATAAGGCCGACAATGAAGCCGAACCCGCGCTTGCCTGCCCTCCGGTAGCACCCATCCCCAGCGCTGACCCCCTCCTCCCCACCTCTCCAGAGGAGGACGCCGATGATCAGATACCGATGATGATGAGGATTCGGAGCTATGTCGATGCTGACATGCATACCTCTGCTTCTGACGTGCCTTCCCCGACCTCTCGGCCCGTGCCCCACTCTCCCGGCCTTCCGCGACCTCAACTGCCGGTAACTCACCCATCTGTTCTCCTGCAGCCCCGTCGTCCGCCGACAGCGGAACTCCTGGATAAGGATCCACCATCCGCTGCTGCTCACGTGCTCCTTGGACCTGTTCACTTGCACTCGATGCTCCCCCTGCAACGGTGGCACCCGTAGCCATACTCCGCACTTCCGATGACTCCACTGCAGAGGACACCCCACCGGGCGAAGACATCCTCGGAATCTGTGAAGACAAAAAAGGGAAACCCAGAGGCGGAAAACCCATAGACCAAGTCGGCTGCCACGTCCCTGCCCATTCTGCCCGCGATGGGCCCTGCCCTCCACCCAACCACTGTTCCCAAAGCACCTGCTGCCCAGACGGCCCATAACCTCCCAGAGAAAACATGCCGCTGCCCCCCTGCCCCATGACCCTGACCCTGGACTGCTGCCATCCCCCACCCGCCACCAAGGGCCTGCACTCCACCCCTGCCCCTGCTCCGACCTACCCCCCGCAACCTCACCGGCCTCCCCCCCACAGCGCCGCTCCCTTGCTTCATAGCACCCACCGCAGACTCACCCGCCCCCCCACAGGGCCTCCCAACAACCTCTGGACCCCAGTACTCCATCCCCTAGCCTTGCTACCCCTCTGCACCCTTCTCCCAGAGGATGGAGACCCCCCCACTCCCCCTAGCTGGGCCCCGCACACTGCCCAACTTCTGCTTTGTGTCTCTCCCACCCGTTATGCTCCGCTGCCCCCCTACCTCCCGTGTCCAACCCGCGCCCTCCTTGCCCCCTTACCTGACCCACACCAGCCCTACCACCCCCTCGCCCCTTGCCAGCCTGCTTCCCAGCCATATCCCTCTTTGCCGCCCCCCCCGTAACTTTTTTCTTTTAAAAACTCCCACTTTTTTGACTGACTCCTTCTCACCCGCACTCCCCTCTCGAAATGAAGCCAAATGAAAACCTTCACTCGCCTGCCCGCCGTTAAAGAACGCGCTGAACACGCCGACAGCCCACGCGCTGCTCTGCTCCCCCAACTACTCCGTTCACACGTCGACAAGGCCCGCTCAGCTGCCGAACTGTCCCAGCAAATGCAGCCTGCTAACACCGATCTGCTCGCGCTCCAGCCCACACCGCATGTGCTCGGCAACGGCAATACAAGCCACAGCACATGGCGCCCTACGCTCCAATTGGCTCCGCTCGCCTCTGTAATCCAGCGGAGCCAATCAATTTAAAGCACGCGTGCAGTGCCCCTTCTTTGATGTGCCGTCACTCCCCCCCCCCCGCTCCCCAAAGCCACGTGCAGGGTCCCACGCCGTGCCAAGTACCCTGTTATGCGCGGGCGCCGGGACCCTGCCCGCGCCCTTTTACTTCTCTTGGTCTGTTGATAAAATTAGATAATAAGCTGGAATAGTAATTTCTCTTAGCCCTCTCTGTTGTCTCCTTGTATTTATTGAGTGTGTTTATGTATTTTTCGTGGTTTGTTTGTGACTTTGTCCTTCGCCATTTTTGTTCTTCTTTTCTTAATTTTCTTTTCAATTGTTTGAGTGTGCTATTAAACCAGGGAACATCTTTGTTTTTGGTCTTATTGTCTTTAGTATTAGGGTGTAATGGGATTCATTTTCATTCTGCAGCTTTGGAGATTGTTTTGTTCCAGATGTCAATTGATTCCTCAAGATTTGTTGGTGTGAGTAGTAGATGTGGAATTATTTGGTCCAGGAAATCGTTTTCATTGAATTTTTTGAATCTGTTAATTGATGAATGTTGTGGTCTTTTTGTTTGGTTATTGTCTATGAAGGTAATAAAAATTTTTAGGAGGTGGTGGTGTGACCATGGGACTGGTATGTATTTAAGTGATTCAGGATTAAATAGGTTATAGAGGGAGTTTGGTAGGAAGACAAGGTCTAATGTTTTTCCTTTGCTGTGTGTTTGTTTATCTATTATTTGGTGGAAGTCCATATCGGTTATAGCATCTAGAAAATGAGATGAGAGTGTATTGGGTATTGAGGGGAGGTTAATATCTCCCGATAGAATTACAGGGTTTGTGTCTGTGGAGGAGCCCAGTAATTCAATTAAAGTGTCTGTGTTATCAGACACTTTAATAAATTTAAATAAAATTTCCCTTTATATGTGGGAAAGAATATCAAAGAAATTAATGTATTTTAGATACTGGATGGGAGCAAGGGAAAAAAAAAACATTGGCACTCCTATAACAGTACATTTAAAGGACGTTTACTCTTCATTAATGCTTCAGTTTACTTGAGACATCTTCTAATATGCAACCTAGTTACCTACCATCATTTAGAACCAGGGGTGACCAACTCCGGTCCACACGTACCACGATCCAGTCTGGTTTTCAGGATGGCCCTAATGAATATTCATGAAGTATATTTGCATCCACTGCCTTCCTGAATATGCAAATATATATCATGCATATTCATTAGGGCCATCCTGAAATCCGGGCTGGATTGTGGTGCACCAGGGCCGGAGCTAGCCACCCCTGATTTTAGACAGTTCGATGTGTTGAAACACAGGCTCTCAAAAGAACATGAAAAAATGTTATGATTGGAGTTATTTTAGAAGCCTTATTCACAGTTTCCATGTGGAAAATTCAGCAATTACACATGGAAATGGCATCCATGCATAAATCATGACTTTATAGACGGCTACATTTATAAGTGGATGTCCATAATATGTAGAAATTACAAGGGCGTGTGTCACAGCCGTGGTTAGGACATAACCTGGATGAGATTGGTATGGGGTGATTTGGAATAATGGGATTGATAGTAATGTAATGTCACTGAGCTCTTCTGATATAATTGTTTGCTATTCCACCCCCCCCCCTCAATGTGGCTAGATAGGATAATTATTTTCCTATGTTGTGCATTTCTTAATTTGTTTGATGCTTTTTCCAATATCCTTGGATTTCCTGATTTTCTTATTTGTAAATTTGTTTGAAAATTTGAAAAAAGAAATCAACAGAGGCATATTATACTGTACAGTATGTTTTCCCTTTTTTTGTATAGTGAATACACATGTATGATCAAAATTGTCCATGTTAGGATTAGCAGCTGTTCCCTGGTATGTTTAGCTTTTTATAAAGTGCTCATTTCAGTCAAGCCTTTACCAAGAAATTAAAGGGGGCTATCCACTTTAATCCTTTATTATCCCCCTCCTAAACTGAATTTAATTAAAGACAGTGGTCTCTGTAGTTAATTGGTGACATTTGAAAGTGCAGGTTTGTAAAATACCTACCTTTGCCACTAAATAACATGAACATTGCAAAATGCAAACTTGCATGTCTAAGTGCAGCACTTACATGCGCACGTTGCTGAGTTGTCTCCATTGATTTTTCTCATGGGTACATTTACAAAATGGCTTCTCTTGTTGACAAGCAGTTACGATTTGTATTTTCTCCAAAATATTTGTCACTTGCTGTGAAGCAATATGCAAAGAGGTCCTAGTCTTCACCCACTTTCCTTCTCTGAGGGAGAGAAAAATATCATAGCCACAAGAGGGAATGCCCCAGTCATCCCTAGTGTTGAAAGTCAGCCAATATGAGCACTTTTCAAATTCCTATTCATGCCAAAGAACAGGTCTAGATTAGCTGCAAGCCCTAGCAGGCTTCCATGTCTGGCACCATTCTCAAATTGGGTGCACATGCATATCTTTTCTGGAATGCCCTGAACAAGCCTCTACGACATGGACATGATTGTGCTGGACACGAGTAAGTTTGGGTCTTTTTAAAATGGTTCTGGAGATGTGGATGTAAATTGTACATCTGAATGGGCATTTTCAGACATGCAAGTCACATATAGAGCTTCTAAAATGGCCACCAGTGTGTATATCCTGAACTCGGTGTCTCAATGCCGATCGCCACATACTATCTAAAATTTGCCTTAGGGTATCTACAGGCATACACAAATATTGCCAGTCTCCGAAATTTTGCAGGTAGCACAGAGCATGTCCAAGCGAGCATAAAATATTTTCCTTCATTCATAATTCCTGTCTCAATAGATATCTGTACTATATTCCTGTAAAGGAAACTCAGATACTCTGATAACAATTACGTACTGGCAGTATGTGTAGAACAGGAGCAGTATTTCACCTACTAGTTACTGTCCAGAGGAAACAGTAGTGCTGTGATGTGGTTTTAAATGGATTAGAAGTTTCTTTTGTTTAGCAAATGTGGCGTGGTTGCCAATTAATTTCTTTAGAAGTTATTAATATATGATTTTTAGGCTGATAACTGGTGATGATAATCAAATAAATCAAAACTGTATTGCCAACTTCGGACTAAACTCAACTTGTGAATCAACTTGATCACATTTAGTTTGAAAGAGACTGCATCTGTGTTTTTGATTTTAAGGAACTGGTTACTGACCAATAACCCATCACTTTTCTAGTACCAATCCTGAGGTGAAGAGTGGCAGCCACAAGACAATATATGACTTCCAAATCTTATGTCTAATCAATCCATTTGTGAGAAAGATGATATACAAATATGGAATGGAATTACAAAGACTGAACATTACTAAGGAGCATGTTTACTAAAGTGTGTTAGGCTTTTGCAGCTAATGTGGCAAAAAAGTGCCGAGAGAGCAACGTTGGCTGCAAAAGCCATGCGTTATCTTTTGAGGGTGTGCACAGCATTTCTTCAGCAGAAAGCACACTGAACATGCAGAGAGCCTCTTCGGACAGCAGCCTGGATGCAGCTACTGCCACCCATTGAGGTGGCGTTAGTAGCGCCCGCAATATTTGCATATATGATGTTGAAGCCCGTGGTAACCATGCATTGCAGACACGCCCACTCTCCTCCCTAACCCTGCCCACTCCTACGCTTTGTTCAAATAGAGCAGAAAATCACTGCATTAGCTGCATTTTTCCCATGTTGGCTGTTAATATGGCCAGATAGTGTGTGGTATCTGCCCTGTTAATAGCTAACACAATTTAGTAAACATGCCCTTAAATCAGTAACTAGACAAAAACAAAATTTCTCCACAAAAAGTGCTTCTGAATCATGGAAGACTGGGCATCAAAACGGCAGATGAAATTTAATGTGGACAAATGCAAGGTTATGCACCTAGGGAAGAACAACCCAAACTATGGTTACACGATGCAAAGTTCCACATTAGGAACCACCACCCAGGAAAACGATTTAGGCGACATTGTGGATACCATGTTAAAACCCTCGGCCCAGTGTGCAGCAGCGGCCAAGAGAGCAAATAGAATGCTAGGTATGATAAGGAAAGGAATGGAAAATAAAACAAAAGATATTATAATGCCTCTATATCGTTCCATGGTGAGACCGCACCTTGAATATTGTGTGCAATTCTGGTCGCCGTATCTTAAAAAGGATATAGCGATTTTAGAAAAGGTTCAGAGAAGAGCCACCACAATGGTAAAGGGGATGGAAGGATACTCCTATGAAGAAAGGCTAAAAAGGTTAGGGCTCTTTAACCTGGAAAAGAGACGGCTGAGGGGAGATATGATAGAAGTCTATAAATTAATGAACAGAGTGGAACGGGTAAACGTAGATCGATTGTTTTTCCTTATCAGAATATAGAAAGACTAGGGGACATGCAATGAAGCTACAGGGTAAACTATTTAAGACTAATAAAAGAAAATATTTTTTCACTCAACGTGTAATCAAACTCTGGAATTTGTTACCGGAGGATGTAGTAAAGGCTGTTAGTGTAGCTGGGTTTAAAAAGGTTTGGACAAGTTCCTGGAGGAAAGGTCCATAAACCATTATTAAGAAGGGACCCAGCATATCAATGCTTGAATCAATACAAGCATTGTGGAACCTGTGTCCCTTGGGGAAACTGCTAGGTACTTATGACCTAGATTGGCCACTTTTGGAAACAGAATACTGGGCTTGATGGACCTTGGTCTGACCCAGTATGGCATATCTTATGTTCTTATGTTCTTATTTCATATTTCAAAAAGATATAGGAGAAAAATAATCTAATAAAGTTCAAAAAATACTTAAGCAAAAGGCGTAGTTGAGGAGAGACGCAAATGTGACTTATGATTCAAAGCAATCTTTAAACAAATTGCTAGAAATGTATTCACCACCAAAAGAGAGAGCAAAACATTTATATATATTCTTTATTGTGGCAGCAAAGAAATGCATCACAACTCACTGCTTACAACCACCTAATTACACTACTGACAAAACATAGAAAACACAGCCACACCGGACTTAGAAACCATTGAAAAGCATTATGAAAAATGGCAGTTATTTGAAGAGATGCCATGCAATATAGTTGTAAAAAGAACCAACAGGAAGACCGTATCTAACCAAAAGAGTTTGCCAATCCTTGTTGGAGCCCATTCTCATCCATTAAAACTACCGGAGTTCTTCACTACCTTAACACACACACATTCCCCCTCTGAGAATTTTGAATCTGTACCCTTAAGAAATAGAACTACTAAAATCGGCATGCTCTACTGTGGGCAATACTCTCCCACTAAGGCCTTTCCCTTTACTGGCCCTATTTTCTGTATTTATGGTCTTTTACCTGAAAAATATTTTAGTTCCTTTCCTTTTCTTGATTTTAACTTGTAAATCATCTCATTGTTTTCTGGTGAAAGCTGATAGAGCACATACAAAATAAACATAAATATAAACATAGTGCATGGAACAAGAAGGGTAAAAACAAGGTTTTTGTGCCCTATTTGGTTGCTTTCTTATTAAAAATTATTGGCTGTTCTGACATAGCAGTTTACATACATTGATTACCAGAACGTTAAATTATCCTGACCATTTGTATGGATGTGGCAACATTTGGGAACATTCAAATATAGAATTTAAAACAGAAAAGGAGTCAAGTGGATCAATCATTGTATTATCATTTTCCATTTGTATGTTAGAATGCAAAAATACATTAAGCAATAAATTAATTCTAAAATATTTGACAATAAGTTATTTCAAGATATCATGAAGACATATATAATAGAGCATCTTATATCTGAATTTCCATTATATGAAATCTCCCATTTTATTATTTGGGGGGGGGGGGAAACTATCCAAAATATTTTGTCTTCATATATTCAGTTATCCAGAAAAACTCCCATTATGCAAAAATATTTTATTAGAAAACTCACATTCTTCAAAAATGCAGCATTATCTGAAATATGCTTGGCCTCAACCATACATAAGTTCATGCTAATATTGGTTACTAAGTTGCTGTCTAGCATCGCATCTTAAACTGGCTGGATTTAGTTTCCTTAGATACTACATATGGAAAAAAAATCTTTGCATATATTGGACTCATGGTGCAACACAGAACAACAGATGAACTGGCCCAACATTAAGATTCATGATTGCTATTGCCTTTCAAGGAATAAAAACATTTTTTCTGCAGTTTTCACATATTCGTTTCTCATCCAGCATATAAAAAGCAATAATCAGGCGATTTAAATTTCCTTTGCTTTAACTAAAATACCAATTTTTTAAATGTTTTTAGGGGAACCATGTCTCTCTCCTTTCTGCTTATATAGTAAGCTTGAAATTGAATATTATCAATCAATCTTATTAATGTTAAAATAATCACAAAAGTTATAAAAATTATCCCCCCCCCCTTCCTTATTGAAAAGACAAAGCAATAGGGATGGGAAAAAAGCATAGGAATTCAGACTCAGTCACTTCAGATACTGAATAACTGCTTTCACAAACACAAAGAGAACTACACATAACAAAAAACTATAAAAATTATTACAGAGCAACAGTTCCCAAACTTTTTCTGCTTGAGATTCATGTAGAACCTTTGACAATATCATGGACTTAGCCACAAAAATAATAATTTGGTATCTGTACAGGTTTAATGCTCTGCACATGAATTAAACTTTAGGAAACGAGAACTTTCTCAGATGAAACTTAAAAAGAGAAAACAGAAGCAGGTTCCACAGAAGGCAAATCACACAGAAGACAGGTATGCTATAAATATTCAGTCTGTATGCATATGGTAGCTAGCATTAATGTATATATGCACGGAATGTTACCATCTGAAAACAATAGGCAGCAGTTATCGTTTGGGAGAATATCAATGAAATAAATCCAGTATTTTACCCTTAGTTCACTGGCTGATAGAAAATAAACTTAAAGATACAGTATTTTAAAGAACTGAGAAATAGTATGGATATAGCTGGTTGAATTCTGAATGTATTGATGTTTCCAGGAAGGGAATTACAACCATCTAACCCAAATTTGACAAACGTGTTGACAAAAATCTTTAAACTTTCCATTTTCATACCATTCAAATTTGCAAAGTTGGGGAATATTGTATGAAATTAAAATTAGCATTGAACATATATTTCAGCAGTATTGTTTAAGACACAGAGAGGCAATATATTTATAAGCCTTGTGTTAGATGTGTGTGTTCCATGAGCAATGTTCTGTGTGTCCACTATACATATTCAAACAAATGTAGACATAAGAATGGCATAGAAAGAGCGAAACAAATCCTTTATAAAAAGCTAACCCTTTTAGTTACAGCTCAGTAAGTAGGAGATGGAAGGGCATATGGTCCTATGTCACTGAGTTCCTAGGATGTCTACATAAATTTGTACATTGTGTTCATGTTTTATCATTTTAATAAACATGGATCTGCCCCCAAAATGTCCTTTTCTGCTGTTATGCCCACAGCTTCCCTCATACCTCCTGTTCTGCTGCACTGTCTCAGTACCCCCTAAGGTCACCTTCTGCTATATTGTGTAACCTCCCGCCTGTCAACTTCCTGCATTTCTCATCTCCTCCGCCTCCTACTTCTTCAGATTTTCCTTCTGCAATTAAAGAGCAAGTCAAAGCCAATCCCAAACAACAATATATGAACAATATCCATGGTGAAGCTTGAAAAGATATAGCACACCGATCTCCCGGTTTCTCAACTCTTTCCATTTCACTAACACCTACAAAATATGCAAAAAATGCATAAAACATATAGAAAATAATGACTGTTGTACCCAAACATAAGCAATAACTTAGGGTGCTTACCAGTTAGGAATAAAAAAAAGAACAGGATTTGACTGGGGGGAAAAAATGAAAATCCCCTCACAAAATATGAAATTTAATTATTTTACATATTGTATGTCATTTTATTTTCTGTTATATTGGTATACCTTATTTTCCATATGATATAGACTATCATAAGCATTAGTGAATAAAATAAAGCATATGCCTAACATATGCATCACATATGAGTGCAAGTTTCCCAGTTTTTATAAGGAAGGTAGGCACTTACTTTCTACCTGAAAATGATCCCACATAAAGTACACATACACATGTATATTTGATATTTGGTATATGCAGATTTGCTAGATTATATTGCATGGATTACAAGCTATATAGGTAAGTGCTAATCCCTCCCAAACCCACACCAGGAATGCTTCTGATCAGTATGGGGTAAACGTATACACAAACAAGTTGTAAGCCCATAGGTTTACACACAGACTGGGAGGACAATTTTATAAAAATCTGCCTCTCTGTATAAAATATGGCTTTACCTGTGGAAAAGCTTTTTAGAATTGATGCCATGGTCCATCAACCAGTGTTAATAATCACTGTTTTAAAACCAGAATTTGTTTTGAAAATTGAATTAGACTGGTGGCATCTTTGAATGGTGCTTCTGATCCTAATAGTGCTTATGATGCTCTTTTGTTTTGCTCATTTGCACTTTTTCTGTAAAGGTTTAAACATGCAGGCATGTGCCACAGTGTACTTCATGTAGCATGCTGTAGGCTATGCGTTTTTGCATTAAGCTATGAGGTGCACACAGTCCATATAGGAAAGAAGACCATGTATGAAAGGATAACAATTTTTGCAAGAAATTATCTGCAACATAAAATAATTTCTCTGACTATAGTAATTGTCCCAGCAAATCATAATTGTGAACGTGTTTTTTTTCCTTTGTCAATGCTGCAGGAAAAATCAAGTCTATGCACAATCAACATACACCAACAGTATTAGTGCAAGAATTTAACCTTGAGCTTGATAGATTTTTATACTAGTACTATTTATTTTTATTCATTTATTTATTTATTTATATCCAAAACTAGACACAAAAATACTGTTAGACTGGTTGAAGTCAAATCTGAGTAGTCCAAAATATCCATCACGTTGGTGAAAGAGAGTCTGAAGAGAATGAAGTTCTTTCTTTAGTCATAGTGGCTGTGAAAGCAGCCCATTGCCCAATATGACTTATTTGGTCTGATATTCTGAAATATTTTTGATTTTACATGTTAAAATAAAAGCATGGATTTGAATGGTCTTGTCTATGTTCATGCTAGAATTCCCGTAGAGTTGCCTGCTAGTTCAGCCTCATAAAAATCTAGGAGAGGTAAAGCCTCCAGCCAAGTAGTCAAAAGATCTTTAACATTCTGTGTTAATAATTGCATTTTGGGAATTAGCCAGTGAATTGGATAAGCCCCAGTGTTAGATTATCTTTATTTTCTCTGAACTGTCAAAGTGCTATTTTGGCAGCTAACACTTCCTAACAAGTTTCCAGTCTGTCAAAACTATCTTTTAATATATTCTACTTTAGGAGCTGCAAATCAAATAGCTATGGTTAATGTGATGTATATAGTTCCACTTCTATGAATATAATGTGCTTTCTTCACTTAGCCACATATAGGCTGTTACTGCAGCTGCATAAAATAAGCACGCTGCCTAAAAATGTTAACTTGCTAGCAAAAATAATTAATGCACATTCAAAGTGATCCTACCTTTGTACACTCTGCAGATCTTCAAGCACTGAAGTACTGTATCAGTGTCTTACAAAAAGCCTTCAGAGCTAGACTCTTCTCAAACTGTAACAGATGAAGAGAAAACGATCAGTGTCGTTACAAAGTGAGAAAAGTTAAAGTTAGAGCTCCTTTTAACTTTTTTAGTTCTGGAAGATAGCCTATTTCCTGGAATATGTGATTCCGTGTACATTTCTTTGTCATCAGTGTGTCGTTCACTTAACCATAGAAAGTTAACATGACAAAAAAAAACCCAAAAACACAAGTAGAAGGGTGTGCACTGAAGCATAGATGTATTGATAATCGAGTTTCTCAGGCTTTTTTTCAAATTAGACAAATTTAACTGGTCAAAGCCTTCTCAGTTCCTTTGTTCCCATTTCTGCCGTACCATAGCTCCATCTTCAAGTATTTCACAGAGCTGGTTTGTTAGTTTGAATGAAGAAATTGATGGCAAGTATTTTCCTTTGGGTTAGTCCATAAAAGTTACACTGAACAAATATTATGCAATTCTAGTACAAAAGATGCAAGGAGAAATTGTCCTTCACAAGGCCATAATTAGTGCTTCTGTTTCCGCTCCCCTTCCCTTGTCAAGGCTTTGATTCAATTTTACTCAGTTTTGTCCAATGGTCATTACAGATGTCTACAGATTATTAGCATCTCTCCTTGTCGAACTCAGATGATTAGCAAATTGAAATCTGAGAATCCTACTTTGCATAAATGAAAAGTATCAGGAATGATTCGCAAATGCTGCTAATTGTGCAGTGATTGCTGAGCACCAAGCTGTTGTCCTCAGTATTTCATAGTTAGACAACCTGAACAACAGTGTACAGTTCTATAGTCTATACAGTGTATTAATTAAGCCATTGAATTTAAAAACTTGATAAAGGAAGCATTCCCAATTTCCAGCAGCAAATTCTTGCAGCCTTTGAGGTCATCAATGAAAAAATGTTTGTTAGTGACCAAAAAAAGATCTGTCACCCTAAGAATAGATGAACAGAACAACTGGGTGCTGGGATGGAGAGGTGGAATTAGGTAGGTATTAATGCCAGATCTCTGCAAAACAAGAGGTCAGCTTATACAATTTCTTTTTGACAAGGAGGGTGAATAATTGGAAAAATCCAATCACATTTTCTATATAAAATAGATATTTGTGGAAAAACTTAAATATTGATGATAATCTGAAATGAAAGAGATTTTAGGATGTGCAAAGTAACTACAGGTTTTTGTACCATCTCCTCTTTACCCACTGATATGCTTTTAACTAGTAATAATTCATTGAAGTATATGCATGCTGCTGTGACATTTCTCAGATACACATATATTTATTCAACTTGAGGCTAGTATACCTATAGCTTGGAGCATTACTACAACTACTCCATTATTACTTCTTACGGAAGCTTTTGTTGACTATTCTAAAACTTTTACACTTGTTGGAAAATTGGAAAGGCAACTGAAACAAATCTCTTCCTTTCTGCTCTAGATGACACCCTACACGTTTTTACAAACTTACTTATTCTAAAAAAGAATTTCTCTTCCTGTGTAAAACCAGTCTCTAAAGGACAAGTGCTGCTTTAACCATAGGGGATCGGAATGCTTGCTATTTATAATCAGCTTTAACCTCACATAGCTTGCACATACAAATCTCCTCTTATTTTCTTCTGAATCTTTTTTCTTGCAGTCGCTTTTTATCTTCTTTCTCTAGCACTCATCCTGCAACATTTCAGATATGATTATGTGCCTTCTTGACAATTTAAGCATGGGAATAAACCTTTACTGTATATACATATTTGGAATGTGTCTTCATGAGTATGCATTCCCCTCTTTTGAGCACTTAACATTTTAAAGTGTGTACACATTGCTTGCACTCGTGTATACCCATGAATTAGCACACATGCAATTTGCTTATTTAAGTTCTAGCATGTATACAATGCATGCCTAAAGAAAGCGTATGTGAAATGAGCATGAAAAAATGACCAAAAATCTGGAAAAATGTGTTTTATTTATTTATTTATTTGTTTTTATATACCTCTTTGTCTTGAAAATCAGAGAGGTTTACATGGAACTTTTGAACTACAATGCAGTTTACAAGAAAAAAGAAACAATTACAGATAACAGTTGCAGAAGTATATGAAATTTATGGCTGTTGATCACATTTATAGTAATCCGTGATGATGAATGTTTTGAGACTTTTTCTAAATTGAGTGATTTCTCAGAGTATTGGGTAGGTTATTCCAAAGGACAGGTGCATAGAAGGAGAAGGCTCTATTGGTGGTTGATTGATTTGCTTATCTTACATTTTTTGGGATGTTTAGAGTGTTTTTCAGGTTTTCAAGTTGTAATGGCTTTAGTGTTTTCTTGGTGTAGTCAAAATGTGGACAAATCAGTGCTTGAGCTACAGAGTGGAAGTCAGTGTGGGAGAGCAGTGGTCTCAGGTGCTGTATCATTTAGGTTTTATGTTAGGTTACACGGGTGATCATGTGGATGTGTTTTGTCAAGTCAAACCGTTGATCTAGGTAGAAACTTAGAAACATAGAAATATGACGACAGAAGAAGACCACATGGCCTATCTAGTCTGTCCTTCCATATCAACAACTACAACAGTCCCCTTTTTTCCTTTAGAGATCCTCTGTGTTCGTTCCATGCTTTTTTGAATTCAGTTACTGTCCTCATCTCTGCCACCTCCACTGGGAGACTATTCCATGGATCCGCCACTCTTTCCGTAAAGAAATATTTCCGCAAATCACTCCTGAATCTATCCCCCTTCACCCTCATCCCATGTCCCCCCATAGCAGAACTTGCTTTCAATTGAAAGAGGCTCTCCCCCTGAACATTTATGCCATGAAGGTATTTAAACATCTCAATCATATCACCTCTATCCCACCTTTCCTCTAAGGTGTACATATTTATTTATTTATTTAAAACGCTTATATACCGCGCTCTTCGACATCAGTGCGGTTTACAAAAAACAAGAGGTATTTTACGGTGTGGGTTAACACCGTATTACATATAACAGGTAGCTTAACTTGGATAACAGTAATAACTATTTACATTTGTAAGAACAGTATCAGTATTTACATTCGTAATAACAGCATGATATTCACACTTATATACAAATACGTGAGGAGGGGATGCGTGAAGTCGGGCTATGTTTCGGGAGGTGGGGTTGGTGGGTGTTCCTCTGGGTAGTATTTGAGGAAGAGATAGTGTTTCAATTCTCTCCTGAATTTAGTTAGGTCCGGGATTGCTCGGATATCGGGTGGAAGAGCGTTCCAGCATCTGGGAGCGCAGAGACTGAAGGCCCTGTTTCTGGTTGTCTGAGCACTGTGGGTCATTGCTTTGGGGATTACCAAGGTCTTTATAGCAGTAGATCGTCTGGCTCTATTTGGGGGTGTAATGTGAGTGAGGTCCGCGAGAGAGGTGGGGGCGAGTCCGTTGATGGTCTTGAATGTCAGTAGTAGGGTCTTGAAGGTGATTCTGCTGTGGATTGGGAGCCAGTGGAGGCTTTTGAGGATGGGTGTTATATGGTCTCTCCTGGAGGCGCTATGTAGGACTCTGGCTGCAGCGTTCATGGCGAGCTGGAGTGGGCTCAGGGTGGATTGTGGGAGTCCTTGCAGGATAGCGCTGGCGTAGTCAAGGTGTGGGATGGTCAGTGCTTGGAAGATTGTTCTGAAATCGCCTGGTTGCAGGAGGGGGCGAAGATGTTTGAGTGTCCTGATCTTATGGTATGTTGATTTTACCATGTTGCTCACGTGTGTCTTCATATCCAGTCTGTAATCCAATGTGACACCCAGGTAGCAGATTGAAGGTTTGGTTTGCAGTTCGATTTCTCCAATTTTTAGGCAGGCAGGAGGGGAAAAGTTGGGGTTTCTGGAGATGAACAGTACTTCAGTCTTTTTGTGTTGTAATCGAAGATTCTGGTTTAGAAGCCATTTTTCCACTGAGCTAAAACAGTTAGTTAGAGGAGTGAGGTCAGTTTGGTCAGTCTGGAATGGCATGTACATGAGAACGTCATCGGCATAAATCATGCATTCGACGTTGAATGATCTTATGAGGTCACAAATTGGTTGCATATAGATGTTGAACATCAAGGCTGAGAGGGAGGAGCCTTGTGGAACACCTTGTTTCTGGTGGAACGGTTTGGAGGTGGAGGACCCTGTTTGCACGTGTTGCCATCTATCGGACAGGTATGACTTACACCAGGTTAATGCTAGGTCACAGATGCCCTTCTCTTTGAGCCGGCTCAGGAGGGTTTCGTGGCATACTGAGTCAAACGCTGCAGCTATATCCAGGAATATCAGGGCAACTCCATGACGGATGTTATCAATTGCATAAAGTATATTGTTGAAGAGGGTGGTGAGTAGCGTCTCCACACCATGGGATTCTCTGAATCTGTGCTGGCAGTGGTCTAGTGGAGAGGTATCGTTGATGTGTTGTTGAATCTGGTGAAGGACTTCTTTTTCGATTATCTTTGCAAGTAGTGGAATGCTGGCAATTGTTCTATACGATTCTACTTTCTGAGGGTCCAGTTTGTTGTTCTTTAGCAGGGGTCTAACGGATGTGTGCTTGAGATTCAGTGGGAAATAGCCTGATGTGAAAGATGCATCAAGAAGTCTAGCTATGAATGGACTAAATTCTGTCCGTAGTTCCCTTATCCAGAAGGCAGGACAAGGGTCAGTCTGGGCGGTAGTGGTGTTGATTGTAGAGATTGTGTCGATGATTTGCTCGTTGGATGGGGTGGTGAACATTGGTAATGTCACTGCTTTTGGTGGATCCATGGTGCAAGAGGGTGGGCCAGTTTTGTCTGTCTGGCATAGTTTTGATTGCAGGAAGTCAGCATAGTCTTGGGCGTGAATCTCGGGTGTTTGTTCGGAGCCTGGTTCTTTTGTTAGGTTCTTGACGAGGTTAAATAGGTCATGTGGTTTTCGTAGTGAGCGCATGAGGGTGTCGGTGTGTGCTTGTCTCATTTTCTCAGTTATCGCCTCGCGGTGTATGGATAGCTGGAGGTTATAGGCTACCTGGTTCTCTGTAGATCGTGAGCGTCTCCATCGCCTTTCAAGTTTTCTAAGTTTGATGAGAGAGGTCCGTAGCTCATCGGAGTACCATGGGGCGGGAGCTTTTTTCTTTGGGGCTTTCTTGTGGGCTGTACGTAATGCGATGGAACTCAGGCTGTCATTCCAGTTGGAGACTAGTGTATCTGGGCTGGTTGTCGTTATGCTGAAGAGGGGCTGTGTGTTGTGTAAGATGGACTCCTTGTTAAAAGGATGGAACCTTCGTGGGGGTATAATTATGGGTTTTGACATGTTTACAGGGGGTTTCCTGGGCGGCGAATCTAAGGAAATTTGAAATAAGATTAGCTTATGGTCGGACCAAGGTACTGCGGTGTAGGTAGGTGGGGGGGTGGGGGGGTGGAGCTGTGGGCAGGTAGGGGGGCGAAGATCAGGTCCAGCATGTTACCCTTTGTGTGAGTAGGTTCATTGATTAGTTGCAAATAGCCCAGGTCTTTGAGTGCATCTTGGAAAGCTGATGCTTGGGAGACATGTAGTGTTGGTAGATTGAAGTCCCCTAGAATCCAATTCGGGGAGCGTAAGTTTGGGGGGTTACAGGCTAGCTCGATAATCACAGCTAGGTCGTCAGGGGATGATGAAGGGGCTCTGTATACTAGATTGAAGGAGCATTGGTCGTTTGCTATGACTACTATGTCGAGGTTGATTGTGTTGGTGCTGTTGGAAAGGTGAAATCTGAGGTCGGTTTTTGTGAGTATGAGGACTTCTCCGCCCCTTTTGTTGATTCTGTGGCAGCTGTGCATTGTGAAGTTGGGGGGTATAAGGTGGTTGATGAGGACCATGTCATCGTTCAATAGCCATGTCTCTGTGATGAAGAGTATATCTAGGTTGTGAAGGGTTAGTAGGTCGGTGATGACGGGCCATTTATTGCGGACTGAGCACACGTTTATGAGAGCGACTTTTAAGTCTTGTGGGGGTAAGTTCTCTTTTTTTACCCTTGTGGTGTGTTGGATTGCGATGTGTAGTAGGTGATGATAGGTGACCAACTCTCCTTTAAAACCCCCAGTAGCAATAGGTAGGGTTTAAGCGAGTGGTTTTTCCCCACTGAACAGCTACTTTCACAAATCCTAAAGCAGAGCTTCTTGGGAGATGTAGTCCCCTCGCTGACCAATGAGGAGCAGTTGTGGATTCAAAAGTGGTTCAAGCAAACAAAGGATTTATTTCCCCTCCCGGGGTTGGATTTTTAACCAGGAAATAAGGTAACACAAAACCAGGTACTTTCTGGTATAAGGATAAATTAAAGGTTTTCAACATAAAGCTTATTTCAGAATAAACACATTAGTTTCCAGCATTTCAAGGTAACAGTTCTGTTTCTTCACAGCTGTATGCTTTTAACTCCAAGCAGTGCTGCCTTTCTCTTTAAAGCATGAACTCAGCGTAATGATATTATCTCATTAGAAAGAGTTATCGTACAGTCCATTACTTGTTCCTTATTATTTACATGCTCTGGCTCAATGTCCATTAATTCTTCCTCTGAAACAGGAAATGTTTTTAACTGCAACCCTGGTGCCACGCCTTTCCTTAATGCTCCAGGCTTCTTATGATACTCCTGAATTAAGTACTGGTTTAAATAAGCATTCTCAGTACAGTCCTTCTCTTTACAGCCCCAACCTTCTGGGTAAATGAAATCACTGTAATCATTAGCACCCCAGCGTTTAGGCTTACCTTTAAACCTAGCTGGCAGAGGTTTTCTCTGTGGCTTGGAACTGGCTGTAGGTTCCCAACCTGAGCTGTGCACAGAAGCTTTCAATTGCCTTCCTGGCTTTCTTTCTTTTCTGTACTCCCCAGAATATGGCAGGTAATCCAGACTGCCTTTGCTGTATCCTTCCATTGGGGTTTCTGTTCTATTCCTGAAGGGAAGCTCCTTTTGACCCTTCCACAGAGACTCTGTCCTTCTCCTTTCACTGCTCTCTTTACTGCAGCTCTCGTAGCCCACCTGGCTGCCTGCTTGGCTGCTCGGCTCACCTCCTTCACCTAACTCACCCAACTCACCTAACTCCATAGGCTCCACTGTGACCTCTTTATTAGAGTGACTTCTAGGGTAGAGCTTGACTCCTCCCCCTAACAGGTGTGCTGAATCAACTTGTGACTCATTCTCTAAGTGGTAGCATGGGCGTATCCCTTTCCCTTGTGCTTGGTTTCTGTGGTAACCAGAAGCCATGTGCTCTTGTTTACATCTCAGCACTGCTCCTGTTTCCTGCTTTTTAGCTTCTTCTAACGGGCTGGAAGGACCCACTATGTCACAGATCCCCCCCCCTTAAAATATTACGGGCTGCCGGAGTTTGCGACGGACAGCATGTAATTCGCTGTACTGGGTTCCTGTGGTGTTCCTTCATGGCCAATCGTACTGTGGCTATCCTTTCTTGCCAGGGTTTTAATACATTAATGTGATAGACCTGGCGCCGGCTTTTACTATTTTCTACCTGGTATGAGACGGGACCTACCCTCTCCACAACCGAACAGGGCCCCTTCCATCTGGACTCAAATTTAGGTCCTACCTCGGCCACCATAACCACTACCTTATCTCCCACTGCTAATTGGCGGGGTTGTGTTCCTTGGTCATAATATTTTTTCTGCCTCTTTTGGCTAGTCTGTAAATTCTCTAAAGAGGCCTGAGACGTTCTCTTCAAACGACTCCTTAGGTCCCTAAGGAATTGGGGTACTTCTGTCTCCTCCTTATCTGGCTCCACCCATTGTTCTCTTAGTATATCAAGAACTCCTCTGGGGGCTCTACCAAATAATAACTCGCAAGGGGATGCCCCTAGGGATGCCTGTACGCGCTCCCTACATGCATACAATACAAAAGGCAACAATGTATCCCATTCAGACATTTGCCCATCTAGTCCCCTCCTAAGCATTTGCTTGATAGTCTGATTCATTCTCTCGACCATCCCATTAGAGTGAGGGTGATAGGCCGCAGTACGCACATGGTGTATGCCAAATGCATCCCACACAGTGGCTAAATACCGAGACATAAAGTTGCTCCCTTGGTCGGTGAGCACCTCCTGTGGGAAGCCAACCTCACAGAACAATTTGATCAGTTCAAGGGCTATTGTTCTGGCAGAGGTACTCCTAAGGGGTATGGCCCATGGGAAACGTGTAGACTGATCAACGATCACCAAGACATACTGGAAACCATGGGGAGTCCGAACGAGAGGTCCTATGATGTCCATTGCCATTCGACGGATTGGTGTGGATATGGCAGGTGTGGGAATCATGGGTACTGCCCTCGGCTTTGAGACCATGACCCATTGGCAAGTGGGACACGCTTCACAATAGCGGGAGGTTTCCTTAAAGACTCCTGGCCAGTAAAAACGGGCCAGGATCTGGTCTAACGTCTCTTGGATTCCCTTGTGGGCTCCTATTGGGTGATCATGAGCTAGGCGCATTTCTATGGCCTTGAATGTGGTCAGTACCACCAGCTGCTTCCTTACCTCACCTGTAAGCGGGTTATTACTCTCCCTGTACAAAATATCCCTTTCTAACAGGAATCGGGGTAGAATATCCCTTTCTTCTTGTGCATAACTAAAGGCTCTTTTCAAAGCGGGATCTGCTTTCTGTTCCGCTGGGAAGGACGGGAACTTCTTCACTAACTCTGAGGGTACCCATGGTAACCCCTCCCCGGCTCCCAATTCTGCCCTCCCTTGGGACCTGTGTTGCCTTTCTTGTTTTTTCTGTGCCTTTCCTTTCCTCACCTCCTTGTATGGGGTATCAAAATGGTCAGTCTGTGCGGGTAATGGGTCTATTGCTTCCTCCTCACATTCCCTTTCTAGCTCAGGGAAATCTTCCCTAACTCGGGATGGACCTGCCACTTCTTCAGCGGGGTCCTCATCACTATGAGCAGTTCTTGCCTGGGAGCGGGTAGAGACATAGCCTGTCCTCTCTTCAATACCCTTCTCTATTCCCTGGCAAAATGGGGGCCAATCATTTCCTAAAATGATGTCATATAACAGCTGTGGGATTATTGCCACTTTCACCTTCTTTGCTGTTCCCAACCCTTTTATTGTGAGGTCATATAGAGGGTAATAGGAGGCTGACCCGTGTACACACTGTACTCTAACTTGCCCCACTGCTTGACTCGGCGCTGCTCGGGCTTGTATGGCTTCCCAGAGCCGTTGGGACACCATACTCTGGTCCGCGCCCGAGTCAAGTAGCGCTTGGGCCTTTATGTCCTCTACTTGGACTGGGAGTAAAACCCCTGCTTGGATCTTTTTTCCCTTACCAGACACCAAAGCAGTACGTAGCATACAGTCCTTTTGGAAATGCCCAAAGTTTCCACACTTAAAACATTTTCCCTTCATAGTGGAAAAACTCATGTTTTCACAAGGTGGTTTGCATAGAATGTTCCTATTTACATTACCAGCTTTTGCCATGCCCAGAACGCCAGATTTTGAGGTCTTAGCGAATTCAGCCTCAAAATACCGTTCTGTCATGTTGGCAGCCTCATCTGTTGTCTTACAGTTCTGCAACATGAGAAACGTTTTAACTTCCGCTGGTACCGCTTCCATGTATTGTTCCAACATTACATTATCTAATACAGACTCTACAGTCTGTTGCTCAGGTTTGAGCCATTTCCAGGCTAACCCTTTTATTCTATAATACAGGCTTTTAGGGGTTTCTCCAGGCCTTAACTTTGCCTCCCTAAACCTGCGCCTGTAGAATAAAGGGGTGAGCCCCAACCTGTCTCTTACAGCATTCTTAACTGCGTCATAATCCAGCGCTAAGGTAGCTGGCATAGACTTGTACGCAGACAAGGCCTCTCCTGATAAAGACATTGCGAACCTTAGGGCCCACTGCTCCCTAGGCAGCTTTGTGGCCTCCGCAATACGTTCAAATGCATCCACATAGTCATCCAAGTTGTCAGTAGGAGACAATTGTCCCAGCAAAAGTGTACCAGTACCATATAGTCCTACCCCGTGGGTATACCCTGGTAAGTCCTTCGCTGGCTCCTGCTGCTGTTTTGCCAAATGTTCTATGAGCGCGTTGACTGGTCTCAGCTGTTCCTGGAGGGCAGTCATCGTCTGGTCCTGGACCCTTCGCATCATCTCCAGTTGCTTGTCCCATTGCAAAGACATCCACTTCAGCATTTCTTGAGGGTCCATTTTGGATATCCTGGTATCTGCAAAACACACACAAAAAAAACAAGTGTGGCCCAAAAAAAAAGAGAGAAAAAAAAATTCCCTTTTTTTTTTCAATGCTGCACACTATCCCTGTGCACTACCCTTTCTCCTCTGTATCCTTCTCCATCCGTGCCTAGCCACAATTACCTGGCACAGTGCAGAGTCAGGCACTGAGAAAGGGAACTCCCCAGTCTGACCGATCGTCAGCCGAGCTCCGGATCCTTTTATTCCTAGGTGTCAGCTCTTGCCGCTGGAACCTCGTCCTTTTGGTGTCCTCTAGTCCAGGTAAAAATCCAAACTACTACGCCATTTGTGACCAACTCTCCTTTAAAACCCCCAGTAGCAATAGGTAGGCGAGTGGTTTTTCCCCACTGAACAGCTACTTTCACAAATCCTAAAGCAGAGCTTCTTGGGAGATGTAGTCCCTTCGCTGATCAATGAGGAGCAGTTGTGGATTCAAAAGTGGTTCAAGCAAACAAAGGATTTATTTCCCCTCCCGGGGTTGGATTTTTAACCAGGAAATAAGGTAACACAAAACCAGGTACTTTCTGGTATAAGGATAAATTAAAGGTTTTCAACATAAAGCTTACTTCAGCATAAACACATTAGTTTCCAGCATTTCAAGGTAACAGTTCTGTTTCTTCACAGCTGTATGCTTTTAACTCCAAGCAGTGCTGCCTTTCTCTTTAAAGCATGAACTCAGCATAATGATATTATCTCATTAGAAAGAGTTATCGTACAGTCCATTACTTCTTCCTTATTATTTACATGCTCTGGGTCAATGTCCATTAATTCTTCCTCTGAAACAGGAAATGTTTGTAACTGCAACCCTGGTGCCACGCCTTTCCTTAATGCTGCAGACTTCTTATGATACTCCTGAATTAAGTACTGGTTTAAATAAGCATTCTCAGTACAGTCCTTCTCTTTACAGCCCCAACCTTCTGGGTAAATGAAATCACTGTAATCATTAGCACCCCAGCGTTTAGGCTTTATTTATTTATTTATTTATTTAAACCTAGCTGGCAGAGGTTTTCTCTGTGGCTTGGAACTGGCTGTAGGTTCCCAACCTGAGCTGTGCACAGAAGCTTTCAATTGCCTTCCTGGCTTTCTTTCTTTTCTGTACTCCCCAGAATATGGCAGGTAATCCAGACTGCCTTTGCTGTATCCTTCCCTTGGGGTTTCTGTTCTCTTTTTGAAGCGAAGCTCCATTTGACCCTTCCACGGAGACTCTGTCCTTCTCCTTTCACTGTACTCTTTACTGCAGCTCTCGTAGCCCACCTGGCTGCCTGCTTGGCTGCTCGGCTCACCTCCTTCACCTAACTCACCCAACTCACCTAACTCCATAGGCTCCACTGTGACCTCTTTATTAGAGTGACTTCTAGGGTAGAGCTTGACTCCTCCCCCTAACAGGTGTGCTGAATCAACTTGTGACTCATTCTCTAAGTGGTAGCACGGGCATATCCTTTTCCCTTGTGCTTGGTTTCTGTGGTAACCAGAAGCCATGTGCTCTTGTTTACATCTCAGCACTGCTCCTGTTTCCTGCTTTTTAGCTTCTTCTAATGGGCTGGAAGGACCCACTATGTCACAATATTAAGATCCTTAAGTCTGTTCTCATATGCTTTATAATGAAGACCACTAACCATTTTAGTAGCCACCCTCTGCACCGACTCCATCCTATTCACATCCTTTTGAAGGTGCGGTCTCCAGAATTGCACACTATACGCCAAATGAGGTTGCATCAAAGACTTTGTGATAAGGAAGATTCTAATGTGCCCATGGAAGTAGAGGAAAATAATGATTCTACCTTTAGGAAAGGTCACAGCCCTGCAAAGCACATTTTCCAGCAGTTCTCTGGAGAAAACAAAGACAGGGATTCAAAAGCTAAGCTGACACAACCAAGCCCTGATGACGTAGCAACAGGCTGGGAGACTGATTACAAACACCTGTCTAGAGAGTCAGGGAGGTTGATCAGAAAACAGGGATATAAACCAGGGCTGGAGAGTGAGTCAGGAGAGCAGCCCGAGAGGGAGCAGCAGGAGGGAGAGCAGCACGAGAGAGAGAGCAGCACAGAAGGCAGCCCAGACAGGAGCACATTTGGAGGAAACACAGTAGCTGGAGGAAAGAAGCCACATGGAGGAAAGGGACTGAAGCAAGCAAAGCAGAAGGGGAGAGGACACAAAGGTGGTCTGGAGTGCTCAGAGAGAAAGAGCAGGAAAACCTTCAAACCCCAGCACTGAAGGAAAAGGTTGAGAGAGTTCAGAGGTGGGTGCCTAAGACTCAGTGCAGAAGTCTGCAGAGCCCAGCCTTGAATGGAGAACTGTGGCAGAGCTTCAGGGAGGAACCTAAGCTTAGGGACAAGGGACTGTTTCCCCAGAGCTGGCAAGAGATAGCCGCACAGCTGCAGAGAGGAGTTTCCTCAGGCTCAGGTACTGCTTATCCCTATTCACTAGAGCTGTGTTTAAAAGACCCACAGGGAGTTTTAGGGAGAAAACATCCTGAGGCATTTGCCAGTAGTTTAAAGCAAGGCAGTGCAGCACAAGAACCTGAAGTAATGCAGGTGGACTCTAAGGAGAGTGATTCCTTACAGCCAGAACAACCTATGGATTGTACTTTGTGCTTTGCAGACAGTAATGAAAGCCTTTGCTAAACTGTATAGTATAAGCTGAGTGTAACCTAAAGAAAAGAAGATATTTTCTTTGGTAAAGGAAGCTGCCATGTTTTGTTCTTTTTCTGTATACGTGAGAAGCAGCTGCATTTGAATTGAATGAATGTAAAAGCTTAGCCAGCATACTTGTATAAAGAACCTTTTTGAACAAATACTGGAGAAGTATCCTGGTGCAACTTACTTTGAACCTTTGCTTTTGGGAGAAATAAACTTTGTTATAGTTTTGCCTATAACTCTGGCTTCATGACTATTTTCTATCAGAAGGAAAACTACTTTTCCCAGCATGCATCACGAGAGGAAACTTAGTTGATTTAACCTTCAATAGAGAAAAATAATGGCTACCCCAGCCCTCCAAGCCTAAGGCAGAGGGCGGGGTATGACAACTTATACAGAGGCACCTCCTTTTTTCTGCTAGCCATTCCTCTCTGTATGCACCCAAGCATCCTTCTAGCTTATGTTGTTGCCTTTTCTACCTGTTTAACTACTTTAAGATCATCAGGCACAACCACGCCCAGGTCCCGCTCTTCTTTAGTGGATAAAAGTACTTCACCCCCTATACTATATTGCTCCCTTGGATTGCTGCAGCCCAAATGAATGATCTTACATTTTTTAACATTAAATCCCAGCTGCCAGATTCTCGACCATTCTTCAAGCTTAGCTAGATCCCTCCTCATGTTATCTACACCTTCCTGGGTGTCTACTCTATTGCAGATTTTGGTATCATCTGCAAAAAGGCAAACCTTACCCGACAGCCCTTCTGCTATATCACTAACAAAGATGTTAAAAAAAATCGGACCAAGTACAGATTCCTGGGGCACACCACTGGTAACATCCTCCTCCTCAGAGTGAGTCCCATTTACCTGTACTCATTGTCTCCTCCCACCCAACCAATTTCTAACCCAAGCAGTAACTTTAGGGTCCATCCCTAGGGTGCTCAGTTTGTTTATAAGTCGCCTATGAGGAACAGTGTCAAAGGCTTTACTGAAATGTAAATACACCACATCTAGGGTTCTCCCTCGGTCCAACTCCCTGGTCACCCAGTCAAAGAAATCAATCAGATTTTTCTGACAAGACCTGCCTCTGGTGAATCCATGCTGCCTCGGATCCTGTAATCCGCTGGACTCCAGAAACCTCACTATTTTCTCTTTTAGCAGCGTTTCCAATAATTTACTCACCACTGAAGTTAAACTAACCGGCCTGTAGTTTTCAACCACATCCTTACTTCCACTTTTGTGTAAAGGCACCACATGAGCCTCTCTCCAGTCCTTTGGCACCACTCCCGACTCCAACGAGGCATTGAAAAGGTCAGTCAGTGGAGCTGCTAGAACGTCCCCAAGTTCCCTCAGCAATCTAGGGTGTATTCCATCCGGTCCTATCGCTTTGTCTACTTTAAGTTGAGCAAGTTTCTCATGAACACAGTCTTTTGAAAATTGTTCAAGATGTCCCTCGCTTCTGTTCCTGTTTGTGGGTGTTGTCTGAGGTCCTGCTCCTGGTTCTTCATCTGTAAACATAGAACAGAAATATTTGTCAAGTAATTCTGCTTTATCCTAATCAGCTTCTACATATTCCTCCCCTTCACCCTTGAGTCTGACAATACAACTTTTGCCCTTCCTCTTCTCAGTAACATGTCTATCCCCCCCCATTGTATTGCATTAGCTATTTCCTCCTCTATTTGAATCTTTGCTTTCCTGACTACTTTGCTAGCTTCTCTAAGTTTTTCCAAATATAGATGCCTGTCTTCCTCTCTCTGTGATCTCTTGAATTTCATGAAGGCCTCCCTCTTTTTCTTCACTTTTTCAGCTACCTCTTTCGAAAGCCATAACGGTCTCCTTTTCCTTTTACCTTTATTTACTGTCGTCACCCCTGCCTGGGCCAAAGGCCTAAAGGCGCAGGGCTGCCAATGTTAGTCCTTAAACAAAGAATTATACTATTCTTGTCCACAGCTTGGACTTCTGGGACTTGTAGTTGTTTCTCCTTATTTGAAGACAGTAGTGTGAAACCGATGGTTTTAAAGGCAAACAAGAATTTATTTATCTTCCCCAAAAACACTAAGGCTCAACACAAATGTTAGGATTCTTCTCCAAGCAATAACATCAGGAAATTATGCACAAACTGGAACTGAAACTGCTTTATAAGCCTTTTAACACATGTAACTTTTTTCATCAAACGTTCAGCAAACAAAACATAGCTTCTTCCTTCAAGAAAAGGTAAAAGTCCATTGTTATCTTCTGCTTCATCAGTAATTCAAATACAAGTTATGCACGTATTCTTTGCATTAGAGGCAATGCCTAGCATTAACACAGCTAGGTTAACTCACCCTGTTTCTTCAGTGCATTCTCGGTTAAAGACTTTCTATCAGAAAGCTTTCAATCTGCCTTCTGGCACAATGAACAGTCCATTGCTAATTCCTCAGTTATAGAATCCTGCTCCGGACAGTCTACCTGCATTTCTTCCTGCTCTACGGCATGTACGTCTGACTCTGAGCTTCCATGAACTGTTTCTGGCTTAATGCTCTGTAAGAGCTCCTGGACTTCTCTCCACAGGTGCTCTCCACAATAAGGAATGTTTGTACCTGGAGTGTGAGGATTCCTTCTCTGGATCAACTGCCTCAGTTCTTCTACTTGTTCAGCCCTGGTTCTTTGCACCAAGCTGGGTTCTGGTCACTTCTAGCTGTGACTTTGTCCACCCACCTTTTGGCAGCTTGAACTCTTTGAGCTGGTCCATGAACCATTTGAATTGCAGCCTGACCCTCGTCAGCAATTATCCTAGCCACACCTCGGCTGGCTTCAGGACTAACAGCCCTCCTCCTGCATGCCTGGCTTTCTTTATGGCTGCAACTTTGACTGCTGAACTCCTCACTGAAGTCTTCACCGTTCTCCTACTCGGTGATCTCCTCTCTGCTCCTCGGCTGTCTCCTTTCTGCTCCCCTGGGTTTATAAAGGAGCAATTGCAAAGGTTAAAGATGTACATCAGGCTTGGCTGTTGTTGAAAAATACTATTTTGGAAGTCCAGACCAGCTGTATTCCATGCTTTAAGAAAAGTGGAAGGAAGTCCAAAAACTGCCAGCATGGTTTAAAGGTGAGGTCAGAGAGGCTGTTGTTGCCAAAAAAGCATCTTTCAGGAAATGGAAAAAAGAGCCAAACAACGAAACCTGGAAACAGCACAAGCACTGGCAAGTCAAATGCAAGGCATTGATAAGGCAGGCAAAGGGAGAATTTGAGAAGAAGCTTGCTGCAGAAGCAAAAACGCAAAGTAAAGACCTTTTTAAGTACATTTGTAGCAAAAAACCTGTGAGAGAGTCAGTTGGTCATTTGATGATAAAGGGGTTAAAGGAGCACTAAGAGGTGACAAGGCGATAGTGGAGAGACTGAATGAATTCTTTGCTTCAGTCTTTACTGAGGAAGATGTAGGGATGTTACCCATGACTGAAGTGGTATTTAAAGGTGCGGAAGAATTGAAGGAAATATCGATACATCGGGAAGATGTATTATAACTATTAGATAAACTGAAGAGTAGCAAATCACCTGGGCCGGATGGTATACATCCAAGGGTGTTGAAAGAACTGAAATACGAGATTGCAGACCTGCTATTAGTAATCTGTGAACTATCATTAAAATCATCTCTAATACCTGAAGATTGGAGGATCGCCAATGTAACACCAATTTTTAAAAAGGGTTCCAAGGGTGATCCGGGAAACTACAGACCGGTGAGCCTGACATCAGTACTGGGAAAAATGGTAGAAACCATCATAAAGAATAAAATTACTCAGCATGTAGATAGTCATGACCTAATGGGAGACAGCCAACATGGCTTTAGACAAGGAAGATCTTGTCTTACTAATCTGTTATGTTTTTTTGAAGGAGTGAATAATCAGGTGGACAAAGGTGAGTCGGTTGATATTGTGTATCTGGACTTTCAGAAAGCCTTTGACAAGGTCCCTCATGAGAGACTTTTGGCAAAACTAAAGAGTCATGGGATAGGAGGCAGTGTACTATTGTGGATCAGGAACTGATTAAAAGATAGAAAGCAGAGGGTAGGGCTAAATGGCCAATTTTCCCAATGGAGAAAGGTGAATAGTGGTGTACCCCAGGGATCTGTGCTGGGTCCGCTGCTTTTTGACATATTCATAAATGACCTGGAAAGTGGAATAACGAGTGAGGTTATCAAATTTGCAGATGACACAAAACTATTTAAAGTTGTTAAAACCCAAGAGGATTGTGGAAAATTGCAAGAGGACCTTGATAAATTGGAAGACTGGGCATCAAAATGGCAGATGAAATTTAATGTGGACAAGTGCAAGGTTATGACCTAGGGAAGAACAACCCAAACTATGGTTACACGATGCAAGGTTCCACATTAGGAACCACCACCCAGGAAAAAGATTTAGGCGTCATTGTGGATACCATGTTAAAACCCTCGGCCCAGTGTGCAGCAGCGGCCAAGAGAGCAAATAGAATGCTAGGTATGATAAGGAAAGGAATGGAAAATAAAACAAAAGATATTATAATGCCTCTATATTGTTCCATGGTGAGACCGCACCTTGAATATTGTGTGCAATTCTGGTCGCCGTATCTTAAAAAGGATATAGCGATTTTAGAAAGGTTCGGAGAAGAGCCACCAAAATGGTAAAGGGGATGGAAGGATACTCCTATGAAGAAAGACTAAAAAGGTTAGGGCTCTTTAACCTGGAAAAGAGACGGCTGAGGGGAGATATGATAGAAGTCTATAAATTAATGAACGGAGTGGAACGGGTAAACGTAGATTGATTTTTTACCTTATCAGAATATAGAAAGACTAGGGGACATGTGATGAAGCTACAGGGTAAACTATTTAAGTCTAATAAAAGAAAATATTTTTTCACTCAACGTGTAATCAAACTCTGGAATTTGTTACCAGAGGATGTAGTAAAAGCTGTTAGTGTAACTGGGTTTAAAAAAGGTTTGGACAAGTTCCTGGAGGAAAGGTCCATAAACCATTATTAAGAAGGGACCCAGGATATGAATGCTTGAACCAATACAATCCTTGTGGAACCTGTGTCCCTTGGGGAAACTGCTAGGTACATATGACCTAGATTGGCCACTGTTGGAAACAGAATACTGGGCTTGATGGACTTTGGTCTGACCCAGTATGGCATATCTTATGTTCTTATGTTCTTTCTTAACTAGCGAACACTGCTTCCTACTCAGGTGTTTTTCATTACTCCCCAAGCCTGCACTTAGGTTAGCAGAACTCAAGATAACATTCCATCTCATGCTGCCTTGGTAGTAACCTTTGTCTCTGACAAGGATAAGGTTCTTGTATTTTGTAGTTACTTTAAAAATATGTCCTCTCTGTTTTGTGGTGCTAAAGTTCAGATGTTTCCTGATGTCTGTAGGGCTACGCAAGTTAGGTGGCAGGCCTTTTTGGCTTTAAAACCTAGAGTAATAGCCCTATCAGCTTCCTTTTTTCTTAGATATCCCTATAAATGTTTGATTACATTTCAGGGCTCTAAATTTATTTTTTTGGATCCTTCTCAGTTAGAGTTGTTTTTGAATAGCAAAGAGGGACAAGGTAATATATAGGAGGCGGTGGGAGAAATATACTAAATGCTGTCATGTAACTAGAGTTTTGTTACTCTTATGTTTTCTTGAAATTTGTTTTCCTTTTGTATCTCCTCATTATTGTGGGCTAAGTAGTAGTGTTCTTTGTTAATGATTTTGTATCCTATATTTTTTATGGAATGTTGATACATTTAATTTGTATTGTTATGTGCATTGGAACTTCTTTGCTTAATTCTTGCTTTGTGTAAGTTGATGAAATCTAATAAAAAAAAAAAAAGTTAGCAGAGCTTCAGTAACTGCGTGTTCTCTTCCTTTACCTGCACTCTGAAAGCTGTGAATTCCCTGCCTGTCTCTCTCCTTAAAGGTATATTTACAATTTTCCTCTATTTCCATGGGTTCAGCGGAGCTCTCCTCATCACATATTCCCCCCCCCCCTTAAGATATTACGGGCTGGTGCTATATTACCCGCACAGCTTGTAATTCTTGCTGGGATGTTAGTGTTTGTCTGCCCCCTCTCGGCCCTACATTCTACTGTGACTAAATGAGCCAAGGCTGTTCGTTCCTGCCAGGGCCTCAATACGTTTATGTGGTAGACCTGCTGGCGGCCCCTCCTGTTTTCTACTGAGTAAGATACTGGACCCACCCGTTTTACCACCTTATAGGGTCCTTTCCATTGACTTTCAAACTTTGGACTGGCCCCTGCCACCATTACTACTACTTTCTCCCCTACCACCAGTTGGCGAGGTTTTGTACGTCGATCGTAGTAATTTTTCTGGTGCATCTGACTGGCCTTTAAATTTTCCTCCGCCACTTGGGACGTTCGGTGTAACCGTCCCAAAAGATCCCTCAAAAACTGGGGTACTCCCACTTCTTCTACCCCGGGCTCAACCCACTGCTCCCGCAGTATATCTAAAACACCTCGTGGTGCCCGCCCATACATTAATTCGTAAGGTGAGGTGCCTAAAGATGTTTGTTTCCACTCTCTACAGGTGTACAAGATGAAGGGAAGCATCATATCCCACTCTGACATGTTACCCTCTAAACCCCTCCTCAACATTTTCTTTAATGCTTGGTTTTGTCTCTCCACCAGTCCATTTGACTGCGGATGGTAGGCAGCGGTTTTAACATGACGGATTCCGAATGCATCCCATACTTGGGCTAAATACCGGGACATGAAATTACTGCCCCTGTCTGTTAGGACTTCTCGTGGAAATCCTACTTCGCAGAATAATTTTATCACCTCTGAGGCTAATGTTTTGGCGGATATATTACGCAAGGGAATGGCCCATGGGAACCTTGTGGCTTGGTCTACTATGACCAACATGTATTGGAACCCTCGGGGTGTCCTTATCAGTGGTCCCACTATATCCATGGCCCCTCTGTGAATGGGCTCAGATATCACAGGTATGGGCAGCAAGGGCACCTCTGGTGGATGAGCCGAGGTGACTCGCTGGCATGAAGGGCAAGACCCACAAAATCGCGAGGTCTCTTTAAAAACACCAGGCCAGTAAAAACGGGCTAATATCTGATCCAGTGTCCCTTGTACCCCTTTGTGACCTCCCACAGGATGGTCATGAGCTAATCTTAAAACTAAGGTTTTAAACGTTGTAGGGACTACCAGCTGCTTACGGACGTTCCCTGTACGGGGATCCAAACTTTCCCTGTACAACACTTCCCCATCCAACAGGAATCTAGGTAGGGTTTCTGACTCCCCCTTGGCGTACTCGAAGGCCCGTGAGAGAGCGAGATCAGCTTGCTGCTCCTTGGGAAAAGATGGGAATTTTTCTACTAATTCAGCTGGGACCCAAGGTAACCCTTGTCCGGCCCCTACCTTGACCCTATTCTGAGACCTGCACTGCCTTTCCCGGCATTTTTCCCCTCTTCCCTTCTTATTCTTACCTATGGAGGGAGTTACCAGGTCCTCATGAAATGGTAGATCTTCTAATGCCTCGACTGGGGGTTCATCTTTCCTTTCTAGGGCCTTGGACTGTGCTCTGGTAGATACCATACCTACCCTCGGATGTAGACCCTTTTCTAGTCCCTTCTTGAATTGGGGCCAATCCCTCCCCAATACCAAGTCATGGGGTAACCTTGGCACAATTGCTATGGGAATTTTCTTCTTAATCCCTAAACCTTTCACTAAGACTTTGTATATGGGATAAAAGGATGATGCCCCATGGGTGCACCTAATTTTTACCTTTTCCTCAGATTGGCTCGGGACTACATTACCGCGGGATTCAATTTCCTGCCAGAGTTTTCTGGACATCATACTCTGATGTGCCCCTGAGTCTAACAAGGCATCGGTAGCAATGCCCTACACTTCCACTGATAAAAGGAAACCTTCCCTGATCTCCTTTGTATTGGCAGTTATCAGGGCGGATCTCGCTTTACACTCTTTTTTCAAGTGTCCCTCACTACCGCACCTAAAACATTTTCTTCTCATACAGGGGTTTTTAAACATAGGCATACACACTTTCATATTATCCTCTTTCGACCTTACTGCCCTTTCTGATAATTCAGAACCTGCCATCCTGTAAGCTTTCCCCTTTCCTTGACTCGCCAATTCTGCTTCCATGAAGCGTTCGGTCAATAAGGTGGCTTCATTTGTGTTCCGGCAGTTCTGCAAAATCAGGAAGGCTTGTATGTCCTTTGGGACTGCGGCCATAAATTGTTCTAGCACAATACTATCTATGATAGATTCTACAGTTTTAGCCTCTGGTGTTAGCCACTTTACTACCAAGCTCTTGACTCTCTGGCACAGAGCTTTCGGTGTCTCACCAGGTTTCAATTTGGTACTCCTTAACAGGCGATGATACACCCTCGGTGTTAAACCTAGGCGATCCCTTATGGCTTTCTTTAGTTCATCATAATCATTAGCAAGGGTCGCAGGCATGGCCCTGTACGCCACCAACGCCTCACCAGTAAGCGATGTGGCCAGGTGTACAGCCCATTGTTCCTTAGGCCACCCTATTATGTGCACTACTCTATCAAATGCTTTGAGGAAATCATCAATATCATCATTCTCAGACAATTGTCCAAAAGTGAATGTCCCATCAGACTGTGGTCCTAGCCCACAGGTATGTAAAGCTCCTATAGAACCTGGAGGTGTCAGTACTGCTTCTGCTGTCTTCTTCTGGGTTGCCAGCCATGCTTCCATCATGTCCAATAGTGGCTTTTGCTGTGCCTGCATCACCGCTGCGACCTGTGTATATTTTAAGCCACATCACATCTGATGCTAGGGAAGGGTCATGTGATGACCTTTGACTAGGCCTCATAGTGGCTATTGCTGAAGCTTCCTTGCTTTTTCTTCTACTCTTTCAGCATAATCAAAGTGTGGTATTATTAGCGCCTGGAATATTGTTCTGAAGTCTCCAGGAGCTAGCATGAGTCTTATGTGCCTTAGAGTCCTGATTTTGTTGTATATAGTCCTGGTGGTCTACTTTATGTGTTCTTTGAAATTGAGATATTGATCAAGCAACACGCCAAGGTAGCGTATTACAGGTTTGCTTGGGAGATCAGCATCTCTTACCTGAATGGTAGTGGGGGGAGAGAAGTTTTTGTTCTTTGTGATGAACAGGACCTCCGTTTTCTTGAAGTTAATACGGAGGTTCTGACTTTTAAGCCAGTCGGTGATTGCATTGAAGCAGTCTACTAGGGCGGTATGGTCGGGCTGCATCACTTTGATTGAGGCAAATAGCAAGACATCATCTGCATAGATCAGGCTGGAGACATTAAATGAGCGGATGATCTCGCATATAGGCTGCATGTATACATTAAAGAGAAGTGCGGACAGAGATGAGCCTTGGGGTACTCTTTGATGTTGCTGGAAGGGTTCAGATGTGGTACCTCCCATCTTTACATGCTGCCATCGATTGGCTAGATAGGATTTTCACCATTCCCAGGCCAGACCCATGATTCCCTTTTCATGGAGTCGTGTAAGGAGTTGGTCGTGGTTGACGGAGTCAAATGCGAGAATGGCTATGAAGAACCTAGACAAGATTCTCAAGAGCAGAGATGTCTCTCTCCACACAACAATTTGACTTGTTCAAGCCATAGTATTTTCAATAACATCATATGGATGTGAAAACTGGACAGTGAAAAAGATAGGAAGAAAATTGATGCTTTTGAATTATGGTGCTGGTGAAGAATACTCTGCATATCAGGGACTGCCCAAAGAACAAACCAGTCAGTACTAGAGGATAGCAAACCTAAGCTTTCTTTATAAGCTCAGATGATAAGACTGACTTTCATTCTTTGGACTCATCATGCGAGTGAGAGATCATTAGAGAAAGACATCATGCTTGGCAACATAGAAGGTCAATGCAAAAGAAGAAGGCCAGCAATGAGATGGATTGATATAATAACAGCAGCTATGGGCGCCAGTCTGTCAACAATGACCCACCTGACTGAAGAAAGAACACAATTTAGGATAACTATCCAGAGGGTCTCCATGAGTCGATACCAACTCGACGGCACTTAACAACATTGCCTTCCTTTATTTATCTTCTTTTATTTTCATTTTCATTTCTTTAGCCATTCTTTATTAATTCATTTTATCATTTTCCACTTGCCTTCTCCCCTCTGATTTCTAAGATTTGCTTGATCTGTTATTTATTTTAGTCTCTCTGCATTTTTCCTAGAGTCTTCCATTCTGCTATCATCTTTCTTTTGCTTATGATATTGTTTCCATTTCTTTTCTTTTCCATTTTCTTGTGGTTTTCTTTATCCTACTTTACAATTCTCCTCTCTCACTCTCCTCTGCTCTCTCACATACACCCATTGCTCCTCCTCTTCCCACTCACTCACCCTTCATGACTTCTCCATTATTCCTTCATCTCTCACCTCTTTCTTGCATTTCCTCCCTTGTCCCTCCCTCCTTGCTTCCTTCTTGCCTCCACATCACCCTCTTCCTCTTGCATTTATGCTCCTTACCACTCATCTCACTCCTCATCTTCCCCTGGGTCTTCTTCTCCTCATTTCTTTCTTTCCCCTCTTCCTCCCTCTTTTTCTGCTCTTGCCTTTACTCATATCTCTTCCCTCCTCTATCTTCCCCTCCCTAAACCCTCTTAAATCTCTGCTGTCTCCCATCTTTCATTTTCCCAATCCCTTCCATCTCCCTCCCAAACTATCCCCTTTACCTGTTTCCTCCTAATACATTAAACATAGAAACATGATGACAGAAAAAAACCCTGAATCAGCCCTGTACATCCGGGTTGTGTGGCCCACCCTTGCTCTGCCCAGACTCCTCCTCTGGCTATCCCCCTTCCACCCCCATCCAGGGCTCCCCGCTGTACATGCAGGGAGCTCCATGGGCAGAATCGGCACCCAGCGGATCATGGGGGATGTCCATACAAACTGGATGTACAGCCCACTATTCGCTGTACAGAATCTATCCCAAAATATCTACCTCCAAAAATCACAGGTGAAACATTCAGGAGAATGTGTATTTATGGATGTTTTGCCTAATTTTTAGTAAATAGGGATTTTCTTTTACATTATTTGTTTGGTAGTTTGATGGTTTATTTTGCTTGCTTAATGAAGAGATTTTTAAGAGGTAAGTAAAAAGGACAACATCTGGAGAGCAGCATATATGAATTCCCATCAAATGGGAAATAAAGGGCCATAGTTAAAGGCTGTAACGGAAAAGCCAGACTTGGGATATAATGGCAGACTTGGATTCATCATACACAGAAAACAATAGCTATAATCTATTCATTAAAGACAGGGTAGGAAAAAATGGAGGAGTGGTGCTATATGTAAAACATAATATTAAAGCCACATAACTGTAAGGTTTTTGAGGAAAAGAGGTGACATTGTGAGTTAGTCTGGGAAAAGGAAATGGCATACTATACAGACACACATCTGAAGAAACACATAGAGATTTAATTGAAAACATTCACAGTATTGCTATGAAAGGGGAATTGCTATTGGTAGGTGATTTCAACTTGCCAGATGTTGATTGGGATACCCCATCTATGATGTCATTTAGAAGTAAGGAGATCCTGGATTCTGTAAAGGGAGAATCGTTCCAGTAACTTAAGGAAGTGATATTGGACCTGTTGCTTACAAAATGAGGATGTGCTTCTGATGTTGTAGTAGGTGGTATTTGGATGGTTCAATATTAGGACACAGGTGGAGATGATTCATTTAAAAGCAAGGGTCCTAGACTTCAGTTCAGCAGCATGATGGGGACTATCCAGTTTTTTGCCTCAAAGTAAATAGCAGACCAAGTTGAAAGTTTCCAAATTACCCATCAATTGATAAACAGGTTGTCAATATGAACAAACATCATACTTCAAAATGCCCGAATACCAATGCTAGAAGTCTAAAAGATGGAGGAGTTAGAATGTATAGCACTGAATAAAGAGGATGGTATAATTGGCATCTCAGAGAACTAGCGAAAAGAGAATAACCAAATGGGAAACTGGGATACGAGTGTATAAATTATAGTGTAATGACAGGGCAGAACATTAGAACATGCCATACTAGGTCAGATCAAAGATCCATCAAGCCCAGTACCCTATTTCCAGCAGTGGTCAGTGCAGGTCATAAGTACCTGTCAAGTTCCCAAAAGACAGATTCCATGCTGTTTATCCCAAGGGTAAGCAGTGGAATTTCCAATGTACTTCAATGGTTTATGGACATTTTCTTCAGGAACTTGTCCAAATCTCTTTTAAACCTAGGTATAAGGACGCGGGCAGAGTCCTGGCAGCCGTGGTTAACCGGGGGCACGCCCCAGCATAGGCCCCTGCCCATGTAATTGGAAAAGGCGGCGAGGAGTGAGGCGGGGGGGCCGTGAAGACACGGCGTGCGTCATTTGAACTGTTTGGCTCCGCCGCAGTGACGCACGTGGCAGGAGCCAATCGGGTGGGAGGCAGGCCATGTGCTCCGGCGGCGGGGACGCTCATGGAGCACATGGTTCTGTGAGGGCGAGCGACTGGCGTCCCGCCCTCCCACCCTTCATTGTGGGGTGGTGGGGAGTTGGGGGTGTCACAGTGGGGCGGGAACTCTGGGCGGAGGGATCTCGGAGGTTTCCGGGGTCCGGAGCCATAAGCTGCTTGGGGCGGGGGCAGGGTGCCCTTGACCCAGAGAACCCCTAGCAGACTTTTGCTAGTGATATAGCGAAATTGGGCAGGAGTAGTAGTAACTTGACCGGTGGTTTGACTGGTGCAGGAGCGGAAGGGTGGTCACCTTGCTAATTGTACGGTGGGTGAGGAAACCCTCCGCTGGGGGATTGTCTGGTGGGTTGTTGTTCATGTTACAAATGTAAATTGTTAATGGGCAATAAATCTGTGACCTGTTGTTGTTCCAAATTATGTGTGGTGTGAAGTTTGTTGGAATCTGGAAGCGTGGAACAAGGAGTGGGGGGGTGGGGGGCTGGGCAGGGGTAGCGCTGGGTGCAGCTCCCCGGTTACTACACTAATAGCTTTTACTACAGCTTACAGAGTTTGATTATGCATTGAATGAAAAATATTTTCTACAATTAGCCTTAAATGTGCTACATTATAGCTTGATTGTTTGTCCCCCAGTCTTTTACTTTTTGAATGAGTAAACATCAACCGACATTACGTGTTTCATCCATTCTTCTTCTTCAGTAAGTACAAGTTCAGATGGCATGCTCTACGATTTCAAGGGGGCATGTTTCGAGTATGTTTTAGGTGGGCCAAAAAATGTGCATTAGTTCCCATTTTGCAATGGAGTATGCACATATATTTCAAAATTTGTGTGCCGGCTTTTGAATCTACTCGAAGGCACATACAACCTGAACATTTGGTGCTGGGGTGTCCTCCAGAAAATCAGGGGGAAATTGTGCTCGTCTCTTTGGTGTCTAAGAACATCTCAAAAAAATGGTATTAGACATTTATTTCAGGTGGTTACTTTAATGCAGGGGTTCTCAACCCTGTCCTTGGGACCCACTTAGCCAGTCGGGTTTTCAGGATAACCACAATGAATATGCATGGGAGAGATTTGCATATAATGGAGGCAGTGTATGCAAATCTCTCTCATACATATTCATTGTGGTTATCCTGAAAACCCGACTGGCTAGGTGGGTCCCGAGGACAGGATTGAGAACCCCTGCTTTAATGGCATCTTTTGTGTGTGAAGGTATGTAAAATGTACAACATACACATGTAAGTACAGGAAAAGGTACATGTGATAGGGAAGAGAGAAAGGAAAAATACAGAGACACTGACCTGACAGTACCAGAGCTCCCTACATGACAAATACACCTCTTTCCCCAGGTAGGGAAACCATCAGATATAGCCAAGCCTCCTAGCTAAGGAAAGAGTATTTAGCAGGGATGTGCCAGTCAGTTACAAACCTATCAGTTTCCTGGGAGACCAAGGAAAGGCATGTGGTAAGCCCTTTCTCATGGACTGACCTGAAATACAGCCTACATCCCAGGAGGGAGAAGCTCAAGGGATAGGTAGCCTATCTTATCCCAGCCAGCCTGTAGTGAAATAACCAGAGGAACAGATGGAAATTGAGATCTTAGAGACACACGGAGGTGGTATGAGCCAGGTTTGCAGCCTTCCTCAGGGCTATGAGAACCGGCTTAGAGCCTGATGCGATCCTTGGAGTAAGAAGCCTACCATAGTGCCATGTTTGCATTGCTAAGAAAGGAAAAGCTCTGCCTTTATTCTCCCTTTTATGTTTGTGCTCACGTTCAGAAAGAGGTCTGAGCAGAGGCAAGAAAAAAACCATTTTACTTACATTCTTTGGTAAACCCATAGGACCTATGCTATTGGAGCACAGCTTTGAAGAACATTGTATTGCTTGCCTAAGTTTTAAAAACTTCATGGTGACATTTCTTTTGATCCCTTATTGCGCGGGACATTAGACTGCTTCCCCAACATCTGGTAAACAGAGAAAGACTACGTGGGCAAGGTTTCGCTGAAATGCTAATAAACTCACTGAGCTAGTAAAATTTCACTTCTTTTTTTTTTTTAAGTCATTCAAGGGAGTCTCTGGCCAAGCTTGAGAGAGAGATGTATATTTTCTCCAGTACTGTTGATGTGGTGGGGAAGTATAGGAGGGCTTGCCTTACTATGAATGTTTGTACAGTACTTTAAGCTGAATTTCTGCAAGATGTACGGGACTTGAGCCTGATATTTTCTAAGAAACTCTATTCCAGCCAGCCTAGTGAAAGCCAGGGTTTCTCTTTTTCCCCTATTTTCCCTTTTTGTTTTTAATTTGATGTTTTGGCCTTCTCTTTGGGGTTGCAAGCCCAGACGAGAAGAAAACTGGACTTCTGGACTCAATTCAGTTCTTGCTTATTTTCTTTTCTCTTTGTTTTGTAGTTTTCACTATTCAATAAAACAATTTCCATTCACTAACACTACCTGACCCTCCAAATTATGTCCCTGGCATAACATGAGCCGGTGGGTCATCCAAAGTTACCAACACTGTGAGATCATCTACCTACCTGGAGACCCTGATGTGTAGTACCCCCTGATGGTCAGTGGTGTCAGGAGTGAGATCCTGTGTAGACCTTCACGTTGTGGGCCAGCTTCTATATTTCAACCTGGAGGACTTCTTACAGTGCATATTCTAATTGGCCAATAGGTAAGAGTACCTGATGTGGGCCATCCTTGGATATAAAGGAGGTTGGGGTTCCAGTACCCCCAGAAAGGAGGGTTATAGTTCCAAAGGATCGTACTTCTCTTTGATTTTTTATTCAGGTCCACTATAAAATATGGATCAAGAGACTGGTTCACTCGGAAGGCTCAGGATCAGTAGATGTAGATCAAGAAGATGTCACAGCAGGTCTTTACGGCAATGAAGGACAAACATCAATCCCTGCTAGCAAGAGAGCAAATACAGCATACTCAACTCAACGTTTCTGTGCAGGATGTGTCTACCCTCCCTGGGACTATAGTAGGAATGCCAGGGTTTGGGACAATTTACAAGGCAAGCTTGGGAAGAATGATGAGCCTGAATACTTTTTAATAACATTTGAAAGAGTGGCACAAGCAATTGGCTGGCTAAGGGAATAATGAGATTTTAGGCTGGCTCCAGAGCCCTGTCCAATGAGCAAGTTAATTACAATGCTCTAAAGATCACAATTAAAGACCACCTAAGTTTTACCAGGGACCATTATTGCCAAGCCTTCCAAATGGTGGTCATGAAGCCACAGAAAAGGCCTAAGGCACTTGCCCAAAGATTGAAGATCTGGCTCACAAATGGATAGAAGTAGAAGGCACAATAGTAACAGAATTAGTCTCAAAGCAAGTTTTTCAGCAATATTTGTATACTGTCCCACCAGAATTGAGAGAATGGATAGTGAAATAGGGAACTAGAAATTTGGGCCAGACGATCCTAATTTCAGAATGCTATTTTGAAAGCCAATCAGTAAGGCGGCATCCTTCTCTGAATATACGAGACTTGCAAGAAGTGCTCAAGTGATAGTAGGGGCAGTGGATATGGTTGCCAACAGGGGCAGAAAACCATCCCATGGGAGCAGGTAAATAGGAAGTGGGAAGGTCGGGCATGGACTCATAGGTCCCTAGAGAGGAAGTGTTTTGCTTATAGTCAGAAAGGTAACTCAAGAGGGAGTGTGTCAAAAAGACCAGTATGCTAGGGGAGAAAAGGTCCATGGTGATCCCTTCCTGGCCTACATGGAAGAGGTGATCATAGAAGGGATCCAAGTCCGAGCTTTACTATACTCTGGGTCTATTCATTCAGGAATAAAATTATGTACTTTCTGGGCTTATGGAGCACAAAGACTTCTGGGTATTATGGGTGAGTCAGGGAGAGGGCTCGATGGAGTCAGCGTGCTCTGCATTCAAAAGAGTCTTTTGTAAAATACTCAGGAAATTCAAATGTCCTGACGTGTGTACACACTTGTGAGCAGGGATTGTCTCTTCCATTTCTCTGATAAGCACTGTGTATGCCATATAATGCTACATAAATGATAAGTCGTCCCATTTCCAGTATTGAGACCCTATATTATATAGGGCTTTAAGTCTCATAGTATCTCTTTAGCTTCATCTGTAATTTCTCTGCAATAGATACTCAACAGAGGGCTTGAGACAGGGGTTGGAGGGATTTGACTGGGGTCTGGTGAGGAAGTCTTCTGAGGGATGGGGTGTCTTGAATGGGGAGGAGGAGGGTCTGCCTAGGTATCAAAAGCTAATGTCCCCTTTGAAATGGCTCTCTGGAAGCATTGGGCTAGATGTTAGCAGCTTGATGCTCCTAGAGCGTAGAACAATGCAGCTTGCAAGGTTGATCACAGGTTGCATTATTCATTTACTGTGGGAGTCACTCACCTGCAGTACTGAGTTCCTGAAGGTGAGTGGCTTCCATGGTAAATTAAGCTGTGATAAAATGTGACATTTTATAGCAGCTTAACAACTAGCCCCCTAAATGGCTTACCAGTGCTTTTTTTAATCAGTATCGGTGACAAAGGTGATATACTGTAAGTTATCATGAAAATGAGTAGTTTTATCTCTGGATTAGATGATTTCCCTACTGTGATTGTAAAAACTGTGTGAGAGGGAACAGGCGGCTATTTTACAATCAATTGTTTGGAGTCTTTTTATTGCAGGACTTTGTCATTAAAAATTGTTAGTGTGTGCTCAGTTGTGAAGAATTCTAGTGAACTTGCTGTCCTGCAGAGCTATAGTCCAATTTCTCTTTCCTTGCAAAGCTACTGGAATAGGTTCGTTTATCGTAACTGCAAGATTTCTTAATTCTTTATAATACCTTGTAAACTCTCCAATATGGATTTAGAGAATGTATGGCAAGGAAACATTATTTGTGTCGACATTTAATACAGTACATCCTAGATTGTATAAAGGACATTTCACTGATGGTATTTTTGGATATCTCATCAGCCTTTGAAGTGACTGATCGCTTCAGTCTTGTTGCATAAGTTTAGTGAAATTAACTTAGGTCAACCAACCCTAAATTGTTTTCAGTCATTTCTTAGTAATCAATCCCAGCAGGTTAGGGTGGGGAATAAGTTTGTGGACTGGAGATATCTAACATCAGGCATTTCACAGAGATCAGCTTTGAGCTTTTATTTACTATTTACCTACTCTCACTCTATGCTATTAGGAATCATGGTATGTCTTACAGAATCTATGCAAACAGTATATTTTTTTTACATCTGTGAGGGCCTGCTTAACTGAGCAACATAGGATTTTATCTGAATGTGTCTTAGATGTTGTGGATTAGTTATCTGACAATCACCTTAAATTCAAATTGAGTTTATAAGAGGACACCTATGATATAGTTTTAAAAAGCACCTATTTTATGCAGACATAAGTTAAACTGAAAATATCCACAATAGCTGCACTGAATAAAACTTCAAACAGTAACTATAACAGTGCTTTAGTTAAAAAGGGGAATATTGTGCTTAGTGGGGTAGGTTTTAAACTATGCTTTAGTATCTTTCTCAGCTCTTTGAAGTTACTGACACCTGATTAGCCTGTGAAAGAACTGAGAGCAGCTGAGGCCTGCATAAAAGGCTTTAGAGCCCTGCACTGTTGAGGCATTCCTAAAAGGGACTATACAATTCAAGAAAAGGTAAGAGTTTGTGGCTTTTTAAATTACTAGCTCTCTGTCTAAGAG
Source organism: Ichthyophis bannanicus (assembly GCA_033557465.1). Classification (NCBI taxonomy): domain Eukaryota; kingdom Metazoa; phylum Chordata; class Amphibia; order Gymnophiona; family Ichthyophiidae; genus Ichthyophis; species Ichthyophis bannanicus. Next base: position 603,685,694 of record CM066035.1, on the reverse strand, counting down.
CTCTTAAAAGGGTGTTGGTACATTTTTAAAACAAAGTTACATTCTTTTTGGGGCTTTAGTTTAAAAGGGGAAATATTTTGTTTGGTAGGGTAGATTTAAAACTCTGCTTTAGTATTGTTCTTCAGCTCTTTGAAGCTACTGACACCTCATCAGGTGTTACTTCCCTCTCTACACCCCCCCCCCCCAACTCCCACCCACCCCTAGTGAGCAATCTTGCTTTATAGGGCACCTCCCCAATTAACTACACACAGGGACTTGGAGCAGCACATTTTGAACACACTTACTGTAAAGAGATTTAACTGCTTTTTCTCTGAACGGACAACTGGGAAACTGGCTGATAGATCTCTCTCTTTTGCTTTAACAGATACCTAAGCTCCATGAACTGAACAATGGCTGGAAAAAATTGTATCACTAAAGCTGGTGCCCTTGTTATAGCTTATGCCTCTGTCCAGACAGAGGTTCCAATGCCAGCTGCCGAAGCTCTCAGAAAAAAAAGTAGAGGAACTCAGAGAGGAGGTGGCAAGGCTGAGGAACATTCAAGACAGTGAGAGGTACATTGATGAGATGCTTCTTGCAACATCCAAGCTCTCCAGCAGAGGAGAAGATGGGTGCCTACAGAATGATGAAAGTTGGACACAAGTCACCAGAGCCTGCAGAATCACCAATCCAACTTCTCCAGTCCTTGAATTGAAGAACCATTATGCAGCCCTGGAAGTGGAGGAGGTGAAAGCAGCCCTGGAAAGGGATGAACCAGAGCTCAAGTGCCCCAAAGTTGCAGAATCAGTGACCACAAGGAAGCAAAGGGTAGTGGTGGTTGGTGACATTCTTCTGAGGGATACTGAGGCATCCATCTGCTGACTAGACTTGATGTCCAGAAAGGTATGCTGTCTGCCAGGTGTCAAAATCTGAAATATTATGGAGAGTTTGCCGAGACTCATTAAGCCCACTGACTATTACCCAATATTGCTAATCCATGTCAGCACAAGTGATACTGCCAGGTATCCTTCTGAGTATATCAAAAGTGACTTCATGGCTCTGGGACAGAGGGGGAAGCAGATAGCTTCCTAGATGAAAGGTCCATAACCCATTACTAAAAGGGACCTGGGATATCACTGCTTGACCCAATACAAGCATTGTGGAACTTGTATCTTTTAGGGAAACTGTTAGGTACTTATGAACTAGATTGGCCACTGTTGAAAACAGGATACTGGGCTTGATGGACTTTGGTCTGACCCAATATGGTATATCTTAGGTTCATATCACTGAATGCACAGAATAATATAACAGTTGTTTTGATCAAACAGGGCATGAGAGCAGATCCCTGAAGCAGGATCCAATCTCCCTCTGACAGTGCTTCCCACAAACAGTACCTTTCTGGACATCACCTCCTGAACAGCATGTCCCCCTGATCCACCTCCCCTCCCTGATAGTAAACTTCCTAATAAACACTCCCCACAAAGCAGAACCTTCCATGCTAACTCTCCCAGGAATCCCTCCAACAAGACTCTCCCCAAAAAGGAATCCTCCCATAGAAAAGAAGTACTCCCCAGCAGAAAGTAGACCTAACAGACTATAAGCCAACCCTTCTCTCAACCCCCAACTCCCCACCTAGGACTCATCTGGAGGTTTATCTGAAATCTACTTCCACTCCTATCCAGTAGCCAAAGGATTCCAAAATGGCAATGGTGATTCCTAATAGTAGTCTTATAGTACTAAATAGGGGTCCATCTGCTATAAAGGGAATGGTTATCCTTATATAGCAGATTGATTTCTAGAGGTAGTATCAGAAGGCTGACCTGCTATTAGTAATCTGTGAACTATCATTAAAATCATCTGTAATACCTGAAGACTGGAGGATAGCCAATGTAACACCAATTTTTAAAAAGGGTTCCAGAGGTGAGCCAGGAAACTACAGACCGGTAAGCCTCACGTCAGTAATGGGAAAAATGCTAGAAACCATCATAAAGAATAAAATTACTCAGCATGTAGATAGTCATGGCCTAATGGGAGACAGCCAACATGGCTTTAGCCAAGGAAGATCTTGTCTTACTAACCTGTTATGTTTTTTTGAAAGTGTGAATAAACAGGTGGACAAAGGTGAGTCGGTTGATATAGTGTATCTGGACTTTCAGAAAGCCTTTGACAAGGTCCCTCATCAGAGACTTTTGGCAAAACTAAAGAGTCATGGGATAGGAGGCTGTGTACTACTATGGATCAAGAACTGGTTAAAAGATAGAAAGCAGAGGGATGGGCTAAATGGCCAATTTTCCCAATGGAGAAAGGTGAATAGTGGTGTACCCCAGGGATCTGTGCTGGGTCCACTGCTTTTTGACATATTCATAAATGACCTGGAAAGTGGAATAACGAGTGAGGTTATCAAATTTGCAGATGACACAAAACTATTTAAAGTTGTTAAAACCCAAGAGGATTGTGGAAAATTGCAAGAGGATCTTGATAAATTGGAAGATGACATCAAAATGGCAGATGAAATTTAATGTGGACAAGTGCAAAGTTATGCACCTAGGGAAGAACAACCCAAACTATGGTTACACAATGCAAGGTTACACATTAGGAACCACCACCCAGGAAAAAGATTTAGACGTCATTATGGATAACATGTTAAAACCCTTAGCTCAGTGTGCAGCGGCAGCCAAGAAAGCAAATAGAATACTAGGTATCATAAGGAAAGGAATTGAAAATAAAACAAAAGATATTATAATGCCTCTATATTGTTCCATGTTGAGACCGCACCTTGAATATTGTGTGCAATTCTGGTCGCCGTATCTTAAAAAGGATATAGCATTATTAGAAAAGGTTCAGAGAAGAGCCACCAAAATGGTAAAGGGGATGGAAGGATACTCCTATGAAGAAAGGCTAAAAAGGTTAGGGCTCTTTAACCTGGAAAAGAGATGGCTGAGGGGAGATATGATAGAAGTCTATAAATTAATGAACGGAGTGGAATGGTTAAACATAGATCAATTGTTTACGTTATCAGAATATAGAAAGACTAGGGGACATGCAATGAAGCTACAGGGTAAACTATTTAAGACTAATAAAAGGAAATATTTTTTTCACTCAATGTGTAATCAAACTCTGGAATTTGTTACCTGAGGATGTAGTAAAGGCTTTTAGTGTAGCTGGGTTTAAAAAAGGTTTGGACAAGTTCATGGAGGAAAGGTCTATAAACCATTATTAAGAAGTGACCCAGGATATCAATGCTTGACCCAGTACAAGCATTGCGGAACCTGTGTCTTTTGGGGAAACTGCTAGGTATGTATGACCTAGATTGGCCACTGTTCTTATACTACTAGAGGTCATCACTTCAATTTTGGAACCCATTGGGTACCTGGAAGAAGCAGAAGGGGACCATCCCTGCTCTGAAGGTCAGGTTAAGGACTTTGAGGGAAATTTGTCTGAGGAGCTTCATGTTGGGGGGGTGAGGGGTCCTGTTCAGGGAGTGTTCCTTTAGGGGGGTTGCTGGAAGAGGTTTAGCCTGTGATATCTGCCTTGTTGGAGTGCTCACCTGGGGGAGCTGGATTGAAGGGAGGTTTGATCAAGGGGGGGGTCTTGCTATCTTGGGGGGCTGTACAGGTGCTGCTTTCTGTGTGCTCAGGGGGCCTGGATAGGTGAGATCTTGTTCTAGGGATTGAATTGGGGTGAGTCAGATCAGGGAATGGGGGCTTGCCATCTGTGCGAATGTTTCTTTTTTAAACCTATAAGCAGAAGTCGCAATACTTGGCTTCCAGTAGCTGCACTTAACACTATCTCCTAAGGTGGGTTTAAGTGCAGCTGCACTCTCGGCGGCCATGACAGCTATTGTATGGTAATGTACCATGCGATAGTTGTCAGTGGAGGCCATGCACAACCCTTGCCCAAAACCCACCCCAATCCTGCCCCAACCCATACTAAGCACAGGTCTTTTACAGCAGTGCTGTTTTTAGTGCATGTTTACTGTTAACACGGGTCCATGCTAACAGTTAGGCCATGCCAAGTGCTTAACACACTTTTGTCGACATGCCCTTTCGTCTTGTCACTGCAACAACAGTCCTTGCCCAGAAGCCATGCACTAGCGTGCCCTCTGGAAGTCTGCAAGTGCGATGCAGAGCATGGCCTCTAGTTGTCTCCCCAAGCAATGGTCAGGGCTCCCTCTCCCACCTCACGGGGGTCTGTGAGCCATGCTTCCTTATCATCCTCATCCCCAGCAGATCCAGAGAGCAGAAGCCCAAGCTCAGGCATCAAACAAGCTACCTTTCAGAAGGCAGTGCATCGAATGTGCTACTCAAACCACCGGGTCAGCCAAAGCTAGCATAATAGCTTGTAAAATAATCAGAGTAATTCTTTAATGGTTCACTTAAAGAATAAAATCTAGCACCCAAGATAAATGTATCAAATTGTTCAAGCTCGGTGGGAAGTAGCACCTGATTTATATTTGTAAGCACAGTAACTAATACATTATTAATAAAAGAAATCAAATAAATTTTCAGCTGTTCAGGGGTTTCAATAACATTTTTGATTTCCACAGTTAGCAATTATTCTGGCTAGACAGAGCTGTATATATTCCAAGCTTACATGCATACTAGTTTGCAATATCTGTATTTAATAAAAAATATATTTTGGTTCCACTCCTATAGAATTGTCTTTATTAAAGGTTTTCTCATTATGTATATCTTTGAAGCATGACAAAAGATCTATACATCTAACTGCCATAGTTTTCATGCAGGACACGGAGGCATCATCAGGCCTCTGTAGGGAAATAGGATAAAGCTAGTTACATGGTGAATAACTTTTAAACCTGTGTAGGCCATCCAGTACTACTGGTAGTTTTGTACCTGTAGAATTACAGTGAACAAACTACATGCAGTGATTTCGAAACACAATTCTTGTTTGCAGGGTCGGCCCTCCCATTTTGCAATTGTGTTTTCCACAAATAGCTCTACTTTTTAGCTCCTTCACACTTGTGCAAATGAGGTCTTGCAATGAGTCTCCGCACGTGGTTCTGCAAGCCTCTGCATCCTCCATGGGCCATCCCTTGTTGTATGCACTTTATATCCCTGCCCCCTCCGCCTTCCTCTCCCACGCCCATCTTCTTTTGTTGTGGTGAAAGGTATATATGCCGTTTCTCAGTTCACTTACTTTTGGACACCAGGGAGAGAACAGTTTTCTACCAGTAAATAAAGCAGAACAACTGCTTAGCTACCCAGGCAAATTCTTTTGTAAGCTGTCCTTATTATTAATAGGGTAATGGTGTAACTCCATGTCAAAAAAGACAGATGTAGCTTGGTTTTATCCCATTAAATACATGGTGATGCAGTTCTGATGTCTTTAACAGAGCATGACAGCATTTCATGCACACAGTGAAGTAAAACCAGGACTGGCGTGAAGGAGTAGCCTAGTAGTTAGCACAGCAGCCTGGTGACCAAGAGCCCAGCTTCACTTCCCACTGTCTGGCCTTAGGCAAGTCACTTTACCCTCCATTACCTTGGAAGAAAGGCCTGGCAAACTACTTCCTGTTATACCTTGCCAAGAAAGCCTAGTGGCTGCTGGGACACTCTTTCTGCAGCGTCTGGGCTGAAAAGGAAGTGATGTCAGAGGGGGTGGGCACTGCAGAAGGAGTTTCATAGGACCAGAGGACTCCTCGCAGGTTGTCTTTCCTTTTAAATTAACTTTATTGCAGCCGCTGCTAAGTAAGAAGCAGGAGCAGCGGCTGCAAGGGGGATCGCGGATCACAGATCGCGGAAGAAAAGACGGTTTTCTGCTCTGGCCGCTCCCAATCTCGTGGCCAGAGCAAAAAAAACAGCTTTTCAAGGGCCAATTTCTGTTCTCTGCCAGCAGCCGGCCTGGCCATGGGAAAACCACAGGTGACGGGTTTTTCTCTTTCAGCCCAGCAATCAAGGATCTTCCGCAGTCAGCATTCTAGGACTCCAGGCTGAGCATGCCATCAGCAAAAAGAAAGTATGGTGTGCAAGCCTTAGAGTGGATGCATATTTTGAAGATGCTGCCATAATCCTACTCCTTTCTTTGACTCTGACTTTCTGTTACCAGTAGGAAGCCTGCATAGAAGGATGGGGCTGGAATATTTATTTAACAAGGTTTTTATACCACTTTCTCATTTTAACCACAGCAGTTTACATTATAACTTAAACTTGGTAATATACATCAAACAGGGACATTGATAACTTGGATTGTACATTAGCTTTCTTTTGAGGCAATGGAGGGTTAAGTGACTTGTCCCAGGCCACAAGGAGAGAACAGTAAGGAAATCCACAGTACCACCTTTTAACTTTCAAAAGGGAGACTATGAAAAAAATAAAAAGGAGCAGCTGAAAAGATTATAGATTTACATCAAGCATGAGCGTTGTTTAAAAATACTATCTTGGAAGCCCAGACCAGATATACTGTATGCCACACTTTAAAAAAAAGTGGCAGGAAGGCCAAAAAACTGCCAGCATGGTTTAAAGGTGAGATCAGTGAGGCTGTTGTAGCCAAAAAAGCATCCTTCAGGAAATGGAAAAAGGAGACAAATGATGAAAACAGGAAACATAAGCACTGGCAAGTTAGATGCAGGCATTAATAAGGCAGAGAAAGAGAAAATTTGAAAAAAACTTGCTGTGGAAGCAAAAACACATAATAACAACTTTTTCAAGTATATACATAGCAAAAATCCTGTGAGTCAGTTGGATCATTGGATGATAGGGACCCTAAGGGAGGACAAGGCCACAGCGGAGAGATTGAATAAATTCTTTGCTCAGGTCTTTGCTCAAGAAGATATAGGGAAGTTACCCATACTTGAAATGGTATTTAAAGGTGATATATCAGAAAAATTGAAAGAAATATTGATAGACTGGGAAGATACATTGGAAGTATTTGATAAACTGAAGAAAAGTAAATCACTTGGACCGGATAGTATACATTTGAGGGTGTTAAAAAAAAAGAAAAAAAATGAGATGGCAGACCTACTATTAGTAATCTGTGAACTCATTAAAATCATCTGTAGTTCTTGAAGGCTGGAGAATGGGCATGTAACGCCAATTTTTAAAAAGGGTTCCAGGGGCGATCTGGGCAACTACAGACCGGTAAGCCTGACATCGGTGCTGGGCAGAATGATAGAAACCATTATAAAGAACAAAATTACTGAACATGTAGATAGCCATAGTTTAATGGGAGAAAGCCAAAATGAATTTAGCCAAGAAAGATCTTGTCTTACTAATCTGTTGTATTTTTTGAAGGTGTGAATAAACAAGTAAACAAAGGTGAGCCGGTCGATATAATGCATCTGGATTTTCAGAAAGCCTTCGACAAGGTCCCTCATGAGATACTCTTGGCAAAATTAAAAAGTCATGGGATAGGAGACAGTGTGCTTTTGTGGATCAGCAACTGGTTAAAAGATAGAAAGCAGAAGGCAGGGCTAAATGGACGATTTTCTCAATGGTTAAAGATGAATAGTGGAGTACCCCATGGATCTGTGCTGGGTCCGCTGCTGTTTAACATATTCATAAATGACTTGGAAATTGGAACAACAAGTGAGATGATCAAATTTGCAGATGAAACAAAATTATTCAAGATTGTTAACACACAAGATGATTGTGAAAAATTGCAAGAGGACCATGATAAATTGGAAGACCGAATATCCAAATGTCAGATGAAATTTAATGTGGATGTGCAAAGTTTTGCACCTAGGAAAGAACAACCCAAACTATGGTTACACAATGCAAAGCTCCACATTAGGATCCACCACCCAGGAAAAAGATTTAGGCGTCACCGTGAATAACACGTTGAAACCCTCCACCTAGTGTGCAGCGTTGGCCAAGAAAAAAAATAAAATGCTAGGAATCATAATGCCTTTTCTACCACGGACACATCAGCTTACCAGTCCCGATTCTGCATCAGGGGAAGAAGCAGGAGCTGCAAGCCCCTCCTGCTCCCCCCACTAGGTCCAATCGGGAGGCCAGCAGGACTCTTGAAATACCAGCACACCGCAGGAAGAGATCCTTTTCTGCCACCAGATACATCAGCTTACTGGTCCCGATTCTGCATCGGGGAAGGAAGCAGGAGCTGCTACCCCCTCCTGCTCCTCCCACCAAGGCCCAATCAGAAAACCACAGGACTCTTGAAATACCAGCATGCTGCAGGTACACCGCGCCTGGTGGGCCTGCGCCTGAGGGCCCTTTGGAGTGGCCCTTAGATGTAGAAATTAGGCCTCACAAGAAAACCCTATCCAAATAAAAGGTATGTTAAACCTAGAAAACTGTCAACCACCTCATAACTGAAGGAATGTACTAACTCAACAGTATTTTTGACCTGCTGCATTTTGCATTATATAAAGAATAAGCTTAGCAATCTTATATTGCATTTTGATGGTAATACACATTTATAATCACTCTTTTAAATTTCAAACCTTAGACAAACCCACCTAAAGATCGATAATTTACCTGTTTCTGCACACTGTCTCTACTAATCAGGTCTTATATGTTACTGGGTTCTAGTAAAACTAATACTTTTATATTTAATATTTCTTCAGTCTCTCATATGCCACATAAGCTTTGAACCGACCCTGTTAACACAATCTCTCTCATCTTATACTAAACACCCTCGACGACTAAACATTTTTTATTCATGCACTACATGGTTACCCTGGGAATCTTAACCATGTGGCTAATGCCTAACTGAAATTCAAACATATCCTCTTATTCCTCCAACTGAAGCCCCTATTTAAGGCTGCTTTTATAATGCACATATATAGCCACAGTGAATTAATATATATTCTGCTCTGAATACTGCAGATATATCTCAGACTGTACCTGCAGATATATCCCAGTGAATCCTCAATACTCTTGTGTTCTTACATTTTTACTGTTGCAACATAACACTATAACAGCAAAAAAAAAAAAAAAAAAGTATACTCATCTAATCCTAACCATCATACTAGGATCAATTGCACTCTCTTGTTTAACACTAAAATCAAATGCACAATTACCATCCAATCAGCACACTGAACCTTGTGATAAGGAAGCTTATCATAGCTCAGGAAGGATCTATAGAAAAGGTGAAGTGACTCTGAATAAGCAACTTGTCAGTTCTGGTAGAAATAAAAAAACAGAATTTTCCCATAAAAGACTACCAGTCCCAGAATGCACCAGGTTTCCAGCAGCCATTAGAGGAGCTGAAGTGAGGAAACGTGTGTTCAATCAGGAGGGCTATGAGGTAATCCCCAAGCACTCATCTCAAAGGGCAGGGCCTGATTCAGCACAGCTGCGCTGTGCTAAGGTGGAGCACTCATCTAAGCAGAATAAAGGTAGAGTTTATTCTACAGAGAATCATCCTCATCCTCAGTTTCATCTGGGAGATCCTCAGATTCAGCTTGGACATCTTCATGATCTTGGACAGCTTCATCATCTGGAGGATCATCAGAAGCAGAAGCCAGAGCGGACGGACAGAGAGGGCAAGAAACCCTTTGGAAGAAAGCAGAGAAAAGCATTTGGGAGGTCTAAAGGAGTCCAGAGCAGTACGTATACTGGGAGACATTCAAAAGGCCAGCATACACCATTGGACTGGAGAAAACCAGAGGAGTGGTGCTGCAGAGCTAGGAATCTCCAGACGGTACCTGTGAGGGAGACGGTTGCATTTGGAAGGGACCCTAAGACCCGTGCCAGAAGGTATGTGAAGAGAGATCCAGTATCCAGGGATCTGGATTGGAAGGCTGGACATAAGAACTGGACTACATACTGGCCAGGCTATTTAGAGAGGACCTCTAACAGCAATGAAAGCTCAGGTATGAACACTGATCTATGCCCTAGCTATACCCTTGAAAGACAGCAGGGAAACAAGTATTCTCCTGAGAGTTCTCCATTGAGAAATTCCTCTGTGCCAATCTATGATATTGAACCCATGATTGTTGAAGAAGGGGGAGAGGTTATAAATCCAGCCTATGAATACATGGACTGCTCTCTGTCTAAACTCCTTTGGTAATTTACTGTTACAAAGTACAACAACCATCACAAAGAAATACAAACTTGTTCTTTAATCTACTCAGAAAAGCTCCTGAGTAGGATTTGAGCCACGCAGTAGAAAGCAAGCCAGCTAAGGGGTTTCATCTGGGTAACTGCTAGCAATTGAGCCTTACCTAATTGCTTGTGAGCTCTGAGGAAATCACTTCTGAGTCTATGTGTGAAGATATAAGAAGTTAACCTGAAAAGAACAGTTTTTCCCTTCTTTGTGGGTTTTGTTTGTTGTTTGATGCACTGCTAAGAAAATATTAGCTAGAGCCTACAGAAAAGACCCGTTTGTTACCAACCAGGTCTTTATTCTTTTGCTTTGATTGCCTGACAAGTTCAGCTGTTGTTTTCCTGATTTTTGTTTTTCTAAGTTTAACACTGAAAGCAAGTATCCTGTTTTATGTGCTACTAAGCATATCTGTGTTGGGAGAAATAACCCCATAAATAAATATCTTATTGGCTTTACACTCAAGCACAACTAATTATTGTGAGCAGCTGTGTCTGGTGTGAATGGACTACATTTCCCACAATACCTTGCAAATCATATTAATATATGCCTTTGCCAAGACTGTGAACGTTCTCACCCAGGCATCCGTCTGACAACCTATACCAATAATACATATGTTTAATGATGAACTCAAAGCACACTTATTAAATAAAACATACTATAGGACCCCAAACCACTGCAACTCCCTTAGACTGTTCAGGACACACAGACAGTCACAAATAACAACAAAGCCCTCAATTATGCCTACATAAACTCAAAATTGTTAAAAAGAGCATTCCAATAATAATTGATCATTCAAATGACTCCAACTCAGATATAATATTCATAACAGAAACTTGGTTCAGTGAATTTAATAATTTACCACTCAACCAATTAACTACTCCTAACCACACAATATTTCATACACCAAGAAAAACAAACGTGGAGGAGGTATATTGATTATCATAAAATAGTCATAAAAGCCACTTAAATAGTTCTTGTACGATATCAGATATTGATTTCCTGCTAATAGAAATCAGAAATATTGCATTTTGTCTAATCTACAGACCTCCATCTTCTGACCCAGATGGGCTAACAAACATCCTTAATGAAGTCTTTAACTTAACATTGAAGAAAAGAGTTGTCCTCTTAGGTGGACTCCATTCTTCCTTCCCTACAAAACTCATGTGCCTCAACATTCCTCAGCACCATGGAGCAGCTGCACTACAAACAAATCATAAATAGCCCCACCCACAAAAATGGGAATATTCTAGTTCTTATCTTTATCCCCCAAGAGATCCACACACAATGAACCCCCCCCCCCCCCAACTGACCTAGATCCCAGGGTCGGACCACCATCTCATTGAATTCTCCATTGAGACTGAACAATCATATAACAATGATAAAAGCCAGACAACAAAACAATACTCAAAATTCAAACATATTGAAAAAGACAACTTTACTAGAGAACTACTAGAGTCCCTGGACACCAGTATAAATGAACTTGAGGAACTGGTATTCAACTGGAATAACAATATTACTAGGATAGCAACAAGACTATAAACTGCTCACCAAACACCAAAGAAACCCTCAAAACAGTGGCACGACACAAGGAAATTAAAAAGAGAGCTGAGAAAACTTGAACAAACCTTGTGGGGAAAGAAAACTACTGAAAACAGGGAAAAATATTTATCCATGCTAACTATATACCATATGCAAATTAACCAGGCAAAAAACGATTATCAAATGAAACTCTTTATGAAATCAGTAAATAAACCAAAAGACCTATTGTCCATTGTTAAATCTTTAACATCCCATCCAAAATACTCCACTCAATGTTCAGACATCCCTACTTAAAAGCTAGTTGACTACTATATGTCCAAAATTATCACTGTAGCAAATATCCCCTCCATGTACAGTTATGACACCACCCCTCAAGCAGAAAAGTGGGATGAGAAAATGACGACAGAAAAAAGATCACATGGCCTATCTGTCCTTCCATATCAACCACTACAACCGTCCTCTTTTTTCCTTTAGAGATCCTCTGTGTTTGTCCCATGCTTTTTTGAATTCAGATACTGTCCTCATCTCTACCACCTCCACTGGGAGACTATTCCACAGATCCACCACTCTTTCCGTAAAGAAATATTTCCGCATATCACTTCTGAATCTATCCCCCTTTCACCCTCACCCCATTTCCCCTCATAGCAGAACTTTCTTTCAATCGAAAGAGGCTCTCCCCCTGTGCATTTATGCCATGGAGGTATTTAAACGTCTCAATCATATCACCTCTATCTATTCCTCTAAGGTGTATATATTAAGATCCTTAAGTCTGTCCTCAAATGCTTTATAATGAAGACCACTAACCATTTTAGTAGCCACCCTCTGTACTGACTCCAGCCTGTTTATATCCTTTTGAAGGTGCGGTCTCCAGAATTGCACACAATACTCAAAATGAGGTTGCACCAAAGACTTCTACAGAGGCACTATCACCTCATTTTTTCTGCTAGCCATTCCTCTCCGTATGCACCCAAGCATCCTTCTAGCTTTTGCTGTTGCCTTTTCTACCTGTTTAGCTACTTTAAGATCATCAGACACAACCACGCCTTTTGTCCGCTCTTCTTTAGTGGACAAAAGTACTTCACCCCCGATACTATAATGCTCCCTTGGATTGCTGCAGACCAAATGCATGACCTTGAATTTTTTAACATTAAATCACAGCTGACAAATTCTAGACCCATTCTTAGCTAGATCCCTCCCCATGTTATCTACATCTTCCTGGGTGTCTACTCTATTGCAGATTTTGGTATCATCCGCAAAGAGGCAAACCTTACCTTTCAGCCCTTCCACTATATCACTAAAAAAGATGTTAAAAAGAATCGGACAAAGGACAGATCCCTGGAGCACACCACTAGTAACTTCCTTCACCTCAGAGTGAGCTTCATTTACCTGTACCTTTTGTCGCCTCCCACTCAACCAATTTCTAACCCAAGCAGTAACTTTAGAGTCCATCCCTAGGGTGCTCAGTTTGTTTTTAAATTGCCTGTGTCAAAGGCTTTACTGAAATCTAAATACACCACATCTAGGGCTCTCCCTCGGTCCAACTCCCTGGTCATCCAGTCAAAGAAATCAATCAGATTTGCCTGACAAGACCTGCCTCTGGTTAATCCATGCTGCCTCCAGCAAAGGCGCTGTTGCTGGCATAAGTTGAAGCTAGTAGTTGAGCTAGAAAACAAGACTGGTTTTAGGAGAAGGGTCTGATGCTGGGGCAGAAGAAGGGAACTGGGGCCAATAAAATGGATAGAGATGAGTGAAGGGGGCCAAAGTCAAATACTGGGGGTCAATGGGAGAAGGAGGGTTAATGCTAGGGGAGTAAGGAAGCAGAGCTCAGATACCGGGGTGGGGGGAGGGGGGAGAAAGATGGTATGCAGGAGAATGTGGAAATGAAGGAGCAGAGAAATGGATGCTTTAGGTGAGGAGGTGTAAAGGCAGGGTAATACGTATTGAAGGAAATAGGCAGAGGGATGTTGGAGAAGTGGGTAGGGAGAAATAAGATGCATGGGGATAAATGCTTGGGATGGGGGAATGGTAAGAGCAATGGCTGTTGGGAATAAGGCAGAGGACGATAAAGAGGATGAGAGGCAAAGAAATGGGACCAATTCCTTGAAAGAGATGAGAGACGGTAGAAATGGTGTAAGTAAAGTTGAAATTGGAGCTGGATAAGGCATAATACATAAGAAAAGGACTGGAGATAAAAGAGTGATGTGTGACTGGGAAGGAGCTAGGGTTGGTGGGATGAAAGGCAGTGGTAGGGGATAAATAGAGAGGGTAGAAATTGGGGACTAGAAATTAGATTAAAAACAGGAATAGAATGCTGGAAAAGGAATGAGAGACAAATAGAAATGAGAGGACTAGGGAAATAAATGTAGGATATGGAAATCTGGTAAGTAGGTGAAAGGTCTAAAGAGGGATACTGAAGACTAGAGGGGGGAGAAGGATTGACATTCTATCTATAAGTACTTAAGAGACATATTAGAGAAACGGAGACAAAAAGATGCTACAGAAAGATCAATGTCAAAGGTAGATACAGGGTGGAAGGGAGGAATACAAGGAAAATGAAGAACAGAAAATAGAAATGGAATCCTGAAAAAGGGATTAAGAGAAAGTCACCAAGTAGAAGTGCAAAAGAGAGTCCAGGACCAAGACAAGTGGAAAAAAATGATTAGACAACAAAGATACCAAAAATAAAATATTTTCTGTTTTAGAGAATGAAATATATCAGCTTTGAAATGTGAATTTCTTTGTATTTGGTTTAATACAAGAGAAAATGTGTCTGTTTCTTTTTCTTTAGTATTTCATGCCTTACGGATTCTAATATTTGGGGCTTTTCCATTCCACTTTTTGTTTGTATGTTTGTTTCTAACTTAGGGGTATGTTTACTAATGGGCTTTAAGGGAGCCAGTGTGCCATTAACGCCTGTTAATGGAACCCTTGCGCCCTTAATGCAGCACAAAAGCTTCTTTAACGGGTGTTAAAGGCTCCAGCAGTGTTAAGGGCACAGTAGGCAGAGAGTGGGTGTTAATAGGGTGGAGAGTGGGCATTAATAGTATTTGTTCCCTAAATGCTTGTTGCATAATGTGTTTTAAAGCCCTTTAATGCTGGGAACACTAACGCCAAGTAAAACCTCACAGAAAGGGTGTATTTAGAGGGGGAAGAGCCTATTTATCTAAACATCTACAATGTGATGCACTGACAGGGGAGCCCCAGAAATGATAGTTCTACTCCATTAGTAGCAACAGCATGGTGCCCAAATATGAAAGGACACTGTTGATGGTGCAAATGGGGCAAAGGAGGTGGCACATAGGTCATGCAGTGGGGGTTGCTGGTGCACAGGGCGAACCAGGCAGCTGCCCACGTGACACATAAGAACATAAAAACATATGAACATTGTCACCCCTCCGTGCTGTGTACCTGTTGGTTGGGCAGGGCACTGCACTGGGGCTTCAGTGTAACTGGCTCAATTATCTGTGTAGGCCTTGCTTGGCCCTCTGGGAGTTGTAGTTGTGAGTTGCCAGTTAAAAATCAGTTGTGGAACGATGGTAAGGTTAACAAAGGATTTATTTCCCCTTTCAAATGACTTTTTATTGTGGTATAAACAAAAGGAAAACACAACCCTTCCTGGGCATATAATAAAGGAAAAATGGAACAAAAATAGCTTCTCTTCAGCTTCTTAACCAATAAAGCAAGTGTACATCAAAACAGTCTTTCATAAGCACATACAAGCCCTTCTTTACAACGTTAGGCTTCAACAGCTCTTACTTCCCTGCTGTCTGCTATTGAAATCGTGCAATCCATATAATCAGTGCTTGTCTCAGCTTCTGGTGGCTTACCTCTCTGCTCTGACTGGCTCAGGATCCTGTGTATGGCTGGAGTTTGAAACGGCAGTTTTGCAGAGACTCTGCTCCTTAAATCATTTCCAGAGATACTAGCCTCTTCAGGTAAAAAGCATTTAACCTTCTCATGCCTGGTATAAGGGTAATAAAACTTATCTGTTTCTCTTAAGCTGGCTTCATAAGGTTTTAGCGTTTCTGGGAACTGCTTCTTATAGCCAAGCCCTGTGCTTCCCCTATCAGGATGAAAGTAAAACTCTTCAGCTTTTACCTTTCTCCTCCCAGCTCCGTTCCAACCTGGGCTGTTTCCAACACTCTCTGGGCTCCTCTGATACCTGAGGCTTCCTCTCTGGGCTTTGCTACCTCCTCTGTAGCTCTTTCCACACTTGCCGTTATCCTCACTTTCACACTCTGAGTCCAGCTGTCTTGGCTCCTCTCTCAAGCACTCATGGTAATCATTCAAACTTCCATTCAGGCTTCCGTAGTGATTATCATGCAGACTTTCTCCACAGCTCTCTCTCTGGCCCCTTCTCCAGCTCTCTCCACAACTCTGACCACGACTCTCTCCACGACTCTGTCTAACTGTTTGTGAGCTGTGCTTATCTACGTACCTCCTAGCAGCACCTCCCCCCAGCTGACTTGCATCAGGTGATAACCTCCTAGCTTTCCTGCTGGCTGGGTGTGTCTCTCTGGCTCGTGACCACATTTGTTTTTGTTGCTCATAGCAACTTCCTGACATGTGCTTTCTAAAAACGTCAGTGTCAGCCTGATCCACTACTTCTCTGTCTATTTTCTTAGGCTCTGGTGAATCTGCTCTGTGACAACATAAGAAATGCCATACTGGGTCAGACCATGGTCCATCAAGCCCAGTATCCTGTTTTCAACAGTAGCCAATCCAGGTCACAAGTACCTGGCAGGTTCCCAAAGTTCACAGTTTCCACAATGCTCATACTGGAGTAAGCAGTGGATTTCCCAGGTCCTCTTTAATAATGCTTTATGGACCTTTCCTCAAGGAATTTGTTGAAACCTTTTTTTTAAACCCAGTTATTCTAACAGCTTTTACTATATCCTCCAGTAACAAATTCCAGAGTTTGATTACAGGAGTGAAGAAATATTTTCTCTTCTTAGTCTAACATTGTGGCTTCATTTGTGTGTCCCTTAGTCTTTCTACTTTTTGATGGCATAAACAACCAATCGTTTACCCATTCCACTCCATTCTTTAATTTATAGGCTTCTATCATACCTCCCCTCAGCCATCTCTTTTCCAAGTTGAAGAGTCCTAACCTTTTAAGCCTTTCCTCATAGGGGTATCCTTCCATTCCCTTTACCATTTTGATGGCTCTTCTCTGTACCTTTTCTAATTTTGCTATATCCTTTTTAAGATATGATGACCATAATTGCACACAGTATTCAAGGTGTGGTCGAACCATGGAACAATACAGAGGCATTATGATATCCTTTATTTTATTCTCCATTTCTTTCCTTATGATACCTAACATTCTATTAACTTTCTTGGCCGCCACTGCACACTGAGTGGAGTATTTCAATGTATTACCCATGATGACACCCACGATGACACCTTTTTTCTGGGTGATGGTTTCTAAGGTGGTACCTTACATCATGTAACCAAAGTTTGGGTTCTTCTCTCCTAGGTGCATAACTTTGCACTTGTCCGTATTAAATTTCATCTGCCATTTGCACGCCCAGTCCCTCCAATTTATCAAGGACCTCTTGCAATTTTTTCACAATCCTCTTGCGTTTTAACAAATTTGAATAATTTTGTATCATCTGTAAATCTGATCACCTCATTCATTATTCCTATTTCGAAGTCATGTATGAATATGTTAAGAAGCAGTGGACCCAGCACAGATCCCTGGGGTACTCTACCATTTACTTTTCTCCACTGAGAAAATTGGCCATTTAGCACTACTCTCTTCCTTCTATCTTTTAATTAGTTTCTGATCCACAGTACTACACTGCCTCCAATCCCATGATTTTTTAATTTCGCCAAGAGTCTCTCATGAGGGACGTCATCAAAGGCTTTCTGAAAATCCAGATACACTATATCTACCAGCTCACCTTTGTCTACCTGTTTATTCACACCTTCAAAAAATATAAAAGATTAGTAAGACAAGACTTTCCTTGGCTAAATCCCATGTTGGCTTTCTTCCATTAAACCATGACTATATACATGATCAGTAAACACAAAGAAGAGCAAACACTCTTGCAGTAGGAACCAGGAAACACAAGGAGCAAGAGACGTGTGAAGGTCACAGGAGCCTTTATTAGATAAAATCCCAACGCGTTTCGGCAATGCCTTCCTCAGGGGGTATGCAGCTTATAAAATAAAATAAAATAGACAATTAAAAAAAAAATATATATCATAAATACATGAAAACATTGAAAAATGATTCATGTATATATCATTTTTTAAAACCATAAAAAAGAAAATGATACATGAATACATTATTTTAAAACCATAATAAAGAAAGATTAAAAACAAGGATAAAAAACAAAGATAAAAATAAAATGCAGGGCAGGAAAAGAGGAAGTCATATAAATACTAAATGTAAGAATGTAGAAGAGACATTGGCAAGGCTATGAGGAGGACAATGAGACATCATTAAATTATATGAAAACATTAAAGTATAAATATACAAGATAGTACTCACTGGAGCACCCTGTGGTGAATCTCACGTAGAGAGTAATCTTTAGTGTTCTACTCTAGCTATAAAAAGAATAACAAAACAGAGTAACATTTGTACATGACATTTCAGGAAAAAAATATTCACTATGAACAAATTTCTAATGATTCAACATTCAATGAAAAAACTGTATAATGTGCAAATTCCAATTCTTTAATGTACTGTATGACACTTTGACAACATGGATTCCACAAAAGTAAGAACATATATTACGCTTGTTGCATCAAAGCAAAAAACTATATAGAATGTAATAATATATATGTCTTTCTGAAAGGCAGAGAATCTTGAAATTAATAATATAAACTAGATTGTATGCCATGGGTTTAAATCTATGAACCGCTAGTCAAGGACAGGAGTTTTCATCCCTCCATTACTAAAGCCGTTTGTAGAAGAATCACATAGAAATCCCTACCAGAGTATGTAGAGCAATGAGGTTAAAAGATGAGACAAATAAGGGATCCTTTATTATTTTAGTCAATTTAGAAAGAGTTAAATCTTATATTTTTTGATTGAATGTTGAATCATTAGAAATTTGTTTTCATGTATCATTTTCTTTTTTATGGTTTTAAAAAATTATATATATATATATACATGCTCAGTAATTTTATTCTTTATAATGGTTTCTACCATTTTGACCGGTACTGATGTCAGACTCACAGGTCTGTAGATTCCCGGATCACCCCTGGAATCCTTTCTAAATACTGGCGTTTCATTGACCATTCTCCAATCTTCAGGTGCTACCGTTGATGTTAATGATAGCTCACAGATTACTAATAGTAGATCTGCAATCTCATATTTCAGTTCTTTCAATACCCTTGGATGTATACCATCCATTCCAGGTGATTTGATACCATTCAGTTTATCAAATAGTTGTAATAAATCTTCCCAGTTTATTGATATTTCTTTCAATTATTCTGATACATCACTTTTATATACCAATTCAGGCATGGGTATATTCCCTACATGTTCTTCAGTAAAGACCGAAGCAAAGAATTCATTCAGTCCTTTGGCTATGGCCTTGTCTTCGCTTAGTGACCCTTTTACTCCTCTATCATCCAATGGTCCATTTGACTGTTTCACAAGTTTTTTGCTATGAATGTACTTGAAAAAGTTGTTATTATGCATCTTTGCTTCCACGGCAAACTTTTTTTCAAATTATCTCTTTGCCTGCCTTATCAATGCATTGTATCTAATTTGGCAATGCGTATGTTGTTTCCCATTTTCGTAATTTGGTTCCTTTTTCCATTTCCTGAAATATGCTTTTTTGGCCGCAACAGCCTCTCTGACCTCACCTTTAAACTATGCTGGCAGTTTTTTGGCCTTCTTTCCACTTTTCTTAAAGCGTGGAATTCATCTGTTCTGGGATTCCAAGATAGTATTTTTAAACAATGCCCATGCTTTATCAAATCATTAGCCTTTGCAGCTGCTCCTTTTAGTCTTTTGTTAACTATTTTCCTCATTTTATCATAGCCTCCCTTTTGAAAGTTAAATGGGAGTACTGTGGATTTCCTCACCATCTTTCTTTCATTTATTAAATCAAATGCTATGATCACTATCGCCAAGTGGCCCCGACACCTTATCTTTTGGGTCATATCCTGCATTCCACTAAGTACTAGGTCCAAAATAGCTTCCCCTCTTGTCGGTTCATGAACCAGCTGCTACATGAAGCAGTCATTTATTTCATATAGAAACTTTATCTCCCTGTTGCACTGACCCAGTTGATACCCACGTAATTGAAAGCACACATTCTTACTGTATTGTAACTTTGGTTAGCTTCCCTGATTTCTTTTAGCATTTCATTATCCTTCTGTTCATTCTGACCAGGGGCTGGTAGTACACCCCCACTGCCATTGCCTTCCCATTTTACATGGAATTTCTATCCATAGAGATTTTACAGCGTATTTTATTTCATGGAAAACTTTAATCCTATGTGACACAATGTCCTCTCTAACATAGAGAGCAACTCCTCCAGCAATTTGATCTACTCTGTCATTGTGATATAGTTTGTACCCAGGTATCACATTGTCATATTGGTTGTCCTCCTTCTATCGGGTCCCTGAGATACCAATCATATCTAACCTCTCATTTAGAGCTACGGTATTTATTCTAACTCTCCCATCTTATTTTTTTAGACTTCTAGTATTTGCATACAGGCATTTTAGAGGTTGTATTTCATTCACATTAATCTGGTTATCAGTTGATAGGGGTAATTTGGAATCTTTCAGCTCTGTACTTAAGGGCATCTGGGTAACTTTTATCTTTATTGGAACCTCTCTGTTTGGATGTCCTAACTTCCCTGTTTTGCTAGTATCCTTCAAGGATACATTCTTCCGAACCATGCGCTTTTGGCGACTGTTGGCTTCCTCTATTAGTTAGTTTACAAACCGATCTATCTCCTTTTTAAATGTTAATGCCAGCAACCTGGCTTCATCCCAGTTAAGGTGGAGCCCATCCCTTCAAAAGAGTCTCACCCTTCCCCAGAGAGCTGCCCAGTTCCTAAAAAATCCAAACCCCTCTTCTTTGCACCATCGTCTAATCATGCATTGAGACTCCAGAGCTCTGCCTGCCTTTTGGGCCCTGTGCGTGGCATGTGAAACATTTCAGAGAATGCTACCCTAGAACGTCTAGGATTCAACTTCCTACCTAAAAGCCTAAATTTGGCATCTAGAACCTCCCTCCCATATTTTCCTATGTCATTGGTATCAACATGTACCAAGACTGCAGAATCCTCCCCAGCGCTATCTAAAACCTTGTCTGTGTGGCGCGTGAGGTCTGCTATCTTTGCACCAGGTATGCATATTACCATGCGACCCTCACATCCGCCAGCCAACCAGTTATCTATATGCTTAATGATTGAATCACCAACTATAGCAGCTGTCCTAACCTTTCCCTCGTGGGCATATGTCCCTGGAGAAACCTCCTCAGTGCAAGAGTGTGTTACATCTCCTGGTGGACAGGTCTTAGCTACAGGATCACTTCCTGCCTTACCAAGGTGATGTTCTCCTTTCATGAGACCTCTCTCTTCCATGGCAACTGAGAGGTTGCCAGACTGGAGGTGGGGCTTCAATACTACGTCCCTGTAGGTCTTGTCTATATACTTCTCTGATTTCCTTAGATTGCACTCATTCCCTGAGGGCAAATAACTCCTTGCACCTAGTGCACACTTAAGGCATATATGCCATGCTAGGTCAGACCACGGTCCATCATGCCCAGTACCCAATGTCCAACAGTGGCCAATTTAGGTCACAAATACCTAGCAGTTTCCCCAAAAGACACACAGGTTCCACAATGCTTGTATTGGGGTAAGCAGTGGATTTCCTGGGTTCTCTTTAATAATGGTATATGAACCTTTCCTTCAGGAACTTGTCCAAACCTTTTTTAAACCCAGATTTTGTTATATCCTCCAGTAATGAATTCCAGAGTTTGATTATGTGTTTACTGAAAAAATATTTCTCTTATTAGTCTTAAATGGATTGCACTGTTGCCTCATTGCATGTCCCCTAGTCCTTCTTCATTTTGATGAGGCCCAACCATTTTAGCCTCTCCTTATAGGGGTATTCTGCCATCCACATTACCATATGTGATTTTTGTCATGATCACACAGTGACAGTGGTGGGACACAGACATGCTGCTACTGTGGAAAGGAGTCATGCCACATGGGGTGGTCCAAGGGTCCTGGCACCTCAGTCAGAGATCCTGGCTTGGCCCCCCTGCTGCCGATGAACCCAGCTGTGGGGAAAGAGGCCAATAGCACCAGAAGCTATAGCCCTCCAGGTATCTGCAACATGCAAGTGTCTGGGGAGCTACTACAGCAGTGGCAGTCATCCTCCCCCACGAGATGTATCATTGGCAGGCAGTGATGAGGTCCTTGCAGAGGCAGATGGTTGTGGGGGGGGGGCTGTGTGGACATTCTTGTATGCCTCTGCTCCCCCCCATCTGGACCTTGCACCCTAGGCACCTGACAACCTGCATGTTGGACAGGCTGGAACTGTGCACCACCAACACTGATAGCACATGGACATTTCAGCACTGTGTGGGGATGTTGGTGGATTGGGCAGCGGCACCCACCTGCAGCAGACCAAAGCCATGTCCTGTTCCTGTGCGCCATGCACATTGCAACATGTGCCAAGATCTGTCTGATGGGAGCATATGAACCCCAGGGACTGTTGCAACCATATGGCAGTACTCTGGTTCAACACACACATTTGGTGTGCATTTGAGTAGAAGGTCACAGGTTCAAGTTCTGGCTGTGGATCATGTATTGCATGTCCCTGTGGCTTAATAGTGCAGGTATAACACCAGCATGTGCAACCCCCAATGAATCATCCAGCAAGGGTACAAACACCAATCAACCACACAGACAAGCTCTACCATCCACAGCTGAATGGAAAGTCAGGCTGATAGCACTAGCATGCTGAGTAGGTACAACAATGGGTGTTAATATCAGAGTGCACTAGTAGCACTTGAACAATGAGCACATGTTAACAATGCTTGAGATGATACTGAGACCAAAGTGGCAGGCAGGAATGCCAACCATCCCCGGTTGTACACAGCTGGCAAAATGAGTGTGTATGTCTCTCCATCATTTTTGTGGCTTTCTGAGCCTCACATTGCCTAAGCTGTCCCCAGCATTAGTCTGAAAATGTGCATTATGAGGAGCATAGTATCAGGAGGTATGGACTGAAACAGAGTAAACTGGCCAGGATGTGTCTGTATTAGAAGTAGAGTCAATAGCTTAGAATTTGTAGTGCCCATCTGCCACAGCATGTCATGCTGAGAGAGCACTCTCACTCTGACCGAACATTGACCATGGCACAGCTATATATCCACATATGTATTTATTTATTTATTTAGCTGTATTTATATCCCGCTTTTCACCAGGTCAAAGCGGTCAATTGGGAGATACATTTAATACGAGAGGATATGACACACATACGCTAATACTTACAGGGAACATGGGCAATGGAGGGTTAAGTGGCTTGCCCAAGACCACAAGGAGTACCTATAGGACTAGAAATCCCAGTCCCTCCGGCCTGAGATTGCTGTCCCCAGGTGGGAATTGAACCCCCGGCCCTCCAGCCTGAAGTACCTTGTCCTAACCACTAGGCCACTCCTCCCATCCAACATAGTTGGTTTCCTAGACCATGGGATGCTGTTCCAAGGGTTGCAGAGCAGAGATGGCATCCATCTGTCCAAGAAAGGCCAACGCATCTTCGGTAGTAGACTGGCTAATCTACTGAAGAGGGCTTTAAACTAGATTCATTGGGGATGGGTGAAGAAAGCTCCCAGGTAAGTGAAAGCCCCCAGGTAGGTGATACATTAAATACCTTTATCGAAATGAGTAACAGGGGTAACATATGGAAAGCAGTGTGTATAAATGCCCGTAGCATGGGAAATAAGATCCCTGATGCTGAAGCTTTGGTGGGAGTGGCTGACATGGATTTAGTGGCAGTTACAGAAACATGGTTCACAGAAAACCATGATGTAACTATACCTGGCTATACTTTATTCAGAAAGGTCAGGATAGGAAGAAGGGGAGGAGGAGTAGCACTATATGTAAAAACTACTATTAAAGCTTTGGAATTACAGAGCTTAAAAAGGAGAGAGGAGGCATTGTGTGTTAAACTAGAAAGAGGGAAATAGAAATCTATTTGCATTGGTGTGATATACAGACCTCCCTCACAAGAGGAAGAGGTGGGCAGAGAGTTAATTGAAGACATACGCAGCATTGCTAGGAAAGGGGAAGTGCTACTGCTAGGAGATTTCAATATGCCAGATGTTGATTGGCACATTCCTGTTGCAGTATCATCTAGAAGTAAGGAGATCCTGGATTCTCTACAGGGAGAACTATTCAGGCAATTGGTAACAGACCCCACACGTGAAGGGGCCATACTGGACTTGGTGCTTACCAATGGTGAAAGTGTTTCTGATGTTGTAGTGGGAGATCATTTTGCATCCAGTGATCACCAGATAGTGTGGTTCAATATTAGGAATAGGGCTGTTAGAATCCATTCAAAGGTGAGGATCTTAGACTTTAGGAAGACTAACTTTGCAAAGATGGGCCAATACCTCAGGGAGTCGTTAGTGGGATGGGAACAGCTGGGGGATGTAGAAAAACAGTGGACAAAACTGAAAGGGGATATTTTAAGGGCAACTAACCGTTTTGTGAAAATGGTAAATAAAGGTAAAAGGAAAAGGAGACCGTTATGGTTTTCGAAAGAAGTAGCTGAAAAAGTGAAGAAAAAGAGGGAGGCCTTCATGAAATACAAGAGATCACAGAGAGAGGAAGACAGGCATCTGTATTTGGAAAAACTTAGAGAAACTAGCAAAGTAGTCAAGAAGGCAAAGATTCAAAAGGAGGAGGAAATAGCCAATGCAATAAAATGGGGGGATAAGACCTTTTTCAGATATATTAGTGAGAAGAGGAAGGGCAAAAGTGGTATTGTCAGACTCAAGGGTGCAGGGGAGGAATATGTAGAAGCTGATGAGGATAAAGCGGAATTGCTTAACAAATATTTTTGTTCTGTGTTCACAGATGAAGAACCAGGAGCAGGACCTCAGAAAACACCCACAAATAGGAACAGAAGTGAGGGACATCTTGAACAATTTTCAGAAGACTGTGTTTGTGAGAAACTAGCTCAACTTAAAGTAGACAAAGTGATGGGACCGGATGGGATACACCCTAGAATACTGAGGGAACTTGGGGACGTTCTAGCAACTCCACTGACTGACCTTTTCAATGCCTCATTGGAGTCGGGAGTGGTGCCAAAGGACTGGAGAGAGGCTCATGTGGTGCCTTTACACAAAAGCGGAAGTAAGGATATGGTTGAAAACTACAGGCCGGTTAGTTTAACTTTGGTGGTGAGTAAATTATTGGAAACGCTGCTGAAAGAGAAAATAGTGAGGTTTCTGGAGTCCGGCGGATTACAGGATCCGAGGCAGCATGGATTCACCAGAGGCAGGTCTTGTCAGACAAATCTGATTGATTTCTTTGACTGGGTGACCAAGGAGTTGGACCAAGGGAGAGCTCTAGCTGTGGTGTATTTAGATTTCAGTAAAGTCTTTGACACTATTCCTCACAGGCGACTTATAAACAAACTGAGCACCCTAGGGATGGACCCTAAAGTTACTGCTTGGGTTAGAAATTGATTGGTTGGGAGGCAACAAAGAGTACAAGTAAATGGAGCTCACTCCGAGGAGAAGGATGTTAGCAGTGGTGTGCCCCAGGGATCTGTCCTTGATCCGATTCTTTTTAACATCTTTGTTAGTGATATAGCAGAAGGGCTGTCGGGTAAGGTTTGCCTCTTTGCGGATGATACCAAAATCTGCAATAGAGTAGACACCCAGGAAGGTGTAGATAACATGAGGAGGGATCTTGCTAACTTGAAGAATGGTCTAGAATTTGGCAGCTGTGATTTAATGTTAAAAAATGTAAGGTCATGCATTTGGGCTGCAGCAATCCAAGGGAGCAATATAGTATAGGGGGTGAAGTACTTTTGTCCACTAAAGAAGAGCGGGACCTAGGTGTGGTTGTGTCTGATGATCTTAAAGTAGCTAAACAGGTAGAAAAGGCGACGGCAAAAGCTAGAAGGATGCTTGGGTGCATACGGAGAGGAATGGCTAGCAGAAAAAAGGAGGTGATAATGCCTCTCTATAAGTCTTTGGTGCAACCTCATTTGGAGTATAGTGTGCAATTCTGGAGACCGCACCTTCAAAAGGATGTGAACAGGATGGAGTTGGTGCAGAGGGTGGCTACTAAAATGATTAGTGGTCTTCATTATAAAGCATATGAGGACAGACTGAAGGATCTTAATATGTACACCTTAGAGGAAAGGCAGGATAGAGGTGATATGATTGAGATGTTTAAATACCTCCGTGGCATAAATGTTCATGGAGAAAGCCTCTTTCAATTGAAAGCAAGTTCTGCTACGAGGGGACATGGGATGAGGGTGAAGGGAGATAGATTCAGGAGTGATATGCGGAAATATTTCTTTATGGAAAGAGTGGTGGATCCGTGGAATAGTCTCCCAGTGGAGGGGGTAGAGATGAGGACAGTAACTGAATTCAAAAAAGCATGGGACGGGGGGCGGAGCCTGATGTCCAGCGGGTTAGACGCTTCGCGCTGAAGCTCCCGAGAGGCCTACTCAGAATCCTGACTTAATACCTACCTAAACTTAATATTTTGCTCCGAACTTACCGGGGTACCTCGGGGGGGATGGCGGCCCACAAACCAGCGCGCTTAGACTTCGGGTCTCCCTCTTCTTCACACGGAAAACGCTCCAAAACAGAGTTGTCTTCCCCACAAAAGATAGTTCCACTTCGGGAAAACCCCGAAATGCAACAGGAGATATTGGAGGAAATACGCGGTGTGAAGGAACTGGTACAGTCCAACGGAGAGAAGCGCTCCGAGCCATGCGAGAAGACTTCGGTATGCTTCAGGACCGGCTTGAAGGTCTTTCACTACGGCAGGACAACATGGCGGGGGTCCTCGACTCGCACGCGGTGCGCTTGGTGAAACTGGACAAGGCTGAGCGTCAGATACAGAATCTTCAAAAAGAGTTAGAGGATAGCAATAATCGAGCCCGTCGCAACAATGTAAGGCTCATTGGAGTACCGGAGGGGGCCGAAGCAGGAGATATAAGAGAATTCCTGGTCAAAACTCTTCCCTCCTTGCTGAAGATCACTTTTCACAGAGATCTGGAAATTGACCGAGCACATCGTGTTCCTACCAACATGGCGCTCAATCGGACGACCCCCCGGCCTATCATCTTTCGATTACTGAGATATCAGCAAGTTGAGCAAATTCTAAATGCTGCCCGGGCGAATCATCATCTGGAGTTTGAAAGTCATAAAGTCTCCTTCTTCCCTGACTTGGCAAAGCCCACAGTTGACCGTCGGAAGAGACTCCTTGCTTTTCGCCCTAGACTTCAACAGCTACAGGCTCGCTTTGGCCTATTGTATCCAGCGAAGCTCAGAGTGACTCTCCATAACCAAACTAGAACATTCGAAGATCCTGATCTACTAGCAACATTTTTAGATTCCAAAGAAGCAGACCAGATGCGCTAATCCAACAACTTGGATCTGTAATCCGCCGGATCTGCCCGCCATTTTGAATGGCCCGACGCGGTGATCACAGCCTGGAACAGAGACTGCCTGGACTTTTCTTTCTGTCTATATATAACTTTCTTGGTCTCCTATCCCTCCATGATGTGCACCTCGGTTGGATTCGGAACACGCACAGCTATACAGGTTATATGTTTCAATTTAGGCCTTCTCTAGGGTTTCTCCCCGCAGACATATGGTCGCCAGTAATTTCTGGGGTTCTGCTTCTTCTCTAATGCACTTCGGTGCTTATTTTTTTATAAGGGGCGCTTCATTATTTTTCATTAGCTTATTTTCTATCATGTCATGTGTACAGCCATATACAGTTAATATGAGGGACATTGTGAAATTATGTGCGTTATCATGTTCTTTTTCAGAATTTTTAACTTTTCTGAATGGCCTTATGTAAGATCTTATCACTGAACGTAAAAGGCATCAATAGTCCAATCAAAAGAAAGAAAATCCTTAGCTATCTTAATCATGAGCATGCTGATTTAGTGTTTCTTCAGGAAACGCATTTAAACTCCGCTGAAACACTGAAACTTAATGCTAAGCCTTACATGGTGGCTGCCTACTCTCCCGCCGTTTCCAAACGGTGTGGGGTAGCCATCTTGGTTAAGAAGTCTTTGCAAGCTACTGTCATGGATACTAGCTCTGATAAGGAGGGTAGATGGGCCCGTGCACACCTTAAGGTTGGAGATAGTGAATTCACGTGTATTTGTATTTATGCTCCGAATGTGGATAACCCTGCTTACTATGCAAGTATTGCGCAGTTGGCACAGGCCTCTGCCACTACACCATTAATACTTGGCGGCGATTTCAACCAAGTACTTGATCCTTTGATAGATAGACAGCCGCCTAGAACGAGTGGTCCACCCAAGAGTCTTGATACCCTTACAGCTCTGATGAAAGATCTTGCGTTAGTAGATATATGGAGGCTGCTTCACCCCTCCGACTTAGAGTTCACCTTTTTCTCAGCCCCCCATCACTCACAATCTAGAATAGATTTTTTTCTTATCTCCAAAGCACTGATACCCCAAGTGGACACGGCTAGGATTCATCCTCTCCATATTTCAGATCATGCTGCCATATCTTTCTCATTACATGTCACTACGCAAGGTGAACATCCCCGTGCTTGGTATTTTGATAGATCCCTACTAGACCAAAAAGATTTTCAGGTTGACATAAAGGCCGCTATCCAAGACTACTTTCATTTTAATTCACCCCATGACACTGCGAGCTGGGCTTGGTGGGAGGGTTTCAAGGCGTCTATCCGTGCAACTATAACTAGCTATCAAATCCGACAGGGGAAACAAAGAAAGCAACATTTACTGATTCTAGAACAACAGATACAAGCTGGAGAGCGTCTCCTCACGTCCCGTACTGACCCATGTATTTTACTTCGCTTACAACGCCTTCGTTTTCAATACAATCAGCTTTTATATACCGCTGCTGCTAAAAATATTGAATCACAACAAGGGATGTACTATCGGGAAAATAACCGTGCTGGCAAATTGTTAGCCAATGCCCTGAAAGGTCAAAAAGAAGCCAAGCGTGTTACCGCTCTCCGCAATCCGTCGGGGGGGAGATTGGTCACTAAAGATACAGAAATATTAGAACTCTTTCGTGATTTTTATACTCGGCTTTATCAATCTGAATGTGACTTCGAGCCAGAAGCATTTGAACGATTACTATCAGGGGTACAACGACCGACCCTATCTGACGAAGATAGAGAGGCCATGGACAAACCATTCACTTTATCAGAAATTCAATCGGCACTCAAGAGATGTGCCACAGGTCGAGCCGCAGGCCCGGACGGTCTCCCAGTCGAATTCTACAAAACTTTTAACGCTGACTTAGCTCCGTTTTTGAAACTTTATTTTTCTGCTCTGGCCGAGGGGGGATCTCCTTCTGGATCCTTCTCAATGGCAAATGTAGTAGTTTTTGAGAAAGAGGGGAGAGATCCGCAACTAACAGCTAATTATCGTCCCATTTCCCTACTAAACGCAGACTATAAAATATTTGCCACCATTCTCTCCACCCGGCTCTCTGACAAGATGTCTACTTTAATACACCCAGATCAATGCGGTTTCATTCCCGGTAGATCAACTGCTGATAATGCTAGGACCCTATGTCATGTACTGACTGCCGCAGTTAATCTTGATCGACCATTGGTTGGCCTCTCACTTGATGCTGAGAAGGCCTTCGACCGCTTAGAATGGCCCTTCTTGTTTGCAACTCTCCGCTGGTACGGATTCGGAGAAGGCTTTCTCCGTTGTCTCCAAACCATGTATGCACAGCCTACAGCTAGTATCTGTGCTAATGCTTTAAAGTCTCAGCCATTTCCCCTGCAACGCGGTACTCGCCAGGGATGCCCACTGTCTCCACTTCTTTTCGATCTCGCACTCGAACCCTTAGCTTTACTAATCCGGCAATCCAAGGATATTCATGGAGTCCCTTTCTCTCATAGGGAAATCAAAATTTCAGCATATGCTGATGACCTTATGCTCTTTGTCTCCCTAGACTCAGTGCCGGCTGTCCTAGAGCAAATTGGTAAATATTCACAACTCTCGGGCTATAAGATAAATTGGACCAAATCGGTAGCCTTTCCACTAAATCCTCTGATCCATCAGGCAGATATGCAATCCTTTCCCTTTTTATGGCAGCCTCGCATGGTCAAATACCTTGGGGTGCACTACTGCTCTCCTTTAGAAGACACCATCACCTTCAATGCTAAAGATTTAACCTCTAAGGTCCGGGCGCTTACTCAACGCTGGACTCCTTTAACACTTACTTGGTGGGGCCGCCTAGAAACCATTAAAATGATGATTGTTCCCAAAGTGAACTACATTTTAGAAATGTTGCCATGTCTCCTACCTCGACGTACATATAAAGATTTAGAGGGTCTTCTGACTAGATACTTATGGAAAAACAAGACACCTAGGATAGCGAAACATAAGTTACAAGCAGATAAAGAAAATGGTGGTGTCAGATTCCCTGATTTCCTGAAATACCACCACTCTTTTCTTCTCAAACAAGGCGCTCGTTGGCTGGAAGACCTAACACCGAGTAGACCAGTGTGGCTAGATATAGAGGAGGACCTTTGCAAACCAATTCCTCTTACTTATCTCCCTGGTATGACTCTCCCATCAGACTCCCACTATCCACCAATGCTCTTAGACACTTTAGGTGCCTTTAATACCCTTGAGCAATCTCTAGACTCCCGACTTTGTCCGCTAGATAGACTCCCGCTTTGGCACAATGCTCGATTTCAAATACAAAATAAACCGATGGCGTGGAGCCCCTGGTACACTAGGGGCATTTGGATCCCTAACCAGCTGTTCTCTGATGGTCGCTGGAAAACTTTTAGCGAATTACAAATTGAATTTGGTCTCCCTGCGAAACACTACCTTCAGTTGGTGCAACTTCAGCATTGTCTTCGGAGTGCTAAGGTGCTCCCGCCATCGGAAACCCATACCCAAGGATTGTCGGAGATTATCCGATCTATCGGGAGCTTATCGGGTGTAGCATCTAACTTTTACAAAACTTTATGTAATACTGTTAATAGAGGCACTCCTACAGCACAGAAATCCTGGGAGCGGGAAATGCATGTAACTTTGACCCCGGAGCAATGGAGCCTAGTCTGGAGCAAGGTGACACGGGTCTCTCGATCCGCCTCACTCACTCAGACACTTTTCTTTCTAGCCCACCGATGTTTCTATACTCCTGACAGATTAGCCAAATGGAACGCCACCCAGAGCAATAGATGCTGGACATGCCATGCGGCCATTGGTTCACTCACTCATGTTATGTATGAATGCCCCGCATTACAGTATTACTGGAGTCGGGTCTGGGGTCGTATTCAATCTATTTTGCACTTTCAAGAGCCCCTCTCTTGGAAGATAGTGGGACTCCGCTCAGCTGCGGGGATCCCCTCTCTTCCCAAATCGGCTTACTTCCTTTAGACTTTATGCTGGGCATAGCTATTTCCCTAATTACGAAATACTGGAAAAATAGCTCCCATCTGAGCCCCAATGAATGGTGGAATCATGTCTGTCTCTACAGTAAATATGAGCAAATACCTCGTATGTTAGCTTCTTCCGCTCAGACCCCTCACCACTTGTCTAAATGGAAGATGCTCAACGACTATGTCCAAACTGCTAAATGCTCTCATCTGACTGTTTAAATCTGTGTAAATCTCTGTCACATGATCATTCTGTATCGCAGATACTATTTCTGTTTGTGTTGATGTACAATTACTGTTGTTTGTAAGCGCTTATATGATGATACTTATCAGCTTAGAGAAGAAGCATAGGGGTGGGGGGTAACTGGGGTTGCTTTTTCCTTATTGTATGTTTGTATTTGTTTCCTTTGGTGTGTTGTTTCTTTTTGCTTGTTGTAAAATGAAAATAAAAGTTTAAAAAAAAAAAAAGCATGGGACAAACGCAGAGCATCTCTAAAGGTAAAAAGGGGACTGTTGTAGTTGTTGATATGGAAGGACAGACTAGATAGGACATGTGGTCTTTTTCTGTCATCATATTTCTATGTTTCTATGTTTCTATAGTGCTTTATAGTGTCTGGCTCCAGTAATGTGGGTGCACTTCCTGTCCTGGGAGCCTGATCACTGAACCAAATGATTGGTGTTCATGCTGTTTATCTCAAGCCTGGGTGCACATGGTCGCTCTATGCACAAGCAAAGTGTGCTGACCAGCAGACTGTTCGCAGTTGGTATGTGCATAGCTGGAGAACCCAGTAGTTGGCAGCAGGTGCAGTCTGACTGTGCTTGCTGTGGGTAATTGATAGACCTTGGTGGTTGGGACAGAAGGTATTCCTGGTCTACTCCCTGTGGTAATGGTAGGACCAGCAGGACTGTAGTAAAAATCCCATGCAAACCTAGAAGCCCTCACAGCACTGGTTAGTACAATGTCCCCATAAGGAGGGGACAAAGATTTGATTCCCATTTGTTCATTTTATGCCTGTGTGTTACTCGGGTCATTTCCCAGCCTGTAACAGTCCAGGATCTGCTGTGACTTGCAGACACTCATTCTTCTACTTTGTTAGGCATTCTGGCCACACTTTGGGTCAGCAAACATGCTATTCCCCATCATGGCCTTCTGAGAGCATGGCTTTATTGATTCTGCTGAAGCCCATTAAGAGGGGTCAGATATGTTCACCCTGCAGATGTCAGGTCCCTGCTTCGAGACATGGTGTGATGGTCATGGCATTGGTTTGGATGCCACAATACCAGGGTTTGAGTCCCACTACCATTCCTTATGTGACATTTTGGAATGTGTTTCTGTCATATTTTATGTCTACCACAACCTTCATGGACTGACAACACCTCCTGGTGACCTTGAGCTGATCACTTAACCCACCAATGGCTCAGCTGACTGCAGGTCTGTATAGTCCCCTTTTGTCATCAGACATTACCAATTGACAGTAAGATGTACCCCAATGTGACTGCACTGCTACAGCTATACTAATGGGCAGTTGCATGCATACAGCTGTAACCTACTTGGGCAACATGAGTCATGTATGACATCATGACTGTGACTGTATAGCTTTGGCTCCATTACATCTCTGCAGTAAATGCAGACACATCATATCCTTTGGATAGCCATCTGCAGGTATCACCTCAAGTCCGTACATGCCCCATTTGCCCAGTTTGAATGCCACCTGTGCAGTCTGTATGGCAGCTGTATGGCTGGGAGAGGTGTGACTCCCACATGTCTGCTTTCAGGCCTTCCAAGTGGCACTGGTGCACATTTACACACACAGTACAAATACGTTGGGGATGGCACCTACAGCACATCAGTGCTGCCAGCCCATACCACCCTGTCATCAGCTGCCATCCTTCCTTCAGCCCAGCCATCCGCCTCTGTTGGCTGTGTGCAGTCATGTCTTCTTGTGCAAGCTATTACACAGGGCCTACACTGGCACCCTTTCTGTATTTTGGTTCTTCTTGCACGCCTTTCCTGTGCCTAATCTGCATTTCACCACTCCTTTTCTGTCCTCCTGTCGCTGCACATATCTTGCCACTTCTGGCTTCTCTGGGAGGACACATCTTCCCCATCCTATGACACACAGTGGCATTGCATCATTTTACATTGGCACCCCCCTGTGCATCAGTACAGCTGCCTCCCACATGCTCATCTACTTTACTGGCTGCCACATAGGGTGCCCATGGATATGGCAGGACCATCAGTTCCCACCTGTCCGTCCATCCATCACCTTCAAATTGACTTTCCTTGGTGTTCTTTTGTCCAGCATTAGGGTTACAGCCGTTTTCGAATGTTAAGTTACATGCTTGACACCTTAACGCCCGATGTCCTGTTAATGCACATTAAATGACCCACAGCGCCTTTAACACCAGAACGCCCATAGCCCTTTTCGCATGTAACACCCCTAATCGCTGCCGTTAATGCCCGCTAACACATGCTACCTTAACGCCCTTCAGTAAACATATCCCTTAGTGTGTTATTCTTTACTAGTCTGTGTTTTCCCTGTGTAGCTGAAGCAATGGATTCTGTTAACATGTAAGTTCTTCATAGGAAACTATAGCAGTCAAGCTTGCTCTCTTTTCCAGCAGGAGGTGTATCGGTGTTATAAAATATTTGCAGTGTTGACTTTTCATAAGTATGGTTGGTATAATGTGAATGCTTGGGCTTGATATTGATATGGTGTGGTAAGCATGGTTTTGTGCTATTTCAATGTCTGGCAGTGGAGAAATAGCCTAGTGGTTAGACCAATGGTCTCTAATCCCACTATACCAGAGTTTAAATCCCATCGCTACTCATTGCGGAAACTTCCATTGTCTCAGAGACAAATCAAGATTGTAAGCCCTCTGGGGACAGGGAAATACCTAATATGTCTGGTTATAACTCACTCACTAAATAAATGTTACTGAAAAAAATATATATTGACTTGTAAAATGAAACATTTTACTTCTTCTATGTAGCTCTTTTTGGGGGAGTTGTATTGGTGGATCTGGGAATGAATAATAATGTTTTATATAAAATGTATATAATAATGACTCAGTATAAATGTAAAGTGAAAAGCAGAGGGGTGTGTGTATGTGGAGGGGAACTAGGGTTGATAAAGATAGGGGCCAAATCAGAGGAACTTTTCAAATAAATCATACAGGTCAATTTTCAAAGGCACTTTTGTTTAATGGCCATGATCAAAGGGACTTATATGGCTAGTGCCACTGATGCTCCTCCCCCAATATGACCCAATATATGGGTAATGGAGTTAGAAGAGAGGGAGGGTAGTATTTAGTCATAGAGTTAAGGAATTTATTTTAGGCCTGCAAAAAAACTGCCCTAATTTAAGCTGCTTAGCTACACGAATAATGGCATAAGTACTGAGATGCATGCACTAAATCTGGAAACAACCTCAGACTTGATGTAAATGCCCAGGACTGGATTTGATGGAAAAGTATATTATTCTATATCTTACGCACCTAAATCTGCGCTCTGCCTATGTCTTTTACAAGCTCTGACCCTGTGCTCACCCACTCCAACACCATGGGGTATGTGACTAATGGGCACTAGCTGATAGCATGTGCAACCTGGCACAGGGCCATGACAGTGAGCATAGGATGATTCCTGCGCTAATTGTGCAACCGGCGTTGGAGGCGCAAGTAGGTGGGGATAGGGTCAGAGAGTGGATGTGGTGAGATTGGAGTAGTTAGTGCTGTGTTCACATTACGTGCTAACTGCATTAGGTGGTGTTGGGTGCAACCGCACTAATGCAGCATGCGCTGTGGGATAGGGCTCCATGTTAACAGTCAGGGAAATGCTTTCCATGCCCCCAATGGTTAACACAGAGGTATTGCATCTAACATGCCATGATTTCTGCACTATCGGTGCAGTAGGTGCAATACCTTAGTGCCCCTTAGTAAAAGGCTCCCTATGTGCCATCACAATGATGCATGCGCTGACAGATTATCAACCACCCATACTCGACATGTAGATACTATAACTATAATATAGTGATTTATGCACGGACAGTACATTCCTGTGGAACTCTAGCTGCGCCTTACAGAATTGCCTTTTTTGCCACCTGAGGCGAGCACCTTCTATTTATATTCAGCATAACCATCCATCCATCTCTTTAGCAGCGCTGAATATACATATTTTTTCAAATATTGTGGCTAACATTTAAAACAAAAAACACTCCCTTCCAGCTCTGAATATTGATTTTATGATGATTTGTAAATATTTTGGTTTCTATTTAGTAAATGGGAAATCAATAACTGTTCAATATCCATGGTTTTTTTGTTTTAATGTGAAAAAGATGAACTTGATAAGTCATTGCTTTACAACATTTATTTAAATAGCACAAGTGATGACAGGCTCTTCATTACTAATTCAAAGGTGTTAATGAAACAGTAGAAAATGCAAAAAAACTCCTGATATCTGTCAATAAAAGCATGATAGCTTGAAATAAAAATCACCTGAAATTAACCTTGATGCAAAATTATGCAATAAACAATCATTTTTGAACATGCTATTTTATTATTATGGGGTTTGTGCACAAGATTCACAACAAATACACTTTCTATTTAGTATGTGATTCTGGAACCCAGCTATTTTTCACTTTTCCAAGATAGTCAATAAATGCCCAAATACATGAAGTCACATTTTGGAAAGGCTGTGTAGGTGAACATCTGAAAATCGACAGGAGGGACAGCAACAAAGGTTTCACATGTAAGTGCTTTATAAAATTGGAAATTCCTCATCCTGAAAAATACTTGTGTCTGTGAGATAAAAAGAAAAATGGGCATGCAGAGTGAGGGATCCAGCATATGCAGGTTTTTGCCAAATCTTAGAAGCCTGTAAGTGTCAGATTTAGACGTCTACCATTCCAGGAACATAGATGTGCTGCAACCTTGTTTAAGAAAGGATCCATGTATCTCTCATCATGTATACATCCCTGCCTGTTATATTGAAAACGGGGACATGCAGCATCACTGGAGCTAGGCTAAATGTTTCCTTAACTACTTCCACAATATTTTGGAGTGAAAAATATCAAGGGCATAAGAGGTCTGTCTTCTCTTCTTCCTACAGTTGTTGAATTGTCATAATGAGCACTTTCTCAGTCCTTTTTGTGCCTTGGAGCAGGTATAGCTATGGATGCCTCCAAATGTGCCTTACTACATACAGTCCCAGCCTAAAATCAGATGCACTCGTGTATTGTTTTTGGCCTGCCCTAGCACATTTGGATGGCTTGGACGTGATTGCACCAGCCATGTGTAGATTTGGGGCTTTCTAAATGGGCTCTGGGGATATCCATATGATTTCCACTTTGAAATGGGCGTTTTTAAACATGGAAACCATGAATAGGGCTTCTAAAATAGCCTTCTTAAACTGTTGCAAGCCTAGCAAACACTGTAGAGGACAATTTTAAAAAGGTCACTTAACTCAAGAGGCCAAGTAGGTATCTATTTTTTGCCTATTTTATAACGAAAAGGCCGCGGGGCCACATGCCTGCAGGCCGCATATAACCGGGTGGGCGGCGCGGCGCATGGCCCCAGCCTTAGGATGGAAGAGGAGGTGTGGAAAGGGGCTGAAGCGGCGGAAAAAGCTTATTTTGAATTCATTGGCTCCCGCGGGTGAGCAAGGTGCGTGGGAGCCAATGACCACGGAGCAGGAGGGTGGGGCGCCTTGAGGGGAGCAGGAGCGTGCCTCTATGGGGTATGTTTACTAAACCGCGCACACGTGCGTGGCACACAGTAGCGCACGGCAATGATGCACTTAAGTGCTCTTAAGTGCCCCGCACGCGTGCACGTCACACTAACGGGTCCGCGCACATGTGCAGTGCGCTGATGTGCGATAGAGGAGGGGAAAGGCGTACGGAGGGCGGAGGAAGGCCCCCGAGGGGCGAAGAGACGGGGTCAATGGGTGGAAAGTGGGAGGGGAGAGGCTCCCCGCACAGGAGCGGGGCTGAAAATAGACTCCAAAATACCGCGAGTGAAAACCTCGCGTTAGAGACGATTTAAAGGGAAGAGAAACCATTTACGTCAGCAATGTACAGCAAAACCAGGGAAACCTACAAAAGGTGAGCAGTGTGATACATGTGCACAGAACAAACTCGCAAATAAAAATAAAAAATGAGCACAACAAAAATGTTAAAAATTACAATTCAGCTGGGAAATAGTGATAGCAATGGGCAACAATAAAAAAACACCCCCAGGAAAGCTCCAAAAAAAAGAAATGATTTTTGGAAGGTTCTACGCTCCGTATACCCTTTCAAAAATCATTTCATTTTATTGAAGCTTTCCTGGGAGTGTCCTTTATTATTGCCCATTGCTATCACTGTTGCCCAGCTTGGTTATGGGTGTTTGCCCCTTTTTTCGAGGTTTGTTATGAGGTTTATTTGCCCGTTTGTCTCCATACAAGGTAAATGAGCCCACAGTAAAATTGTGCAGAGCAGGGTTTCTGACTTGTCCGGCCAGGTTTCCTATCTCCAGGGACTGCACTGTCTCTGTGGCTACAGTGTGGTGCAGTGGACACAACCAGTGCCTGTAGGACCAAAGGGTCACAGGTTCAAATCCCAGCTGGGGCTCCTGCCAACCCAGTCCCCATAGTTTTACCCACCACTAAACAGTGTTAGTAAAGACACTCCTTTATTGCAGAGAACATAAGCATGGTTCAAGCAACCATATTTTACCCTACACCACACACAAACCATAACAATGGGCATTACCTACAGCCGAGTACCCCAAATTCAGTCCTGGAGTGCCACAACTCAATCAGGTCATATGCTTTTTCCCAGATAAGGACATGTCTGCATGTTGGCGGAAGGGTACAGGTGGTGGAGGGGGCAGTGGCTGCAAGCCACAGCAGACAGTGGCCTAGGCCTGTGCAGACTGGCACCATCCACCGCAACAGACAGGCTCTGTTGGATGTACAGTCATGGACTCCCCAGGGACTACAGCATATCTGTGGCAACATGGTGGTGCAGTGCACACAGACAGTGTGTGCAAGAACAGAAGGTCACAGGTTCAAAGGCCAGCTGGGGCTACTGCAAATCCTGTCCACATATTTTTCCCACAACTAAACTGTGATAGTAAGGACAAACGTTTAATGCTGAGAACATACGCATGGTTAATACGCCTATATTTTACCACACCAAACACAGACACCATACACAGGCGCATTACCTAGAACAGAGTCTCCCAAATGCAGTCCTGGAGGGCTCCACACCATTCAGGTTCCGTGCTGCCTCTACTAAAGATGCCTGTGCTGCATATCTATGCACCACCCCCATGGTATGCAGATGTAGCTCATGCATATTTATGAGGGACAGCATGAAAACCTGAACAGTGTTTGGCACACCAGGACTGGAGTTGGGAACCTCTGCCGTAAAGCAGCAGCCAACAGGGGCAGACACACCCACACCCACACCCACAGGCCCCATTGGCTAATGCCTCCTGGAGAGGCAGGCAGGACATTGGGCCCTGCGTGCATCTCCCAATACTACCACATGCATACCCTAGCAATGCCACCCTACACCTGGGTATACGGTACACAGCTATCAGACGTTTCCTATGATAACTGGCAGATAGCAAGTCCTACGTTAAGCACATTTTGCTCATTGAGCTCCATCATAACAATCATTCTGATGTCTGTGGTGTGTGCTGCAGGTCTGGTCTCCAACAGTGTTAACCCCCCTGGGGAGTGACCCCCAACAGTATTGCGTACCATATCCATGCCTGTACTGTGCCCAGGACTGGTGTGGTGGGTATGGCTGCTGAACCCCTCTATAGTGGCACAATGCTGGCATAGGTGTGGGGGTGGCTGTCTGTCTATCCAGTGTGTGGTGGCTGCAAACACCTTCCACAGCCCACACTGCCAGCACTGTTGCCGGTATTGTGCTGCCAATGTGCATAATGAGGAGCAAGGTACCATGGGTATAGGCTGGACAGGTTGGCCTGGCCAGGGTGCATCTGCACAGGGCATAGGGTACTGACTGGGACATTTTACTGCCCGGCCACCACCTACACAGACAGGGTGACCTCAGTATGTCCTGCTGAGAGCTCACTCTCACCCTGACTGTGCAGTGACCACAGCATGGCTAGGCACCCCCATAGTGCTATATAGTTTTTTTTCTAATGTGATAGATATGGGTTCCCTTTTGGGGCCCAGTCACTGATTTATCTGCTTGCTGTGTATGCTGACATTCCAGTTCTGGGTGCATGCATCTCCACTGGGAACATGCACTATGGCCTAACTAGCAGGCTGTTTGTAGCTGGTGTGTGTCTTGATGGAGTGGCTTGCAGGGTGCAGTGGCTGATGCCTTGCTGCAGGAGAATATCAGATAGTGTTGGGGTTGTAGCTTGCCATATTCAGGCCTAATGTCTGTCTGCTATTGTGTTATGGATATGTATAGAGCTGCATTGACTGCCCTGTGGGGTGTATGTACCTCAGCAGGACTGGGGTTGATGGTCCCCTCTACTGCCACCTTTACAGGGAGGTAGAAGGTGGATCTATTGATGGGAGACCCTGTTTGCCACCCTCGGCCCTGGAGGAGGAGGGGGGGTGGTGCATGACCCACCTAGGGGTCCATAGGGGCTACACCTGACTGAAACAGACAGAGATATCCAAGTTGTTTGTGCAGAAACTATGTATCTGAAACTTTAACACTGCTTTGGCCTCTTTCAGCCATGGAAGGTGTTGTGGACCTGGTCCTGGCCGCCTCATCGCACACTCAGGGTGAGCACAGTACCCGCACAATGTGACGGTGTGTAGCTACTCTGTGCTAGTAAAACACACGGTCAGTACCACCTACCAGGCCGAGGTGCTGGGGGGGTGCACCCGGTCACTCCCCCCTACCAGGCCGAGGTGCTTTGGGGGTGCATTCCCCATCTTGTGTTCATCTGTGGACAGCTGATTTGCATGTGCAGTGCATCATGGGTACGGGTGGGCTAACCCTGTCCTGGTGGCTGCAGCAGACTGTCTGTGTGGTGACATGCAGGTTCTCTGCAGCCAGCCAGGGACTTGCTAGTAGCTATGGAGCTGTAGCCCAATGGTTGTGTCACTGCCTGTGAAGCCAGAGGTCATGGGTTCAAGCCCACAGTGGGGTTATTTGATGGGGTTGGCCATAGCATCATCTTTTTTTATGTACATTTTTGATGCCAGCAAAAACACCCTCAGCGTACTGTACCCATACGGTGCCTCTGAGGGCGCTTTATAGGGCACCTTCTGGCTCCCGTCCATATAAGGTGCACTATACATTATCCTGTGATGCAAATTATAGGGTGCCCTATAGGGGACATGTTAGGGTGCCGTGGCGGACAGTGCACTTTTCTATGTGCCTTATAGGACGCCTTATGTTGACACGCTTTGAGAGTGCATTTGCTATTATTGATAATTAAAATACCTCCTAAAGCAATCTTCCCCATAATACGCATTGCCCCAGCCAGCCTTGTTCATTGGGCAGGATTGAACCCCTGATCCCTGTACCATTGGTGCATGCCTTAACCATTGTGCTGTGGCTCTGCTCTGCTCAGCTGTTTGCTCATCAGCGTGCCGCCTTATGCCGTCCCATATTGAGATGCCTCCTAGAAAATTAGCACGCCACCTTATGCCCATCAGCGCGCCGCCTTATGACGCCCATCATTCATATGCCTCCAAACACATTAGCGCGCCACCTTATGCTGCCCATTATTTCACTGCCTCATAAATTAATGCTTCAGCCAGCTGTCTTTATTGGGCTCTGTGGGGGATTGAACCCCTGCTTCTTGTACCATCAGTATGTGCCTTAACCATTGCTCTGTGGCTCTGCTCTTTTGCTTGCCCATCAGCGTGACACATATGCCTCCCGCGCAGCTGTCTGATGCGCTAAGGTGCGGGGCGCACAAGGGCGCCGCGCACCTTAGCGCATATGTAAATTCTGGTGTTTCTTCTTTAGCGGGGAATGCCCACTCCTTATATGGCACCCGCACACTACCGGGGTCTGCACATTAGCGGGGTTTTAGTAAACATACCCCTATGTGTCTTTAAAACATACCAGCACATAAGCTGCTTGGAGGCAGATGTAAATGTGCACTGCAGAAGTATGCATATAGGTGTATGTTCTAGAAGCTATGCAGTACTTGTGTCTCATCCAGTGCTCTTCCTAAACTCTTCCCCCAAACATGCCTGTTCCTAGGTCACATACAAATACATGCCTACTTGGTATAAT
Organism: Ichthyophis bannanicus; assembly: GCA_033557465.1. Lineage (NCBI taxonomy): Eukaryota > Metazoa > Chordata > Amphibia > Gymnophiona > Ichthyophiidae > Ichthyophis > Ichthyophis bannanicus. The sequence goes on along the minus strand of CM066035.1, from coordinate 603,644,329 downwards.
GTATAAAGGTGGAGGGGGTAATTGTACAAGAGACATTCTATACACATACAGAGGCATACAGTATATGCAGGAAAAATCCTTTATAAAATTACCCCACTGTGCATTTGCATGCAAGTGCTGGTTTACCTAATAGGCAGAATACACTGTTGTCTAGGGTAGTGACTACAGGGGAGCAACAAAGAACAGCTGTATTCAAGCAAAAAAAAAGGGTCCTGACAGCTACAGAAATTCAAAGAACCATTAGCTCATACTTCTATTCATACGAAGAATGGACCATTTTCAAATAACCCATTTAACCAGGTAAATAGCTCTTGGAAATAACCTTGAATAGGTGTATTCATATATTATGTAGAAGGGAAGTGAGACAAGAGAAATACAGAGACACTCAGCTGTCAGCATAAGAGCTTCCCACGTGTCAAACTCTTCCTTTTTCCGTAGGTTGTAAAAACGGTCAGATATAGCTTTGGAGATAAGGGAAGGTAATCATCAGTTTCCTAGGAGACCAAGGGAAAAGGTGTGGCAGGTCTTTCCCTTGGGTAGATATAAAATACAGCCTGCAGCCCAGGAAGGAGGAGGATCCAGGGCTTGGTAGCCTTCCTCATCCCAGCCAGCCTTCTGTAGAGGAATCGGAGGAACAGATGGAAACTGAGATTCTATAACAGGTTACTGAGGATCTTGGAGATGCCATGGAGGTGGAAGGAACCAGGTTTGAAGCCTTCTCTAGCCTTCCATAGTACTATGTTTGAATAGCTGGGAGGGGAAGGGTTATGCCATTGTTCACCTGCTATTCCAACTTAAATTGTAACTCATCTATCATACCCCTTCAATTTATGATAAGGCATCCCTCATGGCTCTGCCCTATCCCCCTTGCCCTTTAACATATATATTCAACCTATATATGATATATTTAGAAAATTCAAAGTCCATTTCCACGTATATGCCAACAACATTATGTTCTGCTTCCCCTTCCACAACCAAAAAAGGTCAATTCCAGAGTACGAGTCAATAGACCACTACAAGGAATGTCACTCTACCAGTATCCAAAGTATTCACATCGGGTATATATATCTTAAACTGGAAGGAGAAAAGAGCCTCAGAATCCAATGAGATGGGGGCACTGGCACAAAATGAATAGACCGCAAGCCCAATCCTCCTGATGTCAATGGCTTTGAAAAACTCCTTCACTCAGTTGCTCAATTGTAATTAACATCTGCAATCTCTCAGAGCATATTGCACCTCTAATGCAATTTCTCATGAAACATGTCATGCAACATGTCTCAAAACAAATTCACATATCTTGACACAATGCTGTTGCATGCCACCTTCATTAATTGGGTTCCCTGCCTCTGTTAATCGGGCTCCTCTATTAATCGAGCCCCTCAATGCCACACACAGGGCCGGCTGAGCGTTTTGCTACATACTTCCTCAGTGGATGCACAACTTTCTACAAATTGTGATACTCATCTCATTCATATGCTGTGAGTGAAAGCAGAAAAACATATCTTCAAACTAGAATACGCTCATTTTAAAGCCCCTTAAGTGCATCATCAACAAAAGGGACTCCACCCACCACAGCCACAATCCCATCTAGCCCAACAGCCTCCCAACCACAGCTATGTAATCCCCATACACAACCTCCAAGACTAAACCTATCATCATTATCAACAATCACCGTCACTCTACTGCATGTGTCATTCAATGTCTCCCAACACATCCATGATCCCACTAAAAAGCAGACACCATCACTCATTGGAGTCCTTCTATCACAAGAATCCAAAAGCAAAAAAACAAATAAGCAAATGAGCAAATAACCCCCCCCCCCCATCTTAGATGAAATCTGCCACCACAAGATCCATCCAATCATGACCTACCCACTGCAGTGCAGTCATTCATAACCACACACAACGCTCATTCCACTATTCAGCACCTCACCAGAAGGGCTCACTCAGTGCCATACATACCCTGTTATACTCATCCATCAGTGGCAAACATTCCAATCAATCTCAGCATTCAACCCACCAGGGCATACCATTCCCAATCAAAAAATCAATTTTTGCTCACATATTGAAAGGGATTGCTCTCTGCTGCGATTGCCATGCTACAGGAACACTTGATCGATGCAAAACACTTCAAGTCTAAAAAACATGTCCTGAATCAAGGCAATGTTGAACTATGGGAGCCTCCCACCTATTACATTTCAAATGGCTCCTGTGTTCATTCATTCTTATCCTAAAGGACCGTACCATTTTTCCCACATACACCATACCGCAAGGGCATCAAATGTACACTATATAGCTCGAATTGTATGTTGTTTTGCACCGTGAAGCATACTGATGACCATTATAAGAAAAACTGCTGGTCTCCTTGGACACTTCAAAAATTGAACATCCCCCACAAATCCAATGTCCCTCCGGACCCTGCAAAGGTTGTTTGGTACATTTCAATACTGCTGGACTTAACAATTCTTTTAAATTGGAATTCCTAGACCATACACATCTTGACCTTTTCCCTCTCAACCCAGGGATGACCTGAGTGACCCCAAAATACTTCTGAATAATGCATTGTAAATGGTAACTCAAAGAGGAAAACTGAGTTACAAAATGTACATACTAAGAATCATCTGAAGTGGTACCTTTCACCCGGGGTTGGAGCAGCCAATCCCTGTTGTTATATTTAGCCCTTTTGTAGACACGGTTTACAATTGGTTTTGTGTATCCCCTGGTCACAAAATCTCTTTTAAGGGCATGGAATTGAAAAACAAACTCATTGGTGTCTGATTAGGACTGAGTTGCACAGATCGTCCCTCACTGAATTCATCAGATGACAACAGATTCCGAGAGGAGTGCATATGTACAAAGAACCATGCCTGCCTTCAGTGGATGTCAGTTTCATTGAAACAGCAGCAAGAAGGCATTAAGAAACAGATCAAGCAATTACAGGTTGAGGTTAAAAGAATTAAGACCAAGGAACTGAAGAGAGACCAAGCTGACTACACCACTGGCTATGTATATCCCTGGATGAGCTCAAGTCGGAAGGATGAGAGGACAGGTCACACAAGGATTGCATTTAAAAATATGTCAGAAAAGTCCACTAGCACTGATGGGGAGTGTGTGGTGAGAGATTTTTTGGCAATGAGCAGGGGGAAGAAGAAGAAGACCCCATACACAAAATGGAAGGATCAAGACCAGTCAGATCCGCCAGATTGGAAATGGAAAACACGCCCACCACACCAGAATGAACCTTGGTAGTGAACTTGACAATAAAAGCCAAATTGTTTGCCCAGATGGAGGTACTGGACAAGGGTTTGTCATTCATACTGAAGGCTGTGTTTGATTTTTTCCAATTCAGGATTGATTTGGAAAGTTTCATTAGAAAACTGAGTTTGAAGGCTTATTTTCACTCGTGCTGTGATAGCGATGAACATATTGAGAACATTGATCTGAATGACAATGCAGTTACTTTAGGACGAGCGGCTCTGCCCTTGAAGTCACGATGGTGTCTACTAGGTCCACTACATCCTGCTCTTGAGGTTTTCCATCAATTATGTTACAGGAGGTTGAAGGACTGGAGAAGTTTAGTCAAGAAGACAAAATTGTTTTGACCTCAGGTGAGAAGGAAGCTCTAGATGAGTTATGTGCAATGGATGATATGATTATCAATCAGGCAGACAAGGGCAGAGCTGTTTTGTTGAACAAAGCAGATTATGTGAATGAAGCCTACAGACAGTTGAATGATAGGACAATATATATTCTTTTGGACCATGATCCCACATATGATTTACAAAAATGCATACAGGAGTTGACAAACAGGCCTACAAAAAACATTATATAAACAGTCCTCAGGCAGACCTATAAGGGGTCATTCTGAGGCACGAATAGTGGGGATGTCCATCCCCGCTGTTCGTGCCCTCTCCCGATACTGTCTAACTTCCCCGCTCATTGTACGGAAGCGGGATGGAGCAGATTGGGGTCGGTGTTAGGGCGGGCAGTGGGCAGTCATTGGTCCCGGACGTACAGGGACCATTCTAAATGTCGGCCCTGTATGTCTGGGACCAGCGGCCTGAATGGGGAACTTATTCTACCTCTGAGGTGGAATAAGTTCCCCTAGTTGGGAGGAAAGGGCAGTCCCGGGGCTGGAAAGATAGGGCAGAGGACATCCCCCACAGTCCAACCCTGGCCTTGGGAGGCCAGTTTGGGGGTCGGGCTATGGGGAATGCAGTTTGCAGTCTGGCAGCTGGGGATCATGGCTGTGGATCACAGCTTTTGAATGAAGCCATGGTGCCATGGCAACCAGACGCCAATGCATTGCGGCTCCATTGAAAAGCCCTGACTGAGCTATCCGGGCAAAGCTTGTACATGCAGGCAGACTGAATGGGGTCCCAGTTTGCATGTACAGGCTTGAATGTGATTCTGATCCCACGGGGCTAGACATGCCCTGCGGGATCAGAATCCCAGCTAACTCTGTGCATCTGGTTCCGACCAGGCGCACAGAGGACCGGGATGTCCAGGTCTGAATTGGGTCCATTGTGTCTACCAGGGGGACTCTTTTGCAGCCACTCTCAGTTTTCATTGATTCTTTTCTATGCCTGCTGTTATCCACCATTCCCTCATATATGAAGGATACTTCCCATTTTCGGAATATGCTATCGGAGGTAGGAGGTCTATCCTCAAAATCGGATATCATTTTGGCAACACTTGATGTTACATCTTTGTATATCAGTATTCCCCAGGAGGAAGCTCTGACAGCTGTGAAAGTGGCTTTGGGCCGCTGGTGTGATTTGTCAGAGGGCCCTCTTTTGCTTTCCATGAGCCTGGCTGAAATGGCTCTGAAATTTAATTATTTTGAATTTGATCAGAATATATAATCAACAAATTTCCAGGGTAGTGATGAGGGGAGTGATGCCCATCTACAGCCAATCTTTTTATGGGTGATTTTGAGGATAGGTGGTTGCCTGTCTCTCCATATTCTCCTCACATCAGGGCATGGTTCCGTTTAATCAATGACATATTCATGATTTGGGAGGGACCGATTGAGACACTCCTGCATTTTTATCAATGGCTTAATGATAGACACCCCAACATCCAGTTTTCTTTGAATTATCACTAGAAGGAGATTATGTTTCTAGATGTTCAAGTGTTTAAGCAGGCAGTGGGTTGGGGCACTTTGATTTATAAGAAAGACACAGACAAAAATACTTTTCTGCATTTCTCAAGTGCTCACCCCTGTAGGCTGGTGGAGGGATTACCCTTTTCCCAATTTATTAGATTTCAACAGAACTGTTCAGACACCAATGAGTTTGTTTTTCAATCCCATGCCCTTAAAAGGGATTTTGTGACCAGGGGATACCCTAATTAATTGAAAACCATGCCTACAAAAGGGCTAAACATAACAACAGGGATTGGCTGCTCCAACCCTGGGTGAAAAGTTCCATTTCAGATGCTTCTGAATATGTACATTCTGTAACTCAGTTTTCCCCTTTGAGTTACCATTTACAACGCAATATTCAGAAGTGTTTTGGGATCACTCAGGTCATTCCTGGGTTGAGCGGGAAAAAGCCAAGGTGTGTGTTGTCTAGGAATCACAATTTAAAAGAACTGTTAAGCCCAGAGGTGTTGAAATCTCACAAAAAACTTTTGCAGGGTCCGGTGGGACATTGAATTTGTGGGGGATGTTCAATCTGTGAAGTGTCCGAGGAGACCAGAAGTTTTTCTTATAATGGTCATCAGTATGCTTTACGGAACAGAACAACATGCAATTTGAGCTATGTAGCATACTTCATTCAATGCCCTTGTGGCATAGGGTATGTGGGAAAGAATGAATGAATACAGGAGCCATTTGAAATGTAAGAGGTGGGAGGCTCCCATAGTTCAACATTGCCTCCATTCAGGACAAGTTTTTTTAGACTTGTGTTTTTGCATTGATCAAATGATCTCGGGGCATGGCAATCACAGCAGGGAGCAATCCCTTTCAATTTGTGAGCAAAAATTGATTTTTCATTTTGGAACGGTATTTCCTGTTGGGTTAAATGCCCAGATTGCTTGAAATGTTTGCTACTGATGGATGAGTATGTATGACAATGAGTGAGTCCTTTGGGAAGGTATTCTGGTTTGATGATATGTTTTTCTGCTTTCTCTCACAGCATTTGAATGAGATGAGTATCACAATTTGAAGAAAAGTCGTGCATCTCCTGAAGAAGCATGTAGAGAAACACTCAGCTGGTCCTGTGTGTGGCGTTGAGGAGCCCGATTAATAGTGGAGCCTGATTAACAGAGGCAGGGACCTAAATAATGGAGGATGCAAGTAACAGCATTGTGTGAACTCACAAAGCTTCACGGTCTCGTTCTGAACGTGTTTATATGTACTACTAGTTCAAATTACGTTCAATCCAAACAATATAGTGAAGTGGAGCTCCTCACTCCCTTCGACTGCAACACTATAATAAGGTCTCAGACTTATATCGCACTTCAATCTAGACTTTCGTCCATTCATATAGTGCTGTATTTTGCATCAATGACCTTATAAAGTATTTAAATCAATTATTCACTACTGTGCTGTTCAGACTCATAAACGTTAGACTGGAACTTAACTTAATTTAATTGCTCCACCGAGTCATGACCAGCTGGCAAAACGGATCCCGATGCTCGATTTAGGCGCCGCAAAGGCGTTTCAAAATGATATTTTCATCAGGAGATCCTTTCACATAGTCTACAAGACAAACAAAGAACTTTAAACTATACATACTACTTACTAATTGTGTTACACTCTATTCTCTATAATCTAAAACTTTAAAATCACTCTCTCTTACAGATTTTTTATGCTGCCCACGTCCCCTTATGATCCATACGTTTGACTGCTTCCATGTCTTCTAAGGACGCTGAGCATGCAGGATGGAACTAACTGTCATTATTTAAAATACAGCACTATATGAATGGACGGAAGTCTAGATTGAAGTGCGATATAAGTCTGAGACCTTATTATAGTGTTGCAGTCGAAGGGAGTGAGGAGCTCCACTTCACTATATTGTTTGGATTGAACGTAATTTGAACTAGTAGTAACAGCATTGTGTCAAGATAAGTGAATTTGTTTTGAGGACATGTTTCTTGAGAAATTGCATTAGAGGAACGATATGCTCTGAGAGACTGCAGATGTTAATTACAATTGAGCAATTGATGGAAGGAGTTTTTCATAACCATTGATGTCAGGAAGATTGAGCTTGTGGTCTATTCATTTTGTGTCAGTGCCCCCACCTCATTGGATTCTGAGGCTCTTTCTCCTTCCATTTTAATATATGTATACCTGATGCGAATAATATGGAGACTGGTAGAGTGACGTTCCTTGTAGTGGTCTTCTCCCCCTTCCACACTTGAGCCCGTGATTACTCAGTCATCTCAGACTGTTTCTCAGCCATCACTGAATGTTGTGCAAAACTAAACCTGATAGTAAACAACAACTAATCCAAAGTGTTGCTAGTAACAAGGGACCCCTACTTTGTTCCTCCACACAGAGTTCTCAGTAAAAAATGAAGTCAAATATTGTGTATCACATTCAATCAAAGCCTTAAATTGCTGTCACATATAAAGAAAATAGCCAACACGGCATACTTCAAAATGTGATCTCTTCAAAACTGCTACTTGAGCACAATGACTTCAGAATAGTTTTTCAGGCTATCATCACACCCTGCCTAGGTTACAGTAACATTCTATATCAAGACCTGCCGAATTATACACTTTGCCCGCTACAAATGGCGCAAAACACCGCTGCTAGAATAATCGGCGGGACCTCTAGATTTAAACACAACACACCTACTCTTAAGAACCTCCACTGGTTATCCATAGTACTGAGAACAAAACACAAGGTCATTATCATGATATTCAAGATACTTCATAACCAATCAGCCCCTTGTCTTGAGTCTGTTATCAACAAATCACCTGAAACAAGATCAAGAAGTATAAATCGGAACCTGCTATCAGAACCCACCACTCAAGACAAAATGCACAGAACATACCAGCAATAGAGCCTTTACTCTCTGTGCCTACAATTTGGAACTCTCTTCCTAAACCCATTAGATCATCCCAGACCATACAAGATCTGAGAAGGAAGCTATAGACTCTCCTCTTCATCAAATACTACGCTCCCCAAATACCAAACCTCCACAAATTCCATCAACCTAACATGCTCAGAACAAGTTTACACCCTCCTGGAGGTGTTAGTGTGTAGGAGTTGTTTATTATTTAAATATATTGGTTATTGACTTGAATTTTATGCAAGAGTATATAGGGAGCCAGTGCTATTGCTTTAAGATTGGTGTGATGTGGTCATACCTTGCTGCACCAGTGATAATATGAGCAACGGTGTTCGGTGCTATTTGAAGGGGGTGGATTGCGTGTTTTCGTAGGCCCTGGTATATTGAGTTGCAGTAGTTCATTACTGGGGTGACTACTGCTTGAATTACTGTTTGGAAGTTTTGCTGGTTGAGAAGTGGTTTTAGTCTCCACATGATTTTCATTTTATAGTATGCCTTTTGTGTGGTTTTATCTATGTGGGACTTCATGTTTAAGTTTTAGTCCACTGTTACTCCGAGGTATCGGACTTCATTTTTTACAGCTATGCTTTTGTCTGACATGCCTATCAAACATGGAGGGTTGAATGTCTGGTTTCTTGTGATGTATAAGGCTTCTGCTTTTTTGTAATTTAAGTTGAGGTTGTGGCTTTTGAGCCAGTTTATCATGTCTTCTAGGCAATTTATTATTTTGGTCGCATGAGGATTGTTAGTGTTGATTGGAGCAAATATCATGCTGTCATCAGCAAAGAGTCGGTATTGTATGTTGTGTTTATTGATAATTTTGCATACAGGTTGTATGTAGAGCTTAAAGAGCAGTGAGGACAATGCTGAGCCTTGCGGAATCCCTTGGTGTACTTGGAACGATCTTGATTCGTCCACTCTATTCCTGACTTGTTGCTGTCTGTCAGATAGATATGATTGGAACCATTGTGAAGTCCAATGTTCTGTAGTCTCTTGAGAAGTAGGTTATGTGAAACAGTGTCAAAGGCTGCCGATATGTCCAATAAAATGAACAAGAATCCCCTGTTTATGTTGTCTATTCCTTTGTGGATGCTTTTGAATAGGGATGTTAGTAGTGTCTCTACACCATGGTTGGGCCTGAATCCATGCTGATGAGGATGCAGGAGGGCATATAGGTCTACGTGTTCTTACAGCTTTAGCTGAACTGTCTTTTCTATTTCTTTGGCTAGTAGTGGCAAGTTTGCAATTGACCGGTATGAACTTGGTTCTTGTTTATTAAGTGTGATATTTTTTATTATTAGTCTTAAGGAGGCCTTCTTGAGCGCTTTTGGCATGTAGCCTTATGTAAGTGAGGACTGTGAGATTTTGAGTATTAGCAGAGTGAGTTCTTTTTTAGCCAACTTGATCCAAGAGACCGGGCATGGATCTGAGGAAGATGTGATTGTGTTTAGCTTGAAAATTATCTGTTTGATTTGGTCTGGGGATGGTATGTAGAATTTGCCCCATTTTCATCTCTGTCTACCTTTACTGGTGTGTCACTGCGGAGAGTCCTGAAAAGGTGGTCAGCTATTATTTGTGGGTGTGTTTCCGTGTCATCTTCCGGTGTGGGGATAGCAGTTAGTGTTCTGACTATATTGAAAAGTTATCTTGGCTTGTTTACTGATTTCATTATAAGGTTGATGTAATATTCTTGCTTTCGTGTTTAATGATGTTATTCTATTCTTGTTGTTTGTTTCTGTATAGTTGCAGTGTGTCAGGGTATTTGCTGTGTCTCCAAATCTTCTCAGTTTTTCTTAAGTTCCTTTTTATTTGTCTTATGTCATTGGAGTACCAGGGTGCATATTGTACTCTTTGTAATCTTTGTGGTTTATTTATCCTTTTGTTCTTTTCTGATACTTCTGCAGCTACTGTGATGCAATGATTCCAGTTCTCGATAGCTTTGACTGTTTCTGTGTAGTCTTGGTCTAGCTTTGGTAGAATTTCATTAAGGAATTGTCCTTTCTGAAAGGTCTTGTATCTTCTACAGGTTCTTTGTGGTTGACATGAGGTTGTTGGTTTCTATATTGTCATCTGGAATGTAACTATGTGATGGTCTGACCAGGGTGTTGGAGTAACTGTTGGGGGGAGAATGGCATTCTGCTCTAGGAGAGAGTTGGGGGCACAGATGAGCTCTGGCAGTGTGCCCTGTCTGTGTGTGTGGGTGTTTGCAGTAGCTGAGATTATTTCAGTGCTTCCATTGCTTTATGAAATGATTTGGCTTCCTTCTTAGTTGTGGAGTTGATGTTGAAGTCTCCGAGTGCTTTTGCGAGTTTGTTTGTTGTAGTGGGTATACACACCATCTCCAGGACTGATGATAGTTCATCTTGTTTATCCGTAGGTTAGGCAGATGGTAATATATTTGTTTGTGATGGCAATGGAGTTGCTTTCTTGTGTGCTGATACTGGAGTGGATTTTGAATTTGTATTGACTTTTGGCTCCTCTCTTGTGTTTGCATAGGCAGTTAAAGGCTGTGTATGCCGGGGACGTGATTTTGTTTAGTATGACCTGGTCAGTGTCAGACAACCATGTTTCTGTGATGCACATTATGTCAGTATGGTTCTTTTGCAGGTAGTCATTGATTGTGTTTGTTTTGTTTCAGATGGACCTTGTGTTGATTAGTGAGCATTTTATTGGTGCAGATAGAATGGGGGTTGCCATTGTTAGTGTACAGGTGTGTATTGGGTGTGATTTGAATAAATCTTTGCGGTTTTTTTGTGAATGCATTTGTGTTTGGGTGGCTGGTACCATGGTTTTTGAAGATTAATGTCATGTAGTACTAGAGGTGTTAGTGTGTAGGAATGTATATGTGTAGTCCCTGCATAGTGTATGAGTAAATGCAGTAGTAAGACCAAAATGGGAATGACATTGGATTTCATGTAGTGATGATAGTTGTTGCTCTGATGTGTTATGTTTTTGTATGTCTTAAGGTGTATTTTCAGGGGTGCCTTATATGCCAACGATACCCTTATATATCTTCATGACCTGATCAGTACCAGGCAAAATCATAGAAGCCATTATAAAGGATAAAATTACTGAACATATAGAGATAGTCATAGGTTAATGGGAGAAAGCCAACATGGATATAGCCAAGGAAAGTCTTGTCCAATCTGCTATATTTTTGTTGAAGCTATGAATAAAAAGGTAGACAAAGGTGAGCCGGTTGATTTAGTGTATCTGGATTTTCAGAAAGTCTTTGACGAAGTCTCTCATGAGAGACTCTGGACAAAATTAAAAAGTCATGGGATTGGAATCAGTTTAGTGCTGTAGGTCAGGAACTGGTTAAAAGGAAGCAGAGAGTAGGGCTAAATAGCCAATTTTCTCAATACAGAAAAGTGAATAGTGGAGCACCCCAGGGGTTTGTGCTGGGCCCGCTGCACAAAAGACCTGGAAATAGGAATAATGAGTGAGATGATCAAATTTGCAGAAGACAAAAAATTATTCAGAGTTGTAAAAACGCAAGAGGATTGTGAAAAATTGCAAGCGAACCTTGATAAATTGGAAGACTGGACATTCAAATGGTAGATGAAATTTAATGTGGACTAGTGCAAAGTTATGCACCTAGGAAAGAACAACCCAAACTACGGATGCGCGATGCAAGGTACCACTTTAGGAGCCACCACCCAGGAAAAAGATTTAGGCTTCATCGCAGATAATATGTTGAAACCCTCTGCCCAGTGTGCAGCGGTGGCCTTGAAAGTAAATAGAATGCTAGGAATCACAAGGAAAGTAATGGAGAATAAAACCAAGGATACTATAATGCCTCTGCATCGTTCCGTATTGTGTGCAATTCTAGTCACCATATCTTAAATAGGATATAGCAGAATCAGAAAAGGTACAGAGAAGAGTGACAAAAATGGTAAAGGGGATGCAAGGATACCCCTGTGAGGAAAGGCTTAAAAGGTTAGGACTCTTCAACTTGGAAAAGAGATGGCTGAGGGAGGATATGACAGAGGTCTATAGGAGTGGAACAGGTAAATGTAGATCGGTTGTTTATGCCATCGAAAAGTAGAAAGACTACAGGACATGCAATGAAGCTACAGTGTAACCCATTTAAGACTAATAAGAAAAAATATTCTTTTACTCAGAGCATAATCAAACTCTGGAATTCATTACCAGAGGATGTAGTAAAAGCTGTTGGTGTAGCTGGATTTAAAAAGCTTTGGACAAGTTCCTGGAAGAAAGGTCCATAAACCATTATTAAACCCAGGAAATCCCCTGCTTATCCTGATACAAGCATTATGGAACCTGTATGCCTTTTTGGGAACCTGTCAGGTACTTGTGACCTGTATTGGCCACTGTTGGAAAAAGGATACTTGGCTTGACGGACCTTGTTGTGATCCTGTATGGTATTTTTTATGTTCTTATTGTAAACCGGAGTCCTCAGTCTCCTTCAGTTGACTCAAGTTTCCAGGGGTGATGTAATATAAATCACATAGTATCTTAGTATATGATGGAAGATAAAGACCAGTATGGTCCATCTTGTCTACCCAGCAAGGTGGCAAGAGTAAGTGCATCTGCCACTCCGTGCAGGTCACCTCTCCCCATGCCTTTGTTTAGGGGTGTGCCCACTGCTCCATGTAGATCACCCCTATTTGCTGAGATATAAGAGATAGTTATGTTTATTTTGCTTTTATCTTGTTGCTATAAAGAGATCCACTGCGTCTGTCCCATGCCTTTTGAATTCTGTCACTCTATTTGCCCCCACCACTTCCATCGGGAGGGCATTCCAAGCATCCACCACCCTTTCAGTGAAAAACGTATTTCCTGACATTAACTTTCAGTTTACCCCCTTGCAACTTTATGTTTACCCCCTTGCATCTAGTATCAGAGCTTCCCTGTATTTGGTAGAGGTTTGTTTGCTCATTAATACTCTTTATGTATTTAATGATCTGAATCATATCTCCCCTGTCTCTTCTCTCCTCCAGAGTGTACATATTTAGGTCTTCAAGTTTTTTCTCTTGTCTTCTGACACAGGCTCCAAATCATTTTAGTTGCCTTCCTCTGAAATGTTTCCAGCCTTTTTATGTCCTTTGCGAGATATGTTCTCCAAAACTGAAGACAATATTCCAAGTGAGGCCTCACCAGTGACTTATACAGTAGCATTAGTACTTCCTTTTGCCACCGCCTTGTCACACTGTTTTGCCACCTTGAAAGCCTCAGAAACAATCACTCCGAAGTCCTTCTCCTTGTCCGTGCATACCAACCTCTCACCCCCTATTGCATACAATTCCCTTGGATTTCTGTTTCCCAAGAGCATGACACTGCACGTCTTCACATTAAATCTGAACTGCCAAACATTAGACCATCCACTCCCTCAGGGGAGTCCACTCTGTTGAAAACCTTTTGTGCCATATGCAAAAAGACAGACTTTTCCATTCAGTTCTTCAGCAATATCACTCACAAATACATTGAACAGTACCGGTCCCAGGACCAAAACCTGGGGCACACTGCTAATCACCTTTCTTTCATCTGAGTGAGTTCCATTTACTGTCACCTTCTGTCGTCTGTCAGTCAACCAATTTCTGATCCAGTTCATCACCTTGGGATCCATCCTAAGTTGTTGAGTTTATTGATAAGTCTCCTATGAGGTACAGTATCAAAGGCTTTGCTGAAATCTAGGTAGATCTAGGAAGTCCACTATTTGCTCTTTCAGGAACATCTCTATTACTTTTCCCACCACTGAGAAGGCTTACTGGCCTGTAGTTTGTCACTTCTTCCCTACTGCCACTTTTGTGAAGAGGTACCACTTCAGCCCTTCTCCAGTCCTGTGGAACTTCTCCTCTCTCCAAGGATCTATTAAAAACATCCTACAATAACCTCTCTGAGCTCTTTCAGTATCCTAGGATGGATCCCATCTGGTCCCATGGCCTTGGTCACTTTCAGTTTGGCAAGCTGTTCTAACACATCATCTTCTGTGAATGGTGTGGTATCTACTCCATTCCCATTTGTATATTCCTCAAACATCAGTGGTCCTTCTCTAGGATTGTCTCTAGTAAAAATAGAGCAGAAGTATTTGTTTAGCATTTTCGCTTTTTCAATGTCACTTTCCACAAATCTATTCCCAGAACTTTTGAGTCCTGCAATTCCACCTCTGATTTCCCTCCTCTCCTGAATATACCTGAAAAACGTTTTGTTGCCACACTTCTCATCTTTAGCCATTTTTTCTTCTGCCTTTGATTTTGCCATCCTTGTTTCTCTTTTTGTCTCTTTTAGTTTGATCTTGTATTCTTTTCTATGTTCTTCTGTTTTCGAACTTTTGGATTTTGTGAAAGCTTTGTTTTTTGACTTTATTTTTGCAGCCACTTCTTTGGAGAACCAAATTGGTTTCCTTTTCCTCTTGTTTTTAATTACTTTCCTTACATATGTACATATCTTGCCCCTTTTATTGCCTTCTATTGCCCATTGCAAATCCACTTCCCTTATCCCCTCCCACCCTGCCAACTCTTCCTTCAGGTACTTGGCCATTTTACTGAAGTCAGTGTTTTTGAAGTCTAGGACTTTGAGCTTGCTGTGATTGGATTCTACCTTGGTGTTTATCTCAAACCACACCATGTGATGATCACTTCTGATCGCATGGGCACCCACCTGGATATTCAATACGCTATCTCTGTTGGGGAGCACTAAATATAGCACTGAGCTCTCTCTGATTGGTTCCATTTGTCTAAGTAATGCATCTTGAAAGGCATCTATAGTTTTCATTTACTTCTTTCCAGATTTGGAGAAGGAATACTCCAATGCACATCGGGTAGATTAAAGTCACCCAGTACAATCACTTCCCCCTTCATGGCTATCTTTGCAATAGAAATCAATTCACTATCCTTTTCATCGGTTTGAGTTGGAGGCCTGTAGACTACACCTGTATGGATGACAGTGTCATCTCCTCTTTCCAACACAGTCTACAGCACTTCTTCTTTTCCCCACGCCCCCTGCATTTGTACAGTTTTAATATTGCTTTTGACATATAGGACTCCTCCTCCTCCTCCTTTTCTACCTTCTCTATCTCTTCTAAATAGATTATAGCCAGCTATGGCTAACTCCCATTCATGCAACTCGTTAAACCATGTTTCTGTTATGGTCACAATATCCAAGTCCATTTCCACCATTAGGGCTTTCAGATCAGGAACTTTGTTGGTTAGGCGTCGAGCATTTGTGCTTATTGCTTTTCAGCATTTGTTGACTGGCTTGACTGTGTTTTGCATAGATTTTGTTCTACACACCCCTTCCCATTTGCCAATGATATGTGGTTTAAAAGCGTGGCTGTTTCCAATGTCATTTTGCTTTTGCTGGGAGTGACATCCTGAACTTGTCCTTCTCCATCTGTCATCTCCTTTCCCTAGATTAAATGCCTATCTACATACTGCCTGAATTTTTCTCTTAGGATCTTTTTCCCTGTGATGGAGAGATGTAGTCCATCAGCACCGTATAGTCTCTTGTTGATCCATCTGTTTCCCCAGTCGCCTATATTTCTAAATCTTTCTTGATTGCACCAGGTTTGGAGCCATGTATTAAAGTTGTTTATGCTATGCATCTTTTCTGCCCCCTTACCAAGAACAGGTAGAACTTCTGAGTATGCTATAATGTTAACAATGGGCTTGAGTTTCTTTCCCAGAGTCTGAAAGTCCCTTTGAATTGCCGTTATATGAGGACAATCTCTGTGGTGCACATTGTACAGCTGCACTCTAGACTCTCCCTCTCCCTCTATGCAGAAACTGGAGTTGCTCAGAATATTAATTTCAGTCTTTGAGCTCAAATATATTTTCATTTTTCTAGGGTGTGAATGTGCACAAATTTTACTTATCCCAGCTAGCAGGTAAAGAATGTTGGGGCCCTTGGAATTTGCAGACTTCTTTCACCTCTCAACCTTCAGGAATTCTTCAATAGTCAGGAATTCTGTCTTTCCATCTCTTCGGTGGGATATCACAGCAGGATGAAGTGAAGATGAACATTCAGCAGGTTCTCTCTTTCCCCCTTATCTAAACTTCAGCCCGCTAACCTCTCCCAATCAGTGACTAAAAAAACTAAAAACTAAATCCAGACACATTAAAATCAGGCTAGCCTGAATAAAAAACCCTCATTCTTTCGTCTCTTACTAACCCAATCATCATACACGTATTTCCTAGACTCTCCTTGCATCAACTCTTTATCTCTGCTGCTGTTCCCTAATTTCTTACTCTCTTTTATTTATATACTGTATCCCTATCACTAAATTTATATCAACATACCTTGAAATAAATAGATACTTCTAAAGGCTATATTTAAACTCTATCCTGAATTTCTACCATGAATTTATCTCCTTAATTCAGGTTCCCTTTAACAGGAGTGGACCCACATGAACCTCAATTTCTTGGAAAAAGATTTTGAAAAATCCCTGCATTAATCCTGCTCACAATTTGCTTTACAAAAGATTAAACCTCAAATGAATCTACCTGAACTTACTTTATCCTCTATCCAAACATATAGAGCCTGATTCCATCCTGGACATCACAGCCCTCTGTGTACCTGATGCACAGAGTTAGACGGGATTCTGATCCTGTGGGGCACATCTAGCCCTCGGGATCAGAATCACATCCAGACCTGTACATGAAGGCCGGAACCCCAATCCTGGTCAGTCTGCACGTACAGGCCTAGCCCAGCTAATTCAGTCAAGGTTCTGAATGGAGCCGTGGTGCCATGGCGTCCAGTTGCTATGGCACTGCGGCTCCATTCAGGAGCCGCAATCTCTTGCCACCAACCAGCTTTTTCATTCCCCACAGCCCGACCCCTGACCTGGCTTCCCAGGGCCAGGGTCGGGCTGTAGGGAATCTCCTCTACCACCCAGACCTGCCAACCCCCATCAACTAGGGGAACATTTTCCATCTCAGAGGTGGAATAAGTTCCCCATTCAGCCTACTGGCCCTTGATGTACAGGCTGACATTGGAATCAGCCCTGTACATCCGGGGTCGCGGACCGCCCACTGCCCGCCCTAACTATGCCTCCCCAACTGCCCCTTTCCCGCCCCCATCTAACCTTCCCTTACAACATACAGCTGCCACTGTTAAGATCTGACTGCCTACTTTAAACAGAAACAGCTGACTCTGATCACATCAAGCAGCCCATTACTCGATCGTGAGCGGGGCATTCTCTGGCTGACCTGCCTGCTCCAATCAGGGCTGGGGGAGGAGACTTTCTACCGTTCATCAGCTGCCACCATCAAGCGCACCAGTGCCTTGCGGGCCCGCGCCTGAGGGCCGCGCCAGAGGGCCCTTTGGCGTGGTCTTTAGGCACGGGATGCTTTAGCGGGAGAAATCATACAGCTATTTTGACATGCAAACTACAAAAAAAACAGGGTGTTTGTAGAGTCTTTTTTGCTGAACCGCATCCACTGGCGGAGTCTGCAGGCAGTCTTTCTGCTCTGGATCTGTGGCTTTCTGCACCTTGGCCTTCTCCTGCTGCATCGATGTCTGCTCCCTCTGCTATTGTCATCCTCTCCTGGGATCCTCTGCTGCATCATTGACTGTCTGCTCCCTTTGCCTCCTGATTGGTATTTCACTGCCTGTTGCACTTATTGTATCCTTTGATTCCTCTGATGTTTTATTAACCTACTCTCTTCTCCTACCCACATTGCTTTCATTCTCTCCTCCTTTCTTGTCCTTACTTTGGCTCCACTTTAGGTCTCTCTTCCTCCTTCCCTTTTGCTGCTCCCTTGACTTCTGCCTTCCTTTGTGATGCGCAATCTGGCTAATCTCATCCATATCCCTCTAGCTTCTCCTTCTCCCTCTCCTCCACCTCCCTCTTCTGGTGATTTCACCCCTATTCCTTCCCCTCCTAGATGTTTGTCTCATTCTGTACTGAGTTCCTCTCACAACTTGTCCTATCTTATTCATATTCCCCTTCTTTCCCCTTCCTCTCTCCCTTTCTCTTGCGCCCTTTGGAACGCACATTCTGTCTCTAATAAACTCTCTTTTACACATGATCTTTTCTTCTCCAATGCTTTTCATCTTCTTGCTTTAACTGAGACCTGGCTCCTCCCTGACGATACTGCCTCTGCTGCTGCCCTCTGCTTTGGTGGTCTCCAGTTCTCCCATACTCCTCGTCCTACAGGACGTGGTGGTGGGGTTGGCCTTTTTTTCTCCCCCTCCTGTCATTTCCATCCTCTTCCTCTGCCTCAGTCTCATTCCTCCCTCTCTTTTGAGGTCCACTCTATTTGCTTCTTGGCCCTACTTCCTCTCTGGATTGCTGTTGTCTATTGTCCTCCTGACAAGGCTTTTTCTTCTTTCCTCTCTGACTTTGACTCTTGGCTTTCCCTCTTTCTTATCCCTACCTTCCCTACTCTTATTCTTGGTGATTTTAACATCCATGTTGATAACCCCTCTGATCCTCTTACTCTGAAGCTCCTCTCTCTTACCTCCTCATTTGGCCTTCAACTTTGTTCCTCTGGCCCCACTCACCTTCATGGCCATTGTCTGGATCTGGTTTTCTTTTCTTGTTCCTCTTCCTCTAACTTCTGTAATACTGTTCTTCCTTTATCTGATCATCACCTTCTCTCCTTTAATCTTCACCTCCCTCCCCCCCTGCCTCGTCCTGTCTCCTCCACTCTTTTTAGGAACCTTCTTGCCATTGATCTCCTGGTTCTCTCCTCTAACATTTCTCCTTCTCTCTCCTCTGTTTTGTCCTCCAAGTCTGTTGATATGAGAGTGATGTCCTATAATGCTGCGCTCTTCTCAGCTCTGGATGTTTTCACTCTTCTCATCCCTCGTCCTGTAAGACGTTCCTTACCTCAGCCCCGGCTCTCTCCCACTATTCACTATCTTCGCTCCTGTGCCCGCTCTGCTGAGCGTACCTGGCTCAAATCCCGCTCCCCTGAAGATATCCTTCATTTCAAATTCATGCTCGGCTCTTTCAAATCTGCTTTAGCTCTTGCCAAACAAGATTACTTTGTTCACCTGACTAATTCTCATGCCTCTGATCCTCGCCATCTCTTCATTGCTCTCAATTCTCTCCTCAAAGTGCCTCCGCCTCTGATCCCTCCTTCCCTTTCTTTTCAGGCTCTGGCTGATTACTTCCTTGATAAAATCCATAAGATCACTCTCCAGTTTCCTTCTAAATCCCCAATTTCCCTTTCCTGCTTTCATTATCTCCACCCTTCTCATCCTACCCCACGATTTCTATTGATGAAACTGCTCTTCTTCTCTCCTCCTCCAAGCTCACCACTTGCTCCTCTGATCCTATCTCCTCCCATCTTCTCTCCTCTATTTCCTCTACCGTTGTTCCCTCCATTTCTCATATTCTCAACCTTTCACTCTCCACTGCTACTCTCCCGGCTGACTTTAAACATGCTGTGGTCACGCCTCTCCTTAAGAAACCCTCACTTGATCCCTCTTGTCCTTCTAATTATCGCCCCATCTCTCTCCTTCCTTTCATTTCTAAACTGCTTGAATGTGCAGTTTACCGCCATTGTCTTGACTTCCTCTCTTCCCATGCTCTTCTCAATCCCTTACAATCCGGTTTTCATCCTTTGCACTCTACTGAAACTGCTCTTGTCAAAGTCTCCAGTGACTTGTTCCTGGCTAAATCTAAAGGCCTTTACTCTGTCCTTATCCTCCTTGACCTTTCTGCTGCCTTTGACACTGTTGACCATGATCTTCTCCTTGATACTTTGTCCTCGCTTGGCTTTAGGGACTCTGTTCTCTCCTGGTTCTCCTCATATTTCTCCCATCGTTCCTTTAGTGTATGTTCTGGTGGCTCCTCCTCCTCTGTTACCATGCTCTCGGTTGGTGTCCCCCAGGGTTCTGTCTTGGGTCCCGTTTTTTTTTCTCTCTATACCCAATCCCTTGGTGCGCTTATTTCCTCTCATGGTTTTCAGTACCATATCTATGTTGATGACTCCCAAATCTATCTCTCTACTCCTGATCCTTCTTCTGCTTTCCAGTCCCGGATCTCTTGCTGTCTCTCTGCCATTGCTGCCTGGATGTTCCATCGTCACTTGAAATTGAACATGGCCAAGACTGAACTTCTCGTTTTTTCTCCTAAAATTTCCCTTTCTCCTTCTTCTTTTTCAGTCTCTGTTGATGGCTCTGTTCTCCAACCTGTGTCATCTGCTCGCAATTTGGGTGTTATTTTTGACTCTTCGCTCTCTTTCTCCTCTCATATCCGACTCATCGCTAAGATCTGTCGCTTCTTTCTCTTCAACATTGGCAAAATCCGCCCCTTTCTCTCAGAGCTCACTACTAAAACCCTCATCCATTCCCTAATCAACTCCCGCCTTGATTATTGTAACCTCTTTTTTGCTGGTCTCCCTCAGTCTCAACTCTTCCCTCTTCAGTCTATTCAGCACTCCACTGACCATTTGATTTTCCATCAGCCTAGTTTTGCCCACATCACTCCTCTCCTCAGATCTCTTCACTGGCTCCCTATCTGTTTCCGTATTCACTTTAAGCTTCTCCTTCTGACCTATAAGTGCATTCACTCTGTGGCTCCTTAGTACCTTTCTTCTCTCATTTCTCCCTATTTCCCCACTCATGTACTCCGTTCTTCTTCCCAGTTGCTTCTTGCTATGCCATTCTCCTCTATTGCCAACTCCAGATTCCTCTCTTTTCACCTTGCTGCTCCTTACGCTTCAAATAAACTTCCTTTGTCTATATGTTAGGCATCTTTTTGCCCCTCTTCAAGCTCAAGTTAAAAGCTCATCTTTTCACCTATGCCTTTGGCTCTTGATTTTGCTGTTCTCCTTCCTTCCCCTCTTTTATTTTACCTTTCTTTCTTCCTCTTACACTTGTTCTTAACTCTTTCCTTTGTCCTGTCTCTCCTGCTCTTGTCTCTTTGCCCTTGTTCTTATCTTTTTCTACTCCTTTTCTTGCTTTGTCTTTTTAGATCGTAAGTTCTTTTGAGCAGGGACGGTCTTTTTGTGTTTTCATTGTACAGTGCTGCGTGCACCTGGTAGCTCTTTATAAATGCTTAGTAGTAGTAGTAGTAGTAAGTTAGTCGGGGTCAGCAGAGGGGCCGAATAGAGGGGATGGACATGGCTCAGAATGACTCCGTCAGCAGCAATCAGTCAAATTTTGATAAAAAAAAAAAGAAAGTCCACTCATAACCATTTTTTTCTCCTGCACTACCAATTATTCTCCCCTCCAAACTTCAAAATTCACACAAAACACTCAACTAGATACTTCTGCATCCGAGCACTCTCACTTCCACTCTCACTCACAACAGAAATAGACACCAACTCACACTAAACGTTTACCTCACTAGAGATCTAATTCAGCCCAGTAATATTCCTGCCACTGCTAATGTCACCATCACGTCCCATTCTAATTAAAAAACTTCCCGGCTGCAGATTGCAGTAACAGGTGCAGCCCCAATCCCTAGAGGAGAGAAGAAATGTCAGGCTGTCAACCAGGGTTTTTTTTAACCACCTGGTTGCCTTATGTTTTTATGTTCTTATCCCCTAAATAGTAACTGTCATTGAGCAGTTTTCTCGAGTATCTGGCTTCATGGTAAATAGACAGAAATACGCTCTACTTCCTTGCCTAACTGAAGCAAATCCCTGTACAGTTGATCTCCCAGGTGATTTCCTTAAGGTTGACCACTTCAAATACCTCTGCATCCGCATCCCGAGAGCTCTCTCCTGACTTTATCAACTAAACTTTCAGATGCTCTTAGACGAGTTTAGTAGAGAACTAGAAACCCTATGATCCTCTGCTGTGTCATGGCTTGGATGCATCAACACGATAAAGATGCTTACCTGCCCAAAGTTGTTATTCCTCTTCACACAACTACCAATTGAGGTCCCGAGAACTTTCTTTAAGGCAGTCATGAGAATATTATCTACTTTTGAATGGCAAGGCAGGAAAACCTGTGTCAGCTGGATCACTGTTATGATGCCAAAGGAGAACAGGGGCCTAGGGTTTCCTGACCCAGAGCTATATTACTGGTGCTCGTGCTTGTGAACAGTGTTATTCTGGATGTCAGAATCAAGCTCAGACTGGGTGCATTTAGAGGAGGTGTGGATGACTCCCACCCACCTTAAAACGGTGCTATTCCTAAAATAAACAACTGATGTCCATCGAATCCTCTCATACCCCTTTTGGGGTCCATATGGAAGGCCTGGTGCATGCTTTGCAAGAGACAGAAGCCATCACCTTGGTCATCACCCCTTCACTCCAGTGTCAACCTTTGCCTTCATTAGAGATTTTGGCGGGAGGATCATGAACCTCATACAGACTCTGAGGCTATCCTCTCTGTTTAATAGCTCTTCCTTTTTCTCCAAAAGCAGACTTGAAGTGGCATGGGGGACCTCGCTGAACTTTTAATACTTTCAACTGTGACCCTGTTTTGGGGCCTCCCCCCATACAACTAAAGTGTTGCACTCACCTCGACTCTGGGAGCATGTCTTCTTTGTATGCACTCAGTTGAAATCCTTTTGGCTTGGCTCTACAGAGCCCTTGTTGCAGACTCACAACACCTCAGCCAGGATCTCTCCCACCGATGCAGCTAGAATGATGCACTGGGGGATAAGCCTGAGTAATTCTGGGAGGAAGTGTGCCAATACTCTAATTCTTGCTCAATATACCCATCCCTAATCAATATGCAGCTTTGCATCTTACTGCGCTTGTTGATAATCCCGGTTAAACTGTTCAAGTTGGGAAGAGAGGACAACCCTCTCTGCTGGAGAAACTGTGGGAGATGGGGAGACCTGGAAGATATGTGGTGGTACTGTCCCAAACTCTAGATCTTCTGGTCCCAGGTACATAAACACACTTGTAAAGCTTTAGGGTTGACATTTCCCTTCTTGCTCGAATCTTGGTGCTTTGGGGTACCTCTCTGCGGTCCTTGCAGATGGTGGGCTATGATGCCTCTCCAGCTGCTTAATCTTAGTGGCTTGTAGCATCATTGCTTGATATTGGAAGTGGGCTGTGCCCACCACAATTATTGAATGGAAGATTAAGGTCTGGAATATTTACTGAATGGAGACGCTCACAGCTTACATTTGAGGTAAGCCTGAGGCAGTCATAGCTATATGGTCTGGATTCTGCCAAACAGAGGTCTCACCCAATGTTGGGTAGATCACACTTGCGCCCTCTCTGAATATACTACAATTAGTCTTGAAGCTCCTTGTTCGCTTTTGCTCTTGATCTTTGTATTACTGGCTCTGAGTTACAGGAAGGCATCCTCCCATGGTATGCTAATATTATGTTAATATTAGCAGATAAGTGAATTTTATTGGTTTTTACCTATATTAAAGAAAATTTACCGGTTGATATTGAGGGGTTGAAGTCCCCTTTTAATCCTGTGTTAGGGTTGTGTCCCTCAAAAAGAATAAAACGGAACATTTCACTATGAGAGGGTTTTCCTTCATGGTGTACGTTCCAACAAAAAAATTTGTGTATATTTATTTATCTAGCATTTCTTATATACTGCCTTTCATGATATCAAGGTGGTTTACATTGAACAAACTGAAATTACATTGAAGAGGGCATTATAACTTGGAGATAACTATTTTACAGGGAACATGGGCTATGGAGGGTTAAGTGACTTGCCAAAGACCACAAGGAGCACCTGTGGGACTAGAAACCCCAGTCCTTCCAGCCCAAGGTTGCTGTCCTCTAGTGGGATTTGAACCCCCTGACCTTCCGGCCTGAAGTACCTTGCCCCAACCACTAGGCCACTCCTCCACTCTTGTTTGTAGGGAATATTATGTTAATAGCATGCTTATGGTATGCTTATGATGGTTTGGGGGAGGAGGGGTAGGGGAGTTTCAAAAAGGAGGAGTGGGGGGTAGGGGGTGTGGATACATTCACAGTAGTGCACAGGATCAGAGGTGATGCCAGAGCTCTTGACTACCTCTGGTGGCCACCACACTTGTTATCTTTTCATTGCATTCCCTTGTGGGTAGGCTCTTGACAGAAGTAACTTTTGTGATTTATATAAATGGGACTGTCTTCTCCTCTTTATCTGTCATCCCTCTTGTTAGGCTATCTGAGAGGAGCGAGGGGTGAAGTACGGGGGTGGGGAGTGGGGGATGCCCAGAGGAGGCCTTTTGTTTCCTTGCATAGAGAATGTTTATACTCTTTTAGTAGTTGGTTATTTCTCATGTATGAGTTTCTATGTGAGGATACATGGACTTAATGAGCTGTTACTCAAGTTGTTGTATGCTCCAGATTTGTTGCTGTCCTTTCTTATGGAAGTTGTAAAATTTCTTATTTGATTAATAAAATTTAAACACACACACAAAAAAAAAGAATGTCCCTTTTAAAGCTAAAAGTAAGAGAGCTATGAAACCTGTGCTTTTAACGGAATGCTTTTAACCACATTAACCATTTTTTGATCCAGGCCTTTTTGCTGGGTAATGGGGTATGTATTTGAGAGTGTGCATTTGGTTTGTTTGTGTTCTTCAAAGTAAAAGCACCCGCAAATTGCTTGTGAGTGCTTGTACCTACAATACAATTGATCACACATCTTTTTAATTTTGTATTCTCAAACAATGTACATGCACAAACATAAATAGCACAAATGAAAAAAGCTCAAAAACCTGGAAAAATGTGTTTTAATTAAGCACAGACCAATATTTTTTGGGGGCCATGGACACTTGTACTAGGTAAATATCTTTGGAAACTATCCTTTCCATAGACTAGCAACAAAAGCTATTATTGAACAAGCCAAACCAAACTCTGTTGTCTTAGAACAGTGTCATATTAAATAAGAGTTCCCTAATACTGAGTAAAGATGTGTTATTTGTCCTTTGATATTTTGAAACCATCTCAAGATACAGCAGAATCCAAGTATAGTGAACGGCCTGAATTAGAAAGTATTTTTAATGTCTCATTTCCTTTCAGTGTTATGCAAATGGAGACTGCAATCTTGCTACAGTAAAGGAGTCTCCTGTCATAGTGTAGGGAAGCATGTTGTTGTTGATGCTGTTAAGTGCCATAGAGTCGATTTCAACTCGTGGTGATCCTCTGGATAGTTGTCCTAAACTGTGTTTGGTCTTTCATGGACTAGGTTTTTATGACAATTCTGCTCTTTAATTGCAAATTCTTAATGTGCTCAACTCAGATATGCATTATAGTAACAAAAGAAGTAAGCTCTATGCATGATTACGTTCTGTATACTGATATTTCTTTATGTGTTATCAGTGTTTCAGAAAGGATATAAAAATTTGGCACCCAAAATCAATTAAGGCAGAAAACAATTAAGAGACCCATAATTCCTACAATTCAATAGTAACTAATAGAGCCTTCATCAGAATACTGATGTAGATTCTATTTTTAGAACTAAGGCATTGGAACTACGGGTTACGTGTTTTTTCTGTATTAATTCATTTTATCTAACAAATTTCTAGGTCACTGAAACAGAGGTCGTTTTGTAAGCTACATTTCTGCTGAGTTAGAACAGCACAAGCTTTCTTTCTCTCTTTTTTTAAATTTGCACTTCTTTTCATTTTTATTTGTATTATACATCTTTATTTTTAGGCTTTTGTGCTTATATTTAATTCTGAACAATACCCACCCTATCAATTTTTCAGCCACTTTCCAAATATATATATGATTTTAAAATTAGGAGCACTAGCCAGTCATTGCCATCCTGGTTTCTTACCTATGAATATTCTTTCACTCATAGAGAAAAGCAACAAAAAAAACATTCTAATATAGGTACTCACACACCTTCCTCATACTATTAGCTGAAAGAAAAACTACCAAAATAGCAGGGATGACAAAACTTGGCTGCAGCTATATACCATCTTCCAGGAACATTCAAATTAATCTGAAAAAAATAATAATTGACCCCCTCATCTCCCAGATCCCCCTTCCAGCCCCATACTCTTCCATACAAATTCGCCCCACTGTACTAATCAGCTTTCAGAACTGCCCTTGATCACTTGATGCTGATCTAGCTGCAGTGAGGTTATTTAAGAACCCATCAAACCAATATAACCTGTTTGAGAACAGACCATGCCTGCTGCTACAACTGAACAGTTTTGACCTTTTAAGGCTTCTATAGCTCTTGGCAGAGTCAATCAACAGTCTTGGAATCATTTTCTTTTCAACCCAATCTACCCTATTCTTTTGGCTATGTCTAAGAGGAGGGCTGAGCTCCAATCACCAGCATCAGATTCCACCTCAACCCAAATCTACCAATGCCCCAGATCTACAAACCCAAGCCAATGAGGGTGGGATGGAGGGCCAAGTGTTGCCTCCTCTTCACCAGCCTGCATTCTAAAAACTGCCTGAATTCTACCAAAACAACCACTAACTACCACGCTCCCTCCTTCCCCCGCCTCACTAAACTCTTTGGCCTCCAGTTCTTCCTTCCTTCAACACTCCACTCATTGTTTCCCCCCATCCTACTGACCACAGTCCACTCTGAAAAGGAACTTGGTCAAATTAAAGTGATCTCAGTCCAAACTGAGGGCTTTCATGAAGCAAACATAAATGGATCCCATTCAAAGATTTCCTCACCTTGGGGATACCAAGTTAAGCAGTTGAATAACAGCTGTAAAATGCCACAGTGAGAGCTCAGATAGCTATATGGTGAGGAAACTGTTCAGGCTTATTTAGGCTCATAGAGGGAAATTTTTGAAGATCCATCCAAGTGCAGTTCTCTTGTCCACTACTCATGTGTATCTTGCCATACTCTAGTCCCCAGTTTTGAGATGTTTTTTTAATCTTGATTAGACTGTAAGCTCTGATGAGCAGGGACTGTGTCTTACATCTGTATGTATAGCATTGTGAATACCTTGTAGTGCTCTAGAAATGATTAGTATTAGTAATAGTAGCACAATCTGGGATGTCTAAGCCAGAATGTCTAAAAATAAAATGTAGGCACGTCGAGGTGCGAACATGATCTCACAGACCTGGATGTGCTTGATGGGGACATCTGCAGGGGTGGCTAATTAGATATCCCCAGAACTGTATTCAGAGCCCAGATATCTAAGAGAACATAATGGTTACAATAGTGGGTTAGGAACAGGGCAGCCAGTGTTCACATCCTCATGCTGCTATAGTGCTGAATCCTGGGGTTGATAAAGTGCTTTCTTGTCTACATCCTCTAAATGATTTTTTCAGCTAAAACAAGCACTTTTCAGACGCTTGTTCATCGCTATGTGTGCCTTGGAGCAGATCTAAAGTTAGACGTGATGCCGGACGTCCATGATGTTTCTGTGATCAGGTCCCCTGGGAATGCCCTAACCACACTTCTAGATTCATGGGAATTCCCTGGCCATGCCTCTTCCATGCCCCTGTTCAGATTCAGGCAACCCCACAGCAGGCTTTTAAGATGGCTCTGGAGACCGTCTCTGTGCATTAGACGTCTCTATGCCCATTTTTGGATGTCCAAAGCACGAATAGGGCTTCTAAAATAACCCTCATAGTCTGAGGAAACCCACAGCAGTAAAACAATAATAGCTTAACCCTGAGTGATCAATTTGTTCCAGTGATCTTGCAGTTAAGGGGGTGTGGAGGATGTAATCTCAAAGCAATTTGCGGTGGAGTGGTGTCTGAATAAGCAGAGAGGCAAAAAGAAAGAGACGGGCACTTGCTAATGTACATTTGTATCTTTAATCCTCCTTAAAAAAATTTAGTGCATGCAAAATTGATTTAAAGCAGGTTAACCTATGAATTAATGTATATTAAGTCAAGTGGAGGATAGTTTTATAAAATGGTGCCTACTTAATGCACATTTTCATGCATGCACTTTACTTCTATTCTAAGTCAAGTATGTGTATTCTTGACTTTATAAAAGGCATAAGTACCAAAGTTCACATGTACCTTAATGCATGATTGCTTATTCCAGTTGTACTGTTAGTGGAAATGATCGCTCCTACTTTTGAAATTAAGCTCATAAATTAATAGAATTTTATTTATTTATTTATTTATTTAACATGATGCCCACAGTGAAAACAAGCAGGATGCAAACAATGTGAATACTCTTATACTAATCAGTGTTTTATAAGAGATTGTTTATGCAATATAACATAACATAGTGACATAGTATACGACGGCAGATAAAGACCAGTATGGTCCATCTAGTTTGCCCAGTAAGGTGGGTAGAGTAGGTGTACCCATCGCTCTGCGCAGATCACCCCTCTCTATTTGTTAAGGTATAAGAAATAGTTACGTTTATTTTGATTTTATCCTTTTACTCTAAAGGGATCCACTGTGTCTGTCCATGCCATTTTGAATTCTGTCACTGTATTTGCCACCACCACTTCCATTGACAGGGCATTCTGAGCATCCACCACCCTTTCAGCGAAAAAGTATTTCTTGACGATGCTTTTGTTTACCTCCTTGCAGCTTCATTTTATGCCCTCTAGTTTTACAGCTTCCCCTTCTTTGAAAAAGGTTTGTTTGTTCATTGATACCCATTAAGTATTTAAACGTCTGTATCATATCTCTCCTGTCCTCCTCTCCTCCATGGTATACATATTTAGGTCTTCAAGTCTCTTCTCATAGGCCTTCGGGTGCAGGATCCAAATCATTTTGGTCACCATCCTCTGAACCTTTTCAAGTCTTTTTATATCCTTTGTGAGAGATGGTCTTGAAAACTGAACACAATACTGGAGGCCTCACCAACAACTTGTACAGGGACATTAATATGGTTATTCCTCTCTGTATGAAAACCAGCATCCTTCTGACTTTGGCCACCACCTTGTCACATTGTTTTGCCACTTTGAGATCCTCAGAAACAATCACTCCAAGATCCCTCTCCTGGTCTGTGCACACCAAACTCTCATCAATTCCCTTGGATTTCTGCATCCCAAGTGCATGACACTGCACTTCTTCACATTAAATTTTAACTGACAAGCATTAGACCATTCTTCCAGCTTTTGTAGCTCTTTCCTCATGTTGTACACTACCTCAGAGGAATCCACTCTGTTACAAATTTTCATATCATCTGCCAAAAGGCAGACTTTTCCCTTCAATCCTTCAGCAATATCACTCACAAATACATTGAACAGTGCTGGTCCCAGGACCAATCACTGGGGCACACCACTAATGACCTTCCTTTCTTCTGAGTGAGTTCTGTTTACCACCACCTTCTGTCATCTGTCAGTCAACCAATTTCTGATCCAGTTCGCCACCTTGGACCCATTCCCAAGCTGCTCAGTTTATTGATAAGCCTCCTATGAGGAACAGTATCAAAGACTTTGCTGAAGTCTAGGTAAATCAGATTCATTGCATGCCCTTGATCTAGTTCTCTGATCACCAGTCAAAGAACTCAATCAAATTTGTTTGGCATGATTGTCTTCTGATAAAACCATGTTGCCTCAGATCATGCAACCTATTGGTTTCTAGAAAGTCCAATATTATCTCTTTCAGCAGTGCCTTCATTACTTTCACTGAAGACACCTGTTAAATAAATAATTAAAATTTGTCTGAGCAATGCTTCATGGAAGGCATCCACAATCGTTTCACTTCTTTCCAGATTTGCAGAAGAAATGCACGTAAATGACTAAATTATCAACATTTGTGCGCATACTTGCCTCCTAAATCTACATGATTGTTTATAAAATTATTTATGCAGTGCATGTTAAAAGGCTTTAGGGACAATTAAAAATGGATCAATGTGAGAAGCAAACTGAATAAGTCCAAAAATTGAGAAAATAGCCCAACTGTAAATGTTTGTGCTGTGTTCATCCCTTCCAAAATGCTGGGTTAGCAGTGAGGAAAGTATATACAGTAGTGGACTTGGGATGACTTGACCCTGAGGAGAATAGGTGCTTGAATAAATCAAGAGCTTAAAATTACCTTGTCATCCCTGGATACCAGGACTTTTTGGACAACAGAAGAAATAATGGACAAACCTCCATCTGCCCCAAAAAGGAAAATGTCAGTTAACTCTTAGAGAACTGCAAACATGAGAAGAGTAACTGGAAAAGAACACCAGGGAGTAATTGAGAATGACAAGCGTGTACTGTGTTTTCTAAATCAGTGCTTCTCGACCTTTTTCATTTTGTGTCACACTTTTGAGTTTGTTCGGTCTTCGGGGCACACAAATCTAATTATGCAGGCAGAGCTGATGTAAGGTAATAGACACATTGGGTGAAACTTTAGTCTTATGCCCCCTCATAATTAGATCTTTAGCATCCCCCCACCCCTCAAGATTTTGATTATCAAACTCAATTATAATCATCTGAATACCATCCCTACTAGAACAATCCTATGAAAAAGCCTATTTGAACATCACACTTTTACATATTAATCTTAGTTTTGTAAATATCTATATAATGAGGGATTTTAAAAAAAAGCCACTTATAAGGGTAATATAATATAAGAACAAAAGATATGCTATACTGAGTCAGACCAAGAGTCCATAAGTCCAGTATCCTGTTTCCAACAGGGGCCATTCCAAATCTCAAGCACCTGTCAGGTTCTCAAAGGAATATACATTTCATGCTGTTTGTCCCAGGGATAAGCAATGGATTTCCCCGGTCATCTTTAATAATGAATTATGAACCTTTCTTCTAGGTACTCATTCAAATCTCTTTTAAATCCAGATACACTAACAGCTTTTATTACATCCTCTGGTAATGAATTCCAGAGTTTGATTATGTATTTATTTAACCATTTTTCTATAACGCTCATCCACCAATCAGAGTGGTTTACATTGAACATTAAACTTATGCAGGCGACAAATAGAACAATGTTGTCTGCTACATTAAACATAGTTGCAACATGGTCAAATTTGTATAGATTAAAAAAACTTGTATGGGGGTGTGGGAGAACTTTGTACAATACGGTATATACAGTAAGGTGGATTGTTGGATGGCATGTGTCCAATAGTTATGTATGGTTACATGATGTGTTCAAAGTATTCAGAGTAGAGATAAATCTTGAGTTTTTTCCAGAAGCCCTTGATATCTATGGTTGATCTGATGTCTTCCGGTAGGGTGTTCCATAGTGCTGGGGCAGAGAGGGAAAGTGCTGTAGCGGAGGTGGTCTGATTCTACTCGTAGTTCTTGTATTCTGGATGGGTGACAAATTGAAAACCTAACAGCTGAAATATCGTTGGGTAAATAAACAGCACCTGAAATTCAGTTTCAATATCAATCTTGGCTAATAAGGCCCCAGGACCGCAATCCTTAACCAAATTGATGGCACCATCGAATGAAGCATACTGAACTGTACCCCTGATCCCTGGGCAATCCATCATTAACAGACACACCATATGAGTAAGACAAGTTATGAATGGCACCTTTTCAAGGAGTAAACAACAGATCTACCTTTACTTGTTCCACTCCATTCGTTATTTTATAGACTTCTATCATATCTCCTCTCAGCCAACTTTTTTCCGTTAAAGAGCCCTCACCTTTTAATCCTTTTAAGTTCTTTTTTCTTGCAGGTTAAAGCACACACTGAGATTTTGTAGCTGCCAGGATCCAGTGTTTTACTTTGATTGTAGCTGTTCTTTGTTGCCACCTCCCCCCCCCCCCCCCCCAAGAAGCTGCTGCCCTAGTTTACCTAGTGGTTGGGCCAGCTTTTTTTGCATGATCCTCTCTGCTCAGTCCCTCCCATATGCAGAAGGAGAGCAGCACTTTTACCTGTGGGTGCCTCATTTTCTTGGATTCACTCTTAAATCTGAACATATGAGGCCAACAGATCATATGAGATGGAAGGGCTCCATGCATCCAGACACCAGATTGAATTCAGCAGAGGAGGCACACAAGTAAGAAACATACCCTTGCTTAGGAGTGAGGTTCATTACTGTCATGGTATGCACAGAACTAACTAATTGGAAAACATGCCCCCGTAAGAAGTTCTGCTGTCCTACCAATGGAGGGGAGAATGTTAGAAGTAAGTGATTGGTTCAGGTTGGTGGGAAGGATGAAGGGAGTCCAGTGGGCTCTCTCCATGAAATATTGTAATAATCTACTCTCAAACTATACCTAAAAGCACATTCTTTAAGTTTTGCTACTACAAAATATTTTTGGGTTCAATAAAAATGCATCCATGGCTGGTAGACAGATCCTGCCTACAAGACAATTATGTATCAAAATAAAACCAGATTAGCTAACACAAACTATTCCGAACATGTAAACTCTGTGTAGGAAATAGGTTCAAGTCAGAGATTTAGCAACTGGGTTCCAGAGCATCCAGCTTACTTCAGGGAGCTTACAGTTACTAGATCACACATTAGAATCACTAACCTGAAAATAAAAGTTGTTTTCCTGCTTCTTTGATAGAAGAGAAATAGAGACTGGAACAGAGAGAGTAGGGGGCTCCAGTTAGCCATGCTCCTCTCCTGCTGTCCCAGAATGATAGTAAGTGGGGCAGATTAAGAGGCAGCCTAGCACTTTGTTCTATCCGCTCTACATTTATCCTGTTCTCTCCTGCCGGTATGTCTACTAAAGGGCATTGTATGCTACCATGGGGCTATTGCAGGATTAACACATCATGGTAGCAGCTAACCCATGAAAAAATCAGATACCACAGGAAATTTTCCACTATATCAGATTTTCCTGCAATGGAAATCCCTAGGGGTGGAATCGGGGTGGATCGGGGCGGGAAGTGTGGGTGAGAATGGCCATGGTTGGCAGTCATTGCGCAAAAAAGATTTTGGGTGGTTTCTGTCAAAAGCAGGACCAATCACAGCAGCAGATAGTGCAGGGTGGAACTATTGCAGAGGTGGCCTTATCTGCCTAGAGGCCTCTTCTTGGCAGTATTTTTCTTTAATTCACATCATGTAGGTCTTCAAAAAAGTGTCTCTGTTTCTTTCTACCAAAAGGTTACCATAAAATTCCATGCTTTACTTTATGAGTGATGAAGTATTTCATTGATTTTAAAAACTCATGGCAAAGGAAACTTTCAAATTGTTTCTAATTCACTTTCTGAACATACTACTAATACCCTTAACCACTCTTTAGTCAAATCTTCTTCCGACCCCATCTAGATTATTGCAATCTCCTCCTTGCTGGTCTTCCTCTAAATCATCTCTGTCCACATCAATCTGTTCAATCCAGCTCCTCCAGCCCTTGAAATGAAGAACCGGTATGCAGCCCTTGAAGTGGAGGATGTGAAAGCATCTCAAGAAAAGGAAGAACCAGAGCTCAAGCACATCAAATTTGCAGAATCAGTGATCACAAGGAAGCGAAGGGTAGTGTTGGTTGGTGACTCTCTTCTAAGGGGTACTGAGACACCCATCTGCCAACTAGATTTGATGTTGAGAGAGATGTGCTGTCTGTCAGGTGCAAAAATCTGAGATGTTACGGAGAGTTTGCTGAGACTCATCAAGCCTATTACCCGATGTTGCTTATCCATGTTGGCACAAATGAAACTGCCAGGTATCCCTCTGAGCTTACCAAAAGTGACTTCATGACTCTGGGACAGAAGGTGAAGCAGATGGATGTGCAGGTTGTGTTCTCTTCAATCCTCCCTGTCGAGGGTAAAGGCTGAGGCATAGAAGCTCACATCCTGAAAATAAATTGTCGCCGTGCCTCCCGCCCGGGCCAATAGCCAGTAAACAGGAGAGCGTCGCCTTATTGCCCTCTTTGAATAATGTCCACAAATATGGCCGCCAGCTAGGATTGCTGGGAAATGTAGTTCAGTTATTCCTCAGAGCAAATAGTGTGACCACACGGTATTAGGCAAAAACAGAGAATATTTTTATTTTCGGGATTTCCCCCTTGCATCAAATTCAATAGCACTGAACATAAATTGAATACATCTCCAAAACAAAGAATAAAGTCCAACAGGTTGTATTCACAGAGTTGGGCACTTCTAACAGCAGTTTACTTTGGTTCTACGAACTGGCTTACAAAGCTCAGGCTGTTAACTTTCTCAAGGTAGCTTAACTTTCCTATGAAGATTGTTTCTCTCACATCTTCTTATACAAGGAGGCACACAGCTTCTAAAACGCCCAGCAAGTTTTACTTCTCTTCAGAGCATTGTGGGAACAAACACATTGGCTTAAAACTTCTGGTGAGTTTTTCTTGCTGTGTCTTTCAGCTTCGTACAAATAAGCTTTGCACTACTTTAAACATTCATTCTCTTACATGTGCTTAGGCTCAGCACATCTCAAACTCATTAGCTCTGCAATATGAGCACTGCATCTCCTCAGGCTCACTTTCATAAGGTTCATTGCAGCTTTCTATCTCCATCTCTTCAATGGATTCATTGCAACTGTTTTCAGGTGGAACAGTGTCATAGAGCTTACTATTCTGCTTCTGTAACAACTCATTCAGCTTTGATAACAAGAATTTCTTTTGCTCTATTTCAGCAGAGTTTAAACATGAAGTTTCTTTCTCTCTAATAAACTTCTCCACTTCTGAGTCACAGCAGCTGTTAGCAAACTTCCTAGCTCTCATAAAAGCTTGCTTTGAGGCATTTTGACTACGACAGCTCCTAGCACTTTTCTTTAATTCTCTGACTATCTCTTCAGAGGGTGTTTGGCTAGGGAACACAAAAAAGCTATTTTCTCTATCTTTGTAGCTTAGCTGGCTAGCTGAGTTGCTTCCCCCACTGGGAACTGACTCTTCCAGCTTTCTTTCACGCAGGGACTTTGAAACACGCACTTGCCTTGACTCTGGGCTTCTCAGCTGTTTCAATCCTTCCTGCTCTGTGCCATGCTGCTTTCTCCTTTCATTCAACTGCCTCTCTCCTGGCCATTTCCCATTTAGCTGTGTCTGCCTCTGATCTGTTCCTCTCAGATCCAACTGCTCGTCTCTGCTCCTTGTTCCAGCTGCTCTCCTTGTTCCTGCTGCTCTAGTTCTATCTAACTGCTCAAACACTGCAGTTTTAAACTGATCCTTCTTAGGGACCACACCCTTCTCCCAGCCCACGTGGGAGCTGTTAGGACTCAACCTAGCTCTGACATGCTGAAGTGGGCGGGGCTTGGTACTGGCTCAGAGGTTTGTGGTTGCTAGGGAAACCCTGTTTACTAGTATTTTTAAAGGGACAGGATTCACTCTCTTGCCACTTCATCTCCCCTGAACAGCCTTCGTCATCACAAAATGCACGGCTGCGTGGATGGTGTCATAGAAACTGTTTTAATTTCCTGGACCATGGGATGATGTTCCAAGGGCTGCAAAGCAGAGATGGCATCCATTTGTCCAAGAAGGGTTGACATATCTTCAGTAGCAGACTGGATGATCTACTGAAGAGGGCTTTAAACAAGATTTGTTGGGGAAAAATGAAGAAATACTAAATACTTCTATGTTGTTGTTCTTAAGTGCCATCGAGTCGGAGTCGACTCATGGCGACCCTCTGGATAGCTATCCTAAATTGTGTTCGGTCTTCAGTCAGGCGGCTCATTGTTGACAGACTGGTACCCGTAGCTGCTGTTATTGTATCGATCCATCTTATTGCTGGCCTTCCTCTTTTGCGTTGACCTTCTATCTTGCCAAGCATAATGTCTTTCTCTAATGATCTCTCTCTTCGCATGATGTGTCCAAAGTATGAAAGTCGAAGTCTTGTCATCTGAGCTTTTAAAGAAAGCTTAGGTTTGATATCCTCTAGTACCGACTGGTTTGTTCTTCGGGCAGTCCATGGTATACACAGTATTCGTCGCCAGCACCATAATTCAAAGGCATCAATTTTCTTCCTGTCTATCTTTTTCACTGTCCAGCTTTCACATCCATATGATGTTATTGAAAATACCATGGCTTGAACAAGTCAAATCTTTGTATGGAGAGAGACATCTCTGCTCTTGAGAATCTTATCTAGGTCTTTAATAGCCATTCTGCCAAGAGCAATGCGTCGTCTGATTTCTTGACTGCTTGTTGCTTCTTTATTGATAGTTGATCCAAGTAGGTTAAAGTTTTTCACAATTTCAATTTCTTCTCCTTCAACGATGAACCTGTTGATTATGCCAGTTGTCATGATCTTTGTCTTCTTTACATTAAGGTGCAGGCCCATTTTGAGACTATGTGAGAAGCAAATGTTTCAGATCATCTTCACTTTCAGCCAGTAATGTGGTATCATCAGCATAGCGAAGGTTGTTGATGAGTCTTCCACCAATCTTCACACCTCTGTTGTCTTCATACAATCCTGCTTCTCTGATGATTTGTTCTGCATATAAATTAAACAGGTAGGGGGAAAGTATGCAGCCTTGTCTTACACCTTTGCTTATTTTAAACCATTCTGTTTCTCCTTGTTCCGTTCGAACTGTTGCTTCTTGATCAATGTACAGATTGCGCAAGAGAACGATCAAGTGTTCTGGTATACCCATGCTTCTTAATGTGGCCCAGAGTTTCTCATGGTTTACACAGTCAAAAGCCTATAAAAATGTGTAAAAGGGGCAACATCTGGAAAGCAGTGTGTATAAATGCCCGTAACATGAGAAATAAGATCCCAGATGTTGAAGTTTTAATGGAAGAGGCTGACTTTGATTTAGTAGCGTTTAGGGAGACATGGTTCATGGACAACGATGACTAGGATGTAATTATACCAGGCTATACATTATTCAGAAAGGATAGAGTAGGAAGAAGGGCAGGAGGAATGGCACTAATTAAAAATAATATTAAAGCTATAGAATTACAGGGCTTAAAAGGGAGTGAGGAGGCACTGTTGGTTAAACTAGAAAGAGAGAAAGAGAAATCTATTTGCATTGGCATGATATACAGACCTCCCTCACAGGGAGAAGAAGTGGATGGAAATTTAATAGAAGACATATGCAGCATTGACAGAAAAGGGGAAGTGCTATTGATAGGGGATTTCAATATGCAAGATGTTGATTGGCACATCCCTCCTGCGATGTCATCTAGAAGTAAGGAAATCCTGGATTCTTTACAGGGAGAACTATTCAGGTAGCTGGTAACAGAATCCACATGTGAAGGGGCCATAGTGGACTTGGTGCTTACTAATGGTGAAAATGTTTCTGATGTCATAGTGGGAAATCATCTAGCATCCAGCGATCACCAGATGGT
Source organism: Ichthyophis bannanicus (assembly GCA_033557465.1). NCBI lineage: Eukaryota > Metazoa > Chordata > Amphibia > Gymnophiona > Ichthyophiidae > Ichthyophis > Ichthyophis bannanicus. The sequence continues at coordinate 603,607,429 of CM066035.1, read as the reverse complement.
GTGGTTCAGTATTAGGACTAGGGCTGCTAAAATCCATTCAAAAGCAAAGGTCTTAGATTTTAGGAAAACTAACTTTGCCAAGATTGGCCAATACCTCAAGGAGTCATTAGTGGGAAGGGTACAGCTGGGGGATGTAGAAAAACAGTGGGCAAAACTGAAAGGGGATATTTTAATGACAACCAACCCTTTTGTTAGAATGGCAAATAAAGGTAAAAGGAAAAAGTGGCCACCATGGTTCTCAAAAGAAGTAACTGAAAAGGTGAAGAAAAAGAGGGAGGCCTTCATGAAATACAAGAGATCACAGAGAGAGGTAGACAGGCATCTATATTTGGAAAAACTTAGAGAAGGTAGCAAAGAAGTCAGGAAAGCAAAGATACAAAAATAGAAGAAATAGCCAATGTAATAAAATGGGGCGATAAGACATTTTTCAGATATGTTAGTGAGAGGAAGAAGGGCAAACGTGGTATTGTCAAACTCAAGGTGTGAAGGGGAGGAATATGTAGAAGCTGATGAGGATAAAGCAGAATTGTTTAACAAATATTTCTGTTCTGTGTTCACAGATGAAGGGCCAGGAGCAGGAACTCAGACAACACCCACAAACAGGAAAAGAAGCAACGGGGATCTCAAACGATTTTCAGAAAACGGTGTTTATGAGGAACTAGCTAAAATAAACTAGACAAAGAAATAGGACCACATGGGATACATCCAAGAATACTGGAGGAACTTGGGGACATTCTAGCAGCTCCACTGACTGACATTTTCAATGGCTCTTTGGAGTCTGGAGCGGTACCAGAGGACTGGAGAGAGCCACATGTGGTCCCTTTGCACAAAAGCAGAAGTAAGGATGTGGTTTAAAGCTACAGGCCGGTTTGTTTAACCTCTGTGATGAATAAATTATTGGTAATGCTGTTGAAAGAGAAAATAGTAAGGTTTCTGGAGTCCAATGGATTCACCAGAGGCAGGTCTTGTCAGACAAATCTGATTGATTTCTTTGGGTGATCAGGGAGCTGGACCAAGCGAGAGGCCTAGATGTGGTGTACTTAGATTTCAGTAAAGCCTTTGACACCATTCTGTACAGGCAACTTAAAAACAAACTGAGCACCCTAGGGATGGACCCTAAAGTTTATTTATTTATTTATTTAATTGTGTTTATATGCCGCTTTTCGAGAATCAAAGCTGTTTACAAAGAACTTGAAAATAAAGGAAAGTTACAATTAACAGTATAACAAATTACAAAAAAACAGATGACAAATTACATTTAACATTTGAAGCAAAACATGTTCTAACAAAAGTGCATAGAGGTGAACTAAAGCAAATGTTAAATAGTTCTAAAATATTAATATATGAAAAGAAACAAACATTCTAAAATAAAATAATTATAGATATGTTTAAGGAATTAAATCACCAAAGTAGTCCTTAAAAAGGAACATTTTTAAAAGTTTTCTAAAGACTTTGGATCATCAGAAGATCGAATTTGTTGAGGGAGCAAATTCCATAAAAAAGGAGCAGAAAGAGATAAAACCGTCTTTGACGTAGATGCACTGCAAGATTTGAATTCAGAAGGAATTTTCAGCAAATTTTTAGATATGCTTCTCCGTATTCTGTTGTTAGGAGTGATTTGCATAAGTTATTTTAAGCAAGAAGATGATTCTGGATCGATTAATTTAAAATTTGTATGAAAGATTTTGAATTTAATCCTGCTTTCAATAGGAAGTCAATGCAGATGTTTCAAGATTGGAGTAAAGTTATTGATTGGGTTAGAAATTGGTTGAGTAGGAGGCGACAAAGGGTACATGGAGCTCATTTTGAGGAAAAGGAGATTAGCAGTGGTGTGCTGCAGGGATCTGTCCTTGGTGCGATTCTTTTTAACACCTTTGCTTCTGATATTGCGGAAGGGCTGTCGGGTAAGGTTTGCCTGTTTGCGAATGATACCAAAATCTGCAGTAGAGTAGACACCCAGGAAGGAGTAGATAACATGAGGAGGGATCTAGCTAAGCTTGAAGAATGGTCTAGATATTGGCAGCTGAGATTTAACACTAAAAATGCAGGGTCAAGCATTTGGGCTGCAACAATCCAAGGAAGCAGTACAGTGTAGGGAGTGAAGTACTTCTGTCTACAAAAGAAGAGTGGGATCTTGGCGGGATTGTATCTGATGATCTTAAAGTAGCTAAACAGGAAGAAAAGGTAATGGCGAAAGCTAGACGGATGTTTGGGTGCATAGGGAGAGGAATGGCCAGCAGAAAAAAAGAAGGCGAAAGTGCCTATTTATAAGTCTTTGGTGCAATCTTATTTGGAGTATTGTGTGCAATTCTGGAGACCGCACCTTCAAAAGGATATAAACAGGTTGGAGTTGGTGCAGAGGGTGGCTACTAAAATGGTTAGTGGTCTTCATTACAAAGCATATGAGGACAGACTTAAGGATCTTAATATATATATTTTAGAGGAAACATGGGATAGAGGAAATATGATTGAGACATTTAAATACCTCTATGGTATATATGCACAAGAGGAGAGCCTCTTTTGATTGAAAGCAAGCTCTGCTATGAGGGGATATAGGATGAGGGTGAAAGGGGATAGACAGTAATATGTGGAAAAAGTGTTAGATGTGTGGAATAGTCTCCCAATGGAAGTGATAGAAATGAGGTCTTCAGACAACACACTGTACTCGCAAGAACCAAAAGACACAAAGAGTGAGACGTAAAACAGAAAGTCCTTTTGGGTTGCTGGATGTGAATAAAGGACTTTCTGTTTTATGTCTCAGTGGTAGAAATGAGGGCAGTCTCTGAATTCAAAAAAAGCATGGGACAAACAGAGAGGATCTCTAAAAGAAAAAAGGGTTAGTAGTTGATATGGAAGGGCAGACTAGATAGGCCATGTGGTCTTTTTCTGCCATCATGTTTCTATGATTCAAAACTCAGCTGCATGCTAATCTTTGGCAGTATCGCTAAGCTCATGCCACTCCTCTTCTCAATCCTAACCCATAAACCCAAATGTGTTTCCCACAAATTGATTACAACCACTAAGAAGAGAAACCCCAATCTGAATATATTTTTGTTGGAACTTACACCATGAAGATAAACTTATTTCTTCTCACAGTGTAATGTTCCTTTTTTTCTTTAAATGGGGACGCAACCCCAACAAGTGCTAAGGAGACAATAACCCCTTAACTTAGTACACACTGGTAAAATTTTCCTTCAGGCTTTAAATATGTTCATAAATCAAAGAAAAGTCACTTAGCTGGTCAGGAAGATCTCTTCTGTAGAAACAAAATCACTGGAGAGGTTGCCACCAATGTTCCCTCTAATTTTCTGTAGGCTGTGTGCGCATAAAATATCAGCTGTGTGCAGCTTTTCAAGGAAGGTTAAATTTTTGTGCGCCACATAACGACACTCGGAGTTATATACTTTAAAATTTGACTACACGTCAGAATACAGTATGTACACCGCATTGATTTTAATGAAATTAATTGAAAATAGACGATTACTAAATGAAGCGGGAAATTTCTAGTAATTACAATCATAACTTTTAAATTTTAAGCTGTGTTGTTTTCTATCAGAATCAGAGCCGTAATTTTTTTGCGCTCTGTTGTAAAGTATGTGCGCTCGCTCGGCGAGGTGTGTGCGCACGCACACGCGCACAGCTTAGAGGGAACAGTGGTTGCCACTCAGAGGGAAGGAATCAGACCTCCCCCCATTGCTCAACAGCTGAACAAATGAGAACGCCAACACTCGAGCTTCAATCGCTCAACTCACGATTATTTCTCTCCTTCAGACTGTCCAAGCTTTTCCGAAAACATCCATGAAAGCAACTGTGCCGTGGTAATACCACAAACTAGTAACCCAACGTTGCATTTCGAACCATAGATCCTCTTGGCTCTTCTTCAAACGTCGTTGCTTTGAAGCATGAGATGCATTTGCATGCACTGCCCCCATTGTATTCAAATGTATCTCATGTATATTCATTATGGACAGTCTGAAAACCTGAATGGTGTTTGGCCCTCCAGGACTGGAGTTGGTAACCTCTGGTGTATGCCATGCTACACAAGTAAGTGGTAGTAGTAGTAGTAGTAACATGGTAACATAGTACTCTATATGATGGCACATAAAGACTAGTATGGTCCATCTAATCTGCTCAGTATGAGGAACAGTAGCAAAGTCTAGATATATCACATCCATCACATGCCCTTAATCTAGTTCCCTGGTCACCTAACCAAAGAACTCAATCAAATTTGTTTGGCATGATCTTCCTTTGGTAAAACCACGTTGCCTCGGATCATGAAATCCATTTGTTTCTAGAAAATAAGTTGTAGACTTCCTAGGAAATAATTTTATAAAGAGGTGACTACTTTTAGGCCCTAAAGATGCACGTAAATGTCAGTATTTTAATCACTTATGTGCATAAGGGACCACATATGCATATAAATAACTTCTTACAAAATACTGACTAGCATAAAAGAATATGTGTTGTTTGACTTTCACTGTGGGTATGCACGTACATGGAGTTTGGGTGGGGCATGGTTGTTGCAAGTAAGAACATGCATAGTGTCACCCTCACTGCTGGACCCTGCTGGTGGGGCAGGGCACTGCGCTGGGGCTTGTGCTTAACTGGCTTAATTAGGCTGTGGAGGCCTTGCTTGGCCCTCTGAGAGTTGTAGTTGTTGATTGCCAGTTAAAGAACTAGTCGTGGAACGGTGGTAAGGTTTTAACAAGGGATTTATTTCCCCTTCCAAGAGGACTTTTTGCTGTGGTATGAACAAAGGAAACACAACCCTTCCTGGGCATATAATAAAGGATCAAAAATAGGAACAAAAATAGCTTCTCTTCAGCTCATTAACTAGTAAAGTAAAGGTACATTAAACAGTCCTTCATAAGCACACAAAACCCTTTCTTCACTGTTTTTGGCTTAATCAGCTCTTACTTCCTTTTATCGTAGTGAGGAAATGCTATCCGCTATTGAAAGCGTACAGTCCATGTATTCAGTGCTTGGCTGAGCTTCTGATGTCTCACACTGCATATCCTCATCACATGCTTTTAATATCTCTTCCCTTTCAACATTAGGGACGTCTTCCAACAGTCTCTCTCTACTCTGCCGGGATTCTCTTCCTCCCTCTGTGAGAGTGTGCTGGACACAATTACCACATTCACTATAATGCTTCTGGTGTGAGCCTCTCCACTGCTGGTAGCTATTAGGTGAATTATAACATTCCCTTGCACCTCTATTAGGGTAAATTGGCTTACCTCTCAGCTCTGACTGGCTCAGGTTCCTATGTATAGCTGTAGCTTGAAACGGCAGTTTTGCAGGGACTCTGCTTCTTAAACCCTCTCCAGATATACAAACTTCTTCTGGTAAAAAGCCTTTATCCCTCCCATGCCTGGTATAAGGGTAAGTGAACTTATCTATATCTCTCAAGCTGGCTTCATAAGGCTTTAGCGTTTCTGTGTATTGCCTTCTATTGCCAACCCCTGGGCTTGCCCTTTCAGGGTGAAAGTAAAACTTCTTGGCTTTTACCGTTCTCCCCATGGCTCCGTTCCAACCTGGGTTTTTCTCAATACGCTCTGGGCTCCTCTGATATCCGAAGCTTCCTGTCCTGGCTTTGCTACCTCCTCTGTAGCTCCTTCCACGTCTGCCGTTGCTCTCACTTTCAAACTCTGATTCCAGCCGTCTCTGATTCTTTCCCAAGCACTCGTGGTAATCAGTCAGGCTCTCATTCAGGCTTCCGTAGTGATTATCATGCAGACTCTCCTTCAAGCTTTCGTGGTTATTCTCATACAGGCTCTCATTCAAACTTTCATGGTTATCCTCATGCAGGCTCTCTCTAACTGTTTGTGAGCTGCGCTTATCTACGTACCCCCAAGCTCCACCTCCCCCCAGCTGGCTTGCATCAGGTGATGACCTCCTAGCCTTTCTGCTGGCTGGGTGTGTCTCATAAGAACATAAGAACATAAGATATGCCATACTGGGTCAGACCAAGGTCCATCAAGCCCAGTATTCTGTTTCCAACAGTGGCCAATCTAGGTCATACGTACCTAGCAGTTTCCCCAAGGGACACAGGTTCCACAATGCTTGTATTGGTTCAAGCATTGATATCCTGGGTCCCTTCTTAATAATGGTTTATGGACCTTTCCTCCAGGAACTTGTCCAAACCTTTTTTAAACACAGCTACACTAACAGCCTTTACTACATCCTCCGGTAACAAATTCCAGAGTTTGATTACACGTTGAGTGAAAAAATATTTTCTTTTATTAGTCTTAATTAGTTTACCCTGTAGCTTCATTGCATGTCCCCTAGTCTTTCTATATTCTGATAAGGTAAACAATCGATCTACGTTTACCCGTTCCACTCCGTTCATTAATTTATAGACTTCTATCATATCTCCCCTCAGCCGTCTCTTTTCCAGGTTAAAGAGCCCCAACCTTTTTAGCCTTTCTTCATAGGAGTAGCCTTCCATCCCCTTTACCATTTTGGTGGCTCTTCTCTGAACCTTTTCTAAAATTGCTATATCCTTTTTAAGATATGGCGACCAGAATTGCACACAATATTCAAGGTGCGGTCTCACCATGGAACGATATAGAGGCATTATAATATCTTTTGTTTTATTTTCCATTCCTTTCCTTATCATACCTAGCATTCTATTTGCTCTCTTGGCCGCCGCTGCACACTGGGCCGAGGGTTTTAACATGGTATCCACAAGAACGCCTAAATCTTTTTCTTGGGTGGTGGTTCCTAATGTGGAACCTTGCATCGTGTAACCATAGTTTGGGTTGTTCTTCCCTAGGTGCATAACCTTGCACTTCTCCACATTAAATTTCATCTGCCATTTTGATGCCCAGTCTTCCAATTTATCAAGATCCTCTTGCAATTTTCCACAATCCTCCTGGGTTTTAACAACTTTAAATAGTTTTGTGTCATCAGCAAATTTGATAACCTCACTCGTTATTCCACTTTCCAGGTCATTTATGAATATGTCAAAAAGCAGCGGACCCAGCACAGATCCCTGGGGTACACCACTATTCACCTTTCTCCATTGGGAAAATTGGCCATTTAGCCCTACCCTCTGCTTTCTATCTTTTAACCAGTTCCTGATCCACAGTAGTACACTGCCTCCTATCCCATGACTCTTTAGTTTTGCCAAAAGTCTCTCATGAGGGACCTTGTCAAAGGCTTTCTGAAAGTCCAGATACACAATATCAACCGACTCACCTTTGTCCACCTGTTTATTCACTCCTTCAAAAAAACATAACAGATTAGTAAGACAAGATCTTCCTTGTCTAAAGCCATGTTGGCTGTCTCCCATTAGGTCATGACTATCTATATGCTGAGTAAATTTATTCTTTATGATGGTTTCTACCATTTTTCCCGGTACTGATGTCAGGCTCACCGGTCTGTAGTTTCCCGGATCACCCCTCGAACCCTTTTTAAAAATTGGTGTTACATTGGCGATCCTCCAATCCTCAGGTATTAGAGATGATTTTAATGATAGTTCACAGATTACTGATAGCAGGTCTGCAATCTCAAATTTCAGTTCTTTCAACACCCTTGGATGTATACCATCCGGCCCAGGTGATTTGCTACTCTTCAGTTTATCTAATAGTTGTAGGACATCTTCCCGATGTATCGATATTTCCTTCAATTCTTCCACACCTTTAAATACCACTTCAGTCGTGGGTAACATCCCTACATCTTCCTCAGTAAAGACCGAAGCAAAGAATTCATTCAGTCTCTCCGCTATCGCCTTGTCGCCTCTTAGTGCTCCTTTAACCCCTTTATCATCTAATGGACCAACTGACTCTCTCACGGGTTTTTTGCTACGAATGTACTTGAAAAGGTCTTTATTTCGCGTTTTTGCTTCCGCAGCAAGCTTCTTCTCAAATTCTCTCTTTGCCTGCCTTATCAATGCCTTGCATTTGACTTGCCAGTGCTTGTGCTGTTTCCAGGTTTCATCATTTGGCTCTTTTTTCCATTTCTTGAAAGATGCTTTTTTGGCAACAACAGCCTCTCTGACCTCAGCTTTAAACCATGCTGGCAATTTTTTGGACTTCCTTCCACTTTTCTTAAAGCGTGGAATACAGCTGGTCTGGGCTTCCGAGATAGTATTTTTCAACAACACCCAAGCTTGATGTACGTCTTTAACCTTTGCAACTGCTCCTTTTAGTTTTTTCTTAACTGTTTTCCTCATTCTATCATAGTCTCCCTTTCGAAAGTTAAAGGGTAGTACTGTGGATTTCCTTACTATCCCTCCTCCACTAATTAAATCAAAGGTGATCATGCTATGATCACTATTGCCAAGTGGCCCCAACACCCTTATCTCTTGCACTACATCTGGTGTTCCACTAAGGACTAGGTCTAATATTGCTTCCCCTCTGGTCGGTTCATGAACCAGCTGCTCCAAGAAGCAGTCATTTATTTCATCTAGGAACTTTATCTCCCTAGCATGTCCTGTTGTGACACTGACCCAGTCGATGCCGGGGTAATTGAAATCACCCATTATTATTACTGCACTGTAACTTTTGCTAGCTTCCTTGATTTCTTTGAGCATTTCATCATCCATTTGTTCATTCTGGCCAGGCGGACGATAGTACACCCCCACTGCCATCGCCTTCCCCTTTTTACATGGAATTTCAATCCATAGAGATTCTACAGCAAATTTTGTTTCTTGCAAAACTTTAATCCTTTCTGACTCAATGCCCTCTCTAACATAGAGCGCAACCCCTCCACCAATTTGATCAGCTCTATCATTTCGATATAGTTTGTACCCAGGTATCACAGTGTCCCACTGGTTGTCCTCCTTCCACCATGTCTCTGATATTCCAATCATATCTAACCTCTCGTTTAGTGCTATATATTCTAACTCTCCCATCTTGTTTTGTAGACTTCTAGCATTTGCATACAAGCATTTTAGAGACTGTATTTTATTCATATTAATTTGGCTATTGGTAGACATGGGTAATTTGGGATCTTTAAGTTCTGTCTGCTCCATACTCGAGGGCATTTGGGCTACTTTACTCTTTTTTGGAACCTCTCTGCTTTTTGTAGTATCCTTCAAGGATACATTCTTCCGAACCATGCGCTCTTGGGCGACTTTCGGCTTTCCCCTATTATCTAGTTTAAAAGCTGCTCTATCTCCTTTTTAAAGGTTAATGCCAGCAGCCTGGTTCCATCCCGGTTAAGGTGAAGCCCATCCCTTCGGAAGAGCCCCTCCTTTCCCCAGAATGTTCCCCAGTTCCTAACAAATCCGAACCCCTCATCTCTGCACCATTGTCTCATCCACGCATTGAGACTCCGGAGCTCTGCCTGCCTATTGGGTCCTGCGCGTGGAACGGGAAGCATTTCGGAGAACGCTACCCTGGAAGTTCTGGATTTCAACTTCCTACCTAAAAGCCTAAATTTAGCTTCCAGAACCTCCCTACCACATTTTCCTATGTCATTGGTACCAACATGTACCAAGACAGCAGACTCCTCCCCAGCACTATCTAAGACCTTATCTAGGTGGCGTGTGAGGTCCGCTATGTCTCTCTGGCTCGTGACCACATTTGTTTCTGTTGCCCATAGCAACTTCCTGACATGTGTTTACTAAAAACGTCAGTGTCAGCCTGATTCACTGCCTCTCTGTCTATCTCCATGGGCTCTGCTGGATCTGCTCTGTGACAATAGATTATGAAATGTGATTTTTTTTCTTTTTATTTTGTATACTTGCAAAATCTAGGTGCAGTCATTTACACTACCTTTAGGAATGGTGTAAGTCATCATGCTTTAATTTAAGACGTTCTCTGCCACTTATGCTAATTACAAAGGTGATTGCAAGGCAAGCAATGTGCTGGCACCTACTTTTATTTACAAAATAGGCTTAATTTAGAAGCACTAAAAAGTTCTTTAACAAGGCACCCTCTTATAAAATTAACCTGCCTAATATGTAAATCATGGACATGCAAAATATTTGGATGGCCTACTAAATGATAAAATCTTTGCATCTTCCAGTACATTTTTATTGGTGGTATGTTTATTAACAGGGGCTATTTTGAATGCCACCTAGCATTCAGTCTTTATGCATTTTAGGTCAGTGTTTTGGTCAGTGTTTTGGAATTCAGTTCTGTTGAAACTGATGATAGAAAAGATTAGATGCAGGAAACTTATGAACTGTCTTTTTTTAACAAATATTTCCTCATTTTTGTTGCGGAATTGTATATAGTCATACATGTTATTGTTTAATTTCTGTTGCTTTCAATTTTATTATGATGACATATGATTTTACTTCATTTCACTGTTAATTATGAAGGGTATTTGAGCACATATTGTGAAATAAATACATTGTATATACTTTTATTTGGTCCCACATCACAAGGCTGTCCATAGTGCAAATGGTACACAAAGAGCTAAGGAGTCTACCATTTGCACTATGGACATCATAGGCTCAGGATAGGTTATTCTGGATGCACAAAACTAGCTGTGCAAGATATAAAATTGCCCTCATTGTGTGCTCACAAAAACTTGCATGCACAAATCAACTGCACAGGTATTTATTCAATTTACATGCACAAAATGTTAGGCATCCAAACAAACTGAATGTGTGCCGACAAATGCACACCCTTAAACATATTACTTCTGATCCTCTTCCCTAAATATAAATTTGAATGAGTTGCCAGTATTTTCACTAATGACACATTCAAAGTGTGGAGTGGAGGAGTGGCCTAGTGGTTGGGGCAAGGTTCTTCAGGCCAGAAGGTCATGGGTTCAAATCCCACTAGAGGGCAGCAACCTTGGGCCAGAAGGACTTGGGTTTCTAGTCCCACAGGTGCTCCTTGTGGTCATGGGCAAGCCACTTAACCCTCCATAGCCCATGTTCCCTGTAAAATAGCTATCTCCACATTATAATGCCCTGTTCAATGTAATTTCAGCTTGTTCAATGTAAACCGCACTGATACAGAATAGCGCAGTATATAAGAGAATGTAAAACAATAAATAAATTTAAATTGAGAGATAGTAACCGGGGTAAGGTAGACATGGTGCTCCTGTCCCTGCCCTACCCACCCCCAAATGACCACAACACAACACTTTGGGAATCCAACTGGTTGCAGCTTTATTAACCATATAACATTATCCAAATGCAAACTACCAACAACAAAACCTTCCTCGTTCGGGTTCCGGCAGTGGGATGAACTCTCACCAGCTGTGTGAGTAGCAAAGTGCATTCCCTCCTGCTTCTGCTGTGAACCGGCCCCAGGCAATTCAATCCCCCCCCCCCCTCTTCCGGCTTTGCCACATTATTAGCAAAAGCCCCGAGGGGTTCTCTGGGTCGGAGGTACCCCACCCCCGCCCTGCGTATTGCCAACAGCTCCAGACCCCGGACACCTCCGGGATCCCGCCTCCCCCTCCAGCTGTAACCCCCCTCCCCCAAACCCGCCCAACCCTAGGGATGGGAGTGTGGGACGCCAGCCACCTTCCCTTGCTCACCCGGTGACTTCCGACCCGCCGGCTGCCCCCGCCTCGCACTGTCCCCCCACCTTCCTGCCCGCTCACCCATTGGCTCCCGCGCTCCTCACTCACCCACGGGAGCCAATGGGTTTAAAGGACGTCTCCCGAGCCACTCCAGCCCCCCTCCTCACGAATCAAGGCCGGGGACAGGCACCACGCCGCCCACCCGTTTAATGGCAGCCCTCAGGTACGTGGCCCCGCGACCTTCTCGTTATCACTTAGTCAGCAGAGTAGGGAAACTATGCTTTATATATTTGTCCTGTTTTCATTTTGCTAGAAGCATCAGCCCACTTTTGGCCATCTATCTTTCTGTATTGTACATAACGTTATTTCCCACTGGCACAGGAAAGATTTTCTCAGTAAACTTCTGCACCTGGAGCAATGGTGAATGCACTGTCTTCAATGTACAAATCCATTTGAACAACTGAAAGAAGGCTTTCTTTGTGTTTTTTACAAAATAGCATGCATTTAGTGTCTTATATATTCTCATTGATCTTTTGTTTATCTTCAAAGATATTGGACTGCATCCTGCCTTTTGTTTTATTATGGCTTTTAAAAGATTTACAGCAAAGACAAATCAAAAGAAAAAGATAGTTATAAATTCTAGAAATCTATTGAAAAGAAAACGAAAAGGAAACACACTTATTTGTGTCTATCTCACTTCAAAGAGGAAAAAGCTAAAATATGTATTACCAAAAAAAAACAAGTGACTTATAAAAATAGAAAAAAAATCACTCTACATTTTTACTGCACAAAACATTTTCCAACTAAATTAAATCTAAGGTAAACCTGGTTATCTACAGTATCAGGCACTTGCAGGAAACTTACAAAACATTGTACCTACTGCAAATACCTGAGTTTTAATTAAAAAACCTTTCCCAATGAAATTGAGAAGCCCATGCCACACTGGGGAATGCATATATCCTTCATTCACAATAATAAACATGTTTTTTGTAAAAGTAACATCTAAGAATCATAATCTTATCAGCTTCAAAGAAAGTATTTACACCTAAATTTTTTGCATACAGCTGTAAATCTGAGGGCATGGAAGGAACTTGGGGAAGTGCTGGTCGTTCTGCTTCCTGACCTTTTCATTGCTTCTTTAGAGTTGGGAATAAACCCGGAGAACTGGAGAGGGGCAAATGTGTTTCACCACACTCTTGGGTCTCAGTTTCCAAGGATCTGTTTGTGGCTCTGCTCTTGTGCTTAAAGATCTTACCTGTTTTGCTTTTCTCCTTTCCTCTTCTGCCAAGCTTCTCTTCAACAATCTCTGCATACAGCTCTTCTTTCATCTTCTTTTATTCTTCTGATTTGTAAAACTCAGAATTTAGAAATCGGAATCCTGTCTGACACCAAATAAGTTATGTAACTTTGCTCAGGTTGAGAACCTTTACGCAGAAGACCTCAGGTTTTGGGAAGGGGCAAACTATATATTCCCAAAAGAAAAACCTGAGGTATCTTCACATATTCCACACTTGAACTACCTGGCAACACCAATATCTTCAGGAGAGTTCTCAACCTCAGAACTTTTTACATAAAGAAAATCCGGAGAAGAGAATTTGTAATGTTTTCTCATAACTCATCAGGGACCATGAGGAAGATAATGCCAATGAAAAATAAACCACATATATATAAATCTATTAACAATTCGGTGTTGGATTGTAGCAGCAGAGCGCAGACAAACCAATGATACCAGGAGTCTGTTCAGAAGGTCCAAATCATTTATTTGTGCACAAGTCTCAAGCAAAGTCAATTTCAAAATGGCTGAGCAAAGTTTTCTAGCAATACAACAACATTTATAGACTTTAGCTTCATTCTAGGTATAGAAAAACATTTCATTGGTCCCGGTAACCTCCCGTACCTCCCGTACCCCTTCTATTGGTCCCGGTACTGATATGATTATCCAATTATGTTCTTTCAGTGGGCTCAGCACCTGCTTACCCCCCTTCTAGTCCCAATTACAATGGCCTGTTCACCAACTTGCTACTTTCCTTCTCTCAAGGCCATTGAGCCAGTTTGTACGTGTAGGGAAGCAGGGCTCTATAACTTCTCTGTCAGCAGTTTTAAACATGAATTTCTGTATTTTTCCATCTGTTTTGCTTGTCTAAGCTATTTCAATACTTTTACTGGGTTCTAGTTCTACAGCAGCATATTGGGGGATGTGCAACTCCTATGGGCCTCTGCACAACTTCATTTACAGGTCAAGCTAGTTAGGCTTGCTTATATCAGACAATGTGGATCACAGGCCTTCACCTGCCACATTCCCCCCTTTGATTATTCTCACCCTATGACTGAATAAGGTGTGAGAATTAAATCACTTCAAAAGAGTTATACTAGGGTTCTAGAATTCCGACCATATGCAGGAGGTGCTGGTTGGTACAAGGCCATAATCTTAGTTGCGGTCTTCCGCTCTACTGTACTTTCAATAGCACTATGAATAGAACGCATACAACATGGGATTAGACATGGCAATAACAAAATAACAGCAACAAGTATTAGTACTAATATAAGGAAAGTTTTAAGTCCTCCCAGCCATGAGAAAAGGTTAGCAAACCAGTTAGGGAATTTCAGTGAGTGCCAAGTCTGTACTGGCACATAAGCATGTCTTTGCATATCCTTAGCAATTTCTTCAACTACTTGACCTTTATCATCTATTTTTAAACAACAATTAGTTAAATTCAGCTTACCACATACTCCTCCTTCAGCTGCTAACAAATAATCAAGTGCTAAGCGATTCTGATATATAGCAGTGCGCATCTGAGTACTTTGTCTAGCTAAAAGTGTGAGAGCTTGGCTAGTTTCATTGGTTATTATTTCAACTACTGCTTGTAAGCGAATAATACGATTAATCATATAGACTGGGGTTCGATAACCATACATACCATCATCATTCCAAGTGGCAGGCCCATAATACTCAATGATTCTTTCTGGTGGCCAATCATCACCCTTCCACTTCTCCCACTTGCCTACTTGGAGGGGTGATCTCTTCTGTCTCAATGCTCTTTTGTGTCGATGGGTAGTGTATACTGGGTATCCTAATTGTTCTCCATGTTCAGTGTTTAAAAGAAAGAAAGAAGGTCTGATGGTCCCTAAGACACATGCTCCTCCCCACTGTGGCGGGAGTCGTGCATACGCTCGGTTTCCACAGATCCAATACAGGCCAGGTGGGGCTTGCCAAGCATGGGTTTTGGCAAGATTGGTCCATAAATCAGCAAGTTCAGGAAATCTGGCTAATGGGTTTGGAGGTTCAGGGTGTTTGATTCCTGACCACCATGACGTCTTTTTGGTAGTGGCATTATAGAATTTCTGGCTAAGACAGACCAGCTGTCCTACCTGTTGGATGAACTGAGGTCCAGTTCTGGTATAGCAAAGACGTCCAACAATTGAGTGCGCTAACACCCATTCGCTAGTAGTCTTATGTAATTCAGTCTGATTGTAAGTCAAAGAATAATTTAATTCTTGTGCTTCCCATGGCCACTGGTCTCCCATCTGGGTTCCACCACAGAAATAACAATCTGAGATTTTGAGACTAGATACTACTGCTCCAGATAATTCTAAGAATAAATTCTGAGAAGGATGAGGGATCTCAAACTTATTTACATGCATGGCCTCATAAAAGGTGTTATGGATGTGATATTTAGATGACTTGTGGGCTTGGGTATTCAATCTTATATACACAATGGTTCCTGGATCTGATCCAGTACCTGCAATACGTAAACCAAATTTGTATCCTTGTTTCCATACACTAGGGTTACGTATCCGTAAGTGTAAGGGGTTACAAGCATCTTTCTGACATTTGTCATCTGTTGTTGACTTGGTTAAAGTGGCCATTCGTTTATCTATCTTTTCATCAACTATACCATCATTCCATGTAGCATAAAAAACACATTCCCAATTTGGGCAATAGTAATCTGCTTCTGGGGCAGTACTATATGGATCCTTTTTACCTGTACACTTTTTCCATCCTGTGGCACCTTCTGGGCACATATACTTATGGTCATTTCGATACGCTTTTTCCCAGGTACCACAGTTGGAGCGACTATCTCTGTTTATAACATTACATGCATCAAAATTCAAAATAACAGGTCTACTAGTATCTTTAAGTGGTTGTGTAGCAGTTATTATAGGTCCATCTGCATCCTTCCATCGTATTTCCAACGTGTAATAGGATGGATTCTGATGCGGATTATAGCATACTCTAGATTTACCATTAGTGCAAACATTTAGTTCAGTGGTGTTATAAATACACCGAGTCATTTTTCCAGTGCAAGTATAATAAGAATGGTAAATCAAAGTCTGAGTTACTTTCAGTCCAGTTCGAGTAGAAGTAATGCAAGCAGTGCATGGAGGTAAGGCATAAGTCAGTTCAAAACCTCCAAAGCAGGCAACCAGGGCAAAGCAAAGGTAAAGATACATGTTGATTGGAGTTCTTCTGAATCCTCAGCTTGCAGATCTTGACCACAACATTCTTTTCTTCGTCCCGTTCGCTAATGAAGCAATTCAACGGGTGCTGAGTGTTGATTGAAGATCCTCAAGTTGTCCATCACACATTAACCAACTTAGCAATTTCAGTTGGCTTGTAAAGTTTGGTCAATCAATGTAGCATCAAAGTAGTGTGGTAAATCACACACATGAGGTTCGTTGAAAACAATCTCTTGCTGTATGGAAAACAGCAATCCTCTTCGAAAGATTTGGCTACTGCAAAGCACTGTGACAAAGTGTTCAAACTGCTGGTTGCCGTCTCAGAGTAACTCGCAAGGGTGCATCAAGGTGCTGTTCTGCTGTCCACTGCTCAGGTTCAGGATCAGCGGCAGGCTTGACTCTGCTGTGGTGGATCCAGGAATCGATTTCTGCTACCTTTACTGCAGTTGGGGTAGACAGGATGACGGTGTATGGTCCCTTCCAATGGGGTTCCAACGGTGTCTTCTTCCAGTCTTTGATCCACACCGAGGTACCAGGCTGGTAGGGATGCAGAGGTTCCGTCAAGTTGATAGGCAATTGGTCTTGGATCCACGCATGGAGAGTCTGCAGAACAAAACTAAGAGCTAGGAGTTCTTGCCTGGTTATTTCTGAACCAATTTGGGCTAGACTTCCTTTAATTCCCTGCACTATTGGTGGGGGTTTACCGTACAGGACTTCAAAAGGGGAAAAACCTGTTGACTTTACAGGAGCTGAGCGTATTCTGAGTAAAGCTATTGGGAGCACTTGGGGCCACTTCAGGTGTCTCCTGACAAAGCTTAGACATTTGGGCTTTTAGGGTACGATTCATTCGCTCAACTTTCCCTGAACTCTGGGGTCTATATGCAGTGTGGAGCTTCCATTGTATCTGCAAAGCTTTTGCTAATTGTTGAGTAACCTGGGAGACAAATGAGGGTCCATTGTCTGACCCTATTACTGCTGGAATTCCAAATCTAGGGACAATCTCTCTCATTAAAACTTTGGAAACTTCTAGGGCTTTTTCAGTTCTGGTTGGGAAGGCTTCTACCCACCCAGAGAAAGTACAGACTAGCACTAATATGTAGTGATATCCATTGGTTTTTGGCATTTCAGTAAAATCAATTTGTAGGTGGTGCATAGGGGTTACACCTCTTGACTGAACTCGGGGTGCTGTTATAAGGCCTTGCTTGGCATTATTTTTGGCACAGATTAGACATTGGCGTGCTACTGAAGCTGATATGGTTGTCAACAGAGTAATGTAGAAATGTGGTCTGAGTGCTTTTTCCATAGCACTTTTCCCATAGTGGGTGGCTTCGTGAAAGGCTTTGACAAAGGATGGTCCTAACAGTTCGGGAATTACTATTCGTCCAGGGGGTTGACTGCCCTCTGCTGGTGGCAGCTCAATCCATCCATCTTTCAATACTCCATCTTCCTTGTTACAGTAGTAATCTAACTCTTTGGTGGTATATCGTGGTGTCCATAAATTTAAAGGTACCGGAAACAATGCTGCTTGCATCGGCATAGCTTGTGGTGTAATTTGTCCCGTCATAGCTGCTTGTCGTGCTGAGGCATCTGCAAACCTATTCCCTCGGGCAACTTCTCCTTTTCCTACTTGATGTCCTCTACAATGCAGGCTCTGTCTTCTCCCAGAGCCTGGAATGCCCTTCCACCCGAAATAAGAGCTATCTCAAGTCTGATGAAGTTCAGAAAGGCATTGAAGCACTATTTGTTCCTAACATACTACCCCGCAGCTACTCCATCTGACAATAGTCCTCATGCAGATCTTTCATATTTGACCCCGGTAGAGAATGGGTAATTATGATGATTATTACCTGCTCACTATACTATGCCATATTTATTCTCACTATATTTGGCATATTTATTCTGTACTTTAATTAACTTCTTATCCACGGCATTATAGATTAACCAAAATAACCATGTATATAGTTGCCATGTATATAGTTAATTGTATATAGTTACCCTGTTTTCCACCAAGTTTATGTACCTTGTTCTTTGTAAAAAAACCAATGCTGTTTGTACCATTGTGTTTATATTTGTTCATATGTAAACCGCACTGATTTAAGAGCGCGGTATATAAGAAAAATAAATAAATAAATAAATAAATAAATAACAGCTACACGAGTTGGGGCCCATACTGCATCAAGTAACATCAGTATCTCGGGGCCATACTTGACTGATTTTCCTCCGGATGTGATGAGCCCTCGTTCCTTGTAGAGAGCTCCATGGGCATGTAAGGTAGTAAAGGCATATTTGGAATCTGTATATACATTTAACACAAGTTTTGCCCCTAGTAATAGTGCTCGAGTGAGTGCTATCAATTCGGCTTTCTGGGCTGATGTGCCTGAGGCTAGAGCTGATGACTCAACTACTTCATGTTGAGTGACCACTGCATATCCGGCACAGCGTCGTCCATTGAGGATGAGACTGCTCCCATCAACATAATAGATTTGGTCAGGATTGTCTATGGGCACATCTGTCAGATCAGGTCGGCTGGAGAATACAGTGTCCATGACTTCGATACAGTCATGTTCTGGGAGTTCTTCACTAATGGGTACCAATGTGGCTGGATTCAAGGCATGACTCACTTCCAATTGTATCTGTGGGTTTTCACATAACATGCTCTGATATTTCAACATTCGGGAATTGGTGAGCCAGTAATTTGCTTTTTGTTCCATGAGGGCAAGGACTGCATGTGGCACAGTGACTCGCATATTCTGTCCTAATGTGAGCTTGTCTGCTTCACTCACTAATAATGCTGTAGCTTGGCCACAGTGTCCAACTGTTTCGATAGGTATGCTACAGGTCGCTTCCAATTTCCCAATTTCTGAGTCAACATGCCTAAGGCATTTCCCTGTGCTTCATGTACAAACAAGTGGAAAGGCTTGTGAACATCTGGTAGTCCAAGGGCTGGTGATGACATTAATTCTTCCTTTAACGTCTTGAAGGCTGTATCCTGCTCAGGTCCCCACTCCAGTGGTGACTTTTCTTCTCCTTTTGTGGCTTCATACAGTGGTTTGGCAATTTGGGCAAAGTTGGGTATCCAAATTCGGCAATATCCTTCCGCTCCCAGAAAGGCTCTGACTTGCTTTCTGGTTGTTGGGGTTGGAATTCTGCATACTGCTTCTTTTCTCTCTCTGCCTAATCTTCGGCTTCCTTGGGTTATACGAAAACCCAGGTATTTCACTTCTTTTTGACATAGTTGTGCTTTTGCTCTGGAAACTTTGTATCCAGCTTCATCTAGTAACTGCAAGAGATCTTTGGTGGCTTGTATACATTCACTTTCTGATACGGCAGCTATCAGCAGATCGTCCACGTATTGGAGAAGCACTCTCTTCCCCGGGGCCACTGGATAGCTTGAAAGGTCTTGATTCAGTGCAGCGCTAAAGATGGTAGGCGAATTCTTGAATCCTTGGGGTAATCGTGTCCAAGTGAGTTGGCCCCCTCTTCCAGAGATGGGGTCCTGCCATTCAAATGCAAATAATATTTGACTTACGGGGGCTAATCTTATGCAAAAGAATGCATCTTTTAGATCTAGTACAGTAAAGTGGGTAGCTTCAGCAGGTATCAGTCCTAGAAGAGTGTAAGGATTGGGCACAACTGGGTGTATAGTTTCAACTGCTTCATTCACTCTCCTTAGATCTTGCACTGGGCGGTAATCATCTGTTCCAGGTTTCTTTACTGGCAAAAGTGGAGTGTTCCATGGGGATTGACATACTTTTAGTAGGCCATATTCGAGTAATCTTTGCAAGTGGCGATGAATGCCTTCAATTGCAGCTCTTGGGAGAGGGTACTGCTTGACATGTACTGGTGTAGCACTAGGCTTAAGGGTTACAATTACCGGAGCTATATGTTTGGCTAGGCCGGGAGGACTGCCTTCTGCCCATACTCCAGGTGGTGCATGGATGTTCTTCAAAGTTTGTTCGAAATAAGTGTCTTGGACAGAATCATCAATGTAATACCTCCATTCTTCTTCTCGGGGAACTGTCAGCAGCATTATTTCTGCTGGTTTGACTTGGGGATTTACTGTCATTTGCATTTCTCCTTTTTCAGAGAAAGATATTTGTGCTTGTAGTTTGGCTAACATATCCCGTCCCAGTAGTGGCACTGGACATTCGGGCATGTAAAGGAATTGATGAGTTATTTGCTGTCCTCCTAGACTGCATATACGATTTTGAAGAAAAGATTTTGTAGCTTTGGCACCAGTTGCTCCTATAATGGTGACTGCTTTTGTCTACTATTGAATGTTCTGCTCCAGTATCAACCATAAAGTTCATAACTTGGTCTCCTATTTGTATTCCGACCATAGGCTCCTGGAGACCTAAAGCAAACTCGGAGCCCGGTCTGTCCTAATCCACGTCATCTTCATCATGGGCTATCGTAGCCAATGCTTGTATGGCTCCTCCTCTTTCTCGCTGGAATTGTTCTCGATTGGCTCCTCCGCGGTTTCGGGGACGGCCTCGTCTTTCTTCTCTCCACTGATGATTGTTTTCGTCATCTTGCTGGGCGTCTTCGAGTTGTGGGCAGGCATCTCTCCAATGTCCTTCTTCCCTGCAATAGGCGCATTGGTTTACGCCTAGCTGGGGCCAGCTTCCACCTCGGCCCGCTCCCTTCCCCTGCTCCGTCGACTAGGGATACCTCCCCTTTTCTGTTCAACTATGGCCGCAGCCAAAAAGTCAGCTTTCTTCTTCATCTTTCGATCACATTCTCTCTGCCTTTCATTATCACGATTCACATACACTTTATGAGCGACTTCCAGTAACTGAGTTGTATTCATGCCCGCAAACCCATCTAATTTTTGTAATTTACGTCTAATATCTGGTTGAGACTGATTTACAAAAGCAGAATTCACCATACATAAACTTCCTGGTGCCTCGGGATCATAGGGAGTATACATTCTGTATGCTTCAGTTAATCTTTCATGAAATTCTGCGGGGCTCTCATCTATACCTTGGATAACTCCTGCAACTTTGGAAAGGTTCATAGCTTTCTGGCCCCCCCCTTCTCAGGCCTTGTAAGAAGCCTTGGCGAAAACGGGCTAGTGCTGTGGATCCTATTTCTGTATTTGGATCCCATCGGTGGTCTTCATTCGGGAATTCTCTCTGGGCCGCTTCCCGATGGTCTATTCTTCCCGTCCCTGGTCCCGGAGCTACAGGGTTATCCGCCAACCAATCAATAGCTGCTTTTCTAATCCGTGCCTGCTCTTCTGTTGTGAATAAAGTGGTCAGGAGTTGGCGGCAATCTGCCCAAGTTGGTTGGTGGGTTTCCATAATAGTATTCACTAATTCTGTAAGCTCTAGGGGTTTATTGGTATAGGAGGCATAATGTGTCCTCCAATTTAACAAATCAGTTGTAGAGAAAGGGACATACACATAACTTAGGGGTCCCGCTACCACCTCATCATCATCATTCTTTACGGGCAATCCCGGGACTTGCCGTAAGGGCATCATCTTGGCAGTAGATGTCTTTTGGGATCTGAGAGATATTTTCATAGCTGTCTTATCAGGGGTCACTTTCTTCTTTTCTACATGTTTCACTTTAGATGTACTTTTTACTGGCAAACTAGCGCTGGCAACCATTTTTACACTGTCAGTATCGCTTATAGAAGTTTCAGTTTCTATTTGCTCTGTTTCTGTATCTGACTCCTTTTTCTGTTCCGGAAGAATCACCTTCAAGTAAAGGGAGCTCTTCTTCCTGCTCTCTGGGTAATAGCTCAGGGGTGGGGTCCCGCCTCGGCTGTCTCGGGGTTTCTGGGGCGGGACGCCGGGCGGCTCTTACTGGGCCTGGGGTTTGAGGCTGTCGGGGAACCATTTCTGGGGAATCAGGATCTACCAGGATGGGCTTCTTCCTGGACTTCTTATTCTTCCCTTTCGTTCTAGGCTGTTCTATTTTCTGACTATAATCTGTCTTTGCTAACATTATTCTGCACTGTTCTTCATAACAGCGCTGCGCCCAAGGGGGCGGATCTTCACAAATACTTAACCAGGAATCTATATAGGGGTACTGATCGGGGTGCGCTATTCTCACTCTATGATGCACTAACTGAATAATTCCTACTTTAAAGGTTCCCTCTCGGGGCCAGGTAGGGTCTAGATCGGGCCACTCCCTAGTACACAAAATCTGTAAACGGGCTGCAGTCATTTTAATACCATAATCTCCAGAATATCCTTCTTTAAAATGTGCGATCATACATTCTAATGGAGTGTTCCTAGTAGACCCCGCCCCTCCCATTTCGATGTGTGCGCGCAACAACAGACAAAAGGGAAAAGGAGGGCGGACCATGGGTAAGGGGTCCTCACGGCCCTGGAAACGTATAAGGAGAACAAGTAACAAGACAAGACGACAATCGCTTCCCCCTTTTCGCGACCTGAACGCGGTCGTCCGGTCAGGAAATGCGCTAGTCAGGGGTCCGCCTTCGCTTGGTCCGTGCTGCCAGACCTCTCATTCACACTTCATTCACACAATCATGCTAGCAACGTATCCCAGAATGCATTCGTTTCTATCTATTCTGACTAGTCTTATTCAATTTCCAAAATACAAGAAGATGGGGGTTTTGCCCTGCGAATACTCATGCGGGGTTACTCGGCCCGTCTTGGAGAGGTGATCAGGCTCTCTTACCAATTTCCAAGTTCCAAGTTCAAATGGCAGCACTGCTCTTTCTTATCTGTCTAGACATAACAAATCAAAGCTCTACTCACCGGATCCGGTCCTCAAACTTCCCAAGCAGGCGCATGAGTTGGACCTCGGACTCCCCTCACTCGGGTTCGAGGCGTTGGCTCCAGCCGGGCTCGGCACCCGCCGAGGTCCGACTAGCTCCCTCCTATGCAAGGGACCGGCGGCGCCAGGGAGTAGCCCCCGTCAGAACGGCGCGATCCCGGCAGGACCAAGCCTGTAGAGGCGGAAAGTCGTGGTATATTGCCCTATATACACTTTGATTCCACAACTTCCCAGCCAATGCTCCAAGAATATGTAGCAGCAGAGCGCAGACAAACCAATGATACCAGGAGTCTGTTCAGAAGGTCCAAATCATTTATTTGTGCACAAGTCTCAAGCTAAGTCAATTTCAAAATGGCTGAGCAAAGTTTTCTAGCAATACAACAACTTTTATAGACTTTAGCTTCATTCTAGGTATAGAAAAACATTTCATTGGTCCCGGTAACCTCCCGTACCTCCCGTACCCCTTCTATTGGTCCCGGTACTGATATGATTATCCAATTATGTTCTTTCAGTGGGCTCAGCAACTGCTTACCCCCCTTCTAGTCCCAATTACAATGGCCTGTTCACCAACTTGTTACTTTCCTTCTCTCAAGGCCATTGAGCCAGTTTGTACGTGTAGGGAAGCAGGGCTCTATAACTTCTCTGTCAGCAGTTTTAAACATGAATTTCTGTATTTTTCCATCTGTTTTGCTTGTCTAAGCTATTTCAATACTTTTACTGGGTTCTAGTTCTACAGCAGCATATTTGGGGATGTGCAACTCCTATGGGCCTCTGCACAAGCTTCATTTACAGGTCAAGCTAGTTAGGCTTGCTTATACCAGACAATGTGGATCACAGGCCTTCACCTGCCACAGGATAGAATAAGAGCTAGGTCCTTATTTAGTTAAGTATGCAGATTCCATTATGCTTGCTCAGAAGCATTATGATGCGTAGGCTTAGTTGAAATATGACATACAATTTTAAAATATGATTGAGGATATAAATATCACATGAAAAAACAGAGTCCCCTTTAATAATGCTTTATGGTTCTTTCCTCCAGGAACATTCATAATTTTTTGAAACCCATCTAAACTAACAGCCTTCATTACATCCTCCGGTAATGAATTACAGAGATTGATTACATGTTGAGTGGAAAAATATTTTCTCTTATTAGTCTTATATGGGCTATATTATAGCTTCATTGTGTACCCCTAGTCCTTCTACTTTTAGATGGTGTAAGCAACCAATCTACCTTTATCCGTTCCTTCCATTCATTAATTTGTATCATATATCCCATCAGCCATCTCTTTTCTAAGTTGAAAAATCCTAACATTTTAAACCTTTTCTCATAAGGGTATCCTTCCATCCTCTTTACCATTTTGGTGGCTCTTTGTATCTTTTTTAATTCCACTATATCCTTTTTAAGATATGGTGACCAGAATTATATACAATATTCAAGGTACGGTTGAACCATGGAACGATACAGAGGCATTATAATACCCTTGGTTTTATTTTCCATTCTTTTCCTTATGATTCCTAGCATTGTATTTGCTTTTTTGGCTGCCACTGCATGGTGGACAGAGGGTTTCAATGTATTATCCACGATGACACCTAGATCTTTTTTCTGGGTGGTGATTCCTAATGTGGAACCTTGCATTGTGTAACCATAGTTTGGGTTGTTCTTTCCTAAGTGCATAACTTTGCACTTCCACATTAAATTTCTTCTGCCATTTGGACATCCAGTCTTCCAAATTATCAATGTCCTCTTGCAATTTTTCACAATCCTGTTGCGTTTTAACAATTTTGAATAATTTTGTGTCATCTGCAAATTTCATCACCTTGCTTGTTATTCCAATTTCCAGGTCAGTAATGAATAGGTTAAAATGCAGAATGCCCAGCACAGATCCCTGGGGTACTCCACTATTCAACTTTCCCCTTTGAGAAAATTGGCCATTTAGCCCTACTCTCTGTTTTCTATCTTTTAACCAGTTCCTGATCCACAATAGTACACCGCCTCTAATCTCATAACTTTTTAATTTGGCCAAGCATCTCTCATGAGGGACCTTGTCAAAGGCTTTCTGAAAATCCTGATACACTGTATCAACTGGTTTATCTTTCTCTACCTGTTGATTCACACCTTCAAAAAATATAACATATTAGGAAGACAAAACTTTCCTTGGCTAAATCTATGTTGGCTTTCTCCCCATTAAACCATGACTATCAGCAATTGTATTCTTCATAATGGTCTCTACCATTTTGCCCAGTACTGATGTCAGGCTCACCAATCTGTAGTTTCCCAGGTCACCCCTAGAACCCTTTTTAAAAATTGACATTACAGTGACCATTCGCCAATCTTCAGGTATTACAGATGACTTTAATGATAATTCACAGATTACTAGTACTAAGTCTGCAATCTCATATTTCAGTTCGTTTCAATACCCTTGGATATATACCATCCAGTCTAGTTGATTTAATACTCTTCAATTTATCAAATATTTGTAATACAATTTATCTGATATATACAATAACCTTTAAATACAATTTTAGGCATCGGTAACTTTCCGTCATCTCCCTCAGTAAAGACCAAAGCAACAAATTATTTCAGTCTCTCCACTATGGCCTCTATTATCCAATGGTCCAGCTGACTCTTTCACATGTTTTTTGTTACAAAAGTATATGAAAAAGGTTTTAATATGTGTTTTTGTTTATATAATGCTTTTTGCAAAGGTCAAAATGGTCTTATAGAGAACTGAAATTATACAAGCAAATATTTATATTGAAACAGGCAACTTTGTATATTGAGCAAGGGATGGGGAGTTTTGGATAGTTAACTATGTACAAATTGCTGAGCCTTCTACATATTCTTGTAGCATTTAGTGTACTTTTATAGGAGGAAGGGAAGGGGCAAAGCAGAGGATAAAGAGGTGGGTCTTGAGGAGTTTGTAGAAGGTTAGGAGGTTTGTGGTGTTTCCTAAGTTGACAGGAGGGAGTTTCAGATAAATGGGGCATAGAACTCGAAAGCTCTGGCACGAGCTTGTTGGGAGCTTTTTGTCATAGCTTGGCTGGTAGTCAGTGTGTTCATGATGGAGGCTCTCCTTGGTCTGTTTGATTGCTGCGATGTGATGAGGGAGAGAAGATGGCTGGGTGACTGGTGATTTAAAGCTTTGTGAATCATTAGTAGGATTTTGTAGAGTATCCTGCTTTGCAGAGGGAGCCAGTGGAGGTATCTGAGGATGGGGGTGATGTGTTTGTACTTGGATATTTTTGTGATGGTCCTTGCAGCTGAATTTGGCCCTTTGGCATGGCCCTTAGGCGCGGGCCTGAGGCGTACCAAATAACTCTCTGTTAATCAATTTGAAAAATCATCTGTAACTATAGTCTCCTGCTGTCATGTAAGTTTTTTATGCATTACCACACCTTGCCTGTTTTTTTCAAACCCCTTATATATTGTACTGCCCTACTTCCACTGTATCAATGCTCATACGCTCACCTTTTTAAGCATTTCAATTTATTGATAGTACTCTGCGTTGCTATTTTTGGCTATATTCCAACCAATGTTCTAGCTTATTGTAACACTATTCATACACTAGCAGTTCCATGTCTCTCAATGCACTGTTGCTTTACATTGGTAATTTTTTCACAGCTTCTACCACCCGTCCTGCATTGCTCTTTTCTTGTATACTTCCTCATTCTGCACCAAACTTCTGCCACCTCCTCTGACCAATTTAACCTAATACTACAACCCCCCCCACACAACTTCTCCTACCAGAAATAACACTCAGCCATGCCTCACTTACATAATTGGCTTGCCCTCATATACCTCTCCTCCCTAGTCATAGATTGCCTATCGACCCACACGACCGTCCCCGCCCCCATTCCAATCATCTACTTGCCAAGACCCATCACACTCACTTTTTGGCTCCCACAAAACAATCACCAATACAGGAGACATTCCCGTCTCCTCTACATCTCCACTTGTTCTCCCTCTGAGATACCAACCTCTCACATTGCTCACCTTAATCACTCTATCAAATGCAGCTTGGTCAATGCATGCTCCACCTGCAATAAAATACAGATCCTTGCTGACCATATCTCTGATGACGAAATAAACCTTCTTTGCATCACAGAGACATGATTCACTGATGCCGATAATGTTTTGCTTAACCAGCTGAACACCATCATCCACAATATCCACAACTGCCCACAAAGTAACAGTAGGGGAGGAGGGGTCTGTGTCTTCTCAAACAAATGCCTTGGTTTCACCACAACCAGCTCAACATCCTCTCATGGACTAGATATTCTCATCATAAGCAACAAACAATCTACTCTTCCTCTCTAATGACATTCTATTCTCATCTCACCCTATTTCGCCCTCCTCTACCCCCATCCCATGGTCAGATCATCACCTAATAACCTGCACTCTTCCAAACTTCCTACTTAACTACCCCCCTTTCCCAGACTTCCTACAGCAAGAAGATTCCTAACCTTCAATGAATCCTCCTTCATACAAAAGACCATCCCCACCCTGAAACACGCAATTCATCACTCAGACCTCTACTCAATTGTGGATACCTGGAACTCTACCATCACTGAAGCATCCAAGGCTCCACTACACCCCCCCCCCCAAAAAAAAAAACCCAAACAAACAAACTTGCTTGCCTCATGCTCCATGGTACTCCATCTGTCTTAGAGAACATAAACCTTCCCTTAGAAAACTTGAAAGAAAATGGAAAAAAAAATCCAAGGACCTGCAGCTTCAAGCTATCTACCTAGCCCAACATACAACTTATTCCACCAACACCCTCAACACTAAATGCGAGCAATAACAATATCCTCCTCCGTGCTCTTAATAAATCAAGAGAACTTTTCAGCCTTGTCAGAACCCGCACAAGAGATCCATCCCAACCCCATCAGAGCCATGACCTCTACCCCCAGATGATAGCTGACTTCCTCATATCCAAACATAAGCAGCACAGTACTTCCACCCTCATCATACCTCCTCCTTCCAGTACAACATCTACCACCCAACCATGGACTACTTTCAGAGATGTTCCTCCTGGAGAGCTCCTGAACATCATCTCACATATGAACACCAGCACATCCCCACTAGATCCCTATCCAGTATCCTGGATCAAGCTAACGAAGACACAGATGTTACCATTCATATCCACCATCCTTCATACCTCACTCACACAAGCCTACCTCCCACCTGCTCTCAAACAAATGTCTGTGAGACCCCTCCTGAAGAAATCCAACCTCAATCCCAACTCACCTGCTTCATACAGACCTATAGCCAGCGAACCTTTCCTTGCCAAAATCATCAAAAAAGCAGTCCAAATTCAGCTCCAGGAGCACGTTGACAGATATGCTCCACTTGATCACAATCAACATGGATTCCACCCCTACCACTGTGCTGAGACATTACACACCTCTCTCTTAACTGCACTCATTGCTGGAACTGAAAAGCCTCCTCTGGTTATGTGCTGCTCTTTCTTGACATCTCTGCAGCATTTGACACTGTGTCCTACCAGACCCTACTTGACCAGCTCAACAACATTGGTGTTCAAGACAAACCACTCAAATAGATCCACTCCTACCTTTCCCAATGTACCCAACTGATAAGAATCCGACACCAGTCCTCTACACCTTACATCCTTTTCCAAGGAGTCCCACAGGGTTATGTGTTCTCTCCCTCATTTTTAATATTTACATTACTCCCTTTTGCTACATCATATAGAGGTTTAATATTGTCTATCAACTCTATGCCGATGACATAATGATATTCACACCATTTCAGACCACCACCACTCCCAACTACTCTAACCTAACCGCCTGTTTCAAAGAGATTGTCTCCTGGCTACAGCTCTATAATCTTGTGGTCAACTTTAACAAGACCAAGATCCTTCACATGACCAGAAATCACAATTTTATACCACCTCCTATCATCAAATTCAAGGACACCGAAATACAAGTCTCAGATCAAGTACCTTGGAGTCACCCTGGATCACCAACTAAATTTCCATCCTCACATAAGGAATATCACCAAAAACATTTACTTTAAACTCTGAACTCTGCACAACTTATGCCTTCTCCTCTTTCCTGACAGCTTCCGCGCAGTATGCCAAGCCTCCATCACAACATTGCTCAACTACTGCCTCCAAGGCCACCATTGCCCCTCTACAGCTTGCACAAAACACTGCAGCATGCACCATAGTCAGAGTCTCCAGACACTCCCACATTACCCCATATTGAAATCTCTCCACTGGCTCCCTGTCACATCCAGGATCAAGTTCAAGGTACTCGCCATCACTCATAGAGCACTCAACAATACCTCCGCAGATCATCTACAATCACTTATGAGACATCCTAACACCAACAGACTTCATAGACTGAATGCACTAAATTGCACTAAATCTTCTTCTCCCTCCCACCCAGATACGTAAGAGATCACAATGCACATACACAAAGGCCTTTGGAACCAACTACCCCCTGCATTACGCAGCACTCAATCTCACAACTTATTAAATAAACACCTTAAGACATACCTCTTTGAAGAATACTATGGTGTATCCTTTGCAACAAACCCACAGCAAGACCATCCCCAACACCCCCACACCCCCACACCCCCATACCATCCCCATTACACTTCCTAATTAAATACCTAAGGTTGTCCAGCCTTCACTATTATTCCAACCCCTACTTATCTCATCATAAGATCACTTCAATTAGCAGCAGTCCAACTCAAGCTTACCATACCTCATGCCCCCCTCTGCTTCATAAGATCACTGTAGCATAGTTTCTAAAGTTTTACTTTTCCTGCATTCCCCCCCCCCCCTTTTGTTTTTGTGGTTCTCTTTTAAAGTTGCCTGTATAACTACACGTTTTAATTGTTCCACGTAAACCATTCCTTTTTGTTCTATATAAACCATTTTGCCTGGTAGAAAAACAGTATATTAAAACCAGTCAAATAAATAAATATGTTTGGAGAGGTTAAAATGTTGATTTTGGGTGTCCTTGATATATTGAGTTGCAAAGTCAGTGTGGGGTGTTGTGAGAGCTTGTACAACTAAGCGGAAGTCTGATAGGGTGAGGAGAGGTGTTGTAATGTACGTGTTTTGTAGTAAATTGCTTTTGCTGTATTTAGAAACATAGAAACATGACGACAGAAAAAGACCACATGGCCTATCTAGTCTGTCCTTCGATATCAACCAATACAACTGTCCCCTTTTTTCTTTAAAGATCCTCTGTGTTTGTCCCATGCTTCTTTGAATTCAGATACTGTCCTCATCTCTAACATCTCCACTGGGAGACATTTCCACGGATCCACCACTCTTTCCGTAAAGAAATATTTCTGCATATCACCCCTGAATCTATCCCCTTTCACCATCATCCCATGTCCCCTCATAGCAGAGCTTGCTTTCAATCGAAAGAGGCTCTCCTCCTGTGCATTTATGCCTCTGAGGTATTTAAATGTCTCAATCATATCACCTCTATCCTGCCTTTCCTCTAAGGTGTACATATTAAGATCCTTAAGTCTGTCCTCATATGCTTTATAATGAAGACCACTAACCATTTTAGTGGCCACCCTCTGTACTGACTCCAGCCTGTTTATATCCTTTTGATGGTGCGGTCTCCAGAATTGCACACAATACTCCAAATGAGGTCGCACCAAAGACTTATACAGAGGCACTATCACCTCCTTTCTTCTGCTGGCCATTCCTCTCCCTATGCACCCAAGCATCCTTCTAGCTTTTGTTGTTGCCTTTTCTATCTGTTTAGCTATTTTAAGATCATCAGACACAATCACACCTAGGTCCCGCTCTTCTTTAGTGGACAAAAACACTTCATCCTCTATAAATATCGCTCCCTTGGATTGCTACAGCCCAAATGCATGACCTTGCATTATTTAACATTAAATCTCAGTTGCCAAATTCTAGACCATTCTTCAAGCTTAGCTAGATCCCTCCTCATATTATCTACACCTTTCTGGGTGTCTACTCTATTGCAGATTTTGGTATCATCTCCAAAAAGGTAAACCTTACCCGATAGCCGTTCTGCTATATCACTAACAAAGATGTTAAAAAGAATCAGATCAAGGACAGATCCCTGGGGCACACCACGGATAACCTCCTTCTCCTCAGAGTGAGCTCCATTTACCTGTACACTTCCCACTCAACCAATTTCCAACCCAATCAGTAACTTTAGGATTCATCCCTAGGGTGCTCAGTTAGTTTATAAGTCACCAGTGAGGAACGGAGTCAAAGGCTTTACTGAAATCTAAATGCACCACATCCAGGGCTCTTCCTCAGTCCAACTCCCTGGTAACCCAGTCAAAGAAATCCATCAGATTTGTCTGACACGACATTCCTCTGGTGAATCCATGCTGCCTAAGATCCTGAAATCTGCTGGACTCCAGAAACCTCACTATTTTCTCTTTCAGCAGTGTTTCCAATAATGTACTCACCACTGAAATTAAACTAACTGGCCTGTAGTTTTCAACCACATTCTTACTTCCACTTTTCTATAAAGGGACCACATGAGCCTCTCTCCAGTCCTTTGGCACCACTCCCAACTCCAACAAGGCATTGAAAAGGTCAGTCAGTGGAGCTGCTAGAACGTCCCCAAGTTCCCTCCGTATTCTAGGGTGTATCCCATCCGGTCCCATCACTTTGTTTACTTTACGTTTAGCTTGTTTCTCACAAACAGAGTCTTCTGAAAATTGTTCAAGATGCCCCTCACTTATGTTCCTGTTTGTGGCATGTTTTCTGATGTCCTGCTCCTGTTTCTTCATCTGTGAGCACATAACAGAAATATTTGTTAAGCAATTCCGCTTTATCCTCATCAGCTTTTACATATTCCTCCCCCTTCACCCTTGAGTCTGACAATACCAATTTTGCCCTTTCTCTTCTCACTAACATATCTGAAAAATGTCTTATCCACCCATTTTATTGCTTTGGCCATTTCCTCCTCTTTTTGAATCTTTCCTTTCCTGACTACTTTGCTAGCTTCTCTAAGTTTTTCCAAATATAGATGCCTGTCTTCCTCTATCTGTGATCTCTTGTATTTCATGAAGACCTCCCTCTTTTTCTTTATCTTTTCAGCTACTTCATTTGAAAACCATAGCAGTCTCCTTTTCCTTTTACCTTTATTTACAATTTTAACAAAAAGGTTGGTTGACCTTAAAATATCCCCTTTCAGTTTTGCCCACTGTTTTTCTACATCCCCCCAGCTGTTCCCATCCCTCTAATGACTCCCTGAGATATTGGCCCATCTTGGCAAAGTTAGTTTTCCTAAAGTCTAAGACCCTTGCTTTTGAATGGATTCTAACAGCCCTAGTCCTAATACTGAACCACATCATCTGGTGATCACTGGATGCAAAATGATCTCCCACTATAACATCAGAAACACTTTCACCATTGGTAAGCACCAAGTCCAGTATGGCCCCTTCATGTGTAGGTTCTGTTACCAATTGTCTGAATAGTTTTCCCTGTAGAGAATCCATGATCTCCTTACTTCTAAATGATACTGCTGCTGGAATGTGCCAATTAATATCTGGCACATTGAACATCCCTATCACTTCCCTTTTCCTCGCAAAGCTGTGTATGTCTTCAATTAACTCTCCGTCCACCTCTTCCTCTTGTGAGGAAGGTCTGTATATCATGCCAATGCAAATAGATTTCTCTTTCCCTCTTTCTATTTTAACCCACAGTGCCTCCTCTCTCCCTTTTAAACTCTGTAGTTCCAAAGCTTTAATATTATTTTTTTACATATAGTGCCACTCCTCCTCCCCTTCTTGCAACCCTGTCCTTTCTTTTTTTTTAAGACTTTTATTTTCATTTTGCAACAAACAAAAGAAACAACACACCAAAGGAGACAAAACAATTATACAATAAAGAAACGTAAACCCAATTACCCCCCACCCCCATGCTTCTTCTCTAGCTGATTATGTCAGCATGTGAGCGCTTCCAAACAACAGTGATTATACATCAAAACAATCAAAAGAGTATCTGCGATACAGAATAATCATGGGACAAAGAGATATACAAATTTAGACAGTCAGATGAGAGCATTGAGCAGAATGTACATAGTCATTGAGCATCTTCCATTTAGACCGATGATGAGGAGTCTGAATGGGGGAAGCAAACATACGAGGTATTTGTTCATATTTACTGTAGAGACAAACATGATTCCACCATTCATTGGGGCTCAGCTGGGAGCTATTTTTCCAGTATTTCGTAATTAGGGAAATAGCAATGCCAAGCATAAAGTCCAAGAGGAAGTGAGCCGTTTTTGGAAGAGAGGGGATCCCCGCAGCTGAGCGAAGTCCCACTATCCTCCAAGAAAGGGGCTCTTGAAAGTGCAAAATAGACTGGATACGACCCCAGACCCGACGCCAGTAATACTGTAGTGCGGGACATTCATACATAACATGAGGTAGTGAACCAATGGCCGCATGACATGTCCAACAACTATTGCCCTGAGTAGTGTTCCATTTGGCTAATCTATCAGGAGTGT
This sequence comes from Ichthyophis bannanicus, assembly GCA_033557465.1. NCBI lineage: Eukaryota > Metazoa > Chordata > Amphibia > Gymnophiona > Ichthyophiidae > Ichthyophis > Ichthyophis bannanicus. The sequence continues at coordinate 603,574,294 of CM066035.1, read as the reverse complement.
AAAAACACCGGTGGGCTAGAAAGAAGAGTGTCTGAGTGAGTGAGGCGGATCGGGAGACCCGTGTCACTCTACTCCAGACAAGGCTCCATTGCTCCGGGGTCAAAGTTACATGCAATTCTCTCTCCCATGCTTTCTGCGCTATAGGGGTATCCCTAGTTATAGCATTACATAAGGTTTTGTAAAAATTGGATGCTACACCCGGTGAACTACCGATAGATCGGATAGTCTCCAACCAACCTTGTGTAGGGGAGGCCGATGGCGGGAGCACCTTAGCACTCCGAAGGCAATGCTGAAGTTGCACCAACTGAAAGTAGTGTTTCGCTGGGAGACCAAATGGAACAACTGACTAGGAATCCAAATGCCCCTAGTGTACCAGGGGCTCCACGCCATCGGCTTATTTTGTATTCGAAATCGAGTGTTGTACCAAAGTGGGAGCTTGTCTAACGGACAGAGTCGGGAATCTAAAGATTGCATGAGATTATTAAAGGCACCTAAGGTGTCTAAAAGCATTGGTGGAAAGTGGGAGTCTGATGGGAGAGTCATACCAGGGAGAAAAGTAAGAGGAATCGGTTTGCAAAGGTCCTCTTCTATGTCTAGCCACACAGGTCTACTCGGTACTGGGTCTTCCAGCCAACGAGCGCCTTGTTTGAGAAGAAAAGATTGATGATACTTCAGGAAATCAGGGAATCTGACACCCCCATTTTCCTTATCTGCTTGCAGCTTATGTTTCGCTATCCTAGGTGTCTTGTTTTGCCACAAGTATCTAGTCAGAAGGCCCTCTATATCTTTATATATACGTCGAGGGAAGAGACAGGGCAACATTTCTAATATATAATTCACTTTCGGAACAATCATCATTTTTATGGTTTCTAATCGACCCCACCAGGTAAGTGTTAAAGGAGTCCAGCGGTGAGTAAGCGCCCGGACTTTAGAGGTTAAGTCTTTGGCATTGAAGGAGATAGTGTCTTCCAAAGGAGAACAATAGTGAACCCCAAGGTATTTGACCATGCGAGGTTGCCATAAGAAGGGGAAGGGTTGCATATCTGCCTGATGAAGCAAAGGATTTAATGGAAAGGCTACCGACTTGGTCCAATTTATCTTATAACCGGACAGTTGTGAGTATTTACCAATTTGCTCTAGGACTGCCGGTACTGAGTCTATAGAGACAAAAAGCATAAGATCATCAGCATACGCTGAAATTTTGATTTCCCTATGGGTGAAGGGGACTCCATGAATCTCCTCCGATTGCCGGATTAGTAAAGCCAAGGGTTCGAGTGCAAGATCGAAGAGAAGTGGAGACAGTGGGCATCCCTGACGAGTGCCGCGTTGAAGGGGAAAAGGCTGAGACTTTAAAGCATTGGCACATATACTGGCTGTAGGCTGTGCATACATGGTGCGAAGACAACGGAGAAAACCTTCCCCGAATCCGTACCAGCGGAGGACTGCAAACAGGAAGGGCCACTCTAAGCGATCAAAGGCCTTCTCAGCATCAAGTGAGAGGCCAACAAATGGGCGATCAAGATTAACTGCGGTAGTCAGTACATGGCATAGAGTCCGAGCATTGTCAGCAGTTGATCTACCAGGAATGAAACCGCATTGATCTGGGTGTATTAAGGTAGGCATCCTATCCGAGAGCCGGGTAGAGAGAATGGTGGCAAAGATTTTATAGTCCGCGTTTAGGAGGGAAATTGGACGATAATTAGCTGTTAGTTGCGGGTCTCTCCCCTCTTTCTCAAAAACTACTACATTTGCCATTGAAAAGGACCCAGCAGGAGAACCCTCCGCGGCCAGAGCAGAAAAATAAATTTTCAAAACTGGAGCTAAGTCAGCGTGAAAGGTTTTGTAGAATTCAGCAGGGAGACCGTCTGGGCCTGCGGCTCGACCTGAGGCACATTTCTTGATAGCAGAATGAATTTCTGAGACAGTAAATGGTGTGTCCAAGGCCACTCTATCTTCGTCAGATAGGGTCGGTCTTTGTACCCCTGAAAGTAAGCGTTCAAATACATCTGGCTCAAAATCACATTCAGATTGATAAAGCCGAGTATAAAAATCATGAAAGAGGTCTAAGATTTCGGTATCTTTAGTGACCAAGCCCCCCCCCGACGGATTACGGAGGGCGGTAACACGCTTGGCTTCTTTTCGACCTTTTAGGGCATTTGCTAATAATTTGCCAGCACGATTATTTTCCCGATAATAGAGCCCTTGTTGTGATTCAATATTTTTAACAGCAGCAGTGTACAAAAGCTGATTGTATTGAAAACGCAAGCGCTGTAAACGGAGTAAAATACATGGGTCAGTACGGGACGTGAGGAGACGCTCCCCAGCTTGTATCTGCTGCTCTAGAATCAGTAATTGCTGCTTTCTTTGTTTCCCCTGCCGAATTTGATAGCTAGTTATAGTGGCACGGATAGATGCTTTAAAACCCTCCCACCAAGCCCAGCCCGCTGTGTCATGGGGTGAGTTAAAATGAAAATAATCTTGGATAGCGGCCTTTATATCAACCTGAAAATCCTTTTGACCCAGTAGGGATCTATCAAAAAACCAAGCTCGGGGAGAATCGTCCCGCGCAGTGACACGTAATGATAAAGATATGGCAGCATGATCTGAAATATGGAGAGGATGAGTCCTAGTCGTGTCTACTTGAGAAATCAGTGCTTTGGAAATGAGAAAGAAATCTATTCTAGATTGGGAGTGATGGGGGGCAGAAAAGAAAGTGAACTCTAAGTCGGAGGGGTGAAGCAGCCTCCATATATCTACCAGCGCAAGATCTTGCATCAGAGCTGTAAGGGTAGCAAGACTCTTGGGTGGACTACTCGTTCTAGGCGGCTGTCTATCTATCAGAGGGTCTAACACTTGATTAAAGTCACCACCAAGTATTAATGGAGTATTGGCAGAGGCCTGTGCCAACTGCGCAATACTTGCATAGTAAGCAGGGTTGTCCACATTCGGGGCATAAATGCAAATACATGTAAATTCACTATCTCCAACCTTAAGATGTACTCGGGCCCATCTACCCTCCTTGTCAGCGCTAGTATCAATTACAGTAGCTTGCAAAGATTTCTTAACCAGAATGGCTACCCCGCACCGTTTGGAAACGGCGGGAGAATAGGCAGCCACCATGTAAGGCTTAACATTGAGTTTCAGTGTTTCAGCAGAGTTTAAGTGCGTTTCCTGAAGAAACGCTAAATCAGCATGCTCATGGCTAAGATAGCTAAGGATTTTCTTTCTTTTGATGGGACTATTAATGCCCTTTACGTTGAGTGATAAGATCTTACATAAAGCCATTCAGACAAGTTAAAAATTCTGAGCATGATAGCGCACCTAATTTCACAATGTCCCTCATATTGACTGTATCTGGCTGTACAGATGGCATAAAAGAAAATAAGCTTAGATAATACAATGAAGCGCCCCACATTAAAAAAGAAAAACCGCAGCGCGGTAGAGAAGAAGCAGAACCCCAAAAATTACTGGCGACCATGTGTCTGCGGGGAGAAGCCCCCGAGAAGGCCGAAATTGAAAAAACACATAACCTGTAGGACTGTGCGTGCTCCGAATCCGACCGAGGCACACATCATGGAGGGATAGGAGACCACAAAACAAAAGTCATAGAAAGAAAGAAAGAAAGTCCAGGTAGTCTCTGTGCTGGACTATGACCGCCGCATCGGGCCCTTCAAAATGGCGGACAGAGCCGGCAAATAAAAGTCCAAGTCGTTAGATTAGCGCATCTGCTCTGCTTCTTTGGAGTCTAAAAATGTTGATAGTAGATCAGGATCTTCGAATGTCCTGGTTTGGTTGTGGAGAGTCACTCGGAGCTTCGCGGGATACAACAGGCCAAAGCGAGCCTGTAGCTGTTGAAGTCGAGGGCGAAAAGCAAGGAGTTTCTTTCGTCGGTCAACGGTAGGCTTTGCCAAATCAGGGAAGAAGGAGACTTTATGACCTTCGAATTCCAAATGATGGTTCGCCCGGGCAGCATTTAAAATTTGTTCCACTTGTTGATATCGTAGCAAACGAAAGATAATAGGCCGGGGGGTCGTTCGGTTGAGCGCCATGTGGGTAGGAACACGGTGTGCACGATCGATTTCCAGTTCTTTATGAAAGGTGATCTTCAGCAAGGAGGGAAGAGTATTGAGCAGGAATTCTCTCATATCTCCCGCTTCCACCCCCTCCGGTATTCCAATGAGCCTCACATTGTTGCGACGGGCTCGATTATTGCTATCTTCTAACTCCTTTTGAAGAGTCTGTATCTGGCGCTCAGCCTTGTCCAGTGCGCCCAAGCGCACCGCGTGCGAGTCGAGGACCCCCGCCATATTGTCCTGCCGTAATGAGAGACTTTCAAGTCGGTCCTGGAGCACTCCAAAGTCTTCTCGCATGGCTCTAAGCGCTTCTCCATTGGACTGCACCAATTCCTTCACGCCGCGTAGTTCCTCCAAAATCTCCAGGTGCATTTCGGAGTTTTCACGAAATGGAACCATCTTCTGTGGGGAGGACACCTCTGTTTTGGAGCGTTTTCCGTGAGAAGAAGAAGGAGACCTGAAGTCCAAGCGCGCTGGTTTATGGGCTGCCATCCCCCCCGAGGTACCCCGGTCAGCCCGGAGCGAAATAATAAGTTTGTATAGGTATTAAGTCAGGATTCTAAGTAGGCCTCTCGGGAGCTTCAGCGCGAAGCGTCTAACCCGCTGGACATCAGGCTCCGCCCCCCAACCCTGTCCTTTCTGAATAAAGTATAGCCTGGTATAGTTACATCCCAGTCATGGTTTTCTGTGAACCATGTTTTTGTAACTTTCACTAAATCCAAATCATCCTCTCCCGTTAAAGCTTCAACATCTGGGATCTTATTTCCCATGCTATGGGTATTTCTACACACTGCTTTCCATATGTTGCCCCTTTTACCCATTTCCATAAAGGTATTTAATGCTTCACTTACCTGGGGGCTTTCTTCATCTATCCCCAATGAATCTAGTTTAAATCCCTCTTCAGTAGATTAGCCAGTCTGCTATTTGAGTCTTCAGCATGAGGTGGCTATCAAGAGTGATTCCCAGATACTTTACTTCTGTTTTAATTTGAATTTTAATGTTGTTGAGGGTGATGGGTGAGGGAGTGATGGAAGCATTCCTGGTGAGGAATAGAGCTTCCATTTTCTTCAGGATTATGAACAGATGATTTTCAGATAACCATTGTGAGATATCTGAGAAGCTTTGTTGGAGTTCATGGTATTATGGATTGTTGAGGTTGAGTGGTATGTAGGGCATAATGTCATGTGCGTAAATGTGGTAGTTGAAGTAATCTCTTAACAATTTCCTGGGTGATACACAGCCCTTGATAGAGGTAACCTTTCAAATTGCCCCTTTGAGCTGTCACTTGTTTTTTTTTTTTACACCTATTTAAAACAATGTCATAGGTCGTTTTCCCCCTAACTGGAAGGCTTCTTTGTAAAGGTCTCTAGAAACAATTTATTTCTTTCTACTCAAAGAATATTTACCCTATACTTCCTTCTGTGTTAGGCTATACTCTAATTTGATTTAAATTAAATGCTCTACTACTGACTGAGGTTTAAACTTAAGTTAAAAGCTTCCCTGCTGCCATTGACTGAGGTTTAAACTTTAACTAGTGTACAACATTGGCCAAGGGAGCAAATATAATGCTAGGAATCATAAGGAAAGGAATGAAGAATAAAACCAATGATATAATGCCTCTGTAGCATTCCATGGTGTAATCACACCTTGAATATTGTGTGCAATTCCAGTCACCTTGTCTTAAAAAGGATATAGAATTAGAAAAGGTACAGAAAAAAGTCACTAAAATGGTAAAGGGGATGAAAGGATACGCCTAAGAGGAAAGGCTTAAAGGTTTAGGGCTTTTCAACTTGGATAAGAGATGGCTGAGGGGAGATATGATAGAGGTCTATAAATTAATGAATGGAGTAGAACGGGTAAACGTAGATTGCACCATCAAAAAGTAGAAAGACTAGGGGGGCATGCAAAGAAGCTGCAATTTAACCCATTTAAGACTAATAAGAAAATATTTTTTCACTCAACGTGTAATCAAACTCTGTAATCAAAAATGCGAAATAAAGACTTTTTCAAGTACATTCGTAGCAAAAAACCTGTGAGAGAGTCAGTTGGTCCATTAGATGATAGAGGGGTTAAAGGGGCACTAAGAGGCGACAAGGCGATAGCGGAGAGACTGAATGAATTCTTTGCTTCGGTCTTTACTGAGGAAGATGTAGGGATGTTACCCATGACTGAAGTGGTATTTAAAGGTGCGGAAGAATTGAAGGACATATCGATACATCGGGAAGATGTATTTCAACTATTAGATAAACTGAAGAGTAGCAAATCACCTGGGCTGGATGCTATACATCCAAGGGTGTTGAAATAACTGAAATATGGGATTGCAGACCTACTATTAGTAATCTGTGAACTATCATTAAAATCATCTCTAATACCTGAAGATTGGAGGATCGCCAATGTAACACCAATTTTTAAAAAGGGTTCCAGGGGTGATCCGGGAAACTACAGACAGGTGAGCCTCACGTCAGTACCGGGAAAAATGGTAGAAACCATCATAAAGAATAAAATTACTCAGCATGTAGATAGTCATGGCCTAATGGGAGACAGCCAACATGGCTTTAGACAAGGAAGTTCTTGTCTTACTAATCTGTTATGTTTTTTTGAAGGTGTGAATAAACTGGTGGACAAAGGTGAGTCGGTTGATATAGTGTATCTGGACTTTCAGAAAGCCTTTGACAAGGTCCCTCATCAGAGACTTTTGGCAAAACTAAAGAGTCATGGGATAGGAGGCAGTGTACTACTGTGGATCAGGAACTGGTTAAAAGATAGAAAGCAGAGGGTAGGGCTAAATGGCCAATTTTCCCAATGGAGAAAGGTAAATAGTGGTGTACCCCAGGGATCTGTGCTGGGTCCGCTGCTTTTTGACATATTCATAAATGACCTGGAAAGTGGAATAACGAGTGAGGTTATCAAATTTGCAGATGACACAAAACTATTTAAAGTTGTTAAAACACAAGAGGATTGTGGAAAATTACAAGAGGATCTTGATAAATTGGAAGACTGGGCATCAAAATGGCAGATGAAATTTAATGTGGACAAGTGCAAAGTTATGCACCTAGGGAAGAACAGCCCAAACTATGGTTACACGATGCAAGGTTCCACATTAGGAACCACCACCCTGGAAAAAGATTTAGGCGTCATTGTGGATAACATGTTAAAACCCTCGGCCCAGTGTGCAGCAGCGGCCAAGAGAGCAAATAGAATGCTGGGTATCATAAGGAAAGGAATGGAAAATAAAACAAAATATATTATAATGCCTCTATATCGTTCTATGGTGAGACCGCACCTTGAATTTTGCGTGCAATTCTGGTCGCTGTATCTTACAAAGGATATAGCAATATTAGAAAACATTCAGAGAAGATCCACCAAAATGGTAAAGGGGATGGAAGGATACTCCTATGAAGAAAGGCTAAAAAGGTTAGGGCTCTTTAACCTGGAAAAGAGATGGCTGAGGGGAGATATGATAGAAGTCTATAAATTAATGAACGGAGTGGAACGGGTAAACGTAGATCTGATTGTTATCAGAATATAGAAAGACTAGGGGACATGCAATGAAACTGCAAGGTAAACTATTTAAGACTAATAAAAGAAAATATTTTTTCACTCAACGTGTAATCAAACTCTGGAATTTGTTACCGGAGGATGTAGTAAAGGCTGTTAGTGTAGCTGGGTTTAAAAAAGGTTTGGACAAGTTCCTGGATGAAAGGTCCATAAACCATTATTAAGAAGGGACCCAGGATATCAATGCTTGACCCAGTACAAGCATTGTGGAACCTGTGTCTTTTGGGGAAACTGTTTATTTGACTTTCATAGTGGAGCTACCAATTCATGGAATATAATTTCTTATTTGTTTTTCTTTTAGAACTACTATGTATGAGTCCTGGAAAAGGCAGTTGCCGAAATGTAGGGCCACTTTATGCATAGCAGAGGGAATGACCATCATCTTTTGTAATATATTTAACAATAAACTTATATAACTACCATATGATACCTGTGGTGGTTGTTCTGTGTGTCCTCTAGTCTTTCAACTTTTTGATGGCGTAAACATCAACAGGTAAACATAGATCAATTGTTTACGCCATCAAAAAGTAGAAAGACTAGAGGACACACAATGAACCTACAATGTAACCTATTTCAGACTAATAAGAGAAAATATTTTTTTGCTCAATGTGGAATCAAACTCTGGAATTTATTATCAGAGGACGTAGTAAAAGTTGTTATTATAGCTGGGTTCATGAAAAGATTTGGACAAGTTCCTGGAGGAAAGGTCCATAAACCATTATTAAAGAGGATCCGGGAAATTCACTGCTTACCCCTGGACAAGCATTGTGGAACCTGTGTGCCTTTTGGAAACCTGTCAGGTACTTGTGACCTGGATTGGCCACTGTTGGAAAGAGGATATTGGGCTTGATGGACCTTGGTCTAACGCAGTAAGGCATTTCTTATGTTCTTACACACTTGTCTTTTCTTCCCTTTTTGGATGTATTACCTGCTGGTATACTGTAGACCTCTGATTGCATTAGACCTGATTATTCATCTTCATGTTAAAGCAACCCAATTTTGTTCAATTTCTTCCAGCTGCTAGAAAATTGCAGTGAATAGTTTGGATTTGTGGGCACTCCTTTGTGTACTGGGCCCACAAGAGAGCCTTAGATAGACACCTGGGAGAACACTTGGGCCTGGCTAACAGAAATGTAGCAATTCTTTGGTTAGGCCAAAAAGGAGTTAAATGGGACCAGCTAATGCTCATAATATAGCATGCATACAAGAAAGAGTCCCCACTATCAGTAATAGTTGTGCATACAGGAGGCAATGACATCACATCAATGCACAGCATCAAAAACTATTTGCATGGATATAACCATCCTCCTACCGAATGCACACATTGTCTAATCTTAAGATCATTCCAAGGAGAAAAATTATACTGAGCTATGGAAAAAACTAGGACAAAATTGAACAAATGGATGCAAAAATTCATGAAGACCATCCAGTTTCATTACATTTCCCTCAATCTCATTTTTGTAAGTTGTCATGGGCTCTATAAGCCTGGTGGGGTTCACTTGTCCGAGGTGGGAATGGATATTTTCACAAGCGATGTATAAGATATGAAGAACAAAATTCCTGAAAAGAACACAATTATTGAACATAAGAGTATAAGAACTGCCATACTGGGTCAGACAAAGGTCCATCAAGTCCAGTATCCCATTTCCAACAGTGGCTAATCCAGGTCACAAGTACCTGCCAGGTTGCCGAAAAGGTACACAGATTCCACAATGCTTATCCTGGGGTAAGCAGTGGATTTCCCTGGTACTTTTTAATAATGTTTTATGGACATTTCCTCCAGGAACGTGTCCAAACCTTTTTTAAGCCCAACTACACTAACAATGCTTACTACATCCTTCGGTAATGAATTCTAGAGTTTGATTACATATTGAGTGAAAAAATATTTTCTCTTATTAGTGCAAAATGGGCTACATTGCAGCTTCATTTAGAGTCTCCTAGTCTTTCTACTTTTTGAAGGAGTAAAGAAAAAAGCAGGAGCTGCTGGGCTGCCAGGAGTCAGCACTGACTCAAATGCACACATTGCATTTGCAACCAACTGATCTACATTTACCTATTCCACTCCATTCATTATTTATCGACATCTATCATATCTCCCCTCAGCCATCTCTTTTCCAAGTTGAAGAGCCCTAATCTTTTTAGTCTTTCCTCATAGGGGTATCCTTTCATCCCCTTTACCATTTAGGTGCCTCTTCACTGTACCATTTCTAATGCTGTGATACCCTTGTTAGGATATGGCAATGAGAATTGCACACAATATTCAAGATGTGCTCACACCATGGAATGATAGCGAGGCATTATAATTTATTTTATTTATTATATTTAGACAGTTTTATATACCACCTTATCCTTCAATCAAAGTGGTCACAACACAAATGGGTTCACATTCAACAGGTAGGGTACGACTCACAAACATAAAAACAAAGTATTTATGGGTCTGGGTGTGGAGGGTGGTTGGTGTTGTTCTCCATTCCTTTCCATATGATTCCTAGCATTATATTTGCTTTCTTGGCCACCACTGCACACTGGGCAGAGGGTGTCAACATATTATCCATGATGACTCCTAAAAGCTTTCCTGGGTGGTGGTTCCTAAAGTGGAACCTTGCACCATGTAACCAGTTTGGGTTGTTCTTTCCTAAGGGGGTCATTTTGTTCCCCGAATAGCAGGGATGTACATCTGGGTTGGACGTGCAATCCTTGCTATTCGCTGGGACAATATTTAGTGCCAGCTGCTCCCCATACCTACAGAGGATTTGTGCAGGGACCGCTGGATGGAGGCAGGAGGGGGCAGGACAAAGGTGGAGAGGGGGCAAAGCAGGGACAGGCTGCAGCATTCAGATGTACAGGACCTATTCTGGTCAGGACCCTGTATGTCCACCATGGGCAGGATGTGAGTCCGACTTATTCCACCTCAGAGGTGGAATAAGTCCTGGGTGCGGGTGCAAAATGGGCTTATTAGTGCAAAATCAGGGTTTGCAGCCCCCCAAACACATGGAGCCTCCACTGGTGAGTTAGTGACATCCGATCCTGGTCCTGGCTGCCCCCTCCGATGGTCAGGCAGTGGGGAAATGGTGTCATATGCTGTTGGGCATTGTGTGTTCCTGCTGGATGTCCCGTTGCCATGGTGATGGGATGCCATGGTACCAGAAGACCAGCAGGAGCGCTGAGAGGGCTGAACTGGTAAGTTCCTGGATGACTCACGGTTACAGAATTGGGTACACATCAGCCCCATTTTTCTTTTGGCCGCCCGGATGGCCCGGAAGTGCCCCTTGAAGAATTGGCCTCCACGAGAATAACTTTGCACTTCTCTACATTAAATTTCATCTGCCATTTAGATGTACAGTCTTTCAATTTATCAAGGTCCTCTTGCAATTTTTCACAATCCTCTTGTGTTTTTATAACTTTGTATAATTTTGTGTCATCTGCAAATGTGATCACCTCACCCATTCTTCCCATTAACATGTCATCAGTGATGATGTTAGAAAGCACCGAGCTCAGCATACATCCCTGCGGTACTCCACTATTCTCCTTTCTCGATTAAGAAAATTGTCCATTTAGCCTTGCTCTCTGCTTTCTATCTTTTAACTAGCTCCTGATCCACAAAAGAGAAAGAGTGAGGTAAAGGAAGAATAGAAAAGGGAAAAGGAGGGACTACAACTTCCTTGAAGCAAATGGGCTCTGGTGTTGAGGTCTCTGAGAGCAGGGAGGCTGGAGATCCTAGGAGCTCATAGGAAAAAGTCCAAGCAAGAAAAACAGAATGGCCGATGGAAGAGGAGGATGGATTAGTGCACTAGAGAGGAAAAAGCTAAAAAGTTCAGTCCTAGAGAACTTTGAGAACTGGAAGTCTGCAGTGGGTGGAAGTGATAAGGGTTCCCTGGTAAAATGTTTTGAACATTGTCATTGCAGACAAGGGAAAACCCAGGAAAAACCAGAGGAGTGTGGTGGCAGATCAGGTAGAGCCAAGCAGACTCTCTCTAACTGAAAGACTGAACGTTTGGAGCTGGAATGTCATTCTCCTAAAACTGCCTAACTGAAAGGTTGAACATATTTTTGCTGGATCATAGGCACAAGAAAAAGTGCTAGACTACAGATTTAAGCTTCTTATAAGTTTTAAAAGTGCTATTTATGCTTTGGACGTCTGGAAACAAGCATGCAGTCATCCAAATTACAGATACGTTTCCGGAGCATTTTAGAAGCTCGCTTCAGAGACGTTCCCGGTTCAAGAATGTCCAAGCCATGAAGGAAATGTGGTGTAGGTGTGTCCAGAGCATTCCCAATAACTTGGATGTCCTCACCTGATTTCAGAAATGCTCTACATATCCCATGCTGTATCAAAGGTTATACCTGCTCCAGGCATGAATAGGCATCAGAAAAGTTCTTGTTTTGCCAGCCCAACATAAGGAAGATATGGAAAAGGAGGTACACTCATATCACTTATATTTTCCAAGTTGACAATGAACACTGATGGAGAATAAGGGATCTTCTTTTCATTTTACCACACCAATGGACATCCCCATAGCAAAGTAGAATGTGATAAACATTCCCACCCCACGTTTTTGTAGCGGGGACATCTATGTGAATTCCAGCATTGGCATGCATGTCAGGGACATCTATGGTTATATTATCAGGCAGAAACATAGACATCCCCAGTATCTTTCTACCCATTTTGCCCTGGACATCCCAGATTGCAGGTGGAAGCCCTTTGGAAAATGCCAGTTCACATGCTATAGCAATAAGTTCTCAGCATTGATGAATGAGAGGTTGTGGCTGCAAATCCCTGCACTAAGCATATCAAGTTTGGAGTAGGATATGAAAGAATACTGCAGAGAACCAGCAGAAGTAGTGCAAGCAGTGCCAAAGCCAAAAGATGCAGGTTATAACAATATTTACATCTTCTTCAGAGCAGGCTTAAATTGGTGCAGGAAAATTTGTGTGCTACTGGAATCATTCTACGAGCCTATTTTAAAGGCACATAGGCGCCTATGTTGCTTTTATAAAATAGGATACAATAGATACCTTTTTGGGCATTTTACATAGATGAACTGTTCTGAAATGATCCTCTTAGATTTTATGCTACCAGGAGCATGGAAAGGAAATAACACCGAATAACACAGTTCACAGAGTAAGAGTACCCATGTTGTTGGCTCAATAAAGACAATGTAAAAGTTGCCCCCTTTTAACAGTCCTTACACCAAAGAAAATGTCTTCACTCCATTACTTCAACAGAATTAAATTTCCTTCTCCGTGAAAAATAAACAAATGTTTAGGTATTCACGTCTTCTCGATGGGTTTTGACATTTGTAAATTAGTTCCATGGTGGATGATCAGGGAAAATTATCACATCGTGATTATTTAATCTTAATGTATTGAGTTTTTAGGGATGGTTGTCTAAAGATCTTTTTACAGTTTGTGCATTTTTGGTGTTGCAATTATCAGTGGGCTGTCCAGATCATGTTATGCATTCTGTGAAAACACTGCTGCCATTTCTGGTCATAACCCACTTTCTTCTAGTCTATGAAAGTGGTAAATAATATCAGGGCGAGATGAGTTAAGATGCTTAGGATTCACTGTAGCAAATAGAATCAGAACAACAAAAGCACTCTCACTGATGAAATTGGAAATGTTTTTTTTAATTAACACTTCTAATTAGAATTTAACATCTCACTAGCTTTGTATGGGATTTTCCGCTTCCTTAACCTCACGGAAACCTATCTATTGGCTCTAAATAGACAGTCGCTTACCGTGCACCACTTGAGGATTTCAATTAATTCCAAATCTACCAAGTTTGGCAAGCAAAGGAACTTATATTTTTTCTCAAATTCTTTAGTCCCTTCTGTGTTGAAGTTTTCACTAAGAATATTCTGAAGAGATTTCTTTTTCATGCTCTTTCACTTTGGATCACAGTGCTGCTCTGTTCATTTGAAATGGTCACACTGCAATTCGTTATAGCTAAAGAGGGCTTTTCATGTGCCCTGGATGACTCTTGCTGCTATACCAATACAGTATATACAAATCGAGGTTAATTCATCTTTAGAGGTTTGAACTTCAGCTGACTGATTACGAGTAGCAGCCAAAAAGTGGGTTTTCCAAAAATATCTACTGCCTTAAAAAGGGGATATACGTTTTCATGGATGTAACCCAGTTAGAGAAATTTGTTCTTGATCGCTCAGGTACAGTCGATGGGGATAATTCTGGTTCTTAGATAGATATTTCTCCGTTATTGTAGGCTCTAGGGCCTTGTTTACTAATCTGTATGTTTTTCTTATTTCCTTGTTATTTTCTGGCCGTACTCCATAATGTGGACTATATCATTTTCATTTTTTCATGATGTTATATTTTATTGCATATTGTACTGTGATTTTCTTTCGCTAATTTGGTGTAAGTTTTCATCAAAATAAAAAAAAAAAAGGGGGATAGTCACTAACTATTCACTGTGCTTTCGAAATCTCAAAAGGCTTTTCAGAAGGGTTCCAAAAAGATATTTAGAGCATACAGAAGGCAGAAGCTGTCTATATTCTCCCTTATGGAGGCCACTTCTGCCCATAACTGATTATTTACCCAACTGCATATGCCACTTTATTCACATACTGGATAGCTGGATAAAGTCTGGTCTGCCTTCCTTATTTCTCGATACCTTACATTTTTTTATATTCGAGGAAGATGTTAATTTCAATTTTATTTTCCTGTCATGGAACATCATGGGAGTCGATCCTTAGCACTTTTCTTTTCACTGTATCTGATACCTCTGGAATGCAAGCAAAAAGGAAAACACAAAAAAAACCCGTTTTTCCAAAGAGTTATAAACAATTCAGTTCCAGAGCTATTTCTCTCTGCTTTTAAAGAGACAGAAACACAGTTTGCCATTTTTTTCAGATGGTTCTAATTGTGCCTTTAATGCTTTTCTTACTTCTGAATGAAAGCACTGGAATATGTAGAAGCTGATGAGGACAAAATGGAATTGCTTAACACATATTTCTGTTCTGTGTTCACAGATGAAGGGCCAGAAGCAGGACCTCAGAAAACACCCAGAAATAGGAACAGAAGCTATGGGGATCTTGAACGATTTTCAGAAGACAGTGTTTGTGACAAACTAGCTAAACTAAAAGTAGACAAAGCGATGGGATCAGATGGGATATATCCAAAAATACTGAAGGAAATAGGGAACAATCTAGCAGCATCACTGAGCAACCTTTTCAATGGCTCTTTGGAAACTGGAGTGGTGCCAGAGAACTGAAGAGAGGCACCTGTGGTCCCTTTACACAAAAGCGGAAGTAAGCATGAGGTTGAAAACTACAGGCCGGTTAGTTTAACCTCTGTGATGAATAAATTATTGGAAACGCTGCTGAAAGAGAAAATAGTGAGGCTTCTGGAGTCTAATTGATTACCGGATCCAAGGCAACATGGATTCACCAGAGACAGGTCTTGTCAGACAAATTTGATTGATTTCTTTGACTGGGTGACCAGAGACTTAGACCGAGGGAGAGCCCTAGATGTGGTATACTTAGATTCCAGTAAAGCCTTTGACACCATTCTGCACAGGTGAATTATAAACAAACTGAGCACTCTAGGGATGGACTATACAGTTACCGATTGGGTAAGAAATTGGTTTGAGTGGGAGGTGACAAATGGTACAGATAAATGGAGCTCATTCTGAGGAGAAGGAGGTTACCAGTGGTGTGCTGCAGGATCTGTCCTTGGTCCGATTCTTTTTAACATCTTTGTTAGTAATATTACGGAAGGGCTGTTGGGTAAGGTTTGCTTGTTTGCAGATGGTACCAAAATCTGCAATAGATTAGACACCGAAGAAGGAGTAGTTAACATGAGGAGGGATCTAGCTAAGCTTGAAGAATACTAGAATTTGGCAGCTGAGGTTTAATGCTAAAAAATGCAGGGTAATGCATTCGTGCTACAAAATTCCAAGGGAGCTGTACAGTGTAGGGGTGAAGCACTTCTGTCAACAAAAGAAGAGCATGATTGTGTCTGATGATCTTAAAGTAGCTAAACAGGTTAAAAAGGTGACAGTAAAAGCTAGAAGGATGCTTGGGTGCATAGGGAGAGGAATGGCCAAGAGCAAAAAGGAGGTGATAGTGCCTCTGTATAAGTCTTTGGTGTGACCTCATTTGGAGTATTGTGTGCAGTTCTGGAGACCGCACCTTCAAAAGGATATAGACAGGTTAGAATCAGTGCAGAGGATGGCTACTAAAATGGTTAGTGGTCTTGATTATAAAGCATATGAGGACAGACTTAAGGATCTTAATATGTATATTTTAGAAGAAAGGCAGGATAGAGGAGATATGATAGAGACATTTAAATACCTCCGTGGTTTAAATGCACAGGAGAAGAGCTTTTTTCATTTGAAAGCAAGCTCTGCTATGAGGGGACATAGGATGAGGATGAAAGGGAGTAGACTGAGGAGTAATATGCAGAAATATTTCTTTACGGAAAGAGTGGTATATCTGTGAAATAGTCTCCCAGAGGAGGTGGTAGAGATGAGGACAGTATCTGAATTCAAAAAAGCATGGGACAAACACAGAGGATCTCTAAAAGAGAAAAGGGAAATATTGCAGAAGTTGATATGGAAGGGCAGACTAGATAGGCCATGTGGTCTTTTTCTGCCGTCATGTTTCTAAGTTTTTCTAAAAAAGGTCTTTCATCTGCCAGAACTGGTATTATACTTTTCCTGATATAAAAATATTTCCTGGAGAAATGTTAAGCATCCATATTGTTAGGTTTTTGCAAGGCAAATGTTTTCATTTTGTTTTGCTTCTTGTGCTGTTTATAGGATTTTTTGCTTTGTCTGGGTGATTTTTTTATTTATTTTTTGGGTGAGACAGTCATCTATAGAGTATACTATTGAGCAGGAATGCACATTACTGATAACATGGGAATAACATAATTTCAGACTTTTTCTTGTCATTTTGGATTAAAAATGACTTGGAACAACACAGGAAATGTCCTTGACATTTCTCATGTTATTTCAAATGGGTGACCAACCCTAATACTTATGTCCTGCATACTAATGATGTGTTTTATGGTATCTTCCAATGAAACTCTCCTTCTTCAAGGACAACAGCGCAACACATAGAGCAAAAAGGCTGTCCAAAACTATTCACAGAGGCTATCTAGATAGCAGACTAATTATCACCACCATCCAGATAGTGTCACTTCAAGCTCAAAATCTGGATACCAGGGTTGGTGCAAGGACTGCAAGCGACCTAGGTGGGTTCTCCATCCTACTGCCCTCGATACCCCTCCTGTACCCATTGCCACCACTGGCAACCCTTTGTCTCTGAAACCATGACACAGAACTTACCCTCTGTCTTCAGGGCTGTGTTGTGGTTTCATTCTGCTCTATCTGCTGTTTAGGCCCCTCTTCCACCGCAGACGTCCAGTTTATACAAAATCGGAAGTCCAGGGTGGAAGCGGCAGATTGGGCAGAATGAAACCATGATGCAACCCTGGAGACAGAGATAAGAGAAGTGTCAGTTTCGGGGGCAATTCCTGCCACTGTGGGCCTCGAAGGGGGGCATCAGTGGCAGCAATGGGCAGCAGCAGGCACCCCTGCAGGTCCAGTGCTCTAGATGACTGCCTAGTTTGCCTGAAGGTAGCGCCGGCCCTGACGGATACTCGTACTTGTTATTTGGATTTTATTTAAACATTGCAGTCAGCATTTAAAAAATATACTGAATGCAGAGTTTAAATATTTACCCATATATTTTTAATATCATAAACATGTAAAAGAGATGTGCACAAGAAAGATTTTCGTTTGTTTTTAGATTTTTTTTACTTTTCCTTATTTTTGGACTTTATTTGGTTAATTTCAGACCATAGTTAAAAAAGAAATCACACATTCAATTTTTATTTAATGCAAGAAAATTGATTATATGTGAGTTAATTCAAAGGTTAATGTGTATTAAATCAATTTTGCATGCAATGTATTTTTAAGGCATGCTAACAAACTGAATGCATGCTAGGAAATACACATTACAGGTATGTAACATGCTAATTGATTCTTTCAATTAGTACTTACCACAGTCATGGACTTCTTTATGTATTGCTTCAACAGAAGTGCCTTACTGACCCTCCAAATTATTCATTCAAGCAAGTACATACAGCAAAATGCTCATTTCCAAGACTCCTTTCAGCTGTTTAAAAATTCTCCAGAGGCAGTGTGGTCCTGCGTTTGAAAAAAAGGGGATTGATGGTCTCCTAGCTGCAGGTCTACAGCAAAAGAGAATAGCAAGCATTTCATTGTGACATGTTGGTCGCACTTTCAAGAAAGGTGTCTGTTTGGCCACGTCTTTTTACAGCTTTACCCACAGGTAGCATGTAGTGGTGGAGCTAAATGGAGAGAGAGGAGAGACACAGAGGGAGCTTGACCCTCACAGAGGTAGACAGGAGAAACACAGCAAGCGAGGGACGGGTGAGGTCACAGGTGCTTGTTTATTGAAAAAAAAAACCTACGCGTTTCGGCGACACACCTTCTTCAGGGGGGTA
Organism: Ichthyophis bannanicus; assembly: GCA_033557465.1. NCBI lineage: Eukaryota > Metazoa > Chordata > Amphibia > Gymnophiona > Ichthyophiidae > Ichthyophis > Ichthyophis bannanicus. The sequence goes on along the minus strand of CM066035.1, from coordinate 603,556,166 downwards.
CGCATAAAGGCACCTTGTGAGTAAGCAGTCTTTAAAAAGACCCCAGTCAGTCTGATGCTTGAGAACCGATTGATGATGGCAGTGGAGCTAAATTACATATATAGTACCATTGTAGAATGGTACAAGGTGGTTTATACTTACTAGCTTCCCTCCTTCCGGCTGTTGGATGACTCCTTCCGGCCGCTGGATGTTTTTTTTATGGATAGTACTTAAGATACCTAGCTGAATTATGCATAACTTTTGGTCCCCACCTGTGCTCTCATTGTCTTCACTTAAGATTGAGATCTTGGCTAGGGATATGTAGATAAAACATTTTTGTTTAGTTTTGCATGACATATATGGGAATTTTCATTTTATTCTCTTTTATTTTCATTTTTTTAATTCATTTCAGGGACAATGAGGCTCTTTTACTAATGTGTGTTAGGCATGTATTTAGCTAACGTGTGCTAAGTGCAGAGTCTCAATGATAATTGTCATTGTATGACCAGCATGTTCCTGACAGTTACCATGTGGACGAATACCCTAACACATGGTGCTATTAGTGGAGGCGGACTTACACCATTATTGAGGTGGCATGAGGTGCATCCTTGCTACTATCAATATTGACAAATAGTACATAATATGTCCTCCTGCGCTAACTACAATGTGCTCATCACACCTTCTCTCCATCTGTACCACACCTATTCAGCAACCTAATGCATAAAAACCTTACGATCTGAACTCAGTCCGTTCCTTGCCAAACTGATTGGTACATCCTTCCAGACAGGTATCTTCCCCCTCAGTCTAAAACAAACATCTATTAGACCACTACTCAAGAATAATAAATTGGATCCAGAAAAGATGGACTCATTTAGACCCATCTCCAGTATCCCACTCCTAGCCAAGATCATGGAAAAAACAGCCCAACGTCAACTGAACAACCATATTGAGAACAACGCTCCCCTCGACCCCTGTCAACATGGATTCCGGGAGGCTCATGGTGTTGAAACCCTGTTAACAACCCTATTCAACACGCTAATAACAGGTCTGGATAACATCAGACAAGGCTTCGCTCTAGTTTTCCTCGACATTGCAGCTGCCTTTGACTCTGTCAACCACGAGTTACTCCTGCTACGCCTAAATGAGAAGGGAATACATGGAAATGCTCTAGCCTGGTGTGCCTCCTACCTGAAGGACAGATGGCAGCATGTTCATTCTCGCGCATCCACGTCCACTCCTTTTCCTCAAACCAGGGGTGTCCCACAGGGTTCATCTCTTTCAGCCCTATTTTTCAACGTGTATATGCAACCTATTTGCACCATCATTAGATCATTCAACATAAATTGCTTAGTCTATGCTGATTTATTTTATTTATTTATTACATTCTCTTATATACCGCGCTATTCTGCATCAGTGCGGTTTACATTGAACAAACTGAAATTACATTGAACAGGGCATTATAACTTGGAGATAACTATTTTACAGGGAACATGGGCTATGGAGGGTTAAGTGGCTTGCCCAAGACCACAAGGAGCACCTGTGGGACTAGAAACCCCAGTCCTTCCGGCCCAAGTTTGCTGTCCTCTAGTGGGATTTGAACCCCCAACCTTCCGGCCTGAAGTACCTTGCCCCAACCATTAGGCCACTCCTCCACTCCACTACTGATGTCTTTATGTTTACTCCAATTTCCACCGAACACCCAGACTTATCTCAGCTATCCTCCTGCTTCGATGCAGTCTCTGATTGGTTACATTACCAGAAGCTAATGATAAACCTCAAAAAGACAGATGTGCTTTTCATCAGTAGAGATCAGACATTCATCCCACCTCCATCACTGAAGGTACATGGCGCGGAGCTTCCTACTAAGACTTCGTTACGATACCTTGGAGTAACCCTCGACCAACACCTTGACCTAAATGCCCATATAAGTAACCTAGTAAAAGCGATTTACCATAAAGTCCGGATGCTGCGACACATGAGACAGCTTCTAGAGCCAAAAGAATTCCGAACAGTATTTCAGGCAATGGTGATGCCTCACTTTGACTATGCCAACTCCATTCTGCATGGTCTGCCAAAGAGCTCACTCCTCCCATTACAGATAGCAATGAACACTGCAGCAAGAACCCTATACGGAGCATCCAGAAGAGACCATATTACCCCTATCCTAAAAGCTCTACACTGGCTCCCGGTTCACTGCAGGATCACTTTTAAAATACTGACAATGACATTCAAAGCCATTAACAACAGCACATCCAACTCCCTTTCCGAGCTTATTCGGCTGATCCCCCCCGTTAGACTGAGAAGATCTGCTGCCTCTAACACCTTGCGCCTCCCAAAAGTATTCGCCAAATGTAATAAGGCTACAGGAAACCGCGCTTTTGCACTTTATGCCCCCCACTGCTGGAACGCTCTACCAGCAAACATTCGAGCTATAAACAGCCTCTCTCAGTTCAGGAAGGAGCTGAAACATCACCTCTTTCTTCAGTACTTCCTCAACTCTGATGAAATCACATAACCAACCACTGTTCACTCCTCCCTTCTTCCCTCTTCCGTTAATCTCATCCCTGTTGTCCCCAGCTAATTAGCCTTTAACATGCAAATGTTTACGACGTTGTCTCGCATGCCATATTCACGATGAATAGAGCCTAGTTGATATATTGCTACAGTTATCAACCTGTATATAGTTCCATGATGTATATAGTTAGCCTGTGTTCCATGTTCAATTCCCTGTTCAATGTAAATGCAGTGTGGATCTTCCTGCTGCACAAGTTTTGTTACCTGTGAACCGCGCTGATGGTAAATAGTGCGGTATAGAAAAACTATAAATAAATAAATAAACTAAATAAATAAGTGGCAGTTAGTGAGCGAATCAGCGTGCAGTAATTTTCAAGCCACTTTGGTACTACAGGCCCATGCAGGTAGTTATTGCGTGTGAAAATGCATGTTAACTGCTTAGAGAACTTAGGTAAAAGGGTCCTAATGTCATCAATAGTGACTTTGGTTTGCACGAAATTAAGGAAGATGAAAATCCCATGCAAATCTACATAAGAACATAAAATATGCCATACTGGGTAAGACCAAATGTCGTTCAAGCACGGTTTCTTTTTTTTTATTTATGAATTTCAAATTAGAATCCAAGCATAAACTTGTATAAGAATTGAAAAAGTTAGGAAATATAAACTCATATATAAACTGAGACTATATACTATGAAATACCATTTACACTCCAGCCCAACAACATGGGGGATTCAAAAAAGGAAAACTACTGCGATATCATGGGATACATATGCAAGATGAGAACTGACAAAGGCCACTGACTGACCAGTTGGCGGTGGGAGGGGGGGGCAAAGAAAACATAATAACATAATTCACCAATTGAAACCTAACAAGGCAATAATTGCAAGGAAATTAAAAAAAAAAAAAACCCACCCCCAACTGAATCACCATTTACACATTACATTCCACTCATTCTTTTATAGACCTCCATCATATCTCCCCTCAGTTGTCTCTTTTCCAAGCTGAAGAGCCCTAACCTTATATGCTTATTCTTATAGGGTATCCTTCAGTCCCCTTTATCCTTTAAGTAAATCTTCTCTGTACCTTTTCTAATTCTGATACATCCATTTTTAGATATGGTGACTAGAAGTGAAGCATGGAGCATTACAGAGGCATTATAATATTCTTAGTTTTATTTGCCATTCCTTACAATTCCTAGCATTCTGTTTGTTTTCTTGGTCGCCGCTGTACAATGAGCCAAGGGTTTCAACGTATCCTCCACCATAATGCCTAGGGAGATGATAAATTCGAATTAGGAGCATTATTTTAAAAAACAAATTCCAGTTTTATTAGTGAAGTGACATTTACACGGTTTACAGGTGTGTAAACTGTTTATATGCCTTTGAATATCGGTCCCATGAGGAATAGGAATTAGCAGTCTAACAGTCCACCAGTGTCAAACCTGGTATCTCCCTTAAGATTCTGCATAGAAAACCAGTACCTATCTATAGGTATGAAAAAAAATGAGGTATTAAGCTCTTTCCTAATTCAAACAGCAGAAGCTTCCATTCTAACCTTTAACAACATAGAATTCTAGAAAAAAAGGGGCTGCAAACACAAAAAGTAGATCACCTGCTCGTTTCAAGTGTAACTCAAGATGAAGGTAGAACAACAGAACAATTAAACTGTGAAGCTCTCATTACTCTAGTAAATACATAAGGGATGTAAACTGGAGGATAATATGGTAAGCCAGTCAGGGATCACGTCCCTCATTTGTTGTGTCACTTAGTCCTTGCAATGCCGTTTGCCCTCAGAGTACCACACAATCATATATATTTGGACAGGAAGCTTGCAAAAACTATTATGGAATAAACTGCAGTCAGTGAATGCTTGATTTCTATTTGTCTATGAGGAATGCCCATTAACACATCTATTGTTCAGGTATATGTGCGAACAACAGATGCAGAAGAGGATGGACAAGATGAAATCAACAGAACATGTAAACAAGATATACAGATACTCATGAGCGATTGAAATACAAAAGATGGGAACAAAGAAGTAGACAAAGTGATTGGAAATTATGGGCTTAGCAACAGAGACAAATCTGGAAAAAGAATTCTACAAGACCAGCAATCAGATTGTGTACTTCCGCTTCCACCAAGACGGGTTTAATGAATTGTACAAAAATCAAACTGACTACAATTGAAAAGCTCAATAACATCAACAAAGACAAAACCTGGAGCTGTCTGAGGAGCAGATCACATTATTAGAATGCAAACTCAAGCTAAACCTGAAAAAGAACAAGTCTCTCATGAATGTAGCAGAGTATGATCTTGAAAATATACCATCAGCATGTAAAGACTGCCTGCAAAATCAATTCATTGGGATGACATCAAGAAAGTTTTGCTAAAAAAAAAAAAAAGTCTCTAAAAAAATGGTGAAAAAGCAAAAATGCCAAAATGAATGACCAAAAAACCTCTGAAAATTACCCAGTAATGCATAAAAGCTAAAGCAAGAGAAGAGAGAGAGGTGGTCATGGAACTTAATGAAGATTTACAACATAAAGACAAGACAATATAGAGAATACTACAATGATGCATGTAAGGAAATAGAATCAGAAAGAACAATATCGGCTTTCCTAAAGCTATGAGAGTTAAAGAGAAAATTCCATCCTTGAAATGGAATTCTGAAAGATGGTAAAAAATCCATGTTGAATGTTACTGGGAGCAAGGAAAGGTAGAAAGAATACACCAAGTTATTATAATATAAAGACCAAGCGGCTTAACGGCTGTTTCAACCTGTACCCTATGACCAGGATCATAGGGCATGATCCTGATCATAGAGTAAGATCCTTTGATCATGATAGAAGAAGTTGAAGCAGCAGTTAAAGCATTATCAAAGGACAAAACACCAGGCATTGATGGTATTCCCACTGAAGTATTGCAGCTATCAGATGCAGCTGTTAACAATACTTACAAGACTGCCAGAGGATATGGAAGACAACATCATTGCGGCTGACTGGAAAAGATCTGTGTTCATACTAACACTGAAGAAAGGTGATCTAGCTGACTTTGAAAATTATCACACAATCGTTCTGATACCACATACCAGCAAGATTCTACTCAAAATCATTCAGTGGAGACTATAAGCATACCTGGAATGACAATTTCCCAAAATGCAAGCAGAATTCAGGAAAAAGCAAGGAACAAGAAACATCACTGCAGCTGTGAGATGGATCTTTGAAAAGACAAAATATCAAAATGATTTCTACATATGTTTCATAGATTACAGTATAAATCAGTGGTTCTCAACCCCATCCTGGTGTACTCCCTAGCCAGTCAGGTATTCAGGATATCCACAATGAATATACATAAGAGAGATTTGTATGTGCTGCTTCCATTGCATGCAAATCTCTCATGCATATTCATTATGGATATTTTGAAAACCTGTCTAGCTAGGAGATACACTAGGAAAAGGTTGAGAACTACTCACATAAATCATGAAAAACCCTGAGCCACATTAAGTAGTATTGATAAATCAGAAAACCTGATAGTAACCAGGTAGCTGGACCCAATGCTCCCCTTGCCATCTATTAACCCTGCCCCCCCCCCTGAAACCCTCCTCTCTGATTGTAACAATCCTTGTATGCAGTCTTTTTTTTTTTTTAGTGCCATCAAGTCAGTGTTGACTCATAGTGACCCAGCTACCTCTGGGTTTTCTTGGCAATGTATCACAGGAAGTAGATTGCCAGCCTTTTCTTCCGAGGCAATGGAGGGTAAAGTGACTTGCCCAAAGTCACAAGGAGTGCCAGTGGGAATTGAACCCTTGATCTTCTGGGTACGAGGCAGTTGCTCTAACCACTAGGCTACTCCTCCACTCCATGCAGTCTTAGTCTACCTGAAACCCACATAAACAACAGAGACCGGGACCACACTACCCCCACCCAGCTGCGACAACCCATACCTGCCAACCCCACCACCAACCCAATGGGTGGGAAGGGGGGTAGCTGACAGCGTGCGCCTCACCATGCGCCACGATGCCAACAGGCTCGTGCGCATGCAAGTGCAAGCCAACGGATCCCCCAAATGCGCTCCCGCGCGGGGGATCCAATCAATTTAAAAGACTCCTCCTCTTTGCGGCCAATCAAGCTGCACTGCTGCCAAGCCTGCTCCTGCTGCCTCCCCCCCCCTTCCTTCCCCTTTTTGAGGAACTCAACAAAGGCACGAGCCGTATCCGCATCGGGCCGGGGCACCCGGTTACTTGCGGGCGCTGGGACCCTGCCCGCGCCCTTGATTTTAATCGGGTAGCCGGACCCAATGCTCCCCTTGCCATCTATTAACCCTGCCCCCCAACCCTCCCCTCCGATCGTAACAATCCTCGTATGCAGTCTTAGTCTACCTGAAACCCACATAAACAACAGAGACCGTAGTTGGGCAGAACTGGTCACAGCTTTATTCAACATAACCAACCATTAACACTTATAACAGAATAAAGCAATCCCATGCCCCGCGACAAGATCGGCCACCAGCCATATGATTAGCAAGGTGACTTCTCCGCCGCCCCCCGCACAGGCAAAGCACCGGCCAATTGCCAAGAACCCTTCCCCGACTTGGCCATCTCAGTAGCACAAGCCGGCCTGGGTTTAACCATGTTGAGGGCCCCCGCCCTCGCCCACATGGCCTACCGCTCCGGACCCCGGAAACCTCCGGGACCCCGCCATCGGCACAGACCTTTTAGCCGTCTGTGCCGCCCTCCCCCAAAAACTTATTTGCAACCAGTTCTTTTGTCCCGAACCACCTTCTCCAACACCTCCTGCCAATCATTAAGCAGTAGGTCCACCCCGAATGGGGATAGGTGAATCCCATCAATCCTATATAGACCCGCACAACCCACTTCGACCCATGAATGCTGGAACTGATAACCCTCTTGTTTGCACACCCACCGCCCAATTTGTCGGTTAATCTTAGTCAAACCCCTGGACCACCTCCTTTGACCCCAGCAAGCTGGTCTAGGGACAATGTCAGACCAGACCACCACCAACCCCGCACACCAACGCAGCACCAAGGCCAGATCTTTCTTTGCCACGTTAATCAGTTGTTTGCAAGTCCATGATGACACCTCGTTGCCCCCAAGATGCACAAGCAGAATCTTCGGCTGCCTCCCAAGTTGCAGCTGCTGTCGAAGCAAGGGTAGCATCTGGGACCAACGCATCCCCCGCAGACCCAGCCATGACACCGACAACGCTGCCGAATCGAAGCCCAGGTTGCTCCCGACTGGCCGAACAGCTGCTCGATTTTCAGCCCAGTAGACAAAGGAGTGCCCAATCAGCCAACAAGCCCGTCCAACATGTCTCCCATCTGAAAAAGAAAGCAACAGTTAATGATACCCCCCCCCATTTTCCACTCCCGAGTCTGCCTATCCTTTGAATCTGCCTGCTCTCAAACCCCAGCTGCACCGCACTGGTTGCCGCCCCTATACGAAAGGAATGGGCCGCAAATCGAGAAGCATCCTCGCCCAAATGGCTCAATACCATCCGCAAAACCGCCAAAAATTGAAAACACGTCAGTACTTGTGCATTCTCATGCAGAAATAGTCCTCCTTCAACCCTCGGACGGACTTGCAAGTAGGCCCGCATTGCCGCCACCGGGCAGGTGGTACCACCAATTGTATTGAGGATTACCCAGGCACCCCTACCCTGCTGATCCATCTTGGATTTCGCCAGTAGCACCTTTAGTTGTCCCCCGTCTATCTGCACGCGCTGAATGCATAAACCTGCACCTGACACGTCTTTCTTGGAACACGCCACCAGCTCCCCGACTCGCAACGCCCCAAAGAAAGCCAACGTAAATGCAGCCCGAAAAAGCACCGCCTCGTAATGCGACTCCACCACTCTCGGCAATTCAAGGCAAAGCCTCCCGAGCAACATATGCGACACGGGACGCCTGCTATCGGGCGGAGATGGCCGGGAACGCTCCCACCCGCGCAATAGTCGCCGAACCATAAACCCCCCACCGAACAAACCCCAACCTACGGCTTTCGCAAAGAAGTCGAAGCCCGCTAGATGCCCCCTGTCCGCTGATCTGGACATCCCCCTACCTTTTGCCCATACTATATACCAGCGATGGCGAACCTATGGCACGCGTGCCAGCTGTGGCACGCGAAGGCCTTGCAGCTGGCACGCGTGAAGGTCCGCAAAAAAAGAAAAAGCGGGCTCTGGCTGCTGCCGCAGACGCGGCAGCATGCAGTGTCCCGCGGGGCCCCCTCCGCCCGCTAAGCCCCTCTGCAAGGGCTTTCAGATTCGCGAGGGAGACAGCGTCTCCCTCGCGTCTCTGTTAAGCCCGCAGGGGTTAATGGGAAATTTCCCATCAGCCCCTTTAGACGCGAGGGACTGATGGGAAATTTCCCATTAGCCCCTGCGGGCTTAACAGAGACGCGAGGGAGATGCTGTCTCCCTCGCGAATCTGAAAGCCCTTGCAGAGGGGCTTAGCGGGCGGAGGGGGCCCCGCGGGACACTGCATGCTGCCGCGTCCGCGGCAGCAGCCAGAGCCCGCTTTTTCTGTTTTTAAATTTCCCGGGGGGGGGGGGTTAGGACTGCGAATGGGCTGGGGGGGGTTGGACTGCTAATGGGCTGGGGGGGGTTAGGACTGCTAATGGGCTAGGAGGGGGGGGTTAGGACTGCTAATGGGCTGGGGGGGGTTAGGACTGCTAATGGGCTAGGGGGGGGTTAGGACTGCTAATGGGCTGTGGGCTGATGGGGGCTGTCTGGACATGGGGTGATGGGGGGGTCGGACTGCTAATGGGCAGGGGGGGGTTAGGACTGCTAATGGGCTGGGGGGGTTTGGACTGCTAATGGGCTGGGGGGGGGTTAGGACTGCTAATGGGCTAGGAGGGGGGGGGGGGGTTAGGACTGCTAATGGGCTAGGGGGGGTTAGGTCTGCTAATGGGCTGTGGGCTGATGGGGGCTGTCTGGAAATGGGGTGATGGGGGGTTAGGACTGGTAATGGACTATGGGGGGGGTTAGGACTGCTAATGGGCTAGAGAGGGGGGGGTTAGGACTGCTAATGGGCTGGGTGGGTTAGGACTGCCAAGGGGCTAGAGAGGGGGGGGTTAGGACTGGTAATGGGTTAGGGGGGGGTTAGGACTGCTAATGGGCTGGGGGGGTTAGGAATGATAATGGGATAGGTGGGGGTTAGGACTGCTAATGGGCTAGGAGGGGGGGGGTTAGGACTGCTAATGGGCTAGGAGGGGGGGTTAGGACTGCTAATGGGCTGGGGGGGGTTAGGACTGCTAATGGGCTGGGGGGGGTTAGGACTGCTAATGGGCTAGGAGGGGGGGGTTAGGACTGCTAATGGGCTAGGGGGGGTTAGGACTGCTAATGGGCTAGAGAGGGGGGGTTAGGACTGCTAATGGGCTAGGGGGGGGTTAGGACTGCTAATGGGCTGGGGGGTTAGGACTGCTAATGGGCTAGGGGGGGTTAGGACTGCTAATGGGCTGGGGGGGGTTAGGACTGCTAATGGGCTAGGAGGGGGGGGGTTAGGACTGCTAATGGGCTAGGAGGGGGGGTTAGGACTGCTAATGGGCTAGGGGGGGTTAGGACTGCTAATGGGCTGGGGGGGTTAGGACTGCTAATGGGCTAGGAGGGGGGGTTAGGACAGATAATGGGCTAGGGGGGGGGTTAGTACACATAATGGGCTGGGGGGGGTTAGGACTGCTAATGGGCTAGGAGGGGGGGGTTAGGACTGATAATGGGCTAGGGGGGGGTTAGGACTGCTAATGGGCTAGTAGGGGGGGTTAGGACTGCTCATGGGCTGTGGGCTGATGGGGGCTGTCTGGAAATGGGGTGAGGGGGGGTTAGGACTGGTAATGGGCTATGGGGGTGGTAAGGACAGCACATGGGCTATAGAGGGGGGGTTAGGACTGCTAATGGGCTACGGGGGGGTTAGGACTGCTAATGGGCTGATGGGGAGGGGTTAGGACTTGAGGTGGGCTGTTGGGTGGGGTTAGGACTGGAAATGGGCTGATGGGGGGTTAACACTGGAGGTGGTCTGATGGGGTTAGGACTGGTAATGGGCTATGGGGGGGTTTAGGACTGATAATGGGCTATGGGGGGGCTGGGACAAGAAATGGGCTGATGGGGAGGGGTTAGGACTTGAGGTGGGCTGATGGGGTTAGGACTGGTAATGGACTGTGGGCTGATGGGGGGGTTAGGACTGGCAATGGGCTATGGGGGGCTGACTGGAAGTGGGGGGTTAGGACTGGTAATGGGTTATAGGGGGGGGCTTAAACTGAAAATGGGGTGATGGGGGGTTAGGACTGGAAGTGGGTTGATGAGGGGGGGATAGGACTGGTATTGGGTTGGGGGGCTGCTAGGACTGGAAATGGGCTGATGCAGGGACTAGAAGGGAATGGATGCTGGGTGAGGCTGGAACTAGAAGGAGCTGGTGTTGGGGGAGGATTAGAATGGGATGGGGCTGGGAGAGTAAAATGGAGAGGGGAAAAATATTTTGTGTGGGAGGGATAAAAAATCTACAATTGGCCGGGTATTGGGAGAGTAAGTGGGGATTGAGGATGGAGGGGTAAATTTTGAGTAGATGAAATAGGAATGAGGAAAGAGCCAAAGGAGAAAGATTAGTATGTTAAAGCAGATGTAGAGAGAGAATGGAAAAAAAAAACAAGAAGACAGAAGAAAGGACAAATGGACAGCAGATGGAGAGTTAGCAGAAGACACGAAGAAACCAGAAGAAAGTGGCTGGAACAATTGCAACTGAAAAAAAATGCACAAAAGGTAGAAAAATATCTCTTTATTTTGAATTTATTAACTGGAATATGTCAGCTCTGGGAAATGTGCATCATTAATTTTTGCGCTTTGTTTAGTACAAGAGGAAATTAATATATAGTTTTATTTCTACAGTGTTGTTGTATATTCCAAGTTTGGCTTTTGGGGTTCCCAGTTTAATTATTGTCTTCCTGTTTCTAAATTGTGATTCCTTGTTTGGTGATGGTCTGTTCTGCATGTGTAACTGAGCTGAGGTATTCTGTTTATATAATTCCTATTTGACATTGCCACTTGTTCTTTCCCCAGTAGGTCATGTATTGTTGTTCTCTGAGATGTATTGGTTTAATATTTGCAGTGTTGCCTTTTGATAGGTAGAGTATGGTGCTTTGTGAGTCCTGGTAGTGCTGTTAGGATACGGCGGGTTTGCTATGGGTTCTAAATGGGCAGCGTTTGTAGTAGTTCCTAATGTGCCTGGCGGTTGGTACTGGATTATAGTAATGTAGAAACCTTTAGTCTTTCTTTATCCATATACTCATTAAGAGGCATGTTTACTAAAAGTTAGTGTATGGTAACATTATGCAAATATTTATGCAAATGAAGCACCTTATGCAAATGGGCCTTTAATTGACGTGCTGGCACTTTGAGGAAATTCTTTGGTTTTGTGCGGCAGTTTGGGCACTCGGGCTCAAAAAGGTTAGCCATCACTGCTATATACTGTCCCAACAATTGGTCCGACACACCACCAAATCGCCATCCGCGTTCCCGTAGAAAGGCTACAACCTTACCGCAGACCCTCCGATAAGCAGCCCAGGTACCCTCCGCCACTGAACTCCGCAACAGCTCACTCATCCCTGCAGGCCACAGCTCCACAATCTCGATGGGACCGCTCTCCCTTCTGTATCCGCCTCTGGTGCCAATTGCCGAAACCGCTCTATCTGCAAACGAGAAAGAGCATCAGCGATCTCATTAGCATGACCTGAAACATGACGCACCTTCAACACTAAATTTAAGCGCAGACAACCCAGAACTATGAGTCTCATCAGCGCTGCCACCTGTAAACACCTCGGAGTGTAACGATTCACTATACTCACCACTGTTGCGTTGTCACACCACCAGACCAACCTGCAATTCCGCAATCTGTCCGGCCACAATTCTATCGTCACTAGCATCGGGAACAACTCCAAAAAGGTTATGTTCCGCGATACACCCATCTCCTGCCAAATTTCCAGCCATCTCTCCGCACACCATGCTCCTTTGAAATAGATACCCAGACCAACCCCCCCTGCCGCGTCGGTATAGAGCTGCAAGTCAGCGCTCGAAATCTCCACCTCCTTGATCACTGAGGTCCCGTTAAAGTCTTTCAAAAAGACGTCCCATACTTTTAGATCCTCCTTGATCTCCCTGGAAACCCTGATACGATGATGCGGCTTCTTAGCACCCGCGGTCACTGCCGCCAAACGGCGCAAGAAGACCCGCCCCATCGGAATCACTTTACACGCAAAATTCAAAGATCCGATCAAGGCCTGCATCTCCTTCAGTGTTAACTTAGCGGAAGCCAGTGTGTTAGCCACCAAGACACGTAACCGCACCACCTTTTCAACCGGCAAGCGCGCTACCATCATATCCGAATCTAACTCAACATCCAAAAATGTGAGCCGGGAACATTGGCTGACTGTCTTCCCTTCAGCTAGCGGTACACCCAACTGCCCCGCTAAGGCCACGAACCCATCCAAGAGCTCTTGACACGCCCGGGATCCGCTTGCACCCACAAACAGAAAATCATCCAAATAGTGGACCACCTCACTTCGACCCACAAGTCGGGTAACAGCCCACTGCAAAATGTGCTGAATTTCTCAAAGTAAGCGCATGAAACCGAGCAACCCATCGGTATGCACTTATCAAAATAGAAGCCATCCAACAATTGAAAACCCAAGAATCGAAAGGCCGTGGGGTACACAGGCAATAAACGAAAGGCTGACTCAATATCCACCTTCGCCATCAGCGCACCAGGCCCAACTCTCCTGACAAGCTCCTCCGCCTTGTCAAAGCACGCGTAACGGACCGTACACCACTTGCGCGGTATGTGATCATTAACCGAATCTCAGAGAGGAAACGACAAATTATCATACGAAACTTCCCCGGTTCCTTCTTCGGTATTATCCCGATCGGGGACACCACGAAATCCCAATAAGGAGGCTGCGGAAATGGCCCTTCAATCCTGCCTAACCGTACCTCCATATTCACCTTTTCCTGAGCTATTGCCACAAACCTCCGAACCGATGGAGAATTCCTCGCGGCTGAAGCCGACACAGCTCCATCAACAGGTATAACAAACCCAAACCAAAAACCCAACAGCAACAATCTTTGAACGCTTGAGCTCGGGTATCCCCGCAACCACCTTCGCAACACCTCCACTTTTATTGGCATAGGGGCGACGTCAAACACCCCCAGCTGACTTACTGGCAGGTACGGTTGGCACTGCAGGACCTTTTTTAAGGCATTTGGAAGCTGGATGTCCGCCGCCGCAGGCAGAGCACGCGTGCCGAAATTTGCAATCCTGGAAGGGACACGTTGCCCTGTTATACCACCAACAAACGTCCCCCGCCATACCTTGCGCCCCTCTGGCCGTCGAGTGGACCCCTCTGCCCCGAAAGGAACGACTCGTCCCTGCGGTAGGCGTAGTGCCACCCCTCCCTGGTCCCACTCCAAACAGCGTCCTCGCAGACATCTGAGTAAGCCACAAATTGATGTCCTGAGTCGCCCAGGTCAGCGACCTGTTCTCCTCCATCTTATCTCAAAACTTCTCATCATAATTCAACCACACCCATCCTTCGTGGGTCTGAGAAGCTTCGAGAATTGTATCCACGTAAGCTAGCATCACACCATACTGACCAGGCCGATGCTGCCCCCACACGCTAGCCAACCGCAAAAAGGCCCTAACCCAGTTAACTACCGTCTTAGATACCTTCCGAATCCTGCCGGCCTTCTCGTCCTCCTTTTGCTTCTTTTTACTCTCACCAGAATGCTTACAACCTTCCAGAAGGCGAAAAATGTCAATATATTTACGTTTCCGAATTTTTCGCCGCAACTTCTTCGGTACCCCCTCCCAAAGTTCCGATAAAGTTGCCACGTTCGGACTTGCTCCCCCCATCCCGGACTCACGTGCAGCAGAACCCATAGCTGGACCTTCCGAAGATGAACCCGACGACTCTGACGAGGAGGAAGATGATGAGTTAGAGTCCCTCCTGCGCCGACATGAATGTTTCCGTTTTTTAAAAACCTTGCCCCTTTTTCCTCTCCTCTCAACGCCCCCTTCCCCCCCCCACCCCAGCATCCAACACCAACTCACCCTCCGTTGAAGCATCCATCTGCGCAGGTGTACTGGATCCTTGCGCTTGCTCTCCACTCGGCTGCTGTTCGTACACACATTGGGTCACCAGAGCTTCCTCAACCCTGGGGTGCTGTACCTCCCCTCGAGCATCCATGCTCTGCTGCCGGCTACTGTTACCCAGCACTGGTCCGGGCGAGCAAAGGTTTGGAGCCTGCGGGGAAAGAAACGGAAAACCCTGGGGAGAAAAACTCGTGGACCAGGCAGGATGCCATACCCCCGTCCAATCAGCCGAGGACGGGCCTTGACCCCCTCCCATCCACCTTTCCCAATCCAAGCTCCGCCCACTTGGGGCAAAACCTTGCATGCTCCCTGACCCAAACCCCATGTTTGATCCCATAGCCAGTCCACCCCTGGCTACCTCATGGAAGCCAGCATCACCAGGGGCCATGCACTCACCCGCCCCTGGGTAAACCAGAGCATGGGCATCTGCCTGCGCTGTGGCGCCCACCCCTTGACCCACAATCCCAACACTGCCATCATTGCCCCATCCTCCAATCCCATGCCCATCCTCATGCACCCCATCCGTCCTCATCCCACGTCCCATCAGTAAGCCCCCCCTCCCCAGCCTACTTGGCCGATGGCCCACCCATACCCCACTTGCACGCCCCCGAGACCCTCCTCCTGGCCTTGAAGGTCCCACTGCCCTTCCGCTAGCTGATGGAGTCTCCGGGCTCTCAGGGCGCCCCGACTGCCTGTTGCTCCTTCCCCCTGCTCTCCCCCGCCCCCCCCCGAACCAACCGTGCCCCTCCCCGCCCGGCAGTATCGCATCTCCGCCCCTTACCCTGGCCTGCCCTACGTGGAGGCATGTGGCAATTATATTCGTAATATTATTATTAAGGGTTTTTTTTGTTGTTGTTTTATTTTTTGTTGTGTGGAGCAAAGGTTCGGCCTAGTTTCTTCCTCTCACTATGAAGTCGGCGGTAGCAATTCATCACAAGTTGACCAGACCTGCCCGGGCCCGCTCCTCACCCCCACACTATGCCCAACTCGCCTGGCATCCACAACCGCAACTCCGGCTCCGAATCCCGATCAGCGATGCTGCCTTGCCCTGAGCCCGGCTTACGCCGCTTCCACCGACTCGCCCGATCCCGCCTCGACCGCCACTGCATCGTCACGAAGGAGCTGTAGCTGACCTAGCTGACAGCGTGCGCCTCACCATGCGCCACGATGCCAACAGGCTCGTGCGCATGCAAGCGCACGCTGACGGATCCCCCAAACGCGCTCCCGCGCGGGGGGATCCAATCAATTTAAAAGACTCCTCCCCTTCACGGCCAATCAAGCTGCACCGCCGCCAAGCCCGCTCCTGCTGCCTCCCCCCCTTCCTTCCCCTTTTTGAGAAACTTAACAAAGGCGCGAGCCGGATCCGCATCGGGCCGGGGCACCCGGTTACTTGCGGGCGCCGGGACCCTGCCCGCGCCCTTGATTTTTCTCATACACAACCTTTACATTGATGAAGGATCAACATTTTAAATGCAACAAGGTGAAATAGAATGGTTTAAAATTGTCAAGGTGTACAAAGAAGCTATTTATGTTCCCCATACTTCTTGAATTTATATGCCTAATAAATCATCAGAGAAGTAGAACTGTATGACCAAATCTGAGGTATAAAACTGATGGAAGACTCATCATCAACCTTTGCTATGCTGATGATACCACATTATTGGCTGAAAATGAAGATGATCTGAAACATTTGCTTATCAAGATCAAAGAACATAATTTTTAAATGGGCTTGTACTTTAACATGAAGAAGAAAAAAATTCTGACAACTAGGAAAATCAATAATTTCATCCTTGCTGGAGAAGAATATGGAAATATTTGACAAATTTATACTGATTGGATCTATAATCAATAATGAAATGGTAAGCAGTCAAGAAAGCCAATGACACATTGCTCTTGGCAAACAATTATGAAGAACCTAGACAAGAATTTTAAATGCAGAGATGTATCTCTGTTTACAAAGATTTAATTTGTCCAAGACATGGTATTTTCAAGACCGAAAGAAAGTTGATGCCTTTGAATTATGGTGCTGTCAAAGAATACTGCATATACCTAGATATCCTGAAGAACAAATTAATTGGTGCTTAAGGAGATCAAACCTAAGCTTTCCTTGGAAGCTAAAATGGCAAGACTTTGTCTTTCATACTTTAAACACATCATGTGAAGAAAAGTATAATTAAACATTATGCTTGGCAAGGATGAAAGTCAACACAAGAGGAAAACTGGCAATGCTATAGATCAATACAATAATCATAGCTATGGATGCCACTCTAACAACAATTAACCATCTGACTGAAGATCAAGTACAGCTTAGGATACTTATCCACTGGATCTCCATGAGTCAACATCAACTCAATGGCACACCAACTACAACAGCATGCACATTATCTTTCAGAAGTGTGTTCTCCCCTTCTTTCTTCTCAGATGCAAACCCAGTTAGCTGCCATACTATAGAGGCTGATGAGCGTGACACACATCTGATACATACTGCTTACAATGTTTTTGAAACTTTTTAAAGACTTTCTGCTTCCACAATTGCTGCCAGATGTCTTGCATAGTTAAAAGCTTCAACAAGAGTGAGGGTGTGCACTCTAAGCTGGCGGAAGCTCCTTATATTGGAGATTCTCTCCTTGGAGAGAAAGTGAAAGAAACAGGTGATGTGATAATACCAAATTATGACCTTGAGAATATAGCACCAGAACTTAAAGACTGCCTGCAAAATCAATTTGCTGCTTTAGATACAAATGAAAGAGCTCCAGAAGATGTATGGGATGACATCAAGAAGACTGTGTTGAAAGAAAGTAAGAAGACTCTACAAAAAATGAAAAAGCAAAAATGACCAAAATGGATGACTGAAAAAACTCTGAAAATTGTCCAGAAATGCAGAGAAGATAAAGCCAGAGGAGAAAGAAAAGCAATCACAGAACTCAACAGAGATTTCCAATGTGTAGCAAGATGAGACAAGGAGAAGTACTACATTGATACATGCAAGGAAATAGAATCAGAAACTATTAGAGGAAGAACAAGATCGGCTTTCCTAAAGCTATGAGAGTTAAAGAAAAAATTCCAGCCTCGAATTGGAATACTACAAGATGCTCAAGGATCCATGTTGTATCATGCTGAGAAGATCAAGAAAAGTTTGAAAGAATATATAGTCATTATACCATAAAGTTCATGTGGACCAACAGCCGTTTCTACTGTACCTTATGATCAAGAACTATTGATGATGAAAGAAGAAGTTGAAGCAGCATTGAAAGCCTTATCAAAGAACAAAGCACCAGGCATTGATGGCATTCCCATTGAAATATTACAGCAATCGGATATAGCTGTTACCATACTTACAATGCTCTGCCAGGAAATTTGAAAGATATCGTCATGGCCAACCGATTAGAAAACATTTGTGTTTATACCAATACTAAAGGAAGGTGATCCAACTGACTGTGGAAATTATCGCACAATCACTCTGATCCCACATACCAGTAAGATTCTACTAAACATTATTCAGCAGAGACTACAACCATACCTGGAATGAGAACTGCCTGAAGTGCAAACAGAGTTCAGGAAAGGGCGAGGAACAAGAGACATCATTGAGGATAAAAGAGGCTTTCGACTGTGTAAACCATGAGAAACTCTGGACCACACTAAGAAGCATGGGTATACCAGAACACCTGATAGTTCTCTTGCACAACCTTTACAATGGTCAAGAAGCAACAGTTCAAACAGAACGAGGAGAAATCAGCAAAGGTGTACGACAAGGCTGCATACTTCCTCCCTACCTGTTTAATTTATATACAGAATAAATCATCAGAGAAGCGGGACTGTATGAAGATAACCGAGGTGTGGAGATTGATGGAAGACTCATCAACAACCTTCGCTATGCTGATGATACCACATTATTGGCTGAAAATGAAGACAATCTGAAACATTTCCTTCTCAAGATCAAGGAACATAGTCTTAACATTAGAAGCCCCAAAAGGAATTTTATCTAGAAACCCCAAAGTGCATCAATTGACACATTATCACGACGACTGTGTTTAGCATGAAATGCAGATGTGAATTAATGTGAAGTTACTTATTTGTTAAATACGTGCAATATGTGACGTCTTTACATGACGTCATCGTGTGTTTATTGTTTGTAATGTCAGAGTAAAACTGTAAACAGTGATTGAGATGTGCTACCTAGTGGGAACATGAATTTATACCTAGAAGCCCGAAAGTACGTCAATTGATGCATCCAAGACAATTGAGTATGTCGATTGACGTATTTTGGGGCTTCTAGGTATAAATTCATTTTCCCGCTAAATGTTGCATCTGTCATTAATTTTTGATGCACATATTTGAACATCTTGACCTTGCTAACAAAGTCATGGAACATGACTGACATGGTTCTAGCATTGGCGCTGGTATACAATTTCGAAGATGCATTTGCATCAATTGACGCACTTTGGGGCTTCTAGTGTTAAATGGGCTTGCACCTTACCGTAAAGAAGACAAAGATCCTGACAACTGGAAAAATCAATAGGTTTATCATTAATAGAGAAGACATTGAAATAGTGGACAACTTTAATCTACTTGAATTAACTACCAATAAAGAAACAACAAACAGTCAAGAAATCCATTGATGCATTGCTCTTGGCAGAATGGCTATGAAAGACCTAGACAAGATTCACAAAAACAGAGATTTCTCTCTCCATACAAAGATTCAACTTGTTCTAGTCATGGTATTTTCAATAACGTCATACGGATATGAAAGTTAGACTATGAAAAAGATAGACAGGAAGAAAATCAATGCCTTTGAATTATGGTGCTGGCAATGAATACTGTGTAAACTATGGACTGTCTGAAGAACAAACCAGTCAGTACTAGAGGAGATCAAACCTAAGCTTTACTTAGAAACTCTGATGACAAGACTTTGACTTTCATACTTTGGACACATCACACGAAGAGAATGATCATTAGAGAAAGACATCATGCTTGGCAAGATAGAAGGTCAGCGCAAAAGAGGAAGTCCAGTAATGAGATGGATCGATACAATAACAGCAGCTATGGGTGTCACTCTTTCAATAATGAGCTGCTTGACTGAAGACCAAACACAGTTTAGGAGAACTATCCAGTGGATTGCCATGAGTCAACACTGACTTGACAGCACTTAACAACAACAGATGTGATAAAGGACCATTGTTCTATGATTTGGCATCTTTATGAAGCCCCACCATTGTCATCGGGCTTTTTGACCAGCTGTACCTCCTCCAACTAATAGCGCCATTGCTTCTATTTCCATAAAAGGTTATTTTACAAATGCAATACCCTGTTGTCCAAAACCCATGTCAGAGGTGAGGTTCAAACTAACCCAGTAATACCTGATCAACCTAAGAAGCAGCCTTTTTAAAAATTATTTTTTGGCCTTCCTTTCCTCTACAATATTCATCGGTGTGAGGGGTCAGATTTAATTTTTTCTTCCATATTGACAGAAAATCAAGATGGACTCCTGCTTTCTCTGCATAGATCAATCTGGCCTCTATCCTGGACCCATATTTCCTCCTCTCACACAAAACTGTTGTAGGAGGAAATATCTTTTCTGCTCCAGTTTGCCATAAAACCTGCGCTGATACAGGAGAGAACTCTTGGCTTCTATTCTAGGTACTTTCTCATCCCAAAAAAGAGAATGGACATGCACTCCATCTTGGATTTTAGAGACCTCAATTGATTTCTTCCGAAGTTAATATTCAAAATGGCCACCCTCCCCTCCATTCCATCTTCTCAACAGAAGATACTGGCTGTGTACTTTGGATCTCAAGGATGTGCACACATCCCAGTGCACCTAAGGTGCAAAAGGTACTTCAAATTTACTGTTCAGTAAAACTATTTTCAATACAAAGCACTCCCCTTCAACCAGTCCTCAGCCCTCAGGGTATTTGCCAAATGCCTTGTTGTCATGGCTGCCCATCTCTACAAACAGGATCATCTGGTTTTCCCATACCTGAATGATTGGCCTCTGGTGGCCCCCTAAGAGGCACAGACCTTAGCTCTCATGAGCAAGACAATTATCTTCCTCTGCCTATTGGATTTTTTATCTACTTTCAGAAGTCTACACTGTGCACAGTGAATGTCATTTCATTCATAAGTGTAGCGTTGAATATAGTTCAAGCCAAAGCTTTTCCACTACAGGACATAATTTGTATCTCTATTACACATGTATTTCTACCATTTAGCTGTCACTCATGATCATAATCATAGTCTACCTGCAGATTTTGGGACACATGATAGCTGCTGTTCATGTTGTCTTCTTTGCCTAATTGAAAATGAGATACCTACAATGGGACCTCTATTTCCAGTGGTTTGCCCCCCCCCCCCTCTTAATTTCACATGATGTTGCAATAGTGGACTCACAAACTCAACCTTTCAATAGAAGTCCACTTTTCATGCTAGCAGCACCAAAGTTTCCTGACTACAGATGGGTCAAAACTAGGTCAGAGAGCTCATCTTGGCAGTCATCATTTTCAGGGGAGTGACTGAGCTATGAGTCAACTCTTCATAATGATCATTTAAAGCTCAGGGCAATTATGATGATCTGTGAGTTTTCCTTCTTCTTATTCGGGATTTTTCAGTCCTTATTCAGACAGACAACCAAGTGGTAATGTTTTATGTAAACAAAGAGTAAGGACTCTTTACCTTTGCAGAAAGGAAGACAGGATTTGGGACTTTGCCCTAGCCAATTACATCCAGATACAAGCTACCCACATCCCAAGTCTCAACAACCAATTACCCGACAGGCTCATCAGAAATATTTGGCCTCATAAGTGGTCCCTATATGAATTCCTCCTAAATACTATCTTTCAGGAGTGGGGAACACCTCAGATCAATCTTTTCATCCTCAACAAAAATGCAAAGCGTCTTCTTTATGATTACATATTCCCATACCAAAAGCATTTAGTCCCAGACGCCCTAGAGATTCCATGAACATGGTCTGGCCTTTTCAATGCTTCTTTAGAGTTAGGAATGGTCTCAAAGGAATGAATAAGGGCACATTTGGTCCCTCTGCATAAATGCAAAAATAAATGCAAGGTTGGGAACTACAGGCCAATTATTTTGATCTCTGTGGTTAGTAAATGAATGGAAATGCTTCTAAAACAGAATAGTGAGGTTTCTGAAATCCAATGTATTGTATGATCAGAGACAGCAAGGTTTTACTAGAGGCAGGTCTTGTCAGACAAATCAGATTAATCTTTGACTAGGTGATCTGAAAATTGGACCAAGGGAAAGTGCTAGATGTGGTATATTCATAAATGACCTGAAAATAGGCACAATGAGTGAGGTGATTGAATTTGCAGATGACACAAAATTATTCAAAGTTGTTAAAATGCAGGAGAATTCTGAAAAATTGTAAGAGGACCTTGAGTTACTGGTAGACTGAGTGTTGAAATGGAAGATGAAATTTAATGTGGACAAATGCAAAGGTATGCACTTACAGAAGAACAACTCAAACTACAGCTATATGATGCAAGGTTCCACATTAGGAAACACCACACAAGAAAAGGACCTGGGCATCATTGGGCATAATTTATTGAAACCCTCTTCCCAGTGTGCAACTGTGGCCAAAAAAGCAAATAGAATGCTAGGAATTATAATGAAAGGGATGGGAAATAAAAATAAGGATATTATAATGCCTCTGTATCGTTCCATGGTGTGACCACACCTCAGCCAAGCGACCAGCAATACGGCCTCGGGTCGCTACCCCTTCCTTCCCTCCCCCCTCCCCCCACCCCTTCCCCTCAATAACTGCACATACTCCGTGTTGCAACAAAGAACAACATATTTATTTTTGTTAACAACATTTTCATTTGGAAATTACAGTAGCGTACTGTTGGCCACAGCATAAGCCTATCCGATTAGCTATTTACACCATCCTTTATATAACATTACAACCATATATCGTAAATTATATTAAGTTACCATTTTCTTGCCCCCCCTCTCCAGAGGCACAGCCCACTCTAGTTAAGTCCTTGGCGCACGGCAGGGATATTTGGAAAAGCTGCTGTCTAAGCCTTTTCCCCACTGCCGCCGTTCTGAATAGAGTGAAATCGTCACGGGGGATGTTCTGCTGGAACAACAGGCCCTCTTCTGGGGCTGTTCCTCTTGCAACAGTGTCTGTTTCCGCCTCTGCCCAAGTCCCGTCATAAGGCGTGGGCAGGGCTGAGTTGGCAAATCTCTGTACATGTCCCTTCCGCCGTGAAAGCATCGGGAGGCCCTCTAGACACTATAACTGCTTCCACTCTGTGTCTTGCCTGTGGACACCTCCTACATGTTCCCCTCCCCCTTAGCATGTCTGGGCTGTGCACTCTCTTTGCAAGGAGGGGGCCCCTATCTCTCCTGCCCCCTGCTATGCTGTGACGATACCTAAACCTCGCGGGTGGGTCGGGCGGGTGATTGTTCTCTGCGGCACCGTGCGACGGGGGGGGGGGTGGGAAAGAGGGCGAGCAGCGGCGCGGCCGACCATTCTATAGCCGCCCACGCCGCCCACCCCCTCCGACGCCCCGCCCCCTCCCCCCTCGCCGAGGTTAACCCTCGGCCTGCCGGCGCCCGCCTGTGCCTGGCCACGTTAACTCGTGGCCGGACCTCAGCCAAGCGACCAGCAATACGGCCTCGGGTCGCTACCCCTTCCTTCCCTCCCCCTCCCCCCACCCCTTCCCCTCAATAACTGCACATACTCCGTGTTGCAACAAAGAACAACATATTTATTTTTGTTAACAACATTTTCATTTGGAAATTACAGTAGCGTACTGTTGGCCACAGCATAAGCCTATCCGATTAGCTATTTACACCATCCTTTATATAACATTACAACCATATATCGTAAATTATATTAAGTTACCATTTTCTTGCCCCCCCTCTCCAGAGGCACAGCCCACTCTAGTTAAGTCCTTGGCGCACGGCAGGGATATTTGGAAAAGCTGCCGTCTAAGCCTTTTCCCCACTGCCGCCATTCTGAATAGAGTGAAATCGTCACGGGGGATGTTCTTCTGGAACAACAGGCCCTCTTCTGGGGCTGTTCCTCTTGCAACAGTGTCTGTTTCCGCATCTGCCCAAGTCCCGTCATAAGGCGTGGGCAGGGCTGCGTTGGCAAATCCCTTCCGCCGTAAAAGCATGTACATGTCCCTTCCGCCGTGAAAGCATCGGGAGGCCCTCTAGACACTGTTACTGCTTCCACTCTGTGTCCTGCCTGTGGACACCTCCTACATGTTCCCCTCCCCCTTAGCATGTCTGGGCTGTGCACTCTCTTTGCAAGGAGGGGGCCCCTATCTCTCCTGCCAATCCCCCCCGGCAGTGATTCCTCGCTCGCCGGGAGGGTCCCCACCACCTGATGGTTCTCCGCTCTCTGCTGTGGCCAACACGCGTCTCTGCCAGAGGTGTTCTAGCGTGTCTTGTATGGCACAGAGGAAAACATCCATCCCGATTTCGGACAGATGTACGCCGTCTGCGCGATACAAGCCAGGGCAGTTTTCCTCTATGAGCTCGTGAACAATGCTGTACCCTCCCATTGCGTCCATAGATCTTGCCATCCACCTGTTCACTTTTTGTCTTGTCTTTTCCACTGCACGGTGCGACCATTCTCCTCTCCAGACTCGCCGCGGGATGATATGAGACCAGACCAGCAATGTTCCTGGAAAGGTAGACGCCAGAGTCTGCAGATCCTTCTGCATCTTCTTCGTAAGCTCGACACTGCGCGTCCCTGTCAGGTCGTTGCCGCCGAGGTGAACTACTATTACCCAAGGTCTTCCTCCTGTGGTTCGCAACTGCTGGAGGAGCGGAAGAAGCTGGTCCCATATCATGCCTCGGCGGCCCATCCACTTCACCGCCACCTTGTCCATGGGGAGGCCAAGATTGAGGCCTTGCGGTCTGATGCTTGCCCTCTGTTCGGCCCAGTGTATGAAGGAGTGGCCGCATATCCATACTTCCTGGCAAGGTTGTCGGCCTACGTAATGTTTTGTTAGAACAGAAGTGGTATGTTAGAATCAATTTCACAAGGCTTTCACATCTATTTTCATTACAAACTTTGAAACGACAACTTAACGGTGACTAATACAAGCAACACTCTAACCTGTTTCTTTTTTTTTTTTTTTTTTGGGATCATCTGCCTGCGCAGTTTGCCCTCGGCGTTAAACCGGGCGAACGTACAGCTTGTATCTGTCAGAGCGCCATCTTCCAATGTTCATGATCTGTTCTCTGTTCATCCCCAGGCTGGCTGCCGTGGAAGCAGCCCCGATACGGAATGAATGCGTGCCGTAGAAGCACGGTTCTAAGCCCGCCGCCTCCAAGGATTGCTTGAGGACCCTGGTAAACTGGAAGCGCGAGAGGGGCGCTCCGTTCGAATGTATTAGCCAATGCCCTGCTCTTGTCGGGCGGATTCGTTTGTAATCGAAAAAATTTTTTACTGGGCAGGTCGGGTCCCCCGGTAGCGGGGCCAGCCTTATTACCGTGCCCCATGCTGCCGTGTCGGTCTTGGATCTTCGAAGAAACAGCGCGAGCGTCCCCTCATGCAAGGTGACGTCCTGTTCAAAAATGCCCCCGCGGCATCGCCCCTACTCGCCGGGGCGACCAATTCGCTAACCCTGAAGGCACCGAAGAATGCCCAAGAGAAGGCGCAGCAGAATAGCCGTGTTTTGAATTCGTCGAAACATATTCGTCCCGCGACCGCAATCAGCATCCGTAGCATTTGATGCGTTATAGGGCACCGGGCGTCTCTTCTGCGGGGCTGTCCCGATGCCCAGCCCTTCATGAGTCTCACTATCACGAAGTCCGCTCTTGGGCTGGCCCTGCCCATGGCCTTCGTAAAGAAAGCGATCGCCGCTAATTGTGCTTGTACCGCTGATTTCTTCGCACCCTTCCGTTTTTCCTGCAGGATCCACCGTATGATGGACTCGGTGGTAGGACAAGGGTCAGTGATCCCGTTATTTTGGCAGAAAGCCTGAAATTTTTCCCAGGCCGTAATGTATTTTGTTCTTGTTTTTTTTGATAGCGAACTCAGGACCAGCTCCCAAACTTCGGCGGACCAAGGTCCCATGTCTGCTCCGGTATGGCCCTCTTGCTGGCTTCGGCTTCTGGCGCCAGTGACCGGAAGAGTGGTATCTTGGAACGAGAGAGAGCGTCAGCAATGTTATTAAGCACGCCTGGTATGTGTTTTGCTCTGACCGTTATGTTGTGTGTTAGGCATGTCAACACTATCTGTCGCAGCAGCGCTACCACTCCCTGTGTGTGTGCTCGCATTCCGTTCACTGCATACACCACTGCCATATTGTCGGTGTGGAACGTGATTGCCTTATTACGAAGCTGCTCGGCCCATATGACTAATGCTACCGCTATGGGAAAAAGCTCCAGGAAGGTGATATCTCTGGTAGCCCCCGCGGAGCGCCATTCAGGGGGCCATTCTTCTGCGCACCATGCGCCTTTGAAGTATATTCCGAACCCATACCCTCCTGCGGCATCTGTGAACAGATCCAGGTCCTCATTCGACACCGGGTGTTCCTGCCAAAAAGTCCGCCCATTAAAGGACTGCAGGAAGCGGGCCCACACATGTAGGTCCTCCTTTATGCCTTTAGTGACCCTGATTTTGTGGTGTTTCTTTTGGATCCCTTTAGTCGCCATGGCCATGCGACGGCAAAAAATCCGCCCCATTGGCATGATTCTGCACGCAAAACACAGCATCCCTAGCATTGATTGGAATTGCTCCAACGTAGCCTTCTTGCGGACCTGAATGGCCCGAATAGCGGATCTCAGCTTTTGTATTTTTTCCTCGGGCAGGCGTGACTGCTGCGCTGCTACGTCCAGTTCAATGCCTAAGAAGGTAAAGGTCTGCAGAGGCCCACAGGTTTTTTCTACTGCTAGTGGTATGCCGAAGTGCTCCGCCACTTTCTCAAACAACTTGAGAATCCTGTGACAATCTTCTCGGTCGTTTCCTATAAAGAGGAAATCATCCAAGTAGTGCACTACAGTTTCATGCCCTGCGATATCTTCAACAACCCAATGTATGAATGTGCTGAATTGCTCGAAATATGCACACGATATCGAGCAACCCATGGGCAGGCATTTATCGAAATAGTATTCCCCATTGAAGGTGAATCCTAGCAATGCAAAGGATTCTGGGTGTACTGGTAGTAGTCGGAAGGCTGATTCAATATCTGCCTTTGCCAGCTCTGCCCGATATCCCCGCTTCCTTATGAGGTCTACTGCCTGATCGATCGTTGAATATTTTACAGAGCATAATGACGGATCGATATGATCGTTCACTGAACCCCCTTCGGGGTACGATAAATTGTGTATAAGTCGAAATTTTCCCGGCTCCTTTTTTGGCACGATTCCCAGTGGGGACAGCACCAGTTTCGGTAGCGGCGGGGCTGTGAATGGGCCCGCCAACCTTCCCAGTTCTCTTTCTTTAAGTAATTTATTTTGGACTACATAACTGAATTTGTTGATGGACGGTGAGTTGTGCGTCCCTTGTGTAAGGGATTCGTCCGCCACCGGGATTTTGAAGCCGTATGTAAAGCCGCTCTCAATATTGTGAGTCTTGTCCCGATGTGGATAAGCCCGCAGCCAAGGTCGCATGCTCTCCAGCCTGATTGGGGTTGGGGCCATGCCCGTCACCTCCGCGTTGCTGCCCTGGCCGATAGGGCTTAGTATCCCTGTTGCTGGTGTGGCAGAGGGTGGCAGGGTGATTCCCTCCGCAGCTGGCGCATACGTGTCTGAATTTGCACGGCCGCCATGTGCAGCTCCCTGCGTTGTACTGCCGACATGCCCTGCGCCCTCCCGGCAGTGTTGTCTGCCGCCCTTGTTGCGCCTGAAAGAACTGAGAGGATCCTTCCATACAGTATGGCCTGTTGGGTGACATCTCCTCTAGCCATAGGTCCACGATCCTGTGCTGCCAGGACATGGTTGGGTCCTCGGCCAGGCTTTGTCTGAACTTGATGTCATAATTCAGCCAAGCCCACCCACCCAGTAGCTTGTGAGCCCGGGTTATGGTGTCTAAGTATTTGATTAGGTACTGATTCAGCTCGGGCTCCCGCTCGAGTACCACACTCATGAATATGTGAAATGCCGAAATCCAGTTGTTTATGGATTTTGCAATCTTCGGCTTCCTCTCTCACTTCCTGTCTTTCTCTTTACTGTCATTCCCGTCCACATCCTGATCTCTGATCAGCAAGGAAATATGTCAATGAATTCCCTCCGCCAGATTCGTTTCTTAAGTTTTCTGGGCACTGCGCTGGCTAAAGAACTTACGCCGCACCGCGGGTCGCCCCTGACCACTAAGGGGCTTGCTAACGCCGCCACCTCTGCGGACTGTGCCGCCGCGTCTGCCCCCGATTCCCCGCCAGCCACTCCCCGCGGGTGTGTTTCGCTGCGCTCCATCCACACTTGTGTTACCTGCCTGTCCTTTCGCGTTTTACATAAGAACATAAGAACATAAGATATGCCATACTGGGTCAGACCAAGGTCCATCAAGCCCAGTATTCTGTTTCCAACAGTGGCCAATCTAGGTCATACGTACCTAGCAGTTTCCCCAAGGGACACAGGTTCCACAATGCTTGTATTGGTTCAAGCATTGATATCCTGGGTCCCTTCTTAATAATGGTTTATGGACCTTTCCTCCAGGAACTTGTCCAAACCTTTTTTAAACCCAGCTACACTAACAGCCTTTACTACATCCTCCGGTAACAAATTCCAGAGTTTGATTACACGTTGAGTGAAAAAATATTTTCTTTTATTAGTCTTAAATAGTTTACCCTGTAGCTTCATTGCATGTCCCCTAGTCTTTCTATATTCTGATAAGGTAAACAATCGATCTACGTTTACCCGTTCCACTCCGTTCATTAATTTATAGACTTCTATCATATCTCCCCTCAGCCGTCTCTTTTCCAGGTTAAAGAGCCCCAACCTTTTTAGCCTTTCTTCATAGGAGTAGCCTTCCATCCCCTTTACCATTTTGGTGGCTCTTCTCTGAACCTTTTCTAAAATTGCTATATCCTTTTTAAGATATGGCGACCAGAATTGCACACAATATTCAAGGTGCGGTCTCACCATGGAACGATATAGAGGCATTATAATATCTTTTGTTTTATTTTCCATTCCTTTCCTTATCATACCTAGCATTCTATTTGCTCTCTTGGCCGCCGCTGCACACTGGGCCGAGGGTTTTAACATGGTATCCACAAGGACGCCTATTGTTATCTTTTTTTCTTTTGAAGGTATTCAATATACTGTGCATTGCCTTCGCTAGTGAGATGTCTCCCTCATCATCGGACATGGATTCGTCCGAAGACGAGGAGGACAGCCCCGCCAAGGCTCCCCTATTGCCCCTAGGCTTACCTTTTGCTGATGCGTTGCTCGGTGTAGTTCCATGGTTTGCTGAGCTGGTGCTTGGCATGGTTTCATCTATCGCTGAGCTGGCGCTCTGCGTGGCATTGTTCGTGGCCTGCGTTTCTGTGGTCAGCTCATTAGCCGCCTCGAGCCGGTGCTTAAAGGCGCTTACGCCGTGTTGGCTCACCTGCTCACGGATGAGCCGCAGTAGTTCATCCAGCTCCTTACTGGATGCTCCTTGCATTGGTGATGCTGACTGTGGTGTTGTTGTGTCCTGTCCTTTTTGTCGCGTAGTCTTAGCCGCCTGGCTCCTGCGCGAACCGCCCCCGCTACTTGCTTTCCCCTTAGCTGCCATTGTGGATGCCCGCTTAGTAGCACCGCGTGTCGTTCTGCCTCCTGCGCTCCGCATGTTACTTGCTCCTTCCGTGCTGCGCTGTCTTGTGCGTCCCTTCACTCCGCTTTGTGCCGCCCCTCTTGGCATGTTATCCTAATATCAGAAATGCTAAGGAGGCAATGGGAGACATGGAAATGCAGATTAGTGTTGCGCTTGCCTGCTTCCTGCTTTTTGTTGGGGCACCGACGGCCATACCTTTAGATTATGGAGATTGTGTGAGCCAAGGCCTTGTCATTCGACCGTGTGCTTTCCCCTGTTATCTCCATCTGCTTTTTTTTTTTTTTTTTGTACTTAGGCCTTTGGCTTAGCGCTATGCCTGCTGCTGTTTTTTTTTTTTTGTCCACCGCTTTTACCACGTCTGTGCGTGTCTGCTTCAGCGTCGACCCTTGACACAAGATCCATGGCCGATTAGCTAGCAATAGCTTATGGGACGCTGTCCCAAATCGGCAGTGACCCAGAGAGGAATATCATGCCTGTTGCCTAACCATCTTGTATTCAATAGAAACACAGGAGCATGCTGACAGAGAGATACCACGTGGCCTATGCAGTCCGTCCCTCCCCCGCACAACACAAGAGCCCATACCGTGTTCATGAACATGGTCAATAATACATATTAACTCCTTGTCTATTCTCTGCCCATAGATGGCAGTTGGTGCACATGTTACTAAATGCTCCACAATGATCAAATGCTACTCAGGTTATCCCTCAGATTATCCCCCTTAGCATTACCTAAAATCAGGGCATAGACCTATATTTTCTTAACTACATCACCCCTGCAGCCCCTTAGCATTCCGGCCTTACCTTCCGCTTTTACGAATAGCGGAAGAGGTATGCCATGCTATCTTCTCCCCCACTTGCGCTCGAGAAAAACACATTGCTTGATTCCCCCCTTCCCCCCTCCCCCCGCTCCACGTGCTCTACCGTAGCTCATATATCTTGTGTTTCTTCCTTTTTTCTTTTTCATCACTTTTCCCCCTGCATTTCCCCTGTTCCAATGCACTTACCAACCAATCGGGCAAGGAAACGAGCGCCTGTTGCCGGATTCCAGTCGAACGCTGGAGTAGCCCGCACACGCCCTGCACTGCCAACCGCTGCACAGGAACGCGGGACTTTTTGCTCCTGGCGATGCCGCTCCCGGCCGCCGCAATCGGGCCGAGGAAACTGTGCGCCGGATGCCTTGCGCTGCCCGTTGTTTCCTCCCACACGCGCCCCGCTCTCCAAGTTGCTGCTCGTAGCGGGCCTTCTGGTGCGTGTGTAGGCGTTGCGGCTCCGATTCTCCACGTGTCCAGGCCGGTGAGATGCTCGCTGATTGATTGTTCCCTGCGGCACCGTGCGACGGGGGGGGGGAAAAGAGGGCGAGCAGCGGCGCGGCCGACCCTTCTATAGCCGCCCGCGCCGCCCGCCCCCCCCCCCAGACGCCCAGCCCCCCTCCCCCATCGCCGAGGTTAACCCTCGGCCTGCCGGCGCCCGCCTGTGCCCGGCCACGTTAACTCGTGGCCGGACCTTGAATAATGTATGTAGTTCTGGTCATCATATCTTAAATAGGATATAGCAGAATTTGAAAAGGCACAAAACAAAAAAACAACTAATTGATAAAGGGATGGAAGGATATGCCTTCGAGAAAACACTTAAAAAGGTTAAAACTCTTCAGCTTGGAAAAGAGATGGCTGAGGAGAGATATGATAGAGGTCCATAAAATAAAGAGTGGAGTGGAAAGGGTATATAGAGTTCTGTTGTTTATTCTTTCAAGAAGTATAAAGACTAGCGGATATGCAATGAAGCTACAATGTGGCACATTTACTGCAAGTCTAAATGGAGAAATATTTTTCACTCAACGCATAATCAAACTCTGGAATTTGTTGCCAATGATATAGTAAAAGCTGTTTGTGTGTCTGGGTTTAAAAGAGGTTTTGACAAATTCCTGGAGGAAAAGTCATTCACCAAAGTGGTCTGAGAAATCCAATGATTACCCCTGCGTTAAGCAGCATCAAGTTGTTGTTGTTGTTTTTTTTTACCTTTTGGGAATCTCACAGATACTTGTAACCTGGAATGGCTACTGTTGGAAACAAGATACTGGGCTTGATGGACCTTTGGTCTGACCCAGTATGGCATTACTTATGTTCCTATTTGTTGATACCATTTACAAATTTATACCTTTTCTTGGAACAGGTATACATTTGTGTGTTGGCAGCTGAGTATTATTGGGGCTAAGCATTTGATATCAGACACCACAGAAACCCCAGTTGGTCCAGGGTGACTTTGGGAAGTGGGAGGTCTGGGACTGCCTTTGGAAGAGTGAGATATCTTGTTGTATGATCCAGATGTGGGTTCCTTGGATGCCTTCCAGTAGGGTGGAGGGGGGGTGGAATTTCTCCAAATGGGTTAGTTATGCACATAATATTACAGTAATGAACCTCACACGTGCAGTATGATCTCAGTCTCTCAGATGTACTGCTAATGCTCAACATAGTATTTGCATTGTTCCAAGGGGAGCCTCCTTCTAGACTTCATAAGATGTAACATGTCAAGACATCTTGTCAAGGTGCGACTGGAAATTTTTCTTAATCAGGCTCATTGTTCCCAGTACAATGAGAAATATTTTTATATCTTTTTGCCACATTTTTTTAGTCTCTGTATTTCTTGATATTTCAAGATCTTCTCCCTCTCCACACAATTCACAGAAAAGTCACTTGGAAGAGACACCTCTATTATCAATGTCATTCTGTTTTTTTCTCCTTTATCACAATGTCAGGTTTTCTCACATCCAGTTTCTTATCTATGAAGGTCATGAAGTGGGTCTGGGGATTTTCCTGGGATGGGACAGTGAGGAGGAGTTGATGGTTGTCTTCTGAAGTGATAGGGGTATCTATGAGCAGGTTGGGATCTTTGTAGAGGAGGTAGAGAGGGATCCATGCGCATGTGTGCCATTTTATTTAGCACTGGCCCCTTTAAGATGCCCCTGGGAACATTGTGCTGTAGACTAACGGCCCATGACCACAGAGAAGAATAAAACAGCTTGCAAGGTTGATCACAAGTTCTGTTATTCATTTAACATGGGAGTTACCAACCCACTGTACTGAGTTAGCACGGGTCAGTGACTCCTATGGTAAATCAAGCCACAGTAAAATGTGATATTTATCACAGTTTAATAATTTTCTCCCTAGAAGAGTAATTTATAACAGGATGGTAGAAATCCAAAAAGGCACCTATTTAAAACCTATTTTATACAGTGCTTTGTGAAAGTATTCATCTATTTGGTTTTTGTCCTGTTTTGTCGCATTACAACCTGGAATGAAAATGGAGGTTCATTTGGATGTTAGGTAATGGACCTAACAATATAGTTAAAATTGGTGAAGTGAAATGACAATAAAATACCTTGTATATATAAAAAAAAAACAAGTTAAAACTGAAAAGTTGTGAGTGTATATGCATTCATCCCTTTTGCTATGAAACTCCTAGATAAGATCTGGTCCAACCAATTAACCTCAGAAACCACATAATTAGTTGATTAGAGTCCACCCATGTGCAATCAGTGTCACATGATCTGTCACATGATGCCTGTATAAATATTCCCGTTATGAAAGGTCCCTAATTCTGCAATACCACTAAGCAAGCAACATGAAGACCAAGGAGCATGCCAAACAGGTCAGAGACAAAGTTGTGGAGAAGTATAGCTCAGGGTTGGTTTATAAAAAAATATCCCAAATTCTAATATCCTACGGAGCACCATTCAATCCATTTTAACAAAATGGAAAGAATATGGCACCACTACAAACTTAACTCACTCAGGATCTAATCTGTTAGAATGATTACTCCAAAGTAACAAATGAAATCCCTCATTCAATAGCCAATTCGCATTCAGTAACTCAGGATTAATCCAACGTAAGCCTCAGAACCAACCATCAGGCACTTAATTCTATATGGTGCCCTTATGGTTGGCGCCTATATGGTTGGCGTTGGGACAAGAGTTTTGAGAAAATCATAGAGAATGTGACACAGATGAGAACTATCCTTGATGAAAACAACTGAAACGTATAAGAGCAATTTCATATCACACAAAAAAGCTAAGTACTTTTTTGGTTAATATTTATGAACTGTGTTAGTCACATTAAGTGTGATATGATTTTTTACCAACATTAGCTGTTGATGTTAACCGGTACATAACTGGGGAGGCAACAGTACCCAGAATTAAGTGCCTGATGGTTGGTTCTGAGGCTTACGTTGGATTAATCCTGAGTTACTGAACGCAAATTGGCTATTGAATGTGGGATTTCACTTGTTACCACTACAAACTTGACAAGAGAAAGCCACCTACCAAAATTCACAGACCAGGCAAGGAAGGCATTAATCAGAGATGCCACAAAAACACCAAGGATAACACTGAATGAGCTGCAATGATCCACAGTGGAGATTGGATTATCTGTCCATAGGACCACTTTAAGCCATACACTCCACAGTGCGGGGCTTTATGGAAGAGTGGCCAGAAAAAAGTCATTGCTTAAAGAAAGAAATAAGAAAATACGTTTGGAGTTTGCACAACAGCATGTGGTGGATTCCCTAAATACATGGAAGAAGGTTCTCTGGTCAGATGAGATGAAAATTGAACTTTTTAGTCATCATGGGAAATGCCATGTGTGGCACAAACCCAACACTTCCCATCACCCCGGGAATACCATTCCCACAATGAAACATGGTGGTGGCAGCATCATGCTGTATGGAAGTTTTTCATTGGAAGGGACAGGAAAACTGGTCAGGACTGAAGGAACGATGGATGGCACTAAATACAGGGCAATTCTTGAGGAAAACCTGTTTCAGTCTGCCACACATTTGAGACTGGGACAAAGGTTCACTTTTCAGCAGGACAAAGACCCTAATCATACTGCTAAAGCTACACCGGAGTAGTTTAAAGGGAAACATTTAAATGTCTTGGAATGGCCTAGTCAAAGCCCAGAGCTCAATCCAATTGGGAATCTGTGGCATTACTTGAAGATTTCTGTACACCAACGCAATCCATCTAACTTGAAGGAATTGGAGCAGTTTTGCCTTGAGGAATGGGTGAAAGTCCCAGTGGCTAGATGTGCTAAGCTAATAAAGACATACCCCAAGAGACCTGCAACTGCAATTGCAGCAAAAGGTAGTTCTACAAAGTATTGACTTGGTGGGGGAGCAGGGGTGGAATACCTATGCACACTCCTGATTTCTGTTTTGTTTTGTTTTTGTCTTAATTATTGTTTGTGTCACAATAAAAGATATTTTGCACCTTCGAAGTGGTAGGCATGTTGTGTAAATCACATGGTGCTAACCCCCAAATCTCCATTTTAATTCCAGGTTATAATGTTTCATAACAGGACAAACACCGAGGGGATGAATATTTTCACAAAGGCACTGTAAATGAAACATAGGTGCCTCTGTTCCTTTACATAATAGACTTCCAGAGACAGCATCAGTAGTATGGAAATGTCCATTCACAGATATACATCTGCTCTGCAAAAGGTTTAAAATGTACCTGTGTATTTTATAATCTATGTGCACACATCGCAACTCTACTAAACTATGCCCTCGGGAACACCTACATGTTATTGTTGGTAAGTGCCATTCAATCTTTGTCAACTTATGGCAACTCAGCTGCCGATTTATCCCTAATATTTTATAAATACATATAAACACCTTCTTTCCCTCTCAACCTAGCTTAACCTGTTATAAACTTACCCGTTGTGCCACTGCTCTGTCCCAGTTGCAGCCTTCTTATTTGGTGTGCCTATTTTTACATGTGTATAATGACAATCAGTTTTATGGTTGTTATTTTCTGCATCTAAAACATGGTTTACATGCAGAAAATGTTTCCTAAAATTTCTCCCATAAAACCTGATTCATCCTGTTTTTTTCCCATAAGCCCAGAATGGAAGAAGCAAACATCTCAATGAATTGGTGCCTACGTTGAAGAAAAAATTTAGTACAGTGAAATTAAAATGTTTCCTTTTGGGAGGGGGGGGGGGCAGAGGTTTGCTTTCTGCCTGAAGATTATTATTATTTAATCAGAGGTAGGAATCGTAAGACAAAGAATCATGGGGTTTATCAGCTACCGGAATGTCATAAATTAGCAAGTGTACAATGTAAAAAAATATTACAATGAAAATGATCAGCTCTGAACTACAGCCTGGCATTAATCAAAAATTACAGCCAAAGACTTAAAGCTGATCTGGCTTTTACTAAATTACAGCAGGGCACCATTATTGATTTACAAAAGAGGAGTTATTAAGTGTGGAGCATGTAATATTGGGGTTTGGGCATGCTGATTACTTTTAGACTCACTGATTGTATTTTAGGAAATAAACTTAATTATTGCACTCTGCTTTATTTATATACACCTTATTTGTAATGATTTCTATGTCAAGTGATTCACTATATTTCATTAAATTCAATAAGACTATTTGCTGAGCCTAACAGTACACATCAGTCCCAAAACAATAAGTTGTTTACATGTAAGTATGGTTGTATGAAAATATATAATTGTTATTGTCCTTTAAGGAAGTTTAAAATGCCTAAAACATAATACTACAGTGGTTATTGATTTTTCAGAAAGATGCTTAGAGAATACTTTAGGGCCTTAGGCTGATGTTATTAAGAAACATCCTACATTACTGTGGAGCTACCGTATCTCCAATATATTATACTTTGTTGCATCTGGCCAATTAAAAATTAACATATGCTATTTTTTAAGACACTTATTTGCAACAATTTGTTTGCCTGCTTTGGTATATTATAGTAATCATAGTGTAGGTTAAAATAAAATTTAGTCTGAGATCCTGTTCATCTCAGAAAAGACTTATAAATTCCATGAACCTGCCTTTTTAGACCAGCACCTGCTAAAAATAATGCAGTATTCATATATATTAATATCATATCATATCATATAATAATATTTACAAACCCAGTTTGAAGGCTTACTTAGCTAGACTGATTTTCTGAATTGCAGCAATGAATATGTATGAGATAGATTTACATACAGTACAATGGGTCTCCAATGTATGGAATAGAACTCATACATATTCATTATGGCTTTTCCGAAACTCACAGCAGTCAACTATGCCTGCTGGTCAAGCTTTAGAATCAAGGGTGTAATATATTTTTAGCCATATAATTTAGAAACATTATTGCTCTTATGATATGAAAACCAAATCTTGCTAACAATGTCAACATCAGGAATTGAGTGAAGGAAAAACAGTAGAGATATTTTGGTTTGAGCAGGTTGGTGTCAGAGAATGATGATGGGACTGTTATGGATTAATTGGGGCATGCTGAGGTGAACTGATAGGGGTGTCATGGTTTGATTGGGATATTGGAATGGTGATCATACAATTGAATAATTTTGTAGTGCATGCTATATGCCATGGGGTAAGTATCCTATGCACTATCCGCAGTGCATTTGCAACCATGAACACCCACATGCTTTGCTGTTACAACCAGGACTGACCCAAGGTAACCAGGTAAGGAGGACGTGGCCCTCGCCCCTTCAATCCCGACATACCCCCCCCTTTTTGCCCTTCAAATAACCACCACAGAATCGCTTATTGGCAAATTAACTGGTCGCAGCTTTATTAACCAAACACAACATAACATTACAACCATAACTGTTTGACTTACAGTTCCGGCAGCGGGACAATCCCTCACCAGCCATATGGGTAGCAAAATGAGTTCCTTCCCGAATCCGCCGAGAACCGTTCCCCGGCAATTCCATCCCCCTCTTCCGGCTTCGCCATATTACTAGCAAAAGCCGAGGGCTTCTCCGGGTCGGGGGTACCCCCACCCCCGCCCTGCTTATTGCCATGCCTCCGGACCCCGGACACCTCCGGGATACCGCCCCCCCCAGCTGCAACCCCCCATCTTCCAAGCTCCGAACTCCACCAAAAAAGGGAGGGAGGGTGGGTACGCCCATCCTTCACCTCGGCTCCAGAGGACTGGCGTCTGACCGCTCGCTCCCTTCCGCTCCCCATCGCGCCCTTCCCCCTCATTGACTCCCGCAGCCACCAGGGCCCGCGGGAGCCAATGAGTTCAAACAAAAACTCGCCGCGGGCTCGCGCCTCACCCCGCCGCCGGGGACCCACGCCACTCCGCCCCCCCGGTTACACGCGGCCGACGGGCACGTGGGCCCGCAGCCTCTGATTAACCAGGTAAGGCGGACGTGGCCCTCGCCCCTTCAATCCCGACATACCCCCCCTTTTTGCCCTTCAAATAACCACCACAGAATCACTTATTGGCAAATTAACTGGTCACAGCTTTATTAACCAAACACAACATAACATTACAACCATAACTGTTTGACTTACGGTTCCGGCAGCGGGACAATCCCTCACCAGCCATATGGGTAGCAAAGTGAGTTCCTTCCCGCCTCTGCCGAGAACCATTCCCTGGCAATTCCATCCCCCTCTTCTGGCTTCGCCATATTACTAGCAAAAGCCGAGGGCTTCTCCGGGTCGGGGGTACCCCCACCCGCGCCCTGCATATTGCCATGCCTCCAGACCCCGGACACCTCCGGGATCCCGCCACGGGCTCAGTGACACCCGTCCCTGAGCCCCTCCCCCACAAGGAACAAAGCTGCGACCAGCCATCCCGCCCGACACGGCCAACTCCAAGGCCTCCTGCCAATCATTCAAGAGTAAATCTATCCCAACGGGGAAAGATGTACTCCATCCAAACGATACAGGCCTGCGCATTCCACCTCAACCCAGGAATGCAGCATCTGGTAGCCCCCGTGTGCCACTACCCAATGGCCAATTTGCTGATTAACTTTAACCAAACCACGAGACCACCGCCGGTGGCCCCAGCAAGCAGGCCTGGGAATTAGGTCGGACCAGAGCAATACAACACCTTGGAACATTAACAACACTTCCCCCAAATCCCGCTGAGCCGCTCTAATCAGCTGCTTCACAGTCCAAGACCCCAAATCATTGCCGCCGAGATGCAGCAACAAGCACTCCGGGGATCCTCTGACGCGCTGATGGTGCCACAGCAAAGGCAAGAGCTGCAGACAGCGAAGGCCGCGCTCGCCCAGCCATGATAATGCCACCTCTTCAGCCTTCAGTCCAAGGTTTGCCCCAAGCGGCCGTAAGGCTGCCTGCTGCCCGGCCCAATACACAAAAGAATGGCTGATCATCCAGCAGGCATATGGCGTCCGAATCCCATCTAAAAGAAAAAACACAGTTAGCACCCAATACACAGACCGGCAGTCTCACAAATGTACATACCCCATGAATGCTTTCGAACGCCAGCGGCCGATCTGCTGAATCTCTGTCCCCGGCAAACCTGCCACTGCCGCACTAGTAGCGGCCCTAATCCTGAAGTAATGCGGGGTGAAATCTCCAGGTGCTAAGCCGACCTGCTGCACTACCATCCACAGCACCGCCGAGAACTGAAAACGCGTCAAGCACCGCGCATCCGCATGCACAAAGAGCAGCTCACCCCCCGGAGGACGTACCCGCAAGTAAGCCACCATCGCCGCTACTGGACAGATATTGGAAGCCGCAAGTGGTCTTAAATGCACCCAAACACCCCACCCTCTCTGATCGGTCTTAGACCTAGCCAACCATATGCTCAGCTGCCCCTGCATCAACCGCACATGCTGCAGTTGCAGAGCCGCACCCCCAGCCACCCGACTGGACGCCACCAATTCCCCTGACCTGAAGGCCCCAAAGAAGGCCACACAAAACACGGCCCGGAACAGCATGGTCTCGTAGTCGGACTCCACTACCGCCGGCAAAGCAGTGCTCATTCGCACCAACAGATCGGGGGTAATTGGACGCCGCTTGTCCACCTGGGGAGGGGTAGCGTGCTCCCACCCTAACAAGAGCCGGCGAGAAAGAAACCCCCACTGTGTACACCCCACCCAACTGCCTTAGAGAAAAAGGCAAAACCGGCAAAGCGAGACCGCACAGTTGATTTAGCAACCCCCGCAGCCTTTTCTGCCACGATGTATGCGCCAATGAGGTGATCAGGCATCGGGCCCTGCCGCCATCTGTGAGTCACCAAGAAGTCCACCACGCTGTCACAGCCCTTGCAGTAAGAGCGCCAGGTCGCCACCGACACAGAGGACCTCAGCATGCTCAGGATACCTGGAGACCAAGACGCCATAAACGCTCGGGGACCAACCATCCCACAGGGTCCGCCTCCGGTGCCAAGCACCGAAACAAATCCCACTTGAAACGAGAAAGAGCATCAGCGACCTGGTTAGCATATCCTGGCACATGCCGAGCCCTCACCACCACATTCAACTGCAAACAGACAAAAATCACCTCCCTCATCAGAGCCGCCACTCGCGGGCAACGTGGAGCATAGCGATTGATAATATGGACCACCGCCTCATTGTCGCACCACCACAACAGCTGCCGATTCCGAAGCCTATCCGGCCAGAGCTCCAAAACCACCAAAATGGGGAACAGCTCGAGGAACGTTATACTGTCGGTCAATCCCGCCTCCCTCCAGGTCAACGGCCACGGTTCGGCGCACTATGCTCCCCCGAAATAGACGCCTAGTCCGAAACCGCCAGCCGCGTCCGTGAAAATCTGCAAATCGAACGTAGACACCTCCTTCGCGAGGAGGACCGTAACCCCATTAAAGTCCCACAAGAACTGGTCCCAAACCCCCAGATCCGACCTCATGCTTTGGGAAACCCGGATGCGATGATGCGGACGCCGCACTCCCACGGTAGCCGCCGCCAGCCGTCGCAGGAACACCCGTCCCATAGGGATAACCCTGCAAGCAAAGTTAAGGGAGCCTAACAAGGCCTGCATCTCTCGCAACGTTACTTTCACCGACGCCAACACGTTCGCCACTAACACCCGCAAGCGCACTACCTTGCAGGAGGCAGGCGCGCTACCATGTCAACCGAATCTAATTCCACTCCAAGAAACGTGAGGCACGTGGAAGGGCCCTCAGTCTTGCCCGCCGCCAGAGGCACCCCCCACTCTTGCGCCAGCCTCGCAAAACCATCCAGCAGCTCCCGACAGAGCCCAGATGGCGCCGAACCAACAAATAGAAAGTCGTCCAGATAGTGGACCATGTTCCGAGAGCCGACGGACACCTCCAGAGCCCAGTGCATGAAGGAACTAAACATCTCAAAGTAACAGCAAGAGACCGAGCAGCCCATCGGTAGGCACTTGTCAAAGTAATAGTGGCCCTCAAACACAAAACCTAATAAATGGAAGGAATCGGGATGCATCAGCAGCAGGCGAAAAGCGGACTCAATATCCACCTTTGCTAGCAAACACCTGTGCCCACACTCGCGCACCAACCCCACTGCCTCATCAAACGATGCGTACTGCACCGAGCACAATTCCTTCGGGATAAGATCATTCACCGATGCCCCCTCTGGGAAAGACAAGTTGTGAATGAGCTGGAATTTCCCGGGCTCCTTCTTCGGGACAATGCCCAAAGGAGAAACCACAAAATTCCGGCACGGACGGTCCACAAAGGGCCCAGCTATCCTCCCCAGGGCCAGCTCGGCGGCCAGCTTACCCCTAATGACCTGCGCCAGACGCTTCACTGATGGCACGTTGCGTGCCATCTCCGGGCCCCCATCCCCCACCACTGGTATGGGGAACCCGTACTGGAAACCCCCCTCCAACACCCGCCGAGCCCTAACCCTCCGATACCGCCGCAACCAAGGCCTGAGTGCTGCTAAACGAATAGGGTAGGGGCCATCTCCATCCGTCCGTCATTGCTTCGTGGCAGGGGGTGTGGGCACTTTCTTGCCGCACTGGAGTGCCGAGTGCCCTCCCCCACAGACGGAGCAACTATGCCGGAACTTACAGTCCGGAAAGGGGCAAGATGACTTATTAAAGCGCCAACAGACATCCCCGACCCCCTCACTTGTGCCTTTTTGCAACCCAGGAGCCGGGCCGCTCCGAAAGGGCCGCCCTGCACTTGCCAACATACTGGAGCCCCCTTTTTGCCCCCCCGCACCAGCCCCCCCTTTCGCCGACATCTGCG
Organism: Ichthyophis bannanicus; assembly: GCA_033557465.1. NCBI lineage: Eukaryota > Metazoa > Chordata > Amphibia > Gymnophiona > Ichthyophiidae > Ichthyophis > Ichthyophis bannanicus. The sequence continues at coordinate 603,514,799 of CM066035.1, read as the reverse complement.
TCAACCAGAGACTGATGTCCTGGGTCCCCCATGACAAGGCTCGATTCTCCTCCATTTTGTCCCGAAACTTCTCATCATAGTTGAGCCATGCCCAACCATCATGAGTCTGAGCCGCCTCAAGAATTGAGTCGGCATAGGCAAGTAACATCCCTTATTGCCCCGGGTAATGCTGCCCCCACACGCTAGCTAACCGCAGGAAAGCCCTCGTCCAGTTGATGACATTCCGAGAAGCCCTCTTGACCCTGCCCGCTTTCTCGTCCACCTTCCGTTTTCGCCTGCTGTCCCCCGAACGCTTCCTACCCTCCAGCAGGTGGAATATATCTATATATTTCCGCTTCCATATCTTACGCCTAAGCTTACGTGGAACCCCCTCCCAAAGCTCCGAAAACGAAGCCAACGTAGCACCCCCACCCCCCCGACTACCGCCCCCCCCACCCCCGACGGGTTGATCGCCAACTCCACCGCCTGACGAAGACGACGAAGACAAAGATGAAGATGAATCCCCCCTCTGACGTCGCTTACGCGAGTGACGGCTCTTCTTCTTTGCCTTGCCTCTACCTCCCCCTGCCTGGCTAACCGCAACACTCTGCTCGACCAGATTCTCTTGTAACTCACCATCAGCCACACTCCGTGGTTGCATGAGATCTGATAGGTTAGACGAAGACGCCGGGAGCACCTCCTGCAGGTCCTCTCGCTGCGCACTGGGTACCTCAGCAGCAGCTAGTCCTGCCCTCTGCACCGGTACCTCGCTGATCTGTGCCGGCCTCCTCCCGTCACTGGTCTGCACCTGTGGAGACACCGGGAAAAAGGAAGGGGAACCTGACAAACCCCAAGGAAGCTGCCAAGGCCCCATCCAATCTACCCTTGAGGAGCCCTGTTCCCCACCCCGCCAATGGTCCCAGCTCGTAAGACCCCCACCCCCCGGAACCATAGAACAACCCCAGGGCCCCACCCCAACCCACCCATCCTGCCCCCCAGCTGGTCCCGGCCACCCTGCCGACCACTGCGGTGCCCCCAACACCCCCGAGGGGTCCGCTACCGGTTGGGGGGGCACGGCGATGCCTGCCGCTCCCCCTATCGACCTTGCCTCCATGCCCTCACCCTGTGCCGGCCCCCCTAGGGCCTCCCGTGCAACCTCCCGGCCATGGCCTCCCCTACCCCCCCCCCCGGGGCCTCCCAGTACCGACAGGGGGCACGAAAGCACCACCCCTGCCTGGGTCCCTGTGCCCAACCTGCCGTGGCACCCCTTTCTTCCCACGAGCCTGCCCCCCCGAGCCCTGAGCAGCCCGGCCCGAGGGCCGCCGACCGCCCCTCATTCCCCGGCCCCCCTTTTCCCTGCCCCCTTGCCCCGGCATCACCCCAAGTCAAGCTGCACAAAATGAGACTGTGTTGGCAGTAAACCCCAGCTGCAAGTGAAGCTGCTAACCTCTACCCCCACAGGTACCGGCAGCTGCAAGCTGAATAAGAATCACAGGAGCCCCCCCGGTTCCCCACCCCAGCACCTGAGAAGGCAGCCGCAGCTCTAGGAGAAGCTGTACGCTCGCGGGCCTGCCCTTCCGGTCCACCGCACTGCTCTTCTTCCTTCCGCCCTGCACTGTCGGTTCTCCGCCACACCGACTGCCGCCGGCGCTGAAGTCCTCAGCCACCAAGCTTGCCCTTGCACTTGCTAGCTGCTTGCGGACCCGCACCACCAAAGAAAAAACGTCCAACAGAGCTGCAGCCAGATGCCCGTCCTTCACCTCGGCTCCGGAGGACTGGCGTCTGACCGCTCGTTCCCTTCCGCTCCCCATCGCACCCTTCCCCCTCATTGGCTCCCGCAGCCGCCAGGGCCCGCGGGAGCCAATGAGTTCAAACAAAAACTCGCCGCGGGCACGCGCCTCACCCCGCCGCCGGGGACCCGCGCCACTCCGCCCCCCCGGTTACACGCGGCCAACGGGCACGTGGGCCCGCGGCCTCCGATATATCAGATGCTCTAGATCATGAGTCTCCAAATCCAGTCCTGGTGTGCCTCAAACCTGTCAGGTTTTCAGGAAATCCAAAATGAATATGCATGAGATATATTTGAATTTAACTCATGCATATTCATTAGGGATATCTTGAAAACCTGGCAGGATTGCAGTCCTCCAGGACTGATTTGGAGACGTCTGCTCTAGGTGAACTTTCATCCATACAGCCCCTCCCCAGGGGCAGCTCAAGATTCTTCTCCCTCCATATTCCAGCAACTCCCCTTTCTTTGTGAACTTTGCCCATGTCCAGCATTTCCCCTTCTCTAGCTCCCCTTAAGGTGCCCAGCACCGCATTTCTCCTTATCCACTCGACCACACCATTGTCCACTTTCTCCTCTTCCTTTCTCCCTTGATGTCCAGCATCTTTGTGTCCCTTCTCCCATCCCCCTACCCCAACACTACCACAACCTTATCTATGCCATCTGTCCATAGCTGCTACAGCAGAATGAAAATTCAGTGTGACCCAAGGCCTTAAGCACAAGATTTGTGCGCAAGCGCTACTGCATCCCACCCTTCCTGATTGGAAGTTTGCATTGGAAAGGGGGGGGAGAGGGGGACATAGCAGTGCTTGAGCCCAGGTTTCTGTTCAAGGCCCCATCCTGCAATGATTTTCATTCAACAGCAAAAGAGCTGCAGCTGCAAGTAGAGAGTGGAGGTAGTGTGGTGACAGTTGCTGGGAGAGAGGGAAAAAGCACCCTCCAAGGGCTGTGCAAGTGGTGCCGTTGCCCAGGGCACGAATATGGAAGTGGCATTGATATCATAAGATCATAAGATATGCCATATTGGGTCAGACCAAGGTCCATCAAGCCCAGTATTCTGTTTCCAAAAGTGGCCAATCTAGGTCATATGTACCTAGCAGTTTCCCCAAGAGACACAAGTTCCACAATGCTTGTACTGGGTCAAGCATTGATATCTTCAGTCACTTCTTAATAATGATTTATGGACCTTTCCTCCAGGAACTTGTCCAAACCTTTTTTAAACCCAGCTACACTAACAGCCTTTACTACATCCTCCGGTAACAAATTCCAGAGTTTGATTACACGTTGAGTGAAAAAATATTTTCTTTTATTAGTCTTAAATAGTTTACCCTGTAGCTTCATTGCATGTCCCCTAGTCTTTCTATATTCTGATAACGTAAACAATCGATCTACGTTTACCATTTCCACTCCGTTCATTAATTTATAGACTTCTATCATATCTCCCCTCAGCCGTCTCTTTTCCAGGTTAAAGAGCCCTAACCTTTTTAGCCTTTCTTCATAGGAGTATCCTTCCATCCCCTTTACCATTTTGGTGGCTCTTCTCTGAACCTTTTCTAAAATCGCTATATCCTTTTTAAGATACGGTGACCAGAATTGCACACAATATTCAAGGTGCGGTCTCACCATGGAACGATATAGAGGCATTATAATATCTTTTGTTTTATTTTCCATTCCTTTCCTTATCATACCTATCATTCTATTTGCTCTCTTGGCCGCCGCTGCACACTGGGCCGAGGGTTTTAACATGGTATCCACAATGACGCCTAAATCTTTTTCCTGGGTGGTGGTTCCTAATGTGGAACCTTGCATCGTGTAACCATAGTTTGGGTTGTTCTTCCCTAGGTGCATAACCTTGCACTTGTCCACATTAAATTTCATCTGCCATTTTGATGCCCAGTCTTCCAATTTATCAAGATCCTCTTGCAATTTTTCACAATCCTCTTGGGTTTTAAGAACTTTAAATAGTTTTGTGTCATCTGCAATTTTGATAACCTCACTCGTTATTCCACTTTCCAGGTCATTTATGAATATGTCAAAAAGCAGCGGACCCAGCACAGATCCCTGGGGTACACCACTATTCAACTTTCTCCATTGGGAAAATTGGCCATTTAGCCCTACCCTCTGCTTTCTATCTTTTAACCAGTTCCTGATCCACAATAGTGCACTGCCTCCTATCCCATGACTCTTTAGTTTTGCCAAAAGTCTCTGATGAGGGACCTTGTCAAAGGCTTTCTGAAAGTCCAGATACTCAATATCAACCGACTCACCTTTGTCCACCTGTTTATTCACACCATCAAAAAAACATAACAGATTAGTAAGACAAGATCTTCCTTGTCTAAAGCCATGTTGACTGTCTCCCATTAGGTTGTGACTATCTACATGCTGAGTAATTTTATTTATTTATTTATTTATTCATTTTAGTTTCTTATATACCACACTATTTAGTATCAGCGCGGTTTACATGGAACAGTGAAACATAATGAACAAACGTTAGTTTTACAGAGAACAAGGAAATACAACTTGGATAACTTAGGGAAACATGCACATCAACTATTTACATATGTAGCAGTAAGCTTTGCATAGTGGGTTATGAACCTACAGAAAGATATTAAGTATAGGGACTAATATGTAGAGGTTTCTGGAAGGAAAGATGTGGCTATGGTGGAGTATGGTTGATCTGGTAATGTTGAATAAATAAGTAATGTTTTAGTGCTTTCCTGAATTGTGTGAGATCGGTGATGGCTTGGATTGCTGGTGGTAATATGTTCCAACACTTGGGAGCATAAAAACTGAAAGCCCTGTTTGACGTTGTTAGTGTGCATTTTGTTGATGCACTTGGGATAATTAGAGTGTTTGCTGATGTGGATCTTCTGGATCTGTTAGGTGGGGTGGGCTGAATTAGATCCACTAGTTGTGAAGCGGTTATGCCGTTGATGGCTTTAAAGGTAAGCGTCAGAGTCTTGAATAGTATTCTTCCATGTGTTGGGAGCCAGTGGAGTTGAATTAAGATGGGTGTGATGTGGTCAAATCTCGATGCTCCAGAAAGAACTCTAGCAGCGGCGTTCATGGCTAGCTGAAGGGGGTTCAAAGTAGACTGTGAGAGGCCTTGGAGAATGGCGTTGGCGAAATCAAAGTGGGGTAGGATAAGAGCTTGGTATACAGTCCGGAAGTCACTTGGGTCCAATAAAGATCTGAGGTGTTTGAGTGTCCGGATCTTGAAATATACGGCTCTGACAATGTAGGATATGTGAAGCTTCATGTCCAAGTGTTGATCTAGAGTAACTCCTAAGTATCGAATTGTAGACTTTGTTTGGAGTTCAGCTTCTCTCACTTTTATATGAGGTGGTGGGGTAAAATTCAGATTTCTTGTGATGAAGAGTACCTCCGTTTTCTTATTTATTTTATTTATTTATTTATTTATTACAGGCTCTTATATACCGCTCTATTCAGAATCAGCGCGGTTCACAATATAACAACATACCATAACAACAAACTGTTAGGTTTTACAGAGAACAAGGTCAGAGAACTTTGATAAAACATGGTCCGCGAAGGCTTGTGGGTGGATATCCTCAGGAGGACATGGTGACGGTTCCTTCGATAGGGATTTGACTAGGCTGAAAAGATCCCGTGGTTTGTTTAGGGATCTTTTGAGTGAATCAGTGTGGAATTGTTTCATTCTTGTCAGGACAGCTTTTCTGTGGGCCGCAAGTTGTATGTTGTAGGCTGTCTGGTCATCTGTGCAGCGAGATCGACGCCATCGTTTCTCGAGTTTTCGAAGGTATAAAAGGGAAGTCCGCAGATCAGGAGAGAACCATGGTGTATGTTTTCTGTTGCTTGCGGTCTTGCTATCGTGTGAATTTTGTGCAATAGAGCTGAGGTTGTTGTTCCATGATGCAATCAGGTTATCAAGATTGAGAGTAGAGTCATTGTAGAGAGGGTTGGTTTGTGCAAGTATGAGTTCTTTGTTGAAGGGTTGGAAACTTCGAGATGTTGTCTTTGTGGGGTTGTTAGAGGATCTGTTACGGGGGGTGTTGGAGTTTAAGGGAATGATGAAGTTAATTAATTTGTGATCTGACCATGGTACTGGGATCAGTGCTGTTACAAGATCGTTGTTTGATTCACATGCTGATAGGGGAGAAAAAATCATGTTAAGGGTGTTCCCTTTTGTATGGGTGGGACTTCTGATTAATTGCCTGTATCCTAGTTCATCCATTGCTTCTAGGAGGGCTGAGGCATGGCTGGAGTGCAGAGAAGGGAGATTAAAGTCTCCTAATAACCAATTTGGTTTGGTGTGTTGGACAGAGTTGGCTGCTAAGTCTAATATGTTGGGAAGATCATCAGAGGAGGGTGAGGGTGCTCTATAAAGAAGATTGATGGAACATTGATCATTGGCGATGGAAAGAATGTCTAGGTTGTTTGAGCTTGTAGAGTCTATTGTGCAAAACTGCAGGTCGGTCCTTGTTAGTATGAGGGCTCCTCCTCCTCTTTATTCTCTCTATGGCGGGAGTGGATGGAGAAGTTGTCGGGTATGAGTTGGTTGATGATTATGTTATCTGTATCAGATAACCAGGTTTCAGTTATCATGAGGATATCCAGGTTATAAGCAGATATTAAATCAGTAACGATTGGCCATTTCTTACGGACTGACCGAGCATTGATGAGAGCACAGTTTAGTGCTTGAGGGGGTTCCAGTAGCTTGGTTTTCTTGGTATTTTGGAGAGCTATGTGTAATAGGTGTGAATGCCGGGGTTGCGTATCAACTCTTAAGGGAGGATATGGGGCTTCAGCCCGTCTATGAGTGTGTCTTTGTAGGATTGGAATTTGCTGTGGTGCGTGTGATAATGCCAGGGATTCGGTTATCCATCCTAGAATGAGAAGTAGGATGCTGATTGAGGCCGTGGTAGTGGAGACATTTTAACTTGCTGTTGAATTTAGGGTAGCGGGTTTCTGAGGGATGTCTTCAGGCTGAACTTTTTGCTATGGTATATAAGGATATCTTGTAAGACAATCTGAGAGGTATCAGTGGTAGTCTGAGCAGTCGTGAGAATGCAACACAGTGAGTAAAATACTTACATAATGCAGTAGGTAGGCTATTGCTAGCTATGAACATACAGTAGGTAGTGTTGCAGAATGATAGGGTTGATATGCGATTTGAGTACAGGCACAAAAGGTAGTAAACAGATATATGTTTAAATACAGTGGGCTATACTATAATGTCTGGATATCTGGACCTGCTGAGGATCATATTACAATGGTATACAGGTTATACAAGAAGGTATTACAGCAAGGAGTGATTTCTAAATGATAACTGTTGAGAGATAGTCATATGTTGGTTTAACAGATGACTAATGCAATAGTCTGTACCGTGAATAGGATGGTGCCATGATCAGGTAGATTGTAGTTGCATGGGAGGATTAGATTGGGAGCCTTCGGTTAGCTGCTGTGGGTCGGTTGAGTTCTGTTGCTTGCAGTTGTTATGTGCAGGTTGTGGGTGGCTTCTACTAGTGCCCCGCCTAAGGGCCACGCCAAAGGGCCCTCTGGCGAGGCCCTCAGGCGCGGGCCCGACAGGCGTGGGCCCACCTGTCGGCGGCTGCTCTTGTGGCTGCAGGCCCCTCCCACAACCCCGATTGGGCTGGAGGGCTGAGCGGCTTGTGTGGACGGCCCGCTCAGTGCTCTACCCCGATCGGGGGAGCCGAAGATGGAGGCACGCTGGTTCCCGCCGTCGGCGGCTGCTCTTGTGGCTGCAGGCCCCTCCCACAACCCCGATTGGGCTGGAGGGCTGAGCGGCTTGTGTGGACGGCCCGCTCAGTGCTCTACCCCGATCAGGGGAGCCAAAGATGGAGGCACGCTGGTTCCCGCCATCGGCGGCTGCTCTTGTGGCTGCAGGCTCCTCCCACATATTCTTTATGATGGTTTCTACCATTTTTCCTGGTACTGACATCAGGCTCACCGGTCTGTAGTTTCCCGGATCACCCCTGGAACCCTTTTTAAAAATTGGTGTTACATTGGCGATCCTCCAATCTTCAGGTATTAGAGATGATTTTAATGATAGTTCACAGATTACTGATAGCAGGTCTGCAATCTCATATTTCAGTTCTTTCAACACCCTTGGATGTATACCATCCAGCCCAGGTGATTTGCTTCTCTTCAGTTTATCTAATAGTTGTAAGACATCTTCCCGATGTATCGATATTTCCTTCAATTCTTCTGCACCTTTAAATACCACTTCAGTCATGGGTAACATCCCTACATCTTCCTCAGTAAAGACCGAAGCAAAGAATTCATTCAGTCTCTCCACTATCGCCTTGTCGCCTCTTAGTGCTCCTTTAACCCCTTTATCATCTAATGGACCAACTGACTCTCTCACAGGTTTTTTGCTACGAATGTACTTGAAAAGGTCTTTATTTCGCGTTTTTGCTTCCGCAGCAAGCTTCTTCTCAAATTCTCTCTTTGCCTGCCTTATCAATGCCTTGCATTTGACTTGCCAGTGCTTGTGCTGTTTCCAGGTTTCATCGTTTGGCTCTTTTTTCCATTTCCTATAAGATGCTTTTTTGGCAACAACAGCCTCTCTGACCTCACCTTTAAACCATGCTGGCAGTTTTTTGGACTTCCTTCCACTTTTCTTAAAGCGTGGAATACAGCTGGTCTGGGCTTCCAAGATAGTATTTTTCAACAACACCCAAGCTTGATGTACGTCTTTAACCTTTGCAACTGCTCCTTTTAGTTTTTTCTTAACTGTTTTCCTCATTTTATCATAGTCTCCCTTTCGAAAGTTAAAAGATAGTACTGTGGATTTCCTTACTATCCCTCCTCCACTAATTAAATCAAAGGCGATCATGCTATGATCACTATTGCCAAGTGGCCCCAACACCCTTATCTCTTGCACTAGATCTGGTGTTCCACTAAGGACTAGGTCTAATATGGCTTCCCCTCTGGTCGATTCATGAACCAGCTGCTCCAAGAAGCAGTCATTTATTTCATCTAGGAACTTTATCTCCCTAGCATGTCCTGACGTGACACTGACCCAGTCGATTCCGGGATAATTAAAATCACCCATTATTATTACTGCGCTGTAATGTTTGTTAGCTTCCTTGATTTCTTTGAGCATTTCATCATCCATTTTGTCATTCTGACCAGGTGCTCGATAGTACACCCCCACTGCCATTGCCTTCCCCCTTTTATATGGAATTTCAATCCATATAGATTCTACAGCAGATTTTGTTTCCTGCAAAACTTTAATCCTTTCATCACTGGACTTCCAGGAAGCCCGACATGAGTGAGTTCTTCCATGAGGTTGGGTAGGGGCAAAAGCACCAGGTTCACGAGACACACAGGGTACATTTCTTGCTTGGTATGGTGGTGGGGAAAGGGAAAGGGTCCATGCTGACAACAGCAGGAAAGTGCTGTTTGGAGCCATGCTGCCACTCTCCAAATTCTGCTGTGTCTAAATGGATGCCTAGTTTGCCTAGTAGTTGGGCCAGCCCTGTTTACCAAACTTTATTTTTTGCTCCTAACTCACAGAAAATGCAAAATCTTGTCACACTTTATTAAACAGGCCCCTTAAAGAAAATTCTCTTGTATACAAATACATAAAAAATTCAATTGGTCTCATTTAGAGACCAATTTACTAAGCTGTGATAAGATAGCAAATCCCCATATTTTACAACAAAACAAAAATTAGCATGAGATTCCATAATAATTTTCTTTGTGTTGCTGCAACTGGGAACTTTGTATATGTTTGATTTCAACAAGGACAAATGGAGCCCCCATTCTGGTGCTGCCATGTGTTAAAGAGCTGAAAAGTTCCTAAGGGACTCCCCCTATCCTCTACCAGATTCTGGTTGTCCAATTAGTGATATGGAATAGGCTTGGAAAATATCTGTGATAATATCCTTAGACATGATTTCACAGAAATGCTGATAGAAAAACATGGTAAAAGAAAAGTCTTTGAAGTAATCTCTAGATCAGGAATCAATAGATTCACAAGGCAAAAAATCCAGGAAGGGTTTTCCACAGAGCTCAAGAACAATCAAGCTTCGAACCAATCAGAAAACAGGAATGAAGATCACAAGAAATCAAACTGCCCCCTTTGGAGACATAATAGTTCCTCCTGCAACATGTCTGTCTTACCAGTTTGAGTGCAGGCTATGATGATATTTGGGGGGAGGAGTGATTTTGTTTTAATGTTGTGTTCACATTGAAACAGATGCATAGATACTAAGGGTGAATAGTGCACATTACCGACAAATAGTACATGCTATTCAGTGATAGAACATTCTACTGAGTGATGGTGTGGTAACTATATTACATTATCTGCTACTCATTTAATACCTGTTAAAAAATATTTATCTTTATTAACTGAATGAGAAACTGCTGAGAATGCCCCAATGGTTAATGAGATTTTTGCAGTTTATATTAATTTTTGCAATTGCTACACAATAACTACCAAACCTTACAGCACTTTAGTATATAGGCCCTTAAGTAGGTTATCAGGAATATTGCACATAAAGAGAGATAGTTTGTCTCATAAACAAAGCAACTTAGGTTTCTTCAGTTCTGGGATTTCATGCCACATTATATTCTCAGTAGCAAAGAATGTACTCATACGGTATTTCTATAAGGATGAAATGGGTGAGATACAATGTAAGACTGAGGCAATAGTAAAATCTTAGCCACCTAGATAACGCACCAAACTCATTAATGAGCTCATATCTCACAGAGAAAGTAGCCTGTCACAGAGAAGCTCATTAGAACTTGTTTGTGCCGGCTCAATCATAATCAACAGAGAGGGCTGATTTCAAGGCTATTTGAGAAGCTCTTTACCTAGATAAACTGAAAATTGTGCTTGTTCAATCTAGCTAAAAGTACAGGTAAGGTTTTAGAGTACATGCATTTCTAGTCATGGGAGAGGCATTCTTGGGTTGCGCATTGTGCTTTGGATTGAAAACACATGCAGATTGTACTATCAAATCTATGAGGCCTGTTTATTACAGTGCAGTGAAGTATTGCACTTAATGCACTTTCATTGCAAAAGTTAAGATAAATTCAGGGGGTATGTCCGCATTTAGCACACAGGACAAACACAACATAAGCCTGTGTTTTCTCCCTTGGCAGGTAGCATGGAAGCAATCACTGTCCATCCTCCCACTCAACTCACCCCCAAGATTTACCTGGCAGATTCACTGGTGCTCCTGGGGGCAGGAGTGGTCCCCTTCTGCTCCTGCCCTAGTTGCTATGATTTTCATCTTTTACCCCTAGTAGTAGTATTGGGAGACTTCTGTGTTTATGTTTCTATATTTTAGGAAGAAACACTGTTGTCACTCTTTCATGGGTAGATGCGGCATTTGCCCTTTCCTGCTGGAACTAATTTTGATGAATTTTACCTCTACCCACTTTCAATCGAATGAAACCGTAACAGAGGAGTAAAACCTTTTTTCAACTGCATTGCAGACATACAGCTAGAATTCCTAAAATGTGCACCTGTATTAGTGCGTACTAATGCCATTAATCTGTGTAATTTGTAAATAGAGCCCATTGTAGAAAACGGGACCTGCAATAAAATGATGTGGATTAACAGCATCGGCATAAGTTAACACATTAGTGCATGTTACTAACACTAGCTGTACGTTCGCCAGAGATTTCACATTTTCTATAAATGAAGTCTGTCTCCTCATATTTCTCTTACACTCCAAGCCCATAGATCTGCCTGCCTATCTGACATTGCTGCCTGGATGTCTAACTGCCGTTTGAAATTGAACATGGCCAAAACCAAACGTCTTATTTTCCCCCTAAACCCTCTTCCTCCTTTCTCTTTTTTCTGTCTCTGTTAATAGCAATCTTCTGCTTCCTGTTTCGTCAATCCGCAACCTCGGGGTCATCTTCAACTCCTCCTTCTCCTTCTCCATACATATGCAACAGATAGCTAAAACCTATCATGTCTTTCCCTATAATATTAACAACATTTTCCCCTTCCTTTCTGAACACACTACTAAAACACTTATCCACTCTTTAGTCACCTCCCGCCTCAAATATTGCAATCTCCTCCTTGCTGGTCTTCCACTGAGACATCTCTCTCCTCTTCAGTCTGTTCAGAACTCTGCATCTTCTGGTTATATTCATATAACCCCTCTTCTTAAATCACTTCATTGGCTTTCCTTCCATTTCCATATATAATACAAACTTCTGCTTCTGACCTATAAATGCATTCATTCTACTGCCCCTCATTACCTTTCCTCTCTCCTCTTTCCCTACACTCCTCCTCGTGAACTCTGCTCCTCCTCTGGCTTGCTTCTCTCTGTGCCCTTTTCTCCCACTGCCAACTCCAGACTTCAGTCCTTTCACTCTTTTGCTCCTTATGCCTGAAATAAACCACCTGAATCTTTACGTCAAGTTTCATCTCTCCCCTTTTTCAAATCCATGCTAAAGGCTCACCTTTTTCAGGTTGCTTTTGGATCTTAATCCCTTGTTCTCCTTGTGTCTCCTTACTCTTCCCTCTTGTACCTTTTTTCTCATCTATTGTACTGTCTGTCTTGATTAGACAATAAGCTCTGATGAGCAGGGACCATCTTTTATATGTGTTGGTCAGCACTGCATATGCCTTGTAGTGCTATATAAATGATTGATAGTAGTAGTACTATTGGACTCCAAGGCAGAATAGTCATCCATATTTTCTAAGTAGTAACATATGCAAACATTAACAATGTAAACTACCCTGTTGCAAATTCATTGTTAATGTTCAGAGTCTATCTTTACTAATCATTACTGGCATTAACCAAACCATGCCAACAATAGGCCTTAGAGCAATGATATATTTCACTTCAGAATTTATAGAGTTAAAGAGGTAATATTTTTTAAAGAGGGTTGCAAGGCTCCTATTAAAAATGGCAACACTATAAATGTTCAAGTTTTGTCAGGGATGTTCTGTTGGATGACACTATACTGTGATTTGTACACATAGCAGACCAGAGCTGATGGGTGAATGAAATGATCCATAACCCTCACTGACACATTTAGAGCAGTTCAGATGCACATAGAGAACAGTCCATCATTTGCACCCTTCTGTGAAAGCTGGCTTTACCAAGTGTTTCAATGAAATATGTGCAACTTCCCATTTAAATTAGTACCACATGAACCATGAAGAGCACCACAGGTATCTGTTGTAGTACCAGCCTAATGCAAAAGTGGCCTGTCTTGTAATGCTCTAACAGGAAAGACATACAACCATTCATCTGTAACATATTAAATCCAGAAGCAATAAATTACGCGATAGATGATGAATTATTGCTTGTAAAGAGAATGTGAAAAGGTAGTTCTAAAAAAGCAGCTTTTACTAAAAAATTATTGCAATAGGATTAGAATTCTGAATGCATATTAAACCTATTCCTAATCGTAAATCATAATTGCTTAAATCATGAAAATCCAGCTGAAAACTCTTTCAGCCTTAATCTTGAGAGAGACACAGCTCTTTATGTGCTCAAAGGAGTGATAGAAAATGTTTGCAATGGAGTTTTTGAGCTAGATTTGTAAGTAAACTTCAGAGAACAAGTTGCTAATCAATGAATAGAAATTGTCATAAGCAAATGATATCTGGAAGATGTATGAAAAAAGAAAGATATTTGTCATGATAAAATAAACCAAAAAGATATTCTGAAGATGCAACTGACAACATCGGAGATGCTTCTTAAAAAATATTTGTATCTACGTTAGGCCTAGTCACAAACACCAATTCACCCAAATACATTTACTCCATTTATTTGCCACCTGAAGCTGTTTCATATGCAAATATTTACTTCTGCTTGAGACTGGTGCACGCATTGCTGTCTGTTGCAATAATACTTCACATTTTTTTATAATTGGGGAAAACAAATAGGAAAGGAAATTGCAAAAAACACCCCTCCTCAGTTAGTGCATCATCAAGTACCAAAGACCCACCCCCTGAAATATGGAACTTACTAGAACAGGCAGAAAGATTTAGGAGAGGACCTCCTCTGTGTACAACAAAGGTGGGAAGTGGACTCTCATGGATCGAGCGCTGTCAGCCTAGTTCACTGGGGAAGTTCACTCATTTGAAACAACGAAGTGTCAATGTCATTTCATACCATTTTTAAATAAAACAATAGGAAAAACACATTTTTTTCAAGTCATCAATAGTGTGTATTATTTTTCAAGCACTATTCTTCAATAGAAAAAGTATGACCCCCTTGAAGAAGAGTGCATGCCACTGAAAAATAATGAAGACTACAGATGACACTTACCTGAAATATTTTTTTTAAACAAGTAAAACCGGAAATAGCATGAGAAATGAAACAAAGCAAGCATTTTTTTCCTTGCACGTGCCTATCATTCTAAAGGTCAATCAGCAATGAGAGAATTGAAATGACAAGGATGTCTTAAGATCGTGATCACAAGTATATGATCACAAGTATAGTGTGGTTAAAGGATTTAATGGACCCTTGACCATTTAACATCATTTCACAGAGCTAATGGAATTAAACATTACAGTAAAAGGAAGCCTACATAAGAATAAATACTTATGTGACTCCACAAGTCAACCTTTTTTCTGTGAGTATAATTTATGATTTTAAGTCCCATGTTAATGAATCGTTCATCCCAAACTAGATCTGGAAGACCTAGCTGAAAGGAAATACTTAAAGTGGGTTTTGCTTGATCAGACCTCTATCTCAGCTATTAGGGATATGCAATCATATGGAATGATATGGGAAATATCAAGGGCATATCCCAAATCATTTCATATTTTTTCAGACTGAAACTAGAAAGAAAATCACGTTTCATTTTTTTTTCATTCTCATCAATTGCACTCACTATTCTTACAAAGCATACACTGGGGATTATTTTAGAACGCCTAGTCTCAATTTCTACATGGAAAATCCAGTATTTATACCTGGAAATTACATCCACGTGTAAATGATGATTTTAGAAAGGACTAAATTCACATGTGGATGTCTATAATACATAGAAATTGTAAGGAGGCATGTCGGAGGGGTGGTTTGGGCAAGGCCCGAGAGGTCAAAAATCTGCACGTGCACTCCCCATTTCATATAGGGTATGCACATGTATGAGCAAAATTGTCCACACTGGAATGTACAGCTGCTCCCTGGCACATATAGGTTTTGAAAAACGGGTCTGTGGACGTCCCCAGTGTGAGGATGTCCTAGTCTGAATGGGTGTGTGGTGGGGGCATGGCTTCAATGTTCCCAGGAACCTTGACATTTCCACCTGATCTCTGAAAAGTCACAAATGTCCGGTATCACATCTAAGTTTAGACTTCTTCCAGGCATGAACTGACATCTGAAAAGTGCTTGTTTTGGCAGAAAAACACCCAGAGGGTATATAGGAGAAAGCACTCCATCCTCCAGAGTACTCAGCATAATTTCAATGTTAGCAGCAGTGTGATTTGAACTCTAGCCCTTTCAGCCCGCCCTTTACAGAAAGGACGAAAGGGAATACATGTATAAGATGCCCAGTTTCCTCTGTTGACTTTTCTCATGTGCAGATATGCAAAATGGCTCCTCAGACTCCCTACATCAGCAAATACAGCTGCACTCAGGCATTATTTTAGAAAAGGGTCCACATCTGACAGAGCCTTTTCTACAATACCCTCAGAATTATCTATTTCCTGAGTTGGATGTATCAATTCTGATATCTATGGACTATCTAAATTTTGCTCTAAGCAGGAATAAGGAAAAGAATACCTGAAATGAAATAATTCTGAAAACTATGAAAAAATGAAAAGAAATTAAAAATTTTCCAATGCACATCCCTATCAAATATAAGCAGTTATGCAGAGACATAGAGGGACATTTTAGAAAGGACATCCAAGTGCAATCTGGGATGTCTAAGCCAGAAAGTCTTAAAAAAAGCAGGCACGTCCAGTTGCAACCATAATTTCACAAATGTGGACATGCCCGATATGGACGTCTGTGGGGACATCTACATAAACATCCCCAGAATAGTATTCCAAAATCTGGATAACTAGGAAGAGCCTAATGGTTAGAGCAATGTGCTATGAATAGAGAAGCTAAAGTCCAACACCCACGGCTGTTATCATTGAGATTATGCTGAGTACTGTGGAGGATGGAGTGCTTTCACCTCTATAGCCTCTGGATGTTTTTCAGCCATAACAAGCACTTTTCAGATGTAAGTTCATGCCTGGAAGAGGTCTAAACTTAAACGTGATGCCAGATGTTTGGGACTTTTCTGAGATCATATGGAAATTTCAAGGTTCCTGGGAACGTCCAAGCCAGGCCTCCACCACGCCCCCATTCAGACTTGGACATCTTCACACTAGGGACATCCAAAGACCAAACTTCTAAAATCGTTCTGGAAATGTCTCTGTGCTTTGGTCATCACTATGCCCATTTTCGGATGTCCAAAGCATGAATGACCCAAAGTGACCCCATGGCACCCATATATACTATTTTCAAAACTTAGCTATGGATTTGAATATGCTGACATATGTATTTTCTTTATTTAAAAATATTTCTATTTCACTGATTACATAAAAATGGATTATATAAAAATGTTCATAAATCAAGTAAAAACAGAAGACCAAGACAAACAACATGATAAAATAAAATAAATAAAATACTAGGACCACTGCACTGGATTAACACTGAGGACATTAGGGAAAAGATGGAAATGTCTGTTTAAATAAAAGCATCTTTAATATCTAACAAAACACCAGTAGCTTGGAGGTACACTGCAAGTCTTGAGGTGGAGAATTCCAGAGCACTCATAGAAAAGATCTGTGAATGAAGTGATTGAAAATGTACTTTTTTAATGATGGGACATCAAGCAAACATGCCTCTTGAGAAAGAAGAGATCTTTCAGGACAATAAAATCAAAGTAAAGTTGAAAGACTGAGAGGGGCTTGATGGTGAATACACTTGAAGGTCAATAAGACAATCTTGTATACAATTTGATATTTGATAGGGTGTTAATAAAGACCCCTTCTTGAACATCAAGACTTCCGAACTGTAATGCAAGCCATGACGCTCCCACATCTGGACTACTGCAACATAATCTACCATGGCCTTCCAGCCACACAGACCAACCCCCTCCGAACAGCACTGAACACCACGGCAAGAATCATCCAGAGTGCAAAGAAAACCGATCACATCACCCCAATTCTGAAAGACCTACACATACTTCCCCTCGAAGCAAGGTCTAAATACAAAGCCATCCTACTCACCCACAAAGCCATCCATCAAGCACAAAACTCCCAGCTTCGCACCCTACTGTCCCGTCCGGCCCACGGCAGAACTACCAGACAAACCTCCAGCAATTCCCTCACCATCCCTCACAAAAAAAACAAATGCTCGCAACGGACCTGCAATCGAGCCTTTGAACTTTATGCCCCATCCCTATGGAACTCTCTACCGAGTTATCTCAGAAACAATGCCGATCTACCATCTTTCAAGAAACAGCTGAAAACCACCCTGTTCCAAGAATACTTCAACACGACCCCCACCAAAAAGCGCACTAACCTCTGATCTCGTCCGCCAAGAACCTCTGATCCAAAACTACATTAACCTGCCCATGTCCAAAGCCTATCCCATGTCCAAAGTCTGTACCATGTCCAAATCATTAACGTTGCCTCCCCGGTGATGGCCCCGCCCTTACTTAATTTCCCCACCCTTTCATGTAACGCCGCTTTGACCCAGTGAAAAGCGGGATATAAATACAGCTAAATAAATAAAAATAAATAAAATAAATAAAATCATATAGAAGATGGGAAATATTCCAGTTAAAAATCGAACTGCAGCATTTTGGACTGACTACAATGGCTTAAGACTGCAAGTTGGCAAGCCTAAAAGAAGACTGCTACAGTAATCCAAGGAGGCTAACATTATGACTTGAACTACAGAGCGTAGCTTATCATCTGAAAGATAAAGTTTTAATCTGCGTAAAGATGTAATTTAGAAAAAGCTGATTTGGCAAGTTTAGAACTACAGTGGTGTAACTTAAACTACATATCTAAATATATGCCTAGGTCCCTTTTGCATTATCTGGTTAGTGGTTACTTCTCTAAGCTGACTGGGCGCACAACTAACATCAGCTAGTCATCTGTCTGAAGAAGTCAACTCCTTTTTGGGTGTTGTGCTAAGGGTAAAGTTCTGATGGCAGAAATTTTTTATACTGAAAGGCACAAAAAAGTAACACACCTCATGCATTGGAAACTCTGTAAACACTACAACATCACTGTCCCTGAAAAGTACTGGGATCATGACCCTTAGAGAATTACAGAAAATGAAGAGGTTATGATCACCTGGGACATTCCCATTCTGACGGATACAAAATTGGATGCGAAAAAAACCATTATACCGGGAAAGGAGAAAAATACCAGAATGGCTTTGATAATTGAGGTATTGATTCCAAGTGCTTACTCCGTGAGATGTGTAGTGAGGAAGAAGATCCTGAAGTACCAAGAAATGCAGTCAGAGACCAAGAAATGTGGCAGAAAGATACAATAATATGTCTCATCTTATTGGGAACAGCAGACTTGATAAAGAAGAATTTCCAAGCACATCTTGACAAACTATCCTGAGACTATCCCCTTCACATTCATTCTATGCCCCCACTGCAGAACTTTCTTTCAATTTAAAGTGGCCATGGAGGTACTTAAATGTCTCTATCATATCTCCTCTCTCCCACCATTTCTCCAAAGTATACATATTGAGATTTTTAAGTCTGTCCCATATGCCTTATGATGAAGCCCACTAACCATTTTTGTAGCTACCCTCTGCACCGACTCCATCCTCTTTATATCCTTTTAAAGGAGTCGTCTCCAGAATTGCAGCCAATATTCCAAATGAGGTCTCACCAAAGACTTATACCGAGGC
The DNA here is from genome assembly GCA_033557465.1 of Ichthyophis bannanicus. Classification (NCBI taxonomy): domain Eukaryota; kingdom Metazoa; phylum Chordata; class Amphibia; order Gymnophiona; family Ichthyophiidae; genus Ichthyophis; species Ichthyophis bannanicus. The sequence goes on along the minus strand of CM066035.1, from coordinate 603,496,172 downwards.
ACTATCACCTCCAGAACCTGCTGGTGGTTTCCCACCTTATGCACCCAAGCATCCTTCTGGCTTTTGCCACCTTAAGGTCATCAGAAACAATCATGCCCAGGTCTCGCTCTTCACTCCTTATACTGTACTGCTCCCTTGAAGTTTTGTAACCCAAATGCCTGACCCAGAATTTTTTAGCATTAAATCTCAGCTACCAAATTCTCAACCATTCTTCAAGCTTAGGTAGACCCTCCTCATGTTATTTACTCCCTCCCGGGTGTCTACTCTATTGCAGATTTTGATATCATCTGCAAAGGGGGAAACCTTATCGTGCAGCCCTTCTGCAATATCATTAACAAAGATGTTAAAAAGAATAAGACCAAGGATAGATCCCTGCGGCACACCACTGGTAGCATCCTTCTCCTCACAGTGAGCTTCATTTACCTGTACCCTTTGTCATCTCCCACTCAACCAGTCTCTAACCCAGTCAGTCAATTTAAGGTCCATTTCTAGGGTGTTCAATTTATTTATAAGTCACCTGTGTGGAATGGTGGCAAAGGCTTTACTGAAATCTATATAAACCAATCTAAGGGGTATGTTTACTAAACTGCGGTAATGTGATTCGTGTTAGGATCCGTGGTAGAAGCAGAAATCCCAAATAAGGACATGGGCGGTACATCGTTACCGATAACGAGCGTTACAAGGCACCATAAATTAACGAGCGCTACATGGCACGTTACTGCACGTTAATCTTAAGAAGGTGCGCAGGCATGCAAGCATAGCAGCAGAGCTGTAGCACAATAGTTACTACACTGACTGATGGTACAGGGGTCATGGGTTCGATTCCCCAGTGGGCCTAATATATAAGGCTGGCTGAGGCATCACCCTTTACATTTAAGTAGTGATTGTTTAGGCATTTGACTTGTATTTTAATTAGTGCTGCCAGAAAACACACCCTCACGGTGGCGTAACCTAAGGTGCCGCATAAGGCACCCCATAACGCACTCCATAGGGCACATTATAAAGTGTACTGTCCACCAAGGCACCCTATAATGTCCCCTATAGGGCACCTAATAAGGCATTTGATAGGGCGCCTTATTAGGTACCCTATAAGGCGCCTTATAGGGCGCCCTATAAGGTGCCTTATGGGGCGCCATATAAGGCACCTTAAGGTTACAGTACTCTGAGGATGTTTTTGCTGGCAGCATTAATGTACATTAAAAATAGACAATGCCTCAGACAGCCCTATCAAATAAAACCACCATGGGTTTGAACCCATGACCTCTGGCTTCACAGACAGTGAAGTAACTAGTGGGCTACAGCTGTGAACAAAGCCCTGGCTGGCTGCAGAAGGACTGCATGTCACCACACAAACTGTCTGCTGTGGTTACCAGGATAGGGTTAACCCACCCGTACCCATGATGCACTGCACATGCAAATCAGCAGTCGACAGATGGGCACAAGATGGGGTATGCACCCCCACAGCACCTCGGCCTGGTAGGGGGAACAGACCGTGTGTGGTACTGGCACAGAGTAGCCACAGACAGTCACATTGTGCGGGTACTGTGCTCACCTTGAGGGTGAGGTGGGGCGCCCAGCACCAGGTCCACAGCACCTTTCATGGCTGAAATACAACATACTGAAGGTCCCCATCAGTATGTGATAGGTAGTTCCTGTAGATACACCTAGGATACATCTGTGTCCTTCTGTATTTCTCAGTCATGTCTAGCCCTTATGGGCGATGATGCACCCAGAATAGGGCATATCCTGTGTTGGTGCCATGGTTACCTGATGTAGGTGAAAGAGGGGAGGGGAGGGGTGTTTTGACCCATAGGCAGATTATGTACCACCACACAACCCACCCTCTGGGGCTCAGGGTGGGAAACAGGATCACCCACCAATAGATCCACACTCTACCTCCCTGCAGTGGTAGCAGTAGAGGGGACTATCAACCCCAGTCCTACTGGGGAACAGACACCCTAGAGGGCAGGCAATGCAGAGCGGTACACATCCATAATGCAATAGCAGACAGACAGTAGGCCTGGAAATGCTCAGCTGCCCCCCACCACTATCTGACATTCTCCAGCAGCAAGCCTCCCGCCGCTGCACCCTGCAAGGTGTTCCAGCAAGACACATACTAGCTGCAGACAGTCTGCTATCTAGTCCATAGTGCATGGTCCTGGAGGAGATGCATGTACTCAGAACGGGATGTCAGCATACACAAAAAGGAGATAAGTCAGTGATTGGGCCCCAAAATAAAACCCATAAATATCACATGAGAGAAATACTATATAGCACTATGGGGGAACCTAGCCATGCCGTGGTCACTGCTCAGTCAGGGTGAGAGTGACCTCCCAGCAGGACATGCTGTGGCCACCCTGTCCGTGCAGGTGGTGGCCGGGCACTACAATGTCCGAGCCATTGCCCTATGCCCTATGCAGATGCATCCAGGCCAGGCCACCCTATCCAGGCTATTCTCACGGTATCTTGCTCCTCATTATGCACATTGGCAGGCCAATACTGGCAACAGTGCTAGCAGTGTGAACTGTGGAGGGTATTTGCAGCCACCACACACTGGACAGACAGACACATACTCCCCACACCTATGCCAACATTGTTCAACTATAGAGGTGTTTGGCAGCCCTGGCCACTGCACCAGTCCTGGGCACAGTGCAGGCATGGCTATGGTAAGCAATACTGTTGGGGTCACTCCCCAGGGTGGTAAACACTGTCAGATACCAGACCTGAAGCACACTCCACAGACATCAGAAAGGTTGCTATGATGAAGCTCAATCAGCGAATTGAGCTTAACTTAGGAATTGCTTTTTGCCAGTGATCATAGCAACCTTTTGATAGCTGTGTACCATATTCCCAGGTTTAGGGTGGCATTGCTAAGGTATGCAAGTGCTAGTATTGGGAGATGCACACAGGGCCCAACATCCTGCCTCTCCAGGAGGCATTGGATAATGGAACCTGTGGGTGTGGATGTGTCTTCCCCTGTTGGCTGCTGCTTTATGGCAGAGGTTCCCAACTCCAGTCCTGCTGTGCCAAACACTGTTCGGGTTTTCATGCTGTCCCTCATGAATATGCATGAGATACATCTGCATACCATGGGGGTGGCACATAGAAATGCAGCACAGGCATCTTTAGTAGAGGCAGCATGGAACCAGAATGGTGTTTGGCCCTCCAGGACTGCATTTGGGAGACTCTGCTCTAGGTAATACACATGTTTATGGTATCTGTGCTCTGTAGGGTAAAATGTAGGTGTTTTGGGCATGTTTACGTCATCTGCAATAAAGGTTCTGTCTGTATTAGCACATTGTAGTAGTGGGTAAAATATGGGGACTGGGTTGGCAAGAACCACAGTTGGGACTTGAACCTGTGACCTGCTGCTTCTGAATACACTGGTTTTGTGCACTACACCATCATGCTGTCACAGAGTGAGTACATTCCCTGGTGATACCATGACTGTTTGTCAGACAGGGCCTGTCTGTTGCAGTGCACGGCACCCATCTACACAGGGCTAGGCCACGGTCTGCTCTGGGCAGCTGCCACTGCCCCCTCCACCACCAGTATCCCTCTGCCACCATTCTGACATGCCCTTCTGCTGGTGGTGCTGGTGGAGCGCAGTCTCAGGCCATCCAGTATGTGGGTAGGTGGCTGCCTATGGTGCGGGTTCTGGGGTAGGGGTGCCTGCATAGGTGTCCATGCTTCCCCCCAGCCCTGCCTGCCAAAGTTCCGTGCCCTTGGGGGTAGCTGCTGGGTACTATCCCCTGTGACACTATGGGAAACACAGTCATGCCCATGTTGGGCCTTCAGCAGTTGCTTTCTGGCTGCTCTGCTGTTTCAGCATTCATATGGGCCACCTAGGCATCACCCTAGTCCGCACTGTGGCCCAGCTGCACCACAGCATGTGCCACCTGCGGCCCTCTGTATCCCCTTTTCCAGCATCTGTCCAGTTGCCGTTCCGACATGCCCTCCCTAATGTTGCAGGACATGTGCATGCCATAGGAAACCTGTCCGATGGAGGGGAAAACCCTGATCAGTGCTATTTCACTGTGGGCTCATTCACCTTGCATGGGGACGGAGCATAGACCCATCCAGATTAATATCTTGTTTGTGAGCTTTCTTGGTGGGGGGGGGTTGATGTTTCCCATTAATATCACTATTGACCAGCTTGGTTATGGTTTTTTTTCCAGTTTGTTGAGGTCATTTTCAATGTTTATGTGCCCTTTTGTTCTCTGCACATGTATCACACTTATCACTTTTGTAGGTTTCCCTGCCTATGCTGTACATTGCTGACACTGAAATGGTTTCTCTCCCCTGCAAATGTGCATCTAATGGTGTTAGGATTCAGCTATTCAGATCAGCGCGTTAGTGTGAAGGGAGCCTCTCCCCGCCCAATCTCCACCCATTGACCCCTTCTCTCCACCCTCTCTCCACCTTCTGCGGTGTTTTACCGCGCCGCGGAACTTTACGATCATTAAGTTACGTTAACGCGCATTATGTAACGTTAACGATCGTTAACGCATCATAATGCATGTTATGATGCGTTAACGATCATTAACGTTACATAACGCGCATTATGCAACGTTACCGCAGTTTAGTAAACATCTCTCTTGGTTCTTTTGAGGACCATAGTGGTCTCCTTTTCCTTTTACATTTATTTCCTAACAAAACATTTGTTGCCCAGTTCATTCCCAATCAAATAATTGGGATGAAAATAAATACCTAAATTTACAGGTACCGATATTCAAAAAAAGATCGATATTCCAAAGATGATGCCTAAATATCAGTGGGATATTCAGTCAGCATCTGGATAGAAGCTGCTGAAAATCACATTCAGGACCCTTAGCAAGCAGGACTCCTGTTGGCTGTCTGGCTAAGGGTTCTTAATTTCAGTCCCACAATTATAAACATTTAGAGCCAGAACCACTAATTATATTCTAAAGAAAATGGGAGAGCATGCCAACATTGTAAATTACAGTATGCATCTCATCTCAGAGGTATATGATTTAACAGGGGCAGTGTAATGTCTATTTATTGGGGGGGGGCGCAATATCTGCCCCAACTCAGCCCTAAGTCTGCTTTAACTCCACCTTAACTCTGCCCCTAGTCCCCTCTGGCCAGACAACCTGTATCGAGGCTGTAATCGTGGCCTTCTCCTCCTGTTTTGCCCATGGGGATCAGATATCCCATGGGCAGACAGAAGGAGTCTTTGCCACAATTGCATCAGAGAAATATTGGTAGGACCAGAACCCACCTAAGTAATTTATCATGATACATTGTTAACCTTCTTCCTCAGGTTTGTCTGTGACAGTATCCACAGCCCCAGGATGATCACAGGTGCCATCACTTTCTCCAGTTCATCCTCTGTGACTGTCAACTATACTTATAGTGGCCATCCTCCTCCAGCTCCAGCTGCATGGGATCATTGCTTACGCATTTTTAGTCTGTAGAGGGGACCCCACAAACAACTAGGTTTTCAGAATATCCACAATGAATAAATATGAGATCAATCTGCATGCACTGCAGACTCAGGCCCTGATTCATCAAGGAACGTGCAGCCCTGTAAACCGTCCTGCCCATATTCCTCCACAGGCTCTAGACCACAGAGCAGCAGTATAGGGAGAGGCAGCAGAGGGCGGGAGGGGGCAGAGTATGGGCGGGGTGGGAGTGAACCGAGAAGGCAGAACGTACAAGGCCTATTCAGGTCACAGCCCTGTACGTCTTGTGACTGTGCTGCTTATTCCAGCTCACGTGCCACTTATTCCTCTGTGGAGGTGGAATAAACAGCTTCAGAGACGCCTATCAAACCTGGGAACCCCTCTGATGTCTGGGAGCAGTGCAAGGAGGGTCAGGTAGCGGAGGGACCAGAATGTGGGGTGGACATCCCTGCGTGCATGCAGGGGCACACCAGCCCATCTCAGGGCTTGATCCTACACCGCGGGAACATCTGGTTTCCACAGTGCAGAATTGGGTCCTAATGGGCCCGTCTGGCTTTGGGCCATCCAGACTGTCTGGATGTGTCTCTAGTGGAATTGGACTCTCAGTGTATGCAAACTGATCTCATGCAAATGGAATATGGATATCCTGAAAACCCAATTGACTTTAGTGTCCACAAGGCAGGTTTGGAAAGCCTTGTATAGTATACTGCTGCTGATGGTACAAAGAAGAGCCACCAAAATGGTAAAGGGGATGGAAGGCTACTCCTATGAAGAGAGGCTACAAAGGTTGGGGCTCTTCAACCTGGAAAAGAGACGGCTGAGGATAGATATGATAGAGGTCTATAAATAATGAATGGAGTGGAACGGGTAAACGTAGATTGATTGTTTACGCTATCAGAATATAGAAAGACTAGGGGACATGTAATGAAGCTACAGGGTAAACTATTTAGGACAAATAAGATAAAATATTTTTTCACTCAATGTGTAATCAAACTCTGGAATTTGTTGCTGGAGGATGTAGTAGGGGCTGTTAGTATAGTTGGGTTTAAAAAAGGTTTGGACAAGTTCCTGGAGGAAAGGTCCATAAACCATTATTAAAAAGGGACCCAGGATATCAATGCTTGACCCAATACAAGCATTGAGGATCCTGTGTCTCTTGGGGATACTGCTGGGTACGTGTGACCTGGATTGGCCACTGTTGGAAACAGGATACTGGGCTTGATGGACCTTGGTCTGACCCAGTATGGCATATCTTATATTCTTATGATGCTTTCAACTGTGCTTATTTAGATCCTAGACATAAACTATGTATGTCTTGATTGACTCCTTCTCAAAAATGACTATTTTGATTAGCACCTCATTCTCCATGCTTCAACCTACAAATTAGAATCCATGGCCTCATTTGTGTAGCACACCCAACCTCTATATTAATACTGCATGAGAGAATTTCAAGTTTTTACTAGTTAAGTTGGTCATTCTTCCTGCCTGACTGACCACATCTCCGTCTTCTGTTGGGTCTGAGCATTTATCCTTGCCCACTTTTCTCATGGCTTGAATTACTTCTAATATAAGAATTCCTTCAATTGTGTGCAAATGTTTAGGCATCCTTGGAAAAATTATATACAGTTGAGGTCAACATTCTTAGCATCCTTAGATTTTAGGAATGCTATGTACAATATCTTGAGAAAAAATTGGAAATATTCCAATTGTATGTCATCATAATATTTTATTTCTATGTTCAAAGGTATACAACAAGAAAAAGATGTCTATGCAACTTAGACATAGTAATTACTGAGGAAAACAAATATAACCTGGACAGGATTACTGGCACCTTTCACTAATATTTGGATGCATAACACTTGTCAGTAATGACAGCCTCCAAGTGTTTCTTGTAGCCATCTATAAGGCTTCACCATCTATCTGCTGGTAATTTCTTCCACTGCTATGGTCTAGGCACTTTATATGCCACCCTTTACTATGTTCATCAGAGCAGTTTACAAACAGGTACTTTTTAGTCCCTTGTCCCTGAAGGGCTCACAATCTAAGTATACCTGAGGCAATGGAGGGTTAAGTGGCTTGCCCAAGGCTACAAGGAGTGACCATGGGACTAGAGACCCCAGTCCCTCCAGTCTGAGGTTACTTGTCCCCATGCAGGAATTAAACCCTGTCAAACGGCTGCCTGGGTGAGAATCTTCACAGTCTTGGCAAGTGCATATATCTATATGATTTGCAAGGGATTGTGGGCAATGCAGTTCATTCACACCAGACACAGCTGCTCACAATAATTAGTTGTGCTTTTGGGTAAAGCCAATAAGATATTTATTTATGGGGTTATTTCTCCCAACACAGATATGCTTGGTAGCACATAAATCAGGTTACTTGCTTTCAGTGTTAAACTTGGAAAAACAAAATCAGGAAAACAACATTTTAACTTATCAGGCAATCAAAGCAAAAGAAATAAGACCTGGTTGATAACAAACTGGTCTTTTCTGTAGGCTTAGCTAATATTTTCTTAGCATGTATCAAACAACAAACCAAAGGCCACAAAGAAGGAAAAAAACTGTTCTTTTCATGCAAACTTCTTATATCTTCCCACATAGATTCAGAAGTGATTCTCTTAGAGCTCACAAGCAATTAGGTAAGGCTCAATTGCTAGCAGTTATCCAGCTGAAACCCCTTAGCTGGCTTACTTTCTACTGTGTGGCTAAAAATCCTACTCATGAGCTTTTCTGAGTAGATTAAAGAACAAGTTTGTATTTCTTTGTGATGGTTGCTGTACTTTGTAACAGAAAATCACCAAAGGAGTTTAGACAGAGAGCAGTCCATGTAAACAGATTCTTCATCTGCTATCACCCCCTCTTCTTCAACAAGCATGGGTTCAATATCATGGATTGGCACAGATGAATCTCCCAATGGAGCACTTTCAGGAGAATACTTGTTTCCCTGCTGTCTTTCAAGGTTATAGCTAGGGCATAGATCAGTGTTCATACCTGAGCTTCCATTGCTGTTAGATTTCCTCTTTATATAGCCTGGCCAGTATGTAGTCCAGTTCTTATGTCCAGCCTTCCAATCCAGATCCCTGGACACTGGATCTCTCTTCACATACCTTCTGGCACGGGTCTTAGGGTCCCTTCCACGTGCAGCCGTCTCCCTCACAGGTACCGTCTGGAGATTCCTAGCTCTGCAGTACCATTCCTCTGGCTTTCCCCAGTCCAATGGTGTATGCTGGCCCTTGGAATGCCTCCCAGTATACGTACTGCTCTGGACTCTTCTAGACCTCTCAAAGGCTTTTCTCTTCTTTCTTCCAAAGGGTTTCTTTCCCTCTCTGTCCGTCCGGTTTGGCTTCTGCTTCTGATGATCCTCCTGATGATGAAGATGATCAAGCTCAAGCTGATTCTCTGTAGAATAAACTCTACCTTTATTCTGCTTAGATGAGTGCTCCTCCCTAACACAGCGCAGCTGTGCTGAATCAGGCCCTGCCCTTTGAGATGAGTGCTTAGGGATTACCTCATAGCCCTCCTGATTGAACACACGTTTCCCCACTTCAGCTCCTCTAATGGCTGGTGGAAACCTGGTGCATTCTGGGACTGGTAGTCTTTTATGGGAAAATTCTGTTTTCTTATTTCTACCAGAACTGACAGGTTGCTTGTTCAGAGTCACTTCACCTTTCCTATAGCGCCTTCCTGAGCTATGATAAGCTTCCTTATCACAACCCCCAGTCCTCTGGCCTGAGGTAACCTGTCCCAACCACTGAGCCACTCCTCCCTCCAGGTCATAAATGTTTCTAGGATTCCTTTTGCCAATGGCAGATTTCAGCTTTTTCCAAATGTTCTCAATTGGATTGAGATCAGGACTCATTGCTTGCCAGTTTAAAACAGTTCATTTGTTCCTTTTAAACCATTCTTTTGTACTTTTGGATGTATATTTTGGGTCATTGTCTTGCTGGAGAACCCATAGCCTTCGACCCATAGCTTTCTGACAATAGGTAGCACATTTCACTCTAAAATACCTTGGTATTCCTCTGACATTATGATTCCTTTAATACACTCCAGTTCTACAGTTTCTGAAGCAGCAAAACAGCCCCACAATATCATGGAACCTCCACCATATTTAATTGCAGGAAGGGTGTTTTTTTTTCCTTATAAGCTTCATTTCTTCGCCTGTAAATGTGTCACTGATTTGCATTGCCAAAGAGTTCAAGTTTGGTTCCATCTGTTCACAGAACATTTTCCCAGAAGGATTGTGGTTTCTCACGGTAGGTTTGGGCACAGATCAGGTGTGTCTTTTTATGTCTGTCGCTGAGCAGGAGGGTCCTCTTTGGCCTTTGCCCATGAAGTCCTTCTTTGTTTAGAGCATATGGTGCAGGTTGAAACCACCACTCCAGAATGCTGTATGTCGGCCTTAAGCTCTTTGGATGTTGAAAATGGTGTTTTTCAAACAGTTTGCATTATCTTTCAAAGATTTCTTGGATTAATTTTCCTCTTCCCACATGTCCTGGGAGATTCTTGACAGTTGCATGAGCAGAAAACTTCTCAATAACATTGTGAACTGTAGACACAGGAATCCCAAGGTCTTCAGAGATGTCCCTGTACCCTCTGAAGTTTGATGTTTGATGATAATACCTTTTCTGACAGTCTCAGGCAGTTCTCTTCTCTGTACCATTGTGAAAATGGAACGAATGTGGCCATTTTAAACATTACAGCCATCATTCATTGGTTGATTCAAGTCATGTGAATGCTGACAATTGATCACAGGTGCATCTAATTTACTGCAATGTGGATGTGATTCTTCTTTTCAAACTGATTTGAATTGTTCATAAGGGTGCCAATAATCATGTCCTTTCTTAGGAAATGTTGAAGAGGTTTGATTTTTTGTGTATTGGTTTTCACCTGTTTAGTGATTTTCTTGGTGAATAATCATGTCCTGGCAACACCCCAGTTTTAATACTACTTCTTATTATTTCCTTTTTTTAATTGACCTTGTTTATTTGATTCTTTTAGATGTCAAATATGTGTACATATATTGTCCAAAACCATTTCACTGGTCACCTTTTTTTAGTGAATATTGGACATAAAGGGGTTGAATTGCAAGGGTGCCAATAATGTTGACCACAACGGTATTTCAGCAAATTCTTGAGTTAACAGAAGATGTTGTGTTAAACATCTTCCTGAATTTTTAATGCATTGTTATTATTGATTTTTTTTATTTTAACAGATGATAAATAGTAAAATAAGCAAACATGATGTGAAAACGTTTGCACACATTTTCATGGATTCATTATTATTTCTTTTTTTTAATAATTTAATAATAGTTTTTAATAAGGCCCAAAAAAGCTGATTGATCATTAAACCTTCAGTAAGTATGATGAAGACAACTCCATAGTAGAACAAATACTCTCTAACCACTTAATTTATTTATTTTATTTATTTAACTGTATTTATATCCCGCTTTTCACCGTGTCAAAGCAGTGTTACATATAAGGGTGGGGAAAATTAAGTATCAGGGTGGGGCCATCACCAGGTGGGCAACATTGATGATTTCGACATAAGACAGACTTTAGACATGGACAGTATAGTGCAGTTGTCGCTCAGAGGTTCATGATGGGTGAGTTCAGGGGTTGGTGCATTTTTTGGTGGGGGTTGTCTTGAAATATTCTTGGAATAGGATGTTTTTTAGCTGTTTTCTGAATGACAGGAGATCGTTATTGTTTCTGAGGTGGCTCGGTAGAGAGTTCCATAGGGAGGGTGCATATAGTTCAAAGGCTCGGTTGCTTGTCCGTTGAGAGCATTTGGTTCTTTTGTGAGGGACGGTGAGGTAGTTGCTAGAGGCCTGTCTAGTTGTTTTGCCATGGGCTGGACGGGTCAGCAGGGTGCGAAGCTGGGTGTTCGGTGCTTGGTGGATGGCTTTGTGGGTGAGTAGGATGGATTTGTATTAAGTTTTGACTATTGTTCTGTCTACTTTCAACCACCATAGCTTTCTCTAAGCATCTTTCCGAGCATTTGAAAATGAAGAGTGTCTCTAGACACTTCCAGCTAGCAATTTCATCGGTCAGAAACATTGTTAGGAAACAAAAATCACATGGAACACTTAAATCACAGCAAGATCTGGAAGATCAAGAAAAATCTTTGATGCAACTGCCTAAAGGTTGATCCAATTTGCTATTATACAATGCTTAAAACACTCTTCAAATGGTACAGAATACAGCAGTTAGGCTATTGCATAATGCACAAAAGTATGATCATATTGCACAGCTATTGATAGCAGAACACTGGTTTCCTATTACTGTAGTTATAGAATTAGATTTAAAATGCTATTGCTAACTTTTAAAGCACTACATATAGGGGATCCAGAATATCTCTCAGACCTTCTGGTACCATACGCGTCTTCTCAGACCCTATGTTCTCAATGCGAGAACTTACCTGCTAAAACTGGTCCTGACTGTGTTTGGTTTGACAGCACACTTCAAACTGTTTTCTCTTGGAGAATGTGATAAGGCAGTTTGCATAGCTGGGTTTAAAAATAGGTTTGGACAAATTGCTGGGGCTCAAAGAAAACATAGCTAAGCCCTCAAATCTTAATTAAACATTAACAAGGGAACCAAAGAAAAAAAGAGAGCCCCTAGGGCACAGTAATAATTGTTTCCTACATTTCTGAGTGGTCTTAAAAACATGTGGGAAAATTTTAACCTGACAATTCATAAGCAAAACATGAAAGAACATTTTTAGAATGTTATGAAGGTAGGGGGAGGAGCCTGATGCCGAACAGGACGGTTGCTTAGAGCAAAGGCTCTGCAGAGATCTGCCAACAATCCTGATTAATCGCTGCACTTTGTGAAGCTAAAGCACTAATTTGAGTCATAGAGGACCCAAGAGATGTCGGGACCCAAGCCGGTCCGATTAGATTACTCGGGTGCACAGAACAGCAGCGCAAAAAGGTCCAAGATGGAACCCCTTTCAACACAAAAGATGGCGGCTACACGAGAAGGATCTGAGGCCTTACAGGAACTCCTCGCAGAGATCCGGGGTGTCAAGGAGATGGTCAAAACCAACAGAGAGTCCCTGAGCACCGTTCATGAGGAAATCAGCGTGTTGAGGAGTAATATAGAGGGAATTTCCCTCCATCAAGATAAAGTGGAGGAAATTCTGGCAGCGCATGGAGAGCGTTTGTTTAAAGTTGACAAATTGGAAAAGCAGCTGCGGGTGCTTCAGAGGGAACTCGAAGATAGTAATAATCGAGCCCGACAGAATAATGTGAGAATAATTGGGGTCCCGGAAGGAGCGGAAGGTAAAGACATGTTAACATTCTTGGTCAAAATGATCCCTTCGGTACTCAAGCTTAATTTTGAGAGGGCATTTGAATTTGACCGTGCTCACCGGGTCCCTTCACAATCACTACCAAACAGCAAGCAACCGAGGCCAATAATACTAAGAATCCTCCGGTATCAGCAAGTGGCCCAAGTCATGGAAGCAGCGTGTGCATGCACTCCTTTAGAATTTGAAGGCCATAAGGTGTTTTTTTACCCCAACTTCGCCAAGGCCACTGTAGACTGGAGGAAAATATTTCTAGCATTAAGACCACAGCTGCAACAACTCCAGGCACGTTACAGTCTTAAGTATCCAGCGCGGATGCGCGTTACTCTACATAACCAGACCAGAACATTCGATGACCCCGAGGCTCTTCACTTATATTTGGAAGAAAAGGAACTCACTCAGATGCGCTGAGGACTAAGAAAATTATTAGGCTTGCTGAAATCGCCATCGAAACGGAGTTGGTTTAGCGGGACATTTGTGGATGACTCATCTTAAGAAATGTAACAAAGAGGCAAAGCAGAAAGAATGTGATTGAGAGTGTGTTGCAGGTGAAAGGTTAATGTACAACACACTAACGTGCTGCAATAGTGTGTTGAGGAGTGAATAGAGATCATATTGGTAGGGTTAATCTGTGACATTAGAGCAGCAGTGCATGCAGTTGAACCAAGTGATTATATGGCAGTGTCTCTCTAGTCAGTCCTTCCGCCTCAGGCTCACCAATAGGCTGCAGAGGCAAAGTTTCTCCTCTAGGGCACACTAGGTTAGTACGCATCCACTGTAAAAGGACGCCGAGCTCGAAGGATTCCGACACAACAAGGTACCAGAGATATGGGATGGATAAGACAGGGTTTCCTATAAGCTATATAGGCATCCTGATGAAGTTTCAGAGATGCAAGGAAAGGTGTATGCTGGCGAACTTGTTTAAAAGAAAGGGAAAATGGCCCTCTGTAAAGTTCTATCACTGAATGTTAAGGGGATAAATAACCCGGTGAAAAGGAAAAAATTATTAACTATGCCCGGCAAGAGAAAGCAGATATTTTGCTGCTGCAAGAGACACATTTAAATCAAAAAGAATCCCTAAAGCTTGGTATAAAGCCTTATACTTTAGTGGCATACTCTGCAGCAGTTAATAAGCATAATGGAGTAGCTATACTTGTTAGGAAATCCATAAGTACTAATATCCTGCAAACTCGCTCTGATACAGAAGGAAGATGGACTAAGGTCTTGATTAAGGTGGGAGGTCTGGATGTGGTTATCATAAACATATACGCCCCTAATGCAGATTGCCCAGAATTTTTTGCTGCGATAGCAAAGGAAGCACACATGGATACAGGGATACCACTAATTATAGGAGGAGATTTCAACCAGGTAAATGACCCCTTGGTTGATAGGAAACCACCTCGGACCTCTAAACCTTCTAAGGCGCATATAGTTCTCTCTTCCCTGATAGAGAAGATGGCATTGGTGGATATATAGAGGGTACTCCACCCTTCAGAGCTAGATTTTACCTATTTTTCACCTCCACATCAGTCTTTGTCACAAATTGACTTTTTTGCAGTCTCTAAAACACTAATTCCTAGCATAGAGTCGGCATATATACATCCAGCGCATATATCTGACCATGCGGCCATCTCTTTGGTGATACAAGAAGAGGGGTTGCGTGTAAATCCCTTGGAATGTTTTTTTGATAGAACCCTCTTAGACAGCACAGATTTTTGCATAGAAATTAGGGCCGCGATAGCAGAATATTTTCAATTCAACTCTCCTCAAGCCACAACAGGCTGGGCCTGGTGGGAGGGATTTAAGGCAGCTATAAGAGCGGTTATAACCAGCTTTAGCATCCGGCAAGCCAGGCAATGTAAACAGCAACTGCTAGTTTTAGAACAACAGATTAAGGCTGGGGACCGGGTGTTGTGCATGCGAACGGACCTGTGCATATTATTATGGCTACAGCGCTTAAGATTTAAGTTTAATGTGCTACTATCCACGGAAAACATTAAAGTGCAGAAAAGTGTATACTATTTCGAAGGAAATAAAGCAGGCAAGCTTTTAGCCAATGCATTGAAGGGAGGTAGAGATGCTAAAAGGGTAGCGGCACTTTGGGACTCGCAGGGACAGAGGCTGGTTGTGAGAGACTCGGAGATTGCTGAAGTCTTCAGAGCCTTCTATGCTCATCTCTATGAATCATAGCGGGAATTTTCACAGGCAAAATTTGAAGAACTGCTCTCTGGGATACAGAGGCCGACACTGAGTAAAGAAATGAGGGAGGAACTAGATAGGCCCTTTTCTGAGGGCGAGATCAGTCAGGCCATAACCTCGTGGGCAACAGGTAAAGCGGAGGGCCCCGATGGGCTCCCTGCTGAATTTTTCAAGGCCTTTGCCAAAGAGATAACCCCCTATCTATGCTAATACTTCCATCTGTTAGTGGAGGCGATGCCACAAGTAGGTTCCTTCACCACGGTGAACATAGTAGTCTTTGAAAAAGCGGGTAGAGATCCGCAGGTGGTGGCTAACTATCGGCCAATATCCTTGTTGAACGTGGATTGTAAGATATATGCGACTGTATTAATGGGTCGACTGTCGGGAAAAATGCCCTTATTAATCCATCCCGATCAATGTGGCTTAGTAGAGGGTAGGTCAACGGCTGACAATGCAAGACTTTTGTGCCATATTCTGGTTGGTGCTGAAAATATGAAGAAACCTTTAGTAGGCTTATCCCTCGACGCCGAAAAGGCTTTTGACCGATTAGAATGGCCCTTTTCATTTTCAGTCCTTAAATGTTTTGGCTTTGGGGAAGGTTTTCTCTGGTTTATTAAAATAATGTATGCCCAGCCCATGGCAAATATCTGCGTAAACGGAACAAAATCCCACCCAGTAAAGTTAGGGTGTGGTACACATCAGGGCTGCCCCATATCTCCTATGCTAGTCAAACTTGGGGTAGGAGCCGTTAGCTCTCATTCTTCGGCAATGTCCGGCGATTCAAGGGGCATCAATCGCTGACATAGAAATCAAGCTGTCGGCGTATGCCGATGATCTCCTTCTATTCGTCTCTCCAGAATCGGTCCCTAAGGTGTTGGAGCAGATAGACCGATATTCGCTGCTCTTGGGTTATAAAATTAACTGGATGAAATCAGTAGCTTTTCTGCTAAACTACTGGGTACATAAAGAGGACATGAAAGACTTCCCATTTGTCTGGGAATCCAGCATGGTAAAGTATTTAGGGGTACATTATTGCTATCCTTAGAGGAAACCGTCTGCTTTAATACCGATGTTACATTGACAATAGCCCGAGATATGACTACCAAATGGTCCCCTTTAGTGCTGTCCTGGTGGGGTCATCTAGAGACATTAAAAATGATGATAATCCCAAAGATTAATTATATTTTGGAGATGATACCCTGCTTGATGCCAACACAAACATATCATCAGATAGAGAGAATACTAATACAATTTTTGTGGAATGATAAAACGCCGAGAACAGCACAACAAAAGCTGAAGCTCAGTAGGGAAGAGGGTGGCGTAAAATTCCAGGACTTCCAAGCCTATCACAAAGCATTCTTGTTGAAGCAGAGATCGGGATGGTTAAAGTGCCGATCGGAGCGCAGACCGATATGGCTAGAAGTAGAAGAAAAGTTAATGGCCCCGATACCAACTATGTACTTCCCGGGCATGCAATTAAATCAGAGCGCATGCTGTCCCAGGATGATAGTTGATACGCTTAACGCGTTTATGACTCTCATGGATGCCTGCGGTTCAGATATGAGTCCCTCTGCTCAGCTGCCGCTGTGGCATAATCCCCCATTCAAAATCCAGAAGAAAACAGTTGCCTGGAGCCACTGATATTCAAAAGGAATCTGGTGTGTTGGTCAATTGATAAAGGATAATAAATGGAAAGCGTATACGGAATTGCAGCAAGAATTCGGACTCCCGTCCAAATTATACTTTCAATGGCTGCACCTCCGACACTGTATTGAAATCTCCAAGGCAGATGTCAAGCTTGTGACAGAGAAGGGTGGGGTAGCTGAGATAGTTCACGAGGTGACGCAAACAGCAGGTGTGGCCTCACTTTTTTATAGGAAGTTGAATCAAAACCTCAATTCATGGACACGGAGCTTGCAGAAAGTGTGGGAACATGAGACTGGGATTACTCTCCCCGCACAGCAGTGGAAGAAATTCAGGTGTAAACAAGTAAGAGTATCGAAGTCAGATTTGATCACTCAGACTCTGCTCTTCTTTACTCATAGGGTCTATTACACACCAGTTAAAGTTGTAAAATGGGATAAGACTGCTAGCAATCTTTGCTGGACATGCAACAGCAATATTGGTACCTTTGCCCATGTTGTTTTTGAGTGCCCGAGAATAAGGACTTTCTGGGAGCAAGTCTGGGAACAGATACAAATCATTCTTAAGTTCAAAGAGACCCTTACTTGGGGGGTCATAGGATTCCGGTCAGCAGCAAAGCTCCCTTCGTTACATAGAGAAGGCTATTTTTTGCTGGACTTCATGATGGGAGTGGCGATATATTTAATTGTACTCAATTGGAAATGTACGGCCAACCTGAATGTGCAGATATGGTGGAATCAAGTATGTTTGTATAGCAAGTATGAACAAATGCCTAGGAAAACCTAGAAAACCTTTAAGAGGCGGTAATCTTAAGTGGAAACTCTTAAATGACTTTGTGAACATAGCGGGCATAAGTGTATGAAACGTGTAGCTCAGACTTTGAACCTAACTGTGCCCATGTCAAAGGTAACCTTGGCACCCTGTGGAAAACTCTGTACCATTATTTTCACTGTGCTAGTTGTGTCCTGGAGGAATGTGTGTGGTATTGGGGGGGGGGGGGCGGGGTGAAGGGGATGGGAAGGTTGCAGTTATGGGGTAATTGTTACTGTTTGGGGTTGATGTAAATGGTTGGATGTACAATGAAAATGTAAATTAAGCTATTAAAAAAAAAAAAAAGAATGTTATGAAGGTAGACCTAGGGACAACTACTGCTTATTCCTGCTGATAAATAGCAAGGAATCTGGCTACTTTTGGGATATTTCACTCAAGACTAAACAGCCTACAACAGTCCACTAAAACACTCAATAATCAGCAAAATGTCTGATAAACCAGTGGAATCATCAAAAAAAGACAAGTCTTTAGCAATGTTAAAAAATATATTGCTGGAAGAAAAAGACCTCAGAATGAATCCTATGCTGTTTCTTCTTATGAAAAACAGGAACAATCGTCATAGCTTATAAAAATCATTGAGACATTAATCAAATTTTTATTTTAACAAAGTAATATATTTGCTTGACTTATCTTAGATGAAATAATTGTTTTGAGTCCTTAAGCACCCTACAATGACCAACATGTTGCATTGCCTGTTTCATCAAGGGTGGTAAACTTTGCAGTTCTCTACTGCATGACAGCTTCCTTCTTCAGCCCTGGAGAAGGAAAAGACAGATTGATTGAATAAAGTACACAATGACTCACTAGATTAAGACACAGGGGTTTATACAACAAATAGGGGTTTATTTACTAACAGCCTGATTCAGCGAGGGGCATGTCTGGGCCATCCGAATGGTCGAAAAATGGACGGCTCCAAAGTGGTCCTGATTTTGCACCTGCAGGATGTAGACATTCCTGTATCTGCAGAATTGGGCACTTGATAACCCGGCTGTGCCACGATTCTGCAACATGAGACATCGACCTGGCACCCCATCCAGCTAGTCCTATTCTCATGTTGGTGTGCTGGTGCCATGGCACCCCATCGCCATGGCACCAGGACACCCAGCAGGAGCGCCAAATTCCTACTTCTGTGCTACACATTGTTTCTCCACCTCCTGACCCTTGATGAGGGCAGCCAGGGCTGGGACCGAGTGGTGGGAACTCAGCTACTCCTCCACTGGCCGTGTGGTAGGATTGCATGGACTGCTTGCCGCCACACCCGGAGCTTATACCACCTTTGGGGTGGTATAAACCCCATGTCTAGACTGCAGCAGGTGGACGTACAGGGCCGTGACTAGGTGCTACAGCCCACCCCTGCTCCATCCACTCTCTGCCCCCTCCTGCCCCCATTCATCACCCTCTGCACAGCAGCTCTGTGCATGCAGAGAGCATCTGAGGCAGCCTACAGTCCTGGCGAATAGCGGGGCTGGATGTCCAACCCAGACATCCAACCCCACTACCTGCATCTCTGCATCGAGCACTAAGGCACAAAAGGCTTGTACAGTTAACATAGTGTTAGTTGCAAAAACCAGGCATTATCTGTTGGGGGCTTACTCAGCATTTCCTCAAAAGATAACATGGTGGAAATGCAGAGATCATGATGCAGTAGCACAGTGGATGCAGCTAACGCCATTGAGGTGGCGTTAGTTGCACTCACGATGTGAAAGCAACACAGTCACACCCAAATATCAATAACTACATTCCAACCACGTAAACCTTCCTGTCTCAACAGCACATTACTCTACTTCACCAGATTAACAGTACTCTTTTCAGACACTATGACACTGTTATGTAAATAGTTGTTTTGTAAATAGTTGTTCCTGTTATCCAAGTTGATTTTCCTGTTAACTGTAATGACCAGATAAATGTAACTTGTCTGAGGTTTCTTGTTCCATGTAAACCGCGCTGATAACGAATAGTGCGGTATATAAAAAATGTTAATAAATAAATAAAGATGTCAACAAAACCAGTTGTTATTGAGCGCTGCTGATGCTCACGGTAACTGATCATTGTAGACGTGCCCACTCTCCGCCAACAACTCCACCCACTCAAGTGACTAACACGCGGTTTGCAGATAGTGCAGAAAATTGCTGCATTATCTGCAGTTGCCCCTTGTTATCTGTTAATGCTGCACATTATTCCCATGCTATTGATGTGTTAACAGCTAATGCACTTTAGTAGACAGACCCCATAGAGGAAATGAGAAGGTAAATCAACAAAAAATAAATCTTTGAACAAAAACAATCCATATAAGGATAGCAGAGAAAGGGAAGAGTGGATGAAGGGAAAGGTGACAGGGCCTTCAGGACAGCTGAATGATTCCACTTCCTAGTAAGCTAATGATCATGAATGAAATGAAGCACCTTCCTATAAAAAAAACACTTAGGGCCCAATTCTATTCACGAAATAAATCTCCTTTGTGCATCCGGGCTGACCCGGACATACAAAGAAGATTGCGATTCTGATCCAATGGGGCACGTCCAGCCCCGCGGAATCAGAATTGCAAACAGCACTGTATGTGCAGATCAGGACTATGATTCAGTCCCAGCCTGCATGTACAGCGCTATCCCGGCTAACTCAGCCAGGGCTTTTAAATGGAGCTGCGGTGCCATGGCGTCCCGTTGCCATGGCACCGTGGCTGCATTTAAAAGCCACGATGCTGGCCGCTGCCCCAAAACGTTAATTCCCCACAGCCCAACCCCTGATCCAGCCTTCTAAGGCCAGAGTTGGGCTGCAGGGGATTAACTTTGTCCCACCCAGCCCCTTCCATGCCCTGAATCGAAAGAAAAAAAAAACATCCAGAGAGGTTATTCCACCCCAGGGATAACCTCCCCAGCCAATTTGCTGGCCCTGGACGTACAGGGCCAACATTAGAATCATGGCGAACCTGTACATGGGGGATTTTGAGAGAAAATGGATGTCCAAAACTCCATTACGGGACTACATCGTAGCTTGGTATAGATATATTGACGATGTCTTTTTGTTATGGCAAGGAACAGAACAACATCTGCATGAGTTTGTTCAGTGGTTAAATAATTGTGATACACATATACAGTTCACTTATGAATATGACAGCAAAGCTATAGCTTATTTAGATGTGTATGTGATGAAGGGCAGTGACCAATGGGAGACAACAGTGTATACTAAACCGACAGACAGGAATACCTTTTTGCAGTATGATAGCGCGCATCCCCAGAGTTTAAAAGAGGGACTCCCGTTTTCACAGTTCCTGAGGTACAGGCGCAATTGTTCAACCGTAGAGGAATACAAGAATCAATCTAATCGATTACAGCAGGCTTTTGTTCAGAGGGGATATCCGCAACCCTTAGTCCATAGAGCATATAAACGAGCTCTATATTATAACCGTACGTGGTTATTGACTCCCCGTTTATCGCCAAGTAAAGATGATAAAGAATTTGTGCATTTGATTACTAAATACTCTCCAATAAGTATGGCGATTCAAAGAAGTATAAAGAGGCACAGTAAGGTATTGAGGACATTGCCAAGTATGCAGAGTTATAATATCCGGTGCGCCTGCAACGTAGCAAAAATTTGAAAGAGTATTTAAGCCCTACAGTGTTGCGATCGCGGCAACTGGGGGACATAGTGCTTGTGGCCAGTGCAGTATTTGCCACATTTCGAGTGAAATAGAACAATTCACTCATAAGGGGTAATCTATCGGTTAAGAAGCAGTACCACTTGTGAGTCCACATATGTTGTCTATGCTGTGCGATGCCCCTGTGGTTTAATGTACATAGGTAAGACAATTCGTAAGTTCCGAGTCCGCATGAAAGAGCATGAGAGTAGGTTGCGGTGTAAGAAAATGGAAGCACCTATGGTAGCTCATTGTGAGGCTCAGGAACATAAATTTCAGGATCTTAAATGTTGGTGTATAGAACACGTAGTTACTGGAATGCAAGGTAGGACACGGGAACAAACTTTAATAATGCAGGAACAGCGATGGATCTATCGATTGGAGACAGTCCAGCCGATGGGCCTTAATGTAGCAGTAGAATGGGGAGCGTGTGTATAGGTTATTAGTAATTGCACAGGTCATCAGTATACGTCATTATTCAGGTGCACATTAGGGATGTCAGGCATTGCTCCGAATAGATAGGAGGAGCCTGTAGAGAGACCTTTAAATAAGGGTATATTCCTCCTAGTCCGCATGCACGGCGTTTTCGGACTGTTATAATGCCGACTTTAAGAATGCCATCGGTTAATCAGAAACGCGGGCAGCATTCACATATTAAGAACTTTGTTTGATATTTCAAGTAAGTAGACAATTTCAGATAAAGTAAGGCAGATAAGATAGAGGCAATAAATCATAGGTGGTTTTTAGTAACACATGTTGCTTTGTATATTTGCAGTTTGATCTATAATCCCCTGAAGAACCATACTAGTGAAACTCAGGGGCGCTTTGACAACAGTGTTGGGATTTTAAATGAAAGTGGATTGAATAAACAATTAAGTTTATAAGAAAGTTCCAAGTTCCAAGTTTAAGAACAAGTTCCATCATAATCAGATAAGTTAACATAGTACAGTAGCAAAGTAGTGTGCTTTTAAGATATTTGTAAAAAGGGTCGTTGATGCAAATAGGCATAATACTGGGAGTAATTAAAACACCCAGAAATATTTGCCGATGTTTAGTCTGAGACCCGAAGAAGAAACAAACAAATATCTTGTAATATAGAAACTTCACTGGTGATAAAGAGAAAATTGGATGAGCGTGGGATCATAAAGAAGTACTCAGATGAGATCGCTCAAATACTAGACCGAATTGGTTTTGTTTTAAATCACACATCATACTGACTTTGTGCTAGATTTAAAAATAAAGCTACCCTCAATCAGTTTCAATCTAGACTTTTTGGTTTGACCAGTAAGATAAATCTGAAACAGTTCATTGCCTAAATCATTGTAGAATCCTCTGAAATTTATATAGTGTCATCATATTTCCTTTGTTTTTTCAAATGAAACATTAACCATCTGGCTTTGCTACTGGTATATTACAGTAGGCAATAGCCCTTAGCTTCCATTTTCTATCTGTCTACCTTAGCACTTAGAGACAGATTCAGCAATAGCATTCATTATATAACATTTAATAAGAGATTAGATACCTTTGTGTTAATAGTGGAACCACTGGGAAAAGAAAATCCTCAGTCCTTGATCTCTGGCATTTATAAACCACAGTCAGTCTATTGTTCCCCTCAAGAATAATAATTTATTGATTTAATCTTCTTATCTAGTTTATATTTTTATGATGTTATGAAGTCATGAGGCAAATTATATGGAACAATAGTATAGTCTCTAACTTCCCCTAAATAAACAAGAAATCCATTCTGTTTGCGTTTTTGAAATATAGTTACTCCAAAGTGTTTGCAGCTGAATTAGAATGCATTTCAATTAGGAATAGATGAAAACATTCAGATTAAATCTGAATCCTATCTAAATCAAGAAAGGTGGTAAATCAAGTCAATAAAGCCAAGCCACTTGCTGCTTAACTCAGATAAATCTGAACTATTTTACAATTTGACTGGACTCTCCATATTCATCAGGTTCTGATCGCTTGGCTACAGATATTCCCAGATCTGAATTTATATTCAATGCATTGAAAAATTGACTTGCACTCTAGCTATGTTCAGGGCTGGCTTTAGACACACTGGGCCCAATATTCGAAGTGCTAGGCTTGAGTTACCTGTGTAAAAGAGGGCCTTGCCTGTGTAATACTGCCTTAACCGCATAAACCACAATTCAACAAGGCGACTTGAATCATTGAGGCCCGGCTACCTGCACAGCACCAGGCGCCGAAGCCCCGGGGTGGAACAGGGGCGTGTCGCCAGGAAATCTGCATAAAGCGGATTTATGAAATCCGTGTGCACCTACATTGGACATCACAAACCATGTAGTGTAAAGCGATGGTTTCCAGAGCATACGATTGCAGATGGCGAGTGGTGAACCCGTGGCGGAACAGTGCATAGTCGAATGAGGGGAGCATGATCCATGTCTGTAATCAAACTGTGCAGACGCAAAGCGATGCTGGACGGGCAGAGATGCCATGTGGGCCATGCATATGGTGATGCAGAGGTGGAGATGTGCCCTCCATGCCCAGGCACAGCGGAGGAACTGACAGGCAGTGCATATCCAGCAGCAAGCAGTGGCCCAGCACCCGAGATGCAGGTATCGTGCCCCACGTATATACAGACCTAGGGTGAGCTACCTGCAACTGACGGAGGATGAGGCCTACCAAAGATACAGACTGGATGAGGCAACGATAAACGAGCTGTGCAGCATACTCAGTGGGGATCTGCAGCCCTCCACATCCAGAAGCCAGGCCATGCCAGTGGCCATGACAATGACCACCGCCCTGGGATTCCTTGGAACCAGCAGCTTCCTGCAGTGATAAGAGCAACTGTTGGAATCACGCAGCCCATTAACAGCCACTGCATAGGAACATTCACCAGGGCCCTGCTGCAGAGAATGCACCACCTCATAGCCCGGACACAGCAGATGCGGCAGGAGACCATGCAGGCATTCTACAATGTTGCCAGTGTCCTACCGGTGCTTGGATGTATAGACTTTACCTACATCACACTGTGGGCACCACGACTGGAGCAGAGGGCATACCAGAATAGGCATGGGTACACATCGATAAACATGCAGGTCATTATGGATGCCAACATGGACTTCATTGATGTGTGTGCCCGCTAACAAGGGTTCTGCCATGATGCATTCATCCTCGTCCAATCCAGCCTGGGACAGGCAGCAGCCAGTGGTCAGCTTGGAGATGCATAGCTGCTAGGTGAGTGAGGGGGGGGGGCACAAGGGGATTGAAGCCCTCACAATAGCAGCAGAAAAACACAATGGGCGAAGGCCAGTGATGGTCACAGTTGCTAACTTTATTGATAAAAAAATCCCCTATGCGTTTCGGCATGAAGCCTTCATCAGGGGGTACACATCTAGAAATAACAATAATAATAAATAACACTAATATAATCACATATTCAAAAACTTAAAAAGTATATGTAAAAACATGCATAAAACAATGTGTATCCATAAATAATATACTATATACCATTAAAAACCATAAAAGAAATAAAAAACTAAAATTGATCAGAGCATAAATATAAAAATAATAATAATAATAATAATAACCACATGAATAAAAATATACAAACATATAAAACAAAAAGCAGACAAATACATAATTAAAAAATAATTAAAAACATCAGACAACCAATATTATCTAGCGAGGAGTGCTACAGAAAGGGTACTTACATGGTGCACCATATGAGAACGAGAATAGGGGTCTTAACAAAGACCTTTTTCAGTTAAAGGGCTAAAAAAGAGAAATTATATATATTTTTGTGCTCCTCTCTTCTCTGGCTCCATGTCCCCCCTTTGCTGCGAGCTTTCTGCATTAATATGTATTGGTTGTCTGATGTTTTTAATTATTTTTTTATTATGCATTTGGCTGCTTTTGGTTTTTGGTTTTTATATGTTTGTATATTTTTATATTTATGCTCTGATTAATTTTTGTTTTTTATTACTTTTATGGTTTTTAATGGTATATAGTATATAACTCTGGTAACCCGGACGCCCTCCTCGCCTCCATCCCCCTCATTAACGCATCCCCACCAGTACTTCGCCCCCCCCCCCCCCAACAAAGTACACAAACAACAGTATTTGGTACAAACATTTTTTGGTTGCAGCTTTATTTACAACCTGTAAACCGACCCAAAGGGCCTGCATAACAATTGAACATAACCCAGCCCCGCACCCCTTTACCGGAGGATGCCCCCCCCCCCCCCCGCTTAGTAGCAAGGCGGTGCATCCTCCTCCCCCCCAACCCCGCCGCCTGCCTCGCCATCCTAGTAGCAAAGGCCGGCTCCCACCCCCCCCGCTACCGGGTCGAGACCCCCCAACGGGCTGTCTCGCCCACCCCAAGGAGCACTTCGCCCCCAATGCTCATAACCAGGTCAAGCCCGCGCCGCTCCTGCGAGCGCTGGCTCAGTACCCCCACCCCCCCCAGCTGCGACAACCTCCAAACCCACCATCAAAGGGGGCGGGCGGGAACGCGACCGTTCCTGAGAGCCGCGGCAGAAAGAGACGGCCACGCGGCTCCTCGCTGCCACAGCGCCGCCCCCCAGCCGGCCGCCGGCCAATGAAATCGCTCCGACGGTGTGCCGGAGCGATTTCAAGAGCCGCGCACGGCCGCATGTTTTAAACACCCTGCCCCCCCCCCCCCCCCCGCCCCCGAGGGGGGGGCCGTGGCCGGGCCCGGGCCCCGGGGACTGGCAGCCCCGGGCCCCGGCCCGCCGGCCTCGAGCACTAACTCTGGTAACCCGGACGCCCTCTCCTCGCCTCCATCCCCCTCATTAAACGCATCCCCACCAGTACTTCGCCCCCCCCCCCCAACAAAGTACACAAACAACAGTATTTGGTACAAACATTTTTGGTCGCAGCTTTATTACAACCTGTAAAACCGACCCAAAGGGCCTGCATAACAATTGAACATAACCCAGCCCCGCACCCTTTACCGGAGGATGCCCCCCCACCCGCCATCTTAGTAGCAAGGCGGAGCATCCTCCTCCCCCCCCCCCAAACCCCGCCGCCTGCCTCGCCTTCCAAGTAGCAACGGCCGTGTCCCACCCCCCCCCGCTACCGGGTCGAGACCCCCAACCGGGCTGTCTCGCCCCACCCCAACGAGCACTTCGCCCCCACTGCTCATAACCAGGTCAAGCCCGCGCCGCTCCTGCGAGCGCTGGCTCAGTACCCCCGCCACCGGTGCGAGGTATGAACTATCCTCGCACCGCCCCCCCCATAAAGCTGCGACCAAGCAGTTCCAAAATTTCCCTGCCAATCATTAAGCAATAAGTCCTGGCCGACTGGGGACAAATGTACCCCGTCTGTACGATACAGGCCAGCGCCACCGGGGGTCCGCCCAGGGATGCTGGACCTGCCACCCGCCAGCCTGCTGCAACCAACGGCCGATCTGCCTGTTGACCTTGGCGAGCCCTCGCGACCACCGCCGCTGTGACAAGCAGGCCCGGCCGCGGGATGATGTCCGACCACACAATCGCCAAGCCCGGCCACTGCTCCAGCAGCGACCGCAGATCCCTTTGTACAGCACGAATGAGTTGCCGCACGTCCAAACCGGAAGATCATTGCCTCCCAGGTGTATCAGAAGTCCCAACGGCCGCTGCGCCGCCGCTCCGCGTGCTCACGAAACTACCGGCAGTAGCTGCCACCAACGCATGCCCCGCTGGCCGAGCCACACCAGCCGAAAATTACAGGAAACCAAGCCTAAGTGCAGACCCAGTGGACGAGTTGAGGCTCTGCGTTCCGCCCAGTAGACGAAGGAATGTCCCAGAAGCCACCATACGCCCGGTGGGCCCCGTGCAGCACCCAAGGTCGGCACTCTCAGCAGAACACCTGAAAAGAAACCAGCATTAATCCCCCCCCCCCCCCCCCACCCCCCCGACCCCCCTGCAGATCACCACTGTTCCGGGCGCACCGAACCCGTGAACGCCCGAGAGCTCCAACGCCCGATGCGTTGAATTTCCTCACCCCCCAGGCCCGCGGCCGCCGCACTGGTCGCCGCGCATATCCGGAAGGAATGCGATGCATCTCCGCGCTCATCCACACCCAAGCTCCGAAAGGCCAGGCGGTAAACCGCCGTGAATGGAAACAGGGTGACAGCCGCCCCGTCCGCATGGCAAAAGAAACAGTCAGCCCCAGCCCGACGCTGACGCCGATACGTCAGCAAGTTCTTCTGCACCGGACAAGATCCCAGACCAGGGATGGCCCGCAGCAGCACCCACCGACCCCCGCCCCTGCGGGTCTGTTTCGAGCGTCCAGAAATATCCGAACCAGCTGCTCCTGCAGGTCCACCTGATGCTCCCGCAACCCTCCGCGACTACCCCGCCCTCCCGCCCGTTGGGGACCAACTCCATAACTCGGAAGGCCCCAAAGAAGGCAGTGACAAACAACGCCCGGAACAGGACGGCCTCAATGAAGAAGCCGCGACCTCGGGCAGAACACCCCCAAATAACGCAACAGCAAGTCATGCGACACGGGACGGCGCCAATCTGAGACAGGGGGGCACTCACGAGCCCAACCGGCTAAGAGCCGCTTCACTGCAAACGAAGTGCCCGGACTGCCCCAGCCCGCCGCCCTGCAAAAGAAGGAGAAGCCAGCTAAAGCCGCCCGTGCCGCCGACCGGGACCAACCAGACTCCTTCGCCCATACAATGAAAGAGCCAGCCAGGAGGTCCACGACAATGCCGCCACTCCATCCCCTAACCCACAGAAATTAGTTCACCCGTGTATACACCCGAAGATAAGCTTTACACGTACCTGGAGCCAGGGAATAAAGCAGCAACGCAATCAGTCCAGCGTCCCAAGCTGCCAAAGGTGATCCGGCACTACCGCCGCGGTCTCGTCCACCCCCGGTGCCAATTCCCGAAACCGCTCCCACTGGAAACGAGACAAAGCGTCGTCAGCAATACCATTCTGAACACACCCGGCACATGACGTGCCCGAGCCGTGGACATTAAGACGAAGGCAAGCCAGCACGAAAACCCTCATCAACGCTGCCACCCGCGGACACTTAGGAGAGTTGAGATTAATGACTTGCACCACCTCATCGTTGTCACACCAGAAAACAACCCTCTTGTCCCGTAACCTCTCCGGCCAAACCCATAAGGCCACCAAACTCGGAAACAGTTCCAGGAAGTTCACGTTACTTGTCAAACCACAGGAACCCCAAGAAGCCGGCCACGGCACCGCACACCACGCGCCCTGGAAATACAAACCCATACCCCAAACCACCGGCTGCATCAGAAAACAAGTCCAAATCCCGGTGGATAATTCACTGGACTGTAACACCGAGCACACCCATTGTAGTCTGCCAGGAACGCATCCCACACCCGCAGATCGGCTCGCATCCCCCGCATTCACGCGGATGCGATGGTGCCCACATCTGACCCCTGCCATCGCCAGAGATAATCTCCGCGCAAACGGCCGTCCCATCGCAATGACTCGACACGCGAAATTCAGGTGGCCACTAAGCGTTGCAGCTCAGTCAAAGTCACCTTTGCCGAGGAGCACACCTCTGCTACCAAGAGCCGCAGCCGATCTACTTTATCCGCAGGCTACCGGACCAACGAACTCTCGCGAGTCAATCTCAATCCCCAAAAGGAGAGACGAGTCACCGGTCCGACCGTCTTGCCCGATGCCAATGGAATGCCAAAATCCACCGCCAGGCCCAAAAAAAAGCTCCAGCAAGGATCCGCACACGGCGGACTGGGCGGCCCCAACGAACAAGAAGTCATCGAGATAATGCACGATAGTCCGCCGCCCAGACCTCCGAGCCAGCACCCAGTGCAAAAACGAGCTAAAGGCTTCGAAGTAAGCACACGAAATCGCGCAACCCATGGGCATGCATTTGTCATAGTAATACTGATTGTCGAAACGAAAACCCAGCAAGGGGAAGGCGGACGGGTGCACGGGCAAGAGACGAAAGGCGGACTCAATGTCCACCTTCGCCAACAGAGCCCCTTTACCACACTGCGCACCAGCTCCAATGCCTCGTCAAAAGACGCATAGCGGACAGAGCACATCTCCCGCGGGATATGGTCGTTTACCGAAGCCCCGAGGGCAAGAAAGATTATGAATCAGCCGATAGCGCCCCGGCTCCTTCTTAGGGATGACCCCCGCGGTGATACGATAAAAGGCGAGAAGGGGGGCCGGTCCAAAAGGCCCAGCCACTCTGCCCAAAGCACACTCTGCCGCTATCTTTGCGCGGGCAACCTCGCCAATCGCCGTACCGACACCGCATTCCCCCTCTCCGACCCCTTAAGCTCCCCCCGCACCGGAATACGAAAGCCCTCGGAAACCCCGCCCATAACAACGTCCCCGCCTTGCCATGCCTGGTAGCCGCATAGAGCTCCAGCCACGGCTGCAGCGCCAGCCTCTTAATGGGGGTAGGCGCCAGACCCCCCGCAGTCCATCACTTACTGGCGGCCGCCGCCCCAGGCACTGCTCTACGGCTGCACTTGACGGCCGAGTGACGGCGCCGCAAAGCGAACAGGCGTGCCGGAACTTACAGTCCGGGAAGGGGCAGGACGTTTTATTGAAGCGCCAGCACAGGTCCCCGCCGGGACCACTGCCCCCGTTCTGCTCGTCTCGGGCCCCGGGCCCGCTGACCGAAAGGGCCGAAGGCCGGCCGGAGCTGCCGTGCCCGCCGCCTTACCCGACCCTGTACCCCCCCCCATGCCGCCCCTTTTAGCCGACATTTGAGTGAGCCAAAGGTTGATATCCTTCATTCCCCACGACAATTGCCTGTTCTCCTCCATCCTATCCCGGAACTCCTCATCGTAATTAAGCCAGGCCCAACCTTCGTGCGCCTGGGAAGCCGACAAGATAGCATCAGCATATGCCAGAAGCTCACCGTAACAACTCGGGTCCTCGTGGCCCCATACGCTCGCCAGCCGCAAGAAGGCCCGCGTCCAATTCAACGTGTTCCGTGACACCTTTCCGCACCCTCCCCGCCTTCTCGTCCTCTTTACGCTTCTTGCGACTCTCTCCCGAACGTTTTTCTCTCCCTCCAACAACCGGAAAATATCCAGGTAACGCCGCTTCACGATCCGCCTCTCCGCAACTGGCGCGGAACACTCTCCCACAATTCCGCGCAACGGACCACCACAGCCCCCCCCCCCTCGGACCCCGCCCCCGCTCCCGCCGGCGGGACGACCGTGGAGTCCGCCGATGAAGTGGCGGAGGACCCCGAAGACGAGGAGGAAGACGACGCGCTCCTCCGCCGACGCCGTCGGTGCTTCCGCTTAGCCTTGGCTTTTTGTGCCGGCGGAGCAGATGCACTCGGTACCACCCCTGCCCCAACTCCCCCCGCAGAAACCCCAGAGCACTCACCTGCTGCCACCTGCGCCGCCGTCGCCGGCACCTCTGACGTGGACCCCGGCTGCTCCACCGAAGTCTGGCCAGGCTGGCCGACCATGGACGACATCACTGTGGATCCCGCAGCCGCCGCTGAGGACCCACTCGGAGGGACCTGAGCAGACCCCGACACCTGCAAAGGGAGAGGAGAGCCAGCACACGGGGAAGGAGGAAAGCTCGCTCCCGGAGGGACCCAACCGTAAGGCCCCATCCCCCAGCCCCCACCCCCCCCCAGCGCCCCACCCGAGGATCCCAACCCACCAGCCGCCCCGGACCCACCCCCCCCACGGGGCGGCCCCACCGCCGGGAGACCGGCGCCCCACGGATCCCCGCCCCTGCCCGCCCCCCAGGCCATAGCTTGCCCAGGTGATGGGGACCAAGTCGGCCACCCGCCCCCATGCATCCCAGCTCCACTCAAACCCAGCGGGAGGGGCCCATAAGCGCCAGCAGGGCCGGAACCCAACCGGCCCCCCCCCTCCTATACCCTCAACCCCATCCACCACCCCCCTCCAGTCGCTCCCCCCCCCAACAACCCCTCGGCCTGCAAGGCTCCAGGCCCAGCGACCCCCCCAAGAGGACTCCCCCCCTCCCAGGACCACTAAGGCAAACCGTAGGGGTAGGGAGAGCTCCACGCTTCCCGGCCCCCACCCGACGCTTCCGCCTTCCGACCACCCCCGCGCCCCCCCACGACCCGCTCCAGCGCCCGGGTGCCGCCCCCCGCCCCGCGGGATCCCGTGGAGTGCCCCCACCCGTGCCCCCGACGTCCTACTGGCTCGGCTACCGCCAGCCATGGTGGGCCGCCCGCAGTGCCCCCCCAAATGACTAAGGGGGCCAAAGTAAAGCGGCAGCCCTACAAGTTCTGTCGGTTCGGTTGTAATAATTTTTTTTTTTTTAATGTGCTTAAAGGGCCCTTCAGCCCAGAATCCCCCCCCCCCACCGAAGGCGGCCACCCCGCGGTACCAACTACCCCCCCACCAAACCCAACTCACAGGATCGCCAGACGAGGAACGACGCGCCCGTTCCGGAGGAGCCGCGGCCAGAACGAGACGGCCACGCGGCTCCTCGCTGCCACAGCGCCGCCCCCCAGCCGGCCGCCGGCCAATGAAATCGCTCCGACGGTGTGCCGGAGCGATTTCAAGAGCCGCGCACGGGCCGCATTTTTTAAACACCCTTCCCCCCCCCCCCCCCCGCCGACAGCGAGGTGGAGGCCGAGGCCGGGCCCGGGCCCAGGTTACTGGCAGCCGCGGGACCCGGCCCGCGGCCTCGAGCACTTATTTATGGATACACACTGTTTTATGTATGTATGTTTTTGCATATACTTTTTAAGTTTTTGAATATGTGATTATATTAGTGTTGTTTATTATTGTTGTTATTTCTAGATGCGCAAGAACATAAGAACATAAGATATGCCATACTGGGTCAGACCAAGGTCCATCAAGCCAAGTATTCTGTTTCCAACAGTGGCCAATCTAGGTCATATGTACCTAGGAGTTTCCCCAAGGGACACAGGTTCCACAATGCTTGTATTGGTTCAAGCATTGATATCCTGGGTCCCTTCTTAATAATGGTTTATGGACCTTTCCTCCGGGAACTTGTCCAAACCTTTTTTAAACCCAGCTACACTAACAGCCTTTACTACATCCTCCGGTAACAAATTCCAGAGTTTGATTACACGTTGAGTGAAAAAATATTTTCTTTTATTAGTCTTAAATAGCATGTCCCCTAGTCTTTCTATATTCTGATAAGGTAAACAATCAATCTATGTTTACCCGTTCCACTCCGTTCATTAATTTATAGACTTCTGTCATATCTCCCCTCAGCCGTCTCTTTTCCAGGTTAAAGAGCGCTAACCTTTTTAGCCTTTCTTCACAGGAGTATCCTTCCATCCCCTTTACCATTTTGGTGGCTCTTCTCTGAACCTTTTCTAAAATCGCTATATCTTTTTTAAGATACGGCAACCAGAATTGCACACAAAAAAGATCATGATGAGGCCGCACGTCACTCTAAAATGGTGCCTGCGGTGGTGGGGAAGGCCATACAAGCTTCCCAGTTCAGAGAGCAAAGATTCATTGCTGGATGACTTGGCTCACAAGATGGTTAAGCTCCTAGACTTCAAATTTGACCAAAACTGGAGGAATTTGGAGATGCACTAGCAGAGATGGGCCTTAAAGTAGAGGAGATAGAGCTGAGAGTGTCGGCACTGGAGGAAAGTGGGGTGCACCATGAACGAGACATGCAGAAATAACAAATGCTCATTGAGACATTATCCACTAAAGTGGAAGAGCTGGAGAATCATTCCAGATGGAACAACCTACACATGGTGGAGGTAGCAGAAATCTGGGCAGACCAACAACTTTCCCCTCTATTTGAGCAATGGCTGTCTAAAGTGCTGAGTCTGAACTCACTTTTGGGTGCTATTACAGTGGAGCGAGCACACCATCTTGGGCCTAGAACAAAGGGCCACGATTGGTCATTCCCGATTTTGGCACGAATACTTAATTTCCAGCATAAATTAAATGATTGCTTCAAGGAAATTGCTTCCTGGCTTAAGTACATTGGTCTGAACATTAACTACAAAAAAATTGAAGTATTAATTATCACTAGGAATCAAACATACAAACCACCACAAAACATCTCATTTGATGATGCTGTAGTTGAAGTCATAGATGAAGTTAAGTATATGGGAGTAACATTCAATAAACACCTCACATTCCAATCCCACATCAAGAACCTAACTAAAACAATATTCAACAAGATACATTTCCTACAATCCATAAAAACTTTACTACAACAATCTGATTTTAGAACAATTATGCAAGCTTTAATCATGCCACATATAGACTACTGTAATAGTCTACTTCACGGCCTGCCAAAAATATCCCTACACCCGCTCATCTTGCCTCAATATGCAGTTGCACGAATTATCAGCAACTCACGTCAGATAGATCACATTACTCCAATCTTATATTGGCTTCCCATACAAAGCTGGATAAAATACAAATTGCTGATGAGAACCTTCAAGATCATCAGGAAAATGGCCCCTCCCGCCCTTTCTCATCTAATCATTATTGCACATAATTCCTGCCAAAGGAGAGTTTGCTCTACAATAAGCTCAAAACCCCTACAGAATTCCATAAGACCAAGCAATGCACTAGCAATAGAACATTTGAATACATATCTCCAACACTCTGGAATTCTCTTCTAACGAGCTTATCCTCATTTCATTCCCATCTCAAAACTCATCTCTTTACTGAACACTTTGGACACAATTTTAACCCATCTTACTCCCAACCATCTGACACAGACCCAGCATAAGTAGCCTCTCTCCTCTTCCACTAAGTTGAATTATGATCTCAACCATTAATTGTATATAGGTTATTTTGTTAGAATCATGTAAATTTTTTGATTGAATACTTCAGCAGCTGTTATTTGATTAATTAACGTAAGAACATAATAAATGCCATACTGGGTCAGACCAAGGTCCATCAAGCCCAGTATCCTGTTTCCAACAGTGGGCCAATCTAGGTCATATATACCTAGCAGTGTCCCCAAAAGACACAGGTTCCACAATGCTTGTACAGGGTCAAGCATTGATATCCAGGTTCCCTTCTTAATATCCTCCGGTAACAAATTCCAGAGTTTGATTACACATTGAGTGAAAAATGTTTTCTTTTATTAGTCTTAAATAGTTTACCCTGTAGCTTCATTGCATGTCCCCTAGTCTTTCTATATTCTGATAACGTAAACAATTGATCTACGTTTACCCGTTCCTCTCCGTTCATTAATTTATAGACTTCTATCATATTTCCCCTCAGTCACCTCTTTTCCAGGTTAAAGAGCTCTAACCTTTTTAGCCTTTCTTCATAGGAGTATCCTTCCATCCCCTTTACCATTTTGGTGGCTCTTCTATGAACCTTTTCTAATAACACTATATCCTTTTTAAGATACGGCGACCAGAATTGCACACAATATTCAAGGTGCGGTCTCACCATGGAACGATATAGAGGCATTATAATATCCTTTGTTTTATTTTCCATTCCTTTCCTTATGATACCTATCATTCTATTTGCTCTCTTGGCTGCCGCTGCACACTGGGCCGAGGGTTTTAACATGTTATCCACAATGATGCCTAAATCTTTTTCCTGGGTGGTGGTTCCTAATGTGGAACCTTGCATCTTGTAACCATAGTTTGGGTTGTTCTTCCCTAGGTGCATAACTTTGCACTTATCCTCATTAAATTTAATCTGCCATTTTGATGCCCAGTCTTCCATTTTATCAAGATCCTCTTGCAATTTTCCATAATCCTCTTGGGTTTTAACAACTTTAAACAGTTTTGTGTCATCTGCAAATTTGATAACCTCACTCGTTATTCCCTTTTCCAGGTCATTTATGAATATGTCAAAAAGCAGCGGACCCAGCACAGATCCTTGAGGTACACCACTATTCAACTTTCTCCATTGGGAAAATTGGCCATTTAGCCCTACCCTCTGCTTTTTATCTTTTAACCATTTCCTCATCCACAATAGTACACTGCCTCCTATCCCATGACTCTTTAGTTTTGCCAAAAGTCTCTGATGAGGGACCTTGTCAAAGGCTTTCTGAAAGTCCAGATACACTATATCAACCGACTCACCTTTTGTCCACCTGTTTATTCACACTTTCAAAAAAACATAACAGATTAGTAAGACAAGATCTTCCTTGTCTAAAGCCATGTTGGCTGTCTCCCATTAGACCATGACTATGTACATGCTGAGTAATTTTATTCTTTATGATGGTTTCTACCATTTTTCCCGGTACTGATGTCAGGCTCACCGGTCTGTAGTTTCCCGGATCACCCCTGGAACCCTTTTTAAAAATTGGTGTTACATTGGCGATCCTCCAATCTTCAGGTATTAGAGATGATTTTAATGATAGTTCACAGATTACTAATAGCAGGTCTGCAATCTCATATTTCAGTTCTTTCAACACCCTTGGATGTATACCATCTGGCCCAGGTGATTTGCTACTCTTCAGTTTATCTAATAGTTGTAATACATCTTCCCGATGTATCGATATTTCCTTCAATTCTTCCACACCTTTAAATACCACTTCAGTCATGGGTAACATCCCTACATCTTCCTCAGTAAAGACTGAAGCAAAGAATTCATTCAATCTCTCCACTATCGCCTTGTCACCTCTTAGTGCTCCTTTAACCTTTTTATCATCTACTGGACCAACTGACTCTCTCACAGGTTTTTTGCTACGAATGTACTTGAAAAGGTCTTTACTTCGCGTTTTTGCTTCCGCAGCAAGCTTCTTCTCAAAAACTCCCTTTGTCTTCCTTATCAATGCCATGATACCTGCGTACCTCCTGATGAAGACTTGAAGCTGAAACACATAGGGATTTTTTATCAATAAAGTTAGCACCTGTGACCTTCACTGGCTTTCACCTTTTAGGTGAGTGAGCACATATGTGAGCCCCAGGACAGTCCCGGAATGGATGTCTGTTACAACCAAATGCTATGGGTACAGCAAACAGGTGATGAGAGATGTATACCATATGTTATGCAACACATGAGCACCACTGCATGCTGTCCATAGCATCCCATAGGCTATACCCATTGCACATCCCAATATTCATGCTCGCAGCTCACATTGCCCCCATAGGTGACCATAGATACCCCCTGAGGACATGGCTGCTGACCCCAGTACTCCAGCCCAAGAGCCATCAGGAGGAGCAGTACAATAGCCCCCATCAGCAGACCTGGGCTTGCGTGAACATGCAATTAGGGTGCTGAAGACCCACTTCTGGTGCCTCCACAGGAGTGATGGGCAACTCCTCTACAGCTGGAGCAGGTATGCCAGATAATCACAGCATGCTGCATATTCCACAACCTGGCACATGAGTGCCAGATCTAGAGCCAACAGTTGTGGAAGAGGAGAAGGCTGCAGAGGCAGCTGAAGGCGATGGTGCAGAGTCTGGGTGCCAGTAGCAGGTCATGGCACTGGCCCATCATGTGCAGGTGATATGCGACAGTTTCTGAGGCAACAACCCACACCAGCACCAGGGTTGGACACACACATTCACCAATACTGTGCCCAGTACCACACAATGTGTGCAGAGTGATACAATAAAGCGTCCATTACCACCAAATGCGTTCAGTGTGTTCTTTATTTCCCCCCATGTGATCCCCCTGCCCCAAGGCTCCTCGCTGGCCAGGGACGCTTGCTAACATGCACACTGTGATGCAGTGGAGTATTGTCAGAGGACTTTCTGGCAGTGTTACCACCCTCCACAGCAGGGTGAGCATAAGGGCATGGGTCAGGGCTAACAGGTGGCTGACCTGCTATGCTGGAAGCCCCAGCACCTGCCCCCTGTGCCTGCATGAGGCCCACCAAACTGTGCAGGGAGCCAGTGATTGACGACTGGTAAGCTGCCAGTTCTCTCATCAGCTGCAAGTGCCCCTCCATGTGGTGGTCCACACACAATCTGTGGTCCTGCCACTCCTTGTGCTCTGCCTCCCTGGTCTATTCTGCAGCCTGCAGGTCCTTCCAGATGCCCTGCAGCTCAGATAGTATGCCCTCTGTGCCCACCATCAGGCACACACCCTCCTGCAGTAGCTCCTGGTCCAAGTCATCGCCTCCTGCACCCACTGGCTCCTCCAGGATGGCAAACTGTAGCTTGGCAAATAGGGTGTCATCTGTGTCTAGCTCCATAGCACTGGGGGTCACACTGGTCTGCCCCACTGCCCTGGGTGGTGAATTTGATGGCTCCCCTGCACCAGCCACTGTACTGGGCTGCTCTGCTGCACTGGCAGGCACACTGGCTGGGCACTGGTATCCTCTGGGAGGGTGGTGCCCCTGGCAGATCTGTGGGAGAGCAAAGGTGGCAGAGGTTAATGTCATAGTGTGCCATCCTGGCTTATGGGGTGGCACCTGGTTTACCACTGAACTGCACCATACCCACCCCACATAACTCCCAAGGTCCAACAGACAGACAGGCATGGGCTGGATGGATGGAGGCATGGTGGGACACATATTTGGCTGTCACAGTCACACATGGGTTATGGGTTACCCCACCTCACCCCTCCATATGTGCCTGTGGTGGAGCTGTCAAAGCCTGCAACCCCTGAGATGGCAACCTCCTCCACATACTACAACATGTGCTCCTGGTCCTCTTCTACTTTGCTGCCTGCCAGACCATGTGCCATTTTATTTTAATGTCCTCTACATTCCAATTGTGACAATGTCTCACCATGCTGCCTGCTCAGTGCTGTCATCCTCAGCCATGAAGAGGATATTGTGCTGCTGCAGGACGAGCCCCAGGGCTAAAGCAATCTCAAATGGGGTGAAGTTGGCCTTCCTTGTGCACTTTGCTGGTGCCAGTGCCTTGTCAGCCATCGTGAAACAGCAATGTGCTAAGGCAGCATTTGCCTACACATTGTAGGTCCTTTTTTGCATATGCAGTTAGAGCACGCAGCGGGGCAATGTCCTGTCTAAAAGCATACCCGGTACCCGCGTAGGCCCCTGTATGCCAATGTTACTAAAATCTGCATGACAGTTCACTGCCAAAGGATGCCATAGCCACACAGCGCTGAGAGATGGCAAGATAGGCCTGCAGGGATGCCCAGACAGTGAAACCCAGGTATGACGCATAACACATGAAAAGAATGGCATCTGCCACTCTGACATGTACCTTCGCGAACCAGGGAGTGTCCTGCACATGTAGCGCTGCTGGACCACACCAATGCAACCACAACTGTGTTGCATGGGCATGGCAGGGGTGCTACCCATGCAGATGGTTGTCCCTTCTGAGGCACTGCCCATGACTGTCTGCTTGGGTAGTAGCCATCTGCCATACCCGTGCAGGACAGCAGTGCTCAAAACCCATGCCTATGGACCCCTTGTTCCCTTCCATTGGTCCCCCTCCTCTGGACCCCCACACCACCCATACAGACATGCCACTTTGCCTTCACAAAATGGACAACATGGTGCTTCCAAAACAATACTATTTGACAACTGTGACATCTTATGTTCAACACTGCCAACAGTGGCAGACAATGCACAACTCTACCTCTGTGCAAACTGCTCCTGTCCAGGGCATGACTGACAGGGGGGCACCCTATGGTGCAGGGGGGCCATGATTGTGCCCTGACACAGCTGCTGTGAAGCCTCTAGGTATATGATGATGGTCCATGCTGTGATATGCACCTCCTCCCTGAGGAGGTGCACCTCAGCCACCAGGGTGGT
Source organism: Ichthyophis bannanicus (assembly GCA_033557465.1). NCBI lineage: Eukaryota > Metazoa > Chordata > Amphibia > Gymnophiona > Ichthyophiidae > Ichthyophis > Ichthyophis bannanicus. Next base: position 603,457,541 of record CM066035.1, on the reverse strand, counting down.
CAGGGACCATTCTCACTGTGGATGAGAGGGTGGTGGCCCTGAGGATCTGGGTGTGACATGGTCAGAGTGCACCCATGGGTGCTGGGGTGACTGTGGAGGCCCCTTGCTGTGGGTGGTGGACCATGTCCCTGCTCTGTGTCTCACCTGGCCTGTGTTGAGCGATGCAGTAGGCACATGGCCCCTTGGTAGAATAGTGGGTGGGCGCACCTGTGGGCTGTTGGGTTCTGCCGGGAGGTGCAGCTTTACCTCTGGGATCCCTGCTAGTTGCCTGCCAGTGGTGCCCTGTGCTATGTCATTGTACCTGGGGCGCTTCCTGTGTGGTTCCTGAATCCCCCCAGCTATCCCCTCTGCTCCCTCCTCTGACTTAACCTCCCCATCCTGCCCCTGGCACTCTGATCCCTCCTCCTCTGACCCCTCCTCCCCACCCTGCCCCTGGCCCTCTGATTCCTCCTCCTCCTCTGACACCTCCTTCTCCACCTCCTCCCACTGTGCCAAGGCCCCCCCTCCTCTGATGTGGTGCCCTCTGGTGTGGTGTCACTGGTGGTTGACATATCCTCCTTGTCACCATCACCACTGGTGTTACTACTGCTGCTGCTGTGGTGGGTCGGCAGTCTCCTTGGCACCCTTGGAGCTGGCTGTGGGGAAAAGGAACTACGTTACTGGTACACACAGGCATGGCCCTGGAATGGGACTGCCACAACCCTGAGGGGCCCACACATTCATCGCTCACCCACATTCAGCCCCTAGGGGCCTACCTTCCCCATGGTGCACACAAAAAATTCCTTCTCCTCTTTCTTTTTACAAGCCCTCCCTTCTCACCAGGAATCCTCCCAGCCTGTGCCCAAATACGCTTTACCTGAGCCAGGTGGAGGGTCTCACTTTGAGAAGGTGCTTGATTTTCTCCTTGCAGGAACTGGATCCTCTCCGGGTGTGGCACCGTCCGCTGTTTCCACGTTGTAGCTTGCTGCACTGCAGTTTTGTATCCTCAATAATGAATCCGCAGCAACTACGCCATTTTGTGATGGGGCCCGTATGTCGGAGCCCTTTAAACCCTAATTAGGCAGTTGCCTAGGGTTGTAGAAATTTTACCCTGCTCTTGCAATGAAAAACAGAGTCTTGTGGTCAGTGGTAAGGAAAATAAAGCATGGGTTTTATTCCCCGTCCCACACGGACATTCATCAAGGACAAAACTTTAAACACAGCAGTGCACAAAAATGGTAACAAAACGTTCTTTCTTTGTTATTCTTCACAAAGTATTTCTCTTCCAAAAAGGTTAACACAAAACAATGCGGTTACTCTTGCAGCATACGTTACAGTCCATTGGAATGGGCTCTGAAAGGTGGCTGCTACTCTCCCAGACCATGCCTTCAGACTCACTTCCCAAACCGTCAGAGTTAGCTTCTTCCCCTATATAGGAGTATGGCCCAACCTCTTGCGAGAGATCACTGTTGCTTCCTGCATAGCTTCTATAAACCCAGGGTTGTAATCTCCTGGTCTGAGGAAAGCTCTCTGCTGATCCTCTTCATAAAGTGGGAGTTTAAGATATCTCTCCCTTACAGCATTATTCACTGTGCTACGCCCTTTACAATAGCCATGTACTTTAAACCTCTCTTTAAAAGCAGAAGGTTCTCTTCTCTGTACCTTGGTGCTATGCTTAGCTCGGGGGTTGTAGTAGCTCCTTTCCCCGGCTTCCCAGTCAGGCTGTGAGTTGAGAAACTCTATGTCAGGCTCCCAGCTGTTCTTTATCTTACAGCTGCGTCTGAGGTTCCCTCCTCTGGGTAAACTCCCTCTGAGCTGACCTGTGCTCTGTGACTGTGGATAGCATCTTCCTGAACTGCTGCCACTTCCTGGCTCCTGGACTTCAGCTTCCTTTCTCAACTGTCCTCTGCAAGTTCCTTTGCAGGTGTCCTGGCAGTTCCCCTGGTAGCACCTCTGGTAGCTCCTCCTACCCTGCCTGAAACTCTCCCTTTTATGGTTCCTAGCCCTGCACGTAACGTCAGAACTAGGGGACAGGTGCTCTTGATGAGCTTTTGGCTTTTCTTGTAGTAACAGCGTTTTCTGCTCAGCTGTTTTCCTATGCCCTGCATTCATTCCTACAGCTGAATCAGAGGTAAGCTCTTCACTTCCCTGAACTTGCATACGCTCTGTTTTATCCACTGTATCACAATATATACTATGTTGTACTGTACTGTAAGAGCTTGTATTATACTTACTCTACCTAGGAAGGTACAGATGAACCTAGATGCAAGTGTTAACAGAGGATGGATATTATATAGGGGGTTAATGCACCTCCAAAATATTCTACTAAGGATGGGGGATTCTCCAGTTTTCAAATTATCAAGTTTTGTTGGGTATGTTGGTTGGACTATGGGTTTGTTGAGCCCGATAAATGTGTGTATGTTATTTTGTTGTAGTTGGTTACCTATTTTCAATGAAGAAGATTTGTAATTAAAATATCACAGCATGTTCTTTGTGTTAACTTTGCCTACTTAACCATATTGCTGCTATATAAAGTTAGTTGTTCAAAATGTTCTCGCTCTGCCCCCAATACTATCCAGATACTAACAGGACATTTGGAGGGAATTTTCAGTTGCAGTATCCATATGGTGCCGCTGAAAATTCACGGCCACTGCTAAACATGTAAATCTCTTTATATATTTGTCCCTTAGAAATCACTGGTCGTTACTGACTTTAAAAGGCCCTAATCTGTAGTACCTTGGTGAGCTGAACACAAATATAACATTAAAAAACATTTATTGGCTCTCGTTTTGAAGATATTGCATGTAGTTCATTTTTGACGTTTCACCGTGTAAATGAATCCAGTAGGACATCAACAACATCCCACATAAGCCTTGAATGATGTAATATTGCATCACATTGCATACTAACAGCATGCACACATCATCCAGAGTTGATTGCATCATTTTCTGATGCAATGTAATACTACTGCCAGACGGCTGCTGAAGCCATCTGACATCAGCAGTGTACTATACGCAGTCGGAAAGGAAAGTAATCTGGTATTCTGTTCCAATATTGAAAGCCTCATGAATGCCTTAAAAATCACTCATGACCCACAAGACTGGGGGCTATTTATAGACTCTTCAAAATTGAGTCTGAAGGCTGTGCTTTTGAACAATGGAAACCATCTTCCATCCATTCCAGTAGCGCATGCCATCCACATGAAAGAGACATACGATAACTTAAAGCATCTACTGACTTCCATTAACTATAACAAGTACAGCTGGCACCTCTGTGGTGACTTAAAGGTAGTTGCCCTTTAAATGGGACTGCAGCAGGGATATATAAAATACATGTGTTTCTTATGTGAGTGGGATAGCCGAGCAAGGGATTGGCACTACTTGCGGAAGGAATGGAAACGCAGACAAAATGTAACAGTTGGAGAGAAGAATATCCAGCACCCAGCTCTGGTTGAGGCTCGCAAAATCCTGCTACCACCCCTTCACATCAAACTAGGTTTGATGAAAAACTTTGTGAAAGCCATGGACCACACTTCGCCAGCTTTCCAATACCTGCATGAAAAATTCCCTCGACTCAGCGAAGCATAGATTAAAGAGGGAGTTTTTGTGGGTCCTCAAATTCAAGAGCTCTTCAAAGATGACCGGTTCAACAACTTGCTGCAGATGATGCGAAACAAGCATGGAATGCTTCTCGCCTGGTGTCAACAAACTTTCTCGGGAATGTTAGGGCAGACAACTACAAGGAACTAGTAGAAGACATGCTGATGCAGTATCAGAAACTTGGCTGCAATATGTCTCTAAAGATCTATTTCCTTGATTCCCATCTCGATTTCTTTCCTGACAACTGTGATATGGTTAGTGATGAACAGGGTGAATGTTTTCACCAGGATATCGCAACGATGGAACAAAGATACCAGGGAAAATGGTCCACTACAATGCTGGCTGACTACTGCTGGACACTCCCCAGAGTGCTTTGAAAATAGGTGCAGGAGTTGCGCTCTCTGTTAGAGAGGACATTAAGTCAGAAAGGATTAAAGTTTTGCAGGAAACAAAATTTACTGTAGAATCTCTATGGATTGAAATTCCATGTATGAAGGGGAAGGTGATGGCAATGGGGGTGTACTATGGACCGCCTGGCCAGAATGAACAAATGGATGATGAAATGCTCAAAGAAATCAAGGAAGCTAACAAAAGTCACAGCACGGTAATAATAAGGGTGATTTCAATTACCCCGGTATCGACTGGGTCAGTGTCACGGCAGGACATGCTAGTGAGATAAAGTTTCTAGATGAAATAAATTACTGCTTCTTGGAGCAGCTGGTTCATGAACCGACCAGAGGGGAAGCCATACTGGACCTAGTCCTTAGTGGAACACCAGATCTGGTGCAAGAAATAAGGGTGTTGGGGCCACTTGGCAATAGTGATCATAGCATGATCGTGTTTGATTTAATTAGTGGAGGAGGGATAGTAAAGAAATCCACAGTACTACCTTTTAACTTTCAAAAGGGAGACTATGATAAAATGAGGAATATAGTTAAGAAAAAATTAAAAGGAGCGGTTGCAAATGTTAAAGACTTACATCAATCTTGGGTGTTGTTTAAAAATATTATCCTGGAAGCCCAGACCAGCTGTATTCCACACATTAAGAAAAGTGGAAGAAAGTCCAAAAAACTGCCAGCATGGTTTAAACGTGAGGTCAGAGAGGCTGTTGCTGCCAAAAAAACATCTTTCAGGAAATGGAAAACAAAACCAAACGATGAAAACTGGAAACAGCACAAGCACTGGCAAGTTAAATGCAAAGCATTATTAAGGCAGGCAAAGCGAGAATTTGAGAAGGAACTTGCTACGGAAACAAAAACATGAAATAAAGACTTTTTCAAGTACATTCGTAGCAAAAGGCCTGTGAGAGAGTCATTGGACCGTTAGATGATAGAGGGGTAAAAGGGACAGTAAGAGGAGACAAGGCTATAGCAGACAGACTGAATGAATTCTTTGCTTCGGTCTTTACTGAGGAAGATGTAGGCATGTTACCCAAGAATGAAGTGGTATTTAAAGGTGATACTGCAGAGGAATTGAGAGAAATATCGCTACACCGGGAAGATGTATCACAAATATTTGATAAACTGAATAGTAGCATGTCACCTGGACCGGATGGGATACATCCAAGAGTGTTGAAAGAACTGAAATATGAGATTGCAGACCTGCTATTAGTAATCTGTGAACTTTCATTAAAATCATCTGCAATACCTGAAGATTGGAGGATCGACAATGTAACGCAATTTTTTAAAAAGTCATGGCCTAATGGGAGACAGCCAACATGGCTTTAGACAAGGAAGATCTTGTCTTACTAATCTGATATGTTTTTTTGAAGGTGTGAATAAACAGGTAGATAAAGGTGAGTCGATTGATATAGTGTATCTGGACTTTCAGAAAGCCTTTGACAAGGTCCCTCATCAGAGACTTTTGGCAAAACTAAAAAGTCATGGGATAGGAGGTAGTGTACTATTGTGGATCAGGAATTGGTTAAAAGATAGAAAGCATAGGGCAGGGCTAAATGGCCACTTTTCCCAATGGAGAAAGTTGAATAGTGGTGTACCCCAAGGATCTGTGCTGGGTCTGCTGCTTTTTGACATATTCATAAATGACCTGGAAAAGGGAATAACTTGTGAAGTTATCAAATTTGCAGACGACACAAAACTGTTTAAAGTTGTTAAAACCCAAGAGGATTGTGGAAAACTGCAGGAGGATCTGGATAAATTGGAAGACTGGGCATCCAAATGGCAGATGAAATTTAATCTGGACAAGTGCAAAGTTATGCACCTAGGAAAGAACAACCCACACTATGGTTACAAAATGCAAGGTTCCACATTAGGAACCACCACCAAGGAAAAAGATTTAGGCGTCATTGTGGATACCATGTTAAAACCCTCGGCCCAGTGTGCAGCGGCGGCCAAGAGAGCAAATAGAATGCTAGGTATCATAAGCAAAGGAACGTAAAATAAAACAAAGGATATTATAATGCCTCTGTATTGTTCCATGGTACGACCGCACCTTGAATGTTGTGTGCAATTCTGGTCGCCGTATCTTAAAAAGGATATAGCATTATTAGAAAATGTACAGAGAAGAGCCACCAAAATGGTAAAGGGGATGGAAGGCTACTCCTATGAAGAGAGGCTACAAAGGTTAGGGCTCTTCAACCTGGAAAAGAGACGGCTGAGGGGAGATATGATAGAGGTCTATATATTAATGAATGGAGTGGAACGGGTAAATGCAGATCGATTGTTTTTGCTATCAGAATATAGAAAGACTAGAGGACATGTAATAAAGCTACAGGGTAAACTATTTAAGACAAATAAGAGAAAATATTTTTCACTCAGCTTGTATTCAAACTCTGGAATTTGTTACCGGAGGATGTAGTAAGGGCTGTTAGTGTAGCTGGCTTTAAAAAAGGTTTGGACAAGTTCCTGGAGGAAAGGTCCTTAAACCATTACAAAGGTCTGCAAATTTTTTTTTCGAGAGTTGTTTTGGTTATTCCACGTAATCTTTATGTTTTTTGGTGCACTGAATCTGAAAATGACCTCCATTTTGTCATAGGACATCACATTTCCTGACAATTTAGGTAACTATGTTAAATAAGGCAATACCTCAAAATAAATGGAAATAGACTTATAAAATTAAAGTTTTATTGCAATATTTTCATGAAAATCCTTTTTTGAACTGAAATGAGCTCACCTACACACACTAAACTCGATTCTTCTTCCTTGTGAGGCTCCTCTTGGTGCATTTACGCTTGTGAGTAGCATCTGGAATGTCTCTCTGAAGCATCCAACAGTAGTCTGCCATCATTGTAATGCTCCAATTTCCCTGATATCTCCTTTCCATCTCTTTAATGTCTTGGTGGAATCGTTCACCTTGTTCCTCGCTCACAGCTCCCAAATTTTCAGGAAAGTAGTCAAGGTGGGACTGGAGGAAATGCACTTTCAAACTCATCAGGCAACCTAAAGCTTGAAATGCTTTCAGCATTCGTCCAACGATCTTTTTGTAGTGACGATCTTTGTTATTGCCTAAAAATTTCTGTACAACTTCTTTAAATGCAATCCACCCTTCTTTTTGAGGATCTGTCATGGTATTGACAAACTCTTGATCAATTATAAGCCTTCTAATGTCTGGTCCGACGAACACACCTTCCTTCAATTTTGCCTCCGACAGGCCTGGAAACTTGCTGACCAAGTATTTGAAGCATTCTCCATCTCTTGGAAGTGATTTTACAATTTGCTTCATCAATCCCAATTTTATGTGGAGAGGTGGTAGAAGACCTTTATGGGAAGGTACCAAAGTTTCTCGGAGGACATTTTTTTCACCGACTGTTAGCACCCTTGGCTGCCAACTCTTCTTGGTCCAGTGATTTTGTCAGTCTCAACTGTCCCACAGACACATAAAACAAGGATATTTGGTATACCCAGCTTGTTGCCCGAGCAGCATGCACAAGACCTTCAATTCCCCACACACTTGCCAACCATGGTCTTCATATTTAAGTTTACGAAGAACCAATTCCAAGTTCTTGTATGTTTCCTTCAAGTGTACGGAATGACCTACAGGTATGGAAGCGTAAAAACCGTTGTGGAGTAAAACTGCTTAGAGACTTCTTTTTGAAGAATCTATAAAAAGATGCCATTGCTCTGAATCATATTGCATTTTAAATTGACCCATCAGACCTTCGACATCGATGCAATAAACCAACTTGTCTTCCTGGGTGAAGTAAGGAACAAACTCCTTTTCACGATGTCTGAACCATGAAGATGACACTCCTGGCAACAATAAATTTCTGCTTTTCAGCCTTGATCCGAGTAACTCAGCGGCATCTTTGGGAAGATTTAAGTCTCTTACCAAATCATTCATCTCCTCCTGAGAAAACAGTTTTGGTCTTGTATCATCTTCAAAGTCAGAACTTGATTCATCATCTGGTTCAGGTATGACTTCACCTTCATCGGAGCTAGGTATCTCTTCCAAGGTAGCAGGGGGTTTGGGTACTGGTATATCTGTGCCATGGGGGATGGGACGAATTGCCGAGTGAAGATTGGGGTATGAAATGGAATGCTTCCATTTGGAATTAAACCCTTTCACATCGCATGAACAAAAGTAACAGTCGTCACTATGGTTCTTTTGCTCTTGCCATACCATAGGAATCCCATAACGGAAAGATTTTTTCTTACCCTTGAACCAGTTTCAGAGGTCCTCAACACACCATTTGCACACTTTATGAGGCGCCCAGACTTTATCTTGATCTCCAATTTTTAGTCCAAAGTATGCAAACTATGCTTTTTTCGCAAAGTCTGTAATATTCTGCTGTTGCTTCAACACTGTATATTCACCACAGATGAAACAGAAACTGTCTGGCGAATGAATACACTTTCGCGGAGCCATAACATAAGAACATAAGAACATAATGGTTGAAGAATGACGAGCTATCATGAATTGCGATGAAAAAGTGTGAACAGCCTAGAACCAAGAACCTGATGATGATTCGTGCACAAGTGTGACATGCAGGAGAGAGCAGCTCTGTGTCTGTACACGAGACGTCACAGTGCTGGCCATGCCCCCCTGCACTGACCGGAGCTGCTGCTATCTGCCTTGTGTCTCCCTCCCACTGGATTCTTCAGGAAAGATTAACCCCTTCTACCATTAGAAGCACGGACTTAAAACTTGCTTAGCTTATGTATATATTGCTGACCATCAGATTTACAGTGCTATATTTTTTTTTACATAACTCGGACAACCCCTTTAAGTTTTTTTGGGCATTTTATATCTTAAATGCACTTATGTGAATTAATTAATAGTTATTTGAATTAATTAACAGTAATTTGAAAAAATTTGATAAATTTGAAGACAATTTTGCATGTTGTGGCAAATCTTGACATCTAGGAGTTTTTTCAAAATTTCATTTGTTTTCAGCACACCAAAATACATGGAAATTAGATGAAAATAATCAAACAGCTTTTTAGTCGCAGACCTGTGATTAAAAAGGGACCCAAGATATCAATGCTTGACCCAATACAAGAACTGTGGAACCTGTGTCTCTTGGGGATACTGCTAGGTATGTATGACCTAGATTGGCCACTGTTGGAAACAGGATACTGGGCTTGATGGACCTTGGTCTGACCCAGTATGGCTTATCTTATGTTCTTATGTTCTTAGAGAAGCTCCCGAACAGCTGTACAAGAGACAGGCGAAAAAATCTAAGAAGTAGCCTATAACTTGTTTTTTTACAGGTATTAACCAAAGGCCTATTATATATACTATTGACATGCATTTCGTGATGTAAACATTAATTCTTGTAGATTACAAAAAAAATAGAGCCAACTTTGCAATTTCAGTCATATTCATGTTCAGCATACAAAAATTGATAAGAAATGACTATTTTTATTTCAGTAACATGACTTTTGTAAAAATGTGTTGACCAGTGAATTTGGATCTTTTAATATATACAAATTGATTGCAAACTAATGAATTTGGAGGTTAACATGTTACATAAATCAATTTTGTGCCCAATATTTTTTAAGATGTGCTAATGAACTGAGTGCAGGGCAACAAAAATTCACATCCTTAATTCTACATTGAAGTTCAAATTAGGTTAAAGGCTCATGAATTTTCTTTAGTTTCAAACTCATTAGGGGATAGATAAATTAGATTTCTACTTTAGAAACGGAAAAATGTGTTACTTAAACTAGCATATTTTATTAAAATAAGTTGCATATTTTCAAACAAAAAGTAAATGAAATAGTGCATAACTCCAGTCCTTGATGGCTGGAAATTGGTGTGGTTGTCAACATGTCCTAATTAAGATCTATGTGATATGCTTGCATGAATTGTCTCAATTTTACATCATCAAGTTTAAAAATATGGCAATCAATGGTGCTACTATAGATACTCCAGGGCTGGCAGCAACCTTTTGTAGTATCATGGCACTTATCTTGGGTTACCACAATAACCCACAGAATATCTGTCATATCTACGGCAATACCAATACCAAGAGAGAGATCATTAGAGAAAGACATCATCCTTGGCAAGATAGAAGGTCAACGCAAAAGAGGAAGGCCAGCAATGAGATGGAGCGATACAATAACAGCAGCTACGGGTACCAGTCTGTCAACAATGAGCCGCCTGACTGAAGACCGAACACAATTTAGGATAGCTATCCAGAGGGTCGCCATGAGTTGACTCCAACTCGACGGCACTTAACACAACAACCAATGGTTGAAACAATCTTAAAGAATCAACTATTAGATAAACAATGGCTAATAAATCATATTTCACAAATAAACATTATGAGCCCAATATTCTACTAGGCAGGCTATGAGCAGCTATGGTGCATAGACCTGCCTGCTAAACCCTAACCTTGGATATTCAATGCTGCAGCTATGGCATTGAATATCCAGTTTTGGTGCCAGGGAAAATTGCCATAGAGCCTAACTGGATATTGGAAATTTTGCACCACTACCTGGTTAACCTCTCACTTGGTTTGCAGCTTGTCGTGCTGTGAGGGCTTGCGTGCATCAGTGATGCTGAGAGCTAAACTATCGGTAGTTTAACTACTGGCAGGGTCTCCCAAGATGGACAGGTCTCAGCTGAGGTGCCAGACCAAGACAAACCACCCATCTGGGCAGCAGCAGAATGGGACAGTGTTGACGGCGGAGGATCACATTTTTGTGACAACGGCAACAACACCAAACTTAAACTGCGCGGAAGAAAGACCCGGAAATCTACTTCTGTATTTTGCCATGAAAACCCAATGGATAGTTACAACAAAACAAATTGTGCTATGGTGCTGGAAGATGAGACCCCCAGGTCAGAAGGCACTCAACTAGCTACTGGGGAAGAGCTGAAGACTTTTCAGAGTAAAGCCAGCATTTATGATGTGGTTGGATCAAAGCCCTCGGGAAGTCTGACTGCTGATGTAGCTGCACATGAAATGAGAGTCAGAAGCTGTAAAGATGTCTTACACATTGGAACATGTAATGTACGAAGCATGAACCAAGGGAAGTTGGAGGTGGTCAAGAATGAAATGGAACGTGTACAACTTGATCTGTTGGGTGTCAGCGAACTGAAATGGACTGGCATGGGGCACTTTGCATCATATGATCACATGGTCTACTATGCTGGAAATGAAAGACAAAGAAGAAATGGTGTTGCATTTATAATAAAGAAGAAACATGCAAGAACTGTAATGAAATACAATGCAGTCAGCGAACACTTAATCTCTATTCGTCTATGAGGATGGCCTATCAACACAACTATAATTCACGTATATGCCCCAACAACAGCTGCAGAAGAGAATGAAATTGAAGAGTTCTATGAACAAGTACAAGCTGAAATTGACAGAACATGCAAACAGGATATCCTGATAGTCATGGGTGACTGGAACGCAAAAGTTGGCAACAAAGAAGAAGGCAAAATAGTTGGAAAATATGGACTTGACAACAGAAATGAAGCTGGAGAAAGACTGATAGAATTCTGCAAGACCAATGATCTATTCATCTCAAACACCTTCTTCCAGCAACACAAGCGGCGACTGTACCAATGGACTTCACCGAATGGATTATATAAAAATCAAATTGACTACATATGTGGAAGTCAACGATGGAAAAGCTCTGTAACATCAACAAAGACAAAACCTGGAGCTGACTGTGGTACAGATCATCAACTACTAGTATGCAAACTCAAGCTAAAGTTGAAAAAGAGCAAACCACTCATGAATGCAGCAAAATATGACCTTGAGAATATACCACTGGAATTTAAAGACTGCCTGCAAAATCGATTTGCTGCTTTAGATACAAATGACAGAGCTCCGGAAGAGCTATGGAATGACATCAAGAAGGTTGTGTTGGAAGAAAGCGAGAAGTCTCTACAAAAGGTGAAAAAGCAAAAACGGCCAAAATGGATGACGGAAGAAACTCTGAAAATTGCCCAGAAACACAGAGAAGCTAAAGCCAGAGGAGAAAGAAAGACAATCGCAGAACTCAGCAGAGATTTCCAACGTGCAGCAAGACAGGACAAGGAAAAGTACTACAATGACACTTGCAAGGAAATAGAAGCAGAAACTATTAGAGGAAGAACAAGATCGGCTTTCCTAAAGCTACGAGAGTTAAAGAAAAAGTTCCAGCCTCGAATTGGAATGTTACAAGATGCTCAAGGTTCTATGCTGAATGATGCTGAGAAGATCAAGAAAAGGTGGAAGGAATATACAGAGTTTTTATATGATAAAGATCAAGTGGACCAACAGCCGTTTCAACCTGCACCTTATGATCGGGAACCATTGGTGATGAAAGAAGAAGTTGAAGCAGCATTGAAAGCCTTATCAAAGAACAAAGCACCAGGCATTGATAGCATTCCCATAGAAGTATTGCAGCAATCTGATGCAGCTGTTACTGTACTCACAAGGCTCTGCCAAGAAATATGGAAGACAACATCATGGCCAACTGACTGGAAAAAATCTGTGTTTATACCAATACTAAAGAAAGGTGATCCAACTGACTGTGGAAATTATCGCACAATCGCTCTGATCCCACATGCCAGCAAGATTCTACTGAAGATTATTCAAAAGAGACTACAACCATACCTGGAACAAGAACTACCTGAAGTGCAAGCAGGGTTCAGGAAAGGGCGAGGAACGAGAGACATCATTGCGGATGTGAGATGGATCCTTGAAAAGACTAAAGAATACCAAAAGGATATCTATTTGTGCTTTATCGACTATAGCAAAGCTTTTGACTGTGTAAACCATGAGAAACTCTGGGCCACATTAAGAAGCATGGGTATACCAGAACACCTGATCGTTCTCTTGCGCAATCTGTACATTGATCAAGAAGCAACACTTTGAACGGAACAAGGAGAAACATAATGGTTTAAAATAAGCAAAGGTGTAAGACAAGGCTGCATACTTTCCTCCTACCTGTTTAATTTATATGCAGAACAAATCATCAGAGAAGCAGGATTGTATGAAGACAACAGAGGTGTGAAGATTGGTGGAAGACTCATCAACAACCTTCGCTATGCTGTGTCACCACTCACCCTCCCAGAGGCATTTAGCGTGGGTAAGGCAAGTGGGTAGTTGTGTTTCTTATACTGTGAACTTTAAATGGAGGTTTGGAAAGGCCTCCTGGGTAATGTAGTCCTACAGTAGTAAGAATGAGTCCAAGTTGTGCACGAGTGGTTCAGGTTAAATTAGGATTTATTGCCCCTCCCGGGGTTGGATGTTGATGACCATGAACAAAGAATATATTTACAAAGAAACCATACTCCTGATGTGAACAAAAATAGGCAACTTAAATAATGCTTATCTTCAGCTGTTACGGAATCAAAAAGAATAAAACAGTTTCCCTCCAAAATACTTCTTTTGGCTGTTTTTCTTCCTTCAGCAAAATCCAGTATTATTAACAAAGGGACTGCACATTGTCTGCCACCATATAAGAGCAGTCCATAAACACTTCGGACTCAGGGGTTGATAAGGGTCCCACTGCATAAGATCACCTTCTTCCTTAAGGTCTCTTAGAGAGGGTTCTTCTGCCTGCCACGCAAACCTCTCCGTTCCAATTACAGGGTTCCCTTCCCCCAACCTGCTCTGTGAGTATGGGTGTTTGGCTTCCTGTGCACACAGCCCTCTGTAATTAAAAGGATATACGTTTCCCTCTTCTGTTTGGCTACAGGGAATTCTGTGTCTGCCTTTAGAATTGCTTTCTCCCAGGAATCTCCCTTGGCTACAAAAAGGTTGGTAAAACTCTTCTCTCCCCTTTGATAAAAGCTTGGTATCAGGGAAATAAGCTTTACCTGCAGGCTGTCTGTTGTGAGCACAGCGTGGTTGTCTTTTCTGGTTCCCAGAGTAAACGTCTCTGCTTTTTGGATAGTAAAAATCCCCAGTGCTTTCTGTAGTTAAGCACTGCTCCCTAGGAACTGGACTTGAATATCTTCCCCAGCTCTCTTCCTCTGAGAAGTTCCTCCGAGTGGAATTGGGATTTCTTTCCCTTTTCCCTTCTCTCAGCCACAGACCTTGGCTGCCCTCGGAGTATCTATCTTTCTCTGGTTTTCTCCTTCTTTCAGCTTTCTCCACGCTTGCTGTGCTGCCTTTTCCATCTGTCTCCGTATCTGAGACTATGTCTGTGACTTTCTCCTTCTCCTTCTCCTTCTCTGTCCTATATTTAACTAAAGGCTTTTTATCTAAGTTTCTTTCTCCGTTGTGCTGAGCCACACCTCCCACCAGGTGTTCCCACTTCCCTGATGAGGCAGGAGCTAGCTCAGGGGATGGGCGTTCCCTAACACTCTGTGACGTTCTTTGTTTAGGGTTTCCATGCCAACCCTCCATGCTTGTTTCAGCACTGACAGTTCTGGTTTCACTTTGTAGTGAATCCTCTGTCTCCATCGGTTCTGAACCGTGCACTTCACGACAGCTGATGATACCACATTACTGGCTGAAAGTGAAGATGATCTGAAACATTTGCTTCTCACAATCAAAGAACATAGTCTCAAAATGGGCCTGCATCTTAATGTAAAGAAGACAAAGATCATGACAACTGGCATAATCAACAGATTCATCGTTGAAGGAGAAGAAATTGAAATTGTGAACAACTTTAATCTACTTGGATCAACTATCAATAAAGAAGCAACAAGCAGTCAAGAAATCAGACGACGCATTGCTCTTGGCAGAATGGCTATGAAAGACCTAGATAAGATTATCAAGAGCAGAGATGTCTCTCTCCATACAAAGATTTGACTTGTTCAAGTCATGGTATTTTCAATAACATCATATGGATGTGAAAGCTGGACAGTGAAAAAGATAGACAGGAAGAAAATTGATGCCTTTGAATTATGGTGCTGGCGGCGAATACTGTGTATACCATGGACTGCCCGAAGAACAAACCAGTTGGTACTAGAGGAGATCAAACCTAAGCTTTCTTTAGAAGCTCAGATGACAAGACTTTGACTTTCATACTTTGGACACATCATGCGAAGAGAAAGACCATTAGAGAAAGACATTATGCTTGGCAAGATAGAGGAAGGCCAGCAATGAGATGGATCGATACAATAACAGCAGCTACGGGTACCAGCCTGTCAACAATGAGCCGCCTGACTGAAGAACGAACACAATTAAGGATAGCTATCCAGAGGGTCGCCATGAGTCGACTCCGACTCGACGGCACTTAACAACAACAACCTGGTTAACATCCATGGCTAAAACTAGGCGAGCCAAAAGCTGGCCTAGTTTTAGCCACGGATCGCTAACCGGGTAATGGCACAGTATTGCCACTACCCAGTTGGCAGTACGCCCCACCTCTGCTCCACCCTGGAATGCCAGGGGTATGTAGGGGACATAGACAGGGATATTCAATGGCACTAACCATGTGGTGCCATTGAATATCCCTCTTTAAGGAATTTACATTGTTTACTGGGCTGTAAACCATGTAAATGCCTTTTGAATATCGGGCCCTATTAGCTTTGACAGCAGCAGAATGTACGGGTCCAAGAGCAGGGCAATAGCCATTTTTAGATCAATAAAACACACAGGCTTTATATCTCACTTTTTCTTTAAAAAGATATGCAAATTGGGTAACAATGCTGCAATCAAAACAGTTCAAAGAATATAAAAAAAAACATTGATTAGCTTATAAAATGAATTCAGTAAAAATCATTTTCAAAAAAAAAGCTTTAATTTACAGGCAAATTTAAAGTATAAAAAATCAATATATTAAAAAAATAAGGGGAGAGAGGTTGGAGGCAGCGCAGGTCCGGAGACATCGGGCTTCCTTTCCCGCCGGCCCCGACGTCATCAGGAGGCCCCTTTAAAAGCCGCACAGCTGATTTGCCGCTTTGGGAGAGAGGTTGGAGGCAGCGCAGGTCCGGAGACATCGGGCTTCCTTTCCCGCCGGCCCCGACGTCATCAGGAGGCCCCTTTAAAAGCCGCACAGCTGATTTGCCGCTTTGGGAGAGAGGTTGGAGGCAGCGCAGGTCCGGAGACATCGGGCTTCCTTTCCCGCCGGCCCCGACGTCATCAGGAGGCCCCTTTAAAAGCCGCACAGCTGATTTGCCGCTTTGGGAGAGAGGTTGGAGGCAGCGCAGGTCCGGAGACATCGGGCTTCCTTTCCCGCCGGCCCCGACATCATCAGGAGGCCCCTTTAAAAGCTTGGTAGGCTAGGCGCAGCCGGAGGCGCCAGTCAGGGCAGCGATATAAGGGGCTAGATACAAGGGGCCTATTAGGCCCCTTGGGAGCCCCTTGGAGCCACGAAGGAGAGCAGGAGAGCTGGTTCAAGTGCTGCGTTGGTTTTTGTAGCTGCTGGATAGATGGGTAAAAGAAAAAAGAAGATCTTGCCGGCGGAGCAAACGGAGGTTGCTGTTGGACCCATGGATAAACATGTAAAGGTAGTGACTAACACCAATGTATCCCTTGATCCTGACTTTCTTGTTCTACATTCATCTCCGGTTTCTCTGAGCTCCCCAGACCGGTCACCACCATCTCCTCCAGTATATGTAACTCCACCCCTGTCTGCTTCATTGGGCACTCAGTTTCAGCAGAGTACCCCAATAGAGGTTGGGGAAAGGCTGAAACCAGTGGTATGGGTGCCCGTTCCAGATGAAGTCAGGGTGGTCTCGGATGATCAGGTCACCCTGG
This sequence comes from Ichthyophis bannanicus, assembly GCA_033557465.1. Lineage (NCBI taxonomy): Eukaryota > Metazoa > Chordata > Amphibia > Gymnophiona > Ichthyophiidae > Ichthyophis > Ichthyophis bannanicus. The sequence goes on along the minus strand of CM066035.1, from coordinate 603,440,906 downwards.
CAGATATCTGGAAAGTGGTAACCCGTATTGAAAACACCTTGGTGCCCACTGTTGTACAGCTTTGTGGTTTCTCTTCTGAGATTACCACTAGGCTGTCTGAAGTGGATAGTAAGGTTGAGTCCATTTCAAAAAAAGTTGCTAAGTGTGAAACCCAGTACCAGGCCCTTGCAGCTGTTAATTCATCTCATGTTAAGGAAAGTTTGTACATGCATAATAAGATGGAACAGTATGACAATTTGTTTCGTGCAAAAAATGTTAGATTGTTGAATTTTCCTTTTTCTCATTTGCTTTCTGCTGACATTTTGCTGAGAAAGTATTTTAAAGAGATTCTGGGGTTGGCTTCGGCTGACTCCATTGCTCTCTCTAAGTTATATTACCTTACTGGTAAGAAGTTGGCTACGGGTTCTCTGGTTGGGTTTGATGAGGTTAAGGGCATGGAGGCCCTGGACCTTACCAAGTTCCTAGAGGATTCCAGAGATATTATTTCCTCTAGAGCCACCTTAGTGGTAACTTTTCTGTCAGACCAGGATAGAATGCTTGTTTTTCGTAGTTATTTTAAGAATATGTCAGCTCTGTTCTGTGGTGCTAGGGTTCAAATGTTCCCGGATATTAGTAGAGCGACTCAGACTAGGAGACAGGCCTTTTTGGCCCTTAAACCTAGACTGCTCGCTATTTCTGCTACTTTCTTTCTTAGATATCCTTGTAAATGTTTAGTTTTGTACCAAGGTTCAAAGTTTGTTTTTCTTGATCCTTCTCAGCTGGAGGTATTTCTTGCTGACAAGGAACACTTGGGTAATGGGTAATTAATAACTGGAGGTGGGTGGGTTAAGTTAATAATGCTGCCTGGGAATTTAGAGTTGCTCTAATTGTTTCTTGTGGTATTTGTTCTCCTTGAAAGTATCTCCCCAGATTGTGGGCTATGACGATGTATTGCTATTGATTTTGTTTAGTGCTCATTGATTGTTGATTTTGCCTTATAATACATCTGTGGTTTCTTTATGCTTGCTTTGTAAGTTGGTTGAAATTTCAATAAAAAAAAATAAATAAAAATAAGTAACAAACTTAGAATAACAACTTCAAAACTGAAAAAAATACAGATAACCCCCCAGCACACACACACACTCCCAAATAACTCAGATATACATCAATAACATTATATAAACAGGAAGATATGGTATGAGGGGCACAAACAAGTTTCCTGCTACCTCTGGGAGGAAAGGACATTGAACTAATAGGACACAAAAAATTGTGCAAACAGCAATGTGTGGCTTTTTCATGATACCATAAGGCTCTCACATGAATGACCCTTACTATTGAGTTCAATGTTCCACTGACAATGAATTTTGAAGTATGAGAGGAGGAATGGGTAGTAACATAGATACTGCCCACTGGTAGGTTTCTAAAGAGGGCTGCAATTCTATGAAACTTGTCCTTCCTGCTTTATGTCCTTGGAATGCACTGAGGCTCAAGAGAGGAGCTTTTAGGCCTCCAGGAGTGGGAGACAGAGGGTACATGAGGATTTGAAGACTGGAGAAGACTAAAATCAGAAGTTAGTGAAAAAGTAATTAGTCTTATATTCTTCAACTTTTACTAAAGGACCTTTTACTAAAGTGCAGAAAGGTTTTGCTTTTACTGTGCAGTAAATGCCAAGTTTACTGCACAATAAATGCAAAGGGGATAACTTTAGAAGGGTTAAACATGTTTTGGATGTGTAAGTGATGCTAGAAAACCATGCAAGTCATGAGCACATGCAAGTCACCATTTTGGAAAGATGGTGACATAGGCATGTGGGCGGCAAACATATCCATTTATGGATTTTTCCGATGGAGGCACTCTAGGGGGAATGTCAGGGCAGGAAGCAGGTGTGTCTGAAAGCTGCATGTCCAGAACGTATTTCAGAAGTGCTCAGATATTTGCAGGACATTGCCCCTGCATATGCCACACTATACCTGCAATCAAGTTGGAATAATCAGGGTACTTTGCTTTCTGCTTGGACTAGTTGTGTTATTGGTGATTGGAGGTGACTGGCATTTGAACGCCTGGCCTGACTGTCATTGGTGTGCACGTAGGTGTCCTGTCAGCAGCCCTCCCTGCTCCTTGTCCTATCCAATCTCTTACTGCTTCCCAGACCCCATCACATCCATTCCAAGTCTTTAACCACAGTGTACCAAACATACTCCCCTGCTGTATCTGTTGTGTCTGTGGCCAAGTGTCCTGTGAGCTGTTTGTTAAGTACAAGATTATTGTGTGTCTGTGGGGCTCCCTGCATTCAATGTTTGTGCTATGATGTTAGATCCCCTATTTGTATTTGTGTGCCTCCCTGCCCTGTGCTTGTACTTTCCAGTTAGCCCCTATGTGGGTGTGGGTGTCAGTGTCTATGTTTATAATTTATTAAAATTTGATATACCATCCTTCCAGGTGAGCAGAGCAGTTCACATAAAACAATAAAGACCGAAATATAAGAATTGAGTCCAAAGAGGCAGACTATAGAGGTAAATCAAATGTTTTCATAACTGTGTGTGTGTTGGTGCCCATGTCTGTATGTGTGTCTGTACAAGTGAGAGTGATTAGATGTGTGAGGACATCACTGAGTGGTGGGGCACAAGAGTGTTGATGGTGAGGTTCACCAGGCTGCTGGTGATGGTAGCTAGCTGGCATGGAGGAAATGAACATCTTTTTTTGTGCTGGTGTTTTGGCATGAGGCTCACAGGAAGAGCAGAAGGACTGCAAAGGGGCGTCTAAATCACAAAGTCTATAGGCCCAGAACCCAGTACATGGAGCTGACTGATGAGCAGTGCCTCACCAGGTTCTCCAAAATATGGCAGCTCATTTTCTCTCCCACTCCTCTTGTACAGATCATGTCACTCCATTGCTTATACACCTACACTGGCTCCCGCTCAGATTTAGGTCTGCCTACAAGTTACTTAGCATTGTCCATAAGGTTATTCACACCGGCACTCCCCAATATCTCACTGACCTCATTCACTTGCATGCAGACCCCTGCCTGCTGCAATCTATTCATGCAAATCACCTATCCCTTCCCTCTACTACATGTGCCCCTATGGAATCAACCCGGTGCTCCGCTTCTTTCGTCCTAGAACCCACACTTTGGGTTCACTGCTAACCACACCTTGCACCACACTTTCCTTCCAGAAATTCAGAAATATGCTAAAAACGTATCTGTTCCACCTTGCCTTTGACCTCCCCCCCTCCACAGTCCTGAATATCTTAATATCTTTCCTCCATCTTCTGCCTGGTTTGCCTCTACCTACTCTTGAGCTCTATCTATTTTGACTTTAGTCTATCCTGCGCTCTACTTTTTCCTCTGTCCTTTACATTAATGGCATTCTTTCCATTCTGTAAAATGAAGCCTATCCATTTTATTTTTGTAAACCGTGCTGATGCTACCGCCTGGGAGGTCTATTAAGTGCTGCAATAAAGATAAAGGCGCCATGATGATAATGCAGCCATCCATTATCTCTTCCAGGAGCTGGAGCCACACCTCATCTCAACCACATACAAGGGACAGTCCATGTCTGTCCACCTCAACATCATCACAGCCTTTGTCTTCTTAGCAACTGGCAGTTTGCAGTCTATGTTGGCAGCTACAGTACAGCAGTTCTCAGCTAGTTAGCGGTATCATAGTGCATCTTAAAGTTCCTGAGGGCTTTCCTAACCCATACAGCTGACTATATAGCCTTCCTACAGACATTGCAGCAGAAGCAGATAATCATGCTGCAATTCCATGAGGTGGCTGGATTCCCATTAGTGCTGGGGTTGATGGTTGCACACACGTGGCTCTCAGACCCCATGAGGGAGGGAGATGACGTTCTGGAATAGAAAGGCATTCTACTCCCTCAACATGCAAGTTGTGTGTAATGCCCTGGGTGAAATAACATATGTCTTTTCCAGATTTCCAGATTCATGTCATGATGCCTACATCTTCATTGTCTCAGATATCAATGAATGATTTGAGAGCAGCCCAATTTCCAGTGAATGGCTACTCGGTAAGGTGTCTCTTGGGCCTTCCTCTCCTAGCCACCTTTCTAGATGCCTGGGAGCTGTAGTAATTGTCCCACTGAAACCTGAACTGCACTGAGCTACAACAGAAAGAGGCAGACAGGTCACTATGCTAACTTTTGTTCCTTTTCTCCTGTCCATGCAGATGACAGTGGATACCCCTTGAGAGCATGGCTTCTAACTCCCATAGTGCCACATGTTCGCAAGCAGAAGAGTGCTAAAAGAACAAGGGGCTCACAAGGGCTGTAATAGAAAATACCTTTGGGTAGCTGAAGAGCTGCTTCAGATGTCTGGACAGGTCAGGAGGAGAAATTCTATATAGCCCTGCAAGGGTGTGTGAGATATTTATGGCCTGCTGTATGCTACTCAATTATGCATTGTGGCAAAGATAACCCCTGTCAGACCCAAAGGACATAGCACAGGAAGAGGCAGATGCAGGTGCAGGGCTTAGAGGCACAGGATGTGCATATCAATGGGGTTTGACGGCAAGAAATGACCTCATAAACAAACACGTCATGTGAAAGTGTTTATTGCAAAAATGAATGCATGTGAAAAACAAAACATTATACAAACCCCACACCAACACCCCCTCCCACCACCCAGTGCAGGACCCACACCCCCTCCCTCTCACATACCCTCTATTCCCCTTCCCCACATACTCTCAACATACCTTCTGTACTTCTTCCCTCACCCATTTTCACACACTCTCCATACCCATTTTTCCTCAACACACCCAACACTCCCCAACCCCCAATCCTCTCCCCATGCACCCTCTCCTCCCCCCCCAGACCTCCCCTTCACATGCCCCACACTGCTCCCTTCCCACAATATCCTCCTTAAGCAGTTACTTGGGGATATGGCACTAATACTTGCCTTATCTCCATCCCTGTCCATGACCTCTGCCTCTCTTCCTCCTAGACAATGGCACACACACTTGTACCTGAGTCATTATACTGTAGTGTTGGTGTGCTGGTCTTGGTATCACCTGAACCAGAGGAGGTGCTGTTGTATCCTTTGTGCATACCTGCCTGCTCTCTGGCATAATAGAAGGGAGAAAGTGAAAGGATGATCCGTTCTCAAAGGGAAAAGGTCCCACAATAACTTCTGAAGATGTCAGAGGAGCAGCAGAAGTCTGTACATGCTTAGCTCTTTTGGTGGTGCTGGTGGCAGTGGAGGCAGTGGCGGTCAAGGTGGTGATAGCAGTCGGAGTGGTGGCAGATGATGCCTGTGTTGTACCTGCAGGATCACAATAGCATGGGCGAGAAGATGGAACATAAGATGAGTGTACAGCTGAAAGAGGTGGCCTCCTTATCTCTTCAAAATATTCCTTTAGTGAGGCATTGAGTAGGCAGATGAAGGCATTCAGATCCTGCATGGCCTCCAGTTGGTGCTCTTGTAGTATGAGGGATTGGCACATAAGTTCAATTTTCTCAAACATCTGGGCTTGATGAGCCCTGCTCTGCTATTTATTTTATTTATTTAGCTGTATTTATATACCGCTTTTCACCGGGTCAAAGCGGTGTTACATAGGGGTGGGGGAATTAAGTAGAGGGTGGGGCCATCACCGGGGGGCAACATTGATGATTTTGACATAGGACAGACTTTGGACAAAGGACAAACATGGGACATATACATGGTAGTTTCGAGTTAGAGGCTCATTGAGGTGAGCTCAGTGGTTTGGTGGTTTTTCGGTGGGGGTTGAGTTGAAGTATTCCTGGAAAAGGATGATTTTTAGTTGTTTTCTGAAGGATAGAAGGTTGGTATTGTTCCTCAGATAGCTCGGTAGAGAGTTCCATAAAGATGGAGCATAAAGATCAAAGGCTCGGTTGCAGGTCCGTTGCGAGCATTTGGTTCTTTTGTGGGGGATGGTGAGGGAAACACTGGAGGCTTGTCTAGTAGATCTGCCGTGGGCTGGGCGAGCTAGTAGGGTGCGAAGCTGGGAGTCCTGTGTTTGATGGATAGCTTTGTGGGTGAGAAGGATGGCTTTGTATTTTGTCCGTGCTTCAAGGGGGAGAATGTGTAGTTCTTTCAGTATTGGGGTGATATGGTCGGTTTTCTTTGCGCTCTGAATGATTCTCGCAGTGGTGTTCAATGCAGTTCGGAGGGGGTTGGTGTGTGTGGGTGTGTGGTGTGTGCTATAGTAGCAGTTCTGCATTCTGCAGAAATCTCCCAAGACTGCTGCCATGTATTGCACCTCTCCTGGCCCTCAGCATTGCTGTCATCATCTGGTTGTACATCCCACACAACTTGATATGATTTTAACTAATATAAGCACAACAACCTCACCCAATGACCCATGCCCTGTTAGCTGGATCAAGCAAACAAGAGAGTTCCTACTACCATACATAACAAAAATAGTGAAATCATCACTTACCCAAGGATACCTCCCCCCCTCAACTTAAGAATGCCTCCATCAGACCTATCCTTAAGAACAATAATCTCGACAAAAGGGACCCAAGTTCCTTCCACCCAATATCAAATCTTACATTCATAATGGAGATAATTGAAAAAACAGTACAGTATCAATTACAAGACCATTTAGACAATTTGACCCGCTCAATCTACATCAATACAGATTTAGATAAAATCACAGTGTGGAAACACTGTTTACATCACTTCTAGATACTGTTGTCACAAGCATAGACAAAATAATACATGGCTTCATTTTATGCTTTATAGCTATCAACGCTGCATTTGACTCTGTGAACCACAACACACTACTCCAAAGACTCCAAGAAACAGGGATAAATGGAACAGTTCTAGACTGGTTCCTCTCCTACTTGTCACACCGTAACCAACGAGTGAAAATCAAAAACAAACAACCTAAACCATTTAAACAGTATCAATGTGTTCCACAAGGCTCAGCACTCTCCGCACTGTTATCTTAAACCAATATGTAACATCATAAAACAACATAACATCCACTATAGAATCTACACAGACAATATGATATTCTCCAAGATCAACATCAATAAACTGGACTACGCCCAAATCACAGTATGCCTTGAAGCAATATCCGAGTGGCTCAAACAACAGGATCTTCTCATTAACTTTAAAAAATCTGAAATGATCCATATCACCAGAAATACTAAATTCACCCCACCAGACTCACTCAAGAAATTAGAACACACTCTAACCAACAAAAAAGAGGTCAAATATCTTGGAATTACTTTTGACCAACATCTCAGCTTCCAGCCGCACATAAAAAAAGACTACCTGATCAGCCTACCACAAGTTGAGAACCCTCCACAGACTGAAACCACTACTATCAGATGACTTCAGAACTGTATGTTTATGTTTATGTTTATTACATTTGATATACCGCTCAGGCCAAGAAGCATCAGAGCAGTTTACAATCCTACATTTATGTTATGGAAAATAAGAAAAGAACACCATTAATAAGATAGGACAGAGTAGGAGAAACAGATAGACAAAGTGATAGCACAGATAGGAGAAAACAGAACAGCAGACTACCTTCACAAACTACAGGCATGACAAATAGACTCACAATTTGTGTATGATTTTAATCATTCGCCATGGACCCCGCCTATAATTGATTACTATAATGTAATATATCATGGACTCCCAAGGAAAACAGCTCTCCCTCTGCAACTCGTGCAAAACACTGCGGCGAGAATCATTACAGGAACTGCAAGATACAATCATATAACTCCAACACTTAACCCTGGAATTACCGAGATTTTTTGCACACACTGAATACCGTTGGGGTCATAAATGACCCCACAACTAATTTTAATTGTTAACCATGAACAATTTAAACTAAACAGACAAAATATTATTCCAAATTAATTATTTATTATTATGAAGGTTAAATGTTTTGAAATGTAATGCTTTATCATAAAATTACATTAAGAAGAGCTGCCATGAAAGCAGTTTTTGCATGCACTTGATGAACACAGTAAAGTATTACAGTCATTTGCATGAGACACAGACAATTTCTGAATGTTCTTTGCAAACATTGCGCTTGCAGGAGGTGCAAACTATGTTGCTTTTCTTGTCTTTTTCTCTGGAACAGCAGTGACACCTTGCCCTTTTCTTTGGGATCCCGACATTGCAAACAGCATCAGTGGCTTCTTCAATGCTGGAAGAAGTCTCGCTGCAATTTTTCTGAAGCAGCTGCTTTCCTAATTCCAAGAGGAATAGACGATGTCTGTGCTTTGACTTGGACTGCCATTCTGGATTTAGTGGCATCCAAACAATGAAGGTGTTCAAAGCACTGATGTCCAACATGTTGTAGAAGATTGTCACTGGCCAGCATCTTGTCATCCGTTTTGTGGTATACGTGCGCAACATTTGATCTGCCGTATCTACTCCATTTTACTAGAATTATATTCCAAGATCATGCGTGGTTTTTTTGTCTGGACGTGTGTTATCTACTTCTTCTTGATCATGCAAACTGCTCAGAAGAACAACCACTTTTCCTTTCTTCGGGCAATAGGAAACCAGAGTAGCGTCATCGCAAAAGGCAAACAGTGACGTGAATACCTCTGTGCCCTTTGATTTTACAAATTCTGGAGGTAATTCTTTCCTGTTCTTTTGAATTGTCCCCAAAAGTGTCATTTGTTTTTCTAGCAATTTCTGTGACAGGGATAAACTGCAGAAGAAATTGTCAGCAGTAACATTTTTGCCAGATCGTGTCAATCCTTCAGTGAGTTGCAGCACAACCCTTTTACCCTAATTCTGTTCCCTGTTTTGTCCAAGTTCCCTTCCTGTATATACTTGAAGACGCAGAACATATGACATTGCACTGTCACACAACATCCATAGCTTTATGCCATATTTCCCAGGTTTGCTGGGAATATATTGTCTGAAGGGAACACAGCCACGAAATGTAAGCAGTTGCTCATCCACGGTAACATTTTCACCAGGAACAAAGGTGTCACTTAGAGTTGCTTCCCAGGTATCAAAAATGTGTCTGAATGGAGCAATCTTATCCACGCCTCATTGTTCACGTCTGTTGGTTGCATCAAATCTGAGAGCACAAGAAATTTGCTGAAAACTGTTACGGGCCATATTTTTGCTGAAAACAGAACGACCATCTTCAAGGTTCCACAAGTGAACTATGGATTCATTTTGTGACTTGTACACGCCTAAGAGGATCAGAAGTCCAAGAAAACATTGAAATTCTCCGTCTGTCAAATCTTTCCAGGTGTCATCATAAATGTGTCTTCCTTGTTTGCTCGTCCACATCATGATTTCATTCAATAAGTTCTTCCTCATGAACAAGTGGAATGCTGCAAGAGGGTCATCAACATTTCGTACAGCATACCTTGTAGGACCTTGTTGTACGGGCATGACATTAGCTCTGACGTATCTTCCAGCAGCTTGCTTTACAGGTTTCCTGTTCCATGATGTGGCATCCTTAGATACATAGGCTTCAATGGCAACATTTGTGCTTATAGTTGATGACCTCTTAGCTCCTCTACAACCACAACTAAGATTCCTCACAGATGAACAAAGGATATGAAAGAATCAATTGAGGATGTACCGACAACTCATCTTCTGAAAACAGACATTAAAAAGGAAGAACTGGCATCAACAAAAGACAGTAGCCACTTCGTACTTCTTCCAATGCATACCGTTACATCTCACATAAATAATATTAGTACTTTAAAACCATTATAGTAGACTTCAGCATTGGCAAATAGAAAAAACAATAAAAACTTGGCCGTCCCTACTTGTAAAGGGAAAGAAAAGCCATCACTTTGTGGTTAGTGCAATACTGTTTTTAAGGTAATTCTATATGTATTCTGTCATATCCTTTGAAGATCTGTAAAGTTTACAATAGCCACCATAGTCAAATACAGTTTCAGTGTGATTATTTGCAGGTTTAACATAGCTGTATCTCTAAGATAGGTAATACTATACATGATGTTTATTGCCCCCTTATTTGTCTATATGGTTTTCTTCACACATAGATCCCTATTTCGCTCCTGCTACGTTTCTTTGTTTCTGTCTTTTGCTTCTCTATACATGATTTTAAATGGATATTTCCTTTACATATATGCATTTTAATAAACATGTTAATTTATGTTTTTATTGGTTGTGACTATAGCTTGACAACAAAGTTTATTTCATATTGGTCACACTTTGGAGGGTCCTCCATATTCTACTCTGAGGTATTTATTGTTTTAATACCATACCTATCTGTCACATTCCTATAGTGTATTCCAGTTTTATAATTATATTTTTTATGATATAATTTTTTCATACCATTTTATGATCTATTTATATTTTTTTTTTTCATATATGTATTATGTTGGTTTTACTTACTTTTAAGCATCTGTTCTTAATGTGGCTTCACTTTTATTCTGTTTTTTACATGTATGTTTTTATGTTTGTAGTGCATTTGCCAGTTCCACCCCTGAGGAAGGGTAATCGAAACATGGCCTGTGTCAGGTGGCCTATAATTGATAATAAACTTGTCTTTCCTTTAATAATCACGTTTTGGACTGTTTTTTTTCACAAGGACTGATAAAGTCCATTCAAAAATGAGGGTCCTAGATTTTAGGAAAGCTAGCTTTGTCAAGATGGGACAATATCTTAAGGAATCATTAGCGGGATGGGAACAACTAGATGTAGAAAAGTAGTGGGTGAAACTGAAAGGGGATATTTGAAGGGCAACAAACCTTTTTATAAGGCAGATCTTGAATGTATTTAAGGAACTTTGGGAAGTTCTAGTGAATCCACTGTCTGACCTTTTCAATACTTCTTTAGATTCAGGCATGGTCCTAGAGGACTGGAGAAGGGCACATGTGTCCATTAACAAAGGTGGACATAAAGATGAGGTTAGGAACTACGGGCTGGTTAGTATAACTTCTGTGATGAGCAAATTAATGGAAGCACTGCTAAAACAGAGGACACTGAGGCTTCTGAAATCCAATGGATTGCAGGATCCGAGGGAACATGATTTTTATGAGAAACAGGTCTTGTCAGACAAATCTCATTAATTCCTTTGACTGGATGACCAGAGAGATGGAATGAGGGAGAGCTCTACATGTTGTGCATTTAGATTTCAGTAAAGCCTTTGACACTGTTCCACAAAAGCAACTTATAAATACATTGAGTGCCCTAGGGCTGGACTGGGTTAGAAATTGCTTGAGTGGGAGCTCTGAGGATAAAGATGTTACCAATAGTGCGCCTCAGGGATCTGTCCTTGGTTCAATTCTTGTAAACATTTTTGTAAGTGATATTGTGGAAGGTCAATCGGGTAAGGTTGCCTCTTTGCAGATTATACCAAAATCTGCAATAGAGTAGACACTCAGAAAGGTCTGTAGATAAAATGAAGAGGTATCTAGAAAAGGTTGAAAAATAGTCGAGAATTTAGCAGCTGAGATTTAATATTAAAAAATGCAGGGTCATGCATTTTGGTTGCAAAAATCCAAAGGAGAGGTACAATATAGGGTTGAAGTGCTTCTGTCCATGAAAGAAGAACAGGACCTAGGGGTTATTTTTTCTGATGATCTTAAGGTAGCTAAACAGGTATAAAAGGCAATGGCTAAAATCACAAAAATGCTTGAGTGCACAGGGAGAGATCTAATTTAGAGTATTCTGTGTAATTTTGGAGACCACACTTTCAAAAGTGGAATTGATGCTTTAAGAGACTTTTAAGTGTATCAAAGTTACAATGTTACAACTTATAATTGCAAGTTCACAGTTATTGTCTAAAAACAAATGTTTTTTGTAAAAGTTAACATTTATATGTTTAAATTTACAAGTTCTCTGTTATTGTTTAAATTTGCAAGTTCTTTGTATAAGTTAAAGTTATTGTAAACCATCTTGATTGAATGAGAAGGTGGTATAGAAAAACTGTTAAATAAAAATAAATAAATATATAAATAAATAAAATAAAAGGATAAAAACAGGATAGAGTTGCTGCAGAGGGTGGCTGCCAAAATGGTCAGTGGTCTTCATCTTAAGACATGGGGACAGACTTAAATATCTCAATATAAAGGGCTATAGAGCTTAGCAATTAGTATGGAAGGGCAGAATGGATAGGCCTTATGGTCTTTATCTGCCATCTTGTTTCTATGTTGGACCTCTCTGTTTGAACAGCCTTCTCTTTCTGAGTATTGTGCATTGTGTCATCATGACTGATGGCTTCTGGGATATTGAACTGCCTACCCTCCACCACCAAGGACACTGCAGCCAGGATATCATCATCTGTTGGGTGTCTCGTACACTGGATGTCTTACTGATGGTAAGTAGGGGCCAGTGGTGTTGCTCTCCAAGAGATCAGTGGAACCATCATTATCTGTAAGTGAACAAAGCTATGGTATTGCTCGCTATGTGTGTGATACTTAACAGCCACTAATATGTCATTGTTGCATGCATGTAGAGTACACTTCTGCACCACCCCAGCCTTTGTCATTTATGTCTGATAGTGGCTAGAACACACTGGTATACACATGGCATAGCTATATCTTGATAGGCAACTGCAGATAGCAGCAAACATGTGGGGTGGTTAGGACAGGGTACTGCAGCTGCCATCTCATAGCTGTACTGCCCTTCTCTTGAAGGGCACACACCCATCGTCATGCACAAAATGCTATAGGAACATGAACTCTTGAACCTACATTTTTCTTTATCATCTGCTAGGCCAATAGAGCATCCAGCTATGTTGGTTAAAAAAACTTCTAAGAGGGGGAGGCAAGATTGCAGTCTGAACAAGCAGTGCAATAGCACTGGATCCAGCAGATTACACCTGTTCCCAGATGACTCTTGTTTTGTGTAGTAATAGATATGCCATACAAAGGAGATCAGTCCTACAGTGCTAGCTCATGGCAGTGGCATACCTGGCATATTTAACACCCAGAGTGGGTAATTTTTTAACGCACCCCCCCCCCTTCTGTGAGGCAAGCTCTGGCTCCTGCTATCCCAGCACTGGCTGCAACATGATCCCAGCTGTGCATGTCACTCAGAAGCTCTGGCTTCTCAACAAACAAAGGTTCTGCCTTGGAATGTGGCCAAGCAGGAAAGTGTCACTGCACGAAAAGGCAAAGAAAAAAGGTAGAAATAGAAAGGAGCCAGTGCAAATTGGCATCAAGAACACTGTGGGCTAGGGTTGCCAACTTTTTCACTGAGAAAAACCCGACACCTGTGGCTCGCCATGCTCCACCCATTCTCTGCCCCCAGTCCCACCCCTGCCCCGCCCCCAGCCCCACCCACAAAAATTACCGAGGATTCAGTCACACACCCCCTCGGTGCTGGTTCACTCACCCCCCCTCCCCTCAGTGCTGGTTCACTCACTCACCCCCCCCCCTGATGACTCACTCACCCACTCCCCTGCTGGTTCACTCACACCACCCCTCCCCTCCCCTCCCCTCGCTGCTGGTTCACTCACCCACCCCCCTGTCACTCACCCCCTCCCCTGCTGGTTCACTCACACCAACCCCCCCCCCTGCTGGTTCACACCAACCCCCCTCCCCTGCTGGTTCACTCACACCACCCCCCCCCCTACTGCTGGTTCACTCACCCACCCCCCTGTCACTTACCCCTCTTGCTGGGTCACTCACTCACTCACCCCCCCTCCCCTGCTGGTTCACTCACATCAACCCCCCCCCCTCCACTGCTGGTTCACTCACACCACCACCCGCCCCCCCTTGCTGGTTCACTCACCCCCCCCCTTGCTGGTTCACTCACACCATCACCCCCCCCTCCCCTGCTGGTTCACTCACACTATCACCCCCCCTCCCCTGCTGGTTCACTCACACCACCCCCCCTTGCTGGTTCACTCACCCCATCACCCCCCCTCCCGTGCTGGTTCACTCACACCAACACCCCCCCCCCCCTTGCTGGTTCACTCACACCATCACCCTCCCCCCTCTGCCCAAGCCGCTGCTTCTGCTTTGTACAGAGCAGCGGCTGCAATACACTTACTTTGAAAAGTAAAGACAAGCTGTGTAAGGAGCCCTCCGGTCATCACAGAGCCCGAGGAAGTGAGGTCCTGGGGGCGGGCTCCTCTCGGTTTGTCTTTCCTTTTCAAATTAACTTTATTGCAGCTAAAGTTAATTTGAAAAGGAAAGACAAAAGGAAAGACAACCTGTGAGGAGCCCACCCCCATGACATCACTTCCTCGGGCTCTGCGATGACCGGAGGGCTCCTCACACAGTTTATCTTTAGTTTTCAATGTAAGTGTATTGCAGCCGCTGCTCTGTACAAAGCAGAAGAAGCAGCGGCTGCACTGCTATGGGGAATCGCGTTCGCGCCGCGGACTTCGGCACAAAAGCCGTTTTTTTGCTCTGGCCGCTCCCGATCTTGCAGCCAGAGCAAAAAACCGGCTTTTCAATGGCCGGTTTTACATCTGTGCCAGCAGCCGTCCTGGCCATGGAAAAACCGGCCAGGCCGGCTGAAAACCGGCCGGTTGGCAACTCTACTGTGGGCTTATGCTTATTCTGGGGTGCACTACTCCCACAGCCTCGCCATTGGTAAGCCACCTGCTCACGGTTCAAATTGCATGTACTGTACATGTCATTGGAGCACTGGGCATACACTGCAGGTGCTGCGGATAGAGTGGAGTGCAATGTGGTATATATGGTGGCATGTGGAGTGGAAGCACATATAATGCTGCATTTTAGAACTTTTGAGTGCAATTCTCAATGTAGACCTCTCAGCATGTGACCCATATATGACAATACAGCATTGCAGCAGGCACATGCATGATGGTGTGCTAGCAGTCACAGAGTACAGATGGGTGGAGTTGGAAGGCAGAACAGGTGAGGAGGCGTGCAAGTTGTGGAATGTGGTAGGTATCCTGCATGTACTCATTCTGATCCAGGGGTGGCCTTGATGTGTCCAGACTCCCTTCTCCCTCTACAGTGTCAACCTTGATGGTGCTGAGCACCTGCTGTTCCAGTTCGCTGAGTGGGAAAGGCAGCCCATCATTACCAACAACCTTGGCCTTCCTGTGTGTTGGACCTGTGGACATTTTCTTAAATACCCTCGATGTCCCAGTTAGCATGCTATACCGTTACATATATCCAGCCACTGTCTCTGCTTTTGATAAGTGCTTATGTTAACTGTTTTTACATTGCATGCATGTGTGGTCTACTGAGACCCCCCCCCCCCAGCCTGTTTTATCCGTGTATAGGGAAGGGGGGAGGGGGTCTGGCCTTTTAATTGATTTTACTTTGTGTGCATATGTAGCCTACTAAGACCCCCACCCTACTGTCTGTTTTATCTGTGTATATAGTGACAGGGGTGGGGGGGGGGTATGGCCTTTTGACTTATAGGGCCACTGTAGTTTCCAAAATATTGCCTGTTATGTATCCATCTGTACCATGTACACATTCTATACACCGCCCTAAGGATGACAATGACAACAGTTCTACAAGCATTCTTCTGATAAATACACATTTTTCCATGACCTATCCAAGGTATTAGACATCTGTGGCAGCAACAGTGTGGGTTAGAGTAGCTGCAAATGCCACAGGACCCCTTGTATCAGTGTGTGCTGACATACCCCAGAATCATGCAGGCATCTTCACTCTAACAGTTCTGCAAAACAGGGGAAAGAAGCAGAATCTGTGATCATTCATAGTCTGAGGCCTTTGGACTGCTTCTGTTTTACACAGGTCACACTGAAGGTCCAAAAAGAGGGAGAACACCCTTCATTCAGTGACTCCAATCAATGAGAATATGGCGCAACATTTGGGAGCCAATAATTCTAGAAATTATATGTGTCCTTCAGATCCCTGTGGCACATTGGTTTGTGTATATTGTGCAGAAGGAAAAAAATTCTAGAACTTGTGTGCTTGATAAACATGGGTACTGGAGAACCTCCTCACAAGCTGCTGTTCTATATGTATAGGCAAAGGTCACTGAAAGCAGGACTGCTGACATGCATCTAGCTTTTTCCGCTGTTAGCATCTGGGCTCTGTATGGTTGTATCTGTCCTTCTTACATATCTCAGGTGTGCAATTGTCTTCCCTAGTTTCTGAACTGATGTGCAAACACCCAGGGCCCCAATGTTCTCAGAACATTCTCCTCTGTGTTGGGCAATCTGGGTTGCAAAGGTGGGTGAATTTATTTATTTTATTGTATTTATTTACTTATGGGTTTTATATACCGCCTTTCAGTAAAATCAAAGTGGTTTACAGACAACTATTAAATAATACATATTAACAGGTTTTAACATAGAACTGCGAGGGTATTACATATTAATAGTTTCAACATAGAACAATGAGGATATTGACATGTAACAGGATTACTTATTTACGTTTATGAACAATATGTACAAGAGAACTTATTTGCAGCAGTGAGCATATCCAATGGTCAGTGGGTCAACTGTAAGCATACAGGGGATGTGCAGTCTTTAGAAAAGTCATTGGACACAGCATGGCTTAATAGTTTCCTAGAGTTTTCATGAGAACACAACATTAAAAAATCTGCTCTACAGCTTTCACACCAGCACTTTAGTCACTATCAGAAGCTGTTGAACTAGAGACCAATAGATTAGGAGGCATATATCGTGCAGGTAGTGTCCCTATGGCTCCCTTGGGTTTTGCTGGACTAGCCTGCTCTTACCAATGTTGTGTATAGGTGGTGATCATTGTTCCTGTTTCCTGAATGGCCCTGGGTTTATAAGATCTAGGACTCTATGGAAAAAGTGAACAACATATGTCACCTTCTTGATCTATTGATCCCTGCTGTTGAGATATACTCCACAGATTTTATGTAGTATGTTCACGTGCAAGGTAGTCTGTGATAGCATGCCTGTATATTCTATGAGTAACTTCTGCCAGGTCTAATCTATATCATCATTGACCAAATAAGTAAGCATCTGTTTTGCAGAACCAGGATCTAGTCTGGACTTGGGAAGTATCTCTGATTGTTTACTTATACATGCTTTCATAGATTCAAACCTAAATATCAGTATGTGAAGTATATCTCCACAGCAGGGGTCAATGCATTATCTAGGCTACAGATGTAGCAGCCTTTTAACACAGAGTGCCAGAACACACAAGAGTGCCAGAACATACAAACCGTGGGCCATGGAAAAGGAAAGATGAGCTCCACAGAGACACAGATATGAATAGGAAGCCTGGACCCAACTACCATGAAAGCCTGATAGTTCCTCCTTCCAGAGACTTTCCTTTAAAACAAAGGGTCATGGAAAGTGAAAAATTAGCCATTTGACCATGTGTTTGGCAGCAACTCTTGCTATGTTTTGGTTTTGGTCAGCAACCACATTAACCTGATCATATGCCAATACGTCTCCTGATATTGTGTGCACCCATTCCCTCCCTGCATATTTTCCTGCATTAACCTGTTGATGTACACAGTGTGTCCCTTAGTTTGATGCAGTGGCTCTTCAAGACCCTCACAATAGTGTCCCAGAGTGGGCACAACCTTTTTAGTTCCCTTTTTGACCATTATCTGTCAGCAATACTTCCTAGCCTGCCTATTATGCACTTGCCTGTTGCTACATGTTCTCCAATGTGCAGTGTGTCGTAAACTAGATTGACTCACTGTGCCAGGGTGGTGCGGATGTTCTTCCAGACCCTTCTTGCTGCCGTACTTACACCTCCTCCAAGAAAACCCGCAAAGGAGCAGGCTTTCATCATGGCTAAAGTTTACCTGCCTAGAAGCCATGATGTCTCCTCTTCTTTGTAGGTTCCCCAAGTAGGGAGGAGAGAAGGTGTCTGGCCGCATCCTGTTTCCTGTTGCATGTACACTTCTTTCTTCTACTGCACTTGCCACCATATCTTTATTTATTTATTTTATTTATTTAGCAAGCATTTGTAGCCCGCTCCTTCCAGCGATCAGAAGCGGGTAGGATTACTATTGTGAAACTGCCGAATCAAGGCAGGTACAAATTTTGTTTACATACAGATTGTCAGAAAAGCACATCATACAGAGTTAACACTTCTTAGCTATGGGGGAGGTCATTTACATATATACATAAATACATATATACAGGATAATCTTCTTGGACACAGTGGTCAGGGGCTGCTCCATCTGTGGGTTTAGTTCAGGTTGAAATGTGATTGGAAAATGTGCGTTTTGAGTTTCTTTCTGAAGTCTAGAAGGTCATTGCTAGCTCGTAGTTCTGGTGGGAGTTGGTTCCACAGTGTTGGCGCCGCATATGAGAAAGCCCTGTGGCTGGTGTTAGCTTTGGCAGATCTTATATCTGTTGGAGTGTGAAGGATGTTGGAATTGTGGGTTCTTCTGTTTCGGGTAGGAGGTTGCAATCTTACTAGGTTGTTGAGGAAGGAAGGTGCTAAGTTGTGGATGAGTTTGAAGGTGGTTGTTAGTATTTTGTATTTTGTGCGAGCTGTTATGGGTAGCCAGTGTAATTGAATTAGTACTGGTGTGATGTGGTCACTTAGATTTTTCTTCATTATGACCCTGGCAGCTACATTTTGTGCCATTTGTAATATGTTTAGGGTTTTTTTAGGTAAACCTTGTAGGATGGCGTTGCAGTAGTCAAAATGTGGCATGATGAGTGCTTGGGCCACTGTTCTGAAGTCTTGGGGATCAATAATATTCCGAATGGGTTGGAGCACTCTAAGCTTGTGGAAAACTGCTCTGTTGGTCTTTCGGAGGTGTTTTTCCATCTTTAGGTCACAGTCAAATGTGACTCCTAGATACTTTATTTCTTTTTTTGTTTGGTAAGTGTTGTTACATAGTGTTATTGATGTGGGAGGGTCAAAATTCGGTTCCTTGGAGATATACATTACTTCGTTTTTTTTGTGATTAATTGACATACTACTTTGTTGTGACCAGTCTTGCATCTCTCCGATACATGTCTCCAGTGGGTTGTAGTCTGGGTTTTTAGTGTCTAGTTGTGTGTATAGCATGATATCATCGGCATAGATGTGGTAATTAATTTCGTGCCGTGAGAAAATTTGCATAGTGGCTGCATATATATGTTAAACAGAAGTGCTGAGAGAGCAGAGCCTTGGGGGATTCCCTGTGTTTGTGAGAAAGATTCTGCTTTTTCTCCGTTGAATTGAACCTGTTGTGTTCGATTTGAGATGTAGGATGAGAACCATTTTAGTGGGGTTCCTGTTATTCCTATTGATTTTATCCTATTTATGAGGGTCCCATGATTAACTGTATCAAAGGCAGCTGAGATGTCAATGAATACAAGAATGTACATTTTCTTTTTGTTTTCAAGGCCCTTTAGGAGGTTGTTAAGTAGAACTAGTAACAGGGTTTCAACTCCATGATGTTGCCTGAAGTCATATTGCTGGTCATCAAGAGGAGCACTGTCAGTCAGATGGTCTTGGAGTTGTAGAAGGACCGTTTTTTCTATGATCTTTGCCAGGAATGAGATACTTGATATGGGACGGTAGGAGGCTGGGTCTTCTCCGTTGAGTGTAGTGTTTTTTAGGATCGGTCTAATGACTGATTTCTTTAGTTCTGAGGGCATGATTCCTTGTTGTAGGGATAGGTTAACTATGTGTGCTATGTGAGGTGCTATGTCTTGTTTCACTGCCTTGATCCAGGATGCAGGACAGGGATCTAGTGGGGAGGTGGTGCTTTTCAGGCTTGTGACAATGGCTGTGATTTGCTTGGTTCCTATTTTGTGGAAGTGCTCCCATAACTGGTTTTGCGTTGTGTTGTTCTCACTTCTGATTTGTGGTGTTGGTGGGGGGGGGGGTGGAGGACCAGGGGCCGTCAGTTTGGTCGCGTAGTGGTTTGCCAGTGTTTGGACCTTGATGGATTTGTTGAGGTTGGCATTTTGGTGCATGTTTCCATCCATGAGGCAATCGGTACCACTCTTACACATCCCTAGTGGCATATTTATATTGGCGCACACCTCCACTCTCCTTGGCTGACCTTTGCATCTATGCTTCAGGACATCATTGCCAATATTTAACCACACAGCATATGCTCATGGCAATGTTTTCAAAATTCTTAGTCCTCTCCCGATATTTTCAGTTGCATGTCTCTGGGGTGGCCTACCTGGCCTTTCTAAACTGTGCCTTCACGCTTCTGCATTAACTGTTGATTATTCCAAGTAACTGTTCATTGAGTAATGGCAGAGAAAATATGGTTAGTGCATCTTATCTGCACTGCAGTTATCAAGCCTATTCCAGATCATGGTTGTCCAATTAGCAATGAAGGTCTCTGAAGCATATTTAGGCATGGTTTCACAGAATTTCTGGACTAAGAATATGGCAAAAGAAAAATCTTTGGAGTAAGTATCTAGACAAGCTGAAGTCAATAGATTCACTAGCAGGCTCATTCCATCCCAGAATACACCCCCTCTGTACATCCGGTTTGAACCGGATGTACAGAAGGGGTCGTGATTTTGATCCCGCAGGGCACGTCTAGCCCCGCAGGACCAGAATCATGAATGGCCCTGTACGTGCAGGCCAGGATTGAGATTCAGCCTGGTCTGCACATACAGGGAAAGCCCAACAAACTCAATCAGGGCTTTACAATGGAGCCGCGGTGCCATGGCATCCGGTTGCCATTGCACTGTGGCTCTATTTTAAAACTGTGATCCCAGCCTCCAGATCAACAAAGGCTTTCCCCACAGCTGGACCCTCGATCCGGCCTCCTAGGGCCCCCCTGCTCCATCCATGCCTGATCCCACCAAAAAAAAACCATCTAGGAATGTTATTCCACCTCAGAGGTGGAATAACTTCCCCATACATATCACCAGCCTTGGATGTCCAGGGCCGACATTAGAATCGACCCTGTATGTCCAGGGCCAGCAACTGCCCACCACCCGCCCTAACTACATGGCCGATCTGCCCCTTCCCTGCCCCCATCTAACCTCCCCATACAACCGGCGAGGAGGTTAGACACCAGCGGGGAGGGCATCCCCGCTATTCGTGGGACAGAATCGGGCCCTAGGCAAATAATCCAGGAGGCGTTTTGTGCAGAGCTCTAGACCAGACAAACTTTGGGCCAATAAGGAAATAGGAATGAAGATCACCAGCAATACAAGACACAGTTAAGGGCAGACTGTCTAGAACCAGCTTCTGTGGAGAGATGGTAGCTCTTCCTGTAAGATGCCTGCCTACTAACTCCAAAAGGCACTGGTTTGAGGTCAGTCTTTGATGTGAGAAAAGAAGCCATTTGATCTTTTTTTAGTTGCCTGAACCCTCTAGTAACCATTCAGCTATTTTTTTGTTCTTGTTTGGGCAGCAACCACAGCAACCTCTTAATTAACAAAAGTGCCCTGAAATGAAAATTTATAAAAACAAACATAAAATAAAGCTTATTAAACCAAACAAAACAAATCTGCAAATGACACAGGAAACTAGACAAAACAATTGCTTTTTGCCTGCACACCCCTATAGTGTACAGCATTTTCAACTGTGATATTACATATAAATCTAAAGGGAATCTCATCTATCTAATCTAATCTAACACAATTTCATAGTGTACACCACAACAATCCCATACTAAATAGTGGTTCTAGTGGGTTACAGCAAGGAAAAAAAATCCATATAAGAAAAAAGATTAATTTTGATTAAATAACTATGTTTTCAACCTTTTACGAAATTAAGGAAAAGAATGGATACATTTCAAGTATTTGGACAATTTGAACCAATACTGTATCACCAAATACGGAATGGTGTGCCTAAAACCTAATTTTAAATAAGCACCCCTACAAGTTGGATACAATAAAGAGTTAGTAGATTGTAAGTGCTTAGGTTTACAAGACATTAGCAGAAGTAATAACAACGAAAGATATTCCGGAACAAAATCATTAAAGAATTTGTATAAAAATGTTAAAAGCTTAAAACAAATCCAGGTGGGGGCCATTTCTGTTTTGCATTTCCTGCCTCACATATGGCCGGTCAGAACTGGGGCGTGCAGCATTAGCACCCGATTCTGATCCTGCTGGGGCTAAATGTGCCCATGGGATCAGATTTGGATCTAGGGCCTGGATGAGCCGCATGCCCAGACACATACCCAGCTAACTTAGTCAAGCTCCTAAATGGAGCCGCAGTGCCATGGTGCTCCTGAATGGAGCCCTGATCCCTGGCTGCAGGAAATAAATGTCTTTCCCCCAAGTCCGACTCCCAATCTGGCCTCCATGGCCAGGGTTGGGCTGCAGGGCACCCCAAGCACCCCCTCACCTCTTTGCTTTTGCCTGGCTCTGCGGTCCCCCGTCTAACTGGCTGACACCAGATATACAGGACCAACCTCAGAATTAGCCCTGTACATCTGGGTCACATTCTCACCCACTGTCCACCCTCATTCCTCCCCTGACCCATCCCCTCCTGCCCATGAACAGAGCTCCCTGCACAAGTTGACTATACATGCGGGGAGTTCTGTGGCCACGAATTCGATCTGGACATCCAGATCAGAATGACTCCCTTAGTGACCTTTAACCATTGTAATTTATGTAGCAGAGGGGTTATTTTAGTATACCAGGAAATGCCAAAAATAAGATAGGCAGCTATGGATTGACAGCTGTAATTGTGTAACCTGAAGTTGAGAACAATTCAGAAATAATACATTTCCATAATCCAAATATGACAAGATAGTGCTTTGCAGCACAATTTGAAAATGTTCTATAGAAAAATAACCCCTTGATCTACACAATTGGTGTAGTTTATAAAAGGTTTTAGAGACAATCAAACTTACATAGGTCTTAAATGTTAGGTTTGCATCTATCAAAATCCCAAGAACTTTTAATACCGGATCTAACTTCAGCTCTAATTGTGTCAAAGCACACTTTGAAGAATCCAGTACAGGTTTATTATTATTAAAGCACATAACCTTTGTTTTTGAAATATTGACTTATAAAGCAATGATTTTGCCCAAATTTCCCAAATTTACAACAGTAGCCTTAATAGTTGTACAAAATTCTTTAGAGGAAGGAGAAAACGTCAACAACAGTGCGATATCATCTGCATAAGTATAAAGTTTTAAATTCAATTGCTCAAAAGCAGACCCTAAGGTAGTCATAATCAAATTAAAAAGAACGGGTGACAATGGGGAGCCCTGTGGGACCCCACAGCAAACATTCCACTCAGAAGAACAATCTTGACCTAACTGCACCCCATATTTTCTGTACTTCAAGAAACCATGAAACCAACCACACACTACACCATGTATCCCTATATACTCTAATAGGTGCATTAACAAATCATGATCTACTAGATCAAAAGCTGAAAAATCAGACTGCAGAAGAACTGCCAGATGACCCTTTGCTAACGCAGTATTTATATCAGAAACTAAGGGGATTTCAATGGGGCCGCGGCTCCGATAATGATCGAAAACCGCTGCCGTGGCTTTGTAAACAAGCCCCTAAAACTCCTACTAACAATTAGGGTAGTTGGTAGAATAGAGGATCCACAAAAACAAGTAATATTACAGTAATTGTTTATTATTGATTACTATATTACAAACTTCAAATGCAGGAAATGTTTCTACCTTAGCTTTATAGAAGAAAATGCTTATTAGAATTGTGGTATTTTATCCACATTTTCCATTAAGTGGTGCAATTTGAAGGTTAGAATTAATTGAATTCCTAAGTAATGAGAAAATCACCAACTTGTTTCCCATTGATAGTTCACAAAAGGGCTGAGCTTGGAAGCCAGTGTGGTTTTTAAGGAAATCTTGAATGGAAACTTTAGGGCTGTTCAGCTTTTAGAAGTTGTATGTTGTTCAGATTTGTCCAATTATAGATAAATAAGAAGGGCTTAGCTTTCAGTAATGGCGTAGGAGACAAAAGGCACAGGTCACATGCAGTGAATTCAGAAAAGTGAGGGTGCACTTAATAATAAAAAAAATACCCTTTTTAAATATTAGCAAAAAAAAGAGATGATTATGTTAACAGTTTAATTTCAAAAGTACCGAAGGTCTGATGATAGGTAGAGGATGATAAGTTACCCATCTTTCCTATCCTTGCTATGAAGTAATCATCTCCTGTCTAGCATATTCTATAAAAAATTCAAGTACTGAATGCAAAGACAAATCATTGAGCATAAAATAAAATAAAGAATAGACATCAAAACTGAACAAGAAAACAAAAAGGCAATCAAAATATAAATCTACCATTAACGAAAACTAATGAAGGTTGAATTGCTATTCTGAATAACCCTTTTAAAATAAACTTTATAGGATATCAATGTGTGCAGAAATATCACTAACAGGACAAGCAAGCTACTAGCAATTACTGATTTTTCATTTCCTAATTTAACATTGTTTATTAATTTAGGTAGTTGAAATTGCAGATATAATAATTATTGACGCATGAGACTCTGAGGATGTGTCCATTTCATCAGATACCTGAAGTGTAGTTGAGGAGGTGGGTATATATACATACATATCTTAAAACACATTTTTTCTGATTTTGAACTTTTTTATGTTTCACATATCCATTCTTTAGGTATCCATTGTATGCCTGCGTGCATTCTTTAGGTATCATTTGTATGCCTGCAAGAACCTTTTTTTTAAGCAAACAAATTGATTGCATGCATGCAAATTTGTAGGTTTATGCATATTGTAATGCAGCGAGGGCTGATGAAAGCCCAGAGGAGAAAAAAGAAGCTGTTTTTCAGAGAAAAAAAGATGTGCACAAGTTGCAATATTCGCAGGAACCAGCTAGAGGGAGCAGGAGGGCATTCAGAGAGACTGAAGGGCCACGCCCAGCTGGTCACGAGGAACCGACAACCAGCTCCCAATCCTCAAAGGCAGGAGTGCTTTATAAGGTGAGAGTGGAAGACTGGAGGGGAGAGAGGTTGAAGTGGAACCTGATTCCTCTGGAGCTAGAGGATCACCAGGAGTGAGAGGTGACTCACCAGGAGCTGAGGAAGGACCTAAGGAGGGACCAGCTCAAGATAGGTAGAGAGCTGTTTGCCCGAAGAGGCAAAAACACTGTACTAATTGCAAGCAGAAACCAAAGGAGAATCAGCTGGAGAAGCTAAGCCACGCTGAGCAGGAAAGCCAGGAGCTGGGCTTATGCAGAAGCAGGCGCTTACCAGGAGAATGGGTTCAAAGGCTGCAAGGTAAACCAAACTTTCAAAAAAAAAAAAAGGATTTCATCAAGCTGCTGATGGTGAGAGGCAAGCAATTGAAGAAAGCCATTTACCTGCTTGTTGCTGCAATACAAGGTTTGATAAATATATGCCTATGAAGAAAGCTATAAATGTTAAAGACTATGGTGTTAGACATATCTGATTATGAGCCAATGCAAGTGGAACTGGCAGGAGAATTATCAGACCAGGAAATGGATTGTACTCTCTGTGTGTCTGGTAGCATAGAGTCTTTACCAGACTGGTGAATTGCTTGAATTGCTAATCGAGCATTCTTTAATTGACCGAGCACTGCTATTCCTGTGAAATTCAACAGTTTTGCTTTAAACCCTGAGTTTTCTTTCTTACCTGAATTAAGGACATTTACTTTGAGTTGTAACCCAACAATTGGAACCACTGTGTAAAGGGAATAAAAGCCTTCTTTTTCCCACCACTCTGCTTTAATGGTTTCTTTAAAGATTGGAGCTAAAAACTACAAGGACCAAGTGCCTTTTGGCCCTTAAAAGACTCTCCTATCTTAATATTAAAATGTTTATGTCCCACCTGCCCTGGCGTCTACTGGCCACCAGGGAGGCGTGCCGACAATATACAAGCAATTTGTGCACAAAAAAAAAATATTGAGGGGCTCAAATGAAACAATTGCCCACTCACAAATGGCCATCCTTAATATACAAAAAGGTGGAGTAATTCAATGGGGCCATGACTCCGATATTGAATGGAAGCCACTACCACCAATTAGTAAACATACCTCTTAGGCTCTAAAAGAAAATCTGTTATTAATATTGCAAGAACATACTTCCTGTCCCTTCAGAGCCCTAAGGGGTATGTTTGCTAAAATGCAGTAGCTTACCATGTGTTCAGCTTCAAAATTTAGCACTGTGGTGGCTCTGGATCCACACTAACGAATGGGGTGTGCACAACATGCCCCCATTCAGTTAGTACAAGTCCAGTGCCACCACCACACTAAGTCATGTACCATAATTACCATGGGTGCAGGTGCTGTTACCCTTTTAGGTGGTGGTAAGTGTGCTTTAGCAACTGCAACATTTACAGAAAGGTGAATAATGAAGTACCCTAGTGATCTGTGCTGGGCCCCACTGCTTTTTAAAATATTCATAAATGACCTGGAAATAGGAATAATGAGTGAAGTGATCAGATTTGTAGATGACACAAAATTATTCAAAGTTGTTAAGGCATGAGAAGATTGTGAAAAATTGCAAGAGGATCTTGATAAATTTGAAGACCGGACATCCAAATAGCAAATGGAATTTAATGTGGACAAAGTTATGCATCTAGGAAAGAATAACCCAAATTATGGTTACACGATGCAATGTTCCACATTAGGAACCGCCACTCAGGAAAAGGATTTAGGCATCATCATGGATAATACATTGAAAACCTCTGCCCCAAAGTAGAAAGATTAGAGGACATGCAATAAAACTACAATGTAACCCATTTAAAACGAATCCGCTACAAAGTTCTCTTACCCACATTCAAAATAATAAACAAACTATCTGCAGACAGCCTACAACAGCTCATAACAGCTGATGACAGCAAAAGACCAAGAAGAAAGGGAACATCAAACAATATCAGAACTCCAAAAGACTATACCAGGACAAACCAAGCCACATCAAAAAGAGCCTTCACCCTGGCAGCCCCCGCCATATGGAACTCTCTCCCAGACCACCTCAGAGCAACAAACAACATCAAAGACTTCAGAAAACAGCTCAAAACTGAACTATTAAAAAACCATTTCAAGGACCTCATAGAATGACTTTTGATCAACCAAGTCAGATAGCAAAGCCACCATTGTAAATATGAATCTGTAAATATGTATCATAAGCACACAATGTATATAGCTTCACATCAAATGAACCACACTCCCTCACACAGTACACTGCGACAAATCAACCACTGCATGCTACTGACAACCCCCCTTTCTTTGATTGTTTGCTGTGCCAACCGCTTTGATTTCATGAGAAAGCGGTATACCAAGTCCATTTAAATAAATAAATAAAAAAAATAAGAGAAAATATTTTTTCAATCAATGCATAACCAAACTCTGGAATTCATTACCTGAGGATGTAGTAAAAACTGTTCATGTAGCTGGGTTTAAAAAAGGTTTGGACAAATTCCTGAAGGAAAGATCCATAAACAATTATTAAAGAGGACCCAGGAAATCCACTGCTTGTCAAGCATTGTGGACAAGCATTGTGTACCATTTTGGGAACCTGACATAGCTTGGCCACTGTTGGAATCAGGATACTGGGCTTGGTGGACCTAGGTCTGACCCAGTATGGCATTTCTTATGTTATTATGTCATTATGTAAGATGCCTGCACTAACCACAATGTGCAGTTGATACCTACACTCCTCCCCTAACTCACCAAATCTCAACCATGATGTTTTTTTGCTGTGACTGCATTTTTAGCACACAGTAGTGGTTACCATGATAATGGTGCCGCTGCTCAGATAGCTAACATACTCTCCGGGCACACTGGATATTCATTGTTGATGGCTGTATATGAACCTGGCATTGAATATCTGGGTAAGAATTATAGCAGCAACGGCCATCATTTTATTTGGGCTGGCCGCCACTGCTGAAAATGCCCCCTCTATACCTTCTTTGAACATTTTCCAGCATTTCTAGCTTAAAACGTAAATTCAAATTGTCTTAGATTTAGACTGGACTTTTAAATAAATAAATAAATAAACTATTAGATTTCTGCAGGGTCTCTGAAGCCTCAAAAAATCAGCCAGAAGGTAGCTCTTCTGTACCTATGGGTTCAGGGTTTTGGCATTATCACAGCCTTAAGGCCCCTTTATTAAAGAATGGTGACCTGTTAACACACATTTTTATGCATAACAACTGACTGCTGAGAACACTAATGTGCCAGCATGCCAGCGACTGTGCGGTAAAATGAATACTAGCTGGCCATGTTGTGATGGGGAAGGGAATGGGTGGAGTGTGGGCATGGAGAGCTCATTGCCACTAACGTGAGAGCTATTGCCACTTGCTCATTGTCAATGTGGCCCTTATAGTGAGTTCACCTAACAACACCGCTTTGAGAGCCGTTTTGTGAACCCGCCTCCTGGAGCCCATGTTAGCTTTCATGTCCGAGTATTAATTGCCAGGGACATGCTGGTCCTACCTCTGACAGTTAACACAGAGGCTTTGCACTGAATGTGCATTTGTTTCACTTGTTAAGTGCAAAAACCTAGTAGGTATTAGTAAAAGGATCCTTTAGTCTTGTACTGCCAGGTTATCAATGTCTCCAGTCCACCCTCTGAGACTCAACACTGAACCCATCCAACAGCGCCTGCTTCCTGGAAAGTGGGGGTTTCTACTGCAAATATAGTAACTTTGGGGAAAGCTGCAGCTTCAGACTTAAAGTTGTACCTGGTCTTGGGGACTTGCAGGCAAATGTTTTCCAGCCTCACCTCCAGTGGACACTATTGATAGAGCTTTTTGGCCTGCCGTGCCTGAGCTTGCAAGATGTCTATTCACTGATTCTTATAACTTGGCAGAATCCAAAGCCAAAGGGGGACCTACAAGATTTGCCTTTCTTTTTGGACATAGAGGACAAAAAAATCAGGCAATGAAACAGGACCAAGCTCAGCAGAATATGTCACAAAGATTTGTCACCATAAGAACATAAGATATGCCATACTGGGTCAGACCAAGGTCCATCAAGCACAGTATCCTGCTTCCAACAGTGGCCAATCCACGTCACAAGTACCTAGCAGTTTCCCAAAAAGACACACAGGTTCCACAGTGCTTGTATTGGGGCAAGCAGTGGATTTCCTGGGTCTTCTTTATGGTTTATGGACTTTCCTCCAGGAACTTGTCCAAGCCTTTTTAAACCCAGCTACACTAATAACTTTTACTACATCCTCCTTTAATGAATTCCAGAGTTTGATTATGCGTTGAGTGAAAAAATATTTTTTCTTATTAGTCTTAAATGGATTACACTGTAGCTTCATTGCATGTCCCCTAGACTTTCTACTTTTTGATGGTGCAAAGAATCGATCTACGTTTACCCATTCCACTCCATTCATTAATTTATAGAGCTCAATCATATCTCCCCTCAGCCATCTCTTTTCCAGGTTGCTAACCTTTTAAGTCTTTCCTCACAGGGGTATTCTTTCATCCCCTTTACCATTTTGGTGGCTCTTCTCTGCACCTCTTCTATTTCTGTTATAACCCTTTTAAGATTCGGTGACCAGAATTGCACACAATATTCAAGGTACGGTCACACCATGGAATGATACTGAGGCAATATGATATCTTTTGTTTTATTCTCCATTCCTACCCTTATGATTAATAACATTATATTTACTTTCTTGACAGGCACTGAACACTGGGCAGAAGGTTTCAACGTGTTATCAATGATGATGTCTAAATCTTTTTCCTGGGTGGTGGCTCCTAATGTGGAACCTTGCATCATGTAACCATAGTTTGGGTTGTTCTTTCCTAGGTGCACAACTTTGTACTTGTCCACATTAAATTTCATCTGTCATTTGCATGTCTAGTCTTCAAATTTATCAAGGTTCTCTTACAATTTTTCACAATCCTCTTGCATCTTAACAACATAAATAATTTTGTGTCATCTGAAAATTTGATCACCTCACTCATTATTCCCATTTTCAGGTCATTTACAAATATTTTAAAAAGCAGTAAACCCAGCACAGATCCCTGTGGTACTCCACTACTCACCTTTTTCCTTTGGAAAAATTGGCCATTGAGCCCTACTCTCTGTTTCTATCTTTTAACCAGTTCATGATCCACAACAGTACACTGCCTCCTATCCCATGACTTTAATTTTGCTATATCGACCAGCTTACCTTTGTCTATCTGTTCATTCACAGCTTCAAAAAAATATAACAGATTATTAAGACAAGACCATCCTTGGCTAAAGCCATGTTAGCTTTCTCCCATTAAATCATGACTATCTACATGTTCATTAATTTTATTCTTTGTAATAGTTTTTAACATTTACCCGGTATTCATGTCAGGCTCACCAGTCTGTAGTTTCCTGGATCACTCTTAGAGCCCTTTTTAAAAATTGGTGCTACATTAGCCATTCGCCAATTTTCAGGTATTAAAGATGACCTTAATGATAGTTCACAGATTACCAATAGTAGTGGTCTGCAATCTCATATTTCATTTAATTCCACACCCGCGGATGTATACTATCCAGTCCAGGTGATTTGCTACTCTTTAATTTATCAAGCAGTTGTAATATATCTTTGCGGTTTATTGATAAATATCTTAATATATCTTTGCGGTTTCTTTCAACTCTTCCAATGAATCACCTTTAAATACCATTTCAGTCATCGGTAACTCCCCTACATCTTATTCAATTACGACCAAAACAAAGAATTCATTCAGTCTCTTCGCTAATGTCTTGTCCCCTCTTAGTGCCCCTTTTATCCCTTTACCATTTAATGCTCCAACTAACTCTCACACAAGGTTTTTGGAATGAATGTACTTGAAAAAATCATTCTTAAGCATTTTTGCTGACATGTCATGCTTTTTTTCAAATTCTCTCATTGCCTGCCTTATCAGTACCTTGCATTTAACTTGCCAGTGCTAATGTTGTCTCCCATTTTCATCATTTGGGTCTTTTTAACTTTTTCTGAAAGATGCTTTTTTGGCTAGAACAGCTTCTTTGACCTCATCTTTAAACCATGCTGGCAGTTGTTTTAACAACCTTCCACTTTTCTTAAAGTGTGGAATACAGCTGGTCTGGGCTTCCAAGATAGCAATTTTGAACAATGCCTATGCTTGATGTAAATCTTTATCCTTTG
Source organism: Ichthyophis bannanicus (assembly GCA_033557465.1). Classification (NCBI taxonomy): domain Eukaryota; kingdom Metazoa; phylum Chordata; class Amphibia; order Gymnophiona; family Ichthyophiidae; genus Ichthyophis; species Ichthyophis bannanicus. The sequence continues at coordinate 603,410,101 of CM066035.1, read as the reverse complement.
CAGCTGTACCTTTTAGTTTTTTCTTAACTATTTTCCTCATTTTATCATAGTCTCCCCTTTGAAAGTTAAAAGGGAGTATTGTAGATTTCCTTGCTGTCTTTCCTTCATTTATTAAACCAAACACGATCATGCTATGATCACTATTGCCAAGGGGCCCTAACACCCTTTTCTCTTGCACCAGATCTTGTGTTTCACTAAGAACTAGGTACAAAATGTCTTCCCCTCTTGTTGGTTCATGAACCAGCTGCTCCAAGAAGTAGTCATTTATTTTATCTAGAAACTTTATTTGCCTAGCATGTCCTACTGTGACACTGACCCAGTCGATACCAGGATAATTGAAATCATCCATTATTATTATTGCGTTGTAATTTTTGGTAGCTTCTCTGATTTCTTTGAGCATTTCATCATCTATTTGTTCATTCTGGCCAGGAGATCGATAGTACACCCCCACTGCCATCGTCTTCCTCTTTTTACATGGAATTTCAATCCATAGATTCTAGAGTATAGTTTGTTTCCTGCAAAACTTCAATCTTATGTGACTCAATGCCCTCTCTAACATAGAGTGCAACCCCTCCACCAATTTGATCTACTCTATCATTACAATATAATTTGTACCTAGGTATCACATTGTCCCGCTGGTTGTCTTCCTTCCACCAGGTCTCTGAGATACCAATCATATCTAAACTCTCATTTAGTGTTATATATTCTAACTCCAATCTTATTTTTCAGACTACTTGCATTTGCATACAAGCATCTTAGACATTATATTGTATTCATATTAATCAGGTTATTGGTAGACAGGGATAATTTGGAATCTTTCAGCTCTGTCTGCTCTGTACTTAAGGGTATTTGGGCTACTTTTGTCTTTATTGGAACCTCTCTGTCAATTTGCCCTAACTTCATTCTTTTGCTAGAATCCTTCAAGTATGCACCTTTCTGAACAATGTGCTCTTGGGCGACTATCGGCTTTTCCCTATTATCAAGTTTAAAAGCTGCTCAACCTCCTTTTTAATGCCAGCAGCCTGGTTCCATCCCAGTTAAAGTGGAGCCCATCCCTTCAGAAAAGCCTCTCCTTTTCCAAGAATGTTGCCTAGTTCTGAACAAATCCAAAACCCTCTTCCCAGATGAAGAACCAGGAGCAGGACCTCAGAAAACACCCACAAATAAGAACAGAAGCGAGGGACATCTTGAACAATTTTCAGAAGACTGTGTTCGTGAGAAACTAGCTCAACTTAAAGTAGACAAAGCAATGGGACCGGATGGGATACACCCTAGAATACTGAGGGAACTTGGGGACGTTCTAGCAACTCCACTGACTGACCTTTTCAATGCCTCGTTGGAGTCGGGAGTGGTGCCAAAGGACTGGAGAGAGGCTCATATGGTGTCTTTACACAAAAGCGGAAGTAAGGATGTGGTTGAAAACTACAGGCCGGTTAGTTTAACTTCGGTGGTGAGTTAATTATTGGAAACGCTGCTGAAAGAGAAAATAGTGAGGTTTCTGGAGTCCAGCGGATTACAGTATCCGAGGCAGCATGGATTCACCAGAGGCAGGTCTTGTCAGACAAATCTGATTGATTTCTTTGACTGGGTGACCAGGGAGTTGGACCGAGGGAGAGCTCTAGATGTGGTGTATTTAGATTTCAGTAAAGCCTTTGACACTGTTCCTCACAGGCAACTTATAAACAAACTGAGCACCCTAAGGATGGACCCTAAAGTTACTGCTTGGGTTAGAAATTGGTTGGGTGGGAGGCGACAAAGAGTGCAAGTAAATGGAGCTCACTCTGAGGAGAAGGATGTTACCAGTGGTGTGCCCCAGGGATCTGTCCTTGGTCCGATTCTTTTTAACATCTTTGTTAGTGATATAGCGGAAGGGCTGTCGGGTAAGGTTTGCCTCTTTGCAGATGATACCAAAATCTGCAATAGAGTAGACACCCAGGAAGGTGTAGATAGCATGAGGAGGGATCTAGCTAAGCTTGAAGAATGGTCTAGAATTTGGCAGCTGGGATTTAATGTTAAAAAATGTAAGGTCATGCATTTGGGCTGCAGCAATCCAAGGGAGCAATACAGTATAGGAGGTGAAGTACTTTTGTCCACTAAAGAAGAGCGGGACCTAGGCATGGTTGTTTCTGATGATCTTAAAGTAGCTAAACAGGTAGAAAAGGCGACGGCAAAAGCTAGAAGGATGCTTGGGTGCATACAGAGAGGAATGGCTAGCAGAAAAAAGGAGGTGATAATGCCTCTATATAAGTCTTTGGTGCGACCTCATTTGGAGTATGGTGTGCAATTCTGGAGACCGCACCTTCAAAAGGATGTCAACAGGTTGGAGTCGGTGCAGAGGGTTGCTACTAAAATGATTAATGGGCTTCATTATAAAGCATATGAGGACAGACTTAAGGATCTTAATATGTACACCTTAGAGGAAAGGCGGGATAGAGGTGATATGATTGAGATGTTTAAATACCTCCATGGACTAAATGTTCAGGGAGAGAGCCTCTTTCAATTGAAAGCAAGTTCTGCTACGAGGGGAGATGGGATGAGGGTGAAGGGAGATAGATTCAGGAGTGATATGCGGAAATATTTCTTTACAGAAAGAGTAGTGGATCCATGGAATAGTCTCCCAGTGGAGGTGGTAGAGATGAGGACAGTAACTGAATTCAAAAAAGCATGGGACCAACACAGAGGATCTCTAAAGGTAAAAAGTGGACTGCTGTAGTTGTTGTTATGGAAGGACAGACTAGATAGTCCATGTGGTCTTTTTCTGTCATCATGTTTCTATGTTTCTATGTTTCCCTGCACCATCTTCTCATCCACGCATTGAGACTCCAGAGCTCTGTCTGCCTCTTGGGTCCTGCGCATGGAACAGGAAGCATTTCTCAGAATGCTACCCTGGAAGGTCTGGATTTCAACTTCCTACCTAAAAGCCTAAAATTGGCCTCCATAACCTCCCTCCCACACTTTCCTGTGTCATTGGCACCAACATGTACTGATACAGCAGATCCCTCCCCAGTGCTATCTAAAACCTTGTTTAGGTGGAGCATGAAGTCCACTACCCTGACACCTGTCAGGAATGTTACCTAGCAGTCCTGATGTCCACCAGCCACTCAGCTACCTACATGCCCAATGATCGAATCACCGACTATAATGCCTTCCCTAATCCTTCCCTCATGGGCACATGGCCCTGGAAAAAACTCCTCAGTATGAGAGGGTTTTACATCACCCAGAGGACAGATTCTAGCTACAGGATCACTTTCTGCCACTCCAGGGTGATTCTCTCCTGTCACATGGCCCAAGGCAACAGGGAGGCTGTAAGGCTGGAGGTGGGACTTCAGTACTACATCCCCGTAGGTCTCGTCTATATAGCTCTCTGTCTTCCTTTTGTCCTCCAAGTCTGCCACTCTAGATCCTTGCACCTAGTGCATATGTAAGACCCCTCACCAACTGGGAGAAAATCATACATTTGACACTCAATGCAAAAGACTGGATTGCCTCCATTTTGCTGCTTGACTGCTGTCTGCATCTTAGACTTGAGGTTTTGTTTAGGTAGTTAAGTTATTTACTTACTTAAATTTGCTGGGGATACTTAAGATAATAAAACTTTGTTCACCTCAAGATTAATTAATCTCAGGTCCTTAATTAATCTATTCCTGATGAGGATAACCAGCTGCACTTGAAAGTGACTATGGGAGCCTCCTTCCCTTTAATAGGTTTAGGAGCCTATAAAGCTAATATTATCCCTGAGGTGGGTGGGAGGGAAAGAAGACTTAATAAATGCTGGCTTTCTACATAGTGCCCTGACCTGTGCTTCTAAGGTAAAGTCTTACCAATGTCCTGGGTGATTCATACAACCCTTGGTTTGATAGAGGAGGCCTTTCAAATTTCCCCTTTGATCTTCCACTTGGTTTTAACACCTATTTAAAAAAACTTCACAGATATTTTGCCTCTTCACTGGAAGGCCTCTGAAAAGTTCAATAGAAACAAGTTTATTTCTTTCTACTCAGAGACCATTTATTTTGCTTGCATGTTATGCTATACTTTGATTTGATTTAAATAAAAAGCTCTCTAGAAACAAATTTATTTCAGTGACTATTTACTCTGTTTTACTTTCTTTGCTAAGCTATACTCTGATTTGAATTAAATGAAAAAGCTCTCTGGTGGAAATAACTGACTCAGCAAAAAACACTGAATTCTAAAATACATAGATTTATCAGCTTTAACCCAAAGAATTCCCCTTTTTCCCCAAGATTTAGAGTATATTACAGAAGATAAATATAAGTACAAGTCTTTTTCCAGCTGCAGCAGTCCCTTTTGGTATTCCTTCAAGACTTGGCTCCTCATAAGAACATAAGGTATGCCATACTGGTTCAGAACAAGCTCCATCAAGCCCAGTATCCTGTTTCCAACAGTGGCCAACCTAGCAGTTTCCCCAAAAGACACAGGTTCCACAATGCTTGTACTGGGTCAAGCATTGATATCCTGGGTCACTTCTTAATAAAGGTTTATGGACCTTTCCTCCAGGAACTTGTCCAAACCTTTATTAAACCCAGCTACATTAACAGCCTTTACTACATCCTCCGGTAACAAATTCCAGAGTTTGATTACACGTTGAGTGAATTTTTTTTTCTTTTATTAGTCTTAAATAGTTTACCCTGTAGCTTCATTGCATGTCCCCTAGTCTTTCTATATTCTGAAAATTGGCCATTTAGCCCTACCCTCTGCTTTCTATCTTTAACCAGTTCCTGATCCACAATAGTACACTGCCTCCTATCCCATGATTCTTTAGTTTTGCCAAAAGTCTCTGATGAGGGACCTTGTCAAAGGCTTTCTGAAAGTCCAGATACACTATATCAACTGATTCACCTTTGTCCACCTTTTTATTCACACCTTCAAAAAAACATAACAGATTAGTAAGACAAGATCTTCCTTGTCTAAAGCCATGTTGGCTGTCTCCCATTAGGCCATACAAGCACTATCTATGGTCACGTCTTTGAGCTTATATATCGATATAAGAAATAATATTAGTTCAGCTTAATTGACAGATCTTGTTTTATATGAGAATCATTTTTGCTTTGAAGGTAATATATATCATCAACTTACGGGAGTGGCGATGGGCGCCACATGCGCGCCCTCCATTGCAAACCTGTATATGGCTAATTTCGAACGCCAGTGGATTTTCACACAGACCCCTAATTGCCACATTAAAATGTGGCGTCAGTATATTGATGACGTCTTCATGTTTTGGGTTGGTTCCGAAGTAGAATTGATTTCTTTTGTACAATGGTTGAATACATGTGATCAACATATATTGTTCACTTATGAATGGGACACCAAACATATTACATACTTAGATGTCTCAGTGACCAAAGGGGAAGATGCCTGGCTTACCTCAGTATTTCATAAATCAACGGACCGCAATTCCCTATTGCATTATTCTAGTGCCCATCCCAAAAATCTTAAGAACGGGCTTCCGTTCTCGCAATTTCTCCAATACCGCCGAAATTGTTCGGATACCAAAGGGTACAAGAAACAGGCTAAGGGCTTAAAGGAGAAATTTTTAGTAAGGGGATATCCATCTTCTGTAGTTTCTCAAGCCTATACAAGAGCTCTATATAATCATCGGGAGCATTTACTTTCGGATTCAGTGCATAGCTCATCTTTGGATGATCATCATATCAATTTCATAACATCTTTTTCTCCATTCAGTTATAAAATACAAAACATTATGAGACGTCATACAAATGTATTGCGACATACCAGAGGACTGGAGGACAAATCTGTTAGATGTGTGTGGAAGAGACAACGTAATCTCAAAGAGATTCTTAGCCCAATGGAATTGAGATCTTCCTTCCCTAGAGATATTATACCGGTTTTGGGGCACCATAAATGTGCGGGTTGTAGCATCTGCCCCATTACTCTAGAGATTACCTCATTTAGCTATGGTGGGAAAGAATACCGGTTGAAAAGTTCTACTAACTGTCAGTCGACCTCTGTAGTTTATGGGATTTATTGCCCGTGTAAACTGCTATATGTTGGGAAAACAATTCGTTCACTTCAGGTTCGTCTACAAGAACATCGTAGTAGACTAAAATGTAAAAGAAGGGAAGCACCTATAGTGGAACATTGTCTCCAATTCGAACATAAATTTCAGGATTTACGCTGTTTCGGGATAGAACAGGTACAGAAGGGTGTTTGGGGTCGTACAAGTGAACAACACCTTATATACCAAGAGCAAAAATGGATATTTATGCTGTCTACTGTTTGCCCAAATGGCTTAAATGCTCAGGTGGATTGGCATATGTGCAAGTAGGCTAACGGTTCTTGTCCCTTTAAGAAAAAAGTTTTACTGGTTGATTCCTTTCTCTATATAAAGTGGGAAGAGATAGGTATCCGCATGCGTGGCGTTTTTGGTTCCATTGAAAACTTGAAGTGTCAACTGTGATAAGAAAGGTACCTTACAGCTCTTGTTAATGTGATATTAAGTTAATGTGTGAGTTCAAAATGTTAGAAGTTAGTTGAGTGTATCATCTCTCTTTAGTCCGTGCAGTTATGAAGAATATGATTGGATGTCTGTAACACTTGGATGTCTGTAACACAGCTCCCCTGAAGAAACGAACTGTGAAACGTGCAAGCGCTTTCTGTTAGACGTTGGGGAAAATCTGCAGTTTGGCGATACCATACAGACTTCTACAAAGTTCCCAGATAAGCACTGCTTTTAACAAACCATCAAAATTTGAAATTTAACGAAGATGGGACAATAAGTTGTGAGATTGAGATTGTCAAAGACTGATGGTTCTATAGTTTTAAGCAACGCTGGTGGAGACATACTATGAATAAGTGGAGCAACCATGTGTTAAATGTTGTGTTAAATGAATATTATTACTAAATGGATGCAGGATTTCGTTATTAAGGTCATTGATGCAAATGAAGGCAATTTTCATTCCAGCAAGTCTGGCTGATTTAAGTCTTATATAAGTCTGAGAACTTTCCTGCATCTAGTCTGCACTTAAAAGATTGATGTATATATAACAATATAAAAAGTTTGAACTCAGAGTTGGGAATTGAGCTGAACTAATATTATTTCCCATTAGGCCATGACTATCTACATGCTGAGTAATTTTGTTCTTTATGATGGTTTCTACCATTTTTCTCGGTACTGACGTCAGGCTCACCGGTCTGTAGTTTCACGGATCATTCCTGAACACTTTTTAAAAATTGGCGTTACATTGGGGATCCTCCAATCCTCAGGTATTACAGATGATTTTAATGAAATTCACAGATTATTAATAGCCGGTCTGCAATCTCATATTTCAGTTCTTTTAACACCCTTGGATGTATACCATCCGGCCCAGGTGATTTGCTGCTCTTCAGTTTATCTAATAGTTGTAATACATCTTCCTGATGTATAGATATTTTCTTCAATTCTTCTGCACCTTTAAATACCACGTCAGTCATGGGTAACATCCCTACATCTTCCTCAGTAAAGACCGAAGCAAAGAATTCATTCAGTCTCTCCGCTATCGCCTTGTCATCTCTTAGTGCCCCTTTAACCCCTCTATCATCTAATGAACCAACTGACTCTCTCACAGGTTTTTTGCTACAAATGTACTTGAAAAAGTCTTTATTTCACGTTTTTGCTTCTGCAGCAAGCTTCTTCTCAAATCCTCCCTTTGCCTGCCTTATCAATGCCTTGCATTTGACTTGCCAGTGCTTGTGCTGTTTCCAGGTTTCGTCATTTGGCTCTTTTTTTCCATTTCCTCAAAGATGCTTTTTTGGCAACAACAGCCTCTCTGACCTCACCTTTAAACCATGCTGGCAGATTTTTGGACTTCCTTCCACTTTTCTTAAAGCGTGGAATACAGCTGGTCTGGGCTTCCAAGATAGTAGTTTTCAACAACACCCAAGCTGCTCCTTTTAGTTTTTTCGTAACTCATTTTATCATAGTCTCCTTTTCAAAAGTTAAAAGGTAGTACTGTGGACTTCCTTACTATCCCTCCTCCACTAATTAAATCAAACGCGATCATGCTATGATCACTATTGCCAAGTGGCCCCAACACCCTTATCTCTTGCACAAGATCTGCTATTCCACTATGGACCAGGGGGTGTGTTTACTAAATCATCTTAACATTGCAGCGGTGGTATTATCGCGTGCTAAGTGACATTATCGCGCAATAACATCACTTAGCACGCGATAACACAGCGGTGGCGTTAAGGCACATTACCACTATGAAATACGGGTCTGAAGGGTGGAGTAAGGATTCCCAGAGGGCGGAGTGAAGGGGTCAATGGGTAGAGAAAGGGAAGGGAGAGGCTCCAGGCACACTAACGCTGTGAAATCCAGGTCTGAACACTAACGCCAGTGAACCCTCACATTAAGGCACATTTGCAGGAAAGAGAAACCATTTCAATCAGCAATGTACAGCAAAGGCAGGGAAACCCAGAAAAGTGTTAGTTGTGATACATGTGCAGGGAACAAAGAGGCAAATAAACATATAAAAGGACCAGAATCACATCTAAAATCCCAATAACCAAGCTGGCCAATAGTGATATTAATGATAAACATAAAGCAACACTACTGACAAAGCATATAAATTAAGATATCATATTTGGAAGGGTCTATGCTCTGTCCCCCTACAAAGTGAATGATCCCACATTGAAATAGTGCTGATCAGGGTTTCTGTTGTTTAGATTGGGCAGGTTTGTTATGGCGTGCAGATGTGCAGCAACAGCAGAGTGGGCACATAGGCAAGGGCAACTGTACTGATGCTGTAAATGGGATACAGGGGCTGCAGGCGGCACATGCTGTGGTCCAGCTGGGGCACAGCGCCGGCTAGGCATATGCCTAGGTGGCACATAGGAATGCCAAAACTGTAAAGCAACAAGACAGCAACTGATGAGGATCCAACATGGGCACGAGTGTGTGTCCCACAGTGTCACAGTTGAGATTACCCAGCAGGTACCCCCAAGGGCACATATCATTGGCAGGCGGTGTGGGGAGGGGAAGCACGCATGTCCATGTAGGCAACCCTACCTGATAACCCACACCATAGGCAGCTTCCTTTCGGCATACTGGATGGCCTGGGACTGTGCACCACCAGCACCACCGGCATAATGGCATGGCAGCATGGTGGCGGAGGGGTGCTGGTGGCGGAGGGGGCAGTGGCATCTGCCCACAGCAGACCATGGCCTAGCCCCGTTTAGGTGGGTAATGTGCAATGCAACAGACAGCGTCTGTCTGATGAACAGTCATGGTATCCCCAAGGAATGAACTTTCTCTGTGACAACAGTGTGGTGCAGTACACACAGCCAGTGTGTTCAGAAACCAAAGGTCACAAGTTCAAGTCCCAGCTGTGGCTCCTGCCAACCCTGTCCCCATATTTTACCCAGTACTAAACCATGGTAATAAAGACAGAACCTTTATTGCAGATAAAATAAACATGCCTGAAACGCCTATATTTTACCCTACATAGCACAGACACCATAAACATGTGCAATCCCTAGAGCAGAGTTTCCCAACTGCAGACCTGGAGGGCCAAACACCATTCAGGTTTCATGCTGTCCCTAATAAATGTGCCAGTGCTGCATTAGTATGCTCTGCCCCCATTGTATGCAAATGTATATCATGCATATTCATTAGGGACAGCATGAAAACCTGAACAGTGTTTGGTCCACCTGGACCGGAGTTGGAAACCTCTGCCCTAGAGCAGCGGCCAACAGGGGCATAAACACCCACACCCACAGGCTCTACTGTCCAAAGCCTCATGGAGAGTCAGGCTGTTGGGCCCTGCACGCAGCAGCATCTCCCAATACTAGCACTTGCATACCTTAGGAATGCCGCCCTAAACTTGGGAATACATTACACATATATCAAAAGGTTTCTATGATTAATGGCAGATAGCAATTCCTAAGTTAAGCACAATTTGCTGATAGAGCTGCATCATAGCAACCTTTCTGATATCTGTGGAGTGTGTTTCAGTTTTGGTTTCTGACAGTGTTTACCACCCCGGGGAGTGAACCCAACAGTATTGTGTATCATGGCCATGCCTGCACTGTGCCCAGGACTGGTGTGGTGGCCAGGGCTGCCAAAAGCCTCTATATTTGCACAATGCTGGCATATGTGTAGGAATGTGTGTCTGTCTATTCAGTGTGTTGTGGCTGCCTACACCTTACTCAGCCCACACTGCTTGCACTGTTTCCAGTGTTAGCCTGCCAATGTGTATAATGAGGAGCAAGGTACTGTGGGTATGGCCCGGACAGGGTGCCCGGGACAGAATGCATCTGCACAGGGCATAGGGCAATGGCTGGGACATTGTAGTGCCCGGCCACCACTTGCACTGACAGGGTAGCCACAGCATGTCCTGCTGGGAGGTCACTCTCACCCTGACTGAGCAGTGACCATGGCATGGCTAGGTTCCCCCATAGTGCTCTATATTGTTTCTCTCAAGTGATATTTATGGGTTCTCTTTTTGGGGCCCAATCGCTGACTTATCTGCTTGGTGTGTGTGCTCTCATCCCAGGTTTGTTTGCACGCATCTCTTCCAGTAACATGCCCTATGGACTAGCTAGCAGACATTCTGCAGTTAGTATGTGTGTGGCTGGAGACTGTCAGATAGTGTTGGGGGGCAACTGAGGATTTCCAGGCCTATTTTCTGTCTGCCATTACCTTAGGATGTGTACAGATATGCATTGACTGCCCTGTAGGGTGCCTATTCCCCAGCAGGACTGGGGTTGATGGTCCCCTCTACTGCCACCATTGCAGGGATGTAGCATGTGGATCTGTTGGTGGGAGATCCTGTCCCCTACCCCAGAGGGTGGGTTGGGTGGTGCTACATAATCCGCCTGTGGGTCCAAACACCCCCTTCACATAAATCATGTGACCATGGCACCCACAAGGGCTAGATGTGACTGGGAAATACGGATGGACACAGGTGTGTCTGCAAGGACTACCTCTCACACACTGGCACTGATGGTTACCTGCAGCATAACCTATCTCAGCTAAGTCAGGTGCTGCGGACCTGGTGCTGGGCGCCCCACCTCGCCCTCATGGTGAGCACAGTACCCCCACAATGTGTTGATCTGTAGCTACTCTGTGCCAGTAACACAAACGGTCAGTTCCCCCTACCAGGCCGAGGTACTGTGGGGGATGCATACTCCATCTTGTGATCATCCGTAGACTGCTGATCTGCATGCGCAGTGCATCATGGGTACAGGTGGGTTAACCCTATCCTGGTAACCACAGCAGACAGTTTGTGTGGTGACCTGCAGTCCTTCTGTAGCCAGCCAGGGGTTTGCTAGTAGCTATAGAGATGTAGCTCACTGGTTACTTCACTGACTGTGGAGGCAGAGATCATGGGTTTGATCCCACGATGGTGTTATTTGATAGGGCTGTCTGAGGCATTTCATTTTTTAATTTAAATTAGTGCTGCCATCAAAAACACCCTCACAGTGCTAAAACCTTAAGGTGCCTCATAAGGCGCCCTATATAGTGCCTTATAAGTCGCCCTATATGGAACATTATAAGGTGCGTTGGTGGACAGTGCACTTTATAATGTGTCCTCTGGAGTGCCTTATAGAACGCCTTATGCGGCACCTTAGGTTACGTCACTGTGAGGGTGTGTTTGCTGGCAGAATTAATTTAAATTAAAAAAGAAAATGCCTCAGATAGCACTGATTTAAAGTAAACAGTAATGCCTTACTCATTAAGCCCACTGGGGAATCAAACTCATGACCCCTGTTTTATCAGTCAATGTATTAACCATTATGCTACACCTCTGTTGCTGTGTTTGCAAGTCAGCGCACCTAATTAAGGCTAACACGCGTTAACGTGCCACAGCTCCCCCTATCACATGATAACGGACTTTATCGCGCGATAACCCAAAATGTTACCTTAAGACCGGAACGCCCACTACCTTATATGGCATTCGTCACAGTAAGACTGCAACTAACACCGGTAACATTAAGACGGTTTAGTAAACATAACCCAAAGAGCCTGACAACTGGCAAAATGAATAAGTTCATCGCTGATAGAGAAGAAAATGAAATAGTTGACAACTTTAACCTACTTGGATCAACTATCAATAAAGAAGCAAAAAGCAATCAAGAAATCCAATGATGCATTACTCTTGGCAGAATGGCTATGAAGGACCTAGACAAGATTCTCAAGAACAGAGATGTCTCTCTCTATACAAAGATTTGACTTGTTCGAGCCATGGAATTTTCAATAACATCATATGGATGTGAAAGTTGGACAGTGAAAAAGATAGACAGGAAGAAAATTGATGGCTTTGAATTATGGTGCTGACGACGAATACTGTGTATACCATGGACTGCCCGAAGAACAAACTAGTCAGTACTAGAGGAGATCAAATCTAAGCTTTCTTTAGAAGCTCAGAGGACAAGACTTCGACTTTCATACTTTGGACACATCATGTGAAGAGAGAGATCCTCAGAGAAAGACATCATGCTTGGCCAGGAAGAAGGTCAACCCAAAAGAGGAAGGCCAGCAATGAGATGGATCGATACAATAACAGCAGCTACGGGTGCCAATCTGTCAACAATAAGCTGCCTGACTGAAGACTGAACACAATTTAGGACAACTATCTAGAAGGTCGCCATGAGTCGACATTGACTTGATGGCACTTAACAACAACAACCAAAGATCTCAGAGAATACCAATATATCTACTGGGGAAAGAGAACAAATGGCACTGTCAAATATAAACTACATAAACAGAATATCTCAGCTCGGTTACACAAGCAGAACATAGACCATCACCAAACAAAGAACAAGGGATCACAATTTCAAAAAAGGAAGACAATAATTAAACTGGGAACCCCAAAAGTCAAACTTGGAATGTATAACAACACTGGAAAAATAATTTATAAATTAATTTCCTCTTGTACTAAACAGAAACACAAAGATGTTAGTAATGTACATTTCCCAAAGCTGACATATTTCAGTTAATAAATTAAAAATAAAAAAAGTATTTTTCTAACTTTTGTTGTTTGGGCATTATATTTTTCAGTTGCAATTACTCAGTCACTTTCTTCTGGTTTCTTTGTGTTTTCTGCTAACTCTCCATTATCTGTGGTCTATTTGTCCTTTCTTCTCTCTTCTAGTTTTTTTTTTTAATTCTCTCTCTACATCTTTTTTAACATATTGATATTTCCCCTTTTTGCTCTTTCCTTCATTATTCCTTTTTCATCCACTCAAATTTCACCACTCCATCTTCAATCCCCATTTATTCTCCCAAAACCCGGCCAATCGTAGATTTTTCTTCCCTCCCACACAAAACATCTTTTCCCCTCTCCATCCTCATTACTTCTGCCCCATCCTCTTCTAGTCCTCCCTTAACATCAGCCCGCTTCTAGTTCCAGCCCCACCCAGCATCCATTCCCTTCTAGTCCCATTCTCCCATGCTCCCCATCAGTCTATTTTCATTCCAATCCTCCCCCATCAGCCCATTTCTAGTCCAAACTCCCCATCAGCCCATTTTCAATCCTAGCCCCCATCAGTCATTTCCAGTCCTATCCTAGCACCCCCATCAGACCATTTCCAGTCCAAGCCCCCCATCAGCCATTTCCAGTCCTATCCTAGCCCCCCATCAGCCCATTTCAACCACCAAGAGAGCATTCTCGCTTGCGGCACCTATGATCTGGAACTCTCTACCTGTGAAGCTGAGATCCACCACCAACATGAAGGATTTTAGAAAGCAGCTAAAAACCTTCCTCTTTATAGATCATTACAATGAACTCACCTAACCTGAATACAATTGACCTCATCTAACTCTGGAATAGATAAACCCATTCAACTTACATCATTGCATATATATTCTTTGTGCATAAGTTATGCTTTATTACTTCCATCTGCATGTCTCTCCTCCCCCTTCCTCCCCACCCTAGCTCCTTCATAAGTTAATGTAACCAAAAGTTCATAAGTTAATGTAACTAAAAGTTTCACAAGTTAATGTAACTAAAAGTTTCATAAGCTCTCTGTAAACATGTGAGTTTGATGTAAACCGCTTTGATTTAACAATAAGGCGGTATATAAAAACTGTTAAATAAATAAATAAAATTTCCAGTCCAACCCCCCATCAGCCCTTTCCAGTCCTAGCCTCCCCAAAAGTCTATTTCCAGTCCTATCCTAGCTCCCCCCCGCCACCCCACAAAGAGCCGTGCACCTGTCTGAGCAGTTTCATAGGGAGCCAGGGAGGCTGGCTCACCTCTGCACAACACTGCAGTGAAGAGCAGCATGTTCTTTCACTCCCGCTGTGTTCTTGTGAAGCTCGATGAGTGCCAGGAAAGGTTAAAAGTCATTTCCTGTTTTCAGGCTCTCAGCGCCTTTCACGAGAACACAGTGGGAGTGAAGGAACATGCTGCTTTTCAATCCAGTGCTGTGCAGAGGTGAGCTGGGGCTTCAGACCACCCCGGCTCTCTCTGAAGCCGGCTCTGCAAACCGAGAAGAATGAAGTTTGTGCAGGATACCCTGAAGCACAGGCTGCCCTGTGCAAACAACGTTCTCACACAATCGATGGGCCGGCCCTGCCCTAAGTACCCAGAGTGTCCCATGACCCTGGTGTGGATTCTTGCATACCACATCATATTCAGTTGTGCTAAGCAAATGCATAGCACTGCTGAACACTGGCTAAAATTGAAATGTCTTGTTTAGATAATTCAATTTACAAACTAGACATCCTGCATAAAATTGATTACTCTAAATACTGTACATATTAAAAGGGCAGACTAATCCATATCCCACATCATACACAAGCATAAAATTCACAACTTAAAGAACTAATTCTCAGCATCAAAAAAACATGCTTCTAACAAACTCCAAAATCTAAAATACTTGGTTTAGAATGAACCTGGATAGTTAAACAGTTTCAAAGCTGAAGGGAAAAATATGAAATAACAGCTTTTAAATATATAAATCAACTACGCATGAAATTTTAGAAAGTCCTTTTTATACGTGGTAACCCACATCATGCATAGACTGCAAGGAGGCATATTTAGGGTGTGGATAGAGTTAGTTTTCCTGAAGTTTAGGATCCTCACTTTCAAATAAATTATCTCTACTTGTGTCCTAATTGATTACACAGGTACACTACCAAAAAACTGCCTCCAGTTTTGTAACTGATTCCTATAGATTTTGGGGTGCTGAATCCAGGAAAAATAGCCAAAATGTTCCATCACGTCACGTTTTCTTGCAAAATTAGATTTCTTACCCATATAAGGAATGTTCACATAATTTCTTTTTAGCCGACTGCAGTTTATTTTCTTGGCCCAAAATAGAGGTTGTAATGGTTAACTAACTAGAAACACTCCCTCATGATATTTTAGAGTGTTTTGTATTCATTTTATACATTAACAGGACAATTGGGAGGCGGGGGGCTAAATCCAGTACTCGCGCTGGCGCATGTTCTTTCCTGTTCGCCTCGCCTCGTTCGCTCGCTCAAACACGGTGGTTGCGACATGAACGTTCCTGTCAAATTTCAGTTTCTTGCAAGTTCATTATTACCTTTTGTTTGCTCAGTCGTAATCCAGCTTTATTCCGAAGTGGTTCACTACAGTTGTAGTTTGCAGTGCTGTGTATTTGTGATGGCTCACAGAGCCAGAGGTTGTGTCAACTCTCCGGACAGTTTTTGTTTTATTTGTGGGGAATATACCGTGAAAAAGCGGCAGAGGAACATTTCTGCATTTATTAAAAAAGTATATTTCGCCTATTTCGGTTTGAAGTTAGGCGATCAAGACAAACCGTGGGCTCCTCACAAAGTGTGCAAGACATGTGAGGAAGATCTACGCTTATGGATGAAAGGTAAAAAACAAGCATTTCGTTTCGGAATACCTATGATGTGGCGTGAACAAAGAGACCACAGCAGTGACTGCTATTTTTGCTCTTGCATTGTGAAGGGATACAACTTAAAAAATAAGAACGTAATAAGTTACCCCAACCTTCCCTCAGCAATTAGGCCTATGCCTCATAGCAACGAAGTACCTGTGCCTGAACCACCAAAATCTTTGGATCATATTTGTGTGGACGGTTCTGATCATGATGAGACTCATCAGATGGCTTTTCCCGATGAGTCCAGTACTTCCGAGTTTGAAACTGAACCAGATCCGAAACCTGAACTTTTCTCTCAAGCTGAATTGAATGATTTAGTCCGGGATTTAGGACTCCCAAAAGATGCTGCCCAACTGCTAGGTTCTCGGCTTAAACAGAAAAATCTATTGTCACCAGGAACAACTTTTTATTGGTACCGCAACCGCGAGACACAATTTTTGAAGTATTTCAGCAAAGAGGAAGATTTGGTATTTTGCAACGATATATACAGGGTGATGGAAAAGTTTAAACTCAAGTATGATCCTGCTGAATGGCGGCTGTTCATTGATTCGTCAAAAGACAGCATAAAGGGTGTTCTTCTTCATAATGGCAACACATTCCCATCAGTTCCTATTGCTCACTCTGTTATTCTCCAAGAAAAATTTGAGAATTTGGCCCTGATTCTTCAGAAGATTCGTTATGATGAGCATAAGTGGATGATTTGTGGAGACTTTAAAATTCTATCCATGCTATTAGGGCAGCAATCCGGTTTCACCAAATATCCCTGCTTCCTTTGCTTGTGGGATAGCCGGGCCCGCGACCTACACTGGGGGAAAAAAGACTGGCCAATTCGGGAGTATTTGAGACCCGGTGAGAAAATGTTCTTCATGAGAGCTTGGTACCTCGTGATAAAATTCTATTACCACCTCTCCACATTAAGTTGGGTCTCATTAAGCAATTCATCAAGTCCCTTCCAAAAGATGGTGAGTGCTTTCGGTACCTTTGCTCAAAGTTCCCCCGACTTTCTGAAGCAAAGCTAAAGGAAGGAGTGTTTGTTGGCCCTGATATAAGGAAACTCATTTCAGATGGAGCATTCGCTGAAACGATGTCTGAGAAGGAAAAAGAAGCCTGGGATTCCTTCAAGGATGTTGTTCTCAAATTTTTGGGGAACAGGCGGGATGAGAACTATAAGGATATTGTTGCCAGGATGCTCAATGCCTTCAAAGAACAAGGCTGTAACATGAGCCTGAAAGTCCATTTCTTGAACTCCCATGTGAACTACTTTCCCGAAAACTTGGGGGCGTACAGTGAAGAACAAGGTGAAAGGTTTCACTAGGACATCAAGGACGCAGAGAGAAGGTACCAAGGAAGATGGAACACCACTATGATGGCTGATTTCTGCTGGTTACTGCTGCGGGAAACCCCAGATGAAAAATACGCCAAGCAGCGCACCAAGAGAAGCATTCGGTGGAAGAAGAAACGGGCCCACCAGGAGATTGATTGACCCAAGAATGACTTTAAAATCTAAACTGTGTTGACAAATATCGTGTTTTTACTAAACTTTGAAATAAAAATTTGCTAGTTATTACCACATTGTCGGATCTCATTTATTAGAATTTTATTTTCACACCATCGGGTGTTTGTCTTCATGTATTGCAATGGTGCGGTTTGCATTTTCTATTCTTACATACATACCTGTACAACATTTTTTGCACATTTCTTTGCTTTGCTTTGTGTCTAACCTCGCTTTTATATGCTCAATGTTTGTGCACATGTATGTGGCTGTTTTAAGTGCAGACAATTTTGCTACCATCACAGTGTGTTTTGTTGACATTACTCTATTCTTATGTGCTGCCTTGTTACAATTTTCTTTATTCTTATTTGAATAACTACTAAACAATTAGTATAAAGAATTCATCCAAGAAACTTTTATCTCGATCGCACTCAATCTGAAACGTTCACCTTAAACTGCTAACCCAATGTAGCAAAAAATCTGTACGTGATGGAGCAAATTGGTTACCAGATTTGGATTCAGCGCACCAAAAAACGTAAAAATCAATCGAAACAATAGAGGCAGTTTAAAAAAAATTTTTTTAGTGTACCTGTGTTATCATCGAATATCAGATATTCAGGCAAATTGGATTTAACTCACATTTTTTCTCAGGGGTTCAAGGTAAGTTACATTTAGGTGTTTTCCTGCTTCAGGAGGGCTTACTGTACATGGTAGGGGTCATTCCAAGGCATAAATAGGGGGGATGGACGTCCTGTCAGGACATCCATCCCAGCTATTCGGGCCCCCTCCCAACCCCAACTAATTTCCCCGTTCGTTGAATGGGGAAGTTAAATGGGGGTGGGAAAAGGACAGATCTGGGGCGGCATTAGGGCGGGCAATGAGCGGTCGTCGGCCCCGTAAGTATAGGGCCGATTCCAATGTCAGCCCCATACGTCCAGGGCTGGCAGCCTGAACGGGAATAAGTTCCCCTAGTTGGCAGGGGACGCTGGGCCCAGGGCTCTGAAAGGGCAGGAGGGGGTACAGGACATTCCCCGTGGCCTGACCCTGGCCTTGGGAGGCCAGATCGGGGTCGGACTGCAGGGAAAGCAGTTTTGGAGCTGGTGGCCGGGGATCATGGCTTTTCAATGGAGCCATGGTGCCATGGCAACTGGACACTATGGCACCACAGCTCCATTGAAAAGCCCTGACTGAGCTAGCCGGGCAAGGCCTGTACATGTAGGCTGGACTGAATCGGGATTTCGGCCTGCATGTACAGGCATAGATGCAATTCTGATTATGCGGGGCTAATCGTGCCCCGTGGGATCTGAATCCTGGCTAATTCTGTGCATCCGGTTCTGACTAGATGCACAGAGGGCTGGGACATCCACGTCGGAATCGGTATCTTTAAGTTTGTTCCTGAGGCAACAGAAGCTTAGGTGACTTGCTTAAGATCACAATGAGCAGTGGGATTTGAACACTGACTTCTTTGGATCTAGCCCACTGCTCTAATCATTAGGTGACTCTGCCATACTTTAATGTCAAAAACAATCTCCCAGTTCATAAGCACCAGGTCCAGTATTGCCCCCTCATGTGAATTCCATTACCATATTCTAGAATAATTGACCCTGTACAAAATTCAGGATTGCCACACTCTCTATGACACCACAGCAGTAGGGTTGCCAACTTTTTCACCGAGAAAAACCCGACACCTGTGGCTCCCCATGCTCCACCCATTCTCCGCCCCTAGTCCCACTCCTGCCCCGCCCAAGTCCCGCCCATGCTGCACCCCAGCCCCACCCACAAAAATTACCGAGGATAAGTGTAGGCTAACTCCCTTGGTCAGATAATAATTAAACTGGGAACCCCAAAAGCCAAACATGAAATGTGCAACACTGGAGAAATAAAACTATAAAGTAATTTCCTCTTGCACTAAACAAAAACGCAAAGATTTTAGCAATACACACTTCCCAGACCAGACATATTCCAGTTAATAAATTCAAAATAAAAAGTATTTTTCTACCTTCTGTTTGGGCATTTTATTTTTCAGTTGCAATTGCTCCAGTCACTTTCTTCTGGTTTCTTTGTGTCTTCTGCGAGCTATCCATTTGTCCTTTCTTCTCTTTTAGATATTTTCCATTCTCTCTCTATATCTGCTTTAACATACTGATTGTTTCCCTTTTGCTCTTTCCCCCATTTCTTTCCTTATTCCTTTATCATCCACTCAAATTTCACCCTTCCATTCTCAATCCCCTCTTACTCTCCCAATGCCCAGCCCATCATAGACTTTTCTTCCACACAAAATATCTTTTCCCTTCTCCATTCTCATTCCCCATCCCCATCCCCTTCTAGTCCTCCCCCAAAATCAGCTTCCTTATAGTTCTAGACCCATCCAGCATCCACTCCCTTCTAGTCCCATTCTCCCATGCCGCCACATCAACCCATTTCCAGTCCTATTCTAGCCCATCACCCATTTGTAGTCCAAGCTCCCCCATCAGCCCATTTCTAGTCCTATTAGAGCTCCTCATCATCCCATTTCCAGTCCTAGCCCCACATATGTTCTTTTCCAGTTCCATTCCAGCCCCCCATCAGCCAATTTCCACTCCAAGCTCCCCCATCAGCCAATTTCCAATCCTAGCCCCCTCGTCAGCCCACTTCCAGTCCTATTCCAGCCCCCATCAGCCCATTTCCAGTCCTATTCCAGCTCTTCATCAGCCCATTCCCAGTGCTAGCCCTCCCATCACAGGCCATTTCCAGTCCTAGCCCCCCCATCACAGCCTCTTTACAGTCCTAGCCCCCCCCCCTCACCATCACAGCCTATTTCCAGTCCTAGGCCCCCCACCATCACAGCCCATTTGCAGTCCTAGCCCCCCATCACAGCCCATTTCCAATCCAAGTCCCCCCTCAACCATCACAGCCCATTTGCAGTCCTAGCCCCCCTAATCACAGCCTATTTCCAGTCCAAGATCCCCCTCCCCCCACCATAGCCCAATTCCAGTCCAGGTCCCCCCCCCATAGCCCAATTCCATTGCAGCCCCCCCCCCCATAGCCCATTTCCAGGCTAGGTCCCCTCCCATAGCCCAATTCCATTCCAGGCCCCCCCCATAGCCCATTTCCAGTCCAGGTTTCCCCCCCCCCCCATAGCCCAATTCCAGTCTAGTTTCCCCACCAATAGCCCATTTCCAGTCCAGGTACACCCCCCCCCCATAGCCCAATTCCAGTCCAGATCCCCCCATAGCCTATTTCCAGTCCAGGTTCCACACCCCACCCCCAAATAGCCCAATTCCAGTCTAGGTCCCCCCCAAAGCCCATTTCCATTCCAGGTACACCCCCCAATCCATAGCCCAATTCCAGTCCAGCCCCCCCCCCCAATAGCCTATTTCCAGTCCAGGTGCCCCCCCCCCATAGCCCATTGACAGTCCAGATACACTCCATCACAGCCCATCCAGTCCTTGGCCTCCCCTCCTCCCCCATCAAAGCCCATTTGTAGTCCTAGCCTCCCCCCCCCCCTGACTAGCCCCGCAGCTGTCTGAAGTGCTTCAGAGGGAGCCGGGGAAGCCCGCTCGAGGCCCCGTCTCCCTCTGTACAACCGCCAGCATGAAGCATTGCCTTTAACCTTTCCCAGCAATTGCGGCTTCACAGAAACAGCCTGGCTCCCTCCCCCGCGGACTTCTGGAGTTGGGAGAAAAGCCGTTTTTTTGCTCTGGCCGCTCCTGATCTTGCGGCCAGAGCAAAAAAACAGCTTTTCAAGGGCCGGTTTTACATCTCTGCCTGCAGCCGGCTGGGCCATGGAAAAACCGGCCAGGCCAGCTGAATACCAGTCGGTTGGCAACCCTACACAGCAGGGATGTCCAAAACAGCATATGACATATTTAAATCATTTATCAATAATATTTCTCTTTTCATTGTAATATTATGAACATCTTCAGTTAAATCTATGTCTTCTTCTGCTGCCTCTGAAAGATGCCTGTATATCACACCAATGCAAATAGATGTTCCTTTCTCTCTTTCCAATTAACCCTCAATGCCTCTTCCATTTCTCATAAGCTCTGCAATTGTGCTGCTTTAATATTTTTATTATATATACGAAGAGGGCCGATAAATCTCTAGCCTTCTAACAAAACTGAAAACTATGGGCATACTTTAGTTCCTTTGGTCTGAATGTTCTCTCTGCAGTTTTGGTTTATAAAACAAAACTGTAGAGAGATCATTCAGACTGACGGAAATAAGGGTGCCCATAGCTTTCTGTTTCATTACAAGGCCAGAGACTTATCAAACCCCCCCCCCCAACCCAAACACACACACACACCTCTTGTATAGTTCCACTCCTCCACCCTTACATATTTTTAAGAGAGGCTTGCAGATATGGCTATTCTATCAGGCTTTTTTGGAGTTACTAGTTGCTGGAATAGCTTGCCCTGTAAAGAAAAACTACTGTGAGACGTTTTAAAGGGATAAATTCCGGAGGAGTTATATTTTATGATGGCACATGTTTTACTTATATGATTTGTGTGTTCTTTAGATTTTTTTTATATTTTTGTTTACATGCATGCTGATTTATGATGACTTTATGTTGACAACCATGTGAGTTCTGTTAAGTTATTCTATCAATATACTGTAGATATTTCTCTATTCAAATGAGCAAGTGTGGTTGATTTTATACTTGCAGCCCAATACTAAAAGATTTCCAAGGAAAACATGCCATGCATTTGAGATATCTGTAAAAGGATGATTCTGTACCTCTTATTTTGGGGGGCAGTTTCTCCAACTGGGTTAGGTTTGCACATATTGTGACAGTTATGAACCTCACGTCTAATCCAGGGTATGTGAAGTGTGATCTCAGGCTCTCAAAAGTACTGCTAATGTTTAGCATAGTGCTTGCATGGTGCCAAAGAGATCCTCCCTCTGGAATTTGTAAGATGTTTGTGTATGGGTAATTTAGCAAGATGTGCTTGGAAATTCTTCTTAATCAAGCCTGTGGCACTCAACACGATAGGAAATAACTTGATATCTTTTTACCACATTTTCTTGGTCTCTGACTGCATTTTTTGATACTTGAAGATTTTCTCCCATTCAACATGATTTGCAGAATAGTTGTTTGGAACAGACGCCTCTATCGATGCCGTTCTGGTGTTCGTCTCCTTTACCACTATATCTGACTTCCTCGCATCCAGCTTTTTATGGGTCGGAATGGGAATGTCCCAGGTGATCATAACCTCTTCATTCTCTGTAATTCTCTTAGGGTCATGATCCCATTGCTTTTCAGGCACTGTGATGTTATAGTATTTACAGAGTTTCCAATGAATAAGGCATGCTACTTTATTGTACTTTTCGGGATATAAATTTTCTGTCATTAGAACTTCACAACCAGCTATAAGGTGAATCACTGCTTCCAGCTCTTTCTTACAGAATCTGCATGTCTGTTTTGTCAGTTTTTTCAGTGTTCTCTGTAAACCATCTCATCCATAATTGGCTGTCCTGGGCTGCAACTATTGTATCAACCTCTAATACTTTGGTTTCAGTTCACCTCTCTTTAACTATTTATATGTCCATCATTGACTGACAAAGTGTTTCTGAAGTAACACTCTTTCTTTCCCACTGTATCTGTGCATTTGCCACTTGTTTTTCCTCATTTGCTCATCTAATTCTTTAAAGAATTATTTTTCTTGTTTTGCAAATGCTGTTACTTCCTTGCCTGTGTATGCTTCTGGATTCTCACTTCTAGTTGTCGGAACAATTGTCCAAGTTTGATGATGGAGACATATTCTGGACATTTACTTTCATATTTCAGTATTTTTTTGTGTACTTAGATCCAATGCTGCTGTTAGGTTGGCCTGGAGATCCAGGATAGCAGCTCTGTATGTGTAATCAATCTCTATGATGCCTAGCCCTCTTTAACTCTAAGAAATGACAGTCTCAGCATACACTGATTCTTGTAAATTATCTCATGGGCATGGAGGAGTTTTCTTGTTCACACATCCTGTTTTTCAAGATATTTAAGAGGCCAGTCCACAACCTTAAGAGAGTACAGGAATTGCCAGCTGACTGATGGCTTGTATTTTATTCTGTGATTGTAAAGCACTTTTCAATAACAATTTTAGTCACCTGTAGTATTCTTTACTGAGCTTTCTCTCAGTAATTTCTGCTTGAGTGTCATTATTTTCTCTATTCCGAGATATTTATATGCACCTTCCTGTTACAGGTCCTTGATGTCACAGCCTTCAGCCAGGGATATGATTTCCATTTTGCTCAATTTTGCTCTAAAGAAAGTTGCCCAGTTTTACACGAATTGTTTGTCTTGTAAAGATATATATCTAGTAACTTAAGTACAACCTCTATGTCATTTTTCATGTACTTGTTAAATAAGAAAGAACCTGTAGCAACTGCAGTTTCTTTGAGAGACTGCAGGTAGCTGCAGGCACATTTATTCTGTCTTCCTTGTTCAGAGACCTGTTATCTTTTTGTGATTTCCAGAAAAGGAATCCCATGTCAAAAAAAATCTAATTACCATATGCATGAGGCCAATTTCTTCAGGGAGGAATGTGCCTTGAAATTGTGTTCTTCGATGTGAGTCTGAATGAAATCTCCAGTGCACAATTTCAGAACATGCATAATTGTATAGTGCAATTTCCACCATGTAATTATGCATATCAGATCTTTAAACTGGCCTGTAGGAGCTATGAAAGAGTTTAGAAGAGTTAAGAAGTGTTTAGTAGTGGTAAAGGAGAAGAGAGGTATAGTTATAACTCTATATGTCTTATTCAATAAAGAGGGGTTTTTTCCCATAGTCAAAGAATTGCAGAAATATATATGAATAGCCAGAGCACTTGAGAACCAACCAAAGGAAGGAAACAAAGTGGGTTGAAAAGGACTTCTCTCCTCTTCCTTGATCCCTTTATTTTTCTTCCTTTCCTCCCACTACTTCTTTCCCATTTTCCTTGGAATCCCCACTTCACTCTCCAGACAGAATTAGGAAGTGGAAAATATTGTTTCATACCGCCTCTGCCATCAAGGGTCAAACCCATACTTTGAGCCATATGCACTGATGTCCTACATGGTCTAAAATGTCAACTCCAGAACAGACAAAAACTGGGGGGTGGTACCATGAGTTGAGAAGTTCAACTTGGAAAAGAGACGACTGAGAGGAGATATGATAGAGGTCTATAAATTAATGAATGGAGTGGAACGGGTAAATGTAGATTGATGGTTTACACCATCAAAAAATAGAAAGACTAGAGGACAAGCAATGGAGCTACAATCTAACCCATTTAAGACTAATAAGAGAAACTATTTTTTTCAGTCAGTGTGCAATCAAACTCTGGAATTCATTACTGGAGGGTGCAGTAAAAGCTGTTAGTGTAGCTGGGTTTAAAAAAGGTTTGGACAAGTTCCTGGAGGAGAGGTCCATAAACCATTATTAAAGAGGATTCAGGAAATCCACTGCTTACCCCAGTACGAGCATTGTGGAACCTGTGTGCCTTTTTGAGAACCTGCCAGGTACTTGTAACCTAGATTGGCCACTGTTAGAAATAGGATACAGGGCTTGATGGACCTTGGTCTGACCCAGTATGGAATATCTTATGTTCTTAATGTATCAACATTATTGGAGCAATATTAAGACAGTATGCATCAGAACAAAGTACATGGATTATTTTCACTCACGGTCTTTGCATCCATTTTCAAGAAGAACGTTTAAGTGAACCTTCACTCTGAAACTTGCAGTAGATACAAAGGACCTGTGGACATTTTCAGTTGATTATTTTGTTAGTAGGGTTTTTTTTTTTCCTTTTCATGGAAGGTAAGATACATAGGACTAAAAATATAAATGTATGCAGTGATATTTTCTAATCCCACATAAAATGATATCTCTCCCCACAAATACCTCTTCTAAATGCAGCTATACATATACTCACTGGGGAACCCCATGCATACTTTTAAACTGGTAATTATTAGACAACCAATTTATGAAATTTGCTTGGAAGTGGACTGCAGGGGTAGCATATTGCCTAATACAGTGAGTGGAGAACCAGGGCTCAAATGCTAACGATGTGCACAGGTAAGAAATTGAACTAAATCTATCTCATGCATATTCATTGTGATAATCCTGAAAACCCAACAGGGTTCAGCATGTGGTATGGGCAGCATGGAAGTCTAAATTCAGACATTTTCACTGGTGGGTTAAAACATGCGATGTCACTTTGAAAACAGACATACACATGGTTCTTTTTGTTGCTGATCCAGAACGTCTCTGTCCTGCCTCTGTGCAACATGGACATGATCGCTCTGGACATGTGCAAATAAGGGTCTTTTTAAAATGGCTCTTGAGGCACGGATATGATTTGCAGGTGTGAGTGGGTGTTTTCAGTCATGCAAATTACAAATAGAACTTCTAAAATTACCTCCTTTATGTTCGTCTATCCTGACTTTGAATACTCTAATAGTTTTACCTATTTGGATTTTTTTTTTTTTTTACAAGGACATACTATTTGCATTGACGCAGGGGCGGCCCAAGGGCGGTGCGGGGCCATGTGCGGAGACTCGGTGCGGGGCCTCATTTGCATAAGTGGTCTTATTTGCATAAATATTTGCATAATGTTACCATTCACTAACCTTTAGTAAACATGTCTCTTAATGAGTGTATGGATAAAGAAAGACTAAAAGATTTCTACATTACTATAATCCAGTGCCAACCGCCAGGCACATTAGGAACTACTACAAACGCTGACCATTTAGAACCCATAGCAAACCCGCCGTATCCTGACAGCATTACCAGGACTCACAAAGCACCATACCCTACCTATCAAAAGGCAACACTGCAAATATTAAACCAATACATTTCAGAGAATACTGGGGAAAGAGAACAAGTGGCAACGTCAAATAGGAATTACATAAACAGAATACCTCAGCTCAGTTACACATGCAGAACACAGACCATCACCAAACAAGGAATCACAATTTAGAAACAGGAAGGCAATAATTAAACTGGGAACCCCAAAAGCCAAACTTGGAATGTACAACAACACTGTAGAAATAAAACTATAAATTAATTTCCTCTTGTACCAAACAAAGCACAGACGTTAATGATGCACATTTCCCAGAGCTTTCATATTCCAGTTAATAAATTCAAAATAAAGAGATCTTTCTACCTTTTGTGCATTTTTTTTCAGTTGCAATTGGTCCAGCCACTTTCTTCTGGTTTCTTCATGTTTTCTGCAACTCTCCATCGTCTGCTGTTCATTTGTCCTTTCTTCTCTCTTCTAGTTTTTTTTCCATTCTCTCTCTCTCTACATCTGCTTTAACATACTAATCTTTCTCCTTTTGCTCTTTCCTCATTCCTATTTCATCCACACAAATTTTACCCCTCCATCCTCAATCCCCAATTACTCTCCCAATACCTGGCCAATTGTAGATTTTTCATCCCTCCTACACAAAATATTTGTCCCCTCTCCATTTTAATCTCCCAGCCCCATCCCATTCTAATCCTCCCCCAACATCAGCTCCCTTCTAGTTCCAGTCTCACCCAGCATCCATTCCCTTCTAGTCCCTGCATCAGCCCATTTCCAGTCCTAGCCCCCCAACAGCCCATTTCCAGTCCTAGCTCCCCCATCCATTTCCAGTCCAAGTCCCTTCATCAGCTCATTTCCAATTCTAGCCCCCCCATCAGCCCATTTCTAGTCATTTCCTAGCCCCACAATCAGCCCATGTCAAATCATAGCTCCCCTCCACTCAGCCCAATTCCAGTCCAAGTCCCCCCCATGAGCCTACTTCCAGTTCTAGCCCCTCCATGAGTCCATTTCAATTCAAGCCCCCACCACAGCCCATTTCCAATCTTAGCTCCCCCCAACAGCCCATTTCCAGTCCTATCCTAGCTGTTCCATCAGCCCATTTTCAGTCCTAGCTCCCTTCCCTCACAGCCCATTTCCATTCCAAGCCCCCTCCCCATCAGCTATTTGCAGTTCAAGCCTCCCCGGCCACTCAGCCCATTTCCAGTCCTAGCAACACCCCAACCCAGTACCAGTCCTAGCCCCCCCGTCAATCAACTTCCAGTCCTATCCCCCATCACCCCATTTTCAGTTTAAGCCCCCCATCAGCCCATTTCCAGTCAGCCCCCCATAGACCAATGCCAGTCCTAACCCCCCCCATCAGCCCACAGCCCATTACCAGTCCTAACCACATCAGCCCACCTCAAGTCCTAACCCCTCCCCATCAGCCCATTTCCTGTCCTAGCCCCCCCATAACCCATTATCAGTCCTACCCCCCCCATCAGCCCACTACCAGTCTTAACCCCCCATAGCCCATTACCAGTCCTAACCCCCCCATCGCCCATTACCAGTCCTAACCCCATCAGCCCACTACCAGTCTTAACCCCCCCATAGCCCATTGCCAGCCCTCATCAGCCCACAGCCCACTGCCAGTCTTAACCCCGCCATAGCCCATTGCCAGTCTTAACCCCCCCTCCCTAGCCCATTTCCAGTCTTAACCCCCCCCCTAGCCCATTGCCAGTCTTAACCCCCCTCCCTCCCTCCCTAGCCCATTGCCAGTCTTAACACCCCCCTCCCTAGCCCATTGCCAGTCTTAACCCCTCCCTCCCTAGCCCATTGCCAGTCTTAAACCCCCCCTCCCTCCCTCCCTAGCCCATTGCCAGTCTTAACCCCCCTCTCTCCCTCCCTAGCCCATTGCCAGTCTTAACCCCCCCTCCCTAGCCCATTGCCAGTCTTAACCCCCCTCCCTCCCTCCCTAGCCCATTGCCAGTCTTAACCCCCCTCCCTCCCTCCCTAGCCCATTGCCATTTTTAACACACCACCTCCCTAGACCATTGCCAGTCTTAACCCCCCCTCCCTCGCCCTTTGCCAGTTTTAACACCCCCCCTCCCTAGCCCATTGCCAGTCTTAACCCCCTCCCTCCCTCCCTCCCTAGCCCATTGCCAGTCTTAACCCCCCTCCCTCCCTCCCTCCCTCCCTAGCCCATTGCCAGTCTTAACCCCCCTCCCTCCCTCCCTCCCCCATTGACAGTCTTAACCCCCCTCCCTCCCTCCCTAGCCCATTGACAGTCTTAACCCCCCCTCCCTAGCCCATTGCCAGTCTTAACCCCCCATCAGCCCCTGCGGGCTTAACAGAGACGCGAGGTAGACTCTCCCTTCGCGTATCTGCAAGCCGGCAGAGAGGGGCTCAGCCGCGCCGGGAGAGTTCCGCCGGGCAGAGGGAGCCCCGCGGGACACTCCATGCCGCCGCGGCGCCAGCTTTTTTTTTTTTTTTAAATTCAATTAAGAAAAAGCAGAATGTTCTTTGCGCGGGGCCCCCCGAAACGCGGGGCCCTGTGCAAAAAACATTCTTGCTCAATGGACGGGCCGGCCCTGCATTGACGACATAAGTGGAATCACATGTTGTGTGCTAATAAAAACAGAAACATCATGGCAGAAAAAGACCACATGGCCTATCTAGTCTGCCCTTCCTTATCAACCACTACAATAGTCCCATTTTTTCCTTTAGAGATCCTCTGTGTTTGTCCCATGCTTTTTTGATTTCAGATACTGTCCTCGTCTCTACCACCTCCACTGGGAGTCTATTCCACGCATCTACCACTCTTTCCGTAAAGAAATAGTTCCGCATATTACTCCTGAGTCTATCCCCTTTCACCCTCATACTATGTCCCCTCATAGCAGTGCTTGCTTTCGATCAAAAGAGGCTTTCCTCCTGTGCATTTATGCCATGGAGGTATTTAAACGTCCCAATCATATCACCTCTATCCCACCTTTACTCTAAAGTATACATATTAAGCTGCTTAAGTCTGTCTTCATTTGCTTTATAACGAAGACCACTACCCATTTTAGTAGCAACTCTCTGCACTGACTCCAACCTGTTTATATCCTTTTAATGTAAAGAATAAGGCTTGTGGCTGTCTCCACAATAGAGTTTATAAAGTTTATTTATTTATTTAAACAGTTTTATATACTGCCCCTTCCAACGATCAGAGGCGGTTTGCACTGAAAAAACTCAGATACAGAGAACATGTTAAACTATGATACAAAGAACTATTTACATGCCAGTTAATCACCTATACAAGGTATAGAGGTAGCTGGGTTTCAAAACTATTTACAGTTCCAAAGAAATGCTGCAGATTTGATAGCGGCCACACCTAAAAATTCCCAAATAAGCTTCTCCTCATGGCACGGTCACCCCCTCATTCAACAAAGCAGGACATAGCAAATCCTTAAGATTCATATTTCTACTATGTACCATCTTTACTCTGTTAACGCACTGCTGCTAATAACATATCTGCATGATTTTATGACCTTCATCTCATAATAAAATTCAGAATATCGTTGTCCAATCCTTCTCTTTTACTTTTTTTTCAGAGAACAGTCTGACATATGTTGTGTAACAACCATGCAGTATATAAAGGGGCTAGTGCTACCCTTAGGCAAACTAAACGGTCACCTAGAACGCCAGGCATCCAGCGGCCCGAGGGCTGAGGTTCACCTAGAGTGCCTGATCTCTTTGTGCTGACCCTGTGTATATGAATTCTCCCAATAGTATAAATTTCTTGCCAACCATCTGAGTTCCAGGTAGTATTGCTCAGTAGTGGTGCATATCTGATTATAATGTAAAAACCACGAGTATGGGAAATTGTTCTTGAATGACTTAGGATGCATTCAGAAAATGTGAAAGCGCGCATCATTCAGTGGGTTTTTAAAAACTGACGTAACAAACCCTTTACTTGTATTCTTTATAGATACACCCAAGCAAGAAGTGATATTGTGGTTAGCGCCGGCATCAATGTTGCTATTAGCGCAAATGCACTTACCACAACCTAAATGGATGGTAGTAAGTATATTAATTGCAGCTGTCGGCTTAGTGTAATAAGGAGCTCTGACCTGTGCTAACTGGATGGGGACATGCCCCCATCGATTAGTGCAGGTATGGTCTGCCCCCTTGTGCTAGATTTTGGGTCCCAACGCATGTTATATTAGTGCATTTTAGTAAACATGCCCCTCATTGTGTTAGCTCTAAGAGAGAATTTACTAAAAGTGGTAGTTGGTGCTTTCATTTTCGGATGTTAGTAAGTAATGTAGATGGGTTGCAAATAGTATTAACCTGATGCTATTGTTGATGAGGGGCGTGAAGTAGTATTGGGTAGATGAGTGCTTGGAGGGAGAGGCAGGTTAGGACTGGAAGATTGAATGGTAGAGAAAGGGGTTGGGGTGGCATGTGATGCTCAGATAATTCCATGTGTGCTGTATGAGGGTTCCTTTTAGTAGGGTGGTTGAAGCTTGTTATATTAAGAGTTCTTGAAATATGGGCTAATGTTCACTTTTTTCATGGCACTACAAGAAAACCTGAAAATGTGCTGTAGGCTCACTGCTTACCATGCTCTTGTAAGTTTGATCAATAATGCTGTTTGTATTACAGTGTTGTTCCCTTAATGCACATTACGTTTAAAAAATTACTGAAAGTGAACTGGGAGAAGGATGTGGTCTTACCTCTTGTCTACATTATTTATTTATTTTATTTATTTTTTATATTATTATATTTTTATAATAATATATATTATATTTTTTATTTATTTATTATATCCATGTTGCTCTGACAATGACACTTCTAATTTGCTTTTGCTATCATTCAGGGCAGCCTTTGGTAGCTTTTAGGATATTCTACGGAGGGGGTGGGAAGCCGAGGGGATTAGAGGACATATTTCTAAAGTTTAGGCAAAGCCCTAATATTTTGAAAGCTTCCATAGGGGTGGGAGGTTGCAGGAAAGATTGATAAACATTTTTGATAAGATCAATTGGAGAGATATCCCTGTCACCCTTCTTTCTTCTGGACTCAAAGTCTGGTGGTAAGAAGGAGGAATCAAAATAAGTATTGATCCATGATTTAGTTTTAAAGTTCCTACAAGAGAGGAGGGAATCAACACTCCCCCATACTGGACTTGCGGTTCAAGTGGGAGGAAAGAGAATCAGATTAGTGGTCTTGGCCTCTATTACAAATTTATGGTGACCAAAGGCTAAGCACCTTAATGTGCGTTACCTGCTTTCTTGGGCCCATGGTAAATATTTATTTATTTACATTATCTTATATACTGTGCTATTCTGCATCAGTGCAGTTTACAGTGAACAAACTGAAATTACATTGAACAGGGCATTATAACTTGGAGATAACTATTTTACAGGGAACATGTGCTATGGAGGGTTAAGTGGCTTGCCCAAGACCACAGGGAGCACCTGTGGGACTAGAAACCCCAGTCATTCTGGCCCAAGGTTGCTGTCCTCTAGTGGGATTTGACCCCCTGACCTTCTGGCCTGAAGTACCTTGCCCCAACCACTAGGCCACTCCTCCACTCTAAAATATGTTACTTTTGCAGGCAGGACAATTGCCATGCACGGAAATCTGCATCAACTCTGCATCACGTGATGGGGCGGGGTCCAAGTGGGACTGTGCAGAGAGTGGGAGTTGACATCACATTATGGTTAGCATGGCTGTCAGTAGCGTGCATTAATCACTAATGCTAGGTGCACCCATGGTAATTGCCAAGGGATGGAAAGCATGTTGAGGGGCTTGTCTGGGCAGTAACTGTCAGATAAATCCTGGCCACATCCACAACAATTACCATGGAGTGGTTGTATCTAATGCACATTGAGTTTGACTCACAATGCAAGTTAGAGACAAAAATTTACTGCACTTTAATAAACATGCCCTTTAGTGTATTGACCTAATGAAGGAAGCATAGACTGAAAACTATTTGCAAATGTATAAACATAATCCAATAGAAATGTAGTTGTTGACTTTAATGTGTGTGTTTGAAACAGAAGATGTTCCACTCCAGCTGTGAGATGACAGACAAGTGTAAAAGTGAAAAAAGCACCAGAGAGGACTGATTAGCAGTATATTGATAATTACAATGGTCTCTGCTGTTACCAAAAAGTTGTTAGTATGATTTTACCCAACCAAGAGCTCAGACAAACTTATCTCTGCATGGTTAGAGTTCCCTGGCCAAGCAAACAAAATCATTTACAGCAGAGGCGTTAGAATTTGGGCCCCCAAGCAAAATTTTGCCAATGGCTCCCCATTGTCAAGGCTGTGGTGCACCCTCCTTGTGCGGGACCTTCTCTGCTCCACTCTTGTAAATTTGCCATGGGCCCGGAAGCTGTTTCCTGTCAGGCCGAAGTCTTGTGGTGTAGTTGTTATCACAAGTCTTTGGCCTGGAAAGGAATAGCTGCTGGACCCGTGGCAGACTTACAACAGTGGAGCATTTCGTCAAACATAAAGTAAGTTTGCTCAGCTGCCGCCGCCACCACTGTGTGGACCCCCTTTCTGTCAGGGGCCCCCTACACACACATTATGGTGGCTGCTTGGGCGGAATTTACACCAGTGAATTACCTTATAGGTTGGTTCTATTAAAGCTAAGAATTTATTTTGTGTCTATTAGAGGTAATTTTACAAAATACTTGCAACATGTAAAGCATTAGTTATATTTGAAAAATGACATTTATAAAATTAGATGCAGGTATAGCACATTAATTGTAGGTGCCAAACAATATTGAGCCTACTTGATGTGGTCTGATCATAGGTATCCATGGGACATAGTTTGGGCAGATCTGGGAGGAAGCTGTGATGTGAATGCATGTTTTATAAAACGCATAGAGGATAATTTTATAAAGGCTTGGATAAGAATGAGTATCGAGTACAGGACCTTAGATTTGGCCAGGAGCAAGTCATTGGAGACTTTGGTATGAGCTGTTTATGTATATTGTAAAGGACAAAAGCCACCATGGAGTGACCTGAGAATGTCTTGACATAAAAGAAGTCATAGCAGTGATGGTGCAAAGTTAAATAGATTGGATGCATAAGTAAGGGGCCAGGGAGATGGGAAGATATTTAAAAGGACAGGTAGGATCCAGTGAAGGATTTTTGAAGAGTGGTGTAATCACAGCACGTTTGAAGGCAACAGAAACCACAGAGAGAGGTAGATTGAGGATATGACCAATGGAAGGGAGGGCAGCAGAATGTATTTTATGCATTTGTATTGAAATGTTACTTGCTGTGCAGTTGAGGAGTAGCCTAGTGGTTAGAGCAGCAGCCCACCAACCAAAAGAACGTCATTCAATTCCCACTGGTACACCTTGTGGCCTTGGGCAAGACAGTTTACCCTCCATCGCTTAGGAAGAAAGGCCTGACAACGGGGCAAGACCAAGCCATAAATGCACATATGGCACACCCCCTCCCCCCCCCCATTCACAGGTTTGTCATTTGCCCAGTGCATCTCCCATCTTACCCCCATAATCAGCCAGCTCTCCCCTGCACTGCCTGCCCTTGCCCAGCCACTGCCGCTTTTAGTGTTGCCTTGCTGGTGGTGGTGGCAGCAGCGACATCCAATTGGGAAAAAAATGTGGATCTTTCCGACTCTGCATTTGTATGCAGGTCTGA
The DNA here is from genome assembly GCA_033557465.1 of Ichthyophis bannanicus. Classification (NCBI taxonomy): domain Eukaryota; kingdom Metazoa; phylum Chordata; class Amphibia; order Gymnophiona; family Ichthyophiidae; genus Ichthyophis; species Ichthyophis bannanicus. Next base: position 603,376,375 of record CM066035.1, on the reverse strand, counting down.
TCCCTCCTTCCTCTGATGTATGCTCGTGGTCTTTTTCTGCCATCATGTTTCTATGTTTCTGTTGTTACTTGTTATACCTATTCTGTTATGGATTTATTACCTCTTCTTTTATTGCATTGTACCGGAGTATAAATGGCTTTGAATTACTACTGGAAATATGTCAGCTAAATATGAATAGTTAAATAAATGAATTGGCTATGTATTGCAACATGTGTCAAGGATGGCTGATCCCATGGGGTTTGCATTCATTGGTGCGTTCTCAGTTCATTTGGGCACCTAAAAATGCATTCATGCAAACCACTTGTGCAGACATGTGCCTACAGATTAAAGCAGTTACAATCCATTGCACATGAAAAAGTATAACTGCACACATAATAAAACCACACCAAAACTTTATTTAAAAGAAAAACTAAGCGCATGCTTCATGGAAAGGCCTGCCCAACATGAGATTGCATTACTGATATATTAGGTAGATAGTAGTTAGACCATCTTTTACCCAGGATGACAGAGTTTAGTTAAGGAGGTTCAGGCAAATTGTTGAACAAAGAGTCAAAAAATGTTATGCACGGACTGAAAGTATAAAAGATTAAACAAGTTTTGATTTTAGTTCTAATGATTCTTTGTTTCTATTTGGAATCTATTAACCGCCAAATATATTGAAGGTACATCATCATCTTCGTCACGTCTTTCTTTTCTCGGACATGTTCTCATATCTCACCAACTTCTTAAAAATATACTGTTCCAAACAGCCTGAAATCAAAGAAAAACAAGAAGCCTGAAGCAAGACTTCATAGTTAACATTAAAAACAGTCCTTAAAGAAAAAAAAATCACATGGACTTTCATCAAAAATATTAGATTTGAATTGTAAGCAATGGAATCAGTTGCTATGAGAGTTGTCAACTGACTATGGGAAATCTGATGTGCTACAAAGAATAACCATTGTCGGTTTTAATACAGAGTCCCCTCTTACTGATAAAAGCAAATAATGATTTCTTAACTTACACTGTACACTGTGAGGAAAGAAGCCTTAGATGAGAGACTTTCATAGACTGCAAACATATCGATTTGATCTTGATTCACCTGTGAGCCTCTGGCTATCTGCAATATACTGCTTTTCGTAGACGCTCTTATGTGATTTCTAGGAATAGCTTTTATATTTAACATCTGCAATTATTAAAGACGTTCAGAGTGGCCATGGAGTTTAACAAATGACAAATGTCCTGTTTTTTTTTCTCTAATTAGTGGACACATTTTGATTTCAATGAACAGATGTGAGGAATTTCAATTGTAGCAAATTATTTTACTATTAGTTTTGGTGATCTCCATTTCAGGGCTCAGATAGCCCTCATTTTGGAGGTATGAATGCAGATGGATATTAGAAAAAATGTGAGTTAGAAATGGATATTAGCTAGTCACACAGATACTATGAGAGAAATTTTATTACAGGACTCTTCTGTAAAAAGTCTAAAATGGTACATTATTAAGCTTATCTTATAAAGGCAACATAGGCATCTATAGTATGTGTCTCTATAAACTAAGGGCCTGATATTAAAAAGGGTTTATCCAGGAGGTAGTGACTGTACAGATGGTGCTATTAAATATTTCCTCTGACCCCTGTGGCACTGTTCAGAGAGCACTCAAGGGCTCTGTGAGTCAGCCAAGGGCAGTCACAGGTGTTATCTGGCTAGTGGTGATTTTTAGTCCGCTAACTAGATAACCAACCATAAAAAGTTAAGCCATCAAAATGGCAAGCCTAATTTTATGCGGTTAGCTATTCGGAAAACAACTGAACATCGTGCTCTCGGGTTTTCCTGCGGCAGTCATCACTGAAACTGGATATTCAGTGGAATCTGTGATCTGGAGACTTCAGCTGAATATCTGGTTTCATGTTACCCATGGCGGCCGGCATTTAAAAAGATAATGTTTGCCACAAGCTCAATATTGGTCTGTTCAAACACAGAACCAGTCCCAATAACATGCAAAATGCATATTACAAATTTACACTCAGTCTGAAAAAGTGTAAATATACAAATGCACTCTGGGTTTCTACCATATATTTAATAATAAAATGTACATATATATTTCACAAGTCTGTCTCAGCTCCATCCAGGCATTCCCCAGGAATACTGACATATAAATCACTTAAAAATTGGGGCACTGCACTTTCTATATGCTTATTTTATATGCAATCACTCAATTTCATAAAAACCCTTTTCTGCATGCAAAATAGTCTTTACATGCAGAAAAAAGCTTTAGAAAATTACCTCCGATAAGGCCAAAATTCAAAGGGTTTAAGCTCCTAACTTTGAGAGTTAGGCTATTGAATTGACCTCTCTGAAAATGTAATAGGGCTATATTCCTAAATTATGCTTCTAGTTTTACTAGGCTCCTAAATTTAAAAATATAAAGTTGATGGCAATAGATTTAGCACAGGGGAAATGTTAGGAGTTTAACAGTGATTTTCAGCATTAAAAAAACTAAATTAGGCTCCTACATTTAGACTAATAAATGACAGGCACAAATTTAAGAGTATAGGGCCCGATACTGGAAAGGCATTGGCACGGTTTACAGCCCAGTAAACCGTGTAAATGTCTTTAACGGGAATATTCAATGGTACCTACACAGTGCAATTGAATATCCCTGTCTTTGCCCCCTACACGCCCCGATGATATCCGGTTAGCATCGTGGCATACCGGGCCGAGTGGAGGAAGAGAATGGGGCTAACCATGCAGCAAATATATTGACTGCTGCCCAGTTAGAAATCAGCACCTTAAAGATAGGCGAGGAATAAACTCGCCTATCTTTAAGGCATCGATTGCTAACCGGGCAGCAGCCAATATCGCAGCTGCATGGTTAGCTTTGGCAACTTCCATCTTTGGCGATGACCACCAGATATTCAATGCCATCACCATGACACTGAATATTCGATTTGGAGTTCGGCACATAGCCCTTCGAAGATTCGGACAAATGAATATCCTTTTGGGGCATGTTTACTGAAGTGTACTAATGGTTAATGTGGGGTCTACTGTGCACTAAGCATTGGGATAATCATTGCTGTGTGCCAAAAATTGCACATTAATGATTAGCATAGGTTGTGGTGGAGAATGGGAGGTTCAGGGGTGGAGCGTGCACATTGCAGTTAGCATGTGCATCTATAAAGCATGCAAATCAGCAACATTATACTTTGTACAGGTACATTTACCAGCACTTCAGTGAATTGCATTACATACAGTTGCGTTAATTGTGGAAAACTGTTTAGCACAGGTGGCATGGAACCTATGCTAACTACTTGGGGACATGCCAGGCATACCTCCATGTGTTAGCATGGATCACCACCCTGTACTGAGCGTCAGGCTTAACGTGCAGTCCAAACAGGGAAGGGCACAAACCACTTGCTAAAATAGAAAATAAAATAAATCCAGTGTGGGTAGTATTTAAAGAACTTTATTGTAGAATGGAAGTCAAAGTCTGGGAAGAAAGCATGACACGGTCGTGTTTCGGCATGGCCTTCTTCAGGGGCTACAAATAAGCAGCTTGATTGAAACACAAACTGTACTGTCTGTAATTCCTGGAGTGGAGGAAATCCAGCATGCAGTGGTTCTCTCATCAAAGCTCACTTACAGAGATAGGATGTTGGGATTGATGGACGATGGCCTGACTCAGCATGGTTTTTCTTCGTATATTCTTATTTTAAGTCTGTCCACACCACTTTTAATTTTATAAAAGGGAAACTAGCTTGAGGCAGCAAGAATGTGCCTATTTTAAGCTTGTCTTATAAAGACAAGTAGTCATCCATTTGTCCTTGTAAGATACTAGCTTATATCCTACAGTGACAGCACCTTGATTTAGTTGTAGAAATTGTGGGCCCGATTCTGTAAGGCAAATAGTGGGGCTGTATGCCCCGGTGGGACATGCAACCCCACTATCCATCTGGCCCATATGCAGTAAAGTGATCGCCACGCATGCACACGGCCTCAGTGTGGGGAGAGATGGACGGGAGAATCACAGGGGCGGAGAAAGGGTAGAACAATGGCAGGCCAGGCACCCGGAGGTACAGGGCTATTTCAGGTCACGGACTTGTACATATGTCCAATGGGCGGAAGATGGCCATGCTGCTTATTCTACCTTGGAGGTGGAATAAGCAGCAGCGATGGTAGTGGAGAGGCCCGACAGCAACCCAGCAGCCCAGCATCTGCAGGAGTTGAGTCCCTGTCACCCGATCCCAGCCCTGGCAGACCCCACCAAGGGTCGAATGGTGATAAAACTGAACTAGTGGGGTGTCTGGTCATCAGTGCTCCCACTGGGTGTCCTGGTGATGGGATTCCATAGCACCAGCACAGCAGTGAGAGCAGAGAGAGGCCTGGCTGTCTTCCTGCCTATACATCTCCCGCAGCTGCTGCAGGGGTATGCCAGGCCATCTCGGTGCCTGATCCTGCTACCACAGGAGCATCTTGCTTCTGAGGTGCATAATTGGGTACAGTCTGGCCCATTCTATTTGCAAACAGCAAATATAATGATAGGAATCATAAGGAAAGGAATGGAAAATAAAACAAAGGATATTATAATGCCTCTGTATCATTCCACCTTGAATATTATGTGCAATTCTGGTCGCGGTATATTAAAAAGGATATAGTATTATTAGAAAAGGTACAGAGAAGAGTCACCAAAATGGTAAAGGGGAAGGATACCCTATGAGGAGAAGCTAAAAAGGTTAGGGCTCTTCAACCTGGAAAAGAGACAGCTGAGGGGAGATATGATAGAGGTCAATAAATTAATGAATGGAGTGTTACGGGTAAATATAGATCAATTGTTTATATCATCAAAATATAGAAAGACAAGGGGACATGCAATAAAGCTATAGTGTAATCTATTTAAGACTAATAAGACAAAATATTTTTTCACTCAATGCACAATCAAACTCTGGAATTCGTTATCGGAGGATTTAATAAAAGCTATTAGTGTAGCTGGGTTTAAAAAAGGTTTGGACAAGTTCCTGAAGGAAAGGTCCATTATTAAAGGGGACCCGTGAAATTCACTGCTTGCCCCAATACAAGCATTGTGGAACCTGTGTCCTTGGGGGAAACTACTAGGTACTTGTGACCTAGATTTGCCACCGTTGGAAACAGGATGCTGGGCTTGATTGACCTTAGTTTGACCCAGTATGTCATATCTTATGTTCTTATCCAGTGCTTGGCTGTCCAGACAGCCTGGGCGTCCTTCACACCTACTTGAGAGCAGATGTAAACGTCTTATGTAGATTATTGAAATGCATGTGTAGATTAATGTATTTCATTATTTATGCCTGTACTTCCTGACTCCACCCATGTTTTGCCCAAACCATGATTATGCCAATGCCTATGTAAAAGTGCCGCCTTCATACTGTTACACCTTATATAATTTTCTAAAAGCCATTGAAGACATGTATATTGCCAAATATATGCTAAAGTAACTTTATCAGATTTTCCCCTCCATGCCTAGAACATGTCCCCTTGAAATTTATGTAGTAACTTTTCTAAAACTGCTACTTGAATGTGTATTGCCATTACTTTTTACACATGTGAATGTCCACTTAACCTTTCTAAAATGACTTCTTTAGACTTCTAATTTTGGCTGAAAAAAGGATAGATCTTTAACAACCCATTTCACACTGAGCGTTGAAATGGGAATTGAGACACTGAAGTCAGAACATACACAATATCCCTGGAATTTTACAAAAGACTGTCAAAAGTCGACTGTCAATGCCGAGCTACAAGTGAAATCAACTATACGTTACCTTGGGGTGACGTTGGACCAACATCTTGACATGAAGCAACACATAGCGAACACTGTCAGAGCGGTCTACTTTAAAATTCGATCCCTCAGACACTTACGCCCGTTACTCGAACCAGATGATTTCCGCACCATTTACCAAGCCCTCATCATTCCTCATTTCGATTTTGCAAATGCCATCCTTCAAGGACTTCCCCAAGCAACCTTAAACCCCTTGCAACTGGCCATGAACAGTGCAGCACGGATACTATTCGGAGCCTCAAGGAGAGAACACATCACACCTCTCCTGAAACAGCTGCATTGGCTCCCCATTCAAGCCAGGATCAGTTTTAAGACCTTTCTGATGACGTTCAAAGCTATCAAGGGGCTATCATCCCCCTCTCTCTCTGACGTCATACAATCGCCCGCCCCCTGCAGACTAAGAAGAACTGCAGAGACCAATATGTTATCTATACCGAAGGAAACAACAAACTGCACCAAAACAACATCCAACCGAGCCTTCAGTATTTGCGCCCCAAGTCTATGGAACACCCTACCACCACACATCAGAGCAATCCCCAACCTGAGCCAGTTCAGGAAGGCCCTGAAACATTTCCTCTTTATCAAATACCTCACTTACAGCCCTGAACTCCAGCCACTCTCATATAGTTCGTCCCCAAAAATGTAAAACACCAAACAGGAGCCTTTTCCATTGAACTTCTTATGTATATAGTTCACCTTTGTTCTCCAAGTTCCTTTATATAGTTGATACTTGTTCTCCAAATCCCACTCCCTGTTCAATGTAATGACCAGACATATGCATTTTGTCGGATGTTTTTTGTTACATGTAAACCACGCTGATTGCAAATAGTGCGGTATATAAGAATTGTAAAATAAAATAAATAAATAAAAGTGAGCACTATCACTCATTAGTATGCACTATTTCCCTTAGCACGCACTATCATTCCATAGTGTGTACTATAAATCAGACAGGAAGCATCAAAATGTGTTTTTTTCCCTTCTGTTTTCATTTGAAAATGACATGAAATCATATAGAAAATGTCATTGACATTTCCTATGTCATCTCAAATGACCATACATCCCTAATGCATAGGTTTTTCAAGCATGTTCTTTTGGGCCAGCAATTAAGGGGGTTATATTCTTCAATTCCCAATTGTTTATTTCCCCCTTCAAACTGAAATTACATAAAGATAGCGACATATGCAGTAAATCAGCAGCATTTGTACCTGTAGGTTTGCTAAATGGCTGACATGCACATGTACAGTAAGTGCTGGAACTTAGATATGAAGGTTGTGAAATACCAACTTCCCCCGTCAATTTTTCCCACATGTAGATTCGCAAAATGGGCCTTAAGCTCTATTTATTGGCAAATATACATGTACTCTTGGACTCTTTTAGGACAGGCTCCATGTTTATTAGAGACTTTTCTAAAACACTGCTGGAATTATATGCATCATGACCTCCACATACTCTATAACATGTGTCTTCAGGCATGCAATAAATTGAAGACATTATAAAAAACTGACAGCTACAGCATGCGTTGACATGTTATTGCATGCTATTGTCAGTAACTATGACCTACTGCATAAAATGGGACCTGTGGTAAAATAATGCACCATAATGGTGCTAATGCATGCTAAAATAAAATAAATACATAAATACGGTTGCACACAGTAGCAACTCTAGCATGCACTAACAAATGCATATTTCTACCATCTAGTGGTTAGAGCAGCAGGCTGAGCACTGGGAAAGCAAAGGTTATAATTCCACTGACATTCCTTATGACGTCAGACAAGTCTCCATTGCCCCAGGTAGCAACTTTAGAGTATAATCCTCTTAAGGACTGGGAATTACCTACTGTACCTGACTGTAACTCACCATGAGCTACCCATAAAATATGTGAGCTAAATTAAAATAAACACAAAAGTGAGATGACTAACTTGTCTATTTCACTTCTAACAGTTTTAAAATTCTCCCATTGTTTAACTAAGAATATTATCTTAAAATATGTACAAGCATCTAATGGTATATGTGTAATGCATTTTAATATTAGTTCAATAAAAATATTATCTATTTTTTTCTTTTCCTTTATTTCCATGCATTCGGTGGACTATCTGCAGCAACCACAGTATTTCATCCAATGATATTCCACAAACTACTAATAAACTATGTGAAATTAGGCATTAATACATGACAAATTCTGCATAATTCAATGTAAATTCACACTACCCCAAAAAATGGATCATTTTGAACATTTTACTGAACTTGTGAATTTCTCTATCATTTCTCTCAAAAACTGCCATCTAATATTGCCCTATCTCCATCCCAAAGATAAATGTGCCTGCCGCAATATAGATAGTGATGGGAACCTGCAGAATAAGGAGCCAGGCACGTGCAGAAAGCCAGACGATTCCAGAAATACGGATGTGAGTAACATAGACATTTAAGATACTGGCCATTTTGATGTGTTAACACCAGTATTTTGGGGCATGCACGTGTATATATAACCACATACACATTCCAGCCTACCATTTCAGATGAGGAAACATTCAGTGGCTCAACAATAGAAAATAAGGCCTCATTATTTATCTATTAAGTTATTGAGTTGGCAAAAAAGACTGAGGGAGGGAGTGGGCATTCTCCTCTTCCTTGTACTGTACTGTTGATAGCTGGCAGAACTGAACATTTTCAAATGCGTCTTCATGTCCAGGAACAGGTATAGACATGGATTTGTCTACTTCTGATTATAAACACGCAGTCCTGTTCTGAAATCAGGCACACACGTGCATCTTGTTAAATAAACAACCCTAGACATGCCTCCACCATGCTCTCATGCAACACGGATGGATCATACAGGACACATGTATGTTTGGGACCTTCTAAAATAGTTCTAGGGACATGGATGTGATTGGGATATTTGAATGGCCATTTTCAGATGTTTGGAGTTCTAAAATTACTTGCTTTATGTATAATACGAATAAAAGATATTACTGCCCTATGCCACATTGAACATCAATGGTTATAGATCTAGTTAGATAGACAAGCAGCTGATGTACACCAGAGTACCAGTTTTGGTAACCGTAGATAATAAATTATACTTGGTTAATCACTGCTTAAATAAAACAAATGACATACATATTTTGATACCATGGTAGGTAGTTCACTATGAACACATGCTAATCAAAGTATGTCAAGAGGAATACAATACTATAAATTAAATTTACTTAACTGCCCCTCAAGCAGTAAGAACATTGGAGCAGTTTACAATTAAAAAAAAAATAAACACGTGTAAAAAAAACTTCACTAAGGGGTCAGCTATGGTGGTCAGCTTCTATCTTAAATGCCAAGTATTACGGCTAAATATAGTCCATATACTCAGCTGCTCATATTTGGCAGACTGACTCCTAGTGGTAATATCATTTGAACCAAGCACCCCGAGGGAGCATAAATGACTGGGCATCACTCCTGCTTTCACTAGATACCAGGAAGCTTTGGACCACACTAAAAACTAGGGTAGAGGCATCAGGAGATGGGAGGATGGGGGTTTTCCCAAGAGCCATTAGTGGGGTTCTTGTTGCCAGGGGCATTAGGTAATATGTTGGGGTTTGAATGCTACACCATGCTTTGAAAAGGTTAGGAGGACTGGATGTCAGGAGAGGGATTCAGGATGCCTGACCTCAGCCTTTACAGCTGCCCTTCAAACCGGCACTTATTTGTGCTTTAAGGCAGCTGTTGATACCGACGGCACCATAACAAAACAGTGTGCAACAAAACAACGCCGACAAAACATCACTGACAAAATGGCACCCCATCAAATAAATGAACAATACAGTGCAGTGTAAAATAAGCGCAAGTCAACACAGCGTAAAATAAAACCAAATCATTTTATTGTCTTTTATTGAAAGCAGTATAAGTACATATCAATATTATGGGCAATTCCACATAAAACCTTTACTAAGGATATGGTTTCATGACCTTGAACCAATGTTTCAAAGCGCCTATTGCATTGTATATATTTATTTTTGATGCTTCTTTTCTACGATAACCGGAACAAAAATGCTGTAAAAGAATTTCATAGTAATCTTGTTCATTTTGCAACTACTTATAAAGACCATGGAAAGATGGATGACGGCAATCAATTCTTTGAAGAGCACGGTGCCATGCTTCCACCAAATTGTTGGTGCGTCATAAATGTTCTGCAACAAGGCCGTGTACATCCCACATTGCAATTGGGAAAATCGGTGTGCCACGACGGTGATGATGCTGACAACCGATGTAGTTGTCTTCCCAGTATTCAATAACAGGTGCCAAATCATTGGAAAGATAGTCCAAAATATTGGACAACATCAGCAACAGGCACAAAACTCAGTGCCAAAATCATTTTCAAGCAAATGTGATATCTGCCATCTAGATCACATTGTTGAATTTTGTGCTTCAAACACTGCCCAAGATGGAATAAATGGTCTTTAATCTATGCTCTTGGAAAGGCAGAAGCCAATGCATTAAAACTCGCCTTTTCAAAGTCAACCATAAGAGTATCCAGATTTAACAAGGGCTGCAGTTCAATAAGTTTTGTGAACAATCTGGTGTATGTTTCCTGTGTTTTGTCACATAACAAGGCATAAATGACAGGAACAGCCATATTGTCAATGAGAACATGTATGGTATATACTTGGTAAAATACTTTAGTAAAATAGTCCATTTTCATTTGTACCAAATAGAAACATTCTCTTTGATCATTACTCCCAGAATCCTACAGGATGAAATTCTCGCCTCTTACCGTTGTCTGAAGAGCGTCTGGAATTTCAATTTCTTCAAGTTGTTGAGGATTTGTGTATGGCAGCTGGTGTCATTTCCATTGTCATTGAATGGTTTGCTGTGAAACTGAATATTCGGGAAGATAAGTTGTTGTCTCTAGCAAAATTCCATTATTAGTACGCTGTATTAGCTGGCACGGTTTTTCAGTTGATGTTTTTGCTCTTTGATGCATTGAATCAAAAGCTCATAAAGCTTCAGTCTCCTCAAAATTTGGGACATGGTCATGGTCTGTTTTAATGACTATGAGTGGGTTTATAGCTTTGACTTGTCTCTTGCAACCTGTTTATGTGCATCTCCATGTGTTGCTTCCATCTTTGTTAACTTGATCTTTTCTATAGCGATAGCCTTTTTGAACTATCATTGTCTTTCCTTTCTGTGAACTGATTGTTTACATCCAAAAAACAACTATTTACTAGTTGTTGGTCCACCGCCAGCAAAAAACAACCATTGACTAGTTGTAGGCGCACTCTCAATATTCCTAAATACAAACATTTCAATTTAAGATATGATTTCAACATTTAAACTTACCTTCCTGAATATACGGCTTTATAGTGAACCATTCAATGGCAATGATGTAAGAACATAAGATATGCCATACTGGTTCAGACCAAGGTCCATCAAGCCCAGTATCCTATTTCCAACAGTGGCCAATCTAGGTCACAAGTACCTAGCAGTTCCCCAGAAGACAGTTTTCATAATGCTTGTATTGGGACAAGCAGTGGATTTTCTGGGTCCCCTTTAATAATGGTTTATGTACTTTTCCTCCGGGAACTCGTCCAAACCTTTTTTAAACCCTGCTACACTAACAGCTTTTACTACATCCTCTGGCAAGAAATTCCAGAGTTTGATTATGTGCTGAGTGAAAAAAATATTTGATATTTGCACATGGGGAATCTTCTAAAATAGCCATTATGGTCATGATGAAGAATCCACTAGAAAGTATGACTGAGAATATGGATGAGAAGAAAGACAGCTCAGCCTTTTTAAATGGGATTAGAAGATTGTTCTCTCTAGCATCAGAGATTCCACTGAGCCTATTTCTATTACATTACAGGACCTTTATTTGATGCTGGAGCCAGTGGAAGAGGAAGACAAGCTAAAGAAGGGATGCCAGGGCCAAATGATATATGCGCTCAAAGGCAGAATCAGAAAACAATAGGGAGGAGATTTCTCTCCAGAGCATGGTCCTATGCAAGTGGGAAGGCCCGTGTTTAGCCTGGGCATCTGATGCCTTCAAAATTTGGCACCCTAAGCAGTTGCCTATGTTGCTTGAGCCTAAATCCCAGCCAGACAGAAGTTACAAAACAGAGAAGAGCGACTGTTATTGGTTATTCTCTTTTATGTGGGACTGAAGGATCCATCTGGAATCCAGACATGTTTCCCAGAGAGGAATTTTGCCTGTCAGGAGCTCAAATCTGAGATGTTACGGAAAGGTTACTGAAGCTCATATGGCCCTCTGAATACTACCCCTTGTTCCCCAGCTGTGTTGGCATCAATGATATCATAACATATAATCCTGAACAGATGAAGTAGCTGCATGACACTGGAAGCATGAATAAAAGAAGCTGGGTCCTAGGCAATATTCTCATCTATTCTTTCAATTAAATGTAAAGACTTGGCTAGGGGCAGATTAATATCCTCAGGATGAATATATGGTTGTATGAATGGTGTCAAGAACAAGGTTTTGATTTTCTTGGTGATAGTGTGATGTTCAACAAAGAATGTCTGCTGAGAAAAGATGGCACACACCTGTCAAGAAATGGTAAGAGTAGGACAGTTAAACTACAGTTTTTTTCTATAGCAGAGTTGTATTTAAAAAGGGTTTTGATAATTTCCTGGAGGACTTGGCTGAGTCACCACTTATTCCTGGATATGAACAAGAAAGATGAGCTCTGTTCTTTAGGATCCTGCAAGGTACATGTGATCCAGATTGGCCACTGTCAGAGACAGTTTGCTGAATTAGATGGACCTTTACTTTGACCCAGTATGCCATTTCTTTATGTTTCTATATTATGTAATTTTAATTATCTGCCAAGACATTTTACCCAGGAAAATTAGCTATTTAGTGTTTCAAATGATTTTGAAAATTGCCCTCATAACCCCGATTAATTGCTTTATTAAAGCCACGTGAAATTCAAGTATTGAAGTGTTATTACTTACTTCACACTGCCTACTATTCTTCATTATACAGCTTATAGGTTATGTAGAACGGCAAACAGTATGCACAAGGAATTAGTCTACTATTCCTTAAGAACTTAGAACCATACTTTCTGGCTTTTTTCAGTTCCTGCAAGTATAAAATGCTAGGCATGTGCATTTCAGACCTGTTTGGGCACCTACAAATTAATTGTGTGCTCAAATTGTTGCGCATTCATATACCTATATGCATGCAGAGATAATTTGTATGCACAAAAAAGCTGTAGTGTGCATAGTAGGCACACCATTATGATGAATGAAAAACAAAAACAATCCTTTGTTCGTTTTTAGTTGAAACAAAGTTTGTTAGGTCTGCTTCTACCTAATAAATGCTATAATGCCCGGATACCATACTTACAGGACTGTTTTGTCCCTTTTGTTCTCTTCAAGTTGCAACTGACAATTCATGAAATAAAAGACTTCAATCTTAGTAGATGATTTGTCCTTCCACCACCAGAGACCTCAGAGATTCCCTTCTTCCTCCCCTCGGTGTGACTGTTGGTGAGGAATACTCTATTAAGCTTATCCCCCTACATTCCTCATGCATTAATAGAAATGTTAGCTAGTCTGAGAATTATAATAGGTCAAATAAACCTAAGGTGAGGAGAATGTGTAGGGAGTCAGAGCAGTGTTCAAAAATTAAGCAATAGCAGAAGAGTGCAGGGGTGTGTGCGTGGGGAGGAGTGGAGATATGTATGGGTAGTGAAGGGGAATGGGGAAGGGTGAGTAGGTATCCATGCATGTACATGTTTCTGTGCTGGGGAGGCTGTGGGTGTGTACATGCAGAATTGGAATGTAGGGGGCCACCACGTTTCATATAGCTTACACTCCATCCCCCTCTTCTACCCTTTCAGTACCCCCTTATTCTCTCCCTTTCACTCTCATATGCACTTCTCCCCATCATCAAGTCCACTGCAATGATGGCTATGCCGTTACTCCCTGAAACCTATCATCTACAATCACAGGTCTACTCAAGGTTCTGGAGGAAAAAGGCTTCAGCTATTGCCACTTCTCCTGATGTGAGAAGGGGAAAGGAAGAAACACCTTTAGCCACCACTTCTTTGGATGCCAGGTGGAAAAATCTTCAACTTTTACCACTGCTACAAATACAAGTAAAAAAGGACCTGCTAGCTCTGGATGATGAGGCGGCAGAGTAATCTTCTACACATCCTCCCCCCCCTCCCCCACAACACTTCCCATGGCACACACAGATGAACTCCCCCTGAATGCCTGATTCTACAATTTGGGGAAACACACCATTGTGTCACACTATAAGTGTGCACTTTTCAACTTATTTAATACTAAGTGCAGCTTAATTTCTTTGAAGCTGTGTAGAAGACAAAGCAATGTTAATGACTGAGGCTATGTTGAAGATAAACAGTTATTTGAAGAAAGAGCACAGTGTGTAATGGTATAAACAAAACAATTAAGAAAAGAGGACAGAGGTGGAACTTTACACCTTAAAAAAAGAGAGAATCCTTTGTGGGGATCCATTGGTGTGCAGGCCCCAGTGATTGGAGATAGCAGCCATCGCAAACAAGAGGACAGGGGTGCCAGGAGAGGGTTAATGTGGTGGGCGGTGGAGGGGCACGAGGGTGGGCCAGGGAGAGGGCTATTTCAATGGCTGGCAATCCTGGGCTGCCCTCTTGCCCCTCCGGTCTGCAGACTTGACCTACTCATGTCACCCCTTCCCCCAGGCAAGTACCTGGATTGTTAGCTGGTCTTCCAGTGATTATCGCAGTGAAAGGGTGAGTCAAGGATGGTGACAGCATTCCCATCCCTTCTTGGTGCAGTTTGGGCAGGGACTGAATGGACAAAAAAAAAAAAAAATCATATTTATTGTTGACAGACACATGCTGGAGGATGATTGGTCCCCCGGGGGGGTGGGGTTGAGTGCCCCGGTGGGGATCAAGGTTCCTGGTCTGCCATGCTGTACATGCTGTAGTTAATTCAATTTTCTGCCTCTCTACACCAATTTTCCCATTGCAGGCATGCCAAGGAAGAGCAATGGCAGCCAGAGGGCAACACAGACAGGCAACGCACAGTGGAGCAAAAAAGTGGTTCCACCACCAGGGTTTGGCGATGACCACGGCGAAGGCATTGACTGCAGTTATGAAGAGAAAAGGGGCAGATGGTATGGCTACAACACCCAAATAGCACAGTAAGTGGGAGGTGATGGTGCAACAGACAGTGGCGGCAAGGAATATGAGCAATGAAATAGAGGAGCTTATTCAGGTACTTCTCGAGCAAGTCAGTCAGCATGGCTTAGGGGTAGTCAAGCAATGACTCAAGGCAATGCTCCCATCATGGTGAACAATGGAACTCCTATGGTGCGTTGCGATGAAGGGCATCACCCGGTAAGTCTGCAGGGAGTGCAAGATCCAAAAGCTGTCGACCACGACATCCAAAGGTTCAATGTCAGATAGTGACGGAGAGCTCAACCTAGCCAGAATAATTTAAATGACATTAAGGAAGTTTAAAAAGAGCAAGGCTCACCAGAAAAGCTTAGCGCTAAGGTGGTAGTCCAGGGGCGAGAGCCTGATAGCTTGGGGGAGGGAGGGGTGCAGCACCACTGCCACAGTCACTGAGGCAGTGGCAGGGCATGGGGGTGGGTTCTGCACCCATCCTACAGCAAACATTGCCACTGCGGTGTCTCCTTGTTAGCCAATGCAGTCCCCAGAAATATAAAGAAAAATATAAGGAGCAGGAGTGCATTGACATTTTTTCATTGCTGATTAGATAGCTAAAAGGTAAAGAAAAAGACAGTATGGAGAAGGAAAAGGGCACAGTGAGAGGGATAGGAAGCCCAAGATAGTCAAATCAATCCACAATTGGGTTTCCACCTTCCATATATTCATGAGCGTCATGGTCGAGCAGGAACCTGAACTTAGCCCTTTCTTAATCCACTACTTGGATAACCTGTGCTTTCAGGGGTTGGACATGGATAAATTATGATGTAAGGTAAGAATATGCTTATTTAAAATCTGCAACAAAGTGCATATGACAGAAACGGGTAACAAAAATGAAAGGTGATATATCTCAAATGAGAAGAATGGTCAAATGTGTGCAAAAACATGTAATGTTATACATTTGAACACAAAAAAAACCATTAGCCACATATCAATTAGAAGGTCAAGAACTGGAAACTGTCAAATAGGAAAGATCTTTTAAGATTAATCATATCAGATTATCTAAAAGGAATGGAGTACTGTGGCAGAATCATAAGATTAGCACTAGGGGTCATTGGTGCCATTTTGCATCCTGGTGGCGTAAAAGCAAGAATGAGTGAGCATTGCATCTGCTCCCACTAGATACCAAGGAGCTATGGTATATAGAAATGGGGATAGTTCTAAACTAACAGCCTTGATGTTTTCTAATTATTTCAGAAACATATGTTAGAATAACTTAATGTGCAATGACGTTTCTTAAAACAATTACTTTAACACTCTGGAAATCCTGATAGTTTTGCATCATACTTGCTAAGGTACACAAATTATACTGATTGTAGGGATTATAAAAAATATTTTAAATGGCACTAAGGGGTTTGTTTACTAAACCGTCTTAACGTAGCAGCACCAACGTTATCGCGTGATACGTGATGTTATCTTCTGATAATTATCACGCAATAACGTCACGTATCGCGCGATAACGTCGGCAGCAGCATTAAGGCACACTAACGCTGTGAAAGCCGGGTCTGAAGGGTGAAGTAAGGCTTCCCAGAGGGCAGAGATAGGGGTCATTTGGCAGAGAGTGGGCGGGGAGAGGCTCCATGCACACTAACGCTGTGAAATGAAGGTCTGAAAATTAGCGCCAGTGAAAACCTCATGCTAGAGGCACATTTGCAGGAAAGAAAAAACATTTCAGTCAGCAATATAGAGCAAAGGCAGGGAAACCCAGAAAAGTGATAGTAGCAATACATGTGCAGGAACCAAAAAGGCAAATAAACATATAAAATGTCCAAAACCACATTTGAAATCCCAATAACCAAGATGGCCAATAGTGATATTAATGATAAATATAAAGAAACACTCCTGACAAAGCGTAAAAAGGAAGATATCATGTTTGGAAGGGTCTATGCTCTGTCGCTCTACAAAGTGAATGATCCCACATTGAAATAGCGGTGATCAGGGTTTTTGTCATTTATATTGGGCAGGTTTGTTATGGCATGCACATGTGTTGCAACAGCAGAGTGGGCACGTATGAAAGGGCAACTGTACTGATGCTGTAAATGGGATGTTTATGTTTATACAGGGATACAGGGGGCTGCAGGCGGCACATGCTGTGGTCCAGCTGGGGCACAGTGCAGACTAGGCAGATGCCTAGGTGGCACATAGGAATGCCAAAACTGTAAAGCAGCAAGACAACAACTGACGAGGGTCCAACATGGGCACGAGTGTGTGTCCCACAGTGTCACAGGGGAGATTACCCAGCAGGTACCCCCAAGGGCACATAACATTGGCAGGTGGTGTGGGGGGGGGGGGAAGCGCAGATGTCCATGTAGGCACCCCAACCCGAGAACCCACACCATAGGCAGCTGCCTACCAGCACACTGGATGGCCTGGGACTGCGCACCACCAGCACCACTGGCATAAGGGCATGGCAGCATGGTGGTGGAGGGGTGCTGGTGGCGGAGGGGGCAGTGGCATCTGCCCACAGCAGACCATGGCCAAGCCCTGTTTAGGTGGGTGCCGTGCACTGCAACAGACAAGGTCTTTCTGATGAACAGTCATGGTATCCCCAGGGAATGATCTGCCTCTGTGGCAACAGTTTGGTGCAGTACACACAGCCAGTGTGTTCCAGAGCAAAAGGTCACAAGTTCAAGTCCCAGCTGTAGCTCCTGCCAACCCTATACCCATATTTTACCCAGTACTAAACCATGGTAATAAAGATGGAACCATTATTGCAGATAAAATAAACATGCCTGAAACACCTATATTTTACCCTACAGAGCACAGACACCATAAACATGTGCAATCCCTAGAGCAGAGTTTCCCAACTGCAGTTCTGGAGGGCCAAACACAATTCAGGTTTCATGTTGTCCCTAATAAATATGCCTGTGCTGCATTTGTAAGTGCCACCCCCATTGCATACAAATGTATCTCATGCATATTCATTAGGGGCAGCATGAAAACCTGAACTGTGTTTGGCCCACCAGGACCAGAGTTGGGAACCTCTGCCCTAGAGCAGCGGCCAACAGAGGCACAAACACCCACACTCACAGGATCCACTATCCAAAGCCTCATGGAGAGTCAGGCTGTTGGGCCCTGCGCACAGCAGCATATCCCAATACTAGTACCTGCATACCTTAGCAATGCCGTCCTAAACTTGGAAACACGTTCCACATATATCAAAAGGTTGCTATGATTAATGGCAGATAGCAATTCCTAAGTTAAGCACAATTTGCTGATAGAGCTGCATCATAGCAACCTTTCTGATATATGTGGAGTGTGTTCCAGTTTTTGCTTCTGACAGTGTTTACCACCCCGGGGAGTGACCCCAACAGTATTGCGTACGATAGCAATGCCCCCACTGTGCCCAGGACTGGTGTGGTGGCCAGGGCTGCCAAAAACCTCTATATTTGCACAATGCTGGCATAGGTGTGGGAGTGTGGGTATGTCTATGCAGTCTTTTGTGGCTGCCTACACCTTACTGAGCCCACACTGCTTGCACTGTTTCCAGCGTTAGCCTGCCAAAGTGCATAATGAGGAGCAAGGTACTGTGGGTATGGCCCGGACAGGGTGGCCTGGGCAGGATGCATCTGCACAGGGCATAGGGCAATGGCTGGGACATTGTAGTGCCCGGCCACCACCTGAATGGACAGGATGGCCACAGCATGCCTTGCTGGGAGGTCACTCCACCCTGACTGAGCAGTGACCATGGCATGGCTAGGTTCCCCCATAGTGCTATACAGCATTTCTCTCAAGTGATATTTATGAGTTCTTTTTTCTGGGGCCCAATCACTGACATACCTGCTTGGTGTGTGTGTTCCCATCCCTTTTTGGGTGCACACAGTTCCTCCAGGAACACGTGCTATGTACTAGCTAGCAGACTGTCTGCAGTTAGCATTTGCATGGCTGGAACACCTTGCAGGGAGCAGTGGGTGGAGACTGACTGTGCCTTCTGCTAGTGAATGTCAGGTAGTGGTGGGGAGCAGCTGGGCTTTTCCAGGCCTACTGCCTGTCTGCCAGTGCCCTATGTGATGCATACAGATCTGCATTGACTGCCCTGCAGGGATGCCTATTCCCCAGCAGGACTGGGGTTGATGGTCCCCTCTACTGTCACCATTGCAGAGATATAGAATGTGGATCTGTTGGTGGGAGATCCTGTCACCCACAAAGGGTGGATTGGGTGGTGCTACATAATCTGCTTTTGGGTCCAAACACCACCCTTCTCTTATAACATGTGACCATGGCAACCACACAGGATATGCACTATTCTGGGTGCATCATAGTTCACAAGAGCTAGATGTGAATGGGACATACAGATGGACACAGATGTATCCTAGGTGTGTCTACAAGGACTACCTGTCACACACTGGCACTAATGGGGACCTGCAGTACAGCCTGCCACAGCCAAGCCAGGTGCTGCGGACCTGGTGCTGGGCGACCCACCTCACCCTCAGGGTGAGCACAGGAACCACACAATGTCACGGTCTGTAGCTACTCAGTGCCAGTAATACACACAGTTAGTTCCCCCTACCAGGCCACGGTGCTATAGAGGCGCATACCCCATCTGGTGATCAGATGTAGGCTGCTGATCTGCATGTGCAGTGCGTCATGGGTACAGGTGGATTTACCCTATCCTGGTAACCACAGCAGACAGTTTGTGTGGTGACCTGCAGTCTTTCTGTAGCCAGCCAGTGGTGTGTTAGTAGCTATGGAGATTGTGATGAGGAAGTCCATAGTGAGCCTATGGAAATAGTAGAAACTAAGGATTTTACCTTTAAGAAAAGTGACATCCCTGAAGTGCACAGGTTTCAACGTTTCCCTAGAGAGAGCAAGCACAGGGAATCTGAACTTAGGCTGCCACACCCAAGCTCTGCTGATGTAGTGGCAGGCTTGTAAAATGATTATATGCACCTGTCTAGAGAGAGAGACACGGCCCGAGAGGCAGAGATATAAACCGAGGCTAGAGAGAGTGGAGGGGAGAGTCACATCCACAGTGGAGAGAAGAGCCACACCCACAGTGGAGAGGAGAGTCATACCCACAGTCAGAAGGAGGATCACACCCAGAGCTGAGGAGACAGCCGGGGAGGAGACAAGAAGGCCGTGGAGAGAGCCTGGGAGGAGAGAGACCAGGAGAGGAGTGCTCAGAGAGCATGCACAGGAAAAGCTTCAAACCCCAGTTCCTGTTGAAAGGATTCAGAGAGTTCAGAGCTGGAAGCCCAGAACTCAGCCCAAGAGTTTACAGAGTCCAGTCTGGAACAGGAATCCGTGGCAGAGCTCCAGAGAGGAATGCAGGCAAGTAAGCCATGGATTGTTTCCCAGAAGCTGGAGGGAGACGGCTGAGCAAAGCCAGGGGGAAGTGTCCACAGCCTCACAGATAAAGTTGCCTTACCGGGGAGAGCTGTACTCCAGAGAAATGCAGGGTTCCTTAGAGAGGGTTTACCCTGGAACGTCCGTTGAAGCTTCAGAGCAGGGCACTGCATTACCGGAGCTAGATGGAATGCAGGTGGACCTCATTGAGCAAGATTCTATGCAGCCAGAGGAGCTCATGGACTGTACACTGTGTAAAGCTGATAGTGTTGAGTCTCTCAGCTAAGAAACAGCTAATAAGATAAAAAGTCTCCTGAAAAACTGAGCAAGGAAGCCTAGCCATAAGCAGAAGGTAGGAGCATGCTGTTGTTAAGAGGAGAATACTTATTGTTTCTGTATTTGAGTGCTGAATGAAGGCAAAGGAAAAAGAAGGTATTTTACTTTGGCTGAATGAAGAAGCTATATTTTTTTCTATCTGTTATTTTGAAGCACTTGCATAAAAGAAAGGACTGTGAAGCTAATACAGCCCAGTTTGTAAATGACCTGGAGCGAATACCTGGAAAAGTATCCTATTACAACATGCTTCAACTTTGTTTGCAATTTGGGGAAATAAACATTGTCATTTTTGCCTACACTCTTGGCGCATAACTACACTTCCTATTAGAAGCCTAGAACTACTATCCCCAGCATCCTTCACTGGAGAACAAAATATTCTGTTTAAGCTTTTACAAGGGAAGTTAATGGCATCTCTATCCCTCTAAGCCCTAGGCGGAGGGCTAGGGCATGACGAGATGTAGCCCACTCATTACTTCAATGACTGTGGAGGCAGAGGTCATGGGTTTGATCCCACAGTGATGTTATTTAATAAGGCTGTCTGAGGCTTTTCCTTTTAATTTAAATCAGTGTTGCCTGTAAAAAGCACCCTCACAGTGCCGTAACTTTAAGGTGCCTCATAAGGCACCCTATTGGGTGCCCTCTAAGGTGCCTTATAGGGCACATTATAAGGCGCCTTGGTGGACAGGGCACTTTATAATGTGCCCTATGGAGTGCCTTATAGGGCGCCTTATGCAGCACCTTAGGTTACAGCACTATGAGTGTGTTTTTGCTGGCAGCACTGATTTAAATTTAAAAAGAAAGTGCCTTGGACAACAGTGAGTAGTACAATGGGTACACTACTCGTCAAACTGATTGACAGGTGAGATAAGGATGACAGGAGCCAATCAGCATTCACTTCCGGTGTATTGTCAGACGGCTGCCTGGGTGAGAATATTCACAGTCTTGGCAAAGGCATATATCAATATGATTTGCAAGGGATTGTGGGAAATGCAGTCCATTCACACCAGACACAGCCACTCACAATAATTAGTTGTGCTTGAGTGTAAAGCCAATAAGATATTTATTTATGGGGTTATTTCTCCCAACACAGATATGCTTGGTAGCACATAAAACAGGATACTTGCTTTCAGTGTTAAACTTAGAAAAACAAAATCAGGAAAACAACAGATGAACTTGTCAGGCAATCAAATGAAAAGAATAAAAGACCTGGTTGGTGACAAACTGGTCTTTTCTGTAGGCTTTAGCTAATATTTTCTTAGCAGTGTTTCAAACAACAAGCAAAACCCACAAAGAAGGGAAAAACTGTTCTTTTCAGGTTAACTTCTTATATCTTCACACATAGATTCAGAAGTGATTCCCTCAGAGCTCACAAGCAATTAGGTAAGGCTCAATTGCTAGCAGTTACCCAGCTGAAACCCCTTAGCTGGCTTGCTTTCTACTGCGTGGCTCAAATCCTACTTCAGGAGCTTTTCTGAGTAGATTAAAGAACGTTTGTATTTCTTTGTGACGGTTGTTGTACTTTGCAACAGAAAATTACCAAAGGAGTTTAGACAGAGAGCAATCCATATATTCACAGCCTGTATCTAAGACCGCTCCCCCTTCTTCAACAATCATGGGTTCAATATCATGGATTGGCACAGAAGAATTTCTCAATGTAGCACTCTCAGGAGAATACTTGTTTCCCTGCTGTCTTTCAAGGTTATAGCTAGGGCATAGATCAGTGTTCATACCTGAGCTTCCATTGCTGTTAGAGTTCCTCTCTAAATAGCCTGGCCAGTATGTAGTCCAGTTCTTATGTCCAGCCTTCCAATCCAGATCCCTGGACACTGGATGTCTCTTCACATACCTTCTGGCACGGGTCCTAGGGTCCCTTCCAAGTGCAGCTGTCTCCCTCACAGGTACCATCTGGAGATTCCTAGCTCTGCAGCACCATTCCTCTGGCTTTCCCCAGTCCAATGGTGTATGCTGGCCCTTGGAATACCTTCCAGTATACGTACTGCTCTGGACTCCTTTAGACCTCCCAAATTCTTTTCTCTTCTTTCTTCCAAAGGGTTTCTTGCCCTCTCTGTCCGTCTGGTCTGGCTTCTGTTCCTGATGATCCTCCAGATGATGAAGACGTCCAAGCTGAGGATATCCAAGCTGATTCTGAGGATCTCTCAGATGAAACTGAGGATGAGGATAATTCTCTGTAGAATAAACTCTACCTTTATTCTGCTTAGATGAGTGCTCCACCCTAGCACAGCGCAGCTGTGTTGAATCAGGCCCTGCCCTTTGAGATGAGTGCTTGGAGATTACCTCATAGCCCTCCTGATTGAACACATGTTTCCCCACTTCAGCTCCTCTAATGGCTGTTGGAAACCTGGTGCATTCTGGGACTGGTAGTCTTTTATGGAAAAATTCTGTTTTCTTATTTCTACCAGAACTGACAGGTTGCTTGTTCAGAGTCACTTCACCTTTTCTATAGCTCCTTCCTGAGCTATGATAAGCTTCCTTATCACAGTATGTCCCACCTTAGGCCACACCCCCTCCCATAGAAGTGAATGGTGATCTAGCCCCGCCCACTCCTGCCCCCAGGCATGGCCACAGCCCCCACTTTGACATGCCCCCACCCCACCCCCAAGGATGACATCATCCAATCAGCACCCACTTCCGGGTTTGTGCCACACACACGCCCCGCCCCAGAATGTTGGCATTAGCCAATCAGTACCCACTTCCGGGGTTTGTGTCACACCCACAACCTCCCACTCTCAACCACACCCCTGCCTACATCATCAGAAATGACATCACTGGAAACAAGGTGTCATCAGAAATGGACGGTGTCGCTTTTTTGCTGACATCACCGGAAACAGGGTGTCATCGGAAAAGGGCGGTGTCACTTTTTGATGACATCAGCGGAAGCAGAGTGACTGACTCCGGAAATGTGTTTTGCTTCTGGTTAATGCTGACATCTGCAAAAAAGCAGGAACCCTGGAAAACAAAAAATATTTTTCTCTACCCACACTGCCCCAGTTTTTTTTTTCACAAAGCCGTGCAATGCTTTTATTGCAGGCTATTTAGAACTGATTCTTAACACAGCTCATGGGTATACAGGCTTTTCACAGAGGCACAACCTCCCTTGGTATAGAAGCTTTTTCTTTCCAAATGCAATTAGCACATCTATTGTTAGAGAAACCAGTGCTGTCCATGTGATAGAATTTTGCTTTTAAGACCTCATGGTTAGAGAGAGGTATTCTGGCAACAGTGTAGTTCAGACTGAAATACAGAGAGAGAGACCTGAGTTCAAATCCCAGTACTAAAGCTATTTTTTTTTAGTGGCTTTGAAAAAAAAAAACAATACAGAGAGACAAGTCTGGACATGCTTTTACTAGAATGCTTCTAGGATATGGCAACACATGGTTGGTTGAAACAAGAGACTTGTTCTGAGCATGGTTCTAGGATATGGTAAAACGTGATTGGTTGAAACAAGAGACCTGTTCTGAGCATGCTTCAGGTGTTCTGAGCATGCTCCTGGTGTAAGGCTGTGTGTCCTGTGTGGGGGAACATTTTAACACAGAGATTCAAAAAGAAAAAAATGGCTCTTTTTGGAACACCAATCAGAATTTCCAGCAGGACACACAACATTAATTACTTTCTTAAGGATTGTGATGCTGCAGCAGAGGGGTATCCACTGATTGAAAATCCATTTGAACAACAGGAGAGTCCGGCAGAGATTGTAGATTTACCAGATGGGCAGATATTATTTGACTCTCAAGAACTCTGCAATTATGGCACCAAACTTGAATTAACATCTGACAATGCAATGGATCCAGACAATATAGAATTATATTACACCACGGCAGGTGTAGAGAAACAAACTGTTTACTGGAAGAACTAGGATCAGCAGAGGTAAGAGACGTTTTTTTTTTTTTTGTAGAAAAGTGTTATAGAAGAGGTGGTTCACAATTTCACACTGACATTGTTTTGTTTTTGTAGGGATGTAACGAATCTCCGCTCCTACAAGAGCTAGAGGACATACAGGCAACCAATCTACACTGTTTGTGCTTTCTCTGTACATATCAAAGGGAGGCATTTGATGTCATAGCTACCCAAAGGGACAACTCAAAACCTGATGAAATAAACACATTTAAATCTGTTATGCAAGCAACGGTGTGCTGTATTATCAAGAAATGTTGGCAGGACGTTATGCATAGAGATTGTGCAGCTTATGTAATACATGCTTCAGGGCAAAGACATCATGATTGCCCGAGGTGGGGGCACAAGGAAATACAACAGAAAATCCATAAAACTTTTAACAGGTAGTGTCTAGGACCTATTGTAAATGTTGCCATGATTGCTGGTCATAAAATGAAAGCAAATGCCCTAGTTTATGAAAATTTGAATATTTTGTTTGAACTCATCAGAGATTTTAAAACCAGTAGAAATCCAGGACAACTGCTCAATATTTTGCTTATATCGGTGGCAGACTGTGATATGGAGCTAGTGGAAGGTTTAATCTGTGACAGAGATTATAGATCGTTCTTTAAAAAATACCAAGTTCTGTAAAAATTGATTTTTTATGAAAATGTATGTATTTCCAGAATCTATTAGTTGAACATACAGATGAGCAAAAATTATATGTATGCCATTATATTTTTTTAAAAACTTGTAATGCTCAAATGAATCATTTCACAAGATGAAAACATTTTATTTGAAATAAAACATTTTGAACCTACAGCTTTGCGTGGTGTGTTTTAGGAATGCCTAGTTAATTAAACCTACAATAGGTTATCTGGAAAAATGGGGCAGTGTGAATTATCTAGGTGTGTCCTGCACAATAGGCCTTATGATAAGAATGGCAAGGCCGCGGGCCCCCCCCCGGCATGCGAGCGGATGGCGTTAACCGGGGGGGTGGCCTGTCGCGGGCAGCTCCGTGCTTGCGCGAGTCCACTTTGGCGGGCTCGCGGCTTGCGGGGCTCTCATTGGCTCCCGCGGAGCCCCTGTGGGTTGCGGGAGCCAATGAGAAGGGCAGGAGCCGGGCGCGAGGGGGGAGTGTGGTGGGGGCTTCGGGGCTCCTCCGGCCTTTCCCTCGTGGCGGCCGGAGGAGTCGGACGTGTTTAGGATCAGTGGAGGGCTCGGGCCTCATGGCAGGAGAGACGCGGTGAGCGCTACCAAAAAAAAAAAACAAACGTTAAAATAATTCTGTCGAGTCCTCCCCTGCTTGGGACCTCTCCGGTAATACCGCTGCAGTGACACTTAAATTTTAACAGGGTTTTCCGGGCAGTGGGCAGGGGTTTTCATTGTGTGCCATGGGCAGGCAAAATAAAAAGGATGCTAAGGGGATAGCAGGCCGGGGGGCTCATCAGGGGCATGGGGCCAGGGGGGTAGCAGGTCAGGGGGCTCCTCAGGGGCGTGGAGCCGCGAGGGATGCGGAGAGAGGGGGGCGGGCGTCCTCCGGCAGTAGGGGGGCGCAATTAGGTGGCATAGCTAGGGGGTGCAGTGCTGGGCAGCGCACTAGGCCTGTTCCCAGTTCCTCGGGGCGCAGAGGTGCAGTAAGCATCTCAGCCTCCACGGGTGGTAGGCGCAGAGGGGGTGCGGGGCCCAGGGCAGTTGCTGCCCCGTCTCCGGGCAGTTCAGGGGAGCTTTCCCGAGGGGGCGCCCCACGGGAGGCTGGGGAGTCGGTAGGGCAAGTTCCGGCGCTGGCTACAGTGGGGGCGGCTCAGGAGGCAATGGGGCTAGGGCAGCCGCAGGTGCCGTGTGGGGGACTGGGGGCGGGGGATGGTCCTCTGATGGGTAATGTCCAGGCAGTGGGGGCGGGGAACACTAGTAATTGGGCGGGTTGGCGGGGTGGTATGGGCAGGCCGGGGGTTCTTGGTGTGGGCTGCTTGCCTACCTGGGAACATTGGCAGAGCGGGGGGCAAGGCTCTTCGAGGGCAGACTGGCTGGGGGTGTGGCAGCAGCCTTGGGCCGTTGCAGGTGCCACTGCGCCTTTTCCTTTTTTCTCTCCGCAGGTGCCTCAAGGATGGACGTACCCGGGATCACTGCAGCCTGGCACATTGCAGAGAGCGGAGGCGGCTCCACTCCCCAATGAAGCGGTGGACTCGGCGCAGGGCCTGGAGAGTGCAGCGTCGGAGAGGCAGAGGGCCAGTACAGCGGCGGCGGAGGCAGCCGGTGCAGCAGGTGAGTCTCTCGGGCAGGTCACTGTAGCGGCCGCGTCGTCTGATGTTCCGGGGAGTGGGGCGTCCAAGAAAAAGCGGCGGCATTCGCGCCATCGGCGTCGGGCATCGGGTTCAGAGTCCTCCACATCTTCGGGATCTTCGTCTCATTCATCCGTGACTGTGGGTAGCAGGGGTGAGGGGGGCGGGGCGTCTGGGCCCGTGCCTACCATAGCAGCTTTCTCAGAGCTTTGGGAAGGCGTGCCGAGGAAACTGAGGCGGAGAATACAGGAGCGCCGTTATATTGACATTTTTCGATTGCTTGAGGGTCGTAAGCATTCCGGGGACAGTAGGAGGAAGAGTAAAGCTGACAAGAAGGCGGGGCGGGTGTGCCGGGCGGCACGTAACGTGACAAATTGGACTCGTGCTTTCTTACGGTTAGCCAGTGTTTGGGGGCGGGTTCATCCGGAGCAGTATGGGATGCTTTTGACTTACACGGACTCCATATTGGAGGCGTCTCAGTTGCACGATGGTTGGGCGTGGCTCAACTACGATGAAAAGTTCCGCGATAAGATGGAGGAGAATCGGTCGCTGTCATGGGGCACTCAGGACATTAATTTGTGGCTCACACAGATGTCGTTCAGAGCACCTAGTGGGCCAGTGATTGCTGCGAAAGGCGGGCTAGGCACCGCCACTGGGGCGCCTCGGCCCTTTCGGGCGGGTGATTCGGCGCCAGCACAGAAAGCGGGTGGCGGGGTGGGAACGGGGGATGTATGTTGGCGTTTCAACAAGTCCTCCTGCCCCTTCACCGACTGCAAGTTCCGGCATGCGTGTTCAGTCTGTAACGGGGGACATTCTGCCCTTAAATGTGTTTGGAGGGGTGCGGGCGGTGCCGGCTTGCCCCTGCCGAAGCAGTGAGAGCTGGTGGGGATTAGCCCCGACTCCTGTTAGGATTGATGCTTTCCGAGGTTGGTTGAGGAGATATCCCAAAAAGCAGGATAGGGTTATTCTGGAGGGGGGTTTTCAGGAGGGGTTTCGGATTCCTACGAGCGGGTGGATGGCGGTGAGCGCAGTACGGAACGCTCCTTCGGTGCGGCGCTTTGCCAATGTCGTGCGGGCGAAGTTAGCGGAGGAGATCGCTTTGGGGAGGGTAGCGGGACCATTTGGGCAACCGCCATTTGCAGATTTTATGGTGTCCCTTTTGGGGGTCATCCCAAAAAAGGAGCCCGGGAAATTCCGGCTTATTCATAACCTGTCCTTCCCTTGCAGGGCTTCGGTTAATGACATGATCCCGAAGGGTCTCTGCGAAGTGCGGTATGCATCTTTTGACTCTGCGGTTGACCTCGTCTGAAGCTGTGGGAGGGCATGCTTGATGGCAAAGGCCGATATAGAATCTGCGTTTCGTTTGTTACCGCTTCACCCTTCGGCTTTTCCTTTGTTAGGGTTTCACTTCGAGGGCAACTATTACTTTGATAGGTGTATGCCTATGGGGTGTTCGATTTCTTGTGCTCACTTTGAGCGCTTCAGCACGTTTCTGCATTGGGCTCTGATGGACCTGGTTGGGCTCGATCAGGTGGTGCATTATCTCGATGATTTCCTGGTTGTCGGATCAGCCCGGACAGAGCAGTGGTCAGGCCTTGTTAGCTTGTTTTATGCTGCTGGCGCGCGCATGGGGAGTCCCGTTGGTGGCTGAGAAAACCGAGGGCCCAGCGACGCGGCTCACCTTTTTGAAAATTGAATTGGATTCCGTGGCAATGGTGGCGCGCTTGCCGGTGGTCAAGTTAGCTAAACTCCGGGTATTGGTGGCGAATGTCTTGTGCTCCAAGCGGCTGACCTTGAGGGAGATGCAGTACTTGATTGGGTCTTTGAACTTTGCCTGCAGAGTGATTCCGATGGGTCGGGTATTCATGAGACGATTAGCAGCGACTACTGCAGGAGTCTCTAAACCACATCACTGGCTGCAGGTGTCACAGAGCATTCGGGCCGACTTAGCCATTTGGGATGAATTCTTACGGGATTTCAATGGCATTACGGTGCTCACGGACAAGGAGATTTCCAATCGGGATTTGCAATTGTTTACTGATGCGGCGGGAGGTCGGGGTTTCGGTGTTTACTTTGGGGGATCCTGGTGCGCGGCTGAATGGCCCAGTTCCTGGAAGATAGCGGGTCTCACGGCTAACATAACTTGTTTAGAGTTATTCCCTATCCTGGTCGTCCTGTTGTTATGGCCGGACAAGGTGCGCATTCGGCGTATTGTGTGGTGGTGCAACAATGAGGCGGTCGTCTCGGTGATAAATCGTTACACGCCACACTGTAGGCAGGTGGCCGATTTGATGCGGCAGGTTGTGTTAGCTTGCCTGAGACTGAATACGGTGATCTGAGCTCGGCATATTCCGAGAAGTTCTAACAAAGTCGCCGATGCTCTTTCCCGTTTCAAGTGGGAGCTGTTCTGATCGTTGGCGCCAGAGGCAGAAGAGGAGGGACTGTCTGTCCCAGATCAATTATGGCAGATTGGCCTCCAGGGGTGACCGAGCTTTTGAAGCAGTCTGTTTCGGCGGCTACTTGGACGGCTTATCAACGGGGCTGCGACAGCGTGGTGGGCTTCCTGGCGGACCATGGATAGCATGGTGGTCCACCACCTGATCATCTTACAGGTCTGTATGTGTCCACAGCGAAGGCGGCGGGTATTTCACGAAGTACGGTGAGTAGAAATCTGGCGGGTTTTGCTTTCTTCGCCAAAGCGGTGGGATGGGGGGCTGTCGGGGGGGGGGGGGTTCTTAATGTGTAGACTTTTGCTGGGCTGGGGCCGAGCCTGTCCTTCGCCGAGGGATGGCCGACGGCCCATTACTTTCGATTTGCTTCAGCGTTTGGGTGCGGCCCTGCCTCATGTGGTTTCTTCTGTTTTTGAGGGCATCCTTTTTCAGGCGGTATTTTCCTTGGCCTTTTTTGGTGCTTTCCGCGTGGGGGAGCTTATTGCGGATTCGTGGAGGGCGGCCAGAGTGGGCGGCGTGCAGGTGCACCAGGTGAAGTGCGAGGAGTGGGGGGTCAGTATTTATCTGGCGCGTTCCAAAACGGACCAGTTGGGGCACGGCGCGTGGGTTCGATTGCGAACTATTCGGGGGATTGGCAGTTGCCTAGTGGCTCGGCTAAAGGCCTACTTGCAGGTGAGGCCTAAGGGAGGGGGGACTTTGTTCATCCACGAGGATGGCAGGGTGCTTACGCGCTTTCAATTTACGGTGGTGCTGAGACTGGCTTTACGCTGGATCGGAGAGGACGCGGGGTCGTTTGCACTGCACTCCTTTCGTATTGGGGCAGCAACGAGCGCGGCGGCCTCCGGGTTACCCGAGGAGGCGATCCGGCGCCTAGGCAGATGGAAGTCGGGGGCCTGTCACAGATATGTGCACTTGTAAAGGCGGTGGGGGGCTGGCTAACTGTGGTTCTCTTTGTTTTGCAGAAGTTTTTCCAGAGTCGTGTCACTGTTGGGTCCTTGGCCACTCGTTTGTTTTCTGGGCCAGCAGACGAGCAGCGGCACGCCCGATTGGGCGGAATTTGGGATTGGAGGCCTTCGGGGTGACTGTCTCATGGCTGGGCGAGCACGGACTGCGATGGATTCAGCTCTTGCCTTTGCTGCGGCACCACGAACGGATCCGAGGGACACCAGATGCTTTGTTGATACATTTGGGTGGCAACGACCTGGTGTCCTGGACCTGCCGACAGTTGATTCGGACTGTTATTAAGGACTTGGGAGCGATCCTGGGGATGTTCACTGGGGTATTTCTGCTTTGGTCATATATCATTCCAAGGCCAGCTTGCAAGACTCAGCGGCATTGGTCGCGCGGGTTGACAAAGATTAATCGCCAAATTGGCAGATGGGTAGGGGAGCGGGGGGGGGGGTCAAATTTTGCACCCCTGGGCCGACGTGGAGTGCGCGGGCCTGTATAGGGCGGATGGAGTGCATTTGTCCCCGATGGGGATGGATTTGCTCCTCAATGATTGGCAAGAGGCCTTGGAAGGTATGCTGAAGACCCGGGCGCTGGTCGCAGCTTGGCCGGGGGGGGGGGGCGGCTCAGGTCGGGCAGGGCCTGAGCCGGTGGCGGGATCCCAGAGGTTTCCGGGGTCCGGAGCCGGAGCCAAGCAGTAGGGCGGGGGTAGGGTACCCCCGACCCGGACAGTCCCTCAGGCTTTTGCTAATAATATGGCGAAGTCGGAAGAGGGAGGCTAGGCAATTTGCCGGGGCCTGGACATGGCGGAAGCGGAAGCGGCGTCACTTTGCTACCCACATGGCTGGTGAAAGTACGCTCTGCTGGAGGGGGGGGGTAAAGTTAATGTTGGAATTGTTGATGGTTATTGTAATGTTGTTATGGGGGCAATAAAGCTGCGACCAGTTGTATTCCCAATAAGTGTTGTGTATTATTGGTCATTGAATGTTTTGGGGGTGGGGGGGGGACTGATAAGCGGAGGTGGCGGACCGGTCCGCCTTACCCAGTTATGGCAAGGCCGCGGGCCCCCCGGCATGCGCGCGGACGGCATTAACCGGGGGGGGGGTGGCCGGTCGCGGGCAGCTCCGTGCTTGCGCGAGTCCGCTTTGGCGGGCTCACGGCTTGCGGGGCTCTCATTGGCTCCCGCGGAGCCCCTGTGGGTTGCGGGAGCCAATGAGAAGGGTGGGAGCCGGGCGCGAGGGGGGAGTGTGGTGGGGGCTTCGGGGCTCCTCCAGCCTTTCCCTTGTGGCGGCCGGAGGAGTCGGACATCCCGCCCACCTGCCCCTTGTTCGGGCATGAGGGTTGGTCGGGTAAATTTTTGGGTTGTTGCAGCTGGGGGAGGGGTGTGGCGGGATCCCAGAGGTTTCCGGGGTACGGAGCCGGAGCCAAGCAGTAGGGCGGGGGTGGGGTACCCCCGACCCAGACAGTCCCTCAGGCTTTTGCTAATAATATGGCGAAGTCGGAAGAGGGAGGCTAGGCAATTTGCCGGGGCCTGGAAACGGCGGAAGCGGAAGCGGCGTCACTTTGCTACCCACATGGCTGGTGAAAGTACGCTCTGCTGGAGGGGGGGGGGTAAAGTTAATGTTGGAATTGTTGATGGTTATTGTAATGTTGTTATGGGGGCAATAAAGCTGCGACCAGTTGTATTCCCAATAAGTGTTGTGTATTATTGGTCATTGAATGTTGTGGTGGTGGGGGAGGGGGCTGATAAGCGGAGGTGGCGGACCGGTCCGCCTTACCCGGTTATGTGAAGAGCAGAGCTCTATTGTAGAACTAAAAGTCACTTAAGGCATCTGGGAATGGGAGAATGTGTATTAGCCACATAGGTCCACATACACAATATATAGCATCTATTGCAATGTACATCCAGAGATGTTTCAGTTAAAGAGTCTAGGGGGCTGTGAAACCCATCAAAGAATTTCATTTAAAAAGGTGCAGTACATTTCAGCATCCAGAAAAGATCACATAGTCTCTATACATTGTAACATCTGCACCTCTTCTTCAGACATGGTGAGTAGATATGAGTCTTACTTTTTTAAAAATATTGGCTGTGTAATGTTTCTGTCTCTTATGATTGTCTTTAAAAATAAAAACAGAAACCGGGGGTTACAAATAAACTTTCTCTTACAAAACGAAGACAGCAAAGAAAGTTAAAAGGTATGTCGTGTTTTTTAATTTTCCAGCAGCTATGCTCTTCATAATATGCCTCAACCTTTAATCTTTTTTATTTTAGACCAAAAAGGTGCTACAAAACAAGATGACCAGCCTAACCAAAAGACGGTACCTTACAGAAAGCCAAAAGACAAGCAAAATAGTGAGTATTCCGGTTTTATCCAGCACCTAGATTTTAAGGCCGCTGTAAAAAGAAAAAAAAAAGTATTAGCCCCTACGTTTTCTTTTTCAGATTGAGAAAATGTTAGAAAATCCGCGACTATGAGAGAGAAGTCTAACAGGAAAAGATCACACAGCGAAAGTTTTTCGGACGGTGAATCTACACATGCCTGTACAGAATACGGAGAGCATGGTGAAAGCCGTGTCTTTGATCACAGTGCTTCAGAGGACAAAGCAAATAATCTTGCATTAGGCCCCGCTGAAAAATCAGAACCAGTTAGCTATGTTAAGTTTGTGAAAAGGTGGGATTGTAAATTGGACAAGTTTAATGGTGTAATTTATTCAGAGGAATTTCAGTTTATTAATTTAGACAGGGTAACATCATTATCTGAGGCTCAATTCAACAAAATGTGTACATAGCTGATTTCTTTAGAAAAGAGGGGGTGTGTTTGCGTGCAGACCAAATTTACCCCACCGGGAATTTAAGAAAAGTTTTGCTATTTGACGCTTAGCAGGGTTTACATTAATCTGGTCTGCACGCAAACACCCCCCCTCTTTTCTAAAGAAATCAGCTATGTACAGATTTTGCTTTTCAGTATCATTGCACCATCGAGGGTATCCAGAAGCCTTTTGTTTTTGACGGATGTGCACTTTGATGTATTCGGAAAAGAGATTATCAGATTTTTGCTCAAAATGCCAGATTTCATAGATTTTGAACAACCACATACCCTTTTGCAATGGCTAAATTCATCTCCACCGTACACCAAGTCCCCCACAAAAGGTCTCTCCTCATCCGTGTGGACACACATTTCCTGTTGCCATGTGTCAGCACGCATATGACACATTGGAAACATAAGCTTACCGCCCAACCGTATGGGTAACACCGGGAAAAAAGAGCTTTCAAGGCGGATATACTTTTGTTTTTATAAAACCAAAGTAATTTGTAGGGGGACAAAATTTGTCATAAATGATTTGTGGATGGCTTATTGGATATCCCTTTGTTTTATTGACAAAAGGGTATACACTAGTAAAATCATAGAAGTGTATTTTTTCCCCAGGTCTTGTTTTGTGGTACAGGCATATAGCGTTTGTTCTACCCACAAAAAGGGCATCTCGTGGAATCAGAGGTTGCGGTAATGTGGTGTCAGCCAGGAAATCTGCACAGCCCCCGTCATTTTCTTTTACCATCCACTTCCACTCGTGCTCCCATAGACTTATGACCTTGAACCCCTGGCTTTCCAGGAATGCAGCTTTTAGCTGTGTTTTGTAATAAAGAAAACCATAGGTCGTGGCTGCTACAGGATTCTGGTCTTTATCGTTATAACAGCTCGGACAGCCGTGATGAAAACAACCATTAAATTCAAAAGCTGTTTCTACCCCATCGATCACTGCATAGCCATCAAGAAAATAAGACCCCACCTTTTTTTCTCCACCTTTCAGAGCATGTTTGATCTGTATGTTTTCTTTGACCTCTACATACATCAGCCATTGAATAGAGAGGGATGAATATCTCTTTGTCTGCCAGTGATAGTTATCTGGTGGAATGAGTGCCACAGTTTTGGGTTCTAAAAACATTAATCTGAACATAGCCATACATACAGATGCAAGGGTTATATATTGGAAAGGGTCTAAACATCTTGTTAGAATTTCTGAGATGTCATCCTGCTCTACAAACACTTCTTTCTCTGTCATTTTCATGATTTCAGCTCGGTAGAGAACACAGGCCTGCCGCAAAATAGATACATCCTGCTGGCAGTAGTAAGCCAACTGTTTTTGCAAATTAAAAGTTTTATGCTGATTGTCCTTGTACCATTGTAAAAATTCCTCTTTTTCTTCAGGCAATATGTTATCCACACCGTAATGTTCAACACACGGCATAGGGCCCACATAATTTTGATTTTCCAGAGTATTAAAAAAGCGCGGAAAGTACCCCTTGCTGCCTGTAAAACCCATGGCTTGTGGAAGTTTGCTAAGTTTCATAGGCAGGAAATTTAGAGAGTCTATAAAACGGATAGCTAAAGGTTCAACGGTAATTTGTAAAAGTTTAGCACCTTGAACCAGCAGCCCTGTGTTCATCTTTTCCTTAAGCAGTTGTTTAAGAACAAAATACCCATCATAACCTTTGGAATTATGGGCTATGAAGGTGTAGCCTTTAAATTTTTTGTCACAAAAATCTGTATAAAGGCAGAAATACATTCGAGACCCTTGAATTCCCAGTTTCTTTCATCATTTAAGTCGGTCGCATATATGTAATTAGGGACATGCCAGCCTGTTTCTTGCATACATTCACAATCATAAAAAATATACTTTTCAGATGTTTCAGTTTTACCAATAGGGGTCATAAAACATAAGTGGACGCCATCCCCGGTTAGAGGTTCACGACATAGTTTACAATGCTGGCCCTTGCACTTATGTTTCTTGTCCACATAAGACTCACATTTCTGGCACAGTATCTTAGATAAACACGCCACTTCTTTTTTCAGAGCCAAATACGTGTGTCTATCTAAGCATTCTTTAGAACGACAAAAGAGTTTGCAGTTAGGACATCTCTGTTGTACACCAACATTATTCACACACGTTAGTGTCAAACAAAGACGGCACCACAATGTGCAATTATGATCGTGACTGTACGGTTTCTGACAGTAACTACAGAAGTTGTGCTCCCCATAGAATTTTTTGACATCGGTTATACCATAGAAATGGTCATTGTGTAGCAAATGAAGGCCGCGAACGGTAGCGTCCGGAGCCGGCCGCCTGTAACTGGGCGGCTCGGGGAGACGCGGGAACAGGGTGTGTGGGGGTGGTTGAGGACGCGGGGGGTTATTTTTTAAATCCATTGGCTCTCCCGGTGTGTGGTGCGCGGGGGAGAGCCAATGGGAAGTCGAGGCTGGGGCAGGCTGGGAGAGGCGCTGTACGGGGAGCCAGCCAGTCGGTTTGGGCTTCGTGGAGCGGCGGATGCGAGGAGCGTGGCTGCGGAGCTGACCGGCGGCATTACCTGGAAGCAGCAGGGTCCCTTCACACCGCCCAGGATCGTGAGTCTGCCGGCGGCTGTTCATCTTCGCGGCGGTGTGCTGAGCGGTCCGGGACACGTGGGGCAGATCGCGGCCCAGCGGAGGTGCGGCGGTCAGCATTCCGAAGGTGTGCGGAGGGATCCCAGACACGTGGCGAGGATCGCAGCCCGGCGGCGGTGCAGCGGGAGCAGGCAAGGCCCGATTGGGAAGATTGACTGTCAAGATGGCAAAGGGGGGGTCAGCGGGTAGGGGCAGAGACAGGGATCGGGCTCATGGGGCTGCCCGGCAGCGCAAGGGCTCCGAAGGGCCTCATAGGCAGAGGGATGGCAGTGCGGGAGGCAAACAGCTTGGTCAAAAGGCAAAAGGCAGTGGGGGTAGTCGGGAAAGGGGGAGAGGGAGGGGGAGAGGGGCGGGGGCGCAGAAGGGGGCTTCCCAGGCTGCACGGGGGGGTCGGGGGAGGGGGAGACATGGTGCGAGAGGGGGGTTGGCAGTGCCTGTAGATGGGGCTGCTGCTGGGGGGGAAATGGGGGACAGGCAGGAGAGGTGTGGGCCTGAAGCTCGGAGTCTACCAGACTCAGGGGGTTCTCAGGGGGTGGGGGTGTTTGGTGCTATGGGGGGAGGCCAGGGAGGGGGTTGGGGTTGGGGGGGGTGGGCCCGGGGCACCGGGGGGAAGAGGGGGATTGCCTTACTGCCACCTGGGCAGTGGGGAAATAGCTGGATACTCGGGCGAACAGCTGGGTGGACGGGTGGGGGCTTGGCAGCATGGGCTGGGGGGTGGACAGGGTTCTTCCGGGACGGATTGGTTAGGGGCTTGGCAGCCGTCATGGCCAGCGGGCGCCCCTCCCCCGTTTTTCTCTTTTATGTCCCCGCAGGTGCCAGCGATGATCCCGTATGCGGCGATGCCAGGCGGCAGCGGACTGAGGGGACCAGAGCGGCAGATGCCTCCTAGCTCGGTGGGTACGGTGGATGCAGCGGCGGCCCCGGAGCGTGTGGAAGGGCTGGTAGCAGCAGGTGAGACGCTGGAGGGATCCGGGGGAGGGAGCGCGGGGAGGGCGGTCTCAGGGGGCAAGGCAACTAAAAAACGGAAACATCGCTATCGGCGGCGGCGCAGTTCGGATTCTTCTTCTTCGTCTTCCTCTTCCACGGGGTTGGCGTCTTCGTCGGTGGGTGGCGATGGTCTGGAAGTGGGCGGTTCGGAGGGTGGTACGGACGATGTGCGGGGGCGTGCACCGTCTTTGGCGGTGTATTCCGAGTTATGGGAGGGGGTGCCTAGAAAGTTGCGGCGTAGGATTAAAAAACGCCGTTATATTGATATCTTCCGGCTGCTAGAGGGGCGGAGGCGTTCCGGGGATAGCAAGAAGAAACGGAAGGAGGACGAGAAGGCGGGTCGCGTTAAGAAGGTCTCTCGGTACGTGGTGAACTGGACGCGAGCGTTTTTGCGGTTAGCTAGTGTGTGGGAGCATGCATTTCCCGAGCAGTATGGTATGTTGTTGGCGTATGCGGACGCTATTCTTGAGGCGGCTCAGACGCATGAGGATTGGTCGTGGTTAAACTACGACGAGAAGTTTAGGGATAAGATGGAAGAAAATCGTTTTTTGTCATGGGGTGCTCAGGATATTAACCTGTGGCTTACCCAGATGTCCGCGAAGTCAGGTGGTGGGATGACGGGGGGGAAGATGGGAGCAGGGACTTCAGTGGGTCCGGGGCGGTCCTTTCGGTCAGCGGTCCCCTCCGGACAACCCAAGAGTGTCGTTTCGGGGATGGGGGACGTCTGTTGGCGGTACAATAAAACTTCCTGCCCCTTCCCGGATTGCAAATTCCGGCATGCCTGTTCCAGCTGTGGGGGGGAGCATCCGGCAGCAAGATGCCTTAAGAAGGGGACAGCCCAGCCTAGCGGGGCGGTCCTTAAGTAGTGGGACAGAATTCAGCCTGGCAGCCACCCCGATACGGTTCGACGCCTTACTTGTTCGTCTCCGTTTGTACCCGTGACGGGGGGATAAGGAGGTGTTGGAGCGTGGTTTTCGGGAAGGCTTTGTGATCCCGGTAGAAGGGACGGTGGTGGTTGCTCAGTCGCGTAATTCGAATTCTGTTCGTCGTTGGGCTGCTGTGGTGAGGGAGAAGTTGTGCAAGGAGCGTGAGGGGGGGCGGATTGCGGGCCCTTTTGTACATAAGCCGTTCCCGGACTTAGTAGTGTCCCCGTTGGGCATTATTCCCAAAAAAGAACGGGGGAAATTTCGTTTGATCCACAATCTCTCCTTCCCGGAGGGTGCGTCGGTCAATGATCACATTCCCCGTGACAGTTGTACGGTCCGATACGCGTCATTTGATCGAGCGGCGGAACTCGTGCGGACAGCGGGGGAGATGGCCTGGATGGCGAAGGTAGATATCGAATCCGCATTCCGGCTGTTGCCTGTGCACCCCGTGAGCTTTCCTTTGCTGGGTTTCTGTTTCGAGGGTCATTTCTATTTTGACAAATGTATGCCAATGGGATGCGCAGTGTCTTGTGCCTACTTCGAAAAATTCAGTTCCTTTTTGCATTGGGCTTTGGTGCAGGAGGTGAAGTGTCCCAATGTAGTACATTATTTGGATGAATTTTTCTTCGTAGGCAAGGAGTTGTCCGGGGACTGCGAGCAGCTGTTGGAAGGTTTTATCAGTTTGGCTCGGGAATTGGGGGTGCCTCTCGCTGAGAGTAAAACGGAAGGGCCGGCAAGGACGATCACGTTTCTGGGGATAGAGCTGGATTCGCGGGAAATGGTAGCGAGGCTGCCACATGCCAAAGTAGTGAACCTGCGGGTTTTAGTGACCAATGCGATGGCGTCCCGGAAGTTGACGTTGAGGGAATTGCAGGCATTGCTAGGGTCCCTGAATTTTGCCTGCCGGATCATACCGATGGGTAGGGTATTCCTGCGGAGGCTAGCAGAGGCGATGTCGGGGGTGTACGGAAGCCACACCATCGGATTCGGATGTCCTCCGTTATGAAGGAAGATTTACGGATATGGGACATATTTTTGCAGGAATTCAATGGCACTTCTGTGCTGATGTCGGCTGAGCTGTCGTCCAGGGACTTGCAGTTATTTTCGGATGCGGCCGGTGGGGCGGGTTTAGGCATCTATTTCGTGGGGGCATGGTGCGCGGAAAGCTGGCCCCAGGCATGGCGGGACGCGGGCTTAGTCGCCAATATCGCTTTTCTGGAGTTGTTTCCCATGCGCGTAGCTCTCGAATTGTGGCCGGAGCGTTTGCGTAACAGGCGACTATTATGGTGGTGCGACAACGAGGCAGTGGTGAGCGTTGTTAACCAGTACAGTCCGAGATGTGTTCTAGTGGCGGAGTTAATGCGGGAGGTGGTATTGGCGTGTTTGCGGTTGAATGTAGTGATCAAAGCGCGACATATTCCGGGATGTACTAATAATATAGCGGATGCCTTGTCTCGTTTTCAGTGGGACCGATTTCGGAGACTGGCCCCGGAGGCCGAAGAGCGTGGTCTGCGGGTCCCAGAGCACTTGTGGAGGATTGGCCTGCAGAGATGCTGAGGTTGTTGCGTGCTTCTGTGGCACGGAGTACTTGGGCAGCGTACCTGACGGGCTGCGAGAAAGTGGAGGACTTCCTACGGGAGCGCGGGTGGAGACTGGATGCGGTATCGGATTGGATGTTGGCCGGTTATGTGGTGGCTGCTAAAGAGGATGGGTGGTCCAGGGCGGCGGTGCGTTCCCATGTAGCCGGGTTTGTGTTTTTTGCACGGGCGACGGGGTGTTTACGGGAAGGGTCCGGGTTCGTAACTCAAAAATTGATGCGCGGGTGGGGCAGGTTACATCCTACCCCCCGGGATGGCAGGCGTCCGATTACGCATGACCTGCTGGTGAAGTTATGTAGTGTGCTTCCGGGAGTGGCGGAGTCGGCCTACGAAACACGGCTGTTCAAAGCGGTTTTTTGTCTGGCCTTCTTTGGGGCCTTCCGTATGGGGGAATTAGTAGCGCCCTCCCGGAAGGTGGGGAAAGAGAGTGGGTTACAGCTCCAACATGTGCGGGTGGAGAATGGGCGGATCAGTGTGCTCCTAGCCCGTTCAAAGACTGACCAACAAAGTCGGGGCCAGTGGGTGGTGCTGCAAGAGATAGAAGGCGTAACGACCTGTGCCGTGGCGGCACTGCGGGACTACTTGCAGGTCCGCCCTACGGCGGAGGGGGCGATATTTATACACGATGATGAGCGGTTGCTGACTCGTTTCCAGGTGTCTGCGGTGCTTCGCATGGCATTGCGGCAGCTGGGCGAGGAGGCGCATCACTTTGCTTCCCATTCCTTTCGCATAGGGGCAGCCACGAGCGCAGCGGAGGCGGGCTTGTCCGATCAAGAGGTGCAGCGCATTGGGCGATGGCGCTCTAAGGCGTTTCGGGGCTATGTACGTATGTGAGGAGGGGGGGGGGGTTGGGGGGGGGCCCTCATCATTTCTTTTCTTTTGCAGATAGAGTTCGGGTTCCTCTTGAATGCTGGCTGATCGGCCACTCCTATGTCCATTGGGCTGGCAGGAGAGCGGCGATTCGACCGGCGGGTGCGAATCCCGGACTCGATCCCTCTGCAGTGTCGGTTCAATGGCTGGGTGAGCGGGGGCTACGTTGGATACAGTTGCTCCCTTTGCTGCGGCACCACAGGAGACTGCGGCAGGCACCGGACCTCATCTTACTTCACCTGGGCGGCAATGATCTGGCGATGTGGACCTGCCGGCAATTAATCAGAGCGGTGCAGCGAGATCTGGAAGAGGTCCAGCAGTTAATTCCCGGCATCCTCTTGATATGGTCGGACATTATACAACGACCGAGTTGTCGCTCCCAGAGACGTTGGTCTCGCGGACTTACAAAAATTAACCGGCAGATTGGCCGGTGGGTCTGTGCACATGGGGGATACCAAGTCCTTCATCCTTGGGTGGAGGTGGACTGTGCGGGATTATATGGTAGCGATGGGGTGCATTTGTCCCCGGTGGGGTTGGATTTGTTATTAAACGATTGGCAGGAGGCCCTGGAGTGGGTAGCGTTGAGAGATGCACGCTGGTCGCAGCTTTAGGGGGGGGCGGCGCGGGGGTAAACAGGTGCCCGCGCCGGTGGCGGGATCCCGGAGGTTCCGGGGTCCAGAGCCTTGGCTAAACTTGGGACGGGGGTGGGGTACCCCAGACCCAGAGAACCCCAGGGTGGGCTTTTGCTAATGATAAGGCGAAGTCGGGTGCCCGGAAGGGGAGAGAGGTGGGGAAAGCGGAGGCGGGCCCCACCTTGCTATAGACATGGCGGGTGAGGCCTCATTCCGTTGGGCTAAAACAATTATGGTTACTAGCTGTTTACGGTTATATGTTGTATTGGTTAATTAAAGCTGCGACCATGCGTTTTGACCATAATGTTGGTGTGTGTGTTTTTGTGGACGGGGGGGTGGTGTGGGGGTGATGCAAAGATAGGGCGGAGCCCTAGTGGAAGGCTTTAGGGAGCGTCGAGTACGGCCTGCTCCAGTTAATGAAGGCCGCGAACGGTAGCGTCCGGAGCCGGCCGCCTGTAACTGGGCGGCTCGGGGAGACGCGGGAACAGGGTGTGTGGGGGGGGGGTTGAGGACGCGGGGGGTTATTTTTTAAATCCATTGGCTCTCCCGGTGTGTGGTGCGCGGGGGAGAGCCAATGGGAAGTCGAGGCTGGGGCAGGCTGGGAGAGGCGCTGTACGGGGAGCCAGCCAGTCGGTTTGGGCTTCGTGGAGCGGCGTCCCTCCCTCCCTCCCCCAGGTTATGGATCAAGGTGAGGGGTGTCGCAGCAGGGGGGGGGCGAGCGGGATCCCGGAGGTTCCGGGGTCCAGAGCCTTGGCTAAACTTGGGACGGGGGTGGGGTACCCCCGACCCAGAGAACCCCAGGGTGGGCTTTTGCTAATGATAAGGTGAAGTCGGGTGCCCGGAAGGGGAGAGAGGTGGGGAAAGCGGAGGCGGGCCCCACCTTGCTATAGACATGGCGGGTGAGGCCTCATTCCGTTGGGCTAAAACAATTATGGTTACTAGCTGTTTACGGTTATATGTTGTATTGGTTAATTAAAGCTGCGACCATGCGTTTTGACCATAAAGTTGGTGCGTGAGTATTTGTGGAAGGGGGGGTGGTGTGGGGGTGATGCAAAGATAGGGCGGAGCCCTAGTGGAAGGCTTTAGGGAGCGTCGAGTACGGCCTGCTCCAGTTACAAGAACACAGTCTTAGGGAACACAGGTCTGTCTGATGTCTTAAAACAAACCCATGAATTTGTGTAAAGCACAACACATATGTTTATCTTTAAATGATGTTCAAATATTGCTACATCATTGAGCATGACTTTTTTATGTACCGGCCATCCCAATTCATTATGTAGTTGTTTTTTTTAGCACCTTCTAACAATTTGACACCGGTCATTTTTACCTGTGACATGAGGGCTGTGAGGCTACCTGCAAAATACAGGTTATTTTCAGTGTTATTCAAGTCTATCAAATAAAGCATTTTCTTATGAATAATTTGGCTAAATGGTATAGTCTTTAAGACCCCCTATGAGCTCTTCCACCCTGATTTCTTATGACAAGTACAACATGGAATATATCACAAATCTAGATTTCTCTGTGGCTCTGAAGGAGTTTAGCAATCTGATTTAAGAAATCATCAGGAATTGTGAAAAAGAGATGAGTATAGATGCACCTGTACATAATCACCAGGTGAAACCCTGCTGCTAACCTCATCCAAAATATGCTGAATACCTTGCTGAATTGTGAATTGAGCCTCAGATAATGATGTCACCATGCTCTCCGTATTTTGTACAGGCGTGTGTAGATTCACCGTCAGAAAACTTTTCGCTGTGTGATCTTTTCCTGTTAGACTTCTCTCTCATAGTCACGGATTTTCTAACATTTTCTCAATCTGAAAAAGAAAACGTAGGGGCTAATACTTTTTTATTTTCTTTTTACAGCAGCCTTAAAATCTAGGTGCTGGATAAAACCGGAATACTCACTATTTTGCTTGCCTTTTGGTTTTCGGTATGGAGCTGTTTGCTCTTAGGTACCGGTGTGTGTAGATTCACCATCAGAAAAACTTTCACTGTGTGATCTTTTCCTGTTAGATTTCTCTCTCATAGTCACTGATTTTCTAACATTTTCTCGATCTGAAAAAGAAACCGTAGAGGCTAATACTTTTTTTTTTTTTATAGTAGCCTTAAAATCTAGGTGCTGGATAAACCCAGAATATTCACTATTTAGCTTGTCTTTTGGCTTTCTGTAAGGTACCATCTGTTGGTTAGGCTGGTCATCTTGTTTTGTAGCACCTTTTTGGTCTAAAATAAAAAAGATTAAAGGTTGAGGCACATTAGGAAGAGCATAGCTGCTGGAAAATTAAAAAAGAAACACATGACATATCTTTTAATTTTCTTTGCTGTCTTCGTTTTGTAAGAGAAAGTTTATTTGTAACCCCCAGTTTCTGCTCCTATTTTTAAAGACAATCATAAGAGACAGAAACATTACACAGCCAAATGATTCATTTGAAAAAATATAAAGGCATACATATAATTTTTGCTCATCTGTATGTTCAGATAATAGATTCTGGAAATACATACATTTTCATAAAAAAGTCAATTTTTACAGAACTTGGTGTTTTTTAAAGAACGATCTATAATCTCTGTCACAGAGTAAACCTTCCACTAGCTCCATATCACAGTCTGCCACAGATATAAGCAAAATATTGAGCAGTTGTCCCGGATTTCAACTGGTATTAAAATCTCTGATGAGTTCAAACAAAAAAATTCAAATTTTCATAAA
Organism: Ichthyophis bannanicus; assembly: GCA_033557465.1. Taxonomy (NCBI): domain Eukaryota; kingdom Metazoa; phylum Chordata; class Amphibia; order Gymnophiona; family Ichthyophiidae; genus Ichthyophis; species Ichthyophis bannanicus. The sequence goes on along the minus strand of CM066035.1, from coordinate 603,333,049 downwards.
TTAGGACATTTGCTTTCATTTTATGATGAACAATCATGGCAACATTTACAATAGATCCTAGACACAGCCTGTTACAAGTTTTTAGATTTTCTGTTGTATTTCCTTGTGCCCCCACTTCGGGCAATCATAATGTCTTTGCCCTGAAGCATGTATTACACAAGCTGCACAGTCTCTATGCATAACGTCTTGCCAGCATTTCTTGATAATACAGCACACCGTTGCTTGTATAACAGATTTAAATGTGTTTATTTCATCAGGGTTTGAGTTGTCCTTTTGGCTGGCTATAAACGTGATTAGAGTGGAAAAACAGTTTTATTTCACAACGCTCTTGTCAACCCGACACAGGCCGTGTTTCGCAAACCTTCGTCAGGGGTTGATTAGGTAGAATCCTCTACAGTAAGACCCAGCAAATGATGGCCTTCAAAGGAAACTGGACTTGTCAAGCTCAGCACGGCATAATTATTAAAAATTCAAATTCCTCTTGGCTATAGGAGCTATAGCAACACATATCTCACTGGTAAACAATTGTTTGTTTACCAGTGAGATATGTGTTGCTATAGCTCCTTGAGCCGAGAGGAATTTGAGTTTTTAATAATTACGCCGTGCTAAGGAGCTTGACAAGTGCAGTTTCCTTTGAAGGCCATCATTTGCTGGGTCTTACTGTAGAGGATTCTACCTAATCAACCCCTGACGAAGGTTTGCAAAACACGGCCTGTGTCGGGTTGATAAGAGCGTTGTTAAATAAAACTGTTTTTCCACTCTAATCACGTTTTTGGACTGTGTCCTCAGTGGTAGCGTGATTTCTTTGCCTTTTTCGTTGGACCTTTTGGCTGGCTATGACATCAAATGCCTCCCTTTGATATGTACAGAGAAAGCACAAAGTGTAGATTGGTTGCCTGTATGTCCTCTAGCTCTTGTAGGAGCGGAGATTCATTACTTCCCTACAAAAACAAAACAATGTCAGTGTGCTAATTGCATTTGGAAAGAAAAAGCTTCTTTACCAAGGGGGGTTGTGCCTCTGTGAAAAGCCTGTATACCCATGTGCTATGTTAAGAATCAGTTCTAAATAGCCTGCAATAAAAGCATTGCACTGCTTTGTGAGAAAAAAGAACTGGGGCAGTATGGAGAGAGAAAAGCATTTTTGTTTTCCAGGGTTTCTGCTTTTTTGCAGATGTCAATATTAACCAGAAGCAAAACACATTTCCGGAGTCAATCACTCTGCTTCCGCTGATGTCAGCAAAAAATGGCACTGTCCTTTTCCGATAACACCCTGTTTCCAGTTATGTCAGCAAAAAAGCGACACCGTCCATTTCTGATGACACCCTGTTTCTGATGATGTAGGCAGGGGCGTGGTTGAGGGTGGGAGGCTGTGGGTGTGACACAAACCCAGGAAATGGGTACTGATTGGCTAATACCAACATTCTAGGGTGGGGCGTGGGTGTGGCACAAACCCGGAAGTGGGCGCTGATTGGATGATGTCATCCTTGGGGGTGGGGGTGGGGGGTGTCAAAGTGGGGGCTGTGGCCACACCTTGGGGCGGGAGTGGGCGGGGCTAGATCACCATTCACTTCTAATGGAGGGGCGTGGCCTAAAGTGGGACATACACCGGAAGTGAACCCTGATTGGCTCCTGTCATCCTTATCTCACCTGTCAATCAGTTTGATGAGTAGTGTACCCATTATACTACTGCAGTGATTTAGATTAAAAGGAGGCACCTCAGACACCTTTCTTACATACCACCACTGCAGGATCAGAACACATGACCTCTGCCTCCACAGTCATTGCAGTAACCAGTGGGCTACATCTTTATAGCTGCTAGCACTGCGCTGGGATGAACTTAGGGTTAACACGCGTTAACGTGCCATAGCACCCACTATCTCATGATACAGATTCTTGCTACCTTGCCGCCAGAATGCCCACTCCTTATATGGCATTCCTCACATTATCGCTGCAACTAGCGCCGATAACATTAAGATGGTTTAGTAAACATACCCCTAAGTTTCAATGTAAACCACTTTGATTGAAATGATAAAGTGGTATATAAAACCTGTTAAATAAATAAAATAAATTTGTGGTGCAAAACATACACAGAGGCCCACACTAACCTTTGGGGCATGTGTGGCTATCCCCCTGCTGATAGCATGTTGGTAATGTGCTGAACCATGATAAATGGCTCATGGGTGCCTTTACTGCCACCTCTGAGGCGGCATGATATGCATCTGTGCAAATGTCAGCATTCATGGGTGGCAAGCACCCATAAAAGCCAAACTGTTGGCTTTGATCGGGAGGGGGTCATCAAGGTCTGTGGGGGTCACCAGGGAGTAGATCAAGATGTGGGTAGCGATTGGGGTGGGGGAACAGTTTGAATATAAGTCTTAACTATTTGAAAATTAACACTACATGTTTGATACCTATTTCATTTGGGGGGCTAGACACTAAGGGGTATGTTTACTAAACTGCGTTAGTGCAATTCGCGTTAGGAGCCACGGTAGTGACAGAAACCCCAAATAAGGACATGGGCGGTACATCGTCACCACTAACGCGCGTTCAAAAAATTAACGAGCGTTACCGGGCGCCGTGGCGCGTTACTGCGCGTTAATCGTAAGAAGACGTACAGACACAAAGCACTGAAACAGAGCTGTAGCACAATGGTTACAGTACTGACTGCTGTTACAGGCAGCATGGGTTCGAGTCCCCAGTGTGCCTAACCCAGAAGGCTGTCCCAGGAATCACCCTGTACATTACAGAGGGAATGAGGAGGCATGTTTTTCATTATGTTGAGTATTGGTGTCAGAAACACACCCTCGGAGTGTGCCTAGCTACGTACGTTGGTGCGTGCGAGGTTGCGTGCGTTGGTACGTGCGTAGCTGCGCGCGTACAATCGTGCGTGGGTACATGTGTTTTTACGTGCGTGGGTACGTGTGTTTTTACCAGTGTGGGCATCTTATATTACAGACTCTGTAGGGTGTCTTGCACCTACGCATTATGCTAACAGATGTACGTGTGATGGCCTATGGTTTATCAGAGCCTGTGAGCAGGTGCTGGAGTTTCACAGGGCTGGATTGTGCCAGTCACACCCATGATGCACTGCACATGCAAATCAGCTGTCCGCAGATACACACCATGGGGAATGCACCCCCACAGCACCTCGGCCTAGTAGGGGGAACTGACCATGTGCACCCCCACAGCACCTCGGCCTGATAGGGGGTACTGACCGTGTGTTGTACTGGCACAGAGTAGCTACACACCATCACATTGTGCGGGTACTGTGCTCACCCTGAGGGTGCAGTGAGGCGCCCAGCACTAGGTCCACAGCACCGTTCATGGCTGAAAGAGGCCATGGCACAGGTCCAAAGCAGTGTTACTGTGTGAGATAGGTAGTTTCTGCAGGACCACCTTGGACATCTCTGTCTGTTTCAGTCAGGTGTAGCCCCCATGCACCACCACCCCCCTCCCCCAGGGCTGAGGGTGGCAAACAGGGTCTCCCATCAAAAGATCCACAGTCTACCTCCCTGCAACGATGGCAGTAGAGGGGAACCTTAACCCTAGTCCTGCTGAGGAACAGACACCCCACAGGGCAGTCAATGCAGCTCTGTACACAGCCATTAGGCCTGGATATGGTATGCTGCACCCCACCACTATCTGATATTCCCCTGGTGCAAGCCATCAGCCACTGCACCCTGCAAGCCACTCCATCACAACACCTACCAGCTGCAAACAGTCTGCTAGTGCCCAGTGGAGATGCCTGCACCCAGAACTGGGATGTCAGCATACACAGCAAGCAGATACATCAGTGACTGGGCCCCAAAAGGAAACCCATATTTATCACATGAGAGAAATACTAGATAGCACCATGGGAGTGCCTAGCCATGCTGTGGTCACTGCACAGTCAGGGTGAGAGTGATCTCTCAGCAGGATATACTGAGGTCACCCTGTCTGTGTAGGTGGTGGCCGGGCACTACAATGTGCCTGTCACTGCCCTATGCCCTGTGCAGATGCACCCTCGCCAGGCCACCCTGTCCGGCCTATACCCATGGTACCTTGCTCCTCATTATGCACATTGGCAGCCCAATACTGGCAACATTGCTGGCAGTGTGGACTGTGGAAGGTGTTTGCAGCCACCACACACTGGATAGACAGACAGCCACCCCCACACCTATGCCAGCATTGTGCTACTATAGAGGTGGTCAGCAGCCATACCCACCACACCAGTCATGGGCATAGTACAGGCATGGATATGGTACACAAGGCTGTTGGGGGGTCACTCCCCAGGGTGGTGAACACTGTCAGAGACCAGACCTGCAGCACACACCGCAGACATCAGAATGATTGTTATGGTGGAGCTCAATGAGCAAAATGTGCTTAACGTAGGAATTGATATCTGCCAGTTATGATAGGAAACGTTTGATAGCTCTGTACCATATACCCAGGTGTAGGGTGGCATTGCTAAGGTATGCAACTGCTAGTATTGGGAGATACAGGCAGGGCCCAATGTCTTGCCTCTCCAGGAGGCATTGGCCAATGGGGCCTGTGGGTGGGTGGGTGGCCCTGTTTGCTGCTGCTTTACGGCAGAGTTCTCCAACTCCAGTCCTGGTGTTCCAAACACTGTTCGGGTTTTCATGCTGTCCCTCATAAATATGCATGAGCTACATCTGCATACCATGGGGGTGGTGCATAGCTATGCAGCACAGGCATCTTTATTAGAGGCATCATGAAGCCGGAATGGTGTGGGGCCCTCCAGGACTGCATTTGCGGGACTCTGCTTTAGGTAATGTGCCTGTTTCTGGTGTCTGTGTTTGGTGTGGTAAAATATAGGCCATGCGTATGTTCTCTGCAATAAAGGAGTGTCTTTACTAACACTGTTTAGTGGTGGGTAAAGCTATGGGGACTGGGTTGGCAGGAGCCCCAGCTGGGATTTGAACCTGTGACCTTCTGGTCTTACAGGCACTGGCTGTGTCTGTTGCACCACACTGTGGCCACAGAGACAGTGCAGTCCCTGGAGTTAGTTAAACCGGCCTGACGAGTCAGAAACCCTGCTCTGCAACAGGTTTACTGTGGCCTCATTTATCTTGTATGCAGACAAAGGTGCACATAAACCTCAGAAAAGACCTCAAAAAAGGGGCACACACCCATAACCAAGCTGGGCAACAATGATATCATTGGGCAACATTACACAACACTCCCAGGACAGCTCCATTACAATAAAATGATCTTTGAAAGGGTCTGCGGAGCGTAGACTCTTCCACACATCATTTCTTTTTTATTTGGTGCTTTCCAGGGAGTGTTGTTCCTTTTTGCCCATTGCTATCACTGTTGCCCAGCTGAATTATGCTTTTTAAAATGTTTCTTGTGGTCATTTTTAACGTTTTATGTGAAATTTTGTTCTGTGCACATGTATCACACTGCTCACGTTTTGTGGGTTTCCCCGGTTTTTCTGTACATTGCTGACGGAAATGGTTTCTCTTCCCTTTAAATGCCTTTAACGACAGGTTTTCATTCGCGTTGGAATTGAGCTCAGGAATTCAGTGCGTTAGTGTGAGGGGAGCCTCTCCCCGCCCACTCTCCGCCCATTGACCCCTTCTCTCCGCCCACTCTCCACCTTCTGCGCTGTTTTAACGCGCCGCGGGAGTTTACGATCGTTAACTATGCTTAACGCGCGTAGTATTACGTTAACAGTCGTTAGCGCGTCGGTATGCGCGTTATACGGCTCTTACGGTCGTTAGCGTTGTACAACGTGCGTTAGCCACGTTTATCGCACTTTAGTAAACATACCCCTAAGCTGCAGTAAAATTTAGCATTTTTCTGTGACTTAATTTATCACAGGAGCCATTAACTTGTGATAACTCAGTAGTGCAAGTTAGTAATCCTCATGATATATGAATAATGAAACATGCAGTCAGCTTCACAAGTTGCATTATTCTGTTCCTCGGGAACCTGATGCTCTCAGGGAGCCTTCTAAAAGGTGCTGGTGCACTATCTCTATAAGCATGGGTGTCTTTTCCACTCCCTTCTATCCACAGCAAAGACCGCACTTCCACCCCCATAAACAGACCCTCTATCTGCAAACACATTTTTTGGATCATCAGTCTAAGTTCCCCCACTCCTTAGAACAGGGATCTCCAACTCCAGTCCTTTAGGTTCACAAACCAGTCAGATTTTCAGGATATCCCTAATGAATATGCATAAGATAAATTTGAATGCAAAGAGGGCAGTGCATGCAAAACTATATATCATGCATATTCATTAGGGACTCCAGGACTGGAGTTAGAAATTCCTGCCCTAGAACCTTCCAGACACCCAGTCAATACTGCCACCCCCATATCCCCTTGGGGCTACGTCGTCAATCTCTGGTATCTAGTGATAAGAGGCAGGAGTAATCACCAGTCACTCCTACTCCATCTGACTTAGATTCAAAATAAGCATCTGTCAACCCCTAGAAATATTTTCATGGTACTACAACTAGGGGACAAGTTTCATGGAAAGTCCTTTTGTATTTATGTTGTTAGAGAACAGTTGTTTCAGCTTTCAATTTAACCATTTCACTTCATTCATAGCAGCCTGACCCCTACTGTAGAATTGAGGTGTGTCCATACACTGGTATTTTATAAAGTAAATCACACAAAAGTTTCACTTTATAAAATAGGCCCCTCATACGCCAGCAGAAAAGCGTATAGTTTACACCAGTATTTATAAAACTATCCTCTTAATATACAGATATTGATTTAACACATTAATTAGAAGGTTAATACTTACTAAATCAATTTTGCACACACTAAGGGGTATGTTTATTAAAGTGTACTAATGGTTAATGCACACTTTAGCGTGCACTTAGCAATTAGTGTAGGGTTGTGGTAACCTGCTACTGGATGCTAACAGCCAACATGTTAGAAATCCCACACTACGGTTGTTACATTTGTTTCAGAGCAGGATAGATCTTCTGTACTTAAAAGCTACTTTAAGAATAAGGATGCTGGGGCGGAGCCTGATGTCCAGCGGGTAAGACGCTTCGCGCTGAAGCTCCCGAGAGGCCTACTTAGAATCCTGACTTAATACCTATACAAACTTACTATTTCGCTCCGGGCTGACCGGGGTACCTCGGGGGGGATGGCGGCCCATAAACCAGCGCGCTTGGACTTCGGGTCTCCTTCTTCTTCTCACGGAAAACGCTCCAAAACAGAGGTGTCCTCCCCACAGAAGATGGTTCCATTTCGTGAAAACCCCGAAATGCACCTGGAGATTTTGGAGGAACTACGCGGCGTGAAGGAATTGGTGCAGTCCAATGGAGAAGCGCTTAGAGCCCTGCGAGAAGACTTTGGAGTGCTCCAGGACCGACTTGAAAGTCTCTCATTACGGCAGGACAATATGGCGGGGGTCCTCGACTCGCACGCGGTGCGCTTGGGCGCACTGGACAAGGCTGAGCGCCAGATACAGAATCTTCAAAAAGAGTTAGAAGATAGCAATAATCGAGCCCGTCGCAACAATGTGAGGCTCATTGGAATACCGGAGGGGGTGGAAGCGGGAGATATGAGAGAATTCCTGCTCAAAACTCTTCCTTCCTTGCTGAAAATCACCTTTCATAAAGAATTGGAAATCGATCGTGCACACCGTGTTCCTACCCACATGGCGCTCAACCGAACGACCCCCCGGCCTATTATCTTTCGCTTGCTACGATATCAACAAGTGGAACAAATTTTAAATGCTGCCCGGGCGAACCATCATTTGGAATTTGAAGGTCACAAAGTCTCCTTCTTCCCTGATTTGGCAAAGCCTACCGTTGACCGACGGAAGAAGAAACTCCTTGCTTTTCGCCCTCGACTTCAACAGCTACAGGCTCGCTTTGGCCTGTTGTATCCCGCGAAGCTCCGAGTGACTCTCCACAACCAAACCAGGACATTCGAAGATCCTGATCTACTATCAACATTTTTGGACTCCAAAGAAGCAGAGCAGATGCGCTAATCCAACGACGTGGACTTTTATTTGCCGGCTCTGTCCGCCATTTTGAAGGGCCCGATGCGGCGGTCATAGTCAAGCACAGGGACTACCTGGACTTTCTTTCTTTCTTTCTATGACTTTCGTTTTGTGGTCTCCTATCCCTCCATGATGTGTGCCTCGGTCGGATTCGGAGCACGCACAGTCCTACAGGTTATGTGTTTTTCAATTTTGGCCTTCTCTGGGGCTTCTCCCCGCAGACACATGGTCGCCAGTAATTTTTGGGGTTCTGCTTCTTCTCTACCGTGCTGCGGTTTTCTTTTTTTAATGTGGGGCGCTTCATTGTATTATCTAAGCTTATTTTCTTTTATGCCATATGTACAGCCAGATACAGTCAATATGAGGGACATTGTGAAATTAGGTGCGCTATCATGCTCAGAATTTTTAACTTGTCTGAATGGCTTTATGTAAAATCTTATCACTCAATGTAAAGGGCATTAATAGTCCAATCAAAAGAAAGAAAATCCTTAGCTATCTTAGCCATGAGCATGCTGATTTAGCGTTTCTTCAGGAAACGCACTTAAACTCTGCTGAAACACTGAAACTCAATGTTAAGCCTTATATGGTGGCTGCCTATTCTCCCGCCGTTTCCAAACGGTGCGGGGTAGCCATTCTGGTTAAGAAATCTTTGCAAGCTACTGTAATTGATACTAGCGCTGACAAGGAGGGTAGATGGGCCCGAGTACATCTTAAGGTTGGAGATAGTGAATTTACATGTATTTGCATTTATGCCCCGAATGTGGACAACCCTGCTTACTATGCCAGTATTGCGCAGTTGGCACAGGCCTCTGCCAATACTCCATTAATACTTGGTGGTGACTTTAATCAAGTGTTAGACCCTCTGATAGATAGACAGCCGCCTAGAACGAGTAGTCCACCCAAGAGTCTTGCTACCCTTACAGCTCTGATGCAAGATCTTGCGCTGGTAGATATATGGAGGCTGCTTCACCCCTCCGACTTAGAGTTCACTTTCTTCTCTGCCCCCATCACTCCCAATCTAGAATAGATTTCTTTCTCATTTCCAAAGCACTGATTTCTCAAGTAGACACGACTAGGACTCATCCTCTCCATATTTCAGATCATGCTGCCATATCTTTATCATTACGTGTCACTGCGCGGGACGATTCTCCTCGAGCTTGGTTTTTTGATAGATCCCTACTGGGTCAAAACGATTTTCAGGTTGATATAAAGGCCGCTATCCAAGATTATTTTCATTTTAACTCACCCCATGACACAGCGGGCTGGGCTTGGTGGGAGGGTTTTAAAGCATCTATCCGTGCCACTATAACTAGCTATCAAATTCGGCAGGGGAAACAAAGAAAGCAGCATTTACTGATTCTAGAGCAACAGATACAAGCTGGGGAGCGTCTCCTCACGTCCCGTACTGACCCATGTATTTTACTCCGTTTACAACGCTTGCGTTTTCAATACAATCAGCTTTTGTATACTGCTGCTGTTAAAAATATTGAATCACAACAAGGGCTATATTATCGGGAAAATAATCGTGCTGGCAAATTATTAGCAAATGCCCTAAAAGGTCGAAAAGAAGCCAAGCGTGTTACCGCCCTCCGTAATCCGTCGGGGGGGGGCTTGGTCACTAAAGATATCGAAATCTTAGAACTCTTTCGTGATTTTTATACTCGGCTTTATCAATCTGAATGTGATTTTGAGCCAGATGTATTTGAACGCTTACTTTCAGGGGTACAAAGACCGACCCTATCTGACGAAGATAGAGTGGCCTTGGACACACCATTTACTGTCTCAGAAATTCATTCTGCTATCAAGAAATGTGCCTCAGGTCGAGCCGCAGGCCCAGACGGTCTCCCTGCTGAATTCTACAAAACCTTTCACGCTGACTTAGCTCCAGTTTTGAAAATTTATTTTTCTGCTCTGGCCGAGGAGGGTTCTCCTTCTGGGTCCTTTTCAATGGCAAATGTAGTAGTTTTTGAGAAAGAGGGGAGAGACCCGCAACTAACAGCTAATTATCGTCCAATTTCCCTCCTAAACGCGGACTATAAAATCTTTGCCACCATTCTCTCTACCCGGCTCTCGGATAGGATGCCTACCTTAATACACCCAGATCAATGCGGTTTCATTCCTGGTAGATCAACTGCTGACAATGCTCGGACTTTATGCCATGTACTGACTACCGCAGTTAATCTTGATCGCCCATTTGTTGGCCTCTCACTTGATGCTGAGAAGGCCTTTGATCGCTTAGAGTGGCCCTTCCTGTTTGCAGTCCTCCGCTGGTACGGATTCGGGGAAGGTTTTCTCCGTTGTCGTCGCACCATGTACGCACAGCCTACAGCCAGTATATGTGCCAATGCTTTAAAGTCTCAGCCTTTTCCCCTTCAACGCGGCACTCGCCAGGGATGCCCACTGTCTCCACTTCTCTTCGATCTTGCACTCGAGCCCTTGGCTTTACTAATCCGGCAATCGGAGGAGATTCATGGAGTCCCCTTCACCCATAGGGAAATCAAAATTTCAGCGTATGCTGATGATCTTATGCTTTTTGTCTCTATAGACTCAGTACCGGCTGTCCTAGAGCAAATTGGTAAATACTCACAACTGTCCGGTTATAAGATAAATTGGACCAAGTCGGTAGCCTTTCCATTAAATCCTTTGCTTCATCAGGCAGATATGCAACCCTTCCCCTTTTTATGGCAACCTCGCATGGTCAAATACCTTGGGGTTCACTATTGTTCTCCTTTGGAAGACACTATCTCCTTCAATGCCAAAGACTTAACCTCTAAAGTCCGGGCGCTTACTCACCGCTGGACTCCTTTAACACTTACCTGGTGGGGTCGATTAAAAACCATAAAAATGATGATTGTTCCGAAAGTGAATTATATCTTAGAAATGTTGCCCTGTCTCTTCCCTCGACGTATATAAAGATATAGAGGGCCTTCTGACTAGATACCTGTGGCAAAACAAGACACCTAGGATAGTGAAACATAAGCTGCAAGCAGATAAGGAAAATGGGGGTGTCAGATTCCCTGATTTCCTGAAGTATCATCAATCTTTTCTTCTCAAACAAGGCGCTCGTTGGCTGGAAGATCCAGTACCGAGTAGACCTGTGTGGCTAGACATAGAAGAGGACCTTTGCAAACCGATTCCTCTTACTTTTCTCCCTGGTATGACTCTCCCATCAGACTCCCACTTTCCACCAATGCTTTTAGACACCTTAGGTGCCTTTAATAATCTCATGCAATCTTTAGACTCCCGACTCTGTCCGATAGACAAGCTCCCTCTTTGGTACAACACTCGATTTCGAATACAAAATAAACCGATGGCGTGGAGCCCCTGGTACACTAGGGGCATTTGGATTCCTAGTCAGTTGTTCCATGAAGGTCGCTGGAAAACTTTTAGTGAATTGCAAATTGAATTTGGTCTCCCAGCGAAACACTACTTTCAGTTGGTGCAACTTCAGCATTGCCTTCGGAGTGCTAAGGTGCTCCCGCCATCGGCCTCCCCTACACAAGGTTGGTTGGAGACTATCCGATCTATCGGTAGTTCACCGGGTGTAGCATCCAATTTTTACAAAACCTTATGTAATGCTATAACTAGGGATACCCCTATAGCGCAGAAAGCATGGGAGAGAGAATTGCATGTGACTTTGACCCCGGAGCAATGGAGCCTTGTCTGGAGTAGAGTGACACGGGTCTCCCGATCCGCCTCACTCACTCAGACACTCTTCTTTCTGGCCCACCGGTGTTTTTTACACTCCTGACAGATTAGCCAAATGGAACACTACTCAGGGCAATAGTTGTTGGACATGTCATGCGGCCATTGGTTCACTACCTCATGTTATGTATGAATGTCCCGCACTACAGTATTACTGGAGTCGGGTCTGGGGTCGTATCCAGTCTATTTTGCACTTTCAAGAGCCCCTTACTTGGAGGATAGTGGGACTTCGCTCAGCTGCGGGGATCCCCTCTCTTCCAAAAAAGGCTTACTTCCTTTTGGACTTTATGCTTGGCATTGCTATTTCCCTAATTACGAAATACTGGAAAAATAGCTCCCAGCTGAGCCCCAATGAATGGTGGAATCATGTCTGTCTTTACAGTAAATATGAACAAATACCTCGTATGTTTGCTTCCCCCATTCAGACTCCTCATCATCGGTCTAAATGGAAGATGCTCAATGACTATGTACATTCTGCTCAATGCTCTCATCTGACTGTCTAAATTTGTATATATCTTTGTCCCATGATTATTCTGTATCGCGGATACTCTTTTGATTGTTTTGATGTATAATCACTGTTGTTCGGAAGCGCTCACATACTGACATAATCAGCTAGAGAAGAAGCGTGGGGGTGGGGGGTAATTGGGTTTACTTTTCTTTATTGTATAATTGTTTTGTCTCCTTTGGTGTGTTGTTTCTTTTGTTTGTTGCAAAATGAAAATAAAAGTTTAAAAAAAAAAAAGAATAAGGATGCTATATTTTGTGGTATAAAAGCCACGCAACTACGCAGGAAATCCTTATTGGCTTTCAGGCCTAGGGTTCCGGCTTTGGGCACATTGTTCTTTCTTAGATATCCATCTAAGTGCCTAGTTACATTTCAGGGATCTAGGTTCTTTTTTTTTTATTGCTTACAGTTGGAAGTCTTTCTGCAAGGGAATGAAGTATAGAGTGTAAATGGAGGGTGGTTAGCTTGCTGGGTAAAGGTAATACGGCTGCTTGATATTATAGGGGATTTTTTCCCACTTACTGTTGTATTTGTAATTGTTTAGTTTCTTCTTTTTTTTCTCCCCGAGATGTGGGCTTATGGATTTTCGTTGTTGTAATTATTATTAGTTAATATTTCCTGTTATGTGTTTCTAATTATTTTTTGTATTTATGCTTGTGTAAGTATAAATTGTGAAATTTCAATTAAAAAAAAATGAAATCCCCCACTAACTGCTTAGTGGACAAAGGAAGGGGAAAGGGGCAGGTTAGGGGCAGAAAGTGGGCATTGACTGCACATTGCGGTTAGCGGGGGGTTATAAATACATGTTGCAGTTAGCGCGGGTGCACTTAACACCACTTCAAGGGGTGACATTATATGCACCCATGCTAACTGCATATGCCGCTCTGCATATTAGGGAATTCTTCAGTGTGGTAAGTAGTGGGAATATGCAGTTAGCTCTAGCCCATCTTGCTTACTACATGTTAAATTTTGCTCCAAACGTGTGTTAAGTGCAAACCCTCAGCACACTTTAGTAAATAGATCTCTACATTTTTAAGGCACACTAATGAACTGAATATATGCTAATGAATGCACCAACCTACCATGCAACTTTAAATTTGCTAAAATTATTTTTCCATTCCTTGCATAAAATGCAAAGCACTCTGGTGTGCCATAGTGTTCTTGCTCTGCTAGCAGTTATTATTTGATTGCAGTCCATGACTATCCTATTTCCTCTGAAAAGCTACAGATGTCCAGATGTTTGTAATACTGGATCTACATGGTGCACTGCTAATCCAATTATTATAATGCATATTTTACTCAAGAGAACTACAAATCTTACTTCTAAGTGAGTGGCCTCATTTTGGATATGCCACTTGTTTATGGTCTCCCAATTCATTATGCCCACACAATGCACAGTGTAAGGGGTTGCTGTACATTCCCAGCAATAGCACTTCAAGCTCTCTTAGAGTGCTCAAAGAACTGCAGAACCACTTTGTAGCTTGTACTTTGTGTAATTTTTTTTCTAAGGGTTACACTGTAATTAACCTTTTTAACATTATAATTATTATTACATGCAGAGCGTTTAATTTGCCACAGTGACAAAGTTGAAGGATGCAATATAACTCGAAAAAGATAACTGAAGAAAATCAAGCGTGTCTGTGTGTGTGTATTTTACATACGAGTATGTGTGTGTGTGTGTGTGTGTATGTGTATATATATATATATATATATATATATATATATATATATGCAGAGGCAATAAATTACCTGCCAATAAAAATAAAAAAGAAAGAGAACTGTGGCATTGTTGTCTTTTCAAAATATTTAGTGTCTTCTCTTCATCCATGAACCAAGTAAATCATGGTATCTTCAAGAGCAAGGATCGAAACCAATTACCATTAGTGGCCACTGGGTGCAGCCGATCCTTCCTGTCCTGTTGCCTGAATCTCAATGATCTCCCAAGTGTGCCCAGGCAATTTAACAGAAAGATCAATACCCCACAGCAGTTAGCAGCAGCTCTCTTGAAGTGCTTCAGAAAACATGCTACATTTTTCTACCGAATAAATGTCAAAACATTCCTACAGCTACAATTCTTGGGAGAAATTGTTCTTGTGAAGCACTATTGACATACTTTAACCCACATTTCCCGCTGCTCTTCAGCTTCCTACAGGTGAGTCAATTCTCATTTGGCATGAGACACATCGGCATGTGTCCCCTGCCAACTTAGTCAGTAAGCATAAAGATATCACGATCTAGAGAAGCAGTTCAGAGAATCACAAGGTCAGCAGTCTAACTCTAACCCAAGGTCAAGGTGATGACAGACCTGTCCTTTGAGACTGATCTTCATTTCTGATGTTGTCCTGAAGCCAATCAATATCATTACAGAAACGCGGAGCTTTCTGTATTAGGCTGCTCACTCACACAGCTCGCAATCCAGTGGCAAATGGCTGTATTCATGGGGCAGTCAGTAAAAGGTCTGCTGAAAAGCAACTGCCTAGCAAATGTTTGCTCATGTTTTAAATTTGATGATTTGGTTCATTTAGTTAAGCAAGTTCACTTATTCTTCCATTCCTTCCCAAATCTTTAGACTAAATGAAGTCTCTCAGAAGTGGCACAGTACAATTTGTGCTGTTTATGTTAGTTTTTCCTTCTCTCATGAAATGTTTTTTTATAAAATTGATGGTATATACACACACATTAAAAAAAAATATTGGGCATGATATTCAAAGGCATTTATACAGTTTGCAGACCTATATTGAGCCACTGTCCGATTGACGATATGCAGCGAAAGTCTGGCGCAGGAAAACCTGGCATAACTTTCACTGCCGAAGCGAACCGGACAGTGGCTGAATATCACCGGGCTGCCTGGATATTCAATACCAGAGACTAGATAAGGCCCTGGCGTTCACTATTTGGACTTTTATTTCAGCACCGTCTGCTTGATTCTTTAGCAACACTAGCCACCGGTGATGAATACCAGGTCCATTATTTTTCCTTTTCTGCCCACTACAATTGCCCCGACGGTTTTTGATATGCTTAAGGGAACATGATTTAATATTTTCCCAAATGAGTTTTGCTGAAGTGTTGGAGCAGCTCCTGTCCAACCATGTACGGCTGATAATTGTCAATGAAGCTCTTTTAATCTAGATTTGACTACTTAATGGGGCATTACGCAAAGATGCATAATCTCGATTTTGGAGTGCCACAAAAAAGGTGATCAAGCTATACAAATAAACCAGATTCTCAGACCACGCATATGCAAATATGCCTGATAAATGTGCTTTGTGAAAGTCCTGAAAACTAGGTCTGTGTGTAGCCCTTGAGGATTGGGATTGTGCTCCTTTGGGTTAGAGCACTATGAAGCAATTACACACATGAACAACCTAATAACTACACATATATCCAAAGCTTCTCTAATCTGTTCCCAAGAACAATTGCAGGTTTCCAATGGATTGTAATGTGTTGCTTTTTAAAGGATAATTAAAACACTCTCTGTAGCGTACATTTTTTGTAAAGGTGCATTGTATTAATGGAACTAAATGCTTTACCATAAATAATTGCTTGCTTCCTTTAAATGATCATAACTGCAGAATGGTGTAGAACTTTGCCATAGAAGCAAATGTATATGTTAATCATGGAAAATCTAAGCCACATGTAGAGTCAGTATGTGGCTAGCTTTGATCATATACTCAAATATTTTTTTTAACATTTAAAACTGATCTTGCCTTTATTTTTGAATCTGTTGTTAAGCAATTTCATCTTTCTTCTTTAAACTCAGTAGGACTCAGGACTAGGATTGGACACCATGAGCCTTCATTCGCAGCTACCCAGGAATTTTCCCCTGTTTTGTATCTTCCCTGCCCCTAACAAACTTAGTCCAGTGTTTACAATGACAATCCTGGTCTATGGGCCTGGGTTTTTGGAACCCTGAATCCAGTCACCATTTCACACTCAGACATTGACCATGGCACCCTCTCCTCCCCTACAAGAGCTATGGATATCTCCATCACAGCATACGTGGCTCTTGGGAACTTTTTACACGAAAGTGTGCACAAGCTGTCTCCTGATTGATGGGGCTGGCCCACACTTGCTTTTACAATATTTTTGTTATGTTATGCATACAATCTTCGATCAACTTTACTCTAAACAAGTTGAAAAGCATTTCATCTATAAAATTCAAATGTATTTGAAATTGAAATGGAATGGATTTACAGCTCATCTAAGGGGAAAATTAAATGAAACAACTGTTTAGAATAGTACGAGAGGTCAGATAGACTACATAGGAGATGGATAGAAACAGTGTCAGGGAAAATGTTGACATGTTTCTGTTGAGCCCTTGATGACAGAGCTCTGGGAAAAAAGGACAGGGCATGAGTCCCCTGTGCTCTTAGGTGCAGAGTTTGGCTAAGCTAGAAGGTTGTAAAGAAATTATAGAGGCTATCTGAGAGAGGGAGAGAGAGAATCTGGACATAATTGTCTGTGCAGCAAGGAAGAAAAACCTTGGCTACTCTGCTTCCAAGGATCACAGCAGGAGTTCTCAGCCCAGTCCTCGGGATGCATCTAGCCAGTCAAGTTTTTAGGATAACCACAATGAATATGCATGATACAGATCTGCATACAATGGAGGCATTGCAAATTTGAGATTTGCATAGAATGGAGATGTTGCAAATGTATGTGCAACCATGCTATCAGTAGTCATGACACCTACCCTGCAGTAGCGTAATGCATAATAGCTTTCATTACTGTTAAGCCTGATCTCTGTCCAGAGCCCACCCCGATCCCACCCCAATCTGCATTAAGCAGTAGCTGTTAGCACAGGCCATGGTAATGATTACCTGTGTTAAAAGCTATGGCAAGCCTTCAGCACACTTTTGTAAGCATGCCTCTAAATGAATATTTTAAGAGTATGATGTTCAATTATGCGTTATCCTGAAAACCTGACTGACTAGGTGTGTCCCAACTGGGTTTGAGAACCCCTGGACTAGAGGAACAGCTGGACACAAGAAAATGAGGCACTAGTAACTTCCAGCAAGTCTGGAAGTACTCCACTTACGGCACTAACCAAGCTCATTTTTTCTGTCTTTAGCCATGCCACATCTCGTTTATTGTAATGTATTATAATGTCATCTTTGCAGGTCTTCCCAATTGCAAATTGCAAAGATTACAATTGATTCAAAACATAGCAGTCTTACTCCTAGCTCACGCCTCTCGGTTTGATCATGTCACCCCTCTCTTCCTTCATGTTCACTGGCTTCCCTTTCGGCACCACATTTATTGCAAACTTCTTACATTTGTTCACAAAGTTCTATATACAGGCACACCATCATATCTCTCTTCCCTCATTATCATTCACACTCCATATCGTGTCCTCTGAACAATTCACTCTAACCGTCTTCATCTTCCTTCTGCCTCACAAGCTAGGTTACAATCTACATTCCACTCAGTCTTTTATTTTCTCACGCTCAGCCTTTGGAATGACTTACCCCTGGATCTCTACCTTGAACCATCCTACTCCAAATTTAAAATCCTGCTCAAGACACTCTTATTTCATAAGGCCTTTGATCTCCCCATCCCCTGATACTCCTACTGCAACCTCCTTCTTGCTGGTCTTTCTCAGTGTCATCTCTTCACTCTTCAATCTAGTCAAAACTCAGCTGCACAGTTAATTTTCCACCAGCCATGTTACACTCACATAACCCCTCTTTTGAAATCCCTTCATTGGCTCCCTTTCCGCTATTATATTTGATTCAAGCTACTTCTCCTGACCTATAAACACATTCACACTGCTTCCCCTCTTTGCCTTTCCTCTCACCTGTCTCCCTGTACCCCTCCTTATGATCTCCGTTCCTCCTCTGCCTTCCTTCTCTCTATGCCTCTCTCATTCCTTACACCTTGCTGCTCCTTTTGCCTGGAACAAGTTTCCCCTGTCCTTGTCAAATCTCCTCATTATTCCTCTTCAAGTCCATGCTCAAAACTTATCTCTTTGAAGGCCGCCTTTGGTTCCCAGTCTCCTTTCCTTGTGTTTCATCACCTTAATGCCCTTATTTCTTGCATTGTATTGTACTGTATGTTTGACTTCTAGATTGTAAAGTCTACGAACAGGGGCTGTCTACATGTGTGTCTGAACAGCACTGAGTACACTTTGTAGCGCTCTATAAATGATTAATAAATAATAATAATAGGAGACCCATGAATCTCCATTCCCCTTTTTCTTTCCCCCCTCGTTTCCCTAGGTTATGATGGATTTCCCTGTCTATTGATGGGTTTCTTTTCCTTCTGTATTATTTTATTATAAACCGCCCTGTTGCTTCGTGAAGGGCAGTATATCAAGCAGAATAAACAGAAACATAAACACTGTTAACGTATATAGACTGTATAATGTTTTGGCTTCCTGGACCATGGGATGATTTTGCAATGACTGCAGAGCAGAGCTGGCACCCATCTATTAAAGAAGTGGAAAAAGTGTCTTCTGCAGCAGACTGCTCATCTACTGAAGAGGGTTTTAAATTAGGTTTGTTTTAGATGGGTGAACAAAGCTTCCATGTAAGTAAAAGCCCTCAAGTAAGTAAAATATTACATATTTGTATAGAAATGAGAAAAAAGGCCAACATTTGGAAAACAAAGTATACTAATGCCTGTAGCATGGGAAAAAAGATTCTGGAGCTATTGGCTACAATGGAATAGGCTGACTTGGATTCAGTGGCAGTCAAGGAGATATGGTTCATAGGGAACCATAACTTGGATGAAATTATACATGGCTATAATTTATTCAGGAAGAACAGGGTAGGAAAAAATGGCAAAGGAGTGGCAGTATATGTTAAAAATATTGAAACAACAGAATCACAGGGCATATGAGATCAGGGAGAGGCACTGTGTGTTATTCTGGAAAAAGGAAATAGAAAATTCACAATGGGGGTCATTTTGAAAGCCCTATTCATGCTTGGGATGTCCGAAAACAGGCATAGAAATGTCTCCAGAGCCATTTTAGAAGTCGGCTCTGGGGATGTTCCCAATGTGAGGATAGGAGGAAAACAAGGAGAGCAAGGGCCTCACAGAAGCAGCAAGGAACACAAAGGGTGAAAGCCAGAAAGGTCACAGGCACCAAATTTATTGTTAAAAATCCCCTACGCGTTTCGGCATGGAGCCTTCATCAGGGGGTACGCATCTAAAATAACATAGCATTTAAATAACATTAAGAACCATGCATATTAAACCATGTAAATTATCAGCACATAAAAGAACATTCATATGAAATGCACATTATGTTAAAATATTAGTTAAAATATATATTATAAAAAAGTTAAATAAATAAATAAATAGTACGTAAACTGATAAACAAGAAAAGTAGCCAGATAAATAATTAAAACAATGTTATTATTAGTAAAAACTAAATAAAACCATAAAAAGCAATACATAATCAGAAAAATAAAAGTGAAAACAAACAACTCAAACTGTGTGGTAGAGGGTATTATAGAGAGGGTACTTACATACTGCACCATGTGGATAATAAGTAAATGAAGTAGTCTTGAAAAAAGACCTTTTGCAGTAAATAGCTCACTGTTGAAAGGAAGAAGGACCATATGAATGCAAAAGACATTTATTGAACGGAGTCACACAGAGCCAGATACAAGGAGAAGAGTAAGAAAAACAATGGTTATTATATTATAACTTATTCATGAGGGAGGATGGCATCGGCTACAATCCTGCACCGTTAAATTTATTGTTTTCAATACCTCCATGGCATAAATGCACAAGTGTTGAGCCTTGCTCAATTTAAAGGAAGTTCTAAAATGAGAGAGCATAGAATGAGGGTGAAAGAGGATAGATTCAGGAGTGATATCTGGAAATATTTCTTTATGGAAAGAGTGGTGGATCCGTGGAATAGTCTCCCAGTGGAGGTGGTAGAGATGAGGACAGTATCTGAATTCAAGAAAACATGGGACAAACACAGAGGAACTCTAAGGGAGAAGAGGGAATGGTGGAGCTTAGTACTTGGTAAGGATGGGCATTTTTCTGTTTCTATATTTCTTTGAGAAAGGGAAGCTGTGTGTGGTTTGAAGAGTGCAGATTTCTGTTCAGCAGAAGGCTGCAAGCTGGAAATATATGCACGCTATTCCTCAGGTAAGGGAAGCAAGCTCCCCGCAGACACAGAACTGAACAGAGTGAAAATCTGTTCCTGTTCATACTGTGACTATTTTTGAAAATAAACATACTACTTAGCATACTTTAACTGCTACATATTCCTTTTCCCATGCTTAAAGAGCATGTTGCAGGTTCATTCACTAAAGACTACTGATAGCATGCAGAGTAAGGACATAACGTGAATGCTAAATGATGGCTGATTCACCATCAACTTACCAGGCATACACATGTTTAATATTCAAATAAAGTGATGATGAACTCGTTAGGTATGATCAACCTATTCTCTGGAAAGCACTAGGTTTGCTGCAGCTATGGGGCCGTGGTAAATGCACCTGTTTGGGAATTGGTGTTAAATGGTAGTGACTGACAGGCGCAAGTATTTTGATTTCTTCAGCAGTGCTAGTAGGAAGTGGATGGATTCTGCCTTGGAAGCAGACTTGCTTGGTGTATGTGTGTGTGTGTGGGGGGGGGGGGCTAATTTTAAAAAGGTCTTTCCATGCTTTAAACAGTGGTTTATGCACAAACATAGCCTTTATAAAATTGCCTGGACTACAGAGAAATAATTCTATAATAGGGAACCGATGTGATTATTCTAATAGGGTGACTATTTTATGCCTATTTAATAAAGGCAACATTGGTATCTATGTGCTTTATAAAAGGAGCTTGTACAATGACCCTCAGTAGTGCACAAAATGTCAAGCACAACTTATAAATTAGAGGGGTCCATTTGGTTTTGGACGAATGATGAAATATGACAAACAGGGGCCTGCCTGGTATTTCAATACCATGGATGAAGTTTTTTTTTAAAACAACAGCCACAACATTTCAATAGAAATTGGATATTCAGCACTGGTATCTGCATAGTGACTGGTGCTGAATATTTGGATTTAGTGCTGGCTGCCCGGCGCTATCCAGATGGAGATGATTTCCAGACCGCTCTCTGGATAGCTATCCTCATTGGACAGCTTTTTTGCTGCCCTAGGTGATGTAGATAGTTATCCAGATAGCACCACTGAAAATCACTGCTAAGTTCCTGATTCACCCATACTGAACCCATGAACCACCCTGGCACAATATGGATAGTGCCAAGGCATTGGCACGATCTGGATTGTGCTTCTAAATATCACAGGCAACTGTGTTAATTTGGATAAGCCCTGCTGATTATTGGCTGAGAAATTTCCATTGTATATACTTTTTTTTAATGTAATAAATTTTATTAAGTAGAAACAAACAACTTACATTCCACAACAACAGACCCAAACAAGGAGACATGACATCCCTCCAGTCGTGCACCTCCGTTAATTCTCCATCGAGAAACAGGACAGGATATCAGCCACTATTAAACAGTCAATATAAGTACAGAGCATATCAAGCGTAAAACAACAATATATACGCAATAGATTCTACCCAGTTATCCCTCCCCCCCAATTGTCCCCCCTCCACACCCCCACCCTCACCCCCACCCTTCTGACCCATCCTACCTGGAAGTGAGGGAAAGAAAGAAGAAGAAGAAGAAGAAACAAGGAAAAGTAAGAAGTAGTAAGGAGAAGACATTCCAGTAGAGTGCGAACTACATGCTGGAGACCGGCTCAACTTAATTAACCCTTCT
The DNA here is from genome assembly GCA_033557465.1 of Ichthyophis bannanicus. NCBI lineage: Eukaryota > Metazoa > Chordata > Amphibia > Gymnophiona > Ichthyophiidae > Ichthyophis > Ichthyophis bannanicus. The sequence continues at coordinate 603,311,138 of CM066035.1, read as the reverse complement.
GAAACACTAAACTCCAGAGGGGCTCATCCAGAAAGGGCCGCCCTCGAACTGTAGCAGTAATCTTTTCCATTAGATAGATCTCCCAACATTTAGACCACCATTCTGTAAGAGACGGGGCTCTACTACGTTTCCAAAAGAGAGCAATCACCAATCTGGCCGCCAGGAGGAGCGATTGAAGCAGATGTTGAAGAGGACAACTAAGAGTGGATTCAGGAAAAACCCCTAGAACACAAGACTCCATATTCAAGGGGAGGGTAACCTGTAATCTCTCACGAACATGTCCTAGCACCTCCTCCCAATACCGCTGAATGTGAGAGCACTGCCACCACATATGATCGAAAGACCCCCTGCGCCCACAAAGTCGCCAGCAAAGCGGGTCATCAGCTCTTTTCCAGTGGTAAAGATCTGCCGGTGTTATAGATAGGCGGAGAAGTATCCGAAGTTGGGTGTGTATCAATCCCAACGATAAGGAGCAGGAATGTGAATATGAATAAACATCAAGCCAGAACTCTTGGCCTTTCCCCGGTAAAGTCACTTCCCATTTATTTATTTATTTATTACAAATTCTTATATACCGCGCTATTTAGAATCAGTGCGGTTTACATTGTAACAACATTTGCAATAGAACAAAATCTTTTGCTTACATTAAACCGGGATTGTAACTTGGAAGTTGTTGACTCTTACCCTTCTGGGGTCTGGAATCCCACACACAAAATACCTGGGTTCTTATATATCCCTGTACCATTCAACAGGAAAGAAAGACACGACACAATCAATTAATTAATCAATCTCTATTGAGCTCTATAGGGAAGAAACGCATGGAGTCTAATTTGACATATCCATCCCGCCTCTTCAAAGATGGTCCTGTAGGCTCTTGCTTTTTATTAGGAAATATCAGCTGATTCAGTTAATCTTTAATTAACATCTGGTACTTTCCAAATTCCATGTGTACATAAATTTTGCTAACATAGACAACATTATTATATAAAAAGCAGAAGTTATGTCTCATGACTATGTTCACTAAATTCAATAGGTGTCGCTGTGATTTTACTTTTTAGTAGAAGCTAATTAGTTACTTATTGTATTTTGCTGATTTTCTATTAAGCCATATCCGTTATCTTGCTAAGAGCAGCACAACCTGACCTAGTAACTACTTTAGCCTATCCGCTTGCAGGATGAGCAACTTCACCCTCTGTTCTATTTAATTAAGGAACTACAATCTGACCTAATATCTATTGTTACACAAACTCTATTTGCTAATCACACAAGCTTCAGTTACTAAATGCAATGTCCTAGCAAAAGCAGAAATGCTCTTTAAAGGGATAGTTTTAAATGCAATGCAGACCTGTATTTTCTAGGCCTACAGCAAGCTAGATTTTTATAATCCTGTTTCATGTATGGTTTCATGTATAGCTGATTTTGGTTCTATTCCAATAGATATTATCGATCCCGATCCGCTGTCTGTTTCTGAATCTGATAGCTCCAAGTCTGCATATCCTGGATAAATCATAGGTGTATAAATTTGCTTATCTGCAGCTGTTTCTTCTACCTCACTGATTATATCCAATTTGCATTTGGGGCCTAGTCAAGTTAGTCCTCGTCTACAGAAGTAACAGGGTAACTATATACATATCAATAAAGGCGCTTATAGATTATTTAAACTATATTGTGTAATAGAATCATAATGTGTTCATGGTAATTATGAATGTTCTTGATGGTGGATTCTTTGTAAGTCACTGGGGTTATGCTGTTGGTATGTGAGATGCTGTGTGGGTGACAAGAGGTGTTAGATGTGAATGTACTGGGTCAGTGTGGGTAAAGTGAAGGCAGAACAGGTGATGTTTAATAGCCTTTCTGAATTGCGAGAGGTCAGTAATTGATCTTATATGAGGTGGGAGATTGTTCCAGCACTTAGGAGCATATAGTGTAAATGCTCTGTTTCTTGTTGTTTGAGTACATTTGATGGACTCAGGTGGTATAGATAGAGTATTATTGGTTGTTGATCTCCTCAGTCTGGTAGTGGGTATACTAATCAGGAGTGATGAGAGGGATGTGGAAGATATCCAGTTAATTGCTTTAAATGACAGTATTAATGCCTTGTAGGTGACTCTGGATTGTACTGGTAGCCAGTGTAGGTCCATAAGTATGGGAGTTATGTGGTCTTTTCTAGAGATGCCGTAGAGAACGCGGGCTGCTGTGTTCATTGCCATTTGAAGAGGATTGAGAGAGCTCTTAGGGAGTCCATGTAGGATGATGTTGGCATAATCAAAGTGTGGCATCACCAGTGTTTGAAATACTGTTCTGAAGTCGTCGGGGGCTAGTAGAGGTCTTAAATGTCTTAGTGTCCATATTTTGTTGTAAATGGACTTAGTGGCATTCTTTATATGCTCTTTAAAGTTAAGCTGCTGGTCCATTGTAATCCCCAAATATCGTATTGCCGGCTTGCAGGGGAGCTCAGCGTCGTGAACTTTCAATGAAGCGGGTGGGGAGAAGTCTTTGTTCCTGGTTATGAAAAGGACTTCAGTTTTTTTAAAATTTATACGAAGATTTTGGGACAGGAGCCAATCAGTAATTGCGTTGAAGCAATCAATCAGTGGAGCAAGGTTTGGCTGCTTGATTTTTGAGGAAATTTCAAGGCCGGTAGGACAGGCAAATCAGCCATTATATTTATTTATTTATTTATTTAACACTTATTTATATACCGCATCTTCCAGCGATCAGTTGCGGTGTACAATTAACAACAGTTAACAAAGCAGAGTTTGTTTACATAGAACATTGAACATTATAACTTATTACATAGAACATCTTAACTTGCATAATTCAATGATTCAACAACTAATCAGGATATTTCAGCTATAACAGAGTGTGTAACAATTTAAACAGAAGTACTGTCTGTACCGCATTAGGCAGAACATACCAGTTGTAACTATATACAAATAGGAATATAAGGCATAGGAGTGTAGTGTTATTTATGTCAGTTTTGAATGTTATCCTTTATAGTAGGGTGTATTAGCTTGATATGGGTAGAGTCATATTTTAGCCTTTATCTAGATTGAGTGGAGGGTTTTCCAAGGTATTATAGTGTTTGTTAAATAGATACGTTTTCAATTTTTTTCTGAATTCCATTATCTCTGATAGTGATCGTAAGTCCTCTGGTAACGAGTTCCAGATGGTTGGAGCTATATGGGAAAAGGCTCTGTTATTTGTTAATTTGTGGGTTTTTATGAATTCTTTTGGAATCTTTAGTTTGTTTGATTGTCCTTTTCTAAGAGTGGGCTTAGGTGGTTCTTTGCCTATTAGATTACATAATGGGTAATTATATGCCGGTACAATTGAGCCACAAAAGCTTTAAGTCTCTCAGATGCAAAAAGATCTTGTTCCCAACACCTAAGGCATTGAGATATGTCGATTACCGAGAACTGGGTTCTCATACAATGAAGTATTTGGAAAACCTGAAACAGAGAAAGTTGAAGACCCATAGCTTCCTCAAGCCTTTCCCTCAAGGCTGGACGTTCATTCTCGTATAAGGTGGAGAGTTTGGTCCTAAGAGTTTCGGAGTTTATGTCCTTATGCATAGTTCAGATAAATCCTAAGGCCCCCAGAACAGTGAAGGGTGAAGAGGAAGCAGGTAACCCCATCTGCTTACATATCCCCCTCCAAGCCACCCAGCAGGGGCCAAGAAACACGTGTGCTTTCACCTGAGTGATCTCTTGGGGATCACTAAGGAAGGGTACAGCCTCCAAAGGAGTCAGGCAAAGCCATTCCCTTTCTAACAGAACCCATTCAGCCCCGGGTGAATTTGCCATAACAGTAACGATCTTAGACAGAAATAAGAGTAATATAGCTCCGGATCAGAGAGGCTCAACTCTCCCGACCCTTTAGGGGTAGTGAGTATTCTCCAGCTAAGCAAGGGATGTTTCCCCAACCACAGAAACCACGTCACAAAAAACGTGCTCGGAATAAAAATAGGCAATTGCATAAACAGGAAAAGTAATCTGGGTAGGACCAACATCTTATAAGTATTGATACGTCCTAACCAAGAAACTGAACACCGACTCCACCTTTCCAGATCGCCCCAAACCGATTTCAAAAAAGGGGAGATAATTCAGGCTGTACAACTGCAATATGTCTCGGTGTATTACAACGCCCAGATACCGAAAATGGTCCACCACCGGGAGGTTTCCCTCACTAGAGAGAGACACTTTAGAGGAACGAGACAAACAGTTAAGTAGCGTGGATTTCTGTCTATTAATGGTGAACCCAGACACCAAAGAGAAGCGCTCTAAAACATTTAATACAATGGGTAAAGTTCTAGAGGGTTCCCTCAGATAGATCAGTGTATCATCCGCATATAAAGAGATAACATGCCACTCAGAACCCAGATGGATACCTATGTCTTCTGCCCGTAATCGGATGTGAGCTGCTAAAGGTTCCATTGCAAGGGCAAACAACAAGGGAGAAAGGGGACATCCCTGTCTGGTACCTCTATGCAAGCAGAAGGAAGGTGAGCTTACGCCATTAACAGACACCACTGCCTGGGGATTGGCATATAATGATGCAATCCACGTACAAAAAATGGACCCAAAGCCAAAATCCTGGAGTACCCATAAAAGGTAGGACCACTCTAGTTTATCGAAAGCCTTCTCCGCATCCAGTGATAAGATGGAGAACAATCCCTTTTTGCATTTTATGCCCTGTAGGACATTTATGAGTCTACGCACATTCTCAAATCCATATCTATGTTTTATGAAACCCATTTGATTGGGGTGAATGATGTCTGGAACTAACGAGGCTAGACGATGAGCTAAAATGGAGGTAAAGATTTTGTAATCTAAGTTTAGTAAGGATATCGGTCGATAGCACATTGCAAAGCGTCTTTCCCGACTTTCGGAATCACAACAATGGTCGCATGATAAAAGGATTCTGGAAGTGATTTTTTGGAAAGAATTTTGTTAAAAACTGTCAATAGCGAAGGGGCAAAGAGATCAGGGAATATCTTATACAGTTCCGCCGGCATGAAATCAGGTCCAGCCACCTTAGCAGACTTGAGGTTCTTCATTGCAGTTTGAACCTCCAGGAGTGTAAACGGGCAGTCTAACTGCTCTCTCCCTTCCGCTGACAGCCGCGGGAGAGAAGCTTCTCTCGACCATTCAGCAATATCAATGGGGGACACTGATGTTTCGCTAGTATAGAGCCGCTCATAAAAAGTGGCAAAGGTGGACATGATATCATGAGAGGCATAGCAAAGCTTGCCTTGCGGGGATTTAATAGCATTCGCCCTGTGACGTTGCCTCTGCCTCTTTAATTGCCACATCAACAGCTTGCCGGCTTTATTACCCTGTTCATAGTAACGCTGCTTCTTGCACAAAACGAGCGAGGCTACTCTGTCGGATTCCAACGCTGCCAATTCCCCCCTACATCGGGTCAGCAATTTCCACACCTGCTCTCCTCCCCCCTTTCTGTGTTTACCTTCCAGGTCGAGTATTTTGTTCCTCATCTCCTCCTGTCGGGCTATCAGACGTTTCTTAAAAGCACTCGACAGGGAAATAAGATGACCCCGCAAAACTGCTTTCCCTGCGTCCCATAAGAGCGCTCTAGAGATCTCCGGTGAATCATTAAACTTCAGTATTCCATCCAGCATTTACGAACCTCTGAGGCAAACTCCGGTTTAAGTAGGAGCCCTCTTGGTAAGGACCACCTCTGTCCTGGGGTGTCAGCCATCCCCAAGTCGAGATCAATAGAGATAACGGCATGATCAGACGGACCCATAGTCCCAATGTCAGCTTGCTTCAGCCATGGGATCCCGGACCTGGACAAAAAACACATGTCTAGCCGAGAATGGCACCGGTGTGCCTGCGAATAGAAGGTGTAGTCCTTTTCCAAAGGGTGCAGTTGCCGCCAGACATCGCATAAATCAAACTGGGAAGCCCAGTCCACCAGTAACTTCCCCAAAGCATTGCCATGAGTTTGACTCCCCAAACGATCTATCTCTGAGCAGACACAATTAGAGTCTCCTCCTAGGATCAAAGGCCCTTGACTGAATTTCTGAAGCGCCTTGGAGAGATCGATCAAGGAACTGCCCACTACTGCAGGAGGGAGATACACATTTACAAGAGTGAACGTTATCCCTTGAATAGAACCTACCAGAATCAAGAAACGGCCCTCCGGGTCCGCAATTGTATTAATCAACTGAAAGGAGCAGGTAGAGGAGAACAGAATAGCTACACCCCTCTTCCGAGTAGAGTAGTTAGGTAGGTGAATTTGTGGTCACCTACCTTTGGCAGAGTCAAAATGATCATGCTTAGAACAATGAGTTTCTTGGAGAAAGATTATCTCAGCTTTCTCTCTACACAACTGATCCAGAACCCTTCTTCTTTTACATGGGTTATTTAGTCCGTGCACATTCCAAGAAATAACCTTAACCATTCCCAATTCTAGAGAAAATCCACTTATAAATTAGCAGGCTGAGCACACCCTCCCTCCCGCTGATCTCCAATCTTGGAGTAGCAAACTCCCCTCCCTTAAAACCACTAACAAAACTTCTTACACTCAGAGTTGGAAAATCAGGAATGCTCCTAATACTCGATAAAGATGTTTTGAGACTTTGGTCAGAAGAGCCCCCCCTCCCCTACCTAGCTCCCTCCCCCCAACCCTCCCCCCCCCACCACTCCCTCCCATCCCAACCCCCCTCCCCCCCACATTCCTATGACTGCAGGAAGTAAACCAAACCTGTAAAGAACACAATAAGGGTAACACTCCAAGTGTTCCCAGGGAAGGCATGGGAAGAATAGCAACCGGTCCTCCCCCCAGCTTCCCCCATCTACCCACCGGCAATAGGTAACTGGAACAAAAAAACCCCTCCTTTAAATGCCTTCCTACTACTTAATGTAATTCTGAACTAACTTCACTCTCGATTCCTACCCATACTCCCCCGCTCCTCCTTCCCCACCTCCCTCCTCCTCACACACCCCTCTCCCCCCCACCCTTCTGTATATCTTCAACATCAGACGGGGAGAGAGCAGGATGAGAAAGAAAAAATACTCCCAGACACAATTCCCACAAGTTAATTGACAGTTACAGTAAATCAGGTAGGGGTGGAAGTATCCATCTCCTTTTGCGGATTGGGGTCAGTGTCCGAATTAGACGACTGTCTCGAGCGTGGAACCTTGCGCCTCTTTGGTAAGGACATCTCCCACTCTCCATTCGTGCTTCTCTGTCGAGTTGGACATTCACCATGATGCATCAAGTCCAGGAACTCCATTGCTGCTGAGAGCTCCAGAATATTTTGTGGGCAGTTGTTCCAGTTGAATAGCAAAGTGAAGGGGAAGCCCATCTATAGGAGAATTCCTGTTTTTGTACAGCTTGAGTTAAGGGCTTAAAGCTCCATCACCGCTCTAGAGTGTACTGAGAGAGATCTTGATATATCTGAAGCTCCTGACCTTTGAAGACTACTGAGCGCTTACCCCTAAGACTTCTCAGCATTGTTGTTTTGTCGTCAAAGAAGCTAAAACAAGCTATAACTGCACGGGGTTGAGGGTTGGAGGCCCTCCGGGCCCCTAGAGAATGGTGCGCCCTTTCCAGCCTCACTGGTTTCAGGGCATGTGGTACACAGCAGGTATAAACTTCCTGGACTAGAGCCATTGTATCCTCCACACCTCCTGCTTGCTCTGGAAGGCCAAAGATTCTTATGTTGTTACGTCTCTGCCTGTTCTCAAGTTCATCTTGTCTTTCCTTTAGGTCTCTCGTAAGTTGATCTAGTCTCACAATTTTAGTCTGGAGGGCCACAGAAGTGTCCATCTGTTCCCCTATATTTATCTCAGTCTGCATCACTCTGTCATCCAAGGATCTTAGGTCGGCTCTGATATCACTTACCGCTTTGGTAAAGTCCTGGCGGAAAAGCTTGAGCTCCTGAAGAATTTCCAAGAAATCGGCTTTCATAACCGGAGCTTGCGGCCCAGAGCTATTCGCAGTAGGGGCAGCTGCACCATCTGCCAGCTGCAAAGATTGTGAATTGAGGTTATCCGAAGACTGAGCAAACTTAGAAAGGGAAGCTGCATAGGATTTTGTATTGGCCATGGTGAGCAGACAGCGAAGACCTGTTTTCAGCACCTCCAGGGAAAGCAAAAAGTCCACCGATTGATGCTCCTGGGAAATCCGAGAATAAGGAGATATTAAAGTCAGTCAGAAGAAGGCAGAAATAAAGCTATACTTCTGTAGGCCTGCAGAACTGATATCCAACACAAGAGGGCGCTCAGCTTAAATCTCCACAGTGCCCATAGAGAAGACAGTCACTGCTGTTAGGTTCCTCCCTGGGCCGGTCAAACACATGCAGCAGCATTCAAGGGCAGCAGCAGCAGAATTCACCGCTCCAATGACGTTTTCAATGCCCGATCCGGAAATCGGGGCCGTTGGGAGCACTTCAGCAGGACTGGGATATCCAACGGAGCCCTGTCAGAAAGCGGCAGCCATTTTGAATTACCTCATGCATTCCAGCTATGCGTTCCACTGAACGTCGGCCATTTTGAAGGAGGAAACAGCATCAGAGAACACACAGCAGTTAGGTCGTAGATGTCGTCAGCACTCGTTTGCGTTCCAGGAGGAGCACAGAAACAGCTTTCCCGCCACAGAAAGAACTCCTTCTGCATTCCACAGGAATCCCTCAGGTACTTTAGCAATGGTGCCGACTCTATTCTGGGACTTTGAAAGCTGCGCGGGTAACACGCTTCGGGGCATACTACACCCCCACGGTAATACACTGATTTAATGGCTCCTGCAGGTTGGGGGGTTCCGGTTTCAAAAGATTGATCCCAGGTCGAAAGAGTTGTTATGGCTGTACTCACAGTTGTAAAAAGGGTGAACAGGCAGTATGTTTGTAGATTAGGGCACCGGGGAGGAACAGACCCGCCTCCATCCTTCAGAAAGCAATCAGGAGCTGCCCCACATCTGAGAAACTCAATTTGCAATTTTCAGTGCTGGCTGTTTGGTACTGAGGGTTCCTCCGATGGATCCCAGGTGGGCAGAGCAGGAGTACAGCGAGATCAGGCAGGAGGCAAGAGATCTAATCAAACCATCTTATATGGTTAGCAGAATGCTATTGATGGGAGCATTTAAATGCCAAAAAAATTGCTATTCCAGAGCCCCTTATGTAGGTAATTGGGGAAAGCAGTGAGAAGCCTCAGGGAAGTGTGGCCATCTTGGCTGGGCTCACGAGTGCCCCCCCCCCACCATATACTTTTAAATAAACCAAATAGACAGGGGGGACATGCACCGATAGCACCCGATTCTGATCCCACAGGGGCTTGACATACCTACGGGATCAGAATCGGGTCTACTGGCCTGGACGTGCAGGCCATGCCCCAATTTTGGCCAGCCAGATGTTCAGCGTCTCCTCAGCTAGCCCAGCCTGGCTGCTGCATGGAGCGGTGGTGGCATGGCATCCTGTTGCCATGCCATCGTGGATCTATGCAGGAGCCACAAGCCCCGGCAGTGATGGCAAATATCCTTTGCCCACAGCCCGACCCCCAATCTGGCCTGTCTTGGCCAGGGCAGAGCTGTGGGGATTCCTCTGCACCCCTCACCTTTTAATCCCGGTCCGGTTACATCATCAGGCCTCATCTTGGAGGACTTATTTTACCTCTGAGGTGGAATAAGTCCCCTGTACAATCCAGAGACCCTGGTTGTACAGGGCCAACCTTGGAATAAGCCCTGTAAGTCTGGGGGTCATTGTCCCACCCACTTCCCGCCCTCACCCCTCCTCAGGCCCCCCCTCACCCAGGAACAGAGCTCCCTGCACAACTCAGATCTATGTGAGGGGAGCTCTGTTTTCACCTGCGCATGCCAGGCATTTAGCGGGGCTGGAAATCCAGATCGGATATCCAGCCGCACTAAACGCTAAACAGAATGACCACCATAGTGTTTATTCTGGCTGTGAATGACCACCATAGTGTTTATTCTGGCTATGAGGAGTGGTCTAGTGGTTAGGACAAGATACTTCAGGCCAGAGGGCTGGGGGTTCAAGTCCCACCTGCGGACAGCAATCTCAGGCCTGGAGGGACTAGGATTTCTAGTCCTATAGGCACTCCTTGTGGTCTTGGGCAAGCCACTTAACCCTCAATTGCCCATGTTCTCTGTAAGTATTAGTGTATGTGTCTCATATCCCCTTGTGTTAAATGTATCCCCCAATTGACCGCTTTGACCTGGTGAAAAGCAGGATATAAATACAGCTAGATATGCTGACATTTGCTGTTTGTGCTAAAGAAGCTAATCTAGGGTCCCCTAACAATTCCTATATTCTGAAAAATGGGACTGTTGATGTAGGGATAGTATGCGAGTGAGTATGGAAAAGATTCTCTTTTGAGTGAGAAAAGCAGATCAGTTGTTTTTGATAGGTGCAGGGCATCTTTTTGACAGAAGTATGTTTTTGTTGACTGCAAGTAAGAGTGTGTGTGTGTGTGTGTGTGTGTGTGTGTGTGTGGTTTAAGTGTTGCATGGGAGGATCTGGTGTGCTCATCCGCAATTCTGGTGACCAATGAATGCTTGGCCAGTACATGTGCACATTTTTAGAGACTGATGATGGTGCTTTTGTGCATGTATTAGTGCTGTTTGCACTGTTGAATGCTCTCATTCTGAGGTTCCCTTATTATTGACAGGGGTATGTCTTGACCTTTAGTTATAGAAAACCTTTTCTGATTTTAAATGGTCCATTCTTAGCATTGTACAGACTGTTTTCAGAGATGACCAATGCAGGAATAACTAAGGAGTTCTTCTACTGCCATGTATATTGTGATGCAAGATATGTCATGCAAACATATCACTTTGTACTTGTTTTATACTATCTGAGTGCACTGAGATTACTTTGCAGTGTTCAGGACATGTATATAGGGCCCGATATTGAATTGGACAGGCTATGCGCTGCTATGGTGCATAGCCCTGCCCGCTGACCCTTAACCCTGGATAATCGATGCCGCAGCAGTGGTATTGAATATCTGGAGTCGCCGCACATGCCTCAGAGCCACTGAAGCTAACTGGGTAGTGGTGATCTTGCACCGCTACCTGGTTAGCGAGTCTCCGCCTCTGCTCTGCCCTGGAATGCCCCCACCATGCCCTGATGTCAAGTGTATAGTATCAAGATATGTAGCGAGGTCAGAAGGGGATATTCAATGGCACTAACCATGTACGTGCTGTTGAATATCCCGATTTAAGTTATATACACGGTTTACTGGGCTGTAAACCATGCAAATGCCTTCTGAATATCGGGCCCATATAATCTAGTTTGCATCAGCATTTATGGTTCATCAGTAGTCATGTATAGTTTGCATCAGCACAACACTGTCAGTGAGTGGAGCAGCTTAGGAGATGGACATTTTACAGAGGGTACATGGGTATATGCTGGAGACAGGCAGGATCAGAAATGTCAGTCTTTTCAGAATATGGTGAGCGCGGGGATGTCTCCGGCCATTTGCTGCATATACTCGTCTCTTGTACGCCATAGTGCTTTGTTCAGGTTGTGCAGGAAACATCTATGTCCCCGATTCCAGAAACGTGGACGTGTCTATAACCGTGGTTGCAGAATTTGGTTTTAATCAGGCCCTTTTTTGGTTTGGACATGCTCGTGGGCTGGACATGCATGTTATGGTGGGACGTCCATCCCTACTATTCGTGCCTTCTCCGGCTGCGTCTAACTTTCCCGATGGTTGTGTGGGGAATTTAAACAGGATGGGAAAGGGGCGGTTCAGGGGTGAAGTCACGGAGTCTGGGTGGTCACCAGCCCTGGATGTGCAGGGCGAGTTCTAAGGTATTCTATTGTAAACCGTGCTGATCATGAACAGTGAGGTATAAAACCACATAAATAAATAAAATCAAGCACATTTAATGGAGGCATGACCATAGTGGAATTTAGAAGATACAACATCTGATGAATTTTCAGGTGAAGGATTGTCAGAATCAGGCTGGCTACAACTATTTATACAGGACCCGATATTCAACTAGGCAGGCTATGCGCCGCTATGGAACATAGCCATGCCCACCAAACCCTAACCCCGGATATTCAATGTCAGAGTCATATGTGGTCCCGGCATTGAATATCTGGGTTTACTACACCCGCCAGAAGCTACATTAGCTAACCGGGTAGCAACAATATTTCATGCTGCCCAGTTAGCTCCTGTGCCTTTTAGGCACAGGTCGATAACCGGGTACATGCAATATCGCTGCTGCCTAGTTAGGGACAATTGCTGCCTCTGCTCTTCCCTGGAACGCCCCCAACATGCCCCAATGCTAAATGGTTAGCATCAGGGCGTGTAAGGGAGATAACTGTGGATATTCAGCGGCACTAACCATGTTACTGCCATTGAATATCCCTCTGAGCGGCAGTTATATGGTTTACAGGGCCACAAGCCATGTAACTGCCCTTCAAATATCGGGCCCATAGTGCCACAGTGGAGCATGGAAAGCACCTGAAATTATCTGGATAGCAGTGGCATTTAGTGTGCTATCCAGTTAGACTGTCCAAATTACTTACAATGGTAAAAGGATTGTCCTAAGTTATCCAGATTTTCTATCTAAATAGCGAAGATCACTCTTATCTGGATAATTCCATTGCTGGCTATGCTATATGAATATTCAATATGAGCTTCTATCTGGATAGCAATGCTGAAGATATGTATTTGATGGATATGGCCTGCATTTAAATGAAATCATCCCCGCGGTAGTTACATGTCAGCCTGCTAGTTATTAGCTTGCTAAGTGGTGAGGAAGTAGGAAGTGATACTGCCAGGGCCAAGAGGACCCCACAACTACAGCAGGTAGTGAAGAATCCCTCAGGCCTTCATCTTCTCTGTTATCTGCCCTAGGTTCAGCAGCAGCAATAACGTGTCCATCCCAGGATGTAGAAAATTAGGAGAGTATTATACAAGAAGATCTGCTAAATGTAGAGCCCCTTGTACAATATGGCAGGGACAGTGATTTTAGGAAACTGCATGTGTGGAGATCTGAATGTGCCATTTCGAGATCTACCACTGCTGAACAGGAGCAAGTGGGCCTCACTTCTGCTCCCACTATACCTCAACAAAACCAATAAAACTATGGGGGCCTATCAGAGACTGGCAAGTTGGTAAGGCTCCTGATCTGCTTGCAAGGGGGTCTTTAAAATGGGAGGGGGTCATAGTCTTTCAGTTTGCTTGGGGACCTTTCGGGGGAGGGGGTTATGACTGCCTTGGTGGGAGGACGGAAGGGCGTCTTTGCTATGTGACTTGGTTGGGGGGGATTACATGGCTGCTGATTGGGAGGGAAATAGAATGGTTGTCAGTCAGGGGAGAAAAGGGGAATCAGTTGATTGATGGTGGGGAGTGTATCTATTATCTCAGGGTGAGCCAGGACATTTCTGGGGTTGGGGATGGATGAGGATGGAGAGGCCATGATATCAGAATTATTCATTCCTGGGGGCATGTGTAAATGCTGACATCTACATTTTTTTCTTCCAGATATGGATTTCCTGTGTAAAATGGGGAATCCATGTTTACAATGTAGGCCCTGCCAACACCACTCCCCCTCCCCACACCCATCACTCCCCCTAGTAGGGTAAATATGGTAAGCATCCCAATTTCTACAAAAAGCAGGTTCTGAAATGGCATTGAGATGTATATTTCAATCTACACATCCCAATGCTGCTCTTTGGACATGGAAATGCTTCTAAAATAACCCTCTTAGAGTCTGACTGTCAAAAAGATTTAAATACTTAAACAAAGAAATTCACCCTTCTCCACCCCAGTGGAGATCTCCAATAATGTGAAGCCCGTGATCATATGATTTTTATACATAAGCAATCCAGCTGCAAAATTATAGACCAACTGAAGCCTGCTGTTTGTTGTTTTTTAATTATTATTTTAGAAAATTTCAAAGCTGACAGTGAGGTGAGCTAGATAAATATGGAGGCTTAAAGAAAAATATCTATCTAAAAGATAATTAATTCAAGGTAAATGACAACCTATCTTGCATGTAGCTCACATCAGGCCATGTTTCCTAAAGTGCACTAATGGCTAGCACAGGGTTTATTGAGTGCTAATCACACTGCATTTTTATCATGGGGAAGCACAGTAAAAACCAAATGATAACCACTGAGGGGGTCACTCCAGAACAGGAATAAGTCCTTTGGACATGTGGCATAGACATTTTTCTAGTGAACACTTCTACGACTGTATCCTGCAACCCCAATGGCCCTGCATGTACACAGTGCCGGCACGAGGAACTCATAACGTGGGCGGGAGTGGGCAGAACAGGAGTGCGGTTAGCAGGGGAGACGTGCAATGCATATTCAGAAAATACCCGTGTACGCACTGCGTGTTTCCTGCAGACATCCACGTTATACCAGCGGAAACATGGAATAAGTCCAGGACTTAGAAACGTTTCTGCTCTGTCCTGCAATGCGTCGCATAGAGATGAAAAGTTGTGACAAAGATGTTTTGAACTGGTGTGTCTGCAGTCTGGAAGATCACAAGATGCAGTTGTAAAGAATAGAATGCAGAGGTGAGGGAAGGTTGTATGGTAAAGACACATTAATGAACACTCCTACAGAGATATTCAGCGGTACAATGGTGATTATTCTGGCTATCCTGACAATTGCTTTGTGGACTAGAGGAGATAATCTAGGGCACCCTAACAATTCCTGTCTTCCAAGCAGTGGGACTGTTGATGGGGGGATTGTATGTGGGTGAGCAAGGTTGGCCTATCCATTGTGCAGGAATGTTGCCCGCAAATGGCACTGCACCTTGGGGGGCCTCATGCCTGAATGGCTGCAGAGGGAGCTGATCAGGTGCAGGGCCTCTTTTGGTGTGTGGTTGTGAAGGGGGAATAGGGACTAGAATGGGAATGGAAGTAGAGGGACTGGGGGCTAGAATGAGAACAGGTGGCTAGAATAGATGGGAGGAATAGGGGCTAGAATGGGAGGGGTAGGACTGGAAATGGGCTGATTTTGGGAGATGAGGAACTAACACTGGAAAGGAGTGGATGTTGGGAGGGACTGGAGAAGGGCTGATACTGGGGAAGGGGGTTTAGGACTGGAAATGGCCTGGGGTTGGGGGACTGGGACTGGAAGGGAACTGACACTGGGGGTTAGGACTGGAAATGGGCTGATGCTGGGGGACTGGAAGGGATCTGATACAGGAAGAGACTGGAGGAGGATTTATACTGGGGGTTAGGACTGGAAATGGCCTGGGAATGAGGAACTGGGACTGGAGGAGGACTGATAATAGGGGGCTAGGTCTGGAAATGGGCTGGTTTGGGGAGATGGATGAATGGGACTGGAAGGGAGTGGATGCTTTTTTCTTTCTTGGTCCATTTCTCTGGAATTCTCTACCACCTTCCCTCAGATTAGAATCCTCTTATCCTCAATTGAAGTCACTACTCAAAACACATCTGTTCACACAGGCTTTTGACCTTCCTGCCAGTACCCCCCCCCCCCTGACCATAGAGTTGTTTCCCCATGTTGTGCTGTTTGTTTGTTGGTGTCTTGCTTCCTTTTGTTTTTAGATTCAGCTTTCTTTATTTTAAATTTAACTATTTAGTTATTTGCTTTTATTGCTGTGTGCTGTGCTTTACTTTTCTTTCATTTTATGGCGTTCTTTTCTATGATTTGCAGTATAGACCTTTTATTGTACACCGCTCTATGCTTCGGCAGTAGCGGTTTATCAAATATTTTAATAAAGATAAAGATAAAGATGCTGAGAGGGGCTAGAACTAGAAGAGAGCTAATGCTGGGGGAGGACCAGTAGGGGGTGGGGCTGGGACTGGCGGGAGAAAAAAAGAATCTGGGGGAGTGAGGATGGAGAGGGGGACAGATATTTTGTGTGGGATGGAAGAACAATCTATGATTGGGTAAGTATTGGGAGAGTAATTGGGGAGTGAAGATGGAGGGATGAAATCTGAGTGGATAAAAAAGGAATAAAGAAAGATGTAGATAGAATGGAAAAAAACTAGAAGAGACAAAAAAAAGGATAAATTGACAACAGACAATAGAGAGTTAGCAGAAGACACAAAAAAAGCAGAAGAAAGTGACAGGGACAATTGCAAATGAAAAATAAATGCTCAAACAACAAAAGGTAGGAAAAAAACTATTTTACTTTGAATTTCTTTTCTGGAATATGTCAGCTCTGGGAAATGTGCATCTCTAATGTTTTGCGTTTTGTTTAGTACACGAGGAAATTAATTTATAGTTTTAATTCTCCAGTATTGTCTTCATGTTTCTAAATTGTGATCCCTTGTTCTTTGTTTGGTGATGGACTATGTTTTGCATGTGTAGCCAAGTTGTAAACCCTGTTCCTTGTAAGTACAGTTCAGACACTGTCTGCACTGCACACAATTGTTATAATGTAAACTGAGCTGATGCTAAAGAGCGTGGTATAGAAAAAAACTAACTAAATAAATAAATAAATAATCAAATTGCAGTATTCTGTTCATGTAGTTTCTATGTGATAGTCCTACTTGCTTTTTCCCAGTAGGAGATGTATTGGTATTCTCTGAGATGTGTTGGTTTTATATTTGCAGTGTAACCTTTTGATAGGTAGGGTTTGGTGCTTTGTGAGTCTTGGTAGTGCTGTTATGATACGGCAGGTTTGCTATGGATTCTAAATGAGCAGGGTGTATAGTACTTCCTAATGTGCTTGGCAGCTGGAGTATAGTAATGTAGAAATCTGGTAGTCTCTTTATCCTCACTGCCCATGCAAATGGTAATGAGACACTCATTAAGAGGCATGTCTACTAAAATGTAATGTGCATTCACAAATATTAATGTGTGCTAAGTGCAGGAACACCCATTTATTTCTACTGGCACGCATACTAATATTTAATAAACATGCCCCTAAGTCATTGCCAGGACATAAAAGAGGCTTGTGAAGGGCTCTTTTAATAGCCGCCTAAAATTTTAGATGGGCAACATATACATTTTAAAATAAAATAAATTAATTTATGAAAATGAGGTCCAATGGCTATGCAAATGAGACCCTGCAATGAGTCACTACAAATGGCCCTGCATTACCCTTGGGCCACCCCTGTGGGTGAGAATAGGATGGATTCATGTGTGGGTGAAAACCGCAGATCAGAATTGCAGTTCTGGGGCTCCATGCCATTATGTTTTATCTGCTGTTTTCTAGAGGTATAGGGCATCTGTACTGCAGATGTAGGTTTTGGTTGGCTGCTAGTGAGAGTGTGTGTGTGGTTTGAGGGATACATGGGGGGACCTGTGTGTGAAACCACAATTTTGGGGGGACATCAGTGCCTGGTCAGAACCTGGTCTGTAGGGATGGCTGCATTGTGACTAGGTGCCAGTGTGATCGGCTAGGATACATTAGAAAAGGTTCTCTACAGCTAAATGTCAAATCATATCCCTTTCAGCAATAAGTCTCCCAACTATGCACATTTGCATAGACAGGTACCGGTGTTCTTGGGCATCTAATAGTGCTGTTTACGCTGGTGCATGCACTCATTCTGAGGGTTCCTAATATTGTCAGGGATGTGCTCAGACATTTAGCTCTAGAGGATCTTTTCTGGTTTCTTCTGGTCCATAGCATTGTACAGAGTGTGGTCAGAGATGACCAGTGCAAGCACAGCTATAATATTCTCCTACTGCCATGTATGTTTTGCTGCAGGTTATGTCAGGGCAAGCATACCACTTTCTACCTGCTCTTGTAACATCTCTGAGTGCACAGAGTTCATTTTACAGTGTTCTGGTCATGCAAGAGACTAGCTTCTATGACCTGTTTTGCATCAACACATCTGTATCATCCATTTTCATGGGTAGTTTGCATGAGAACCACACTGTCAGTGTGATGAGCAGCTTCAGATGTGCATGTTTTAACTGAGGGGGTATGGCCGCACAGAGATGGGCAGCAGCAGAGCCGTACATCTTTTTTGAATTTGCCAAGGGCAGGGACATCAGGCCGCGTGCTACATATACCCATAACCTGGGGTTTGTGCATGCAGCGCCAAACACATCTATGGGGCATGTTTACTAAACTGCGGTAATGTTACAGACCGCATGTTAGGTAACATTAACGATTGTTAGGTAACAACGTGCGGTATGTAATGTTAACGCACGTTAACATTACCTAACGATCGTTAACATTCCCGGCCGCGGTAAACACTGCAGAGGGTGGAGAGAGGGTGGGGGAAGGGGTAAATGGGTGGGGAGTGGGCGGGGAGAGGCTCCTTGCACACTAACGCGCTGAACTGAAGGGCTGAATCCTACCGCGAATGAAAACCTACCGTTAGATGCACATTTTCAGGAGAGAGAAACCATTTCAGTGTCTGCAATGTACAGCATAGACAGGGAGCCCAAGAAACATGATAGTAGTGCTCCATGTCCAGCAACAGCATAGTGCCCAAGTATGAAAGGCCACTATGGTGACAGTGCAAGTGGGGCATAGGGGGCTGCAGGCGGGACATGTAGCGGGGGAAGCTGTGGCACAGGGTGGACTAGTCGGGTGCCTAGGTGGCACATAGGAACATGGAAACCGGAAATCAGCATGACAGCAGCTGACAAAGGCCAAACACAATCCACCTACATCTACCTGGTCCACCCAAGCTAACAGTTGCCAGGGCACTGACCTGACATCCCCCCAGCCAACCCTCCCACAAGCGGAAGGGACAGACTATTGGAGTAGGCGGTGATGGGGGGGGGGTATGAGGATGCTCATGTATGTCCCATGACCCAGACCCCACTCCCTAGGCGACCACCTACCCACACAGTGGATGGTCTGGGACTGCGCACTACCAGCACCGACAGCATATGGTCATGTCAGCATGGCATGGAAGGGGGTGTTGTGCCCATGCTGGAGGGGGCAGTGGCACCAGCCTGCAGTGGACCTAGGCCATGCCCTATACCAGTACGTGGTGTGCAGTGCAACATAAAAGGTCTGGCTGAGGAAAATTACAGGTAGCCCCAGGTCCCACCATGCATCTGTGGCAACAGTGTAGTGCAGTACACACAGCCAATGTGTCCAGAAGCAGAGGGTCACAGGTTCAAGCCACAGCTGTGGTTCCTGCAGAGCAGGTCCCTATGTATTACCCTACAATGCAGATACAACAGCAACATCTGTAAAGCCCAAAGCAGCAGCGAACAGGGCTACAAACACCCACTCACACAGGCTCCACAATCCAAAGAAGCATGGGGAGTCAGGCTGTTGGCCCCCAGCATTGAGTTGCAGTTATCACCAGAGCACTACTACTACCTCCTGCACAGTTTAGCAATGTCAGCACTGTGATCAGGACCAGTGTGGCAGGCAATGTTGACAATCACCCTATCTTTGCACAATGCTGCAATAGGAGTGTATGTCTATCCATTCTTTTGTGGCTGCCCACACCTCACCGGGCCCAAAATGTCCCACTGTTACCAGCATTAGCCTGAATATGTGCATAATGAGGAGCAAAGTGTTGTGGGTATGTCCTGGACAGGGCAGATTGGCCAGGCTGCATCTTCACAGGGTGTGGGACAATGGCTGGGACACTGTAGTGCCCAATCATTGCCTGCATGGACAGGGTGGCCACAGCATGGCATGCTGGGAGGGCACTCACTCTGACCAAGCAGTGACCATGGCATGTCTAGGTTCCCACATAGCTACACTATCTGTCTCGTGATACTTTTGTTTTCCCAGTGCTGGGGCACCAATCACTGAGATGTCTGCTTGGTGCACATTGTTCCTCTGTGAGCATGTACTATGGACTGGCTAGTGGACTGTCTGCAGTTAGACTGTGCATGGTTGGACCACCTACAAGGTGCAGTCTGACTGTGCTGTCTGCTGATGACTAGCAGGCAGTTGGGGTTTTCCAGCGCTAACCCCATCATTGCTGCTGGTCTGCCATTGCCACAGGTATGGCTCTGGCCTACCAACCATCGAGGGCTGTTTTATACCAGCAGAATGGAGGCTGCTTCACAGGGGCTGGGGCACTTGTCCCTTACCTGCAAAAAGGGTGATGTGAGCCCTTTGTGGTATGTAGTGTAGACCATTTTGATCCCATACAAACCTCATGCAAGTCTGGAAACCCCTCTGTCCTGATAACAGGTGCCCATGTCAGCCAGACACTAACACGGAGTACACACTAATCTGGGTGGTGTCTGGTCCCAGAGAGCTACATGTGACTAAAGAATAAAGATGGACACTGATTTACCGTTAGCTGCACTGCAAGGAACACCTATCACACACTGGTAGTGTTGGGGGATGTACAGCAGGGCCTATCTCTAGCACCACATGTACTGCGGACCTAGTGCTGGGCACCCATCCTATCCCTCAGGGTGAACACAGAACCTGCACAATGGCATGGTCTGTAGCTACTCTGTGCCAGTATCATGCACTGCGGGTTCGTCTTTCCAAGCTGAGGTACCAGAGAGGTGCAGACCCCATTTGCTGATCAGCTGTAGATAGCTATTCAGCATGTGCATTGCATCATGGGTACTGGTGGGGTTACCCTATCCTGGGACTCAGAGCAGACAGTTTGTGCGGTGACCTGCAGTCCTTCTGTACCCAGCCATTGCTGTGACTCGCATCATGGAGGTATAGCCTACTGGTTAATACAATGCCATTCTTAGCAGTGTTCATGGGTTCAGTTCCTCATTGTTTCTTTCTCTCATGCCTGTCCTACTCAAATAGTGTGCATGCCTGTAACAGTCATATATTTGCAGATTTGTGCTGCCAGCTCATAATACCCTCGCCACAATTGTCAACATTCCCTCGGTCCATCTATCTGCATCTGTCAGTTGTGTAGAGTCCTGTCTGCCTGTGCAGGCTGTCACCCCATGTCCTGCACTGCTACTCTTTCCTGAATTGCGCCTCTTCATGCCTGCCTTGCCTGTGCCTTATCTGCATGGCACCACCACTCCTCTGTCCACCCATCATTGTAACTATCCTGCCACCTCCGCCTCCACTGGGGGACACGTATTCCCATCATCTGCCACCAACTGTCTTTCCAGTACTTTACATTGCCAATACCCTGTGCTGTGGTACAGTTGCCCCCACCATGTTTGTCATCAGTACTGGCAGCAAATGGGATGCCGGCAGATTTGGCAGGTCCAGCGGCTCCCAGCTCTCCCTCCTTCACTCACCTGTTCATTGCCTTTCCTGAGTGCTCTATCTTGTATTAGGGCTACATCTGTCTCTGTTCCTCACAGATCATGCATGTCATCCTGAAGCACCTTTCAGCCCTTAGGCCACACTAACCTAGGGCACCATAACCTTGTTAGGCCACCTTAACCTATGGTTCCGTAACCCAGGGTGCCTTCTAAGGTGCCTTGTCCAGGGGTGCCTAATACAGCGCTTAGCCTAAGGAGCCCTACTGTATAGGGCTCCTTACAAAGTGCCTTATGAGACACCTTACAAGGCACCTTATAGGGCACCTTACAAGGCACCTTATAGGGCACCTAACAAGGCACCTTATAAGGCACCTTATAGGGCACCTAACAAGGCACCTTATAAAGCACCTAACAAGGCACCTTATAGGGCACATTACTTATAAGGCACCTTATCAACTTTCACAGAGAAAGAGATGAAAATGGTGACCCTAGTGTCAATCCTGTCCAATGATCCAAGAAAGCCAGAGAGTTCTAAACTCTATAGATGCCAGTACATCTAGACCCATCTCAGTGTGGTTCTCTAGCAACTCATTGAAGGAAAGATAATACCTCTTAGAGATACCAATACTTTCAAAACAAGGCATATTCATAATTTTCTTGAAATACTTAATAGCTCTCTTGGGAATTACAAATGAGTCCTTGGAAAGTTTGACAAACACAGGTACACTACCAAAAAACTGCCTCCAGTTTTGAAACTGATTCCTATAGATTTTGGGGTGCTGAATCCAGGAAAAATAGCCAAAATGTTCCATCACGTCACGTTTTCTTGCAAAATTAGATTTCTTACCCATATAAGGAATGTTCACATAATTTCTTTTTAGCCGACTGCAGTTTATTTTCTTGGCCCAAAATAGAGGTTGTAATGGTTAACTAACTAGAAACACTCCCTCATGATATTTTAGAGTGTTTTGTATTCATTTTATACATTAACAGGACAATTGGGAGGCGGGGGGCTAAATCCAGTACTCGCGCTGGCGCATGTTCTTTCCTGTTCGCCTCGCCTCGTTCGCTCGCTCAAACACGGTGGTTGCGACATGAACGTTCCTGTCAAATTTCAGTTTCTTGCAAGTTCATTATTACCTTTTGTTTGCTCAGTCGTAATCCAGCTTTATTCCGAAGTGGTTCACTACAGTTGTAGTTTGCAGTGCTGTGTATTTGTGATGGCTCACAGAGCCAGAGGTTGCGTCAACTCTCCGGACAGTTTTTGTTTTATTTGTGGGGAATATACCGTGAAAAAGCGGCAGAGGAACATTTCTGCATTTATTAAAAAAGTATATTTTGCCTATTTCGGTTTGAAGTTAGGCGATCAAGACAAACCGTGGGCTCCTCACAAAGTGTGCAAGACATGTGAGGAAGATCTACGCTTATGGATGAAAGGTAAAAAACAAGCATTTCGTTTCGGAATACCTATGATGTGGCGTGAACAAAGAGACCACAGCAGTGACTGCTATTTTTGCTCTTGCATTGTGAAGGGATACAACTTAAAAAATAAGAACGTAATAAGTTAACCCAACCTTCCCTCAGCAATTAGGCCTATGCCTCATAGCAACGAAGTACCTGTGCCTGAACCACCAAAATCTTTGGATCATATTTGTGTGGACGGTTCTGATCATGATGAGACTCATCAGATGGCTTTTCCCGATGAGTCCAGTACTTCCGAGTTTGAAACTGAACCAGATCCGAAACCTGAACTTTTCTCTCAAGCTGAATTGAATGATTTAGTCCGGGATTTAGGACTCCCAAAAGATGCTGCCCAACTGCTAGGTTCTCGGCTTAAACAGAAAAATCTATTGTCACCAGGAACAACTTTTTATTGGTACCGCAACCGCGAGACACAATTTTTGAAGTATTTCAGCAAAGAGGAAGATTTGGTATTTTGCAACGATATATACGGAGTGATGGAAAAGTTTAAACTCAAGTATGATCCTGCTGAATGGCGGCTGTTCATTGATTCGTCAAAAGACAGCATAAAAGGTGTTCTTCTTCATAATGGCAACACATTCGCTTCAGTTCCTATTGCTCACTCTGTTATTCTCCAAGAAAAATGCGAGAATTTGGCCCTGATTCTTCAGAAGATTCATTATGAAGAGCATAAGTGGATGATTTGTGGAGACTTTAAAATTCTATCCATGATATTAGGGCAACAATCCGGTTTCACCAAATATCCCTGCTTCCTTTGCTTGTGGGATAGTCGGGCCCGTGACCTACACTGGGGGAAAAAAGACTGGCCAATTCGGGAGTATTTGAGACCCGGTGAGAAAAATGTTCTTCATGAGAGCTTGGTACCTCGTGATAAAATTCTATTACCACCTCTCCACATTAAGTTGGGTCTCATTAAGCAATTCATCAAGTCCCTTCCAAAAGATGGTGAGTGCTTTCGGTACCTTTGCTCAAAGTTCCCCCGACTTTCTGAAGCAAAGCTAAAGGAAGGAGTGTTTGTTGGCCCTGATATAAGGAAACTCATTTCAGATGGAGCATTCGCTGAAACGATGTCTGAGAAGGAAAAAGAAGCCTGGGATTCCTTCAAGGATGTTGTTCGCAAATTCTTGGGGAACAGGTGGGATGAGAACTATAAGGATATTGTTGCCAGGATGCTCAATGCCTTCAAAGAACAAGGCTGTAACATGAGCCTGAAAGTCCATTTCTTGCACTCCCATGTGAACTACTTTCCCGAAAACTTGGGAGCGTACAGTGAAGAACAAGGTGAAAGGTTTCACCAGGACATCAAGGACGCAGAGAGAAGGTACCAAGGAAGATGGAACACCACTATGATGGCTGATTTCTGCTGGTTGCTGCTGCGGGAAACCCCAGATGAAAAATACGCCAAGCAGCGCACCAAGAGAAGCATTCGGGGGAAGAAGAAACGGGCCCACCAGGAGATTGATTGACCCAAGAATGACTTTAAAATCTAAACTGTGTTGACAAATATCGTGTTTTTACTAAACTTTGAAATAAAAATTTGCTAGTTATTACCACAGTGTCGGATCTCATTTATTAGAATTTTATTTTCACACCATCGGGTGTTTGTCTTCATGTATTGCAATGGTGCGGTTTGCGTTTTCTATTCTTACATACTGTGATGCTCGCGCCCCTACCAGGCGGTTGCCTAGTAGGGACAGCTGGCCACCTTTATCCCTTCGAGGGTTGTAGTTGTGTTAATAAGAGAAGCCAAGTGGTTATTCAAAGCACACAGGAAAGTTTTATTCGGTTTCCAAAGTTGGCAAGTGATGAACATAAAAATTCTTTAAGCACTTTTTCCAGACAAAAGAAATACAGGATAATTTTCTCCAAATCAAAATGTCCAAACAAAACTCACAGCAGTTTCTATTCTTCACTGCAATTGTTTGACATTACAAAACAAAAGCATTTGTAAAACTCTTCACAGCTTCCAACCTGCTGTTGCCACGCCCCATACAAACAGTTCTAGCTGTTTGGGCCTTCACTGAAGTTTAGCAGTTTAAGCTTCCTAAGAGAGAGATTCCTAACCTCTTGTCTTCAGGGTTACTCTTCTCTTTCAACTCTTGAAATCTGCTTTTAACTTGCAACAGCTTCCTTTTATATTTCACGGTTTTCTAACACACATTGCTATTGTATTTTAGTGCACAGCTCACATTCCATCTCAGAGGCTTCTGACTCAATAACACTTTCTTCAGGGCCTACCTCCATACTCTCAATTGAGCTACAGCTTTGTGCTCTCTGGAAGTGCTCTGGTGTCTTTTCCTTAAGAGTCTTCACAATGTTAAACAGTCTCTCACACTGCCTGGCCTTGGCTCCTCCAAGCCGGTCTCCTGTGTGTCTCTCCTGCTTAACCTCCCTCCCGAGATACTTCTTGCTGTGCTGAGGCTTCAGGTGTATGAAAGTCTCCTCTGAGTCAGAGCAAGAACTATTCTGGTGGCACTGCTCATTCCCTGCGTACCTTTCTTGGCTGCCTTTATAATGGTTCTTCCATTTGCTGCTCTCCTTGGCTGCAAGGGTTTTCCACAGC
This sequence comes from Ichthyophis bannanicus, assembly GCA_033557465.1. NCBI lineage: Eukaryota > Metazoa > Chordata > Amphibia > Gymnophiona > Ichthyophiidae > Ichthyophis > Ichthyophis bannanicus. Next base: position 603,286,041 of record CM066035.1, on the reverse strand, counting down.
TTGGCCCCAGATCTCTCCTGTCTGTGCCTCCTGGGAATTGGACTTGAACCTGGGCTAGGCCTTGAACTGCAGCTGCCACTGGTGCTTGCTCCTGCACTCCTCCTGGACCTTCTGCTCACAGCTCCCTCCTCCTCCTCCTGCCAACTCAAACTGTGCCTCTCTCTTTTGTTTGTTCTTCCTCTGTTAACTGTTGAGCTGGGCAACTCCCTTCCTAGCTCCTCCCACTTGGACCTCCTACTCCTCTGCAGGGTTGTCCTGTGGTCTGTGATTGGCTTACGCTTAGCTCTGCCCTCTAGGTTTCTTTCAGTGCTTCTAGTATGGAGCCTAGGATTTTGTGCTCCCATCCCCCGCAATGAAAAAAAATCCTTCTTTTTTCCAGTTTTCCCTAGCTGGGCTGCACTCACCTCATCACATATCCCCCCCCCCCCCCCTTAGACTATTTCGGGCTGTCGCTTTATCCCGCGAACAGCACGAAATACGGGATAAGGCGTCTGCATTTGTATGAAGCTTCCCGGCCCTGTGCTCTATCTTAAAATCAAACTCCTGTAGGGCCATGTACCACCTCGTTAAACGAGCGTTGCTGTCTTTCATTTTATTAAGCCATTTAAGTGGGGAGTGATCAGTCATCAGTAAAAATCTCCGTCCAGTTAAATAAAATCTCAGTGCATTAATGGCCCACCTTATAGCAAGGCACTCACGCTCTATGGTTGAGTATTTTTTTTCTGGAGGAGTTAACTTGCGACTTAAAAACATTACTGGGTGCTCAGAGCCCTCCGGCTTCTGAGACATCACAGCCCCTAGGCCTGTTTCCGATGCATCCGTCTGAATAATAAAAGGTAGAGAAAAATCTACCCCACGTAATACAGGAGCTTCACACAATTTCTCTTTTAACCTCACAAAGGCCTGTCCCGCCTCCTGATCCCAGAGCAAGATATTAGGGGCATTCTTTCTAAGCCTCTCAGTTAATGCGGCTGCTTCGGTTGCGAAGTGTGGGATAAACCGCCTATAATACCCCACTAACCCCAAGAAACCCCTAAGATCCTTTTTTGTAACAGGTCTCGGGAATTTTTTTACACTCTCCACCTTGTCAAAGAGAGGTTTTACCATACCCTGTCCAACCATGTGACCTAGGTATTTTACCTCAGATGCCCCAAACATACATTTAGCCGGGTTTATAGTAAGGCCGGCTTGCTTCAATGCCCGCAACACTGCCCTGACCTGGGTCAAGTGTTCGTCCCACCGTGCACTATGAACCACGATGTCGTCCATATAGGCCGCTGCATACCGCTGGTGAGGGCGGAGAACCATGTCAACCAATCGTTGACAAGTTGCGGCTGCCCCATGGAGCCCGAAGGGCATCCGACGGAATTGGAAAAGCCCTATTGGGGAACTAAAGGCTGTTTTTGGCCGAGATTCCCTGGTGAGGGGAATCTGCCAATACCCCTTTGTTAAATCCAATGTAGTCAGATACCTGGCCTGCCCTAGCCTATCCAAGATCTCCTCTATCCTAGGCATAGGGTAGCTGTCGAAAAGTGAAATGTCATTTACTCTCCGGAAATCTATGCAAAAGCGCATAGATCCGTCCGGCTTCGGGACCAAAACTACGGGGTTGTTCCAAGGGCTCTTGGAAGCCTCAATTATGCCCATCTCTAACATTTCTTTTATTTGGGACACTACCTCTCTCTGCTTTGCCTCCGGGAGTCTATACGGTCGCTGGCGCACTACTTCACCAGGCGGGGTCACAATTTTGTGCGCGACCAGCCCTGTTTCTCCCGGTACCGGAGTAAGGACGTCCGAGAGGTCCTTCAGCATTCCGGACAACTCCTTTTGCTGTGTCCAGGAGAGCTGTTCCCCAAACCTATAAACAGGATCTGTATTGCCTTTCACTAGTTGAGGTCCTAATTCATCTTCCTCCTTCTCTATACAACAGGCAGTTAACCCCTCTATCTCACCTAGGCCTGTAGATCCGAATCCCTTGTAGTCCCTGGTGGTAGATGAAAGCTCATCTACTTCTTCTACTGGTGGAAAACCTACCCTCTCACAAACTAATTGGGCCACTCTATCTCCGGGGTTCACCTTAAAATTTTCTTGGGAGAAGTTAAATAAGAGAACCTTTAATTCTCCCCTGTAGTCAGGGTCTACGACTCCTGCGCCTACATCTATAAAATTTTTAAGGGCAAGGCCTGACCTGGGTGCAATCCGTCCGTAACACCCGGGCGGTATTTCTACCCTCAGTCCAGTGTTTACTATGGCCTTTCCTTGCTTGGGCACAACTACCTCAACTGCGCTAGATAGATCTAACCCAGCCGCTTGTTCAGTGGCCCGCTTGGGAATCCTAGCCTCAGGGTTAATTCTACAAAACCTGATGACAAATCTTGGTTTGGGTGCCTGTACTTTTTCCTTAGGGACTATTGACCTCCCCGGGTCTACTCTTTTCCCAAACAGGGGAGCAGGTATTATTCCCCCTGTAGCAACTTTGGGGTGGCCAGCTTCCCTTTTCCCTTTCCCTGAAGATTTTACCTCTAGGCCTGTGTTTACCAGGCCTGCCTTTTCTTGCAGCTTTTTCTCCACTCCCTTCCTGAACGGGGACCAATCTCGGCCCAGTATAATCTCATGAGGGAGTCTTGGTATTACTGTCTTGGTATTGGTCTTGGTATTACTGCTACTGCTACCTCCCTTCCCCTGCCTAAGCCCTTTATCTTAACGGCTTGAAGTGGGTTTTTTCCAGTTTTCCCTAGCTGGGCTGCACTCACCTCATCACAATACATACCTGTACAACATTTTTTGCACATTTCTTTGCTTTGCTTTGTGTCTAACCTCGCTCTTATATGCTCAATGTTTGTGCACATGTATGTGGCTGTTTTAAGTGCAGACAATTTTGCTACCATCACAGTGTGTTTTGTTGACATTACTCTATTCTTATGTGCTGCCTTGTTACAATTTTCTTTATTCTTTTTTGAATAACTACTAAACAATTAGTATAAAGAATTCATCCAAGAAACTTTTATCTCGATCGCACTCAATCTGAAACGTTCACCTCAAACTGCTAACCCAATGTAGCAAAAACTCTGTACGTGATGGAGCAAATTGGTTACCAGATTTGGATTCAGCGCACCAAAAAATGTAAAAATCAATCGAAACATTAGAGGCAGTTTAAAAAAAAAATTTTTTAGTGTACCTAATTATTAACACTAGCTCTGTTTTCTAAAGACATAAGCTATTGATTAATATGCATATGGTCTTTTATGGTGGCCAGTTCTATAGCTTGCACAGTTGCCACTTCAGGTTCAAATTTGATCGGCGTGTGATGTAACAATTTAAACAGACCAACAACCAATCAACCACTGCTTTCAACAATGACATCACTATACAAATCACATAAACCCAATACCCAAATGAAGGTTGGAACTACACAGCATCATCCCACTAGCTGCATAAAAAATAAACCAACAAGTGAAGAGACTCCAGTCATCATAAAAATAATGTCCATTCAATCTAAAACTCAATTTAAAAACTCTACATCCTGGAGGTTTAAATGATAAGTGAGAATAGATTTTGTATGAGATTGTATGTAAGGCTTATTGACCTGTGATGTGAGCGTCAGTTGCTCCCTATAGTGGAATTTTCACTAAATGTAGGGTATGCGCTATCTGAGGTCATTTTGCCTGAGAAATTGTATGTAAGATTAGTTTATGGTTTAACATAATTATGCACAAAACTAACCCATTTGGAGAAATTGCCTCCATACTCTTCTCATGAATTTTCTGCTTGGCCACAGTTTCTCTGGAGAAAATCATTAACCGATATGCAAAATCCTGTAGCAAAGACTTGGTTGGAGACATGATGAACAGAGAGAAAGAGTGCTTTAGAGAGAAGGACCTTCTGAGAGGAAGCCTTTTGCAACTTAGTACTTAAAACATTCTGAGGAATGTCACTTTGAAGAGACATTCTATTCCCCAACATACTTTGGTCCGAAGAATAGTCTCTAACCTAGCTTCAGTAGGAGGGGGTGATGAAGGTCTAACATCTGGTCTTAGAGACACCCCAGATGTCTGAACGATATGTTATCGAATATTCACAATCCTGGGCCTTGGCATCCGATGAACATGCAGGACTAAAGTGCACTATACAGGGTTTAAAGCTTCATTTTTTATCTTTGTTTTACCATGTGAACATAAAATCTGGGCCATTCAGTGGCATCAAAGGGACACACTCTTTTGGACATGCCCCTTTGGTCATCTGGCTGCAGCTATGTACAACCCCAGTTTAAGAATACCTTCTGTTGGTTTCAATAGATAACATCAGTGAGATGATCCTCAGGATTAGCAGTCTCCGGGGCTTGATTACCCACTATATTTCCATTTTAGGAGAGTTACGTTTTAACCATCTGTCCTCTTACCATGCTGCCATTACTGCCAGGCAGCAATTTAATACATTGATATCAGACCACTTTATATCATCTACACATATATGACACATGAAGGGTAATTTTATAAAGTTAATGCATGTTTCCCTCATGTCTTTTGCACATATTTTATCAAATCATATACATGCATATACTTAACTTTATATATAGGAGTGATGGGATATGTGTGATATATCTAGCAATGATCAAATATACCAACTCTAGAGCTGATTTAAATGCCTGCATTTCGATTTTAAAGGAACACACAATAATAATACTGTTTTACTACTTATGTATGTAGATTTTTTCTCTGCCTATTTTTTTCCCAAACTACACCCCTGTGCACAATCTATCCGAAAGTAGTATATATGTGCATAAGCCTTTGAAAATACATGCACAAGTTAATGGCGTGTAACTTTATCTGACTTCCACTTCAGCTCTAAATAGGGGCTGTCAGAGTGAGGTTACTGGGGTCTGGACAGGAACAACAGTAGTAGGAGTAGGATAGGAATGAATCAGTTTAAGGTTTGGCCTCTGCACTGTTGTTGTTGTTAAGTGCCATCAAGTCATTGTCAACTCATGGCGATCCTCTAGATAGTTGTCCTAAACTGTGTTTGGTCTTCAGTCAGGTGGTTCATTGTTGACAGAGTGACATCCATAGCTGTTGTTATTGTATCGATCCATCACATTGCTGACCTTCCTCTTTTATGCTGATCTTCTGTGTGGCCAAGCATGATGTCTTTCTCTAATGATTCCTCTCTTTGCATTATGAGTCCAAAGTATGAAAGTTGAAGTATTTTCATTTGTGCTTCTAAAGAAAGCTTAGGCTTACTCTCCTCTAGTGCTGGCTGGTTTATTCTTCAGGCAGTCCATGGTATACAAGGTATTCATCGCCAGCACCATAATTCAAAGGCATCAATTTTATTCCTGTCTATCTTTATCACTGTCCAACTTTCGCATCCATATTACGTTATTGAAAATACCATGGCTTGAACGAGTTGAATCTTTGTATGTAGAGAGACAACTCTGCTCTTGGGAATCTTGTCTAGGTCCTAGCCATTCTGCCAAGAGCAATGCACCATCTGATTTCTTGACTGCTTGTTGTTTCTTTATTGATCATTGATCCAAGTAGGTTAAAGTTGTCCACTATTTCAATTTCTTCTCCATCAATTATGAACTTATTGATTTTACCAGTTGTCAGAATCTTTGTCTTCTTTATATTAAGGTGCAGGCCCATTTTAAGATTATGTTCCCTGATCTTGAGAAGCAAATGTTTCAGATCATCTTCACTTTCAGCCAGTAATGTAGCATCATCAGCATAGTGAAGGTCGTTGATGAGTCTTCCACCAATCTTCACATCTTGGTTATCTTCATACATTCCTGCTTCTCTGATGATTTGTTCTGCATATAAATTAAACAGGTAGGGGGAAAGTATGCAGCCTTGTCATACATCTTTGCTGATTTTAAACCATTCTGTTTCTTCTTGTTCCAATCGAACTGTTGCTTCTTGATCAATGTAAAGGTTCTGCAAGGAAATGATTAGGTGTTCTGGTATGCCCATGCTTCTTAATGTTACCCAGAATTTCTCATGGTTTACACAGTCAAATGCCTTGCTGTAGTCAGTTAAACACATATAGATATCCTTTTGATATTCTTTAGTCTTTTCAAATCAATCAGTACTAGAGGAGATCAAACCTAAACTTTCTTTAGAAGCTCAGATGACGAGACTTAGACTTTCATACTTTGGACACATCATGCGAAGAGAGAGATCATTAGAGAAAGACATCATGCTTGGCAAGATAGAAGGTCAACGCAAAAGAGGAAGGCCAGCAATGAGATGGATCTATACAATAACAGAAGCTATGGGTACCAGTCTTTCAGCAAAGAGCTGCCTGACTGAAGACCAAACACAATTTAGGACAACTATCCAGAGGGTCACCATGAGTCGACACTGACTCGACGGCACTTAACAACAACAGGCTTTTCAAGGATCCATCTCACATCCACGATGATGTAGCTCATTCCTCATCATTTCCTGAACCCTGCTTGCACTTCAGGCAATTCTCATTCCAGGTATGGTTGTAGTAGAATCTTTCTGGCATGTGGGATCAGAGTGATTGTACAATACTTTCCACAATCAGTTGGATCACCTTTCTTTAGTATTGGTATAAACACAGATCTTTTCCAGTCAGTTGGCCATGATGTCTTCCAAATTTCCTGGCAGAGCCTTGTAAGTATGGTAACAGCTGCATTAGATTGCTCTAATACTTCTATGGGAATGCCATCAATGACTGGTGCTTTGTTCATTGTTAAGGCTTTCAATGCTGCTTCGACTTCTTCTTTCATCACCAATGGTTCCAGATCATAAGGTATAGGTTAAAACAGTTACACAGGTACACTACCAAAAAACTGCCTCCAGTTTTGCAACTGATTCCTATAGATTTTGGGGTGCTGAATCCAGGAAAAATAGCCAAAATGTTCCATCACGTCACATTTTCTTGCAAAATTAGATTTCTTACCCATATAAGGAATGTTCACATAATTTCTTTTTAGCCAACTGCAGTTTATTTTCTTGGCCCAAAATAGAGGTTGTAATGGTTAACTAACTAGAAACACTCCCTCATGATATTTTAGAGTGTTTTGTATTCATTTTATACATTAACAGGACAATTGGGAGGCGGGGGGCTAAATCCAGTACTCGCGCTGGCGCATGTTCTTTCCTGTTCGCCTCGCCTCGTTCGCTCGCTCAAACACGGTGGTTGCGACATGAACGTTCCTGTCAAATTTCAGTTTCTTGCAAGTTCATTATTACCTTTTGTTTGCTCAGTCGTAATCCAGCTTTATTCCGAAGTGGTTCACTACAGTTGTAGTTTGCAGTGCTGTGTATTTGTGATGGCTCACAGAGCCAGAGGTTGCGTCAACTCTCCGGACAGTTTTTGTTTTATTTGTGGGGAATATACCGTGAAAAAGCGGCAGAGGAACATTTCTGCATTTATTAAAAAAGTATATTTCGCCTATTTCGGTTTGAAGTTAGGCGATCAAGACAAACCGTGGGCTCCTCACAAAGTGTGCAAGACATGTGAGGAAGATCTACGCTTATGGATGAAAGGTAAAAAAACAAGCATTTCGTTTCGGAATACCTATGATGTGGCGTGAACAAAGAGACCACAGCAGTGACTGCTATTTTTGCTCTTGCATTGTGAAGGGATACAACTTAAAAAATAAGAACGTAATAAGTTAACCCAACCTTCCCTCAGCAATTAGGCCTATGCCTCATAGCAACGAAGTACCTGTGCCTGAACCACCAAAATCTTTGGATCATATTTGTGTGGATGGTTCTGATCATGATGAGACTCATCAGATGGCTTTTCCCGATGAGTCCAGTACTTCCGAGTTTGAAACTGAACCAGATCCGAAACCTGAACTTTTCTCTCAAGCTGAATTGAATGATTTAGTCCGGGATTTAGGACTCCCAAAAGATGCTGCCCAACTGCTAGGTTCTCGGCTTAAACAGAAAAATCTATTGTCACCAGGAACAACTTTTTATTGGTACCGCAACCGCGAGACACAATTTTTGAAGTATTTCAGCAAAGAGGAAGATTTGGTATTTTGCAACGATATATACGGAGTGATGGAAAAGTTTAAACTCAAGTATGATCCTGCTGAATGGCGGCTGTTCATTGATTCGTCAAAAGACAGCATAAAAGGTGTTCTTCTTCATAATGGCAACACATTCGCTTCAGTTCCTATTGCTCACTCTGTTATTCTCCAAGAAAAATACGAGAATTTGGCCCTGATTCTTCAGAAGATTCGTTATGATGAGCATAAGTGGATGATTTGTGGAGACTTTAAAATTCTATCCATGCTATTAGGGCAGCAATCCGGTTTCACCAAATATCCCTGCTTCCTTTGCTTGTGGGATAGCCGGGCCCACGACCTACACTGGGGGAAAAAAGACTGGCCAATTCGGGAGTATTTGAGACCCGGTGAGAAAAATGTTCTTCATGAGAGCTTGGTACCTCGTGATAAAATTCTATTACCACCTCTCCACATTAAGTTGGGTCTCATTAAGCAATTCATCAAGTCCCTTCCAAAAGATGGTGAGTGCTTTCGGTACCTTTGCTCAAAGTTCCCCCGACTTTCTGAAGCAAAGCTAAAGGAAGGAGTGTTTGTTGGCCCTGATATAAGGAAACTCATTTCAGATGGAGCATTCGCTGAAACGATGTCTGAGAAGGAAAAAGAAGCCTGGGATTCCTTCAAGGATGTTGTTCTCAAATTCTTGGGGAACAGGCGGGATGAGAACTATAAGGATATTGTTGCCAGGATGCTCAATGCCTTCAAAGAACAAGGCTGTAACATGAGCCTGAAAGTCCATTTCTTGCACTCCCATGTGAACTACTTTCCCGAAAACTTGGGGGCGTACAGTGAAGAACAAGGTGAAAGGTTTCACCAGGACATCAAGGACGCAGAGAGAAGGTACCAAGGAAGATGGAACACCACTATGATGGCTGATTTCTGCTGGTTGCTGCTGCGGGAAACCCCAGATGAAAAATACGCCAAGCAGCGCACCAAGAGAAGCATTCGGGGGAAGAAGAAACGGGCCCACAAGGAGATTGATTGACCCAAGAATGACTTTAAAATCTAAACTGTGTTGACAAATATCGTGTTTTTACTAAACTTTGAAATAAAAATTTGCTAGTTATTACCACAGTGTCGGATCTCATTTATTAGAATTTTATTTTCACACCATCGGGTGTTTGTCTTCATGTATTGCAATGGTGCGGTTTGCGTTTTCTATTCTTACATACATACCTGTACAACATTTTTTGCACATTTCTTTGCTTTGCTTTGTGTCTAACCTCGCTCTTATATGCTCAATGTTTGTGCACATGTATGTGGCTGTTTTAAGTGCAGACAATTTTGCTATCATCACAGTGTGTTTTGTTGACATTACTCTATTCTTATGTGCTGCCTTGTTACAATTTTCTTTATTCTTATTTGAATAACTACTAAACAATTAGTATAAAGAATTCATCCAAGAAACTTTTATCTCGATCGCACTCAATCTGAAACGTTCACCTCAAACTGCTAACCCAATGTAGCAAAAAATCTGTACGTGATGGAGCAAATTGGTTACCAGATTTGGATTCAGCGCACCAAAAAACATAAAAATCAATCGAAACATTAGAGGCAGTTTAAAAAAATTTTTTTTTAGTGTACCTGTGTTTATTGATCCACTTGATCTTTATCATATAAAGACTGTGTATGTTCTTTCCACCTTTTCTTGATCTTCTCAGCATCATCCAACATGGATCCTTGAGCATCTTGTAACATTCCAATTCAAGGTTGCAACTTTTTTCTTTAACTCTTGTAGCTTTAGGAAAGCCAATCTTATTCTTCCTCTTATAGTTCCTGCTTCTATTTCCTTGCATGCTTCATTTTGGTACTTCTCCTTGTCTGATCTTGCTGCACATTGGAAATCTCTATTGATTTCTGGTTTTGACTTTCTTTCTCCTCTGGCTTTAGCTTCTCTGCATTTCTGAGCAATTTTCAGAGTTTCTTCAGTCATTCATTTTGGCCATTTCTGCTTTTTCACCTTTTGTAGAGATGTCTCACTTTCTTCTAACACAGTCTTCTTGAAGTCATCCCATAACTCTTATGGAGCTCTGCCATTTGTATCTAAAGCAGCAAATTGAGTTTGCAGGCAGTCTTTAAATTCCAGTGGTATATTCTCAAGGTCATATTTTGCTACATTCATGAGTTTGCATACTAGTAGTTGATGATCTGCTCCATATTTTGTCTTTGTTGATGTTATAAAACTTTTCCATCGTTGGCTTCCAGAGATATAGTCAATTGATTTTTATACAATCGATTGGGCGAAGTCCATGTGTACAGTCACCACTTGTGTTGCTGGAAGGTTTGGTCTTGCAGAATTCTATCAGTCTTTCTCCAGCTTCATTTCTGTTGCCAAGTCCATATTTTCCAACCACTTTACCTTCTTCTTTGTTGCCAACTTTTGCATTCCAGTCACTTGTGACTAACGAAAATCCTATTTGCATGTTCTGTCAATTTCAGCTTGCATTTGTTCATAGAACTCAGTAACTTCATCCTCGTCTGCAGCTGTTGTTGGGGCATATATCCTGAATTATAGCTGTGTTGATGTGCATTCCTCGTAGACAAACAGAAATTAATTGTTCACTGATTGCATTGTATTTCATTACACTTCTTGCAAATTTCTTCTTAATTATAAATGCAACACCATTTCTTCTTTGTCTTTCATTTCCAGCATAGTAGACCATGTGATTATCAGATGCAAAGTGCCCGAATCCAGTCCATTTCAGTACACTGACACCCAACAGATTGAGCTGTACACATTCCATTTCATTCTTGACCACCTCCAACTTCCCTTGCTTTCTATGTTCCATGTCCCAATATGTAAGACAACTTTTCAGCTTCTGCCTCTCATTTCATGTGCAGCTACATCAGCAGTCAAACATCCCGAGGACTTTGATCCAGCCACATCATAAATATTGACTTTAGTCTGAAAAGTCTTCAGCTCTTCTCCAGTAACCACTTGAATGCCTTACAACCTGGGGGTCTCATCTTCTAGCACTATTGTGCAATTTGTTTTGTTGTGACTATCCACTGGGTTTTCATGGCACAATACGGAAGTAGATTGCTAGGCCTTTCTTCCGCCCAGTTTAATTCTAGTATTGTTACCATTGTCACAGAAATGTGATCCTCCGCAGCCAAGATCGTTCCATTCTGCTGCTGCCAAGATTGGTGGTTTGTCTTGGTCTGGCACTTCTGTGGAGACCTGTCCATCTTGGGAGACCCTGCCAATAGTTAAGCTACCGAAAGCTTAGCCCTCAGCATCACTGATGCACACAAGTGCTCACAGCATGACAAGCTGCAAACCAAGTGAGAGGTTGGTTAGGAATGAATCAGTTTAAGGTTTGACCTCTGCACTACTGTGTTGATTTAATGGGCTCAGTTATATGATTGGATGGTTTGTTTGTGAGTGTGCAGGTACAATGATGCTCGGTCATGCATCTAACACCATGTTGGATCTGGCAAGTAAGAAGCGCTGTGGCCACGATTCCCAAGTCATTTCACCACTTCATGTCTGGAGGGAGATTTTAGATAGGGCCTGCATTTCTGGTTGCCCTTTCTCTTAACCTCAGTACTTGAAGTAGGATTACAAGTTCCCTAATTATAGGAAGGCAGTTAAAAAATCCAAGACTGCATACAAGTCTCCCCAGACACAGGGTCTGTTGGCAGCCTTGCAGGTTCTTTTCTTCTTTAATGTACCCACACATAGAGGAGAAAGGAACCTGATGAAAGGAGTAATTTGCTTATTTGCAGGGCCTCCAAATTATCTTGGCAAAGATTCTAAGAAGTGGCATAGAAAGAATGTGTAGCAGAGACTAGGGGCTGACAAGGGAGAAGGTGGGCTTGGGAATGGGTCCAGTTCTGTGGCTGAGAAGAGTGGACTGGGGTGCATGGATGAATAGATGGGTGGGTGGGCAGGTGGTGGCCAGAGGTTGACTGCTGAGGTGCATAGGCAGGCATATAAAGGAGAGGGTTTTCAAAGATGATCTGCTTCAGATGTCAAACACGTTAGGTACGCCACTATTTGGACCAATCAAGAAACAGGAGCAAATATCACCAGAAATATGACACAATACATCTTATTTGTTTTATAACCAAAATTGATTTATTATAGCCCTTCTAGAATCAGCAAGTAGTCCAAGCAAAGTAAATCTACAGTAGACATATTTCATGTTTTTTTTCCTCCCTCTGTGTACATTTTGTTAGCATTTTGATTCACAGAAAGTCTCCTGAGTCATGATCTATGGACATAGTAATGTCATTTTATTCCAGGCTGAGCCCAGAATTGCCTCTAATAATCCACTGAATGTTAAAAAAAGGTTTGATTTCAAAATCCAAAGTTACTGGTACATTGTGCTTAAAGTGCCATTAAACCATTTGATCTCTGAAACCTCCGCAGAGGTTCCCAACTCCAGTCCTCGGGGAACCCTAGGCCATTAGGGTTTTCAGGATTCCCACAATGAATATGCATGTTCTGCCTTCATTGTATGCAAATCTATCTTATGCATATTCATTGTGGGAATCCTTAAAACCTGATTGGTCTAGGGTTCCCCGAGGACTGGGTTGAAAACCCCGCTATTAGTTCAGCTGGAATATTATTGTAAGAGTAGAAAGATCAGTTCTCTTCACTTTTTTACTTCCTGCCTCCAGGATTATATGATACATATGAGGCCCTAGAACTTTATCAAATGAAATAGAATCATCAGTACTTAGCCAGTGTTATTATAAATATTTCACTGAATAAAAAGAGCCGTAACTCATTCAGAAAGATTAGTTGATTCAATGGCTTCCCAACATTTGTTGGGCAAGCTCATTGTCACTTTTGTTCACGTCCTCAGCTATCCATGTGGAATGGGATGGTGACATACAAAGATCTGGAAAATGATTTCAGGTCTTCCTGCTTGCACTCTTCAGCTTTCTGTGGGAAAACAGAAAAGAAAGAGAGGGAAATTGTTCCTACCCTTGCACTGGTTCTTTTTCTTAATCCTAGAATCATCACAATTGTGTTGCATTTCATTCATATCACACACAGTCTCTGCAGAAATAAACATGCATAAATTAAAATAGCAAAAGAGTAAATAATTAACATGCCAAACAGGTTCAGTTGGTGCAATCCAAAGAAACAAATGAGGAAAGCATGCGGAGAATGGCTCGTGAAATTCTTTCCAACCTCACTGCATGTGCGCTCCAATGTGTCTGTGTGTATACGACTGTGTGCAATTTGTTTTTGACTTAGAAGAGAGAAGGGAGAACTTTGTTCTTAGAAGATTGTATTTGTAGGGGGTAGTTTTTAAGGGATGAGGGAGGTGGGGGTAGTTGGAGTTAGGTGGGATAGATTGAGGGGTAGATGTCAGAATAAGTGGGAATAGTCACAGGGGGTGGGTGTAGCTAGGTGGGGCAGTTGGGGGGGTGTATAGGTAGTTGTGGTATAGCTTTGGGGGGGGGGTGGAGGTAGTTGCAGAGAGTAGGTTCAATTGGGTATAAAGGCTTGAACATGTGAAGTTCTTCCAGTTATCTTTGATCTGTTTTCTTTAATGAAAAATTTTAGGTTTGGGAATTTCTATATTTATTTCATATGATCTTGCATATCAGCATTATATAATAAGGAAAAGGAGTACTTGCTTTTACCTCAGGCTATTGTCAGTGTCATTTTATTAACAAAATGATCATTAAAAGGTATTATGAGAGCCATATCTTTCTCCCTAAATTAGCAACCTGAAAATAACCACCTTGACAAAAACCTGACTTTTTGGAAATACTGAATTGAATACACATGATATACTTAAGGGGGAAATACATTACTAAAAAGCTATACTCAAATTTATCATCTCCTATGTCACAACATATTATAAGATTCAATCAGACCAATATTCAAAAGGACAACCACCTAAGTCCTTTTTTCCTGACTTTTCCGGTATGCGACATGCCTAACTTTTGATCATACAATAGCTGCCAATTTACTAAAACATGATAAGATTTTGCCACTAATGCACATTTTTAATCTATGTTCGCTGTAAAATTTATATGGTAGTTGTAAGTACTAAAAGGCTTATCCCTAGCATGTGGGGTGAAGCAGCCATGATGTTAATATGCAGCAAAGTGGAAGCAGTTAATTATCCTTTTGAAGAAGCAGTTTGGCACCTTTTCGCTCCATTCTCATTTCAATTAAATTGTGCATTGAACAAAGGCATTAACGCACAATAAAGGGTAAAATTGACTGAAGTCTGCTATTGCATTAGTATGCACTAATGGTGCTAACGTACTGTACATTATTGGTAAATTGTAGACATGTGCATTAGTTTCCGCCCAAATGGAAAAAATCAATGAAAATCACTCTCATCAGGTCATGCCAGCCTCAACACATGCTTTAATTGCCATTCGTGCACTTTGTTTTTGTCATGTGTGTGCATGCATACGCACATTCTGGACCAGTCTGGGAGAGGGAGGAGTTTGAGGAGCGATCACCAACTACTACTACAAGGCACTTCAGCCAATCCTGCTTCAAATGCTTGATATGCAATCAGAAAAAACTATTTTTGTGTCTGACTTTTCCAATTCTCGTGGCTAATGATGTTACAGCAGAGCTGCAATATACAGTGAAAACAAATAGTGGAGAACCATTTTGGCTCTAATTCAAGTCTATGGGGCAAGCTGTTTTACAATAAAACAGTGGGGCTTATCATTCATTTTCAATCATAGCTGCTTGAAAGTTACAGGCAGGCATCTGTAACAAAAGCAACAGCACTGCCAGCCCTCAAGAGCATCATAAACACTCCACGGCATCAGAAGAGGGACAAAGGACCCAAACAGTGGCAGGAAGTCTACATGCTGCCATCAGAAGGGCAAAGTAGCACAAAGGGTGGAATGAATACGAGGGATCGCAGGAAGTGGAACAGAAAGAGCAGCACCAAAATAGGTAGGAGAACAAGGAACCTGGAGAGCTGTAAAACGGCACCAATACTGTCAGGAAGAATCCAGGCCTAGGCTGAGGGGTAAACTGGCAAAAACACTGTCTTCCCCCTCCATCCCCCTCAGGAACTGTCAGTGGGATAAATCAGCACTAACATTGGCTGGAAGTACAAAACATCAGAAGAGGGCAAATTGTCTGAAAGACCCTAAAACTCTTAAGAGTGTGTACACAGTAGCAAAACAGGCCAGAAAGCCCTCAGACATCCAAAGAGGTCCATCAGAGTGGCACGACATGCTGAAAGATCCCAAGCAGCTGCAATGGAGTCAGGTCAGCTAAGCTGTGAACCTGCAAGATAGATAGGGACTAGGGATATGCAGCCAAAAAAAACAAAAACAAAATCCTGTGTGGTTTGCAGGTTCCATTTTATTTTTATCAAATTTCAAGGCAATTTTGTTAATTAAGAAGTGGCTATGGCTGCTGAAGTCTGAAAGGTTATTAAAGATTTCCAGACAAATAAAAAAGTCCCAAAATCAATTTTTTTCTGGTTTACAGGTTTGTTAAGAGTTGCTCCAAGTGGGTGTCCTTCATGTTTGAAGGTACTCGTCTTCCAGGAGGAACTATTATGTCTCCTATGGGGCTGGCTTTAGTCCGCCTATTTTAGTGTGTCTTATTTCTGGTAATATTAGTTTCTCTTTTCTGATTGGCCCAAAGTTAGCTTGTCTGGTAAATATGCCCAAGTGACTGCTGTTGCTCCTTGTGCATTTAAGTGGCAATTTTAAAAGCTAATATATACATGTACTATCCTTTTTTTAAAAATCACCACTTTTTAGACATTTGGGCCTTATCCTCTTAAATGGCCACTTCTAGAAGCATCACCTATGACTGTCATTTTCAAAGTTTTTGCAGGTAATGCAGTGCTTTGCACACGGTCATAGAATTGTTTTAAGGCTCTCTTCCTGATATGCTGCTGAACTTATGCACATATATCCTGTACACGCGTTTACTCAGATCGAGTGAAGGCATTCCCAGGGATGGGGCTGGGGAGGAGCTATTGTTTACAGGCAGACTTTAGAAACTGCACATCTATGTGCAAAAAATAATCTTTAGGTATGGCCAAAATCATGTATAAGTGCCGATGCATCAATTCCAGGGGATAATTTTTAAACAGAAGTTTATTTTGAAAATGTGTCACTACCTATACAGAGAGAATTGTATATTGAGCTATAAAATTACCTCCATAGTTTGCAACTATTGTGGTTGTTTGAAATTTTCAAAATAAATGGATTCCAAACTACTTCTCACCCCTACAATCTGGTACAAGGTCAATGTAAAAATGTACTTAGAACTTGGGAAGTGTATCATGCTCCTTCAATGTACACTCTAGGGCAAGAGTTCTCAACCCACTCCTCAGGACACACCTAGCCAGTCAGGTTTTCAGGATAACCACAACTAATATTTATGAGAGAAATGTGCATGCACTGCTTCCATTGTATGCAAATCTCTCTCATGCATATTCATTGTGGTTATCCTGAAAACCTGTCTGCCTAAGTGTGTTCTGAGTGCTGGGTTCAGAACACCTGGTCTAGGGTATGCACATTATACTTGTAAAATCACAAGTAAATTCAAAGAAGCATCCCCCTATAATGTATTATCTCTCAGTCAAGTTGGGAAATGGAATAAATATGCACGATTGAAACAGATTAAGATATGCTTTAGTTATCCTCCTTAGAGCTTTTTGTAATTCCCCCATTCCCAGTGAGAGGCTTACATTTTTACCCTATACCCTGAAAGAGATGGAATGAACCTGGGGTCATGTGTCTGTTCCACTGTCCGGACAGCCATTTCATCATCTTGATCATTGTTCTGGGTTCTGGATACAAAATTGCTTCCTCTTTGAAATACCAGAGAACTAGCACAAATAGACCCAGGCTAGACACCACTTACTAGACGGTTAGTCCACCCAAACCTTCCACAGCCACAGTCCAAGCTGTATCACGCTGTATTTGAGCTTCTCTTAACATGTCTCTCCTGCGCGCCTCCCCCCATTTTTTTATGTCTCTGTATAGTCACATTTTTAAATTTTTAAACACCAGTCCAAATGCTCCCTGCAACCAGAATGGATTTAAAATAAAAAAAAAATAAAAAAAAAAAATAAAAAAGAGGGACTATGTAGCCTCTTGCCTGCTGCCACCCATGTAACTCCCTACATTACAATCCTTCTAGAAAGGGAAGTTACCATCACACACCCTCAGAAAGTCAATTCATTTAAAACAAATCTGGTTATCAAAACTATAATTCTGGAGACCACACCTTCAATAGTATATAAACAGGCTGGAGTCAGTACAGAGGATGGCTACTAAAATGGTTACTGATCTTCATTATACAGTAAAGCATACGAGGATAGACTTAAGGAGCTTAGAGCAGGGGTGGGCAATTCCGGCCCTCATGCACCACAATCCAGCCTGTTTTTCCTGATGTCCCTAATGAATATTCATGAATATATTTGCATCCACTACCTTCCATTGTATGGAAATAGGTTCATGAATATTCATTAAGGACATCATGAAAACCAGGCTGGATTGTGGTGCATGAGGGCCGGAATTGTCCACTCCTGCCTTAGAGGAAAGGCGGGATAGAGGTGATATGACTGAGACGTTTAAATACCTCCATGGCATAAATGCACAGGAGGAGAGCCTCTTTCGATTGAAAGCAAGCTCTGCTATGAGGGGACATGGGACAACGGTGAAAGGGGATAGATTCAGGAGTGATATGCGGAAATATTTCTTTACGGATAGACTGGTGGATCCGTGGAATAGTCTCCCAGTGCAGGTGGTAGAGATGAGGACAGTATCTGAATTCAAAGAAGCATGGGACAAACACAGAGGATCTCTAAAGGAAAAAAGAGGACAGTTGTAGTGGTTGATATGGAAGGACAGACTAGATAAGCCATGTGGTCTTTTTCTGTTGTCATGTTTCTATGTTTCTATAACTTACTACTTCAAAACTCCCCTCAGCAAAAAACTCTCTAAACTTTAAGCAAAGCAGGTACATTGGGTTTTGGGGTACAGAGTGTGTCCTCCTCTTCCTTCAGTTTCCTGAGGGAGACTAAGGACCCCTTTTCCTAAAGCTCCCAAAGGGTTTTCAAATGCATGTTAAGTGCAGAACCTCTGCATTAGCTGTCGGGGTTGTGACCAGCATGTTCTCGGCAGAGCCGGCCCAAGGGTTTCTGCTGCCCCAGACAGAAACCCTGGCCGTGCTGCCATCACCACCCCTGCTGCCGATTCCATCTTGAGAGGAAGCGGGTGGTGGCGGCAGCAGGGGTTTGCTGCCAGAAGTAGGCCATATGCTCCAGCACACATGACCTGCCGCTTCTGACCCCTCTCCAACAGTAAGTTGCATTGAAGGGGGATCAGAAGCAGCAGGTCATGTGTGCCGAAGCATATAGCCTGCCGCAGGCAACAAGGCAGCAGCACAACGCCGCCCACCCGGATTGGTTGCCTGGGCCGGCTCTGGTTCCCTGTAGCTAACGCATGATGTGCTACCACAAAGTGTGGCACACTAACATGGATGCACCTAATAACACCTAAAGAAGCGGCGTTAAATGCACTTGCGCTAATACTACATTGCCCCTGAGCATATGCCAATTGCCCTCATGCTAATGGGAATGTGCTTTCCATGTGCACACTCCGTCTCTTCCCCACTCCATGGTGCAAAGGCTGATTTACTGCATGGTCACTGGCATGCGCCCATGTTACTGTTCCTGGTTGCCAGTTGCCGCATTTTAAAACATGTTAATCGGCTAGTGAGCTTTAGTAAAAAGGGCCCTGAGGTGTGCTTTCCTCCTCAGCTTTTATATCCCCTGGTCAAAAAGCGTTTTTTGGCCCCACCTTCTTTGGTTGCCCTGGGAACCAAGCTTTTCCTGTCAGATAGCCTAAGGAGATCAAATCTTTGGTTCCTGTCCTCTCCCTTGCTTTTTACATGGCTTCAGAAGCTTTAGCATATGTGTTTTAAGGAAGGAAAGACAATGGTTGAGAAACTGCAATTAGAATAAAGCTCTATGAGAATATTAGTGCTGATCATGCCAGTGGATCAAAGGAACTCTGTACATCATCACATAGCACTGTTTGACAAATCAATTATTTTCAAAATCCTTTCATGTGCATCCATCTGAAAGTTATTGATTACTTATTACTACCCTGCTGGGGGCTTTCAAGCTTAAGCTGGTTGCAATATAGATTTCTTCCTGCTTTCTATTAGCTTGTACTGATGCATGTACACTATATCATTTCTAATATCTCGAGATGTTTGAGTTGTATTTCATATCTATGTTTTTCTGAAATTAATTTCAGGTAAACAAGGTTTCTTGTTATGTACAGTATTACAAATGTGAAGGCTTGAGAGGCTGGGAATTTCCCTTCAGGTATACAATAAGTAATAGGCAAAACTCCAGGCTCCCATGACATGGGAACTGCTCACACTCAACATATAAATATACTGTCTTCCACCAGTAAATCACAGTCACTGAGAGAAACTTGCTACTCTGTCTTTTACTATTCAGCCCCATCCAGCTGGAATTCTCTACCCATACCTCCATTCAGAAGCCAGCTACAAGCAATTTAAAACTCATTTGAAGACGTTATTCTTTATGCAGGCTTTCGGTGAGCATTTACACAATTCCCCCTTGATTTACTACTCCCTCTTCTCCCTTCCCTTCCACTTTTTTTCCTTCCTCCTACTCATCTGCCTTCCCTACTTTCTTCTCCTTTTCTCTGCCACACCATTTTTTACTTCATTTTAAATCCTGTTTTATTTTACCATTCTTTTATCCTATCTTAAACTGTCCCTCAATGTTTTACTCTGCTTTAATTTTTAATTTTATTTTATTCTACCAATCTCTAATCTTTTCTTAAACTATCATGTTATTGTGATTTGCTTTGACAAATTTTGAAAATCATTATAGAAAGCATTCTGAAATAGATAAATGCATAAATATATGGGGCCATACCGTACAGGGGGAAGGAGGGTGGCCCCTCTAAGCCCTACCTCTCTGGAAGCTGTCTTCCTCTGCTCTTTGCCTCGATATATGATGCAGGCACACCACAAAGTCCAAGGCTCATGTCAAGTCTGAATATAGCACAATTGAAGTGATTTCTTCAGGAAAAATTTCCAAACTTGGGAGAATATAAACACAATCTTCTAGTAGGTGAACACTGCAGTACAGCTAGAATCTTCTATTTTATCTTCACTGACTGAGGTGTTAGCTGTCAACCTGTATCTTATCCTGCACATTTTCTGTGTAATTGTTCTCTTTGTACTACTGGTTCTTTCTCAGTTCTCCTTTTTGGGACCCGCAAGGTACAAATTAAATTTTTCCCAAATCAATTTCCTCTTTTCTCTGGTGCATCTATAGTGGCATTGGGATTTGAATTATTTCTTTGTTGGATCTCTTTTCTCCAGTCCTAGGCACATATGGCCTAGTGACCCCCTCACTATAGAGTCCAGCCACACCTCCTATGAGCTATGGCCAACCTTCCAGTGGAGTTGGAGTTGAAGATTGATGACGGTTTCTTGGTGGACTCATTGACTCTAATGTTATCCAGATAAAGACTAAAACCTCCTAACTGTACAGTCCAGGCACTCCTCCGTGCTACCTGGCCACCCTCTAAAATAAATATTAAAGAAAGTTCCCAAATCCTTCCCACTCACACATCATCTTATGATACATCTTCTTTGGACATATCACAAAAAATCTCCCCTTACTGGAAATCTACATCTGATTAGGGATAGGCTGCCAATACCAGGTGGTGCACAAAGAAAGCTGGGAGCTGGATCCAGAAACTTTGGTGATCTCGACCCTGCAAACTCAAATATTACTCTTGTTTAAACAAAGCAAAACAAAGTTCAGTATTGCCACCTGAAACAAGATCATGGTCTAAAAACTAACAGGTATGAACCACTCACGATATCTAATTATTCCATATGTTTCTTTATTGATCCATAATTGATAAGGGAGGCCAGACCCGACACAGGCCGTGTTTCAAAGGATCTTCTTCAGGGGTTAGGTACACCTTACTCTAAAAACACATTATAATAAACAATAAATAATAACAACTACATGCATAAGAATTAAATAAAACATTAAAAATTCAAGGGAATACCAGAGAGAATCCAGAAATAAAGAAGGCACATTAAAAATCATAAACATACAATCTAATAGGCTAGATCTGTGTCAATTAAATATTACTCACTACTTCACAGAAGTCCTGACTATCACTGTCCGAAAGAGGGACTGACGAGCTGCTGCAGGCGGCATCTATTCATTCAATGAAAAAACGCCAACGCATGCGTAGATAAATAAACAATAAGAGCGGGAAACCACGGAGGTTTAAAGAGACCGCATCAGTCATGTAAAAAAGAACTATTCACTAAATACGATGTGCAGTAAAACGTAGGTAAATGAAAATCGGGGGTATAATTGATGTGTAGAGGAAAGCGCTTATATATGTATCATGACCACATACAGTGATAAACCATAAAATACAAGATGCAAAATTGTGTACCAACTAAAAAACGGCTTATCCTATAAATAAATAAATAAATAAGCAATACGTAAGACCAAGAACAGTGTTGAAAGCACTCAACAAATAGTATATGCAATAAAATACTGTTATTAATACCAGGAACGCATAAAACAATAAATAGCTAAAATGTATATTGATTAGGGGACTAAAAAGCAAAGTATTTAAATCGGTAAATAAAAAGGACATTATATAAAAGCCATCCATGAAGTAATGTGTTAAAGAAACCATCATGGTTTATATCATAGACAGCATGGATTGAATAAAAACGTGCGTAGAATGGGAGGCGGAGCCTGCGGGAAAACAAGGTGGCTGCTTAACTCGTGAGCTCCGGTTTCCCTCATGGTGAATCCTGACAATAGAGTGTTGCTTTTACCCTTTCAGCTACCCAAATCTTCTGCTCCGGTGCCTTGTACCTCGGACTTCATGGCAGGGGGAAAGCTGACTAAATTAGACTTTGCCGCAGCGGTAAATGCAGGGTCGAAGAGGGCGAAATCCGACCCCCTCTCCCCGCACAAGATGGCGACCCCGCGTGAAGCGGGAGACAGTATGAAGGAGCTGCTAATAGAAATTCGGGCGGTCAAAGACCTGGTGTTAGCGAACGGCGATGCACTAGGTCGGGTGCAGACAGAGCTTGGAGAAATGAAAGCGCGCTACCAAATTTTATCGGAGCGTCTGGAGAAGGCCGAGAATTCTATTGAGGTGCACAGGGAATCGCTGGCACCACTACCTAAGCTCTGCAAGCGGGTGGAGCGCCTTGAATTGCAGATTGAGGATTTAAGCAATCGCAACCGGAGAGAAACAACGTTCGGATGGTGGGCTTGCCTGAAGGTGCTGAAGGCCCGGATCTCTTCGCATTCCTAGCTAAGCTCCTACCCTCTCTGCTTAATTTAAAACTTGCGGGCCTACTCGACATTGAGCGTGCGCACCGAGTACCGACACTGAGGCCTGTGAATGGTAAATTTCCGCGCCCGATTATCTTCTGCCTGCTTCACCACCAGCATGCTCTACAAATCCTGTCCGCAGCCAAAAAACAGGCCGCATGGGAGTTTGAAGGCCATAAGCTCTCATTCTACCCGGATGTCTGCAAAGCCACAGCGGACAAGCGTCGGCAGTTCCTGTCTCTCCGTCCCCGACTTCAGCGTCTCCAGGCGAAGTTCGGCCTCTTCTATCCTGCGCGCCTGAGGGTCACTCTTAATAACAGCTCGAGAGCGTTTGATGATCCAGCTGATGCTCTTCTCTTCCTTGAAGAGCAGGAAGCCTTACAAATGCAGTGACTTTGGGACTCTTCTTTTTTGTTTTGGTGATTCTCTGTGTAGGTGGTGCCTTTCTCCGCTCCACGTTCTATATGGAGTCTCCTTCTCTCTGGAGCTGTAAGGTGGTATATTTCCCCTTACCAGTTAATTGTTCCCCATGTAATGTTTCTCTTTGGGATGTAGTTTCAGGCATGGGCACTCTCTCTGTACTACTTAGTCTCCCCCAAATATCCGATATGCTATCATATGTGTGTAGGGGTAGACTAGGTGGGTTTGTCTGGGGGGCTCAGGGGTGGGGTAGTAGCCTTTGTGATATTACTGTCTTGGTCATTCTCTTTGCTCTACCTTCCCCCTCTGCATATTTTGCTCTTACTCTAGTATTGGTTTAAGTTTGAGGGATGCCGGTTGGGCCCCTTGTACTCCTATGATGGCTCACCTTGTTGACAGTCTTTGGTGGGTAATGTTTTGTACAGCACCTCTGTGGCCTCCGATAGATTTCTTTTTGAGTCAGATCTATCTACATGAAGCGATCCAGGGCTTGCGGGCTCTCCAGTATGATTACTTAAATGCTTTTCCTTAAAGTCCTGTCCTTGAATGTCAAGGGCATTAAACTCCCTGCCAAACGTAAAAAGATTCTTGCTTATTGTCATAAACAAGGAGCTGACTTGGTCATGTTACAGGAAACGCACCTATCTGCTGCAGAAACGGCGAAATTGGGCTCTGGCAAATATAATTTAGTGGCTCAGGCCCCGGCAATCGGAAAAAAAAAATGGGGTGGCCATTCTAATCAATAAGGCTGTTAAAGCTCAAGCCCAACTGCTTCGTGCGGATCCCGAAGGGAGATGGGCCAGTGTCCAGATTACCGTGGGCCAACAGCAAGTCGTGTTCCTGAATGTGTATGCGCCTAACTGTGATAACCCTGCCTTTTTTCATAGACTGGCAGAGGTGCTAGTAGAGTACGCCTCGTCTCCTATCGTGATCGGCGGCGACTTCAACCTGGTCTTAGATCCGTTGATTGATTGCCTGCCATGTAAGAGATCTCGGAGAAGCAGAGCTCTTGGGACCTTGGAGTCTATTATGGAAGAAAAGGGCCTTGTTGACATTTGGAGGGTTCTGCATCCTGCTGAAAAAGATTTTACGTTCTACTCCTTCCCGCACAAGTCCCACTCTAGAATTGATTTCTTTCTGGTATCTCGTTCCCTGGCTTCAGCTATTCCTAATGCGGAGATCCTCAGCTCTCACGTCTCCGATCACGCCGCTATTGGGCTCACACTGGATGTTTCTGCGTCTCCGTCATCCTCCGGAGGATGGTTCTTCCCACATCATCTTCTTGCGGATGACTCCTTCAGTCAATATATTCGGCAAGAAATAAAGGACTATTTTGACTTCAACCGGCTGGAAGATACATCTGCCTGGGCTTGGTGGGAAGCTTTCAAGGCTACCATCAGGGCTAAGGTCACCAGCTTTAATATCACCCTCAAGAGAAAAGCGAGGGTGGAACTATGGTCTCTTGACCAACAGATTCGGGCCGGGGAACGCTTATTGCATCGGCAGTTTAGCCCCTTGGTGCTCTCCAGACTGCAGAATCTTCGTTTCCAATACAATGCAGTACTTAGCAAGGAAGTTGAGCAGTATTCTTTTGCCCAGAAAGCACGCTACTATACGGAGATGAACAAATCGGGCAAACTACTGGCGGCCAGCCTGAAGCCCCGGCATGAAAAGGCTTATGTTGTAGCTCTGTTAGATGAGAAGAAGGTCCTTAAGACCGGTAATTTGGAGATTCTTGACATTTTTAGAAACTTCTTCGGCTCCTTATATACCTCTGAAGTGGAGAGTGACCAGTGCAGTATGAGAGCCTGGCTACAATCAATTGAACATCCAACTCTGGGCTCGGATCAGGTCGCGGATCTTGAGCTCCCTCTCGATTTGAGAGAAATTGAAGAGGTTTTGGCGAACCTACAAGGGTGCAAAGCGGCGGGGCCGGATGGTATACCGGCTGAATTCTACCAGGTGTTCGCTAAAGAACTATCTCCTTTTTTGTTGCAATATTTTCAGCTTCTACAAGAAAAATGCTCGGATCCCGGCGCCTTTGCTGAGGCCACTGTGGTTGTCCTGGAAAAGCCTGGAAAAGACCCGAAGTTAGTGGGCAGCTACAGACCCATTTCTCTTTTAAACACAGATTACAAGCTATATGCGGCGGTCCTGGCCAACCGACTTAACAAAATCCTCCACCATCTCATTCATCCGGACCAATGTGGTTTTGTGTCCGGAAGATCAACGACTGACAACGCCCGTCTGCTATGTAACCTCCTGGATTTGGCTGCGCAGGCCGAAGAGCCTTTCATTGGGTTATCCTTGGACGCAGAAAAGGCCTTCGACAGGCTTGAGTGGCCCTTTCTTTTCCTGGTCTTGGAGTGGTTTGGCATTCCTGCGAGTTTTGTCAACATGATTCGCCCTATGTATGCCCGACCCAGGGCTAGGATTTTTGCCAACCAAGAGTTGTCCCGGCCTTTCTCACTGCACAGAGGCACAAGGCAGGGGTGTCCTATGTCCCCCCTGCTTTTCAACTTGGCCCTGGAACCTTTAGTCTTGTGCATTCGCCAACAACAGTCCATCAGGGGGTTTGAGGTAGCCGACCTACAACTTAAGCTCTCAGCCTACGCCGACGATCTCCTTTTTTTCTTACAGCCTTCTTCGGTAGCTCCCCTTCTTCAAGTGATTGAGCAGTACGCCAGTTTCTCCGGTTACAAGGTAAACTGGTCTAAGTCAGTGGCTTTTCCGCTGAACCAGCGGACACACAGCAGCTTGATCCAGGACTTTTTGTTCCAGTGGGCAGGGTCAGCCATACAATATCTCGGAACGCAATTTGCAGCCCCGATGGAGCAGACTATAAAGTTAAATGCCGCAAAGATTGTAGAAATTGCCCGAGCCTTTACCACAAAATGGTCTCCTCTACATCTTACCTGGTGGGGCCGGCTCGAGTCGATTAAGATGGTTCTTGTACCCAAAATCAACTACATCCTTGGCATGGTCCCGGTCCTTTTTGCTGCTGAGGTCTATAAGAAGGTTGAGCGGGCCTTAAGTTCCTTTTTGTGGGGTGGGAAGACCCCCAGAATTGCGCTCAAGAAGTTAAAGGCTCACAAACTGCAGGGAGGGGTGCAATTCCCCGATTTTCACTGGTACCACTCTGCTGCACTGCTAAAGCAGGGGGGTCTGTGGGGAGCAGACATTGACCCTTACATGAAACCAACCTGGCTCTCCCTGGAAGAACGTCTGCTCCTTCCCTGCCCGGCTCACCTGTGTATGAACATGCGGCACTCGGCGGCACCTGGGATGACCAAGGTAATTGTTGCTACGCAACAAGCGTTCCAAGCGCTACTCCCTCTTATTGCTCAAGATAATCCCCTCTCGCTGCAGGTTCCTATTTGGCGCAATCCGGCTTTTAAGATCAACAAACAACCCTTTTATTGGCAGTCTTGGCAGCGCTGTGGCGTTTGGACCGTGGGACATTTGATTGCGACTGGCGAATGGAAAACCTTCCGTATGCTACAAGAGGAGTTTAAGCTTCCTGCGTCCTGTTTCTTTCAGTACCTTCAGCTCCGACATTGTTTGGCTCAATTGAAGATTAACCCTCGTGAGCTTCAGGAGTCCTGGGGCTTGCACAAGCTTGTGATGGATTTTTGCCTGCAGAGGGGAGGCACGTCTCGCTTCTATGCTCTTTTCAGAGACTCCTATTCCGATCAGACCCTGGGCCTCCGTAAGATTTGGGAGGCCGAGGTGAACCTAACATTAACCTCCCCTGATTGGAGCAAAGTGTGGGGCCCTGTTATTCGAGCCTCACGTTCGGCCTCCCTTACGCAAGCTATGTTTTTTTTTGCTCACCGAGCATTTATTACTCCCTTAAAGCTCTCCAAATGGTCTTCTGATCAATCCTCAGCTTGCTGGTCCTGCCAGAGTGCGGTTGGCACAATGAGCCACATGTTCCTGGAATGCCCCTGCGTTCAGGGCTTTTGGTCTCATGTCTGGAAAAGAATTCAGCGAGTCCTGGGCTTCTCCTACCCCCTGTCTTGGCGTATTATTGCACTACGTTCTTCTGCGATAATCCCAGGATTGGACAGAGAGCACTTTTTCGTATTGAATTTTATGTTAGCAGTCGCTGTAAAGGAAATTTTATACTCCTGGAAGGACCCTTCGAACCTCCATTGGGGCAGATGGTGGAACCAAGTCTGCCTCTACAGTAGATACGAAAAAGCTTATGATCATTCCTATTTTCTGAAGGGGGGGGGGGTAAGCCTCAGACTAGGTGGGCTGCCCTGGATCGCTTCACTTCTGTTTCAGAGATTTCTGCTGTTTCAGATCTCGCTCCGTTATAAAGATGTCTGTTTCTGATGCTTCCATAGGCTAACATGTCATGTCCCGTACGGCCAATGAGGTGCTGGGGGGGGTTTGGTTTTCTTTTCTGTTTTTCTTTCAATTTTGTATTTGTTAATTGTTGAATTTGTTTGTATTTTTGCAAAACTGGAATAAACATAACTTTAAAAAAAAAAAAAAAAAAAAAAACGTGCGTAGAATAAAAAAGCTGGTGAACCGTAAAAACAAACCCATAAAAAGAAGGCCAACTGAATATGTACTTATGTAAAATGAATAAATAAATAAATAACAGATTAAAAACTGATTGATCTGGAAGAGGGCTACAGGAAAACTGAAAAGTCTCTCTCAGAATTCAGTCCGTGTGGTGCAAGTGTGTTAAGAGTAAAAATGTACTTTTGTTCCAAACGAAGGATGGTCTTATCAATATTGCCACCTCTCCAATTCATTCTCACTTTTTTAATAACACAAAACTTCAAATCAGAGATTTTGTGTGCTTTATCCATCCAATGCTGGACCAAAGGTTTATCTGTTAATTGTCTCTTGATACAGCTTTTGTGTTCTATGATGCGCACCCGGATGCTTCGTGTAGTCTTGCCAACATATAAAAGATTACATGGGCATTGTATAATATAAACTACGTGTGTCGTATCGCAATTTGAAAAATCATCGACATGAAATACTCGTTGTGTCACTGGATGTGTGAAAATCTTTCTTATAGGTAAAACATTTAAACAAACAGAGCAATGACCGCATTGGTATTGTCCCTTATTAACCGGGTAGTCGTACACGGAGCTCCCACCTGCTTATTGTAACCCTTTTCAACCTACACCCACCCCACCCTTTACCATTCACAAATGCAACTGACACTCATTATTGGGTAACAAACTGGTCGCAGCTTTATTTGCCAAGTTAACATCAATAACATGCTAAACCAGCATAATCAACAACAATGAACACTCCCCCCAAACCCATCAGGCGGGGCGATGTGTCACCAGCCATGCTATTAGCAAAGTGACCTCGCCTCTGCACCGGCCGCATTCACCTCCACCGGCCAAATTCCTAAAGCCCCTGTCTGACTTCGCCATATCACTAGCAATAGTCTACCCGGGGTTTGTCCGGGCCGTGGGCACCCTGCCCACGCCACAATTTGCCTAAGCCTCCGGACCCCAGACACCTCCGGGATCCCGCCGCCCCCCCACCAAGCTGCAAAAACCCTAAGTATCCGAACCCCCCCGCCTCATATAAGGGTGGGCGGGTGGGCCGCCAAGCTCCCGTCTCCCTTCGCATGTGCTCGGCAACTGCCGCCACCGTCCGAGCACATGCAGTGTCTCCCCCTGATTGGCTCTCCCCTGCTCCCCCCCACCATTCCTTTTCGCAGAGACGCGTGCAGGGTCCCGCGCCAGGCCGAGCACCCGGTTAACGCCGGTCGCCGGGACCCTGCCTGCGCCCTTTTTCTAACTGGGTAGTCGTACCCGGTGCTCCCACCTGCTTATTGTAACCCTTTTCAACCATCACCCCCTTTTCTACACCCACCCCACCCTTTACCATTCACAAATGCAACTGACACTCATTATTGGGTAACAAACTGGTCGCAGCTTTATTTGCCAAGTTAACATCAATAACATGCTAAACCAGCATAATCAACAACAATGAACACTCCCCCCAAACCCATCAGACGGGGCGATGTGTCACCAGCCATGCTACTAGCAAAGTGACCTCGCCTCCGCACCGGCCGCATTCACCTCCACCGGACAAATTCCTAAAGCCCCTGTCCGACTTCGCCATATCACTAGCAAAAGTCTACCCGGGGTTTGTCCGGGCCGTGGGCACCCCGCCCATGCCCCAATTTGCCTAAGCCTCCGGACCCCGGACACCTCCGGGATCCTGCCACTGGCTCGGGCCATCCAAAGTGGCCGAGCCGCCCCCCTCACGCCCAAGTTGCGACCAAGTCCTGCCACCCTGTACCACACACTCCAAGACCTCCTGCCAATCATTCAGAAGGAGGTCTGTTTCCAACTGGAGAAAGATGCACTCCATCGCTTCTATACAATCCTGCAGACTCCACTTCCACCCATGTATGCATAACCTGATAACCCCCATGTTCACAAACCCATCGCCCAATCTGTCTGTTAATTTTTGTTAACCCCCGTGACCAACGTCGCTGCCCCCAACAAGCTGGCCGCGGAACGATGTTGGACCAGATTAATACCACCCCCTCAAACATTTGCAACACCAAAGCCAAGTCCCTCTTAGCCGCCCTGATTAGCTGTTTGCAAGTCCAGGCTACCAAGTCATTCCCCCCTAGATGCAACAAGATGATCTCTGGCTGTACTCTTATGCGCTGATGGTGCCGAAGCAAAGGCAGCAACTGGGTCAATCTCAGCCCACGCTTGCCCAGCCATAATATCGACACCACCGTTGGTTCCAGCCCAAGATTCCGCCCAACTGGCCGCACATCTGCTCGTTCGCCAGCCCAGAACACGAAGGAATGCCCCAGCAGCCAACACTTCCAAACATTCTGTCCCCCATCTGCAAGAGAAAATTCATATTAATTCCCTGTCATGTATAATCTAGCTGTTAGATTCGAACATAACCTTGGAAGGCATTAGACCGCCATCTGCCTATCCGCTGTTTCAGCCCTCCAGCCATCCCCGCCTCCGCCGCGCTGGTCGCCGCACCGATTCGAAATGAATGAGCCACAAACAGGGAAGGGTCCTCCTCTATATGCCGCAGCACCATCCGCAACACCGCCACTACTTGAAAGCGCGTAAGCAGCCGCGCGTCTAGGTGTATGAAAAACCCCCCTTCTAGCTCCGGCCGAATGCCCATGTAGGCCAAAATCAGCTTCACCAGACATGTCACCTCCGTTATCTCCTTCAAAACAACCCACTGTCCCTTACCACGCTGATCCGTCTTGGATCTTGCCAACAAGACTTGTAACTGCCCATTAATGACCTGTACATGTTGCCTCTGTAAACCCAAACTCGCTCCCGCCTTCCTCGAGTCCGCTACCAATTCACTCACCCTGAAGACGCCAAAGAAAACCAAGCTGAAAACTGCCCTAAAAAGAACGGCCTCATAGTGCGACTCCATCACCTGTGGCAATCCTTCGCACAATCTCACTAACAACTGGTGCGTGATCGTACGACGCCAATCCAGCAGGGTGGGACGCGACCATTCCCAACCCTGTAATAACCGTCTCGCTAGGAACCCGACCCCCGCGGAGCCCCAACCCACCGCTCTAGCAAAAAACATGAAACCCGCCAACTGGCTATGCACCGATGCTCTCGTGACCCCGTGTTCCTTTGCACTGACAATATACTGCCCTAGTAAATGATCCGCTACAGCTCCCCCTTTCCAACAAAAACTGAGACACTCTGCTCCCACCCATGTCCTCTCCGCCACCGAACTGCACAGGAGACTCCTCATCTCTGCAGGCCAAGAGTCCACAAGTTCGACGGGACCACGCACCCGAGCCTGTCCACTTCTGGCACCAGTCTCCAAAACCGCTCCATCTGCAAACAGGAAAGAGCATCAGCAATTCCGTTAGCATGCCCCAGGATATGCCGCACCCTCAACCTGACATTCAAGCACAAACAAGTCAAAACTAAGGCACGCATTAAGGATGCAACCTGGAGGCAACGTGGGGAGTAATTATTCACCACACTCACCACAGCCTCGTTGTCACACCACCATCGGACCCGCCGATTCCTGAAACGATCTGGCCACAACTCAAGCACTACTAACATAGGAAACAGTTCCAGGAAGGTAATGTTGTTCATTAATCCGGCCGCAAACCAGGCCTGCGACCATCGGTCAGCACACCAAGCCCCCGCGAAGTAAATGCCCAGGCCTACCCCCCCCTGCCACATCTGAATAAAGCTGCAACTCGCCACTGGATACCTCGGCCTCCATCCACACTGAGATACCATTAAAATCCCGCAAAAAAGTATCCCACACCCTTAAGTCCTCCCGCATCGACCTAGTAACTCGTATGCGGTGATGAGGCTTACACACCCCCGCCGTTGCTGCCGTCAACCGTCTAAGAAATACTCTTCCCATTGGGAGCACTCTACACGCAAAGTTCAGCAACCCCAGCAAGGCCTGCATTTCCCGCAAGGTCAACTTCGCTGAGGCCACTGCATTAGCCACCAGAACCCACAATTTGTCTACCTTATCATTCGGGAGGCGCGCGAACATTCCTTCCGAATCGAGCTCGATCCCTAGAAACGTAAGCCTGGTCACCGGACCCACTGTCTTAGTATCAGCCAAAGGAACACCTAACTCACTAGCCATCTCAATAAACCCCATCAGTAGCTCCCTACAGCCCGTTGACTGAGCTGCCCCGATGAACAGAAAATCATCTAAATAATGCACCACCTCTGACCGTCCGACCCTCCGTACTACTACCCAATGCAAGAAGGAACTAAACATCTCAAAATATGCACATGCCACTGCACATCCCATAGGCATGCACTTATCGAAATAGAACCCTCCTTCGAATTGAAAGCCTAGCAAATGAAAAGACGAAGGATGCACCGGGAGCAAGCGAAAAGCCGACTCGATATCTACTTTCGCCATCCACGCCCCCCTACCCGCCTTCCTAAGTAACTCCACCACTCCATCAAACGAGGCATACTTAACCGTACACCAGTCGCGCGGTATGCTATCGTTCACCGATGCCCCGGTTGGACTCGACAAATTGTGTATTAAGCAAAATTTGCCAGGTTCTTTTTTGGGTGTAATCCCCAATGCAGATGAAACAAAGTGCTCAAAAGGTGGCTGCTGAAACGGGCCTGCCATCCTACCTAAACTCAACTCAACCGCCAACTTTGCTCGTGCTATCGAGGCCCAACGATGCACCGTCACCGAGTTCCGCGCCGACGAACCTACAACCGCACCCCAAACTGGGATAACAAAACCAAACTGAAAACCAAACTGTAATACCGCCCTATCTTTTATCTTTGGGTATTGCTCAAGCCAATTCTTTAACACCTCCACCTTAATGAGGGACGGAGCCATACCAACTCCCCCATCGCTACTTAGCTGTTGCACCAGGAGCAACCCCTTCCACTTTCTTAGCACATTTTGCCGCTGAATGCCCCCCACCGCAGCTCGAACAAGCGTGCCGGAACTTACAGTCTGGGAAGGGGCAAACTGACTTATTATATCACCAACACACGTCCCCGCCCCCACTTCCCACTGTCTTGGCCTGCAAAAAGGGGCAACTGCTCCGAAAGGAATGAACCGCCACCGCGGGGGACCCCAACCCACCCTTACCTCCACTCCTCGAACCTGACCCCATTCTGACCGACATCTGTGTCAGCCACAGATTGATATCCTGCATACCCCACGTTAAGCCCTTAGTACCCTCCATTTTGTCCCTAAACTTTTCATCATAGTTAAGCCACGCCCATCCCTCATGGGATTGCGAGGCTTCCAGAATGGAATCCGCATAAGCCAGTAGGCTACCATACTGGTCGGGACGATGATGCCCCCACACACTCACCAAGCGTAAGAAAGCCCTGATCCAATTTACTACTGACCGCGAAACTTTCCTAATCTGCCCGGCATTTTCGTCCTCTTTCCGCTTTTTTCTGCTTTCTCCCGACCTCTTCCTCCCCTCGAGCAAACGGAAAATATCGATATACTTCCTTTTTCATATTTTACGCCGCAGCTTCCTCAGAAACCCTTCCCATAATTCTGACAACGTTGCTGAAGAAGAAGTGCCGCCGACCGATACATCTGCCACCCCATCCTGTCCCTGTGCCCCCACTAGCACTCCTTCGCTCGACGACGACGCAGACGAGCTCGAAGACGATGAGGAAGAGGATTACGAACTGTGCCGTCGACGACAAACGTGTTTTCTTTTCTTGCTCACCTTACCCGCACGTTCGCCCCTTTTCTGCCCGCCCCTTCATCTAACCTTGACTCACCCGCCTCCGTTTCCAATGCCGCCCTTGACAGTGACTGGCTCCGTCTGTTCTGCTGCAGATTCTCATTCCGCTGCCGCACGCTGTCTTCTCTAGGTGCCGCTTGCACCTCCAACGCAGATCCAGGCCCCGTGTCCCTTGACGTCATCCTCGAAGGCTCCGCTGTACCCGGCGTGAATCCTGGCGACGCGACAAATGGGACCTGTGAAGAGAAAAAAGTAACACCAGGAGAAGAACACCCTGGGGCCCACGCTGGTTGCCAAGCTCCTATCCAGGCTGTTCTCGAAGACCCTTGCCCCCCGCTGGCCCATATCTCGGCGGGGGACGGTTAACCAGTTAGTCCATACCCCATTGGCGCTATCACTCCACTCCCCGAGGGAAAGGAACCTCCTCTGTCCCTGCCGCCGGGCCCGTTCCCCAGCATTTCGCTCCCCCCCCCCAAAATCCGACCCCATCGACATTGGGACCTGCCCCCAACCCCCATCCAGGCTCCCCCCTTTCCTCCCTGCTCATCTCCGAGATCCCCCCGCCCGAGCTGGCATCCTGACCAGGACCTCCCCTGCCTGCTGCACATTCCGCAGCCACTCCGCTGCCGGCAGGTGGCAGAGCTCCATGTCCCCTACTGGCATTGGCTCTCCGGCCTCCGCCTGCAGCAGCACGCTGACCACGGGACAGGCGCCTTGCCCCTCCTCCCCCTCATTGCCCTAATGGGGTCTCTCCTGCCCTCCGAGTCCCCACTGCTAGCCCGCGGTCAGACCCTCGACCCCCTTTTTCACCCCCCCTCTTGTCCCCTCTCCCCCCTCTATTTCCTCTTAGCTGGGGATGCTTAGGTGCCATTCTCTAACACCTCCTGCTGTTACTCGTTGGTCTACAGCTTCTTTTCTTTGCCTTTTAAATATTGTTTGGTTTTTTTTATATATAAATCTGCTCTTTTGCCCTCCTCTTTTCTATTTCTTTTAAGTTTTAACTGGCCCGACCCCCCCCCCCTCCAGTCACGCGGCACTCTTCACCACAGTTTTCTTTTTTTTTTTTTTATTGTTTTGCTTGCTTATTAGCCCACACACAGCCCCAGCACTCTGACTCGCCTGTAACAGAAGCCTGAGGTTCGCAGCCGATTTCCTCTCAAGCATGAGCCGCCCCTGCACCGAGGACCGGATCTGCCTGGAAAAAACACTGCCACCGCCAAGCTCCCGTCTCCCTTCTCATGTGCTCAGCAACTGCCGCCGCCATCCGAGCACATGCAGTGTCTCCCCCTGATTGGCTCTCACGCGCATGAACGCACGCTGAGAACCAATCATTTTGAAGGACGCGCCGGCGTCCGCGTCCTCCTCCCGTGCTCCCCCCCACCCTTCCTTTTTGCAGAGACGTGTGCAGGGTCCCACGCCAGGCCGAGCATCCGGTTAAAGCCGGTCGCCGGGACCCTGCCCGCACCCTTTTTCATATAGAAAGTGCTTTCTTCTCAGTGAACGCAGAAGGTACCAAAAGATTGTGAAGATTAATATTACGTTTATGAGCTATCATGAAAGAAACATTTTGGAAACCCGAAATAGCTTGGATAAGATGCCATTCTTTCTTAAGGATGGCAACAATCCGTGAAGACTGTAGAGAGTACAATAAAGGACATACCATTCTAGTCTCATTTTTGTTGTCTGATGGTTTTACTCTTTCCTTATATTTGGATGCACGTGCCCTTAAATAAGCTTTATCAATGTATTGTGGAGGATACTGACATGCTTCAAATCTCTTCCTTAAGTCATTGGCTTGTAGTTCAAATTCCGCATCATTGGTACAGTTTCTCCTAACCCTCAAAAACTGTCCAATGGGTAAATTGTTTTTCAATGCAGGATTATGAAAACTATTGTAGTGCAGTAGATGGTTCCTGTCAGTGGGTTTTCTATATAGTTTCGTAATAAATACTTTACCTTCTTTGTTAATTAACAAGTCCAAGTAGGGAATTTGTACTGGATCATAGGTGAGTTGAAACTTTCTCAAAAGAGCTTTTCTCAAAAGAGCTTTTGTGCAGCAAGGCTTCCAGCGCGTCATCGCTCACCCCTGCCCAATCGGGACACAGCTCCACCATTTAAAAAGGGGCGCGATCAGGCGCACCCGCGCCTTGCGGGCCCGCGCCTGAGGGCCGCGCAAGAGGGCCCTTTGGCACGGCCCTTAGGCTAAGGCGCTTAAGTCTACTCTTCTCACACGGAAACATCGAAGAAACAGTCAACGTGGACCCAGCATCTACACCTAAGTACAGCTGAGCTCCCCTAGGGTTGAGCTCGCGTACCTCATCTCTACACAGATCCTGCACCGCAGCAAGTATACTCTCTACAATCCCTATTTTATTTGACTCTTTACAACCTAAAATCTCGAATTTATCATACCACTATGTTTAATCTGCTAAACTATATCAGGTGTTTGTGTTAATTGTTATATGTATGTCATCCTGATATACCCTAACTACTGTTGTCAGTAGCGTCCCCACACTTTATTACTGTGTCAATGGTAAATCTTCAATCACTACTGTCGTCAGCAACTAGCTAACTAATAGCAATCATACATTTAAATACTGTTGCCAGTAGTAATCATTCTGTTTCAGTAGTTTGTTATCAGTAGTATCATTACTGTTATCAGTTGTATATCTTCAATAAGTACAGTTGTCTGTAGCGATTCATTACTGTATCCATTACTGTTCCAGTAGTTTATGTTGTCAGTAGTATTCATTACTGTTGTCAGTAGTATATTATCAATAAGTACAGTTGTCTATAGCGATCACACAATTCATTATTTTACCAGAAGCACCTCCTCATTTATCAGTAGCTGTTGATGGCTACTGTTGCCAGTAGCTATCAAACAATCCCATACCGTGGTTAGAAGCCTCATTCAATTAGGATTAATACAGTGTCTAGTAGCTCTCTCTCAACTTTCTACATAACACTACGTCTCAGTGATTTATTCGCTCATACTATCCTCCTCTGGTATTTTATTGCTTAAGCTCTACCAACAACTCATTTAAAATGCCACACACAAATATCACACTAATGAGACTATCTTACACTTGTGTAGTTTTAGCAATACTAATCTTCGACTTAACACTAAGCTTAGATAGCAAAAAGCATAAAACAATTCCTCTAATTCACACACGTACCCGTAACAACTATCATATTGGACACACTTATTCAAACAACATTCCTAGAATAAATTTCCATAGATTAATTCACATAAAACAAACAAACTTACTTCAAACAACTAAGGGAACATGTACCAACAACTCAACTTCCCTTTCTTGCATACTTATCAATGCACGCTCAATGAAAAACAAGCTTCCCATATTCAATGATTTAATATTTGATTTAAAGCCAGACATATTATGTGTCACCGAAACCTGGCTTTCAGATACGGATACAGTCTACATAAATCAACTTGATAACGAAAACTATGACACATTCTACAAACACAGAACTAATAAAAGAGGCGGAGGAGTATTAATGATGACAAAAAAGGTATTAAAAGCCAAAACAATTCAATCAAATATCTCAAATAACATAGACTCATTATTTATAAAAATTGGCCTACTGAAACTCTGCTTAGTATATAGACCCCCAGACCAAAAAATCAGACTGCCTTGATTCTTTTATTGAACTTCTCAGCTCATCCTCTGAACAACACCCTATAATCATGCTAGGGGACTTTAACCTCCCCTCACTACCAACACTAGACTCTAAACTATTCTATGATGCTATATCAGACATGGACTATCAACAAATAATAAACACATCTACTCACACCAAAGGTAGAACACTCGATATTATCCTTCTACCCAATACACTATTCGAACTTATTAATCCAGATGCCGTAGAATGTACACAAATACCTTGGTCGGATCACTATATTATCAAATTAAACCTTACATATCCTGTCACTAGCACTAATAACCCTACTAGAAGTATCCCAACTACAGGATTTAAAAAGTTCAATAATACTGAATTCATTGACTCAACAGTCCCCTACCTATTAGCATCTCCAACGAATCTCGATGATACTGTCAAAAATTGGCATGAAACCATTAACAATGCAGCCAAAATTAATCATACAAATAAAAAGAGCATCTACCCTAAGTCTAATACCAACCATGGTTCAATACTACTCTAAAACAAATGAAAAGGAATCTTAGAAAATTAGAACTCATCTGGCGCAAATCTAAACTGATAATACACAGAACTGATAATACACAGAAATATACAACAACCACCTTAATAAATACAAAGAAACCCTAGACAGCACAAAGAAAGAATACTATTCTGAAATTCTGTCAAAATCTTACAACAGACCAAGAGAATTATTCTCCATTGTCAGAAATCTAACCAACCCTCAAACTTCAGGCAATGAAATTACAGACATCACAGTACAAACGTTAGCCTTTCATTATCAAAACAAAGCAAAAATGCCGTCAATGACTATAGACACTATTAACATATCACACCAACCATCAGACGAATGGACAGACTTTCATCCCATAACTAAAGAGACACTAAAAAACATCATCACCAGCCTAAACACTACAACTTCTTATCTAGATCCATGTCCAGTAACATGGATAAAAAACACACTGTCAATTTTATTACCCTACATTCTCTCAATGGTTAACCTCTCACTAACTCAAGGTTACCTCCCACCATCACTCAAACATGCGCAAATACGCCCAATCCTTAAGAACAGCAAACTCGATAAAACCTCCCCCATATCATTTAGACCCATATCCAGCATCCCATTCTTAGCTAAAATAATTGAAAAAGTGGTCCAACTTCAGACACAAGATTTTCTAGACTCATCTTACCCACTTGATGAGCAACAATATGGCTTTCGCCCCCGCCACGGAGTTGAATCACTCCTTACAGTTCTAATAGATACACTCCTAAGAGGCATTGACAACCAAAAGCAGGCCTTCATACTATTTTTCATTGATATTTCAGCTGCGTTTGATAGCGTACACCACACAATAATGCTCAACAACTTGAGACAAATAGGCTTAAACTCCACAGTACACAAATGGTTTCCGTCCTACCTAAACAATAGAACACAAAATGTAAGAATTGGGAATCAAACCTCCACTACATATAAACAAGAAATTGGATTACCACAAGGTTCAGCGTTATCAGCTCTACTTTTCAATATTTACATAAAGCCAGCCTGCAACATATTCAAAAAATTTGGAGTACAATATCATCTTTATGCAGATGATATTATGATGTATATTCCATTTACGATACCCAATCTACTGCTCCAACTCCTATCGGACTGCTATAATGAAATTACAACTTGGCTAAAAGCTCAAAATCTCCACATAAATCACGCTAAAACTGAAGTCCTAATTGTGACTAAAACCAAATCCTATATCCCTGCAACACACATAAGACTCCAAAATCAAGAAATTAAAATAAAAAATGAAATAAGATACCTAGGCGTTATACTAGATACACATCTTACCATGGAAACGCACATTAGCAATACCATAAAGAAAATTTATTTCAAACTAAAAACGCTCAAACAACTACGCCCTCTTGTATTCTCACAAGACTTCATCAATATAATCCAGGCCACCATAACTCCTCATTTTGATTTTGCCAATATAATACTTATGGGCATATCAAAACAAAACATCAAACGATTGCAATTAGCACAAAATGCAGCTGCTAGAATTATACTGAAAGTTAACTCATTCCAACATATAACACCAATACTAGCTTCCCTCCATTGGCTTCCAATTCAAAGTAGGATAATTTACAAAACAATAATAACTTCATTCAAAGCCTTATACGATTTGGCTCCAACCACACTATGTAACTTAATACAAAAAGAACCACCTAAACCTACACACAGAAAAGGACAATTAAACAAACTAAAAACCCCAAAAGATTACACAAGAGCTCATAAATCAACAAACAACAGAGCCTTTTCCCACATAGCCCCTACTATCTGGAATTCCCTCCCCGAGGAGTTATGAATACTAACTGAGATCATGGAACTCCGCAAAAATTTGAAAACTTATCTGTTCACCAAACACTATAACAACATAGATAATCTCCCACCTGCTTTAGATAAAGGCTAAACAGGCATCTGACTGCTTCAATTAAAATCCTCTCAACTCACACAGATAGCTCATATAGTTAAACCCCTTGATGATTCCACTTCTTTTGCCCTTTACTCCCATATATATACATATATATGAATTTGTATATAGTTTATTCTGTTCTGCTTTGTCTTACATTGTTAGACAATATATTCTGTTTAGTTTATTACCTCGTTCTTCAATACATATACTATTTTGCTTATCTCTATACTTATAATATGACGTTCTTTGTAAATTATATTCTGTTAATCATACTTATAATATGACGTTCCTTGTAAAACAAACTTGTTTTGTTTATTGTTGTTCTCTGTAAACCGCAACTGAACTGTGGAAGATGCGGTATATAAATGTGTATAAATAAAAATAAAAAATAAATAAAATAAAAACCATACATTTTTATAATGTAGGAAGTACATTTTTATCTTCTGTGATACACTACTACCAGCAACGTACGCTTTAAGGTCCTAAGGTAATGTTTTCCTTTCACTCCTGCTCCTCCACATTTTTGTGTTTGGTTCTCATCTCTCTTGTGTTTTCTCCTTCTTTTAAATATAATGGTTTTTATTTATCATATCTATGTTGATGATATGTTATTTATTTATTTATCTATTTATTTATTGGTTTTAGTTTTACATACACCTTGTATGCATTATTTTGCAATCTTTACCTTATTTTAAATTAGTAACTCTCCAGGGTGTGTTTATTTTGTTTATTTTGATGTATTTATGCTTTTATATGTTTAAACATATTATATGGATACATATATATATATACATATTTTATATGTAATTTATGCATCTAGTATGTTTATGATTTTTAATGTGCCTTCTTTATTTCTGGATTCTCTCTGCTATTCCCTTGAATTTTTAATGTTTTATTTAATTATTATGTATGTAGTTGTTATTATTTATTGTTTATTATAATGTGTTTTTAGAGTAAGGTGTGCCTAACCCCTTTGAAACACGGCCTGTGTCGGGTCTGGCCTCCCTTATCAATTATGGATCAATAAAGAAACATATGGAATAATTAGATATCGTGAGTGGTTCATACCTGCCTACGTTTTCTGTACTGTTTCCTCTGTCTACGAGGCAGTGTGCTGTTTTTTCTTGGTGACTGTATTTCTACAGCATGTTCTCTTCATGGAAAGTCGTTTTAAGTTATGGAGAAGATGCATTGGACAAGTTAATATCTCAGAATTCGCTTGTTAATCATGATGATGATAACAACGATCAACTTTATACACAGTGGGATGATGTAGTTCGACTGACACAAAAATTAGTAAAAGAAGAACTACATGCAGCTTACCTTTTAGAATGCTGTAAATCAAAGATTATACCTAGAGGCCTGAGAATTAATAAGGCTCCTGGATTGTATCAAAATGAACAGGGTTTTGTGAACTGTTGGAATGTGATATTGAATAAATGCTCCCTGGATTTGATGATATTACTCATCACGACAGCGAATAAAAAATCTGAATGATTTAAGATAGAGTTAGATGAAAAGTTAGGAAGATTGAAAGAATGCAATAGCAATTTTGACAAAGTGCATGCAGATTTTAATAAAAACATGTTACAGTTTAGGAAGGAAGTTAAGAACAAAAAGATGGAGAAATTCAAGAGAGATGAAGAAGATTACAGAGTGGGTTATGTGTACCATTGGTGCAAGAAAGTTGAAAATGACAGACTTTGGATTAAGAGACAATCTACTTTTTTTGATCGCCAAGATAGTATATCCGAGGATAATTTTATATCCCCAGATAAAGATAGTTCTGTTGAACATAAGAAAAAGAGGAGCAGGCGTGAATCAGTGGGGAGCCATGATGCCTCGGCACCTCTTTTTTCCTCAAATAAGGACAAAACGGACCGGCCTATAGAGAAGGAGAAGAAGAAAAGTTTTTTCAATATGGACCGCCTATGGAAAGGAGGCGGGAGAAGCTCCTCCCGCCCCAGGCGTCCGTCGGCCGGTCCAGTAGATCAAGAACAAAAATTGGTGCAAAACAAGCCACAGTACAACAATTACAACAATTTCAACACATACCGGGGACAGGGCCGAGGTCGTGGCCGAGGCCGGGGGAGAGTGAAATGGACGAGGGATCGCTCGTACGAGAGGACTTATTAGAATCAAATAATGTCATAAATATTTCCAATTATAATCTTACGGCCGATGAGATTTCTGTTTTGAATAAGGGGTTATCCTTTGTCCCCATTAGGAAATATGACTCTTTTCAAACCCATATTGATTTATACAAATTTTTTAGAAAATTGCGGATACGTCATTTCTTTATGAATCAAACAGAGTCCATTGGGAACATTTCAGTTGTTAGTAAACAATCTACATGGATTCCCCCTTCAAATATGGATCCTCTTATCGAGGCCTTTGAAAAAGTTGTTACACAACAAGTAGAACAGATACAAGAGAGTGACCGTTTACCCTTTCAGAACTTGACCACCAATGAAAGACAGGCCCTTAAAGCATTACAGAAGAATAATGAGATTATCATTAAGCCTAGTGAACCTTAATGAGATTATCATTAAGGTGGGGCTGTGGTGATACTGGATAAGCATAAATATATAGCAGAGATTAATAGACAACTTAATGATAAAAGTTTTTATCTTTGCCTTGATGGTGATCCCACAGAGGCATTGAAACGTACGATTGATAATTTAGTCATTACTACTTTCGAAACAGGCCATATTACAAAGAAAGAGAAAGAATTTTTGATTGTTGAACATCCTGTAATGCCTACTATTTATGTGCTTCCTAAGATCCACAAGTCTTTAAACGATCCGCCGGGACGCCCTATTGTATTTGTGATTGGGTCACTCCTGGAACCCATTTCCCAACTTATGGACATTATTTTGAGACCTTACATTGCGCGTATGTGGTCTTACGTTCACGATTCATCACACGTCATTGACATCCTTTCTACATTCAACGATTTAGGTCCAGAGGTTGTACTTGTCACGTTAGATGTAAAGGCCCTGTATACTAATGTTCCGCAGTCTGAAGCTTTATGTATTGTTGAGGAACTTTTAGTTGGTAGACAGGAGCATATACAGTTTTCTACCTCTTTTCTTCTGACATTGGCTGAAATAGCATTGTGCAGGAACTTTTTTTGTTTTAGGGATTTATACTTTCAACAAATTAAAGGTGTAGCGATGGGGTCAGCTATGGCACCAGACATTGCTAATCTATACATGTACAAGTTTGAAAACTCCTTTTTACAAGATCATACTTTTAAATCCAAAATTAAATTGTGGATTAGATACATTGATGACATTTTTATTATATGGGATGGCCCTATGGATGATTTGTCCTTATTTAATATATGGATCAATGACCTTGATCAAAATTTACGGTTTCAACTCACCTATGATCCAGTACAAATTCCCTACTTGGACTTGTTAATTAAGAAAGAAGGTAAAGTATTTATTACGAAACTATATAGAAAACCCACTGACAGGAACCATCTGCTGCACTACAATAGTTTTCATAATCCTGCATTGAAAAACAATTTACCCATTGGACAGTTTTTGAGGGTTAGGAGAAACTGTACCAATGATGCGGAATTTGAACTACAAGCCAATGATTTAAGGAAGAGATTTGAAGTACGTCAGTATCCTCAACAATACATTGATAAAGCTTATTTAAGGGCACGTGCATCCAAATATAAGGAAAGAGTAAAACCATCAGACAAATGAAAGGCCGCAGGGCAGGGTCCCGGCGGCCACGTGTAACCGGGTGTTCGGCCGGTGCGAGGACCCTGGCCCATGGCCATCGTCTGAATGGGGCGGAGGCGCAATGATGGGAAGGGCGCCGATAATGGTGATTGGCTCCACTCGCGTGCAGGAGCGCGGTGGAGCCTGGGAGCTGGAGGCGGGCGGCATTTGAAGGGGAGGCGCCATGAGTCGGCAACGGTTGCCTGAACTCATGCGTCTCCTCGGGGTCTGTGCCTGCTTCAGGCCGGTGCCGTAGATCCAGGCTATTACTGCTCCGGTATTCACTGAGACTTCACTAGTCAGTCAGCCCTATGAATCGTTGGCAGCGGAAGTCAGTGAGATGCTGGTTGTTTTGACATAAGCAGACATAGAAAGTGGAACATAATTGTATTCGAGACTCTGGTATAGGCAGAACATTAATAGCTTTAGGGGTCTTTCGTTTTGGGGTGGTGATTGGGAGGACGTGGGCGGGATCCACGACATGTTCATCTTCCAGCCCGACGGGAAATAGGCACGCAGTGGCGCTTGAACTCTCTTCAGTACCACGCGCGCGCTTCGGGTAAAGTCCAACTGTCGCCTCTCGCACCCGCTGTGGGAAGAGGGAGGTGCGGGATACGAGAAAAGCCTTCGCGGCAAATTAAAGCTGCGAGAAAGTTGAGCTGGAAGATAGAACGAAAAGAGAGTGGAAGGCAGAGTAGTCTTCAGCTTTTTGCTCTGTCCTATGATGAACCATGTCTGCAATGGGCTGGGAGTAGGGAAGAATTAAAGAAGGCGACATGGAGGGAGATGAGGGGAGAAAAGGGGGAAAAAACTGGAGAGAGCAATAATATATAGTTGTAGGACGGGAGAAGGCATTAACCATATATAGATTAGATCTTCATATCTACGACTATCTGCATTTATTTTGTGTGGGGAAAGCAACTGCCAAAAGCAGGTACTAATTTCTTCAAATACTCTTTCTAAGACAGCTTTCAGAGGAAGAGTACATAACCTGTTTCCCTCCCCCTCCCCCTCAGGCAATCCACAACTTGAGCCAGTTCAGGAAGGCCGTAAAACATTTTCTCTTTACCAAATACCTCACCGACTGCCCTGAACCCCCGCTACCCTCGAATAGGGTATCCCCAAGTATGATCAATACCTAATAATATCTGCTTTCATCTCATTTTTACACGTATATAATTACCCTGTTCAAGGCACCTACACATGTATATAGTTTACCCTGTTCTCCAAGTTACTTTTTCCTGTTCAATGTAATGACCTGACTTTTGTTTATTGTCGGATACTGTTTTTGTTTAATGTAAACCGCGCTGATCGCAAATAGTGCGGTATATAAGAAATGCAAATAAATAAATAAAATAATAAATAAATAAATAAATATAAGTGAGAGCATCCTTCCTCCTGTCACAGTGTCTGGAATAGCTTTCAGAAGTATACAGTAGTTAGAGGCTCTGAGCTGTGAGCTAGCTCCAGGGAGGCCAGAGTTCAAATCCTACTGCTTCTCTTTGTGATCTTGGGCAAGTCACTTAACCCTATATTTCCTTGGCTACAAACTTAGGGGCATGTTTACCAAGCTGCGTTATTTGTTAAGGCAGCAGATAGCGCAATGATTTTCTGCGCACGAGTGGGTAGGATGTGAGCATATCCGTAACACATGATTACGTGGGCATTAACGGGTGTGGTTACCAAAGTTGCAGATAGCGCAGGTGTTCATAGGGCCACCTCAATGGGTGGCGCTATGTGCATCCACTGTGCTGCCAGGCTGTGCTCTCTGCAATTTCGGTGCTTTATCTGCTGGGAAATGCTGTGCATGTCCCTAACAGATAGCATGGCATTAGTTGTGAATGTGGAAAGGGGGGTCAGCGGGGGGTTCGCAGCGATGGGCAACTCCGTGGAGGGAGGGGGGCTCAGGGGCGATGGGACTGTGGGCCTTTTTTTTTTTTTTAAATGTTTATTTAAGCTTTTAAGAAAACAACAAAACAAAAGAAGTCAAAAGCAAAACAAAAATACAAACATAAGTGAGTCATATGTATAGCAAACCTAACAAGTAAGACAACTAAAACAGCAACTC
Organism: Ichthyophis bannanicus; assembly: GCA_033557465.1. Lineage (NCBI taxonomy): Eukaryota > Metazoa > Chordata > Amphibia > Gymnophiona > Ichthyophiidae > Ichthyophis > Ichthyophis bannanicus. The sequence goes on along the minus strand of CM066035.1, from coordinate 603,241,065 downwards.
AGGCCCCCCTCCCACCCCCCGGTTCTCTGAGGAACAATGCTACATCTCCACATCCGAAAGACCAGCATTTGGGGCTGACATAAGAATAAATGCTACCCCACTGCCACCTGTTGGTCAATATCCCCTCTTCAAGAAACTGAAGAGCGGGCACAATATTGATCAAGAAGTGTCCATCTATGCACATTTAAATCTGCTTTGTTCGGATAATGAAGCTTACTATACAATTTTTCAAGATTAGCATAGTAACACACTAAATTCCACCAAAGGTCTGAGTGCAATAATCGAAAGTGTTTCCAATGGGTGAGAATAAGCTTAAGTGCAATGGCTATCATAAAATTTAACAAAAACGCCTGCTCATAGAAAGGTCCAAGGAGGGTTCAACAGATCTTAACAGAACCATAGACCTTGAAAAAGCGAAAGGAATGTCTAAAATGCTCTGTATCCGAGCCCATACATTTTGCCAAAAACCTTGAAGCAGGGGACAGTCAAAAAACATGTGCCTATATGTGCCTAACTCATGCTGACATGACCAACATCTGCCAGACGACAGCTTGTCCCATTTAGATAACTTAACAGGGGTAATATAAGCCCTATGCAAGAAGAAGTACATAGATTGAGTGAGTGCTGCTGATTGTGATGTCCTCGTAATGGGACCCCACAAGATCTTCCAAGTATTAGAGGGGGTCTCAGCAGCTAAATCCACCTCCCAAGTCTTAACTAAGCCCTTTAAGTTCATTGGGATACAATCTCTGATTGATCTATAAATAAAGGACATGGCGCCCCTCTGGCTGAGAGACCCCTGAATTATATTAAGGGGAAACCCAACAGAGGCCAAATTCACTCCCCGCACACCTTTTGCGTTTAAACAATGCTTGAGTTGCAACCATTGAAAATGACAGGAATAGGGGAGGGCAAACTCCCTCTGCAAGGCTGAAAAATCTATCCATCCATTCTCATCTAACACCTGTCCTAACATCCAGATACCACAGCTCATCCACCTACGCCAGGCAAATACTCGATTCCGGATCTTGAACAGTGGGTTCCACCACAAAGGAGTGTGCCTAGAGAGGATATCCCTGTCTCCCGCAAGTCTAACCAGTTGCAAAAAAGCCGCCTGAGTAGCCAAAATGACCCCCCCTGTCGCAGAGTCCCATGGAAATTGCATACCCAACAAATGCCGCAGGGGATAAGGGACCGCCAGCTGTTCCTCCACTGCTAGCCAGATTGGTCGTTGCCCAAAGCCCTCTGCCTCTACCCACAAGGCCCCTTGCTTTAATAAAAGGGCCTGGTGATAACGTTGAAAATCGGGAAACTGAACGCCCCCATCCTCCTTAGAAGCCTTGAGCTTCTTAGTGGCTATTCTTGGGCGTTTCCCGTTCCAAAGGAAGTCTAATAATGCACGCTCAAGTTCACCGTAAGCGCCTCCAGGAAGTTCAAAGGGCAGCATTCCCAACAGATAATTTATTTTGGGAGTAAGGGACATTTTTATGGTCTCCAACCTGCCCCACCAAGAGAGGTGGAGGGGGGACCAAGATAGGGTCCGTTTACGAATCAGCAATAGAAGATCCGCCAAATTTGAGTTAATAGTGTCATCCCGGGAGGCACAGTATTGGGTACCCAAATATGTAATTTTATCCGTTACCCACCGGAAGGGGAAATCCGCCATTAAGCGCGAGTTGGAGACATTATTCAATGGAAATGCTACAGATTTGGACCAATTAATTTTATACCCTGAGATCGAGGAGTAGCCCTCAATCAAAGATAAAATTGAAGGAACTTCTTCCGGCTGGGTGAATAGCAGGAGATCATCCGCATAAGCTGAAAGTTTCACCTGCAAGTCTCCCAGTCTAAAGCCGGTGATCTCCTCGTGCTGCCTGATAGCTATAGCCAAAGGTTCCAATGCTAAATTAAACAGAAGAGAAGAGAGAGGGCAGCCCTGTCTCGTTCCTCTATGAAGCGAGAAAGGGTTAGAAAGAATGCCATTGGCAAAGATGCGAGCGCTGGTATTCGCATATAGAACTTTGACCATATTAATGAACTCATCCCCTAGGCCAAACCACTGTAACACCTGCAAAAGAAAGGGCCATTCCAGCCTATCAAACACTTTCTCCGCTTCAAGCGAGAGGCCAATATAAGGTAAAGGACTAATGGAGGCCCTCTCCAGTAAATTACATAACAACCGTGCGTTGTCTGAAGTAGCTCTCCCAGGGACAAAGCCACATTGATCCGGGTGAATAAGGTCACCGATAACCTTGGTGAGCCTTTGCGCTAAAATGCTTGCATAAATTTTATAATCTGAGTTTAGTAAGGAAATCGGCCTATAATTCGTCACAAGCTCGGGATCTTTGCCAGGTTTCTCCAAAACCACAATTGTAGCTTCTGAAAAATTACCTGTAGTTCCCTGCCCCCTTATTAACTCTGTATAATAAATCAGGAGATAAGGAAGTAAGTCCTCACAAAATACCTTGTAAAGTTCAGCTGGAATTCCATCTGGACCGGTGGCTTTGCCCCTGGGCATACCTCTGATGGCAGCACATAATTCTTTGCTGGAAAATGAGTTTCCCAGATCACCCGCCTGCCGTACCGACGCAGAAGGGTGAGCAAGGTCTCCCATAAAAGTTGTAAAAGCATTCAAATCTGGGTTAATATCCGAGGAGTATAACTTCCCATAGTACTTAGAGAATTCATCTAATATTCGCTCACTCTTAGTTTGTTGTACTAAATTGTCATCCAGCAGAGAGACAATTCTTTTCTTTTCCTGCTTCCCTCTTAAAGCATTAGCCATGGATTTACTTGCCCTATTCTGCTCAATATGGAATCTAGCAGATTGTTTTAGAAGAGTTTGTTCCACCTCTGAAGATACTACCTCATTGTATTGATACCTTAACCGTTGGAGTCTAAGTAGAATACTAGGATCAGGATGTTTCACCCACAATCTTTCCCCCGCTTTAATCTGATTTTCAAGGGCTAGTAAGCGGGCTTTGTTCTTTTTACGCTCCCGGATCGCATAACTAGTAATTGCGGCACGAAGGGTAGCTTTAAAAGCCTCCCACCAGGCCCAGATCGTGGTATCACCCACCTTGTTGGAATCAAAATAAGAGCTAATAACTTCCCAGATTTCTGTCTGAAACAAGGGTACTGCTAGCCAAGCCCTATTAAACGACCAGGGTAGTGCAGGCCACTCTATCCCTAGTAAGTCAATTTCCAAAGTGACTGCGGCATGATCGGAGATACATATACTTTCAATGCCCGGGGCACAGCCCGAGGATACCAAGGATTTTGACACCAAGAAATAGTCAATGCGCGAGGAGGATTTATGGAAAGGGGAAAAATAAGTAAAATCTTTACCCTTTGGATGAAATACTCTCCATACATCCACCAGCCCATTAGTCTCGCATAAGGCTTGAATTGCTAAAGTGGCTTTAGGAGGTTTTTCAACTCTCCCAGGATTACGATCTACTAACGGATCTCCCACAACATTAAAGTCTCCACCCACAATAATGGGAGCCAGAGTCTCCGTCTGTAGCCTACCCGAAAGAGAGCGGAAAAAAAGAGGATCATTACAATTAGGACCATACACATTGGAGATTAGAAGAGAGTTATTCCCAACCTGGATTAGGGAGTTTGCCCATCTTCCCACTTCATCATGACATGAACTTTCAACCTTGGCCCCCAGCGTCTTCCTGATTAACGTGACTACCCCATTTTTCTTGTGGGATGCAGGGGAGGAACCTATCACACTAAATTGTTTATTTTCTAATTTGCATACTTCCGCGGGCGTAAGGTGTGTTTCCTGCAACAGGATTATGTCAGCTTTTTGCCTCCCACAATAGGACATGATTTTCTGACGTTTGACTGGGGACTTAATGCCCTTGACATTTAGGGACAATAGTTTTAAACTAGTAGCCATTGTATCCTGAAGAGAAAGATAAATACAGCCCCCAGCACATACCAAGACCTATTACTCATAAGTTTACAACAAAGCTTCCCCATTTTCCTCAGAGAACCAACATGTAATACCCACTCCCACAGCCAAACATATGGGTGAGACAGCTTGACCATAAAAACATGGCTGGCACGGGACCCCACGAACCCACCAAACATCAGTCTAGTAACGTAATGACGTGAACCATAACATCTCCCAAGTAAACCTGTACCCACTACACACAGTGCCCTAGACATCCCTCGTTGAGGGCTAGGAAGTCGTTATATCCTCCTACCCCAGTTACAGACAGCCAAAGCCCGTCTTTCTCCCTGGGATGGACCTGGGCTTCCACCTAGAAACATAAGGCCGGAATTAGGGCGAAAAAGAACACCAGCAGTCCAGTGTCCCACCCCGCTCCGCCGATGACCTAAATGCAAGGCCAGCCGCACAATCGACTAGTTCTGGTGCATCATAAGAGCTTCCTGCTCTTCAATAAATCTTTTAAGAGCCATCGGGTCCTCGAATGTCCTGGTCGCGTTGTTCAGGGTAACTTTAAACCTTGCTGGGTTAAAAAGGCCATATCTGGCCTGTAGATGTTGTAGCCGTGGTCTGAGTGTGAGAAATAACTTTCTCTTCTCCACCGTGGGCTTGCTGTAGTCTGGAAAGAAGAGAATTTTTTTTCCTTCAGGCAACAGGAGCTGTTTCCCTTTGGCCGCAGCCAAAATCTGGACAGCGTGCTGGTGGCGCAGAACACAAAAAATCAGCGGGCGCGGCCTGTTGCTTTGCGCATTGGAAGAGGCCGGGATCCGTTGCGCCCTTTCTATCTCTAAGGGCCGGGCGAGATCCAGATGCAGAAATTCCGGTAGCCAGGATTCCAAATACCGGATCGGGTCTCTCCCTTCCAGACCCTCCGGGAATCAGACAATTCGCAGGTTGTTACGTCTGGCCCTATTATTCATGTCCTCTATGGACTTCTCCAGGTGTTCCACTTTCCGGGCCATCTTTACAAAATGTAAGGCTCCTTCCTCGCACTTGGTTATCGCTGCTTCGGCCTTTTCCAGTCGGAGGGATAGAGTTTGCATTTGTGACCGCATCTCCTTCATGTCGGTTTGCATTTCAGCCAGTGTATCCCCGTTCAGCTCGACACGCGTTCGGATTGCCCGCACTTCTTGCAGAAGCTCCAGTAAGCCTTCCGGCTTATCTTGCGATGAGGCCTGTTTCTGAGTAGAGAGCGGGTCCGTCTTGGACCTTTTTGAGCCAGATGTTGGTGGGTTGCTGAACTCCAGCCGAGTTTGCTTGCTCCCAGCCATTTTTAGATTCGCCGAATCTAGGTGCACCTTTATAATCGAGGGATATCAGCAGAGATGCAAGAGAATGGTAGGTGGGGTCCATGGGAGAAAATTCTGAAGCAGCCATGTTGGAGTCTTGCTGGCTCCGCCTCCTCAGGGACTGTGGGCCTTTGGTTTGAGGGAGGTGATAGGGCTTGGGGGGTGGGGGTAGGTCAGTGCAGGGTTCTCCCGGGGGGCTGGTTGCTGTCCGTGAGACTATTCACCAGTTGGGGGGGCTTTGACGACGGGAGAGCGGGCTTGGGGTGGGGCCTCGGTTCATGCGGGGCGGAATGGCTGCGGGCTGGGCTCCCTTTCGGGTCTTCAGTGGTCTCCCCACCTTGGGTTTTCTTTATGTTCTCTTTGTCTCCGCAGGTGATGATAAGAACTCGTCACACTGGCCAGGGCAGTGGAGGTGGCCAACTGCGAGCTGTGAGCACAGGACAGGCTGCACCAGCTGAACAAGGATGGCGGACGCTTGCGGCTTCAGCCATTGATGGCAAGGTGGCCGAGACTGGGGCTGCAGGTAAGTTACAGGCAGACCGGGGGGCAGAGTCGGCGGCAGAGATCACGGGGAGGAGCAGGGTATTACGCGTGTGGGAAATGGGGCGGTAGTGTCGGGGCGGCTCCACTGTGTGGCGTCATTCCCCGCTGCGTGCACCAACTATTCTACCATGGCGTTTGGGGGCGGTTGTTGCTGCGGAAGGGGCGGGAAGCCGTGTTTCGAGGAGAAGGGGCACTGGGATAGAGTCCGAAGACTCTGGCCGGAGGATTAGGAAGCGGTGAGATATAGAGCTTTCCGCCTTCTAGGGGGCAGAAGAAGGGTACGGAAGAGTCAGTATAAAAAAAAAAAAAGAGAGAGTGGCGGTGATGCGGCAGATAGGAGGCAGTGGGGCAGGCGAGTGGCACGGGAGGTCCCAAATCTTCTCTTGCTCATTGTGGCTGTGGATAGCGTCATGTGGACTCAATCTTTAGGGGATGTGGCACGGCAGGAAAGGTGAAAAAGGGGTCCGTTAGGCCTCCGTGCCGGCCCCTCGAGCATTCAGCGGGGGGGGGGAGGGGCTGCCGGCCTACTGCACTAATTCGTTTAGGGGTCTTACGGAGGTGGCTTCGACAAGACCCGCTGCAGAGAGGAGGATGTATTCAGGTGGCGTGGGGGTTCCCGGAAGGTTTTGGGAGTCCGGTATATGGACATCGTGGGAGCGGTCCAGGTGCGAGGTCCCTGGGTTGCGACACTTCAGCACTGGGTTAGGTACGAGTGGGAGGTATTCGAACACACACACAAAAAAAAAAAACGGAACAAAGAAGAACCTCGGAAATTTCGGTGGTTTCATAAATTGTCGGTGCTGTGGGGCATGCCAGTAATGATCGCATCCCGTGGAGCATGGTACAGGTCGTGCTGCTTCTGGATCGGACGGTTGCATTGGTTGACCATTTGGGTCTTGGGGCGCGGATGGCACAGGGGTTACGGAATAAGTTTGCAGTTGTGGACAATGGTGTGGTTTCTGCGGTGACGGGGGAGGTTTGTTCGTAAGTGCATGACGATAGGCTGGGCAGCTTCGGTCGCATACTTGAGGTTTTCGTACTTCCAGTACAGCTGTGGGAGTGGATGGTAGGTGAGGCAATTGAATTGCAGCATGAACTGAGTAAGATCGAAGGCCCGGTGCAAAGGTGCAGAGGTGTGCCGGTTATGCGGGGATTTCGATGTCGTAGAGGTGGCGGATCATCTCCTTCTGGATAAGACATCGATTCGGTAGGTGTTCGTGATGACCGGGTCGGCTGCATTGTAATTAGCGTTGAAGGAAGCGCAGGCTCCCTTATGCAGGGTTGCTGCGGTAGTGGGTGGTGGCAACTTTGGGAGTGCTTGTAATGCACACAGGATTTGGGAATCCAAGGTTATGCGGGCGGATTGGGATGCGGGCCTGAGGAACATTCTATGCTGGGATTGCCAGTCTATGGGTGTGGGACTTCTTCCAAGGGAGTTTCGGGATGGTGACAGCTCTTAGTGGGCTGGGCATGACTCCTGCCTATCTGGCAACAGCCTTCTGGGAATTGGTTGTTTCCATTATGGCTGGGGGGCTGTGGCTTGATAAGCATGCAACTGCAGGTTACAGGAGTGGGGCGATTATGTAGCAGTGGTCAGAGCAGGGTAGTGGGATTGGGATGTTTGCATCGGCATGCGGGGGATACATCTCGGCATATCTCTGAAGGCTCTAATGGGCTGTTGGACGGGTTGGCCCCTCCCAAGGGGTACGGGGTGGACCTTAAAAGGTGCGGGGTCCCGCAGAAGGGATGGACCATGTGCCGGGAGGGATGCGGGGCGTACGAATAGCTGCAGGGGTTGGAGTGTACATGGTCAATGCCTCTTGACACTGGGGGGCCTATTACACAAGGACTGCTGGGGGAAGCGCTGCTCTACCTTACAGTATGACGCCTCCCTATTCCGGGCAGTGATGCCGGGTAATTTCGGTGCAGTCTATGTGGGTGGGTCTGTAGCCAACTTCCAGCAAAGGCGGGGGGTGTGGGGGGCTAGGCAGCGACAGCGGGTACGGGCAGGCAAGGGGCTGTTGCGGATCATCCTAGCAAAATCAGAAATGGACTACAAGGGAAGGGAGTTTGGAGGTATGCTGGGCTAGTGTTCTGCCCATTGTACACTTTGTGGTGATGGGTGGTGTTCATGCTCACACGGGAGGTGAGTCTTCAGGTATTCGGATTCAGGGCAAGGGAAGCGTGCTCAGTTCAGCTGGGCTGCAGATGCGGTGGTGGCACGTAGGGATGGACGCCTTGGTAAGTTCAGCGGTACTGAGGATGGTGTGCCTGTGTGTATGCGACGGCACGCGGCAGTTCGCAGCCAGCTTGTACGATTTTGGGGGTGGCGACCAGAGGGGTCATAGGGGGGGGTGCCGGACTAACAGCTACAAGCATCGGCGGACGGGGATATGGGGTTTGCGGGCCGGTTTCGGTGGGGAGGTGTGGGGGCAAGCAATTGTTGGAGGCTAATCGTTTGAAGTTCAGTTGCTAACCGATTGAAGTTAAGTTGCGGGGAAAAGGCCTAGGATAGGTGGGCTGCTGGTCGTCCCATCGGGGCAGGGGATGGTGAGCGAGAATCGGTGGCCAGTGTGTACTAATGTTGTCAGGATCCGGCTGGGGTGTCCTTATGCTGGGGTGTGTGGTCGCATTTGAGCCACTCCTGATGCCTTTGATTGGTCACCCTTGGGATCGAGGACCCAGACGGCATGGATCGGGTTCCATTTGCAGAAGGGCAACGATTGGGTCGGGGAGTGGACAGTGAGTGCTAGGAGTGGTATCGACGAATCTTGCTGTACTGCGGTGCAGGTTGCCCAGTGGGGTTTCGGTGGCGGGCTTCAGGTCATGGCCGGTTGGCTGGTTTTAATTTTAAAAAAAAAAAAAAAGGGGGGGGGAATCGGCCGTGTGCCAGTGGGGGGTCCGTGTACAAGGCAGTGTGCGAATCAGACATGTGGGCGTGGAGAGTGCGGGTGCATGGTTGTTTAGGGGATGGTGAGCACTTATTCCTTATGGGTGAATTGCTTGGCAACCCTGGCAGAGGGTGTGAAATGTGTGCTTAGTTGGGGGGCTCACCGGTCGCAGCTTGTGTGGGGGGGGGGCGGCTTTGGGACATTAATGTCACCGGTGCCGGTAGAGGGATCCCGGAGGCCCGGGGTCCGGAGCTCGAGACCGTACCGGGGTCGAGGGCAGGGTGCCCTCGACCTGACATTAATGTCCTCTGTGCCGGTGGCGGGATCCCGGATGTCCGGGGTCCGGAGCCTTAGGCTATACTTGGGCTGGGGGCGGGGTGCCCTTGACCCAGACAACCCCTGGCTGACTTTTGCTAATTACATGGCGAGGTCGGGGAAAGGGGATTAGGAAGATTGCCGCTGGCAGGACCGCGGCAGGAGCGGAGGCAGGGTCACCTTGCTAATAGCATGGCTGGTGAGGCATTGCTCCGCTGGTTGGATCGTTAAGAGGATTATTCTTGGATTGTAATGTTCGGTATGTTATAAAGGTTAATAAAGCTGCGACCGGTTATTTCCCAAGAGCGGTTGTCTGTGTGCAATTTTGTGGGCAATGAGAGGGGAACTAAAGGTGGGGGGGGGGAAGAGGGGTGGTTGGTTAGAGGGGCCCGGAGCACAATGTCTGAACTACCTCGGTTAATGAAAGGCCGCGGGGCAGGGTCCCGGCGGCCGCGTGTAACCGGGTGTTCGGCCAGTGCGAGGACCCTGGCCCGCGGCCGTTGTCTGAATGGGGCAGAGGCGCAATGATGGGAAGGGCGCCAATAATGGTGATTGGCTCCACTCATGTGCAGGAGCGTGGTGGAGCCTGAGAGCTGGAGGTGGGCGGCATTTGAAGGGGAGGCGCCATGAGTCGGCAGCGGTTGCCTGAACTCATGCGTCTCCTCGGGGTCTGTGCCTGCTTCCCTCCCTCCCTCCCTGTGTTAGTGATGTGGGGTGGGGCTGATGGGGTGTCGCAGCGGTGGGGGGGGGGGCGGGATCCCGGAGGTCCGGGGTCCGGAGCCTTAGGCTATACTTGGGCTGGGGGCAGGGTGCCCCCAACCCGGACAACCCCTGGCTGACTTTTTCTAATTACATGGCGAGGTCAGGGAAAGGGGATTAGAAAGATTGCCGTTGGCAGGACCGCAGCAGGAGCGGAGGCAGGGTCACCTTGCTAATAGCATGGCTGGTGAGGCATTGCTCTGCTGGTTGGATCGTTAAGAGGATTATTCTTGGATTGTAATGTTCTGTATGTTATAAAGGTTAATAAAGCTGCGACCGGTTATTTCCCAAGAGCGGGTGTCTGTGTGCAATTTTGTGGGCAACGAGGGGGGAACTAAAGGTGGGGGGGGGGGGAAGAGGGGTGGTTGGTTAGAGGGGCCCGGAGCACCATGTCTGAACTACCTTGGTTACAAAAATGAGACTAGAATGGTATGTCCTTTATTGTACTCTCTACAGTCTTCACGGATTGTTGCCATCCTTAAGAAAGAATGGCATCTTATCCAAGCTATTCCGGGTTTCCAAAATGTTTCCTTCATGATAGCTCATAAACATAATATTAATCTTCGCAATCTTTTGGTACCTTCTGCGTTCACTGAGAAGAAAGCACTTTCTATATATAAGGGACAATACCAATGCGGTCATTGCTCTGTTTGTTTAAATGTTTTACCTATAAGAAAGATTTTCACACATCCAGTGACACGAGTATTTCATGTCAATTTTTCAAATTGCGATACGACACACGTGGTTTATATTATACAATGCCCATGTAATCTTTTATATGTTGGCAAGACTACACGAAGCATCCGGGCGCGCATCATAGAACACAAAAGCTGTATCAAGAGACAAGTAACAGATAAATCTTTGGTCCAGCATTGGATGGATAAAGCACACAAAATCTGTGATTTGAAGTTTTGCGTTATTAAAAAAGTGAGAATGAATTGGAGAGGTGGCAATATTGATAAGACCATCCTTCGTTTGGAACAAAAGTACATTTTTACTCTTAACACACTTGCACCACACGGACTGAATTCTGAGAGAGACATTTCAGTTTTCCTGTAGCCCCCTTCCAGATCAATCGGTTTTTAATCTGTTATTTATTTATTTATTCATTTTACATAAGTACATATTCAGTTGGCCTTCTTTTTATGGGTTTGTTTTTACGGTTCACCAGCTTTTTTATTCTATGCACGTTTATTGTTTTTATTCAATCCATACTGTCTATGATATTAACCATGATGGTTTCTTTAACACATTACTTCATGGATGGTTTTTATATAATGTTCTTTTTATTTACCGATTTAAATACTTTGCTTTTTAGTCCCCTAATCAATATACATTTTAGCTATTTATTGTTTTATGCGTTCCTGGTATTAATAACAGTATTTTATTGCATATACTATTTGTTGAGTGCTTTCAACACTGTTCTTGGTCTTATGTATTGCTTATTTATTTATTTATTTATTTATTGGATAAGCTGTTTTTTAGTTGGTACACAATTTTGCATCTTGTATTTTATGGTTTATCACTGTATGTGGTCATGATACATATATAAGCGCTTTCTTCTACACATCAATTATACCCCAGATTTTCATTTATCTATGTTTTACCGCACATTGTATTTAGTGAATAGTTCTTTTTTACATGACTGATGCGGTCTCTTTAAACCTCTGTGGCTTCCCGCTCTTATTGTTTATTTATCTACGCATGCATTGGCGTTTTTTCATTGAATGAATAGATGCCGCCTGCAGCAGCTCGTCGGTCCCTCTTTCGGACAGTGATAGTCAGGACTTCTGTGAAGTAGTGAGTAATATTTAATTGACACAGATCTAGCCTATTAGATTGTATTCGCGATTTTGTAGGTGGGGGTTTTCTCTGCATTACTGTGCACGGTGGTCATCTTGTATGTAAGTGAAAGTGTTTCATTTTCTTTGTTTTTCCTTCAGATTTTCTCTGGTTAAATGGTTCACGCAAATTGAAAGTATTGCTCATACAACCATGACTTTTAACTATAAGTTGTCTGACGCTTATTGATTTTTTTCTGTAGCGACATAGTTCGGGTGGGTTTAAAGAGCGCTGATATGTATGACGTTAGCCCCTAGAACAGCACGGCTTGTCCTTTATACACTATGATAATATCCATAAACAACCCTTTTTTTTTTTAGCATGGCAAATATTTGAGCTCCATGTTTTAGAATACTTCTCTGTCTTTTTAATTGTTTCACATTATTTTTATAATGTAGGAAGTACATTTTTATCTTCTGTGATACACTACTACCAGCAACGTACGCTTTAAGGTCCTAAGGTAATGTTTTCCTTTCACTCCTGCTCCTCCACATTTTTGTGTTTGGTTCTCATCTCTCTTGTTTTTTCTCCTTCTTTTAAATATAATGGTGTTTATTTATCATATCTATGTTGATGATATGTTATTTATTTATCTATTTATTTATTGGTTTTAGTTTTACATACACCTTGTATGCATTATTTTGCAATCTTTACCTTATTTTAAATTAGTAACTCTCCAGGGTGTGTTTATTTTGTTTATTTTGATGTATTTATGCTTTTATATGTTTAAACATATTATATGGATACATATATACATATATACATATTTTATATGTAATTTATGCATTTAGTATGTTTATGATTTTTAATGTGCCTTCTTTATTTCTGGATTCTCTCTGGTATTCCCTTGAATTTTTAATGTTTTATTTAATTCTTATGCATGTAGTTGTTATTATTTATTGTTTATTATAATGTTTTTTTAGAGTAAGGTGTGCCTAACCCCTGAAGAAGATCCTTCGAAACACGGCCTGTGTCGGGTCTGGCCTCCCTTATCAATTATGGATCAATAAAGAAACATATGGAATAATTAGATATCGTGAGTGGTTCATACCTGCCTACGTTTTCTGTACTGTTTCCTCTGTCTACGAGGCAGTGTGCTGTTTTTTCTTGGTGACTAAAAACTAACAGGCCAATATGGAGCTCCACTGGCTCCCCATCACAGCCCGCATTCAATACAAAGTCCTAGTCACTACGTTCAAACTCATACATGATATAGCGCCATCACACCTCAACAGCCTAATAGCAAAACTACCTAGCAATAGAAGTAGAAGAACACAGAACCTCAACACCCTCTGTATCCCGAAGTGCTTCACAAAGGTTAATGCTTGCACCAACAACCGAGCTTTCTCCTTTACAGCTCCAGCACTCTGGAACCGATTGCCAACCGAACTACGTGAAGTCAGTGATTTGAAAGACTTTAGAAAACTACTCAAGACACATCTTTTCCAAGCACATTACAACTTAACCGCATGAAATATGTTAACCTCCTGAAGCATACTCAGCAATGTGTAAATTTGTATATAAGGGCCATCATTTGTAAAGTCCTAACAGGCAGCAACTGTAAATATGTATTAAGTACCTGTATGTAACTGCAATATTCAATCTACTGTAAATCATGTAACCCTATGCTTGCTGTGCACTTTCCCCCTCCCCAAATCACATTGTATATAATTTAATCCTGGCCAGTACAGCCAAACCTCCTATGTATAGACACCGCTGCTGATCACTGGAAGCAGCGGGTTACAAATGTACACTAAATAAATAAATATTGAGCCAAAGGTGGTCAGCATTTTTTTAAGCAATGGCTGCTGTACAAAAATCCAGGTATTCAGCAGCACCAGGCCAGCCCATGGTTATCTGCCATCCTAGGCAAACCATCAGCCATGCCCCCCCCCCCCCCACGCCTCAATAGTCCAACATCTTGCTTTCCTCACTCTCTCTTGCCAGATCTTCAGAATTTCGCTCCCCCATCCTACCATTGCTGTTGCCCCTACTGCCCTATCTCTGTGGGAGGCCCAATAATCAGACTTCAGAGGTGACAGAGTGACACTGAACGACCCTGGGAAAGTCTTTTAAAACTGCTCTCAGCAGCAGGATTTTTAGGGTGTGTGTGTGTGTGTGTGTGTGTGTGTGTGTGTGTGTGTGAGAACATGCTTACCTGCTCAAGGTCTGCCATGCCATGATGCCTCAGGCCTTTAGCACGCACATATGCATGCACACAAACATTAAAAAGATTTTCCAGCATTGTTCAGTGCTGCAGTGCTGCTTCCTGAAGCCTGGGCTATGAAGGTAAGGAGGTGGGGGTGACAGAAGTGGTGGCAGAGGTGTGGGAAGAGGGGGAAATGTTGTACTACTGCCCCAAAGCCTGCTAGTCTAAGAGGAGCCTAATTAGTGGCAGGCTGGCAGTGGGAGAAGTGATGATGGGGGAGTTAGAAGGAAGATAAGAACAGATACTGGGGAGAGGGGAAGCAAAGACCTAAGTAAGGGAAGGTAGAGATGGTGGGGCAGAAGAATAGCTGTTGGGGTAATGAAAATGAAAAGCAGGGTGAAAGGATGATGATGAAGGATGAGTGACAGATTCGGGATGGTGGGAAAGCAGGTAAGCGTAGAAGTAAAAGCTGGTAAGAAGGTGACACATGAAAAGGGGTGACTGAGAACTGGAATGGGGGAGGAGGAGGAATAAAATGTAGCTATAGCTAGATAAAAAGTTAGAAAAAAATGAAAAAGATCAATGTCAGAGATAGATGTAGGAGTGGAGGGAATAAGACAGAGTGAAGAAGCAGAAACTGGAAATGAGATCCTGGAAAAAAAGACTTAAGAGAAAAAACCCAAAGAAGTGATAAAGAAAGACCAGGACCAACCCAACGCAACTGGAAAATGTGGAGGGAAATTTTAGAAGGGATATCCAAGTGCAATCTGCGACATCTAAACCACAACATCTGAAAATAAAGCAAGCATGTCCAGGTGCAGTCACAATTTCCCAAGCATGAACATGCCCGATATGGACATCTGCAAGAATGTCTAAATAGACATCCCTAGAACCATGCATCCACACCTAGACATCTAGGAATAGCCTAATGGTTAGAATAATGGGCTATAACAGGGACAGCCAAGTTTCAAAATCCCACTGCTGCTAGCATTGCAGTTGTGCTGAGTACTCCTTCTCTACACCCTCTGGATAGTTTTCAGCCAAACCTAGCACTTTTCAGATGCCTGTTCATGCCTGGAGCAAGTCTAAATGTAGACACAATGCTGGATGTCCATGATGTTACTCTAATCAGGCGAGGACACTTTACTATGTTCCCGTTCAGACTTGGATGCCCTCACACTGGGGAGGTTCCCAGAGTCAGCTTCTAAAATGCATCCCAGTGCTTTTCGATGTCTTTATGACCATTTTTAGACATCCAAAGCATGAATAGGGCTTCTAAAATGACCCCCAAAATGATTAAGCAAAAGTACAAAAAGTATTTTCATTTTTTTAGAGAATTAAATATGTCCAGCTTTGAAAATGTGTGTTTTTTGTATTTTGATCAATGGGGGAGAAAGTGTATTTCTGTTTCTATTTCTGCAGTGTTCCACTGCTCAGAGTCAGTTTTTGTGGGTTTTATTCTTTATTAAGTGATGGTCTATTTTCTTTAAGATGTGTAATCAAGGTGAGGGAATCTTAATACAGCTGTGGTCAACATTTGTGTACCTTTGCATTTTAGGTATGTCATGTACAATATCTTGAGAATTAATTGGAAATATTCCTATTGTATGTCATCATATTTTAATACTATGGTCAAAGGTATACAACAAAAAAACGATATCTGTGCAATGTAGATGTAGTCGTTTCTGAGAAAAGAAAAAACAAAATATGACCTGGACAGGATTAATGGCACCCTTCACTAATATTTGGTTGCACAACCCTTGGCAATGATGAGAGCCTCAAATGTTTCTTGGAGACATCTATAAGTTTCATACATCTGTCTGCTGGTAGTTTCTCCCACTCTTCAACTGAGATTTCTTCTAGCTCATGAATGTTCCCAGGATTCCTTTAACCAATGGCAGATTTCAGCTCTTTCCAAAAGTTCTCAATTGGATTGAGATCAGGACTCATTGCTGGCCAGTTTAAAACAGCCCATTTGTTCCTTTTTAACCATTCTTTTGTACTTTTGGATGTATGTTTTACGTCATTGTCCTGCTGGAGGACCCATGACCTTCACCGAGATCTAGCTTTCTGACATTAGGTAGCACATTTTTCTACAAAATACCTTGGTAATCCTCTAACTTCATGATTCCTTTAATACATTCAAGGCCTACAATTCCTGAAGCAGCAAAATAGCTCGACATCATTATGGAACCTCCACCATATCTAACTGTAGGAAGGATGTTTTTTTTTTCATTATGAGCTTCATTTCTCATCAGGCATGCCTTTTTATGTCTGTCTTTGAGCAGTGGTGTCCTCCTTGGCCTTCCTCATTAGTGCACGGCATATGGTGCAGGTTGAAACCACCACTCTAGATTGCTCCAGGTCAGCCTTAAGCTCTTTGGATGTTGGATGTGATGTTTTTCGAATAGTTTGCACTGACCTTCGAAGACTTCTTGGATTAATTTTCCTCTCCCCAACATCCTGTGATGTTCTTAACAGTTCCATGAGCAGAAAACCTCTTAATAACATTCTGAACTTTAGACACAGGAATCCCAAGATCTTTGCAGATGGCCTTGTACCCCTTTGAAGTTTGATGTTTGGTGATAATGGCTTTTCTGCTAGTCTCAGGCATTATAAAAATGGAAGAGGGCATGAATGTGGCCATTTTAAACATTAGAGCCATCTTTCATTGGTTGATTCAAGTCGTGTGCGTACTGACAATTGATCACAGGTGCATCTAATTTTACTGCAATGGGAATGTGGTTCTTTAGTTCAAACTGATTTGAATTGTTTATAAGGGTGCTAATAATCATGTCCTGGCAATGTCCCAGTTTTTATACTATTTCCTACCATTTCCTTTTTTAATTGTTCTTGTTGTTTTTGATTCTTTTATGTATCAAATATTTGTGCATATATAATCCAAAGCCACTTCACTAGCCACTTTTCTTTAGGAGATATTGAACTTTTTGGGGTTGAACTGCAAGGGTGCCAATAATGTTGACAACAACTGTATGTAGTTTGTGCATAGGAATCTGTGGGATCCCATCTAGTTCTTTTTACCCAACTGGAGGTATGCTGGTGTTGGAGAATATTTGCAGTGCTGACTTTTCATACACATCGCTGATGCAGCTTGAATTCTTGGGCTTGGTGCTGAGATGGCATGGTATGGTATAGCATAGTATGCTACGGTAAGCTCTGTGCCCAGGGTTTTGTGTTACTATACACAGTGTCTGGCATTGGATGGAGCTTGTGTTGTTGTTCCTCATATGACACCAGGATTTGAATAGAATTTCTTTGTATGTTAGTTATAAAATTAAGCATCCTAAGTCTGCTTTGTAGTTGTTATCAGGGTTATTTTATGGTTGATCTGG
Source organism: Ichthyophis bannanicus (assembly GCA_033557465.1). NCBI lineage: Eukaryota > Metazoa > Chordata > Amphibia > Gymnophiona > Ichthyophiidae > Ichthyophis > Ichthyophis bannanicus. The sequence continues at coordinate 603,223,960 of CM066035.1, read as the reverse complement.
GGGTAATTTTGATTTATGTAATTTACATAAAAATATGTGTAAAAATGACTAAGTACAAATGTAAAGTGAGAAATCAGGGTGAAAGCTAAGGGTCAGAGTTGGGGGCAGAGCTTGAACCTTTCTAACCAAAATGATGTGCATTGCCCCTGCTGCAAGCCACTCTGAAATTTTATTTATTTTATTTATTTAACATGTCTTTTATACCGCGCTATTACAATCAGTGCGGTGTACATTAAACAAGAACATACTACAATGCATACAAGTAACATTGAGTTTACAATGAACAGGGAAATTCAACAAGGGACAACCGGGAGAACTATGTACAGGTTAAATTAATGCTATATATAATATTATAAACTCGTTTGGATATTGCATGTGCTTTTCAGGTGGTTCGCCATAGGACTAGAGAGAAGGTTGACTAACTAGCCCTTTTCTGGTTGTATTGAGGTGCTAGTTTTGCTAATGTCTAGGTTGTCTTCTGGGTAGCATTTTGTGAACAAATGGTATTTCAATGGTTTTCTGAATAGGATTAGGCTTTTGATAGCACGGATTTCGTGGGGAAGCGCATTCCAGTTTAAAGGAGCAAATAAGGAGAAGGCCCTGTTGGAGGTGGCCTTAGTGCACTTCGTTATCATTTTAGGGACTATTAAGGTGTTCATTGAAGTGGGTCTCCTTTTTCTATTTTCCAGGGTGCAGTGAATAAGCTTGCTAATTGGCGTAGGGGGGTGGTTATTTAGGGCCTTGAAAGTAAGGACTAAAGACTTATACTGGAGTCTGGCATGTAAAGGTAACCAATGCAGATCTTTCATGATGGGTATTATATGGTCGTATCTTGACGAGTCGGAGAGGACTCTAGCAGCTGTATTCATAGCTAGGCGTAGCGGATTTAAAGTTGATTGAGGGAGACCATGGAGGATGATGTTGGCAAAATCCAGGTGTGGGAGGACTAATGCCTGGAAGGTTGTTCGGAAGTCGGTGGGATCTAGTAGGGGGCGGAGGTGACGTAACGTTTTGATCTTATGATATATAGTCTTTGTGACATTCTTCACATGTGTTGTCATATCCAGGTGCTGGTCCAATGTGATGCCGAGATAACGGATTGTAGCTTTTGATTTCAACTCTACGTTGCTGACGAGTAGTGATGGGGGAGGTATGAACTTACGGTTCCTCGTGACGAAAAGAACGTCAGTTTTGCTATGGTTAATCCGAAGGTTTTGTGATAGCAACCATTCGGCTACAGCTTCAAAGCAGTTGATTATTGGGGAGAATACTGGATGGTCAATTGCGAACGGCATGTATAAGAGGATGTCATCTGCGTAAGCGAGGCATTGTACGTTAAAGGATCTGATCAAGTCACATATCGGCTGCATGTAGATATTGAACATCAGTGCCAATAAGGACGATCCTTGGGGTACTCCCTGTGATTGCAGGAATGGTTCTAAGGATGCGTGGCCTGTTTTTACTTGTTGCCACCTGTTAGATAGGTAGGATTTACACCATTCAAGTGCTGTGCTTTGAATCCCCTTATCTTTCAAGCGTTGTAGGAGTATGTCATGACTCACAGAGTCGAAGGCGGCGGAGATGTCCAGGAAGATGAGGACGAATCCCTGTTGTATGTTATTTATTCCTGTTACCAAAACATTGAATAGGGTTGTAAGGACTGTGTCGACTCCATGTGCTTCCCTGAAGCCGTGTTGAGATGGATCTAGTGGTGCTTCAGTGTCGATATGATGCTGGATTTGTTGTTGGGCGGCTTTCTCAATGATTTTTGCAAGCTGTGGGATGCTCGAGATAGGCCTGAAGGATTCAACCTTGGATGGGTCAAGCCTGCTGTTCTTCAGTAGGGGCCTGATGGAGGTATGTTTTAGACTCTGCGGGAATGAACCTGTTGAGAAGGACTGGTTCAGTATTTTGCTCAATAGTTGACTGAGGTCATGTCGCAGGTCCTTGATCCAGCTGGCTGGGCAGGGGTCATTAGGAGCTGTGCTGGGATTGATAGAGGCAATAATGTTCACGATCTCTCTATTTGATACAGTAGAGAAGTTGTGTAGTGGCATTACATGGGATGCCTTAGGTGAAGTGGAGGCACTATTGACACTTATGTTTGTGTTGGTTTTAATCATCTTTGATTGCAGGTAGTTTGCGTAGTCCTGCGGCTGAGGCATAGGGGGTTGGGCTGAAACCGGTTCTCCTGTTATGGATTTTACTATACTGAACAGTGCATGTGGTTTATTGATGGAGCGTTTTAATAAGTCTGTGTGGTAAGTTTTCCTGCTCTGTGTTATCTTCGCTCGGTGGGTAGTTAGGTATGAGTTGTATGCTGCCAGCGCCTCAGGGGAGTGAGTTCGTCGCCACTGTCGCTCAAGTTTGCGTAGATGGTGGAGAGATGTACGAAGGACTGTAGAGAACCATGGAGTATGTTCACGTTTTCGAATTCTCTTTTCGGTGAGTGATGGACAGGAGGCAGCTCTCAGGTTCTCGTCCCATTTGGATATGAGATCATCTAATTCAATGGTTGTGTTGGCCATGAGTGGTCGGAGATTCTCTAGGACTACGCTCTGGTTGAGTGGTCGGAAGCGGGCTGTGTAGGTTCCAGATGTGTTAGAAGACTTTCGGCTCTTGCGGGATGTATTAATGGGTATATTGAAACTGAGTAGAATGTGGTCCGACCAGGGCACTGGTGTTACAGACAGTGCAAGAGTTAGGGGTGCTGTGGCGTTGGAGAGAGGTGTGAAGATGAGGTCTAGTTTGCCACCCTTAGTGTGGGTGGGGGAATCGACATGTTGTTTGTAACCTAGGTCCTCCAGGGCGTCAAGGAATGCTGCTGAGTGGCTGTCTTGAAGAGATGGGAGGTTGAAGTCACCAATTAACCAACTTGGTGAGCGTGAGGTGGATGTGGTACATGCATGCTCAATTATTGTTGGAAGGTCATCTGGTGAGGGGGAGGGTGCCCGATAGAAAAGGTTGATTGTGCAGAGTTCATTAGATATAGTGAGGGAGTCCAGGTGGGTTGAGCTAAAGGAATTGCACATCTTGAAGTGTAAATCAGCTTTGGCAAGGATGAGGGTCCCGCCTCCTTTATGACTGGATCTGTGGGATGTGTATAGCACAAATCCTGGTGGCAGCTTCTGATTCAGGAGGACGTTATCACAATCGGATAGCCATGTCTCCGTGATCATCAGGATGTCGAGATTATATTGGGGTATCAGGTCAATGGCTGCGGGCCATTTTGATCGTACTGATCTGGCATTTATCAGTGCACATTTCAGTAGGCGTTGGTGATGTTGCTTCTCGTCTTGTATCCTTTGGATGGTTTGGAGAGGAATGCTAAGTAAATGGGAGTGGGATGTAAAGTTATTTTTTGCCGTAGTGTGGTGGGGGAATTCGGACCATCTCCTTCCATATGTGCGTAGGATTGGTATATAATATGTATCATGGTTGAAAGCATTTGAGTTGTAAGGAAGACCAAGGGCCTACTTCTTTGGCCTAAATGACAGAGAAAATAATCTCTTGAATGCATTGGTGCTGCCAGAGGACGTATGCTGGGAGACTTCAGGTGGAGAAAATAAGAAAGAGAGAGAGAAAGGAAATGGAGTGTACCTGGGAAGGAAAAGAAGGGGGAGAGAACAAAGCTGTGGTGGGAGGGAAGGGGAGAGAGTATTCAGAAGGGGGGAAATGGGGAGGAGAGAGGAGTGTGCCAAGAGAGAGAGAGGATAGAGTGGGGTGAGGGGAGGGTAGGGGTCCTAGGAAGGAGGAAGATGAGGTGGGAGAAAGGAGGAAAGAGAGAAAAGGAATTAGTAACTGGATAGTATCATCCCTATATCTATCTATACACATACAGACACACACACACACACCCCGATAAATGGAAAGTGCATCAACTATGGTACACCATCAACTTCAGCAGTCACTCTATGCCCCTGGATGTCATGAGTATGCACAGGGATAGAGCTTGGGCCAGTTGTACTAAAACTATGCCCTTAGAATGCCCCAAGCAGTTGATGGGAGGAGTATAGGGAGGAGCAGTATAGGGAGGAGTGGTCTAGTGGTTAGGAAAAAGTACTTCAGGCCGGACCAGCATGTTCTAGGAGTTAATGCGCAAATGTATATATTAACGTATGACACAGTTGGCATGGGTACACCTAAAGTTACAAAAAACCACTGCTCTAATGGCTAAACCTATTCAATAACCAAAACCAATGCTCCTTAGAAACATCCCTCAACTTTATCACTAACCATTAGAATACTTCTCATTAATGACTGAACATTGTCCCTCAATCAAACTACACCAAAAAATATAATTAGGGAGAAAAGACCTCAGGATGGCTACAGTCCCATCATGCGGTGATTTAAATCACCATAGGGGAGGAAGCAAGGTACTCATATCAGCAGTGTCAAAAACTCCCTTAAAAATTTAACTTTATTATTAACATTTTTTAGAAAAGTACTTTTTCCAATTTTTAAATCTATACTTAAAATCTAATGCCAATTGCATCAGTCTGACATTATTTTATCAATTATAAATCAAAGTATCACCACAACATTCAATACAACATCATTTTATTTAGCTCATTTCATTTGGATACAACAACTGACTTTACCAGAATCTATGGACTTCATTTTCTCTAGGCCTGTAATCAAAACAAAGGCTATTGTCATTGTATATACATAAGATAGTCTCACAAAAACTTCACTGTACATATCTGAATGCTCCACATTCCATCGGCGGTCACTGTAAAGCCCAACAAAGATCTCTTTTTCTCCTTAAACAAGACTCCATCAGGGGCTTACGACAGCGAAGGAATTCAAAAAGACAAGAGGATGTTATCAAAGCAAACTTAAATAACTTCATAAATATAGTGGGGTAACCTGAATAGAGTGGTGGGTATAATCTTAAACAAAGGCATAGAGGGGGAATAACCTGCACAGAATGGACAGTCTATATGGTGTATGCTGGTCTTCATTTGCAAGAACTGTAAGGAAATACAATGTAATCAGTGAAAGATTAATTTCTATTCATCTACGAGAAATGCTCATTAACAGAACTATAATTCAAATATATGTCTCAACACTAGCTGCAGAAGAGGACGAAGTTGATGAGTTCGACGAATAAGTACAAGCTGAAATTGACAGAACATGCAAACAGGATATCTTGATAGTCCTGGGTGACTGGATGCAAAAGTTGGCAACAAAGAAGAAGGCAAAGTGGTTGGAAAATATTAACTTGGCAACAGAAATGAAGCTGGAGAAAGACTGATAGAATTCTGCAAGGCCAATGATCTATTCATCTCAAACACCTTCTTCCAGCAACACAAACGGTGCCTGTTCACATGGACTTCACCCAATGGATTGTACAGAATGGCGAGGCCGCGTGGCCCCCCCCCCCCAGGGTGTGCGAGTGGCCGGCATTAACCTGGGGGGCAGCCGGCCGCGTGCCCGCTGCGGCGTGGCTACGCGATTCGTGGGGAGGGCCTGCGGCGCGTGAAGGGCTCCCATTGGCTCCCGCGGCACATGGCAGGGCGCGGGAGCCAATGGGAGGAGTGGAAGTTTTTCGGGGGGGAGTAAGGGGAGCGTTGCAGTGTCCTCCGCCTTTCCCTCGAGGTGGCCGGAGGTACCGGACGTGCAGAACAGGGGCTCTGGTGGGGGATAGTCCAGCGTTGTCTAGCTGAGGTGGGAGCCAACTCGGGGTGCGGATGGTGAGCAAGGACGTGGATGCAGGCGCGCCTGGTGAAGGCGGCGTGCCCGGTGGCTGGCGGGGAGACTGAGAGTTGAAGCCGCCTGGAGGGAGAGGGGGTGGGGGGGGCGTTGTGCAGTGGTGACATGCTGCACACATGGATCCGGGCCCTGGGTGGATCTCCTGAAGGGTTCATCGTGGAGGCACTAGCCTTTTGAGCTTGGTAGGGGGTTGAATGGGATTCCTCATTTTAGTTATGGGAGTACTTAGGGTTTATTTGATTATAGTGTTTGCATTTATTTTATGGTTATTTAATACCAGGAGTCTTTTCAGAAGGTCCAGATCATTTATTGTGCACAAGACTCAGGCGGAATCACACTCAAAATGGCTGGGCAATGGTTTCTAGCAACACAACAGCTTTTATACCTTTCTTCTCCGTTCTGTTCATGGGCAAACTTCTCATTGGTCCCGGTACCCCCTTCTATCCCATCTATTGGTCCCGGTACCATTACGTAGTCATCCTATGAGGACCTGGTCTGGGCTTAGCACCTGCTTGCCCCCCTTACAGTCCCCATTACAATGGACAGTTCCTTAGACTCTTGATACAATTCAATAACATCACTTAGCTGACTAGAACATGTGGAAAGCAGGGCACTGTAACCCTTCTCTCAGCGGAATTAATTAATTCACAGAGGCTTTCACACTCTTATCAGTGCCAATTAGAGCTTGTTTCTTCTATCTTTTCTAAGTTTCGATTCTGCTAGCTATGCTTAGTTAAGTTTCGATTCTATGGAAGCAGCAATCAGGGGGGTGTTCATTCCTCTGGGCCGATCCACAGGCTTTACTTACAGGTCCAGCTGCTTAGGCCTGCCTGCCTAGTTCAAACAGCGTGGATCATAGGCCTTTGCCTGCCACATTTCCCCCTTTGATTAATCTCACCCTAATTTCAATAAGGTGTGAGAGTTAAATCACTATAATTACACTGGAGTTGGATTACAACCATACATACTAGGATTAGGGTGCCATAAGGCGCGGACATGCTGGTGGGCCTGTAGGGGCCCGGCTGAGGTTGGCTTGGGCCGGGAGGAGTTAAGGCGGGGGTCGCGGCAGGTGGCGGTGGGGGAAGGGCAGGGGCATCGGCGGATGAGTCGTGGGTTGCTGCTGGGGTGGGCAGGTGCGATTGGTGGGGCTGGCGGGGCCCGGCGGGTGGGTGGGGTTGATGGGGGGAGGCGTCTCCCCTGGTTGGGTACATTGGCAGGGAGGGGGGGGCAAGGCCCTTCCCGGGCAGATTGGCTGGGGGCAGGGCAGCTGCCATGGGGGGGGGGCGGGTGCGGTGGCATCTTTCCCTTTTTTCTCCCCACAGGACACTCCAAGATGGCAGTTCACTGGGACCCTGAGGCATGAGAGTCCGCTGACACGGGCCGGCGCAGCGCTGAGCGGGGAGGAGAGCACACCTGCAGCTGGGTCAGCGGAACAGGGACAGGGCTCGAGGAGCATGGTGCCGGGTCGGTCGGAGGCAGGAGCGGTGCCTGAGCAGGCGACAGCTGCGGCAGGTGAGTCTGTGGGGGCGGGGTCTTCGGGGCGAATCCCGGCGGGGGGAAAATGGGGGGAAGGCAGCCAGGAAGCGGCAGCGTGCGGGCCGTCAGTGTCGGGCTGCGGGTTCCTGGTCATCTATGTCCTCGGTATCATCGTTGTTTTCGTCCGGGTCGGATGGGAGCAGGGGCGGGGGCGAGGCTGGGTTGGTTGGTTCGGCGGGGGCAGCGTCGTCGGTGGTAGCATTCTCGGAGTTGGGGTAGGCGTGCCGAGGAAGCGGCGGCGTAAAATTAAGGAGAGGCGCTATATTGATATCTTTCGGTTAGAGGAAGAAGCGGAGGGAGGATGGAAAGGCGGGTAGGGTGCGAAAGGTGGCGTGCAACGTAACGAGTTGGGCGTGGGCATTTCTGTGCTGGCGGATTCGGACTCCATCCTGGAGGCCGCTCAGTGTCCGGAATGCCCCGGCGGTGCGGCGTTTAGCCAGCGTGGTCCGGGATCTGCTGGCAGTGGAGATCGGGTTGGGGGGATAGCGGGCCCTTTCGGGGAGCCACCCTTCCCAGGGAGCCAGGTAAATACCAGTTGATCTATAACCTGTCCCACCCTATCAGGGGTTCGGTGAATGATCATATCCCCAAGGAGTTGTACTGGTAGTGGGGGAGGCGCGGACTGGGGCAGTGCACTGCGTTGTGGGACGGGCTCGTGCAGATGGCGGGGGAGTGGGGGTTCCGTTGGCAGAGGGGAAGGCGGAGGGCCCCACGACTCGGTTCACCTTTTTAGAGATCGAGCTGGAGTCTGGGGAGTTAGTGGTGCGCCTGCTGGTGGGTAGGATCCAGAGGCTCCGGGTTCTGGTGGCGAACGCCTTGGGTTCTAGAAGGATGACATCACGGGAGATGCAGGCGTTAATCGGGTCCCTGAATTTTGCCTGTAGAGTTATCCCTAAGGGGCGAGTGTTTATGAGGCGTTTGGCAGCCGCTATGGCAGGTCTCTCCAGGCCGCATCATCGTCTGAGGGTCGCAGAGTATTCGGGCCGATTTAGCCATCTGGGATGAGTTCTTGCGGGAGTTCGATGGCACTACGGTGCTCCGAGATCGGGAGATCTACAGTCGGGAACTGCAGTTGTTTATCGTCGCGGCCAGAGGGTTGGGCCTTGGGGTGTACTTTGGCGGCTCGTGGTGTGCGGCGGAGTGGCCTGATTCTTGGGAGGCAGTCGGTCTCACGGCCCATATAACCTTCCTGGAGTTGTTTCCGCTACTGGTGGTGTTGGAGGTCTGGCCGGACAGGGTTCGCCATCACAGGTTTGTATGGTGGTGCGACGACGCAGCGGTGGTAAGCGTAGTGAGCAACTACACTCCGCGCTGTATCCCGGTAGCAAAACTTGATGCGACAGGTCGTGTTGGCTTGCTTGCGGCTGGATACCGTGGTTCGGGCACGGCATATACCCGGCAATGTTCCCTCTAATTTTCTGTAGGCTGTGTGCGCATAAAATATCAGTTGTGTGCAGCTTTTGAAGGAAGGTTAAATTTTTGTGCGCCACATAACGACACTCGGAGTTCTATACTTTAAAAATTTGACTGCATGTCAGAATACAGTATGTACACCACATTGATTTTAATCACATTCAATGAACCTAGACGATTACTAAATGAAGCGGAAAATGGCTAGTAATTACAATCACAACTTTTAAATTTTAAGACGTCTGTGTTGTTTTCTATCAGAATCAGAGCCGTAATTTTTGTGCGCTCTGTTGTAAAGTATGTGCGCTCGCTCGGTGAGGTGAGTGCGCGCGCACACGCGCACAGCTTAGAGGGCACAGTGATACCCGGTAGTACTAACAAGGTCGTGGAAGTGGGAGCTGTTCCGAACATTGGCGCTGGAAGCGGTGGTGGAAGGTTACGCAGTCCCCGGCTGCGCCTGCTTGGTGCGGTTTCTGGGCGTGTAGGAATTTGGTGGGATTCTCGTTCTTTGCTATGGCAGTGGGGTGGGCGGTGGTCGGGGGGGATTGGTAGCGCGCTGGATGCGGCAGGGCTGGGAACGCTATGGTCGGTCGCCCAGGGGCAGCAGGCGGTCTATTACGCATGAGTGGCTGCAACGCTTGTGTGCTGTTTTGCCACAGGTGGTGTCATCCAGCTACGAGGGCGCCTGCTTCCGGGCGGTGTTTTTCCGTAGCATTCGTGGTGCGGGGTTGTAGGCGCCGCATTCCTTTCGTATTTGTGCAGCTACTTGGTGGCGGCGGGCTTACCTGAGGGGGATATCAAGCGGATCGGAAGATGGACTTCCTGGGCGTATCGGAGATATGTGCGCCTGTACGTGCACTGGGGGGGGGGGGGGCTGGCTAACTGTGGATCTGTTTGTTTTGCAGAAGGAGTTCTGGGCCGGGCGGCGAGCAGCAACACGCCCGGTGGAGCGGAATATTGGTTTGGACCAGTTCGGGGTGACCGTTTCATGGCTGAGTGAGCGCGGTCTGCGATGGATTCAGCTCTTGCCTTTGCTGCGGCACCACGAGCGGCTGCAGGGGCCACCTGATGCCGTGGTGATCCACCTGGGTGGCAACGATCTGGTGTCCTGGCCAGGCTGGCAGTGGAGTCAGACTGTGATTCAGGACAGGGAAGCGCTATTTGAGATGTTTTCTGGTGTGATTTTGCTGTGGTCAGATATCGTTCCAAGGCCTGCTTGCATGGCTCAGCGGCAGTGGTCGCAGGGCTAACAAAAGATCAATCGCCGAATTGGCAGTTGGGTGGGAAAGCAGGGGGGGGGCCCAATTTTGCACCCCTGGGCTGATGCGGAGTGTGCGGGCCTGTATCGGGCCGATGGGGTCGGTCTATCCCCGGTGGGGATGGATTTGCTCCTCAACAATTGGCAGGAGGCCTTGGAGGATAGGCTGAACCGGGGGGCGCTGGTCGCAGCTTTGCCTGGGGGGGGGGGCGGCTAACGCAGGTGGTGGCCTGAGCCGGTGGCGGGATCCTGGAGGTTTCCGGGCTCCGGAGCCGGAGCCAAGCAGTAGGGCGGGGGGTGGGCTACCCCCGCCCGGGCGGTCCCTCAGGCTTTTATTTTATTTATTTATTTACATTCTCTTATATACCGCACTATTCGGCATCAGCGCGGTTTACATGGAACAAAATGCTCAGTACAGATAAATGTATGAGTTTACAGATAATAGGGAACAAAAACTTGGATAACAGGGGTAACTATTTACAAAACTTACTACATGGAGTCATGTGTAACTATTTACAAAACTTACTACATGGAGTCATAATCAAAGAGGATGCATAGAATACACATTCCACGTCATGGGTTTGGGTGTCAACTTGGTGTGTTGTTGGTATGCTATAAGTTTGTCTGGGAAAGTTATCGGGGGTGTCTTGGAGCTCTAGGGAATGCAGTTGGGCTCAATAAGGTACTTGTTGAAGAGATGGCCTTTGAGGGCTTTCCTAAACTGTGGTAGATTCTTAATAGCCCGGATATCATGGGGTAATGCATTCCAGTATCTTGGGGCAATGAGACTGAAAGCCCTGTTGGCTGTCGATTTAGTGCAAGCAGTGAGTGCCTTCGGGACTGTTAGGGAGTTTATAGCCGTGGATCTTCTTGCTCTATTTGGTGATGTGGCATGGATGAGGGAGGTTAAGGATGTGGATGAGAGATTGTGAATAGCTTTAAAAGTGATTATCAAGATCTTGAAAACTATTCTAGCCTGAATGGGTAGCCAATGCAACTGTATTAGCAGAGGCGTCACGTGGTCGCTCGTGGATGCTCCATGAAGGATTCTTGCTGCCGCGTTCATAGCTAGCTGCAGCGGGTTTAGTGTAGACTGGGGAAGACCTTGTAATATGGCATTGGCATAGTCGAAATGAGGTATGACCAATGCCTGGAAAATTGTCCGAAAATCAGTTGGTTCAAGCATTGAGCGTAGATGCCTAAGTGAGCGGATCTTGTAGTAGACTGATCTGACTATGTTTCCAATGTGAGCCTTCATATCCAGGCGTTGATCTAGGGTGACTCCCAGGTATCGTATTGAGGATTTAGAGTGCAGCTCAGCTTCTTTTACTTTAAGATGTTGTGGGGGTGTAAAGTTGGGGTTCCTCGTAATGAAGAGTACTTCCATTTTCTTATGTTGTATTCTTAGGCTTTGAGAAAGAAGCCAGTCAGATATTGCATTGAAACAACTCGTCAGTGGGGAGAGGTCCAGATGCTCAGTAGAGAAGGGTATGTAAAGAAGGACATCGTCTGCGTATAACATGCAGTTTACATTGAAGGACCAGATGATATTACAAATTGGCTGCATGTAAATATTGAACAAGAGCGCTGAAAGGGAGGATCCTTGTGGGACTCCTTGGCTTTGGTGGAAAGGTTCAGAATTTGTTCCTCCAGAACGGACATGTTGCCATCTTTCGGACAGGTAGGATCTGCACCATTCGAGTGCTCGTCCATTAATGCCTTTGTCAATCAGTCGTCCTAATAGCAGCTCGTGATTTACTGAGTCAAACGCTGCCGCGATGTCCAGAAAGATGAGAGCAAAACCTTGACGGATGTCATCAATGCCTGTGATTATCTTGCAGAAGAGAGTGGTAAGGAGGGTTTCCACGCCGTGAAATTCCCTAAAACCATGTTGGCATGGGTCTAACGGTGCAGCGGAGTCGATGTGGTCCTGCAATTGTCGTTGAGCTTCCTTCTCAATGATCTTTGCAAGTAGTGGAATGTTGGATATGGGTCTATAGGATTCCACCTTCTGGGGATCAAGCTTGCAGTTTTTTAGCAGCGGTCTAATAGAGGTGTGTTTAAGGGCAGAAGGGAAAGAGCCGGTAGAGAAGGAGAGGTTCATTATTTTGGATAGTACTGGGCTGAAGTGGCTGCGAAGCTCCTTGATCCAGAAGGCTGGGCATGGATCAGACTGGGCAGTAGTGGTATTTAGGGCCGCAATAGTGTCTTCAATTCCTCTCTTGGTGGGGGTAGAAAACGTGGTAAGTGTTGTTTGGCAGTCTTGTTCTATTGCGAAGGTTGTAGTAGAGGTTTTGTTAGTCTGGCATATTTTGGATTGGAGATAAGTTGCAAAATCTTGTGGGTGTATCTCAAATGGAGGTCCAGAGGATGGTTCCTTTGATAAGGTCTTAACCAGGTCGAAAAGGTCAGGTGGTTTATTGAGTGATCTCTTTTAGGTGTCTGAGTAGTACTGCTTCACCGTGTCGGTGATTGCGTTGTGATGAGCAGCCAGATGACAGTTGTATGCTGTCTGGTCACTTAAAGAATGAGATCGGCGCCAGCGTTTCTCTAGTTTCCGTAATTGGTTCAGTGATGCTTTAAGGTCAGCTGAGTACCATGGGGCACTCACCCTTTTACCTGGGGGTCTGTTGGTTGGTGTGCGTATAATATGGCGAATAATTTTGCTAATAATATGGCGAAGCCGGATGAGGGAGGCTAGGCAATTTGCCGGGGCCTGGACAAGGCGGAGGCGGAAGCGGAAGCGGCATCACTTTGCTACTCACATGGCTGGTGAGGGTTCGCTCTGCTGGGGGGGGGGGGAATACAATTTAAGGTTTGGATTGTTGATGTTATGGTTTATGGCAATAAAGCTGCGACCAGTTGAATTCCCATATATGTGTGGTCTACCTTTGTTATTAATGGTTGAGGGGGCGGGGGGTGTCGCGGTGTGGCGGGGGCCGGTCCGCCTTACCCGGTTATGGCGAGGCCGCGTGGCCCCCCCCACGGGGCGTGCGAGCGGCCGGCATTAACCGGGGGGGTGGCCGGCCGCGTGCCCGCCGCGGCGTGGCTACACGATTCGCGGGGAGGGCCTGCGGCGCGTGAAGGGCTCCCATTGGCTACCGCGGCACATGGAAGGGCGCGGGAGCCAATGGGAGGAGTGGAAGTTTTTCGGGGGGAGGAGTAAGGGGAGCGTTGCGGTGTCCTCCGGCCTTTCCCTCGAGGTGGCCAGAGGTACCGGATGTCCCGCCCACCCCCCCTTTGTTGGGGCTCAGGGGTAGGGGGCGTTGGAAGGGTGTTTCAGCTGGGGGGGGGGTGGGGCGGGATCCCGGAGGTTTCCGGGGTCCAGAGCCGGAGCCAAGCAGTAGGGCGGGGGTGGGGTACCCCCGCCCGGGCGGTCCCTCAGGCTTTGCTAATAATATGGCAAAGCCGGATGAGGGAGGCTAGGCAATTTGCCGGGGCCTGGACAAGGCAGAGGCGGAAGCGGAAGCGGCATCACTTTGCTACTCACATGGCTGGTGAGGGTTCGCTCTGCTGGGGGGGGGGAATACAATTTAAGGTTTGGATTGTTGATGTTATGGTTTATGGCAATAAAGCTGCGACCAGTTGAATTCCCATATATGTGTGGTCTACCTTTGTTATTAATGGTTGAGGGGTCGGGGGGTGTTGCGGTGTGGCGGGGGCCGGTCCGCCTTACCCGGTTAATCAAATTGACTATATACATGGAAGTCAACAATGGAAAAGCTGTATAACATCAACAAAGACAAAGCCTTTAACTGTCTGTGCAACAGATCAACTACTAGTATTCAAACTCAAGCTAAAGTTGAAAAAGAGCAAGCCACTAATGAATGTTGCAAAATATAACCTTAAGAATATACCATTGGAATTTAAAGACTGCCTGCAAAATTGATTTTCTGCTTTAGATACAAATGGCAGAGCTCCAAAAGAGTTATGGGATGATATCAAGAAGGTTGGGTTGGAAGAAAGTGAGAAATTTCTACAAAAGGTGAAAAAGCAAAAACGGCCAAAATGAATGACCGAAGAAACTCTGAAAATTGTCCAGAAATGCAGAGAAGCTAAAGCCAGAGGAGAAAGAGAGGCAATCATAGAACTTAACAGAGATTTCCAACATGCAGCAAGACAAGATAAGGAGAAGTACTACAATGATGCATGCAAGGAAATAGAAGCAGAAACTATTAGAGGAAGAACAAGATCAGCTTTCCTAAAGCTATGAGAGTTAAAGAAAAAAGTCCATCCTTGAATTGGAACATTACAAGGTGCTCAAGGATCCATGTTGAATGATGCTGAGATCAAGAAAAGTTGGAAAGAATATACAGAGTCATTATGCGATAAAGATTACGTACACCAACAGGCATTTCAACCTGTACCTTATGGTCCGGTGATGAAAGAAGTCAAAGCAGTATTGAAAGCCTTATCAAAGAAATGAAAGGCCGCGGGGCAGGATCCCGGCGGCCGTGTATAACCGGGTGTTCGGCCGGTGCGAGGGCCCTGGCCCACGGCCGTCGTCAGAAGGGGGCGGAGGCGCAATGACGAGAAGGGCTCCGATGCTGGTGATTGGCTCCACCTGCGTGCAGGAGTGCGGTGGAGCCTGGGAGCTGGAGGCGGGTGGCAGTGAAGGGGAGGCGCCATGAGTCGGCAGCGGTTGCCTGTACTCAGGCGTCTCCTCATGGTCTGGGCCTGCTTCCCTCCCTCCCTCCCTGTGTTGGGGATTTGGGGGTGGGGCTGATGGGGTGTCACAGCGGGGGGGGGGGGGGGCGGGATCCCGGAGGTCCGGGGTCCAGAGCCTTAGGCTATACTTGGGCTGGGGGCAGGGCACATTATTTAATTATTTACTGTTTGTCTAACTGTTTGTTTGTTTAATTATTTATTGTTTGTCTTAGTGGTGTGCTAGTTCAGCCTTCTCAGCTGTACTTACCTTGCCTCTCTCAACTAACTGGGCTTTGTGTGGTAGCCATTTTGAATTAAATCTCTCTCCCCAGAACCTGCAGTTTGTTAAGCTTTTTTCCTGTCCTTGCCTGCTTGAGTGAATCCTCCCCCTCCCCCCTCCCCCTGAGGTATTGTGTAGCCTTCTTCCTGTTTTCTCCACGTGTGCATAGGCTGTTTTAGTTTGCTTTTCTCTGATCAGAGAAGGGCTGAACTTTTACAGAGCTCTGCTAGTGAGTGGACATTTGCCTCCTGGGACATCTTACTGTGAGTTCTAGCTGTTTATTTAACTATTTACTGTTTGTCTAACTGTTTGTTTGTTTAATTATTTATTGTTTGTCTTAGTGGTGTGCTAGTTCAGCCTTCTCAGCTGTACTTACCTTGCCTCTCTCAACTAACTGGGCTTTGTGTGGTAGCCATTTTGAATTAAATCTCTCTCCCCAGAACCTGCAGTTTGTTAAGCTTTTTTCCTGTCCTTGCCTGCCTGAGTGAATCCTCCCCCTCCCCCCTCCCCCTGAGGTATTGTGTAGCCTTCTTCCTGTTTTCTCCACGTGTGCATAGGCTGTTTTAGTTTGCTTTTCTCTGATCAGAGAAGGGCTGAACTTTTACAGAGCTCTGCTAGTGAGTGGATATTTGCCTCCTGGGACATCTTACTGTGAGTTCTAGCTGTTTATTTAATTATTTACTGTTTGTCTAACTGTTTGTTTGTTTAATTATTTATTGTTTGTCTTAGTGGTGTGCTAGTTCAGCCTTCTCAGCTGTACTTACCTTGCCTCTCTCAACTAACTGGGCTTTGTGTGGTAGCCATTTTGAATTAAATCTCTCTCCCCAGAACCTGCTGTTTGTTAAGCTTTTTTCCTGTCCTTGCCTGCCTGAGTGAATCCTCCCCCTCCCCCCCTCCCCCTGAGGTATTGTGTAGCCTTCTTCCTGTTTTCTCCACGTGTGCATAGGCTGTTTTAGTTTGCTTTTCTCTGATCAGAGAAGGGCTGAACTTTTACAGAGCTCTGCTAGTGAGTGGATATTTGCCTCCTGGGACATCTTACTGTGAGTTCTAGCTGTTTATTTAATTATTTACTGTTTGTCTAACTGTTTGTTTGTTTAATTATTTATTGTTTGTCTTAGTGGTGTGCTAGTTCAGCCTTCTCAGCTGTACTTACCTTGCCTCTCTCAACTAACTGGGCTTTGTGTGGTACCCCCATCCCCCTGCTGAGGGTTCAGGACAGGGTACCTTGTAACTGCCCTCTTTAATAGGACTTATCTCCCTCCCTCCCTCCCCAGAACCCACCCACCCCTGGGGTAATTGTAGTTTTATAGGTACTTGCACATCTTAGAGGAAAGGGGCTGCTCTCAAGTGCAGCTCTTAATCCAAATCAGTCATACACAGAGGACCTGAGATTAATTAAGCTTCAGGTACACAGGGTGTATTAGGGGTATTAGATACACTTTATTAGTATAAGCATCTACACCAATCCTTATTATATACCGAATTTAAAAGACCTAAACACAAGCTTTAAACTAAGATGCAGACAGAGGTCCAGCAATGAGATGGGGGTTCTCCAGTCTTTTGCATTGAGTGTCACATGTATGATTTTCTCCCAGTTGGTGAGAGGTCCTACATATGCACTAAGTGCAGGGAGCTCTTTGCTCTCAGGGAACGAGTCCATTCTCTAGAGGCTAGAGTAGCAGACCTGGAAGACATAAGAAAGACAGAGAAGTACATGGACGAGACCTACAGGGATATAGTCCTGAAGTCCCACCTCCAGTCTGGCAGCATCCCTGTTGCCATGGAGGAGAGAGGTCACGTGACAGGAGAGCATCACCCTGGTGTGGCAGGAAGTGATCCTGTAACTAGGACCTGTCCTCCAGGTGATGTGAAACCCTCTCGCACCGAGGACGTTTCTCCAGGGCCATGTCCCCATGAGGGGAGGGTCAGGACAGCTGTTATAGTTGGTGATTCAATCATTAGGAATGTAGATAGCTGGGTGGCTGGTGGACGTGAGGATCGCCTGGTAACATGCCTGCCTGGTGCGAAGGTAGCAGATCTCACGCACCGCCTAGATAGGATCATAGATAGTGCTGGGGGGGAGTCTGCTGTCTTGGTACATGTTGGTACCAATGACATAGGAAAATGTGGTAGGGAAGTTCTGGAGGCTAAATTTAACCTTTTAGGTAGGAAGTTGAAATCCAGAACTTCCAGGATAGCGTTCTCCGAAATGCTTCCTGTTCCACGTGCAGGACCCAAAAGACAGGCAGAGCTCCGGAGTCTCAATGCGTGGATGAGACAATGGTGCAAAGATGAGGGTTTTGGATTTGTTAGGAACTGGGGAACATTCTGGGGAAAGGGGGGGCTCTTCCGAAGGGATGGGCTTCACCTTAATCAGGATGGGACCAGACTGCTGGCATTTACCTTTAAAAAAGAGATAGAGAAGCTTTTAAACTAGAAAATAGGGGAAAGCCGACAGTCACCCAGGAGCGCATGGTTCGGACAAAGGTATCCTTGAAGGATACTACCAAAAGCAGTGAGGTTCCAAAAGGGAGTATAGTAGCCCAAATGCCCTTGAGTAAGGAGCAGACAGAGCATAAGGATTCCCAATTACCCATGCCTACCAATAGCCAGATTAATATTAATAAAATACAGTCTCTAAAATGCTTGTATGCCAATGCTAGAAGTCTAAACAATAAGATGGGAGAATTAGAATATATAGCACTAAATTAGAGGTTAGATATGATTGCACTCTCAGAGACATGGTGGAAGGAGGATAACCAGTGGGACACTGTGATACCTGGATACAAACTATATCGTAATGATAGAGCTGAACAAATTGGTGGAGGGGTTGCGCTCTATGTTAGAGAGGGCATTGAGTCAGAAAGGATTAAAGTTTTGCAGGGAACAAAATTTGCTGTAGAATCTCTATGGATTGAAATTCCATTTATGAAGGGGAAGGTGATGGCAGTGGGAGTATACTATCGACCACCTGGCCAGAATGAACAAATGGATGATGAAATGCTCAAAGAAATCAAGGAAGCTAACAAAAGCCACAACAGAGTAGTAATAATGGGTGATTTCAATTACCCCGGTATCGACTGGGACAGTGTCACAGCAGGACAAGCTAAAGAGATAAAGTTTCTAGATGAAATAAATGACTGCTTCTTGGAGCAGCTGATTCATGAACCGACCAGAGGGGAAGCCATACTGGACCTAGTCCTTAGTGGAACGCCAGATCTGGTGCAAGAAATAAGGGTGTTGGGACCACTTGGCAATAGTGATCATAGTATGATCATGTTTGATTTAATCAGTGGAGGACAGATAGTAAAGGAATCCACAGTACTACCTTTTAACTTTCAAAAGGGAGACTATGATAGAATGAGGAATATAGTTCAGAAAAAACTAAAAGGAGCGGTTCCAAAGGTTAAAGACTTACAGCAAGCTTGGGTGTTATTTAAAAATACTATCCTCGAAGCCCAGACCAGCTGTATTCCACGCATTAAGAAAAGTGGAAGAAAGTCCAAAAAACTGCCAGCATGGTTTAAAGGTGAGGTCAGAGAGGCTGTTGCTGCCAAAAGAGCAACCTTCAGGAAATGGAAAAAAGAGCCAAATGATGAAAACTGGAAACAGCACAAGCACTGGCAAGTTAAATGCAAAGCATTGATAAGGCAGGCAAAGCGGGAATTTGAGAAGAAACTTGCTACGGAAGCAAAAACACGAAATAAAGACTTTTTCAAGTACATTCGTAGCAAAAGGCCTGTGAGAGAGTCAATTGGACCATTAGATGATAGAGGAGACAAGGCTATAGCAGAGAGACTGAATGAATTCTTTGCTTCGGTCTAAAAAGGGACCCAGGATATCAATGCTTGGCCTAGTACAAGCACTGCAGAACCTGTGTCTTTTGGGGAAACAGGATACTGGGCTTGATGGACCTCGGTCTGACCCAGTATGGCATTTCTTATGTTCTTATGTTCTTATGGAATATAGGTGGAGTCATGAAGAACCCACTTTGTTTAAAAAATATGCTAATCTACCTGCATACTCATGTGCTTCATGTGCTTCCATGGTGGTAGCAAAGACTTTTACGCGGCTAATAACAGCTTCATGAACCCAGTTGATTATGAGAATTTGAAATGTATTAAAGAATTAAAAGCTACAATGATGTCATCTTCCAAAGTAAATTCTCACTTTCATTCTTGGTTTGAGCCCATATTGAAGATGGATGTGGCCATGGGGAGTAGAAGGAAGGGGATGAATTAGAGGATAGGAACAAGGCCCGGGTGCACGAAATGCAGATGAGAAGAGTTGTGCTCAGCACATATATGACATAGGTTGCAGAAGCAGGTGTGCTTTCCCTTGAATAGATCTTAGTGAGGAAGGAGGATGCCCTTGAGTAAATTTCAAATAGACTTACACCATGTGAGTGTTAATTATATTTGATCTTTAAAGAAAGTTATCCTGGTACTGTGCATATATACACGTTTCCTTTTTGAATCTGATAGTCAAGGATTTTAGAGTAATCTCAGAAGATAATAATAAAAGTTATTACATCAAATGATGGCATTTCAGTATAGTAAAATAAGATTCATGCATTGGGTAGGCCACTCGCAAGTAAAATAACATTTCATATTTAGCAAGAAAACCGTATAACAGACCAAAAGTAACATTTTGGTTTCAGAACCTCAGTTAAGAATGTGTGCCTTTGAGTTGATGCTGACTCCTGGGAACCCAGCCACTGGGTTTCTAAGCAAGGTGCAACCAGAAGTAGATGGCTAGGCTTTTCTCCCACACATTGAATTTACAGCTGCTGGTATTGCAAGTACTAGTCAGGCCCATCCTGCCCAGCTTCAGAGATCAGCCAAGAGCAGGTTCATTCAGGACACACTAATTTGAGTGAAGCATATGGGGGTAATTGTTCCAAAGGTTTTTCCATGTGTAAACCTTGTTTTATAAAATTGTTTGCTGGTATATGTGCATTTAAGAACACATGCCAATAACATGCCGTGTACTCATGTACGTGCATTGTATAGGTGTTTGCAGGGCATAGTTCTGATGGAGCGAAAGCAGAGGAGTTACTACCATGTTTCCCTGAAAATAAGACCGGGTCTTATATTTGTTTCTGCTCCAAAAGATGGACTAGGGCTTATTTTCAGGGGATGCCTTATTTTTTTTCTTTTTTTTTCATATACAGTGTGACAGCACAGAATGAGTGGTGCTGCAGCTCTCACCCGCACAGATGATGGAAGGTGGCCTGCAGCACAGCACCGGCACCCTATCAGTGTCGGGGAGTGGAGCAGTAGGAAAATTCCTCCCCGGTGACCCCCCCCCCCCCCAGGTACTGAATCTGTCAGACATGATCTGCACCGAGGTCTTATTTTCGGGGTAGGGCTTATATTTTGGGAATCTCAGAAAAACGTGCTAGGTCTTATTTTCAGGATAGGTCTTATTTTCGGGGAAACACGTTATGTATTTTATAAAATAAACAGGTACAAGCATAGAGCACATGCACACCTGTGCATCTGCTTCAAAGCAGGACTGAATGTGTGCTTCGGCATTTGCACACTATTAGGGCTGTATCGGAGGGTCTATGGTACAAAGCCACTTAAGTGCCAATGTTGCTTTTATTAAATAGGCTTGAAGCAGGGACTTTTTTACTTCTCACATAGGCATCCTGATATAAAATTAAGCCAATAGTAAATACACCTCTTTGACAATAATGGGACCTGTATTTTAGCATCTTATAACCTATACAAACATCTTCGCGCATACAACAATGTTGGGCAAAATGTCTTTTAGCTTTACAGGACTTCTGGCCCAGTTTAAAGTTACTTGACTTGAAATCTAACATTTTATACCTCCACACACTACTGTATTTAAGCACTGCTATGTAATTATACATGCTCATGTAATACAGGTTAAATACTGAATGTTATTAGCCAGTGTTTTATCCTTTCTTAACTATTTTGACATTGGAGACTATTTGGACCGCCATTAAGCAACTTGGAGAGGCCATTTCTCCTCAAGACAAACTTTACAAGTCCAGATACAGCGAAACATGGAGGTTTTGACAAAGAACTCTGAATTGACTGAAACACTTAATGCAACTATATATGATTTACATCAGCAGACTGGTCAGATGGAAACTTATTCGGATGCTTTTGTTAAAGATGTAAGTAATTTAAACATTGACTTGGAACAACTGGATTATCATCACCTGTTTAATTTTCCTTGCTCCCCCAATATTCAATGAAATATTTAAATTATATTTATCTGAAATGTTGGGGGTTCCATCTGAGTCTTGTCCACCTCTACTTAAAATGTATTATTTAGCTAGAAGGTCTCGGGTGCTGAGATCCCTGGCCCTAAATCTGCTGATGTTCTGAACATAAGAACATAAGATCATCAGATATGCCATACTGGGTCAGACCAAGGTCCATCAAGCCCAGTATTCTGTTTCCAACAGTGGCCAATCTAGGTCATATGTACCTAGCAGTTTCCCCAAGGGACACAAGTTCCACAATGCTTGTATTGGTTCAAGCATTGATATCCTGGGTCCCTTCTTAATAATGGTTTATGGACCTTTCCTCCAGGAACTTGTCCAAACCTTTTTTAAACCCAGCTACACTAACAGCCTTTACTACATCCTCCGGTAACAAATTCCAGAGTTTGATTACACGTTGAGTGAAAAAATATTTTATTTTATTAGTCTTAAATAGTTTACCCTGTAGCTTCATTGCATGTCCCCTAGTCTTTCTATATTCTGATAAGATAAACAATCGATCTACGTTTACCCGTTCCACTCCGTTCATTAATTTATAGACTTCTATCATATCTCCCATTAGCCGTCTCTTTTCCAGGTTAAAGAGCCCTAACCTTTTTAGCCTTTCTTCATAGGAGTATCCTTCCATCCCCTTTACCATTTTGGTGGCTCTTCTCTGAACCTTTTCTAAAATCGCTATATCATTTTTAAGATACGGCGACCAGAATTGCACACAATATTCAAGGTGCGGTCTCACCATGGAACGATATAGAGGCATTATAATATCTTTTGTTTTATTTTCCATTCCTTTCCTTATCATACCTAGCATTCTATTTGCTCTCTTGGCCGCTGCTGCACACTGGGCCGAGGGTTTTAACATGGTATCCACAATGACGCCTAAATCTTTTTCCTGGGTGGTAGTTCCTAATGTGGAACCTTGCATCGTGCAACCATAGTTTGGGTTATTCTTCCCTAGGTGCATAACCTTGCACTTGTCCACATTAAATTTCATCTGCCATTTTGATGCCCAGTCTTCCAATTTATCAAGATCCTCTTGCAATTTTCCACAATCCTCTTGGGTTTTAACAACTTTAAATAGTTTTGTGCATCTGCAAATTTGATAACCTCAATCGTTATTCCACTTTCCAGGTCATTTATGAATATGTCAAAAAGCAGCGGACCCAGCACAGATCCCTGGGGTACACCACTATTTACCTTTCTCCATTGGGAAAATTGGCCATTTAGCCCTACCCTCTGCTTTCTATCTTTTAACCAGTTCCTGATCCACAATAGTACACTGCCTCCTATCCCATGACTCTTTAGTTTTGCCAAATGTCTCTCATGAGGGACGTGTCTGCTTTGTTAGAAACCTCTGATTTGGAGGTGACAACTCCTGCTACATGTCTAATTCCATTAGCTCTTGTCTCAGATAGAGAATGACTTCTCAAGCTGTAACCAAGGTACCCGGAAGCCCAACCCCGCACATAATACCCAAATAAACCAGCCCACACCAGTTCATGGTAAACAGATGCTTGGTCGCAGCTTTATTAACAACAGTGAAAATCCGGCCCAACATGGGCCAACTCAATATTACCAAAATTGCAACATTCTCCCCCCCCCCCTTTTTCTGGATGATGCCCCACCAGCCATTTCTAGCAAAGTGGTGCATCATCCACCCCCCCTTTTTCCCCGCTGCCCGCCTCGCCATGTTATTAGCAGAGGCAGGCTCCAGTTGCCTTCCACCGGGCAGAGACCCCAGCCGGGACATCTCTCCCACCCAAGGAGCTGAACCGCTGCCACTCAAAGCGGCAACAGCCTCAAATGCCCCACCGGGTCGACGAGCGCCAGCTCGTTACCCCGCCCAAGCCAGCTAACCCAATTAACACCCCCCAGCTGCGACAACAACCCCCTCTATACAAACAAGGGAGGGGGGAGGGACACCTTTCTCCGGGGCTAGCAGGGCGATAGAGGGAGAGTGCGAGGACCTGCTCCCCCTTCGCAACCTGCCGCCCCGCCTCCCCCACCATCCTGGCCAATCATACAGCAGGACGAACTGCTGAACACTGCCCGCCCTTGCGCCCTCGAGCTCACCCCCCCCCCACACACAGAATAACCCATCCCACGTGCCGAGGGTTCGGACCCTGGGGACCCGGTTACAATGCCGGCCTCGGGACCCGGCCCTGCGGCAACGGTGGAATTAACCGAGGTACCCGGAAGCCCAACCCCGCACATAATACCCAAATAAACCAGCCCACACCAGTTCATGGTAAACAGATGCTTGCTCGCAGCTTTGTTAACAACAGTGAAAATCCGGCCCAACATGGGCCAACTCAATATTACCAAAATTGCAACATCCCCCCCCCCCCTTTTTCCGGATGATGCCCCACCAGCCATTTCTAGCAAAGTGGTGCATCATCCACCCCCCCATTTTTCCCCACCGCCCGCCTCGCCATGTTATTAGCAGAGGCAGGCTCCAGTTGCCTTCCACCGGGCAGAGACCCCAGCCGGGACGTCTCTCCCACCCAAGGAGCTCAACCGCTCCCACTCAAAGCGGCAACAACCTCAAATGCCCCACCGGGTCGACGAGCGCCAGCTCGCTACCCCGCCACTGGCATAAGGCGAACCCTAACCTTGTGCCGCCCCCCCCCCCAAAGAAAGCTGCGACCAGCACCAACCCTCCAGAGCTTCCTGCCAATCGTTCAGTAGCAGGTCCTGCCCAACCGGGGCAAGGTGGACCCCATCCAAACGATACAGGCCGGCGCACCGGACATCCACCCATGGATGCAACACCTGCAGGCCCCCCGACTGCTGAACCCAACGCACAATCTGCTGGTTGATCTTGATGAGACCTGTGGTGAACAGCGCCCTCCTGAGCCTATGGAAACGGATGGAAATCCTGAGGTTCAGCAGGATTTATGCCTATTTGAGAAACCAAGGAAGAAAGAGAGACTCTATTCCACAGAGCTGAGCATGGATACCAGCCCAGGGGAGGAGTCCTGCAGTCCTGATTGGGCACACCCTGTCCTTGGAAGGGGCGTGTCCAGGAGAGAACGTGGTTTTAAACCAGAGCATGGCTTTGCTAGTCAGAATGGGATTGAGAGGAATGAGAAGAAGGAGAGGAGGATTAAGAAGGAGAATGATTGGAAGTCCAGAATACAGTATGCTGATACTTGGGAACCTGGCATTGGAAGGAGACCTGCAAAGTTCTATTCAGAGGCAGTGAGTAGAAGTCCCAAGGAGAGAGGACCTAGCCCTGAAATAGACAACTGTTGGAAGGCACAGCCCTGGGAAAGGAAGCCTTCAAGGCAGGCACAAGAAAGAAAACAATCATTCTGTGAAGTACCGTTTGAGCCAGAGAGCAACAAACATTCTAACAGCTGGAGAACGTTGGAGCCATCTGAAGTCAGAACGGCATGGCAACAAGTAAGTGAATTGCCACATAGTTTCCAGGCTGAACGTAAAGCTAACTCTCCTGTGTGTGAAACATTAGCAAAAGAGACTAGCAGTTACTCTGACACAATTAATCTAAGAGAGGAGAAAATAAACAGCCTTAAGCCAGAGGGAAGTTGTATAGCTGATAGCAATTCCCTATCTCCCAAACAGCAGGCTGAATTGCTCCTACAGAGTTTTAAGCAGTTTTTAGAGTTGCAAGCTAGAAGACAGCCAGTGTTTCAAGAAGCCAGTAATTCCATACAGCTTGAAGAATTAACACAAGATAATACAGACTTACCAGATTGTGAGAGCATGGATTGCACGGTCTGCTGTGTAGAGATGCCAAGCTGAAGGAAACTGCTTTTTACCGTATGTGAATTGAATGCTACGGAGCTGTTGTATTGCCTTGCTGAGAAAGCTCTAATTATGTGCACCTGATTCCCCAGCACTGTGAAGGTAACAGTGGCTGAAAGAGGCTGCAGTGAAACTACCTGACCTCTTGGGGCAAAGTGAGTAATTTGCTTAGAAGTGAAAAGAAGCAGTTATACTTTAAGTTGCCTTTATCCTAAGTTTTTCTGTTAGCATTTGAAGCACCTAATTTGTTTGCATTTATTTGCCATGTGATGGAACAATATCCTTTACTATAATAAATATACTGGAAACCCCATAACTACAACTCTTTATTTCAGAGCGAGAGGAGCAGGAACTACAATACCCAGCATTCCCTGGATACAGGTTACTCTCCTTCCTCACGAAGCATCATACCGCCGCTCCTGTCTTTAGCCCCAAGGCCGGGCAGGAGCGCCGCAGACCTCAGGACCAGCGTCGCTGAGACCAGCACGCGGGACGAGGAATAATGTCCGAACAGATAATGGCCACGCCCGGGAGGAGCTCCCGCACTAGTTTAATGTCTCGTTGCACAGCTCTGATGATCTGACGACACGACCAGCTCGCCAAATCATTGCCACCCAAGTGTAGCAACAATCCAACAGGGCGCTGCCGCTGAACCATCTTCGCCTGAACACAGGCCACTAGCTGCCACCACCGCATGCCGCGGTGACCCCATCCAGTGCAGCTGGACTCCGGCAGATTCAAGACCGAGATGGGTGCCCAACGGCCGCACTGCAGCCCGACGCTCCGCCCAGTAGACGAAGGAGTGTCCGACGATCCACCAGTCTCCCAGGTGCACACCATCTGAAAAAGGGAGAAGCCGCACTGCCACCAGCAGCCAACTCTGCAACAGCAAAGAAAACATTAGGAACCCCCCCCCCACCAACCCACATAGGCAACTCATCCATAGCGTGCTCCCTCCCACCGGTCAGGGCAGATCCACTTACGGGCGAATATAGCCCTCGTAAGCCCCAGAACGCCACCGACCAATTCGCTGAATAACCTGGGGTTGTAGGCCCGCCGCTGCCACACTCGTGGCTGCCCCAATCCGAAAGGAATGAGAAGCGTAGCTTTTGTCATCGTAGCCCAGCAACCGCAAGACCCTACGCAGCACCGCCGTGAACTGAAACTGCGTCGCCGGCCTGCCGTCTGCATGAAGGAAAAAATAACCTCGGCCCACCGGCCGGAGCCGTACGTAATGCCGAAGAGCATGTACCGGGCAAGACTGAAGCAGGGAGATTGCATTTATAATTACCCAACCCCCTTTCCCAGCCTGGTCAGTTTTGGAGCGCGAGACATAGATACGCACCGAAGATGTCTCCACCGTCACATGCTCGAATTTCAGCCCGCCAAAAGCGCCCCGCCTCGCGGACCGCGGTACGAGCTCGCAAACCCGAAAAGCCCCAAAAAATGCGGTCGCAAACAATGCCCGGAAAAGAATGTACTCGAAATCCGAGGACACGATGCGTGGTAAAGACTCGCAAATCTGTAACAATAAGTCATGGGAAACAGGTAGCCACCAGTCTCGATGCCGAGGCTGCACCCGAGCCCAACCTGCCAGCAAACGCCTAACGAGAAAAGATACTCGGGGGTTTCCCCAGCCCGCCGCCTTGCAAAAGAAGGAAAACCCCGCTAACGCGGAGGCGACCGCAGACCGTGCCCAGCCTGCGCCCTTAGCCCACAACACAAATTGTCCTACAAGCCCATCCGGCACCCGCCCTCCAGACCAGCCCCTATCGCCCAAAAAAACACTCACCTGGGCATAGCCATGCCGATACTCCGCCAAGGTACTGCGCGCCACCGATGCAGCCAGCAAAGCCATTAAGTCGGGGTCCCAACACTCCAGAGATGCTCCGGAACCGGCGATGCCCACTCCTCTTCCTCTGGCGCCAGGCGCCAGAAATGCTCCCACTGGAAACGGGACAGAGCGTCAGCAGTGGAGTTCTGAGTGCCCGGCACATGCCGCGCCCTGGTAGCCACATTCAACCGTAAGCACGCCAGCACAAAAAGCCTCATCAGAGACGCCACTCTTGGACACCGAGGCGCATGTCTATTGATCACCTCAACGAACGCCGCATTCTCGCACCAAAAAACCACACGCCGATTCCGCAGGCGATCAGGCCAGACCCAAAAAGCGACCACTATAGGAAACAGCTCCAGAAAAGCGATATTGCGTACCAAGCCAGACTGTACCCAATCCGCCGGCCAAGACTCCGCACACCAAGCCCCTTGGCAGTATGCCCCAAAGCCAGAACTACCCGCCGCATCGGTAAAGAGGTGTAAATCTAAATTTGAGATCTCCGGTAACTGCAACACTGAGCACCCGTTGAACGTGGCTAAAAACGAGTCCCACACCCGCAGATCCTCCCTAATGCCCTCCGACACGCGAATCCAGTGATGCGGGAGCCGCACCCCAGCCATGGCCAATGATGAGCGCCGCGAGAACGGACGCCCGATGGGCAGAACCCTACAAGCAAAATTGAGGTGCCCCACTAAAGACTGCATGACCCGCAAGGTCGTCCTCGTCGCAGATCCCACGGACGCCACCAACTCCTTGAGCCGCTCGACCTTCTGGGCAGGCAGGCGGACGACCATGGCTACTGTATCAATCTCGATCCCCAAGAAAGTGAGGCAGGTGACCGGCCCTACGGTTTTGCCGGCTGCTATCGGAATGCCGAACTCCCCCGCCAAGCGCAGGAAAGCATCGAGCAAGGTAACACAATTGTGATCCCCCCCGGGCCAACGAAGAGAAAATCATCCAGATAATGGACAATACCACTGAGACCCGTCCGCCGTTCCAACACCCAATGCAGAAAAGTACTAAATGCTTCGAAATAGGTGCAGGAAATGGCACAGCCCATAGGCATGCACTTGTCGAAGTAAAACGCAGACTCGAAGCGAAAACCCAACAACGGGAAAGCAGAAGGGTGGACCGGTAACAGCCGGAAAGTGGATTTAACGTCAACCTTCGCCAGCAATGCCCCAACCCCACACTGCCGTACCAGGAGCACTGCTGCATCAAAGGAAGCTTATCGCATGGTACACCGTTCGCGAGGAATGTGATCGTTCACCGAATCACCAGGGGGGCAGGAAAGGTTGTGGATCAGCCGGAACTTACCCGGCTCCTTCTTGGGAACCACCCCCAAAGATAAAATGGTAAACGGCGAAAAGGGGGGCTCGAGGAAAGGCCCCGCGACCCTGCCCAGTGCGCACTCCTCAGCGATCTTCCGCCTCACCACCTCAGAGTGGGCTGTGACCGAACTAGCATTACGCGAACCCCTCCCAGCTGGGAAGCCCTGGCACGGAATACGGAAGCCCTCCGAGAAACCAAGCAAAAGCAGCCGCCCTGCCCTACCCCGCCTCCCACGCCCATAACTGGCTAGCCAAGGTTGCATAACGGAAACCCGGACAGGCGTGGGGCCAAAGTAGCGCAAGCCCCCTCACTTACCCCCGACAGGGGCGCCCGCCACTCCTTTACGACTGCACTTGATGGCCGCATGCCCGCTCCTGCACAAGGAACAGACGTGCCGGAATTTACAGTCGGGGAAGGGGCACGACGCCTTGTTGAAACGCCAACAGACGTCGCCCCCCCTGCGCCCCCTTTTGGCTGCGACTGAACGGGAGCTGAGGCCCGAAAGGACCGCGAACCCCCCAACGAAGGAGACGACCCCAACCTACCACTCCCCCCCAGCACCCCCGCCCCGAGTGCGAGCGGACATCTGCGTCAACCACAGATTGATGTCCTTCGTCCCCCACGAGAGCTGCCCGTTCTCCTCCATCATGTCCCGAAACTCCTCATCGTAATTTAACCAAGCCCACCCCTCGTGAGCCTGGGACGCCGCCAAAATAGTATCCACGTAAGCCAACAGGGCCCCGGCGTGTTCCGGGAAATAATGACCCCAAACGCTAGCTAAACGCAAGAAGGCGCGAGTCCAATTCAGGGTGTTGCGCGACGCCCTCCGCACCCTGCCCGATTTCTCATCATCCTTGCACTTTTTACGGCTTTCACCAGAACGCTTTCTGCCATCCAATAAGTGGAAAATATCAATGTACTTGCGCCGCTTAATCCGATGGCGCAGCTTCCGCGGCACGCCCTCCCATAGTTCGGAACAGCGCACCACCGCGGGCCCCCCACCGTCACCGTTCCCGCCCCCACCGTCCCCGAATTACTCAAAGAAACCGAAGAGTACGACGACGAGGAGGATGAAGATGCATGATGACAACGGCGCCCGCGCTTGCGCTTCTGTCTCGCTTTCTTAGCCATGCTACCCTCCGTGCCAAGGGCCTGTGCCCCACCCGCACCCCCTACATACTCACCAGCTGCAGAGGAGGAAGCCACGGGAGCATCCACAGGCCGAGCCGCTGCCACCGCATCGGTCCGCTCCTCCGAGGCACCGGCCTGTCCCGAACCCGGAACCGTGTCCTCCATAGTCGTCCGAGCCAGCGACATCGGGTGTATCTGCAGGGGAAGAGGAGAAGAAAAACCAGCAGCCACAGGCCCAGACGCACCGAGAGTAGGGGCCAGCCCACCACCCCAGCCCCAAGTGGAGGAACCAAGACCACCAGCGTCCCAAGCCACGGTGCCGTGAGCCCCGGAACTGCCTGGCCCCCCCATGCCCCGCACCAAACCAGTCACCCCACCCACCCCCCCAAGGTCCCATACCCGCATTCTGCCCCATGCCAAATGCCCACGGGCCCCAAGACCCGAAGCATCCTGGGTGCAGCAACTGCATGGAATTAGGCCCCCTAGGGGATCCATTGAACACCTCTGGCACTGCCGAGCCGCCAGCCCGTGCCACCCCAGCACCAGGGGCCACCGCCGCCGCCTCGCCGGCGGAGCCCAAGCCCTCTCCTGCGTCGCACCCTGCTCTGTCACCCGCCCCTGGGGACAACAGCCCCAGGACTCCAAACCCAGGGTCCCCCGCAGCCACCTCTGGCGCCCTGGCCTGTGAGCCCTGCAGCAAAGCTCCCCGGCCCCGCCCCCATTTTTCCTTCCCCCTGCCGCGCTCTGGGCGCGCCGCGCCCAGCTCACCGTCTGGCCTAGCCCTCCCACCAGAAGCCTTCCCCCTAGGGGACGACAAGCCCCGACCCCTGGCTGCCCCTGCCGCCCCCATGCGCCTCGCAGCTCCTCGCCCACCCGTCCGGCGCGGAGTAGCGCCCCCGCCCATGGAGCACAAGACAAGGTGCTGCTAAGAAAGAAACCCACAGCAACACTCCCGCATGAACCCTGCACAAAGGCAAAGGAAGAGCGAAGGCCCTCTTCCGGATACCCTAGTAGGGGTCCGCTGTCCCCTATGGGAGCAGGTATTTATTAAGAAAAGGCCAGAACCATCCCCTCAGCTAACCCCTTGCAAGTGCTGCCCAACCGCAGAAGAGGGAAATGGAGCACAGCCGCCCACCACTCTGAGGGGCGGCAGCGGAATAGCGCACACTCACCCTGCCAGGGAGTAGGCCGCCGCACGTGCAGCTGGCCCCAGGAACACGCTCCCTCAAGGCACACCGCGAACCCCAGCAGACGGCCCACGGGCACCAGGACCCCGATCCGCCCAACGCCCCCCCCCCAATGCTCGATCCGCCCAACGCCCCCCCCCCAATGCTCGAACCGCCAAACCGTGCTGCAGGCCCAAAAGAAAATTGAATAAAAGCACCACACACCTTTCAACGGGGCTAGCAGGGCGAGAGAGGGAGAGGGCGAGGACCTGCTCCCTCTTCGCAACCTGCCGCCCCGCCTCCCCCACCATCCTGGCCAATCATACAGCAGGACGAACTGCCGAACACAGCCCGCCCTTGCGCCCTCGAGCTCACCCCTCCCCCCCCCCACAGAATCACCCATCCCATGTGCCGAGGGTTCGGGCCCCGGGGACCCGGTTACAATGCCGGCCTCGGGACCCGGCCCTGCGGCAATGGTGGAATTTTTTCAGAAAAAAGAAATTTGTGATTCCAAGGTTGTCTGGTTTGGATCTTTTGCAACCTGGCCAAAGAAATCCAATGCCGCAGGAGGGATTTTTTGATCCTGTGGCCATGGGTTCTGCAGCTTGGTGAGGAGGGTATTTTTTCTTAAATGCCCATGTAAGTGTATTGTCAAGTTGCAAGGTATTTCTTATATTTGTTTAATTTCCTTCACAATTAATTTCCTTTCTGAATGCCCACGGATCCTCTAGGGTGGGATAAGTAGCTGATATTTGAAATGCTGGTTGTTTAGTGTCTGGGTGTTTTTTTCCTGTAGAGAATTTATTTATACATTATTTGCTACATTGAGGGTCCATAGTTGTGGGCAAGAGGCAGGATTGCTTAGTATGTTTTTCTTCCTCTGTACTTGTATTGTTGCCTTATTTTGTACGTTGTTTTTGTTTCATAGCAATCTTTGTTGCCTATGCAAATGTTTTATGCTTGTATTATTGTATAATATATATATATATATATATATATATATATATATATTTAAATGTATCATGCTGTGCTTCTTCACATTAAAACTTAACTGCCAAGCATTAGTCCTTTCTTCTAATGGGCGTAGATCATTTTTTATGTTGTCCACTCCTTCTGAAATGACCACGCTTGCAAATCATCATGTCATCTGTTAAAAAAGGCAAATGTTTCCTTCTAACCCTTTGACAATGTCATTTAAAAAAATATTGAACAAAACCTGTCCCAGAAATGATCTCCGAGGCGCCCCAGTACTCTGTTTTCTTTTTTCCAAGTGAATTCCATGTATTACCATCATTGGTGAGGCCTCACTTGGGGTTAATTTCACCTGGAGTTCACTGTTACAGTTTTAGAGGCTGTATTTCACAAAGAGTGCCAGAAAGCATTTGAAAAGACTTCGTAATTCTAATATGTATGCCCTAGCACAGTGGTTCCCATCCCAGTCCTCGGGTACCTCCAGGCCAGTCAGGTTTTCAGGATATCCACAATGAATATGCATGAGATACGTAGATCTGTATGCACTTTTTCCACTGTATGCAGATCTATCTTATTCATATTCATTGGGATATCCTGAAAACCTGACTGGCCTGGGGGTACCCGAGGACTGGGTTGGGATTCACTGCCCTAGCGCAATGGTTCTCAACCCAGTCTTTGGGGCACAACTAGCCAGTCAGCTTTTCAGGATATCTACAATGAATATGCATGGGGTACATTTACATGTATTGCCCCATTTGTATGCAAATCATATCTTATGCATATTCATTACCTTTCTTCCAAGAGAATGAAGGGTAAAGTGACTTGCCCATGGCTATAAGGAATGCCAGTAGGAACCAAACTCTGGTCACCAGGCTGCTGTTCCAACCA
Source organism: Ichthyophis bannanicus (assembly GCA_033557465.1). NCBI lineage: Eukaryota > Metazoa > Chordata > Amphibia > Gymnophiona > Ichthyophiidae > Ichthyophis > Ichthyophis bannanicus. The sequence continues at coordinate 603,191,761 of CM066035.1, read as the reverse complement.
CAAAGCTACTCCTGTACTAGCCAAGCCTGACCCCTCCCATTTTTGTTTTTGGATCCTGATGAGCCTCGCTCTCTTGTTCACCTCTTATATGTATCTTACTACTATACTCTAGATCCCAGTTTTTGGCTTGATTAGACTGTAAGCTCTTAAGGGCAGGGACTGTCTCTTACATCTATATGTACAGCTCTGTGTATGCCTTGTATCGCTATGCAAATGAATAATAGTTATAGCAGTAGTAATAGCAGACCATACAGAGTGGCAGGTGTAACCTTAAATAAGTGCATATGGGGGCTTACCCTTGTGGACTGCCAGCTCCAAACCTAGTCACCTTTCTGGGCAGACTAGACGGACTATGTTGGTCTTTATCTGCATTCATTCACTATGTTACTATGTTATAGTTTTTGTTATATTAAGCATGCAATATTTGACCTTTGGTTATGCTAGTGTATTCTCATTTTGAATTTGATAAAACTCAGCAGTTGAAATCTGCTAGTTAAGCAATAAAAGTTCAGAAGTTGGACATCCCCACAGCTCGCTTAATTGATAAGAGTCTAGAGACTACTTCACACTTAGGAAAGCCTTAGCTATAGTGGTTGAATATCAATACTTCATAAATACAATTATATATCATAGGGAATTTTATGAAAGATTAGAGTAGGGTCTCATAAAAAGGTGTCTAAAAATACGCATCCTTATTAAAAACTACATTGCTTAAGAGTGAATACTCAAACCATTAAACCTCAAAGAGAAAACCTGTAAGAGATGTTGAATTTATTAAATGACAGCATAAATTTTGTAACATGTAGAAGACATCTGAAAAGTCAGCAACTTCTCACGCTGATAATGCAGTAAAGTATGATGTGAATTAGCTCATATAGAAGACACTTTGAGGAAAAAGTGGCATTTCATTGTCAGGGTGCTTGCTAAAAAAAAAAAATCCCACAACCAGAAAGTTTTGTTTTACATGAATCTTTGAACTCTAGAGAAGCATGGTTCATTTGTTTAAATATCTATCCATGATATATTCTTCTAGGTTTATTGCATGGAATGCAATTTGTATGCCACATCATTGTGTATTCAACAATCAAGCAAAAGACAAATATTTGTGTCATGGTCAACAACTCTTTATTTTGTATATTGACAATTAGTGCTGGTCCCATGAAACTACTGCTGGGTGCCATAACCACCATTTTGAACCTGGGTGGCAATGGGGTGAGAGCTGAAGGGGATTACGCCTGTCTCATCCATTAAACCACCAAGGGTGCTCCAGTAAATGCTGGATGAGTTTAGGGGAAATAGTCTATGATGTTCTTAGTTATTAAGGAGTCTCTAAAGGGAATATGTGTACGGGAGTAGGATCTGCAATTGGGAGGGAGGACTGAGTGCATCTTCAGAGAATAGAGTATGGCATTGGGGTTGTGGGGGGACTAGCACTGGAAATGAGCTGATTAGGGGAAGCTAGGACTGGTAATGCTCTGATGGAGTGGGGTAGGACTGGTAATGGACTGATGGGGGGCTAGCATTAGAAATGAGCTGATCGGGGGGGCTAAGACTGGAAATGGGCTGATTAGTGGAGGCTAGGATTGGTAATGGGCTGATGGGGGAGTAGGACTGGTATTGGGCTAGCACTGGTAATGGGGTTGAGGGGGGACTAGCACTAGAAGTGAGCCGATTGGGGGCTTCGACTGGGAATGAGCTGATAGTGGGGAGGGGAGGATAGAGCTGTTGGCCCTGGAAGAAAACGGGGCTAGGGCTACAAATGGGCTGATGCGAGGGGACGGGAGAATGGAACTAGATGCTGAGAGGGGCTGCCATGGTATTTGGACTAGAAGGGACTGGACAGTGGGGAAGGAGGGGGACTGGAAGGGAATGGACACCAGTGGCAGTCATGTGAATGCAAGTTGACATTGGAAGGTACTGGGAGGGAGGACTGGAAAGGGGCTGATACTGGGAAGGGTTATTGGGACTGTAAATAGGCTGATGGAAAAAAGTGAAGAAAACAAAAGAAGAGATAAGAAATGGCAGACCATAGAAAAAAGAGCTAAGAGAAGACAGGAAAGCAGAAGCCTGGTCAGACAACAAAGGTAGAAAAAAATAATTTGATTTCATTTTAGTGATTGGACTTTGTGTTAGCTTTATATTTTATACTGCATGGAGGAACTGCATATTTATCTGATGTTGCACTGCTTGAAGAGTCTGGCTTCTTGGGGTTTCAGTTAAAATTTTGTCTACATATTTTTATTTTTACTTTAGATTGTAAGTCACTTATTCTGTACTTGGTGAGGGTCTGTGTTCTGAGTGTGTGACTGAGCCCAGGTGTTCTGTTAACATAGAGCTTGTACATAAAGATCTATACTGTACTGTTGTAATTTGACTTGTTCAGCTTTTCAAATAGGTGTATGGATATTCCAGGGTCCACTGTAGTATTTACAGTGACGCTTTATTTTGGTGGGCTCCTTATGTGAGTTTTGGAAGTTGGTACTGATATGGTATGGTATGGTAGATTTGCTCTATAGATACTGAGTGACTTTGTTGTAGGGTTTTATATTAGTTCACAATATGCCTGGTACTGGAGAATGTTTGTTGTTGCTGTTAGTGAGATGATCAGAATCAGATTTAGTTTGGTTTTTTTGTTTTAAGATATTGAGTTCTGTCGGTGAATGTCCTGGTTCTGCTCTGCAACCACTGTTGAAGGGGGTTCTGTGGATGCAAAATGTATGTTGAAAAAGAAAAGGTAATAACCATAATGCAGTTTATAACAACAAAATAAAAATGAGTTATAATTTAGTTTTATAAACTGTGCTGTGGTTCTCGTTCTCTTTTAGTTCCTTGGTGTGCAAACATCTTGCATTTCCTCTGTATAATCTAATCAGCTCTTTGGTTTGACTCAGTCCCTGATTGGAGTTTTGAAAAAGTCCCGCCCACCTCTACGGCAGGGGGGCGCCATCTCATCCTTCGCCTCAGGCAGCAGATTGCCTTGAGCCGCTCCTGGTGGTAGCTGTTAGCATGGCCCCATGCTAATGGTTATTGAAAGTTAAAACATGTTTCATTTCATTTTATATATTAATTGCTTTACCTGCTTTGGAGGAGTAGCTTAGTGGTTACAGGCAACAGCCTTAGATCCAAGAGATCAGCATTCAGTTTCCACTGGCACTCCTTGTGACCTTGGGCAAGTCATGTTACTCTCCATTGCCTCAGAAGAAAAGGCCTAGCAATCTACTTCTGGTCATGCCTTGCCAAGAAAGCCCAGAAGCTGCTGGGTCACTAAGAGTCAGCATTGACTTTATGGCACCTAAAAAATAAACAATAAGCCCAAAGCAGGTACATACAAATAACACACCATAACAAAAGTATAATACAAACTAAAATTAAGCATATCAGAACAAGGGAGGCAAGATGGCAGCAGCCAGGTTTTGTTGAGAGGGTCGCTGTACCGCTTGCCTTATTTTGATGATGCCACATTCCACTAGAAAAAGGAAGGCAAAGCAGCAGACAGCACTTCACAAGGCCTGAAGCTGAGTGGGCCAAATTATATTTAATCTACTCTGGAGCATTCACTGGATGCAACAGGGGTGGAAGGTGCTCACCCTTGAACATGATACCACTCTTAGCCCAGAGTTCCAGTTACCTCCTACATAACTGGCCCAAGAGTACTCTGCAAGAGCAATGGTGGAGATACTGAAGGAAGATATTGAAGGTGTCCCAGACATTTGGTGGATTGGCCATTTTGCAAGGATTGCCCGATAGGAGTGTGAAGTCCGCGTAACAACTTCAGGCAGCCAATGATAATTTGCTGAGGCTTCAAATGGAGTTTCTTCTGGGTTTATCTTCTGTCTCCAAGCATACAGCTCTGGTGAGACCCAAGACTGAGACCTTGAATCTTTATGGGATGGTTTGTCCTTAATGGAAAGGTCCCTAACAGATCAATTGAAGTCTATTGTTTTATTGATTACTCAAAACACCCATAAGGAGAAGAGCAATGCTGGGAGATCAAGGACTTGAAGCTTAAAGTTCAAGCATTAGAGGAAAACTCATAGCAAACTTATGATGATGCCTTCATTAAGGATTCTGAGTTCATTCATAAAAAATTGGAAGTCTTCAAAAATTTTCACAAAATCTTTACAATCTCCACATTGGAACTCTTCATGAAATTTTTAATAATTGTGTTGAAAATTACTTCTGATTCTGTTCCCCCAGTATCTAAAGCATTCTACTTGCCATCTGCCAAGCTCAGACCTATGGGTGAGTAAGAACAGTCCCTGCTGAGGCCTTCAGACAGTTTGCATCTGATTGCCTTTTTGTAGCATTCTGACTCCCAACCTCTGGTTGCTGCAATGCTTTTAGTTACTTTGGCACATGAGCCTGACAGGGATTGACTATTAAAAATGTCTTTTTTTAGGTTTAAAAATATAGGGCTGCATTTTCAAAGGTATTTACACGAGTAACTGCCCTAGTTACCAGTGTAAATGCCTTATCTGGGATTTTCAAAAGACACCTACACGGTTAGTGCCTTTCGAAGATCCCAGATAAGTCCCTAACACACCCAGATACTATACGGTTAACATCGAGGCATTTTGGGGGTGTTCCAGGGGAGAGTGGGGGTGGAAGAAAGGACTAAGCAGGTAACAGTGATTTTCAATGCTATCCGCTTAGCCTTCTGCGCCTTAAAGATAGGCAAGGTTTTTCCTTGCCTATCTTTAAGGCGCAGGAATTAAGCGGGTAGCATCGAAAATCACTGCTACCCACTTAGCCTCAGCGGCTGGCAGTGCATCCAGCATAACCAAGATTTTCACTTCTGTCACCATGGAAGTGAAAATCCAGATTAACGGGGTCGGCGGGCAGGCTATGCGCCAACGAGATGCATAACCTGCCTAAATCAAAATCGGGCCCATAAAGTTTATGGATTGCAAAGTTAAAATGTTTCCTGATGTGTCTTGAGTTATACAGAAAAGAAAAAAACAATTTCTTCTGTTTTAACCAGCTGTTATTCAACTTGGGGGTTTGTTCTTTCTTTGTTTCCCTTGTAAGTGCCTCATTAAGTTGGGGGGAATTAGTTATGTCTGTTTTGAACCTCAACATTTATCTGCCTTTTTGGTTTCAAAAACCTCTTTGGTTCAGACTATTAAGAATGAGCCCACTAAGAGTAGTCCCAAGACTTGATGGATCCACGCACATGGATTAAGTATGGAAAATCTCTGTTAACATTTCTTGTTTATATTTTTATGTGTGTAGTGTATTGCCTCCCTTGTGGGGACTTGTAGGCATTTTCCTTATTTCTTCTCAACTTGTGTTTAGATTTTTTTTTATAGATTTCATTTGTTTAAATTTCTTTTTCCTTAATACATATTGTATCTTGTGATGAAATGGAAATTTGTCTTAAAAATAAAATAATTAAAAAAAGAATATCACAATAGCTGTAGAAGGAGCACCCTTCAACCACCCAACAAATCTCAATCGGCCACCTCAAGGGAACAGGAATATTCCACTGCCTTCCTAAATCCCATAAGATCGTCCAAGAACCGGATGCCAACTGGCAACCCATTCTATAAAAAAAGCAAGGAGCATGTCACTACCCTAACCCACAATCTAACTGAATGTGTTAATTCCTTAATGTACTTTAGTAAACATCCCCCTAACACACTTTTCATAGGCATTCAATACCTTAAGCAGCCCTAATGAATGACTGCATGCTAGCGAACCAGTGTGAATCCTCATATTTCATAGAATGAATGTATACACCTCATCTCTACCTCCACTTGCAGAAACCATGTCCCTGGAAAGGCCTGGGGCATGTGGAAAAGTGTATACAGTCTTTCAGCCTGCACATTTTTAAGCATGCAGGTCCTATGTAATTTTATGAGCCCTTTGTCACAGATTAAACAGGCTTTTCATATGGTAAATGACTTATACAATTACCCCTTTGAAATTATGCAGGCCGCCTGCTGCTGAATATTTACCTGAGAGTATTTTGGAGCCCTAATGTTGACTGTTCAAATCATCCTTGCTGAACTGAAAATGTTGTCAAACACACAACTAAATTTTCAAACTGTATCTTTTGGAGGATGGTTTGCAAAGAAGAGCTAAAAAGAAAATATTGAACTGACAAGCCTAAAAATGTAAAAAATATATATATTTAGAAAACAACAGGGAACTATTTTGCAGCAGAGCTCAGTGGGGTTTTTAAACACCAGTTGAAGTGGTTAAATAAAATTTGAATATTCAGTGCCAACATCCAGATAGGGTGATCCATGCTGGCTTTTCTGTATAACCACAGTAGCCTGCACCACTCTCCTGATTTCTTAGGACAGTCTTTTTGCTGTCCTAACTTACGCAGATGGTTACTGGGAGAACGGCATGGCTATTTAAACAACTCACTGTGCTGCCCCTGCTCCACCCACAGAAAGCCCCAGCACTATGCAGTTAATGCTGAGGTAGTCTACAAGGATATTCAGAGACACTATTTAAGTAACGTCTTGGAATACCATGGTCATTGGCACTTACCAGATAGCAGATACTGCTGTCTAGATAAAGGTTGCCAAATATCGGACTCTTACACTATAAAATATTCTGTTTTATGTTCTTGTTACTGCTTTCATGTAGCCAATTTCTTGTTTGTGTGGCCACAGATAGGCTGCTCATCTTAATATTTGTTTTTGGCAAATAAGACCTGATATGGGAATGATGATGAGCTGTAAAAAGAGTGGGAATCTATGCTCTATATTGCTAGACTAAATGCTGATATATCTCAGGAAACTGATAACATTAAGATCACTCTGAGGAACCTCACCAAATTCACTAGCTAACTTGTAGAGTAAATCTATGAAAGGGTTCTGTATCGCGGTCACAGTAAAGAGCAGGCTGGCTATAGCTAGCTTCCTCAGAGACATAATAGCTTCTCTGGCAAGATGTCTTCCTCCTCACTTAAAGGTGACTGGTTTGATGCCAGGTGGTGATAACACTGGGGGAAGCACTGAATGCCAGTTTCTTTCATGCCATATTTGGATTAAATACGATTATGAAAAGGCAAAGGAAATGACTTTTCAAATGTATGCACATCCCTGCACTGTATTTACTGCACAAAGAACACACTTCCTGGCAAGTAGCATGGGAACGCGTGCTACCTGCCAAGGCAGGCAATGCACCGGGTGTCACAGACATCTAAAAAGCAGTAGCCAGGATTTTCCACCTCCCTTGGATCTCCTCTTGCCATAACACCTCCAAGCTACTCCTCTTTGCGAGCTTCCCCCACTCTAGCTATCACAAGCCTCCTTAATTTTTACTCTGTAGCCCAAGCAAGTCCTCTTTCTCAAATCCCTCTCCCCTGGAATGGTCATACAGTGGCAAAATCATCCTCCCTCCGGACTCTTTATAAGACTCTAACCTGGACCCATTCCCCTATCCCCCCTCCCTCCCAAGTGCACCCCAGGTCTTACTGTGGCAACCCCTTGAAGAACTAACTTTATCTAACTGCTAACCAATGCTATTTCCACATTAGATGTGAGGCCCAATTCTAACTTTTGGCATTGAAAATAACCTTTGCTACAGCATTTTTAAAATGAAATTACTTCATGAATGAACATTAATACCTGTTCCAAAGTACCTTAAAGTCTGTGGGTTTAATCTAGGCATGTTTTCTACCTCTTTGTCCCTAGTATTTTTTAGAAAGATATGTAAGCATCTCTGTGTCTTTATAAAATAGCCTGCTTGGCTTTCACACATAGGTGGTCTGTTCTAAAATTACATTCCAGATTCACCGACTTTATTTAACAGGCAAGCTCTAACCAGGTAGCAGCGATTTTCAATGCTACCCGGTTAGCCCTTGGCACCTTAAAGATAGGCATGGAAAACCATCATCTATCTTTAAGGCAATGGAGCTAACCATGTAGCATCGAAAATCGAAAATAGCTCCTGCGGCTTCTGGGTTGTGCGGCGATAACCGGATTTTCAATGCCGAAGCCACTTATGTCCCCTAGCATTGAAAATCCAGGTTAGACGGACAGCGGGTGGGCTATGTGCCGACACAGCACATAGCACCGCCCAACTGAATATTGGGCCCAATGTGTGTCAAATCACATCCATTAAAAAATGTTATTAAAATGAATTTGTGAAACAAACTATAAAAAAGGCCGAAAGTCTGGAAAAAGGCCAAAGAAGCCAATCATTTTTGCACATCCTTTAAAAATGAAATCACTGCACATATTCTCCCTCCCCTGACCCTTTTCCTTGTAGATAAGAACTATGTGTACAGCCCACATGTATTTGCCTTCGCTGACCCTGAGCCTTGTCATGGATAAACACACATCGGTCTGCATAAAATTGTAAAGATTGCCACCTGTATAAATAACAATGGCTCAGATTATGCCAAATAAGTTCATACACCAAGGCATGCAGACAGAGCTTAATCCATTGGAAGCCCAAACCCTTTTCAGAGAATTATACCTTTGTTTACCCACTGGCAAGTTACCCTGGATCTGCACAAAATAACATTACATATAGGAACTCTGAAATGTCTCTGTGCATCCCTTTAACCTAACAAGGGCATACCTGCTCATTTGAGGAACAAAAGGACAATTGCGAAGCAGGCACCATGAGGTTATAAAATCATACAAAGCAAATCATTTGGCTTTAAAAATAACACAAAAGCTACTAATTTATTTGCCATTAGCTTCATTGTTAAATCAACAATTTTCATTATGTGCTTCATCATATATGCAGTTTTAAGACTGTTATTACATGTATACAATGAAATAGAAATTAATTAGTTCAAATGTATTTATTTATTTAATAAACATTTTTATACTGTGCTTTCCCGAGATCAAGCGCGGTTTACAAATAACAGAGTATGAAATGCAGTAAAAGCATATTCAATACATAGAACTCAAACTATATACAGAGAATAAACGAGTACTAGTAACAATAAATCATTACAAACTATTTACAATTAAGGTGAACCAGAAGCTCTAGAGGAGCTGTGTGGTCAGGATTATGTTTGTGATGTTTAAACTAGAGTTTGGGTCAGTGTGAATTTGCATTGGTGAGAGGTTACTCTGGTTCTGGGATGTAAGTACTGTATGCATGGAGGAGTTAGGCTTAGCTGGAGTGTGATCAGGGGAGTTAGGTTCTGAACCATAGTAGGTAGCAAAGAGGTATGTTTTTAGGTTTTTACGGAATGCACGAAGGTCATTAACTTCTCTGAGGTCATCAGGTAATTCATTCCATAGTTTAGGAGCGAAGTGTGAGAAAGCTTTATTGTTGGTTAGCTTTTGGGCTTTTCTAAAGTCAAGTGGGGTTATTAATTTATTTTTATATTTGTTTCTTTGATTTTGGTTAGTTGTATCCATATGCATTAAGGAGCTGATAGTAGAGGGTGCCAAGTTATTAATTATCTTGAATGTAGTCACTAATATTTTATAGTTTATTCGGCAGTGGATGGGTAGTCAATGTAATTCATATAGAATGGGTGTTATATGTTCAATGGTGCTTACATTCATAATTAATCTTGCAGCCACATTTTGAGCAAATTTCAGCCTTCTGAGGGCCTGTTTGGAGACTCCATGGAGAATGGAGTTGGCAAAGTCAATGTGAGGTGTAATAATTCCTTGTATTACAGATCTGTAGTCTTGGGTGTGAATTAAAGGTTGGAGCTGTTTTAAAAGTTTAAGTTTATAGTGAATTTTTTTGGCAGTATTCTTTATGTGGGATTCCATACAGAGGGCCTGGTCTAGAAAAACGCCTAGATATTTTACTTCACTCTTTACTGAAATGGTAGAGTCTTGGAGCTGAATTTTAAATGGGGGTACAACATTTTGGTTTCTGGTGACAAATAATGCCTCAATATTTGTAAAATTGATTAGTAGGTTATGTTTTTTTAGCCAGAGTGAGATGTCTTTAAAACAATTTGAGATCCATTGAATCGGAGGGTTTGGTAATTTGAATGGAAAATAATGAAAAATTTGGTGAAATGAAACATTTCTTATTCAATCACATGCCCTCTTGTACAAAAGGCATCCCTCCTAAAGAGTAATATCTGATGAGTAAGAGAGCAGAGAAGTCTTCTAAGTCTTACAAATTAATTTGACTCGAATGCCTCTCATTTCAGGTTTCAATGTATTTAAGCCTGATAATGAAAATCTTTTTTTTTTTTTTGCGGGGGGGGGGGGGGGGTATAATAATCAGATTAATTAGATTACCCAAAGTGTCAAGGTAACTTCTAACAGCTGCTATATACTTGTCCAACAATGAAAATCAATTTAGGAAAACGTGAAATCTACCTTGCTTTTTTCGGAGAATGATGTATTTCAGATCAATATAGATAGAAGCACATCAAATAATTTTATTTTAATCAGACCTTCTCTTTATACCACAGTCTGCAATCATATTCCATGATTTGAATATCACAGTGTGTATATAGTACACACAAAAAATACCCCTCCTCCCCAAAAAAAGGAAATGATAGATCACAAGTTGGGAGGTTCAACAGATATTGCAAATGTGTGTTTCCTGGATGATGAAAATATCACCAAGATCCAGAATTAGTGGTGTTGTGACACCAACTGTAACTTCCTAAATACCTACTTTCTTTTTACTAATGTGTCCTATTCCTAGACCAGTTTATGATGTTTTGCAATGAATGATACTATAGGGCATGATTACTAAAGTGCCATAGCAGTTACTGTGGCAACCGCAACCATGTAATAAAATCAGCCAATGAGGTAAAAATCTCAAAATAACTGTTTTTAGCATGATGGGATGACAGTGGGAAGGAAAGGGGACATAGTGCTCGATGACAGTGCGTGGGATGCTGTGCTGTGCTAGCTGTCACGCATGCCACTAGCACAACTACAGTGCACCAAGCACAGCTGTGCTGCTGGCAGTTGAGTAGAATGACAGATGCCAGCCCACACAGGGTGCTGAAAGGAGAAGTACCATGTGGCACTACAGGCTGACCTCCCTACCCCAAGGAAGACCCCCACCAGACAAAGATTCCTCCTCTATACCCGGATCTCCCTCTAGGCCAAGGCCTCCTTGACCCCCCCCCCCCTTACCCAGCTTAGACCTCCCTAAAAAAGGCCTCAACCCTCTGTTCAAAGCCCTAACCCTCCCCCCTCCCCCAGGACATTCACCAAGTGAAGATTACTGGTATCTAGTGGATGGATAGGTTGACCCCCTTTGCTCCTGTTCCATCACCGCCTGTGTTCAAAATGGAAGATCTGATCCCTAGTGGTAATATCATGTTACTGCCACTAAGGGGCATGTTTACTAAACTGCGGTAGTGTGATTCGCATTAGGATCCACGGTAGAAGCAGACATCCCAAATAAGGACATGGGCGGTACATCGTCTGTTGCAGTACACGGCACCCACCTACACAGGGCTAGGCCACGGTCTGCTTTGGGAAGCTGCCACTGTCCCCTTTACCACCAGTATCCCTCAGCCACCATGCTGACATGCCCTTCTGCTGGTGGTGCTGGTGGTGCGCAGTCTCAGGCCATCCAGTGTGCAGGTAGGCAGCTCCCTATGGTGCGGGTTCTGGGGTAGGGGTGCCTGCATAGACGTCCACGCTCCCCCCCCCAGCCCCGCCTGCCACTGTTCTGTGCCCTTGGGGGTAGCTGTTGGGTACTATCCCCTGTGACACTGTGGGAAACACACTCGTGCCCATGTTGGGCCTTCAGCAGTTGCTGTCTGGCTGCTCTGCTGTTTCAGCATTCGTATGGGCCACCTAGGCATCACCCTAGTCCGCACTGTGGCCCAGCTGCACCACAGCATGTGCCGCCTGCGGCCCTCTGTATCCCCTTTTCCGGCATCTGTCCAGTTGCGGTTCCGACATGCCCGCCCTGATGTTGCGGGACATGTGCACGCCATAGGAACCCTGTCCGATGGAGGGGAAATCCCTGAGCAGCGCTATTTCACTGTGGGCTCATTCACCTTGTAAGGAGACAGAGTGTAGATCCTTCCACGATTTATATCTTTTCTATGGAGCTTTCTCTGGGGGGGGGGGGGGGGGTTGATGTTTCTCATTAATACCACTATTGGCCAGCTTGGTTATGGTTTTTTTCCAGTTTGTTGAGGTTATTTTCAGTGTTTATGTGCCCTTTTGTTCTGTGCACATGTATCACACTTATCACTTATGTAACATTACCGCAGTTTAGGGGGATGTTTACTAAACTGCGGTAACGTTACATAACGCGTGTTATGTAACGTTAACGATCGTTAACGTATCATAACACGTGTTATGATACGTTAACGATCATTAACGTTACATAACGCACGTTAACCTACAATAACGATCGTAAAGTTCCGTGGCGCGGTAAAACACCGCAGAAGGTGGAGAGAGGGCAGAGAGAAGGGGTCAGTGGGCGGAGAGTGGGTGGGGAGAGGCTCCCTTCACACTAACGCGCTGATCTGAAGAGCTGAATCCTAACGCGATTGAAAACCTGCCGTTAAATGCACATTACAGGGGAGAGAAACCATTTCAGTGTCAGAAATGTACAGCCTAGGCAGGGAAACCTAAAAAAAGTGATAAGTGTGATACATGAAAAGATATAAATTGTGGAAGGGTCTACACTCCGTCCTCATACAAGGTGAATGAGCCCACAGTGAAATAGCGCTGCTCAGGGTTTTCCCCTCAGATGGACAGGGTTCCTATGGTGTGCACATGTCCCGCAACATCAGGTCGGGCATGTCAGAATGGCAACTGGTCAGATGCCGGAAAAGGGGATACAGAGGGCCGCAGGCGGCACATGCTGTGGTGCAGCTGGGCCACAGTGCGGACTAGGGTGATGCCTAGGTGGCCCATACGAATGCTGAAACAGCAGAGCAGCCAGACAACAACTGCTGAAGGCCCAACATGGGCACGAGTGTGTTTCCCACAGTGTCACAGGGGATAGTACCCAACAGCTACCCCAAGGGCACAGAACATTGGCAGGCGGGGCTGGGGGGGGGGAGCGTGGACGTCTATGCAGGCACCCCTACCCCAGAACCCGCACCATAGGCAGCCGCCTACCTGCACACTGGATGGCCTGAGACTGCACACCACCAGCACCACCAGCAGAAGGGCATGTCAGCATGGTGGCTGAGGGATACTGGTGGTGGAGGGGGCAGTGGAAGCTGCCCAGAGCAGACCGTTGCCTAGCCCTGTGTAGGTGGGTGCCGTGTACTGCAACAGACGGGCCCTGTCTGACGAACAGTCATGGTATCACCAAGGAATATACTGACTCTGTGACAACAAGGTGGTGCAGTACACAAAACCAGTGTATTCAGAAGCAGAAGGTCACAGGTTCAAGTCCCAGCTGTGGTTCCTGCCAACCCAGTCCCCATATTTTACCCACTACTACAACATGCTAATACAGACAGCACCTTTATTGCAGATGACGTAAACATGCCCAAGACACCTACATTTTACCCTACAGAGCACAGACACCATAAACATGCACATTACCTAGAGCAGAGTCACCCAAATGCAGTCCTGGGGGGCCAAACACCATTACGGTTCCATGCTGCCTCTAATAAAGATGCCTGTGCTGAATTTCTATGCACCACCCCCATGGTATGCAGATGTATCTCATGCATATTCATGAGGGACAGCATGAAAACCCGAACAGTGTTTGTCATCTCAGGACTGGAGTTGGGAACCTCTGCCATAAAGCAGCAGCCAACAGGGGCAGACACAGCTGCACCCACAGGTCCCATTATCCAAAGCCTCCTGGAGAGGCAGGACTTTGGGCCCTGCGTGCATCTCCCAATACTAACACTTGCATACCTTAGCAATACCACCCTAAACCTGGGAATACGGTACACATCTATCAAAAGGTTGCTATGATTACTGGCAGATAGCAATTCCTAAGTTAAACACAATTTGCTGATTGAGTTGCATCATAGCAACCTTTCTGATGTCTGTGGAGTGTGCCTCAGGTATTGAGTCTGACAGAGTGACCCCAACAGTATTGCGTACCATAGCCATGACTGCACTGTGCCCAGGACTGGTGTGGTGGCCTGGGCTGCCCAACACCTCTATAGTTGCACAATGCTGGCATAGGTGTGGGGAGTGTGTGTCTGTCTATCCAGTGTGTGGTGGCTGCCAACACCCTCCACAGCCAACACTGCTAGCACTGTTGCCAGTATTAGCCTGCCAATGTGCATAATGAGGAGCAAGGTACCGGGGGAATAGCCTGGATAGGGTGGCCTGGCCTGGATGCATCTGCACACGGCATAAGGCAATGGCTCAGACATTGTAGTGCCTGGCCACCACCTGCATGGACAGGGTGGCCATAGCATGTCCTGCTGGGAGGTCACTCTCACCCTGACTGAGCAGTGACCATGGCATGGCTAGGTTCCCCCATAATGCTATATAGTATTTTTCTCATGTGATATTTATGGGTTTTCTTTGGGGCCCAATCACTGACTTATCTGCTTGGTGTGCATGCTGACATCCCTGTTCTGGGTGCATGCATCTCCTCCAGGACCATGCACTATGGGCTAGTTGGCAGACTGTCTGCAGCTAGTATGTGTCTTGCTGGAACACCTTGCAGGGTGCAGCGGCTGGAGGCTTGCTGCTGGAGAATATCAGATAATGGTGGTGTCAGCTGAGCATTTTCAGGCCTGCTGTCTGTCTGCTATTGCGTTAGGGATGTGTACCGCTCTGTCTTTTCCCCAGCAGGACTGGGGTTGATGGTCCCCTCTACTGCTACCATTGCAGGGGGGTAGAATGTGGATCTATTGGTGGGTGATCCTGTTTCCCACCCTGAGCCCCAGAGGGTGGGTTGTGTGGTGGTACCTAATCTGCCTATGGGTCCATACACCCCCCCTTCACCTACAGCAGATAACCATAGCACCAACACAGGATATGCACTATTCCGGGTGCATCATCGCCCATAAGGACTAGACATGACTGAGAAATACAGAAGGACACAGATGTATCCTAGGTGTGTCTAACGTAATTACCTATCACACACTGATGGGGACCTGCAGCATGGCGCCTTTCAGCCATGAAAGGTGCTGTGGACCTGGTGCTGGGCGCCCCACCTGAACCTCAGGGTGGGCACAGTACCCGCACAATGTGACTGTCGGTGGCTACTCTGTGCCAGTACCACACACGGTCTGTTCCCCCTACCAGGCCGAGGTGCTGTGGGGGTGCATACCCAATCTTGTGCCCATTTGTCAACTGCTGATTTGCATGTGCAGTGCATCATGGGTACGGGTGGGTTAACCCTATCCTGGTAACCACAGCAGACAGTCTGTGTTGTGACGTGCAGTCCTTCTGCAGCCAGCCAGGGCTTTGTTCACAGCCTTATAAGGTGTCCTATAGGGGACATTATTGGGTGCCTTGGCGGACAGTACACTTTATAATGTGCCCTATGGAGTGCGTTATGGGGTGCCTTATGCGGCACCTTAGGTTATGCCACGATGAGGGTGTGTTTGCTGGCAGCACTAATTAAAATACAAGTCAAATGCCTCAACAATCACTACTTAAATGTAAAGGGTGATGCCTCAGCCAGCCTTATACATTAGGCCCACTGGGGAATCAAACCCATGACACCTATACCATCAGTCAGTGTTGTAACCATTGTGGTACAGCTCTGTTGCTGTGCTTGTATGCCTGCGCGTCTTCTTAAGATTAACACGCGGTAACGTGCCATGTAGCGCTCGTTAATTTATGGCGCCTTGTAATGCGCGTTATCGGTAACGATGTACCGCCCATGTCCTTATTTGGGATGTCTGCTTCTACCGCGGATCCTAACGCGAATGACACTACCGCAGTTTAGTAAACATGCCCCTAAGGGTCAATCTGTCAAATAAGGATGTTTTATCTTTCAAATTTTAAAGTGACCTATGAAGACAATAGAGGATACAACTGAGTAGTGATGCTATTTGGAAGAGATCACAGGACAGTTGGAGATTTGATACACGACAGTTGTTTCGATAAGAGAGTGTCCTCTAAAGACATATAGTGCCATGATATGTTCAATGTAAACCATCTTGATTTGCAGAAAGACGGTATATAAAAAATGTTAAATAAAAAAAAATGTTAAATAAATATAGGCCTGGATTTCCCTTATACATGAGTAGTAAAAGAGCACTTCTTTTATTAAAAATGTAAATGGAACGGAAAGTAGCCTATTTGCATGCAGAGACAGGATGCATGTAAAGAAGACATCTGCTAGTACAGACGCTTAACAATCCAAAAATATTTCAGTACTAGGAGCATGAACTAGAAATATGTTTGATTTCTTTCATTTTTCTATCATTTCCAAGTGTTTTCTTCATTTATTTCGCTTTTTTCAGGGCATTCTTTTCCTTATTAGTGCAGGCTATTCTGCTTAGTGTATGCTATTCTTGCATAGTGCATGCTATGTAAGAATAAGGCAGGCTAGGTTAGAATAGTGTGTTATTGACAACAATTAAAACAATTGTTTTCTTTAATATCATTGTGTTTTGAAAATAATATAAAATGACACAGGAAATGTCATTGACTTTTCTTATGATATTTTAAATTACTTTACTTCTCTATTACACATTAACTAGCTCAAAGCAATCCATTATAGAAATATGAAAGATGTCTCCATCAATCTCCTACTTGTTGAGATCATCTCCTTTGATAAATCCAAATCCTTGCATACTAAATTGATTCTTATTCCTCTAAAGTGGTTTAGTGAATAGCTCAGCTATCACATCTTCCGTTGGGGGTGTGGTTTAGTTGAAACTTTCTCTGTTTCACTTTATCCTAACAATTTAGGGGGCTGGTTACTAAAGTATGCTAACAACCGACAAAGACGAGAACAATTGAATAACACTCTGGTTACTCCATCTGAATTCCGTAAAACTAAAAAAATGCACAAGCAATAGAGCTTTTGAATATATCTCCCAATGCTCTGGAAAGCTTTACCAGCTAGCCTTTCAAACATCACAGACCTTGCCACCTTTAGTTCCCACCTCAAAACTCACCTCTTTACTGAACATTTTGGTCAAAACTCACCACAATTCAACACGGATCCTACATAAACAATTACACTCCCCCTGCTATTCAAACTATACGAACCCATAATATAACAATCTCCCCCGCCAGTACCCTCTGAACTTACCCTTTTGCATCATAACATTTCCTGTATATTAATTGAAAGTTATTCTCTCCTGAATCATGTAAATTATTGATTGCAGCACCAGTTATTCTGTTAATGTTGTCTATGTACTTATTGATCAACTGTAAACCGCTATGATTACCTTATGTAGCAGTATAGAAAACACTCAAATAAATAAATAAAAATAAAATAAATAATGCACATTAATTTACTGTTAAACTCCACTACTTAGGCATACAGTATATATAGAAATATTTTTATGAACAATCTGAAATGGGAGTCCACATCATAGAAAACCATACAAGTTTCTCACCACAGATCCTTATCAGTCCTTTTTTCAGCACTGTGTACCCTTATCGAGTAATATATTTTCCAAACATTTTTAACACTTATCTTAAAAGCTTCTTCAATCATCAATAGAAGCAGGCAGTCCATAGAGAGCTCAATTCTCCTCTCCCAACATGAATTTACATTTCAAAATGCATAACTAGTTGTTTTCTGTATCAGGGTTAGCTCATCGGAGTAGTCAAATTACCACCATTACTGTTTTCTAAACCAGCTGAAATGGAAGGAAAAGAAACAGTTATTTATACTTCTAGGCATTTTCCTCCAATCAAACAGAACTGTTAATCATCAAATTCTCAGACGTAACGATAAAGTTGAAATTAGATCAAAGATATCCTTTCAACTTCTATAATTAAACTCAGGGGTGTCACCGTGTTCAAAGAAAAAAATCCAAAATTGTTCAAGGTTATTTAATCTTGATCTCCCCCTCTCATAGATGGAGCCATATGATCAATAATATGCCAGCAAATCTCACTGGCAGTATGATTTTTTTCTAGATAGAGACCTCAAGTGCAGACTCAGTCTTGGTGTTAATCCGAAATTCTTCTTTGACAGTCACCATCTAAAAATTCCTTTGTCTCTCGTCTGAATAAAAAAAAAAAAAAATTACTACCACTCCATAATGATTCATCAGTAGAAACTTCAAAAGTCACATACCCTCAAGATTGAAACAGATGATATTCTGCCATCCAAGAATAGATAGTCTCTTATTGATAATCTTTCTCATCCTGCTTTAGCTTTTTAAGTTTCAATTGATGTAAATCAGCTTTAAATGTCTCCCTAGATTGTTTTTCAAATTCCACTAGAGAATATTGCTTCTTAAGTGCCTCTATTGACTCTTCTATTTTCTCCTTCAGTTGTTCCACTTCCGAAGTAGAAGAACATAAGAACATAAGAAATGTTATACTGGGTCAGACCAAGGTCCATCAAGCATAGTATCCTGTTTCCAACAGTGGTCAATCCAGGTCACAATCCTGGCAGGTTCTCAAAAAGGCACACAGATTCCACAATGCTTGTCCTGAGGCAGGCAGTGGATTTCCTAGATCCTCTTTCTTAAACCCAGATACACTAACAACATTCATTATATCCTCCAGTAACGAATTCCAGAGTTTGATAATGCATTGAGTGAAAAAATATTTTCTCTTGTTAGTCTTAAATGGGTTACATTGTAGCTTTGTTGCATGTCCACTTCTCTTTCAACTTTTTGATGGCATAAACAGCATATTTAT
The DNA here is from genome assembly GCA_033557465.1 of Ichthyophis bannanicus. Lineage (NCBI taxonomy): Eukaryota > Metazoa > Chordata > Amphibia > Gymnophiona > Ichthyophiidae > Ichthyophis > Ichthyophis bannanicus. The sequence goes on along the minus strand of CM066035.1, from coordinate 603,173,114 downwards.
ATTTACCCATTCTACTTTTTCATTAATTTATAGACCTCTATCATATCTCCCCTCAGCCATCTCTTTTCCAAGTTGAAAAGACGTACCTTTTAAGCCTTTTCTCATAGGGGTATCTTTCCATCCCCTTTACCACTTTGTTGACTCTTTTCTAATACCGCTGTTGTTGTTGTTAAGTGCCGTCGAGTCGGAGTCGACTCATGGTGACCCTCTGGATAGTTATCCTAAATTGTGTTCAGTCTTCAGTCAGGTGGCTCATTGTTGACAGACAGATAATGTACACTAACTGCATTGTTGTTGTTAAGTGCCGTCAAGTCGGAGTTGACTCGTGGCGATCCTCTGGATAGCTATCCTAAATTGTGTTCGGTACTCAGTCAGGCGGATCATTGTTGACAGACTGGTACCCGTAGCTGCTGTTATTTTATCGATCCATCTCATTGCTGGCCTTCCTCTTTTGCGTTGACCTTCTATCTTGCCAAACATGATGTCTTCCTCTAATGATCTCTCTCTTCGCATGATGTGTCCAAAGTATGAAAGTCGAAGTCTTGTCATCTGAGCGTCTAAAGAAAGCTTAGGTTTGATCTCCTCTAGTACCGACTGGTTTGTTCTTCGGGCAGTCCATGGTATACACAGTATTCGCCGCCAGCACCATAATTCAAAGGCATCAATTTTCTTCCTGTCTATCTTTTTCACTGTCCAGCTTTCACATCCATATGATGTTATTGAAAATACCATGGCTTGAACAAGTCGAATCTTCGTATGGAGAGAGACATCTCTGCTCTTGAGAATCTTATCAAGGTCTTTCATAGCCATTCTGCCAAGAGCAATGTGTCATCTGATTTCTTGACTGCTTGTTGCTTCTTTATTGATAGTTGATCCAAGTAGGTTAAAGTTGTTCACGATTTCAACTTCTTCTCCTTCAACGATGAACCTGTTGATTATGCCATTTGTCATGATCTTTGTCTTCTTTACATTAAGGTTCAGGCCCATTTTGAGACTATGTTCTTTGACTGTGAGAAGCAAATGTTTCAGAACATCTTCACTTTCAGCCAGTAATGTGGTATCGTCAGCATAGCGAAGGGTGTTGATGAGTCTTCCACCAATCTTCACACCTCTGTTGTCTTCATACAATCCTGCTTCTCTGATGATTTGTTCTGCATATAAATTAAACAGGTAGGGGGAAAGTATGCAGCCTTGTCTTACACCTTTGCTTATTTTAGAACATCCGGATTCTCCTTGTTCTGTTCGAACTGTTGCTTCTTGATCAATGTACAGATTGTGCAAGAGTACGATCAGGTGTTATGGTATACCCATGCTCCTTAATGTGATCCAGAGTTTCTTATGGTTTACACAGTCAAAAGCCTTGCTATAGTCGATAAAGCACAAATAGATATCCTTTTGGTATTTTTTAATCTTTTCAAGGATTCATCTCACATCTGCAATGATGTCTCTCGTTCCTCGCCCTTTCCTGAACCCTGCTTGCACTTCAGGTAGTTCTAGTTCCAGGTATGGTTGTAGTCTCTTTTGAATAATCTTCAGTAGAATCTTGCTGGCATGTGGGATCAGAGTGATTGTGCAATAATTTCCACAGTCAGTTGGATCACCTTTCTTTAGTATTGGTATAAAAACTGATCTTTTCCAGTCAGTTGGCCATGATGTTGTCTTCCATATTTCTTGGCAGAGCCTTGTAAGTACGGTAACAGCTGCACCAGATTGCTGTAAAACTTCTATGGGAATGCTATCAATGCCTGGTGCTTTGTTCTTTGATAAGGCTTTCAATGCTGCTTCAACTTCTTCTTTCATCACCAATGGTTCCCGATCATAAGGTACAGGTTGAAATGGCCATTGGTCCACTTGATCTTTATCATATCGTAAAAACTCTGTATATTCCTTCCACCTTTTCTTGATCTTCTCAGCATCATTCAACAGAGAACCTTGAACTTCTTGTAACATTCCAATTCGAGGCTGGAACTTTTTCTTTAACTCTCGTAGCTTTAGGAAAGCTGATCTTGTTCTTCCTCTAATAGTTTCTGCTTCTATTTCCTTGCATGCGTCATTGCAGTACTTATAAGAACATAAGAACATAAGATATGCCATACTGGGTCAGACCAAGGTCCATCAAGCCCAGTATTCTGTTTCCAACAGTGGCCAATCTAGGTCATATGTACCTAGCAGTTTCCCCAAGAGACACAAGTTCCACAATGCTTGTACTGGGTCCAGCATTGATATCTTCGGTCACTTCTTAATAATGGTTTATGGACCTTTCCTCCAGGAACTTGTCCAAACCTTTTCCTTGTCCTGTCTTGCTGCACATTGGAATTCTCTGTTGAGTTCTGTGATTGTCTTTCTTTCTCCTCTGGCTTTAGCTTCTCTGCGTTTCTGGGCAATTTTCAGAGTTTCTTCCGTCATCCATTTTGGCTGTTTTTTCTTTTTCTCCTTTTGTAGAGACTTCTCGCTTTCTTCCAACACAACCTTATTGATGTCATTCCATAACTCTTCTGAACTCTGTCATTTGTATCTAAAGCAGCAAATTGATTTTGCAGGCAGTCTTTAAATTCCAGCGGTATATTCTCAAGGTCATATTTTGCTGCATTCATGAGTGGTTTGCTCTTTTTCAACTTTAGCTTGAGTTTGCATACTACTAGTTGATAATCTGTACCACAGTCAGCTCCAGGTTTTGTGTTTGTTGATGTTGTTGAGCTTTTCCATCGTTGACTTCCACAGATGTAGTCAATTTGATTTTTATACAATCCATTGGGTGAAGTCCAGTCGCTGCTTGTTTTGCTGGAAGAAGGTGTTTGAGATGAATAGATTGTTGGTCTTGCAGAATTCTATCAGTCTTTCTCCAGATTCATTTCTGTTCCCAAGTCCATATTTTCCAACTACTTTGCCTTCTTCTTTGTTGCCAACTTTTGCATCCAGTCACCCATGATTATCAGGCTATCCTGTTTTCATATTCTGTCAATTTCAGCTTGTACTTGTTCATAGAACTCTTCATTTTCATTATCTTCTGCAGCTGTTGTTGGGGCATATACTTGAATTATAGGTGTGTTGATAGGCATTCCTCATAGACAAATAGAGATTAAGCGTTCGCTGACTGCATTGTATTTCATTACAGTTCTTGCACGTTTCTTCTTTATTATAAATGCAACACCATTTCTTCTTTGTCTTTCATTTCCAGCATAGTAGACAATTTGATCATCTGATGCAAAGTGCCCGATGCCAGTCCATTTCAGTTCGCTGACACACAACAGATCAAGTTGTACACATTCCATTTCATTCTTGACCACCTCCAACTTCCCTTCGTTCATGCTTCCTACATTCCATGTTCCAATGTGTAAGACATCTTTACAGCTTCTGACTCTCATTTTCATGCACAGCTACATCAGCAGTCAGACGTCCCGAGGGCTTTGATCCAACCATATCATAAATGCTGGCTTTACTCTGAAAAGTCTTCAGCTCTTCCCCAGTAGCTAGTTGAGTGCCTGGGGGTCGCATCTTCCAGCACTATAGCACAATTTGTTTTGTTGTAACTATCCATTGGGTTTTCATGGCAAGATACAGAAGTAGATTGCCGGGCCTTTCTCCCGCGCAGTTTAAGTTTGGTGTTGTTGCCGTTGTCACAGAAATGTGATCCTCTGCCGTCAACACTATCCCATTCTGCTGCTGCCCAGATGGGTGGTTTATCTTGGTCTGGCACCTCAGCTGAGACCTGTCCATCTTGGGAGACCCTGCCAGTTGTTAAACTGCCGATAGTTTAGCTCTCAGTATCACTGGTGCACACAAGCCCTCACAGCACGACAAGCCCTCACAGCACGACAAACTTCAAACCAAGTTTTAAAAATATGGCAACCAGAATTGCACACAATATTTAAGGTACAGTCACACCATGGAATGATACAGAGGCATTATAATATCTTTGGTTTTATTCTCCATTCTTTTCCTTACGATTCCTAGCATTCTATCTGCTTTCTTGGCCACTGCTGCACACTGGGTGGAGGGCTTCAACATATTTTCCATGATGACACCTAAATCTTTTTCCTGGGTGGTGGTTTCTAAGGTGGGTTGTTCTTTCCTAGGTGCATAACTTTGCACCTGTCCACATTAAATTCCATCTGTCATTTGGACCATCAGTCTTCCAGTTTATCAAGGCCCTCTTGCAGTTTTTCACAATCCTCTTGCATTTTAACAACTTTGAATAATTTTGTGTCATCTGCAAATTTGATCACCTCACTCGCTATTCCCATTTCAAGGTCATTTATGAATATGTTAAAAAGCAGTGGGCCCAGCACAGATCTCTGGGGTACTCCACTATTCACCTTTCTCCACTGAGAAAATTGGCCATTTAGCCCTACTCTCTGCTTTCCATTTTTTAAACTGTTCTTGATCCACAATAGTACACTGCCTCCAATCCCATTACTTTTTAATTTGGCCAAGAGTCTTGCATGAGGGACCTTGTCAAAGGCTTTCTGAAAATCCAGTTACACTATATCAACTGACTCACCTTGGTCTACCTGTTTATTCACACCTTCAAAAAATATAACAGATTAGTAAGACAAGACTTTCCTTGACTAAATCCATGTTGGCTTTCTCCACACTACATTCATTTAAAATAAGAGTTCCACTTTGAAGAAAACTGTTTATCATAAATAAATATCTTGGGTTGTTTAAGAACACGCAAATCTTTTGAGATAATATGTTGATTTATATATTGAGCCAAAGTATCACCATGCAATTGGGCTCTAATTAGAAGCTTGTTGAAAACCATTAGCTCAGTCCACAAAGTCACCTCCATCCCATCTGAAAGATCAGATAAGAGCATCTCAAAATATGAGCCATCTGTTCATCTTAATAGCTAAAATGGTCCTTCCATTCAGACATTTTTCGAAGAGAATCTTTTAGAAAATATCCAGCAAAAGACCAAGGGTTATTTTAAAGGTTTAGTCATGATCCGGATGTCTGAAGACTCATCTCCTTAGCCATTCTTCAATTGATCTTCAAAGGTGACTCTGGTACAGATCTTCAAATGGACACAGAGGTGTGGCAGAGGCAATATACTGTGGTAAGGAAGCTCATCCTGAGTTAGGAGAAAGTAAAAAAACCAAAGAATTCACCCTAATAAAAGGACCTATTTTGCAAGGTCAGAGAAATAAAACCAAAACCACACCTAGAAACCAGAAAATCCCCAGCTGGAACAGGTTTCAGAGTTACCTTAGTGGAGTAAGGGAGAGTGAATACAGACCCAAGGTAAAAGACCCTTACGCCAGTAAGCTCCCTGATTACCCAGGTGCCAGAGGGCAAGCTGATCTCCGTCACCTGGGAAGAGAAGAGGTGGGGCTGGAACCCTGTAGATTTAAGACTAGGTTAGATTATACAGAGGTTAGCAAGGAGAGGAAGGAGAGCAAGGAGAGCAACGGGAACAGGAGCAGGAACAGCAGGAGAGGAGAGTGCTGGAAAGAGCCCGAGAGAGGTACAGAGCATGAGAGAGGAGAAGCTGCTACAAGCCAAGGCACAAGTACAAGCCTCAGAAGCCTGTCCCATACTGAGCAGTGCAGAGTTGCAGGAGACACTCTCAGCTCTAATGAGAGGCTGTTAGCTAAGCCCAGTGAGCTAGAACAAGAGATAGAACCAATGCAACTAGGAGAGCCTGATGCAGCTTTGAATGAGAAAGATATATTCATGGATTGCTCTTTGTGCCAAGCTTTAGCTACATAGGGGTTGAAGGAAAGCCAGAGGTTGTGAGAGTTCCTCTGAACAGTCCATAATCCTTGATAGGGCATCCGCGTTTTGATGCAATTTCCCCGCCCGATGTTCTACTCTAAAATCAAAGGCCTGCAGAGCCATATACCACCAAGTTAGTCAGGCGTTATGATTCTTCAATTGCTGTAGCCATTTCAAAGGTGCGTGATCAGTAATTAAAAGGAATTTTCATTCTGTAAGGTAGAATCGTAGTGCTTCTATGGCCCATTTAATAGCCAGACATTCCTTCTCAATGGTAGAGTATTTTTTCTCTGCTGGTGATAATTTCCTGCTGAGGAACATCACAGGATGTTCCTCTCTCTCATGTCTCTGGGGCAAAACAGCTCCTATGCCCACCTCTGATGCATCTGTCTGCACGATGAAGGGCTGCGTGAAGTCTACTCCGCGTAACACCGGAGTTGTGCATAACCTTCCTTTTAACCGAGTAAAAGCTCTCTCGGCCTCCGGGGTCCACCTGAGATGATTCGGGCAATTTTTCCTCAACATGTCTCTGAAAACGGAACTTTCCTCTGCAAAACCGTGTATGAATCTTCTGTAGTAACTGATTAGGCCTAGGAAACTTCTCAAATGTTTCTTGGTTGTCGGTTGGGGAAAATTCTTGATACTAGCCACTTTGTTGATCAAAGGCTTGATCCTTCCCCTTCCTATCATGTGCCCTAAGTACTTCACTTCCTGTCTAGCGAAAGCACATTTTTTGGGGTTCAAGGTGATGCCTGCCTTCCGCATTGAGCGTAGGATAGCTTCTATCCTCACGAGGTGCTTGGCCCAACTGCCACTGTGGATAATGACATTGTCCATATAGGGGAAAGCATACTCTTTATGCGGACACAGAACTTGATCCACTAATCTCTGGCAGGTTGCCGCGGTGCTGTGGAGACCAAAAGGCATCCTCTTGAACTGGAACAACACAATTGGGGTACTGAAAGCGGTCTTTGGCCGAGATTCCTTCGTCAGAGGGATCTGCCAATATCCCTTCGTCATGTCCAACGTAGTCAAATACTGGGCCTGCCCCAATTGGTCCAACAGCTCCTCGATTCGAGGCATCGGGTAGGTGTCAAACACAGATATGGCATTCAGCTGTCGGAAATCTATGCAGAACCTTAAAGTGGCATCCGGTTTCGGCACCAGCACTATGGGGCTGCACCATGGGCTCCTCGACTCCTCAATGATGCCCATCTCTATCATCTCACGGACCTGTGCCACCACCTCTTGTTTTTTAGCTTCGGGTAATCGATAGGATCTTTGTCTGATTATCTTCCCAGGTGGAGTCACGATCTCGTGTGCCACCAGCTGGGTCTCACTGGGAACTGGGGTCAAAACATCTGGAAATTTCTCCAATAGACTGGTCAGTTCTCGTCTCTGGACCAAGGACAGGTCTTCACCTATTTGTGGCTCCTGACTTTCCTTGCACTCTGCTACTTGTGGTCCCAGGTCTTCTTCCTCAGCCACTTCCATTGTTTCCTCACAGGTGGCTGTGAGACTTTTCACCTTCACCTCTCCGGTAGAACCAAATCCTCCGGCACCTCAGTCCGGAAACCCCACTTTTTCGCAGAGCAGCTGGGCAATCCTATCTTCAACCTTTACAGGGAAATCTTCATGTCCAAAGTTGAACAGCAACACTTTTATATTCCTCCTATAATCCGGATCAATCACCCCAGCCCCGACATCTAGGAAATGCTTCAGAGCCAGACCTGAGCGAGGGGCTATCCGTCCATAACATCCGATTGGCATCTCAATTTGCAGGTCGGTATCAATGAGTGCTTTGCCCTTGCTGGGTATCACTCCATCTTCTGCACTACATAAATCGTATCCCGCGGATCGCGGGGATGCCCTCCTGGGAGTAGGGTTGCCAACCAGCCGGTTTTCAGCCGGCCTGGCCGGTTTTCCTGTGGTCGGGCCGGCTGCCGGCAGAGAACCGAAACAGGCCATTGAAAAGCCGTTTTTTTGCTCTGGCTGCGAGATTGGAAGCGGCCAGAGCAGAAAACCGGCTTTGCGCTTGCGATCGCGATTGTGATCACAGTCCTGGCCCCCCCTTGCAGCCGCTGCTGCTGCTTCTTACAGAGCAGCGGCTGCAATAAAGTTAATTTAAAAGTAAGGAATCCTGTGAGGGGCCTTCCGGCCCTATGAAACTCCTTGTGCAGTGCTCGCCCCTCTGATGTCACTTCCTTTTCAGCCAGGGACCCTGCAGAAGGAGTTTTATAGGAGCTGAGGGTTTCTCACAGGTTTCCTTACTTTTAAATTAACTTTATTGCAGCTGCTGCTCAGTAAGAAGCAGGAGCAGCAGCTGCACGGGAGGGGGGGACTACAAATGGGCTGTGATGGGGGGGGACCTGTACTGGAAAAGGGCTATGGGGGGGGGCGCTTGGACTGGAAATGGGTTGTGATGGGGGGGACCTGGACCAGAAAAGGACTATGGGGGGGGGACTTGGACTGGAAATGGGCTGTGATGGGGGGGGACCTGGACTGTAAAAGGGCTATGGGGGGGACATGGACTGGAAATGGGTTGTGATGGGGGGGACCTTGTGGGTGGGGCTGGGGGCGGGGCAGGGGTGGGACTAGGGGAGGAGAATGGGTGGAGCATGGCGAGCCAAAGGTGTCGGGTTTTTCTCGGTGAAAAAGCTGGCAACCTTACCTGGGAGCCTGGGCCTTTTCAGATACCGTACACAATTTTAGTGCACAAATCTGTTTATCTAAAAGGAAAACTTATGCTGAGAAGTGAGAACAAGCTGAAGCTGTATAACTGTGCTTGTTAAACACCTGCTATCCTGTGCAGAGAGACGGCAAGAAGCCAAGCTAATGGTGAGAGGAAAAAAGCTTTTGTTTTGCTTTGAATGTTCCTAAGAAAACCTGAGTAGAGCTTTGTTTGCTTATTGGAAGTTTGTTCCTGTTGGAAGTTTTGCTTTGCTTATAAAGAGGAGTACAGCATGGAAATGTTTGGAACTGAAAAGGAAGAAAACTGCCATTGAAGAAAGCTGTTTGTATTTATGCTTTAACCAGCAAGGCTAGAGAAAGCTGGTAGCCTTGCTGTTACAGGGGTTTTTGCTTTTGAGCTGAAGAATACTGTAAGCTGATATTTTGTTTTGACCTTTTGCTTATGTCCTGTTGTGTTTTTGAAAGAAACCTGGAGAAATAATCCTGAAAGAGGTAATTTATGGACCTTGCATTTGAGTTTAATAAATTTCTGTCATTGCCTTACCAAAAGAGCCAAACTACAAGTTTTTTTCTATCTGAAGCCATATGTGTAGCAGTTAAACCAGGGGTCTCAAACTCAAATTGCTTTGAGGGCCAAATGAGGACTTGTAAAGTAACCCGGGGGCCGCATAAGACGTGGGGCCTCATTTGCATAAGGGACCTCATTTGCATAAATATTTGCATAATGTTACCATACACTAACTTTTAGTAAACATGCCTCTTAATGAGTATGGATAAAGAAAGACTAAAAGATTTAGAAATAGGAAGACAATAATTAAACTGGGAACCCCAAAAGCCAAACTTGGAATGTACAACAACACTGTAGAAATAAAACTATAAATTAATTTCCTCTTGTACTAAACAAAGTGCAAACATTAATGATGCACATTTCCCAGAGCTGACATATTCCAGTTAATAAATTCAAAATAAAGAGATATTTTTCTACCTTTTGTGCATTTTTTTTCAGTTGCAATTGCTCCAGCCACTTCTGGTTTCTTCGTGTCTTCTGCTATCTCCATCGTCTGCTGTCCATTTGTCCTTTCTTCTCTCTTCTAGTTTTTTTCCATTCTCTCTCTCTACATCTGCTTTAACATACTAATCTTTCTCCTTTTGCTCTTTCCTCATTCCTATTTCATCCACTCAAATTTTACCCCTCCATCCTCAATCCCCACTTACTCTCCCAATACCTGGCCAATTGTAGATTTGTCTTCTCTTCCAGACAAAATATTTTTCCCCTCTCCATTTCACTTTCCCAGCTCCATCCCATTCTAATCCTCCCCCAACATCAGCTCCCTTCTAGTTCCAGCCCCACCCAGCATCTGCTCCTTTCTAGTCCCTGCATCAGTCCATTTCCAGTCCTATCCTAGCCTCACCATCAGCCCATTTCCAATCCTAGCCCCCCAACAGCCCATTTCCAATCCTAGCTCCCTCCCCTCACAGCCCATTTCCATTCCAAGCCCCCCTCCCCATCAGCCATTTGCAGTTCAAGCCCCCCTTCCACTCAGCCCATTTCCAGTCCTAGCAACCCCCCCAGCCCATTACCAGTCCTAGACCCCCCATAGCCCATTACCAGTCCTAGCCTCCCCATAGCGCACTTCCAGTCTTACCCCCCCATCACCCCATTTTCAGTCTTACCCCCCCATAGCCCATTACCAGTCCTAGTCCCCCCCATAGCCCACTTGCAGTCGTATCCCCCATCACCCCATTTTCAGTCTTACCTCCCCTCATAGGCCCTTCCCAGTCCTAACCCCCCAATCAGCCCAAATCCAGTCCTACCCCCCATTACCCCATTTTCAGTCCTAGCCCCCACCATAGCCCATTACCAGTTATAACCCCCCCAGCCCATTACCAGTCATAACCCCCCCCCTGCCAATAGCCCACTTCCAGTCCTAACCCCCATCTGCCCATTTCCAGTCCTAGCCCCCACCATAGCCCATTACCAGTCATAACCCCCCCTGCCAATAGCCCACTTCCAGTCCTAACCCCCAACTGCCCATTTCCCGTACTATCCCCCCCCATAGCCCATTACCAGTCATAACCCCCCCCCCCCTGCCAATAGCCCACTTCCAGTCCTAACCCCCATTACCCCATTTCAGTCAGCCCCTCCATAGCTCATTACCGGCCAGCGAAGGAGGGAAACAAAAAAAACCCAAAACCCTGGCTTCTGCCGTTGCCGCCGTGGCAGCGGCAGAATCAATTGTCAAATTTAAAAAAAAAAGACTTCTGCTGCTCAAGCAGCAAAATCAGCTGTCCTGCGGCCCCTTCCCCTGTGCCCGGAGATCCGAGTCTGCTCTATCAGCGGCGTGCTTTTCAAGCCGCGAGGAGAGTATTCCCCTCTCGCGCGGCTTGAAACCGCGCGAGAGGGGAATACTCTCCTCGCGGCTTGAAAAGCACGCCGCTGATAGAGCAGACTCGGATCTCCGGGCACAGGGGAAGGGGCCGCAGGACAGCTGATTTTGCTGCTTGAGCAGCAGAAGTCTTTTTTTTTTAAATTTGACAATTGATTCTGCCGCTGCCACGGTGGCAACGGCAGAAGCCAGGGTTTTGTGTTTTTTTTGTTTTCCTCTGTCGCGGGCCGCACAAAGTTGTCTCGGCCCGCGGGCCGCGTGTTTGAGACCCCTGAGTTAAACTATATTTCCCAAGATGCATTGCGGGGGAACCAGTCAGAGAAAGCTGAAAAGGGAAGTTTCTATTATAACCACGACCCTCCATGCTGAATGCAAGGAGCAAGGGCGTGACAATACTTAAACATTGTGTCTCAGAAACTTCAGAGATGTTTGCAGGCATGTCAATGTTATACCTGCTCCAGGCATGAATAGGTGTCAGGAAAATGCTTGTTTTCACCTTAAAACATCCAGAGAGTATAGAAAAGATGATGAATTAAGGGACTAGCCTTAGATCAACCTTGACCACTCTGCTTTTAAGCGACTATTTTAGCCATTATGCTATTAGACATCTCCATTCCAAAATGCTTTCCTGGGGTTGGCTATGTAGACGTTTGATACATGTGCATATCAAGCACATCCACACTTCCAAAATTGTACCTGACCTTGCACGTGCCTTCTTTTTTTCAGACATACTGACTTTGATGTACCAGATTGCACTTTGATGTCCCATTATGAAATGTGCCTTCTAATCTCTAATGATATGCTCTCAATCCAATAAACTCCACTAGTTAGGAATATATATATAGAAATATTTTTATGGACCATCAGAAACAGGATCCAAAGTTGCAGCAAGAGGAGCAGCAGATACAGAATCTTGTTCAGGCACAGGGGGAGTCACAGAAGAGTTCCCTGGCTCAGTTGACTAAGGCTCTACAAAGACCACAAGTCCACACTCAAGCACAAGTGCTACTTAAAATTACAGAAGAAGATGAAGCTGTTCACATTTTGGTGAACTTCGAATGAACCACCCACATGGATGGGTGACTGGAGGCTACATTGACTACTTATTTGGGGAACCTGCTGATGGTTAGCAGTCAGGCTATATTCCAGGATGCCACTCTTGATGGGCGAGTTACATATGCAACTGTCAAGGCCACCATATTTATTTGGGTAGATTTATATACTGCTTCTTCCAGCAATCAGTAGCGGTTCACATTTACCATTACACAGCAGACATTGCACATTATACAGTAAAAACACTTGTATATAACAGATTTGAGATTGTACAGATTTCATTACCACAGATTTGAGATTATACAGTATGATTTTCCATTTGTTTACAAATTATATATTATGCCGTTTGTGAGGTTATATACATATTTACACATGGTTCATGGTTATTTACATAACTTTGTGTACAGGTGAATTAGGACAGATTATAATATTCTTGGAATAGGTGGGTTTTCAGGTTCTTTCGGAACTCTTTTTAAGTTGTCGTTGGCTCTTAGTGTGTGGGGTAGGTTGTTCCATTGGGAGGGTGCTGTATATGTGAAGGCTCTGTTACTGGTGAGGGCACTGATGTTTCAAATGTTGTGTGGGACGTGAAGGGTGTTCAAATTGTGAGTCCTCCTGGACCTATTGGCGGGTTGCGTTGAGAGAAGCGTGGAGAGGTGAGCTGGGGCTAGGTTATGGATCAATTTAAACATTGTTACAATCATTTTATATCTTCCTGGAAAGGCTGGCTGTACACCAGAAACCTATCGCCAGAAAGGGGGAGACAAAAGAGAGCCCTTGGAGGTTCCTCTATCGACTGAAGGATCTCACATGAAAGTGGCTGCAACCAGAGGGAAAGACTGGGTCCAAGAAAGCTAAGATTGTGCCATTGGAGCAACTTTTAGAGGGCTTGATCACTCTGATGAAAAAATGGGTAAGTTAGCACCTCAAGCTTACACTGGAGAGTGCACTGGAAATTTATTTATTTATTTAAAAGCTTTTATATACCGCACTCTTTATTATCAATGCGGTTTACAATTAACAATTCTTGCTCAATTCAGTCGAAACTGTCTTGTGCCTACATTTTAACAGGATAGGTAACTTGGAGCATTAACTGGGTAAACTATTTACATATTAGACATAAAACAAGGTATTCCATCATTGATCTAATATATACACTTCAGATTGGTATTGTTGCGCATACCAATGGATTTTTCTGCTATTAAGTCTGTCCTAATTTGTTTGTGTAATGTCAAGCGCTGCTTGAAATGATTGGGGTGTGTTAAGTGGGGAGGGGTTGTTTGGTTGCGAGAAGTATAGGAGGAATAGGTGATGCTTGATTGCTTTCCTGAATTGTGTGAGATCTCTGATCGATTTTATTTTCGGTGGGAGGTTATTCCAGCACTTTGGGGCATAGAAGACGAATGCTCTATTCCTAGTTGTTTGAGTACATATTTTGGATTCCTTGGGGTTAATCAGCGTGTTTTCTACTACTGTCCTTTTCGACCTGTTGTTGGGGGTGGGGGTGAGGAGGCCCGTGAGTGACAAGGGAGATAATTTATTGATGATCTTAAAGGTGAGGAGTAGAGCTTTATATGTGATCCTGCAGATTATCGATAGCCAGTGAAGTTCCTTGAGGATGGGAGTGATGTGGTCTCTTCTGGATAGTCCACAGAGAACGCGGGCAGCTGCGTTCATTGCAAGTTGTAGTGGGTTGAGGGTATTCTTGGGGAGTCCATGTAGAATGATGTTTGCATAGTCAAAGTGTGGCGTTACCAGCGCCTGGAATACGGTTTGGAAATCATCAGGGGGTAACATGGGTTTTAGGTGCCTTAGTGTTCTGATTTTATTGTATATGGTCCTGGTTGTGTTTTTTATGTGCTCCCTGAAGTCTAGCTGTTGGTCCAGCATAACACCCAGGTAACGTATGGAAGTCTTGCTTGGTAGCTCTGCATCTCTTACCTTCAAGGTAGTTGGAGGGGAGAGGTTTGTGTTCTTTGTGATGAACAGGACCTCGGTTTTCTTGAAGTTTATGTGCAGGTTCTGGGCTCGCAGCCAGTCGGTGATTGCATTGAAGCATTCGACTAGAGCGGTGAAGTCGGGATGCTTGACTTTAATTGGTGCAAACAGCAGGACATCATCTGCATAGATCAGGCTGGAGATATTGTAGGAGTGGATGATTTTGCATATAGGCTGCATGTATATGTTAAATAGTAGCGCTGATAGAGAGGAGCCTTGTGGTACTCCTTGCTGTTGCTGAAATGGTTCAGATGTGTTGACTCCCACCCGGACATGTTGCCATCGGTCCGCTAGGTAGGATCTACACCACTCCCAAGCCAGGCCCTGAATTCCCTTCTCGTGGAGGCGTGTAAGGAGTTGGTCATGATTGACGGAATCGAATGCAGCAGCAATGTCCAGGAAAATGAGTGCAAAGCCATTCTCGATATTGTCTATTCCTCTGTTTAATGTGTTGGTTAGGGTGGCAAGCAGTGTCTCAACGCCGTGAGAATCCCTAAACCCATGCTGGCAGGGATCTAGAGGAGCTGCTATGTCTATGTGTTGCTGGATCTGTCTTTGGACAACCTTCTCAATTATTTTGGCTAACAGGGGTATGCTCGAGATTGGGCAATATGATTCAGCCTTCAGCGGATCTAGTCTGTTATTCTTCAGGAGTGGCCGTATGGACATCTGTTTGAGAGATGATGGGAACATCCCTGTTGAGAAGGATAGTCCTATGATGTTAACTAGAGTTGGGCTGAGTTCCATGTGCATGGCTCTAATCCAGTACGCTGGGCAGGGATCATTTGGTGCTGTGGTGGTGTTGATGGTGGCAATGAGGCCTTGGATGTTTTTCTCGGCAGGGGATGTGAACTCTGTAAGCGATGGTTGTATGTAGGGGAAATAGCAGAAGAGTATCATGAAGCCCAGTTGGTGACTGAAGCAAACAGTGAGAAGATGAAGAAGTCACCCATTAGCCTGGGAGAACAGAAGGGGAAGCTGGAGCAGATACTGACCCCCGTGTTCTGAACCCCAAAGTCCCCTCCTAGGCAAGGACATGGCCCCGACCACAGCCCCTTCACCTGTTTTTCTGTTTTGTTTTGACTTTGTTCTTGAAAATTTAAATACATATTTTAAAAAAAGGATAATGGCATTTCAGATACCCTGGACCTGTTTTATTGTGGTAATTGTAAGTTCTGTTTATCTACAATTGAAGGGAGTTTATGGACTGATCCAATATCTCAACGAGTTATTTCAGCTTGCAATTATATGAACTGCAGAACCCCATATGTCCATGTAAAAAGGTATCTATAGGTCGCACTTAGAAAAGTATGATTATGCATATCCATGAACATAAATATTGAATTAATACCAAAACCCACTCAGCTTCTTTGTTTGAGTATTATATAAAAACACAACATACCTTTGATCAACTGTGCTGATGGATTCCGCAAAATATAGATCAGCCATGGCGGGGGACAATTAAAATGCTTTGCTAAATAGAAGAGAACAATTTTGGAATTTTCTATCTGGATACAATACAGCTTAAGGAGTTGAATATACAGATTGAATCGCATTCACTATTATAGTCTGCCTGGATCTTTAATTGACATTAGAGGGCAGAGTTTGTAGAAGATAAAAAAGACACGGTGCTTATTTTTGTTTAGCATAAGTCATTGAGCTCTGAAATGTGAATGGAAGTGTGCTTTCTCATAGTATGGACACAGATGGGATGGGAGACTGATTTGTTCAGATAAGTACTGCTTGCCCTGAAGCAGGACTGAAAGTTATAGTTTGAAACACATTGGTTTTTGGCTATTTTGTGGCAGTTTTTAGATGCATGATTACTTAAAATCGATTAAAAAGGACTAGTTGGAGGATGCTCTTTTAATAGCTCTCTCAATTTAAAAGTTTGACAAAAATTGTTTGATTAGGAGCATTTTTTGTTTGGTATAGGAATCTGTGAGTCACAAGTTGTGGACTTGTTTTTCTTATATTGGTCCGCTGTGTGAATAATTCCATAGGATCAATGCACCTTCTAAATTAGAAGCGCATCCAATGCCCAGAGTAGATGAGCTAATTGAATGACTCACTCGAGCATGCTTTATATTGACCTTCAACTTGACTAAGGAATACTAGCAGATGCCCTTGACTCTGACTGCCAAGGAGAAAACTGTTTTTTATAACACTGCAAGGCCTGTTTCAGTTTACCGTTCTGCCATTTGGCTTACATGTAGCTTCTGCCATGTTTCAATGCCTGGTTGACCATCTGCTGAAACCGCACAAGGAATATGAGGCTGCATACCTTGATGACAATCATCATCTACAGCAGAGACTGGACCAGCCACCTAACCCAAGTGCAAGCTGTGTTACCAGCCTGTGGAAAGCTGGGTTAACAGCTAATCCTAAGAAATGTTTCCTGGGAAACTGGGACATCCAATAGTTAATCTATTTAATCGGGAATGGGCAGATATGACCGCAGCTATAGAAAGTGAATGCCACTGCCCAGGTCCATACCCCAAAGTCAAAATAAATGTTTATGCCTTCCTTGGATTGGTTGGCTATTACTGCCAGTTTATCCCTAACTTTGAAGAGTTTGCAGAGCCATTAACTTATCTCCTCTGGAAGACAGCGCCCGAGTGGATTCAATGGTCACCAGATCTGGACCTGGCCTTCCAGCATCTTAAGGAGGACATGTGCTTTGAACCTGTCCTGATTAGCCCTGATTTCTCTCTACCATTTATTGAACAAAGAGATAAATCAGAAGTAGGCCTGGAAATCAGGGGTGAAGAACATTCAATAGTATTCATCAGCAGGAAGCTGCTACCTCATGAAAAATATTATGCTGTGATTAAGAAGGAAGCCCTGGTTGTCAAGTGTGCACTAGAAACCTTCAAATACTACCTGCTTGGCCATCTGTTTATGCTGGTAACTGACCACCAACTCCTCAAGGTACTGGCTCAACATAAGGAGCCCAACGGCCATATTATGCGGTAGTTTCTGGGTCTGCAACCCTACGAGTATTAGATCCACCATAGGGCTGGTCAGGCTCACCTGAATGCTGACTTCCTTACCCGGATGGGGGTCCTGGGTGAGGCAGGTGCTCAACAGGGCATGGTTGAGCTGAGGGGGAGAGTGTGTGATGCGGTATATAGAAAATTACCCATCCCTCTCCAGAGGGATGGTCAGCAGCCACCTTAAAAAGGTCTACAGCTCCGAACTCAGGACTGGGATGGTGTGACCCAGACAGAGGGATTAAGAATCCAGTTGTATGCAAGAAAGATAGAGGCCCTTATAGACAGAAAGCCCTTTCAAACCAGACTGGGCAAAGGAGTCCTGTTGTGAGGTAGGCAAACTAAAAAGAGGGAATTATATCATTTTGTCATGATAGAATCTGATGGGAATCAGATCGAGGGGCAGAATTTTTGTAAAGGAAGGAGGTCAGTTGCCTGGGAAGACTTCTTTAACCTTACCATTGTTTGGGCATGGCTGGGAACTATATTCACAGACACCAAAGCCCAAGCGGGTGACCAAACTTTATTTATTTATGCATTTATCTATCTTGTTTATTTATTTATTTAACAATTTTTCTATACCGCTTTTCTTATATTCAAAGTGGTTTACATTGAACAATAAACAAAGAACATTACATAGAACAAGGGCATTAAATTTGGAGAACAAGGGTATTAACAATATTGGTTACATGGTTTCTTGTTACAGGTTGTGGGGTTGTTGTTATTGTATGGTTGGGTTTTTAAGACTGGGTGTAGTCACTAGGAAGGTGTGGATAGGTTCAAATTTAATTGTAGTGGCTACATTTTGCATGATAGTTCTGTTTCTGGTCCATATTGTTTATTGTTTATTAAAAACTTATCATACCGCCCATCACAAAAGCGTCTGAGAGGTTTACAAATGTATCAAAGGCTGCTGGAAAGAGAAAAGAATGCCAATTCAAATGGACAGGAAAGGAAAGAGTAGAGGTAAAGAATAGAGGGGGGGGGGATAAAGGATCAGAGAGCAAGTGAAGGAGTAGGCTGGTAAGTGCGCTTCAGCGTGGGGGAGGGGTAAGGGGGACAGTGGGAGGGGGAAGGTTGAAGGAAGAGCAGAAAAGGTGGGTTTTTAGTTTGGCCTTAAAGGTTTTGAGTGAGGATTCTAGGTGGAGGGCTGTGGGGAGCGAGTTCCAGAGACAAGGGCCGAGGAAATAGAAGGCAGATGAACGGGTGGATTCCAGATGGGCCTGGGAAGGGGAAGGGAGAGACATGCGATTTACGTGAAAGGAATGGAGAGGACGGTGGGAGGAGTGAAGGCGGACCAGATCAGTGAGGTAAATGGGGATACCAGTGTGTATCGACCTATGAACAAAAATGAGAAACTTGAATTGAATCCGGTAGGGTACGGGGAGCCAGTGTAGGTGGATAAGAGGAGGGGTGATGTGGTTGAAGCGGGAGACGTGGGTAAGAAGGTGGGCGGCAGTGTTTTGGACGAGTTGCAGGTGATGTAGTTGCAACTGGGGAAGACCGGCTAGAGAGATGTTACTGTAATCCAAGCATGATATGACAAGGGAAAGGAGCAGAGTGGTCATAGAAGAGGAGGTGAGAAAGGGACGGATGGCGCGAACTTGCCAAAAGAGGTGTGTTTTCAAGACTTTCCAAAAGTCCCATAGGTCACTGGTGGTTCTTATTCTTTCTGGGATTGTGTTTCAGAGTGATGGAGCATATGTTGAGAAGGCTCTGTGACAGGTTGTCTGTTTTCCTTTAATTTTGTTCTTGGGTATTATTAATAGGTTTTTATTCTTTTTCCTTTTTGTTCTGTTTTCAAGGTTTTTGTTGATGAGCATCTGTAGTATTAGTAGTGATAGTTGGTGTAGGATTTTGAAAATAGTGAACATGGCTTTGTATTTGGTACTGGTGATTATGGGAAGCCAGTGGAGTTGTTTCAATGTTGGGGTTATGTGGCTGGTTCTTGTTATCCCAGTTATGATGCAGGCTGCGGTGTTTTGGAGTAGTTGCAGAGGGTTGATGGATTGGGTTGGTAGACATTGGTAGATGATGCTACAATCATCCAGAGTTGGCATTATTAAATCTTGACAAACTGTACGGAAGTTATTGGAGTCCAGAAGAGGTTTGAGTTTTTGTAGTGTTCTAATTTTGTGGTAGGCTGTCTTTGTTATCTTATTTATGTGAGCATGGAAGTTTAGGTTTTGGTCAAAGTATATCCCCAAGTATTTGACTTTTGTTTTCATCATTATGATGAGATTTGCAGAGATTTTGGTGGAACAAATGAGGTGTTTCTTGTTATGAAAATTGCTTCTGTTTTATTATAATTTATCAGTAGGTTGCATTCCTGAAGGCAGTCTGATGTCTCTTCTATGCATGATGTTATTCTTGAGTAGTCAGGTTGGTCTGTGTTGAATGCAGTAAGTACCATAATGTCATCTGCATAGATATTGTAATTAATGTTGCATTTGGTCATTATGCCGCAGAGTGGCTGGAGATAGATATTAAACAGCAGAGCGGAGAGTGCTGATCCTTGTGGTACTCTTTGCAGTTGCTTAATTAGTGTTGATCAAAGTGTTCCAGGTTTAATTTGTATTTTTCTGTGGGTGAGGTATGATGTGAACCATTTCAGGGTTGTTTCCTTAAATCATAAGAACATAAGATAAGATCATAAGATATGCCATACTGGGTCAGACCAAGGTCCATCAAGCCCAGTATTCTGTTTCCAACAGTGGCCAATCTAGGTCATATGTACCTAGCAGTTTCCCCAATTTCCTTTAGGTGTTTCATAAGTGTATTGTGGTTTATAGAGTCAAAGGTGGCTTTTATATTGAGGAATACCAATATACAGCATTGTTTGATGTTGTCTAGATTGGTTATTAGGTTATCCTGGAGTGATGTAATGAGAGTTCTATACTGTGTTTTGGATTGAAGCCATGTTGGTAGGGGTCCAGAGGGGAATGCGTGTCCAGGTGGTCTTGTAATTGCAGTTGGACCACTTTCTCAATTATCTTTGCTGTGAATGGAAGACTCGAGATGGGGTGGTATGAATTAGAATCCCTTGTGTCCAGGTTGTTGTTCTTTAGGATCGGTCTTATGATTGAATGTTTGAGTATGGGAGGGATAGTGACTTGCATAACAGAGAGTTTCACTATTTTGAGTAGAGTGGGGGCTAAATGTTCAGTTGTCATTTTGATCCAGGATATTGGGCATGGGTTGAGGGGGGAGGCTGTGGTGTTGAGATTGATTATGATGCTTTTCTAATTCTTTTATTGATGGTATGTGAAAGGTGTTCCATGGGTGGGGTTGTTTTCCTATTATGTGGATTTCTGTTACTGAAAGTTGGTATTGTTTTGTGTTAGGTTTGATCTCTGATTGAAGGAAGTCAGCCATGGTTTGAGATTCAATTAGATTGTGTTCTTTAGGGTTGTCTTTTGTTAAGGTCTTTGTTATGTTGAATAGATTTCGTGGTTTGTTTAGGGATTGGTATGGTATGATTAGATGATTAGATTGGTATGGTATTCTTTCTTGCAGGCATTTCTTAGAGCCTGGTATTCTTGCAACTTGGTTGTTAGGTTGTTCTGTCTTGTGGATCCTTTGTTCTTCTTCTTCTTTGTTCTGTTTTTCTCAAGGCTTGTTTTAGTTTATGAATGCCATTAGAATACCATGGTGCAATGTTCTTCCTGTTGTTGTGTGTTTTCTTGTGCGGAGCAATGGCTGCATTGAAAATTGTTGCATTCCAGTTTCTTATTAACTCTTCTAGATCTGTTGAGTCTTTGTTTATTTATGGTAAGACTTGCTGTATAAAAGTGTCTATATCGAACTGTTTGAATCTTCCTTGAGTGCTAATCACTTCTGTAGAGGTATTTTGTGCAGTGATAGTAGTATAGAAGGTCATGATGTGGTGGTCTGATCATGGGACGGGTGTAACAGTTGGAGGTTGTGTAAGGTTAATTTCTAGAAGTACGTTTGGTAGAAAGATGAGATCAAGGGTTCCACCTTTGTTATGGGTTGGAGTCTTATATTATCTGCTTATATTGTAGGTCCTCGATGACTTCTATAAAGCTTGGCTATGTCTTGTGGATGTGGATGGTATGTTGAGGTCCGCTGCTTTTTGACATATTCAGAAATGACCTGGAAAAGGGAATAACGAGTGAGGTTATCAAATTTGCAGATGACACAAAACTATTTAAAGTTGTTAAAACCCATGAGGCTTGTGGAAAATTGCAAGAGAATCTTGATAAATTGGAAGACTAGGCATCCAAATGGCAGATGAAATTTAATGTGGACAAGTGCAAAGTTATGCACCTAGGAAAAACAACCCAAATTATGGTTACATGATGCAAGGTTCCACATTAGTAACCACCACCCAGGAATAAGATTTAGGCATCATTGTGAATAACATGTTAAAACCCTCTGCCCAGTGTGCAGTGGCGGCCACGAGAATAAATAAAATGCTAGGTATCATAAGGAAAGGAATGGAAAATAAAACAAAGGATATTATAATGCCTCTGTATCGTTCCATGGTGCGACAGCACCTTGAATATTGTGTGTAATTCTGGTCACTGTATCTTAAAAAGGATATAGTGTTATTAGAAAAGGTACAGAGAAGAACCACCAAAATGGTAAAGGGGATGGAAGGTTACCCCTATGAAGAGAGGCTAAAAAGGTTAGGGCCCTTCAAACTGGAAAATAGATGGCTGAGCAGAGATATGATAGAGGTCTATAAATTAATGAATGGAGTGGATCGGGTAAACATAGATCGATTGTTTACATCATCAGAACATCAGAATTTAGAAAGACTAGGGGACATGCAAGGAAGCTACAGGGTAACCTATTTAAGACTAATAAGAGAAAATACTTTTTCACTCAACGTGTAATCAAACTCTGGAATTTGTTACTGGAGGATGTAGTGAAAGCTGTTAGTGTAGCTGGGTTTAAAAAAGGTGTGAACAAGTTCCTGGAGGAAAGGTCCATAAACCATTATTAAAAGGGACCCAGGATATCACTGCTTGACCCATACAAGTAGTGTGGAACCTGTGTCTTTTGGGGAAACTGCTAGGTACTTATGACCTAGATTGGCCACTGTTGGAAATAGGATACTGGGCTTGATGGATCTTGGTCTGACTCAGTATGGCATATCTTATGTTCTTATGTGTCTTGCATTTGTATATAGGCATATCAAAGTATGTTTTTGTTTGCTTTTAAAACCTGCTTAGCACTTGACTGGAATAATTTGCAATCTTTGAACTCTGTCTACTCTTTACTTTATGATACCTAGGCTACTTTTGCCTTTATTGCAACCTCTATATTGCGATGGCCTCAGAGGCAGTTCTATCATTAGGCAAACTGAGGCGGTCACCTCAGGCGGCAGATTCCAGGGGGCGGCACTATTTGCCGCTCCCTAGAAACTGCCTATGATAGAACCACCTGTCCACAAAGATTCATCTTTTAAAATGAAATGAAAGCAGCCGCGGGAACATTTATCCATTCCTGCGGTTCTGCTTTCAAACTGCTTGGCCCGTCAATCTTCGTGGAGCCGGCGAAGGGGCCGAGGTCGTCGCTTTCGCTGCCCTTCCGCTTCCACTGGCTGCTTCCTCCAAAATGAAAGCAGCTGCAGGAACAGAGCTGCTTTTGTTTTAGAGGAAGCAGCCAGCAGAAGCGGAAGGGCGGCGAAAGCAACGATCTCGGCCCCCCCGCCGGCTCCACGAAGATTAATGGGCCAAGCAGTTTGAAAGCAGAGCCGCGGGAACGGAGAAATGTTCCCGTGGCTGCTTTCATTTTATTTTAAAGGATCTGTGAGGTGAGGGGGGGGGGGAAGCAGACAAGGGGGGCCTTCAGGGGAGCAGTCAAGGGGGGGCCTTCAGGGGAGCAGACAAGGGGGGGCCTGGAAGGAAGCAGTCAAGGGGGGCCTGGAAGGGAGCAGACCAGGGGGGGCCTGGAGGAGAGCAGACAAGGGGGGCCGGGAGGGAAGCAGACCAGGGGGGCCTGGAGGAGAGCAGACAGGGGTGGGGGGCCTGGAGGAGAGCAGACCAGGGGGTCCTGGAGGAGAGCAGACAAGGGGGGCCTGGAAGGGAGCAGTTAAGGGGGGGCCTGGAGGGGAGCAGACCAGGGGGGGCCTGGAAGGGAGCAGAATGGGGGGGGTCTGGAAGGGAGCAGATCAGGGGTGTCCTGGAGGGGAGCAGACAAGGGGGGGCCTTCAGGGGAGCAATCAAGTAGGGGCCTGGAAGGGAGTAGTCAAGGGGGGGCCTGGAAGGGAGCAGACCAGGGGGGGGCTGAAAGAGAGCAGACCAGGGGAGAGGGCCTGGAAGGGAACAGTCAAGGGATCTGGAAGGGAGCAGACCAGGGGGGTCTGGAAGGGAGCAGACAAGGGGAGGCCTGAAGGGGAGCAGACCAGGGGGGGAGGGGATCTGGAAGGAAGCAGACATGGGGGGGAGGAGCTGGAAGGGAGCTGACACCCGGGGATGGCATTGAAAGGTGGATGGACAGGGGAGAAATGGAGCTGGAAGGGAGCTGACATGGGAGGGGGCACTGGGACTGGAAGTTTGCTGATACCTGGGATGGTATTTTAACTAGAAGGAGCTGGATGATGGGGAAGGAGGGGGACCCAAAGAGAATAGACACCAGTGGCGGTACTGGAAAGGCAAGGAGGTTGGTACTGGGAGGGGAGGCTGTAAAGGGGGCTGATACTAGGGAGAGTTACAGGGACTGAAAAAAGGCTGATGGAAGAAAATGAAGAAAGCAAAACGAGAGACAAGAAATAGCAGATGGACTATAGACCATAGAAAAAGAGCTAAGAGAAGACAGAGGAAAACGGAAACCTCAGATTGGGACCAGCATGATCAAAAATCATCAGACAACAAAGGTAGAAAAAATAATTTTATTTTCAATTTAGTGAGTGGACTTTATGCTATCTATATTTCACACAGTATGGGGAACTGCATCTCTTATCTAGTCTGGCACCGCATGCGGAGTCTGGCTTCTTGGGGTTTCATTTTAATTTTTGTCTACATATTTTTATTTTTGCTTTAGGTTGTGGTCACTTATTCTGTACTTGGTGAGGGTCTGTGTTCTGAGTGTGTGACCAAGGCCAGGTGTTCTGTTAACATGGAATTTGTATGTGGGGATCTGTACTGTAGTAATTTGACTTGTTCAGCTTTTCAAATAAGTGTATAGATGTTTTGGGGCCTTGCAGTGTTTATAGTGGTGCTTTTTTCTTGGCAGGCCCCTTATTATATGAGTTTTGGAAGTGTATGCTGGTATGGTATGGTAGATTGGCCTTGCAGATCTTAGTGACTTTAGTAGGGTTTTATATTAGTTCCCAATATACCTGGTACTGGAGAATTTGTTGTTGGTGAGATGACCAGAATCAGCTTTTTTTTTTCTTTTTTTTTTTTAATATATTGAGTTCTGTGGGTGAATGTCCTATCTCTGCTCTGCACCCATTGTTGAGGGTGTGTGTGTGTGTGTGTGTGTGTGTGTTGTGTGAATGCAGTTTATAACAAAATACAACTGAATTATAATTTGGAGTTATAAACTGCTGTGGTTCTCGCTCTTTCTTTTAGTTCCTTGGTGGGTGAACATCTTGTATTTGCTCCACGTTATCTAACTGACTTTTTGATTTGGTTCAGTCCCTGACTGTAGTTTTGAGAAAGATCCCCACCCGGAGGGGGGGGGGGGGAAGGGTGCATGCACGGGAGGGGGTGTGCGCACACGGGGGGGGGGGGCACCATCTTATGCCTCGCCTCAGGCAGCAGATTGCCTTGAGCCACCCCTGGATGGCCTCTTTTGATAGTTTCCTTCAGATACCTTATTCTGAACCATGCACACCATATCAGATTCCCCTAAGTTACGCGTTTAAAAGTTGCTCTATCAGCTTTTTAAAAGTTAGTGCCAGCAACCTTGCTCCACTTTGGTTAAGGTGGAACATATATTTAAAAAAAAAGTTCTGTCTTTCTCAGAATGTGGCTCAGTTCCTCCAGATCTGAATTCCTCCTCCCTGCACCATCACCTTGTTCCTGCATTGAGTCCCTGGAGGTCTGTTTGCTTCTTGGGTCATGTATATTTTAATGGGGAACATTTCTGAGAAAGTTATACTAGAGCTTATGGATTTCATGTTTCTACTTCAAAGCCTAAATTTATCTCGCAGAACCTTCCTCGCACATGTTCCTATATTCTTGGTACCCACCTGTGCCAAGAAGGCCAGATCCTCTTCACATTGTCTAAGATCTTCTATAGGTGATATGTGAGGTTTATCACCTTGATGCCTACTAGGCAAGTTATCAAGTGATCCTCACATCCACAAGCCACCAGATTATCTACATACCTATTGAATGAGTTACCAACTAGTCTCTTTCTAGATGACCTTCCTTCTGCAAGGCAGTGCAGAGGCTACCAGACTGAAGGTGGGCAATGTAGTCAGTGCAACTGCTGTGTGCAATAGATGTGTCCTGTCTATGGTAAATGCAGGGCAGGTGCTAGACACACTGCATGCATTGACCGCACAGGCTTTGTACTTGCCACAGCTTAACTTTACCTGTTGAGATAAGGAAGAGGCAAACACCACACTTTAGTAAACATGTTCCTTAATATACAGGAAATCTATTAAGTGCACACCCAGTTTCTTAAGGCATACTAACAAACTGAATGCACACTAATGATGCACAACTCTAAAATATTTTCTAATGTGGCTAGATGGATTAAGTGATGGTCCTACCCAAGTACTGCAATATTAGCAGGGCTCCTTTTATCATCTTTTTCCAGGGAACTTCTGAGAAACCTGAGTGCCTGTACAATCCTATGTTTTTGTGACCACGTGGCTTTTTTTTTTTCAAATTGTTATATTCCAATAAAAACTATTCATTGCACTGGAGTTAAAAGGTAACAGCAGCAGCAGCGTCTTCGGCGGGACCACTGACTGAGACATCTGCGGCTCTGAGCACTTCCAGGGTACGGTTGTCTCCGGAGCAGTGCACCCCTCCACCATGACCCGGAATTGTAGCTTCAGTCTTAGGAGTGCTCCCCTCTGGCTTGCTGACGAGCTTGCTGGTACAGGAGAGTGAAGAAGGCTCAGAAGAAGCTCCAATTTCTTTCTACTCTAGTGCAGCAACTGCGGATGAAGCTGGAGTAGTAGCGGGGCCATCACCTATTGTTGAAGACTTTGGCAGCAAGCTGTGGAAATGGTGCAATTCTGGTCATTGGGGGTTTGGTTAAGCCTGCAAGAATCACATTGGATGTGCTATGGGATGCCA
The DNA here is from genome assembly GCA_033557465.1 of Ichthyophis bannanicus. Classification (NCBI taxonomy): domain Eukaryota; kingdom Metazoa; phylum Chordata; class Amphibia; order Gymnophiona; family Ichthyophiidae; genus Ichthyophis; species Ichthyophis bannanicus. The sequence continues at coordinate 603,147,041 of CM066035.1, read as the reverse complement.
TGACCACTATGAATTCCTTTCTTCGGTCTGTTGTGGGTTCTTTCAGCAAGGAATTGTTAACTTTTAAAACTAATTTCTCTGAGGTTTCTCAAATACAGGAAGATCATGCTGGTTGGTTAGCCAGTATGGAGGCAGAGCTGGGTCAGCTTCGAGGACTTTCTGTGGCCCATGTTAAGGATAAAAACTGGCTATCCAGACGACAGAATATTTAGAGAATCAAGTGTGCAAGAACAATCTTAGACTGTTGAATTTTCCGAAATCACTTATTCTGTCTTCTTCTGAGATGGTACACAAGTATTTCCAGGAGGCTTTTGGGCTTCCTGGGGATAACTTTCCTCCTATCATAAGGACACAGTATTTGTCTGTGGGTGCAGATACTCATGGGTCTGCCTCTTGTGATTCCCCTCGGGTTCCTGGGGACCTAACTGGGTTTCTAGAGGATTCTCTACAGGTGATAACTGAATGGACCACTTTGCTTATGACTCTAGCCTTGGAACCTGATAAGTCTGTAATTCTTCATTCATATTTCAGGAATTTCAGTGTGCTTTTTCTAGGTTTTTATGTGTGTATTTTCCTCGATCTTTCTTGTGTTACCCAACAAAGGAGGAATAAATTCCTGGGATTTAGACCTAGGGTTCTTTTCCTTGGTGGGAACTTTGTTTTGAGAATTCCTTCTCAATGTATAATTACCTATAAAGATAACAATTTTCACTTTTTTTTAACCTGGGCAGCTTTTGGAGTTATCGGTGGCTAGAAAGGAGACTAGGATCATGATGTCATCCCATATGGCTGATACATAAGTTCTCACCTTGCTATTAATGATTGCAACTTTTTGGTAGGGGTTTGTTATTTCTCCTTGAATCTATTTCCTGGAGCCTCTGTATTCCTTTCCTTTTTATTGTGGTCTAATGTAATGGAGATGATTGTTCCTTAGAATTATCTATTTTTCTTTATTGTTGAATACTATCACTCTATACATTTCTTTTCATGTCATCCTTTTTTCTTGGAACGTATTAAGAATACCCTAAGGGGTATGTTTACTAAACCGTCTTAATGTTACCGGCAATAGTTGCAGTCTTACTGTGCCGAATGCCATATAAGGTAGTGGGCGTTCCGGTCTTAAGGTAGCATTTCGGGTTATCGCACGATAACGTCCGTTATTGTGCGATAGAGGGAGCTGTGGCACGTTAACGTGCGTTAGCCTTAATCAGGCGCGCTGACCTGTAAACACAGCAACAGAGGTGTAGCACAATGGTTAATACATTGACTGCTAAAACAGGGGTCATGCATTTGATCCCCAGTGGACTTAATGAGTAAGGCTATCTGAGGCATTACCCTTTACTTTAAATCAGTTCTGTCTGAGGAATTTTCTTTTTTAATTTAAATTAGTGCTGCCAGCAAACACAGCCTCACAGTGCCATAACCTAAGGTGCCGCATAAGGCGCCCTATAAGGCAAACCAGAGGGCACATTATAAAGTGCACTGTTCGCCAAGGCACCTTTTAATGTTCCCTATAGGGCGCCTTATAAGGCGCTTTATAGGGCGCCTTATGAGGCACCTTAAAGTTACAGCACTGTGAGGGTGTTTTTGCTGGCAGCACTAATTTAAATTAAAAAAGGAAGTGCCTCAGACAGCCCTATCAAATAACACCACTGTGGAATCAAACTCATAACCTCTGCCTCCACAGTCAGTGAAGTAACCAGTGGGCTACATCTCTATAGCTACTAACAAACCCCTGGCTGGCTACAGAAGGACTGCAAGTCACCACACAAACTGTCTGCTGTGGTTACCAGGATAGGGTTAACCCACCCATACCCATGATGCACTGCACATGCAGATCAGCAGTCTACAGATGATCACAAGATGGGGTATGCACCCCCACAGCACATCAGCCTGGTAGGGGGAACTGACCTTGTGTGTTACTGGCACAGAGTAGCTACAGACCGACACATTGTGCGGTTACTGTGCTCACCCTGAGGGCGAGGTAGGGTGCCCAGCACCAGGTCCGCAGCACCTGGCTTAGTTGAGGTAGGCTATGCTGCAGGTTGTCATCAGTGCCAGTGTGCGATAGGTAGTCCTTACAGACACACCTAGGATACACCTGCATCCATCCATATTTCCAAGTCATGTTTAGCCCTTGTGGACTATGATACACCCAGAATAGTGCATATCCTGTGAGGGTGCCATGGTCATATGATTTAAATGAAGGGTGGGTGTTTGGACCCATAAGCGTATTATGTAGTAACACCACCCAACCCACTCTCTGGGGCTCAGGGTGGGGTACAGGATCTCCCACCAACAGATCCACATTCTACATCCCTGCAATGGTGGCAGTAGAGGGGACCATCAAACCCAGCCCTGCTGGGGAACGGACACCCTACAGAGCAGTCAATGCAGATCTGTACACAACCATAAAGCAATGGCAGACATACAGTAGGCCTAGAAATGCTCAGTTGCCCCCACCACTATCTGACATTATCCAGCAGTGAACACAGTGAGTCTCCAGTCACTGCACCCTGCAAGGTATTCCAGCCATACACATACTAACAAAAAACAAAATCTAGACCCAATTAGAATAACCAACTACTCAGAACTCATTTTTTTGTCGGAACTACCAGCACAGTGAAAGGAAATGTCCCTTCACCACTGTGATCCTTCCATTTGTGACAGAGATGCCCATCTTGAACCCATGAGAATAGAAAAGGACATGGAATTGGACTTAGGGGGGAGCCCAGTTGTGTATTTCAAGGGTAACCTGAATCCTGCGTACACCGATACCCACGAAATCCCTGCCTGGCCTGGATCTCAGGCCCCGTGAAGGGAAAGAAAGAAGAGAGAGAGAAAGCTCAGGGTGCCACACCCAGACTCCTATGAGGTCCCTGCAGGCATGAGAAGAGATTATTATCACCTGGGAAGGGCCAGAAGGGAGGAGGAGGGGCTGTAACCCTGGAGGTGGAAATATAAACCCCTGCTAAGGCAAAGAGAGGGGAAGCTGGAGAAACAAGGGAAGCTGGAGAAACAAGGGAGGCTGGAGAAACAAGGGGAGCTGGAGAAACAAGAGGCTCAGGAGAGTCAAGAGAAGCTGGAGATGCAGCGGAGCCATAGAGGAGAACCCTGGGAGGAGCTGAACCACAGGGAACACAGCCGAGGAGATGGGCTGAAGGCTGAAGGTACTGACCGGCTGTCTCAGGTATAGCTGGGAACAGGAGTGACTCTAGGACCCAAGGGGGAGCTGTTTACTGAGCACTGCTTTGAGAGCTCAGAATGGGACACTGCTCCAACAATTGAAGATATGCAAGTTGATACTGCTGAGGATGACTTGAGGGCTATGGATATCCCTATGGACTGTACTTTATGCCAAGCCAAGTGCGTTGAACCGTTATGCTGAGGGCTAACACTTTCTGAGAAGGTCTCCTTAAGCTGGAAATAACAAGACCCAGAGAACCGACAGGAGGCCGGGGATTCTTTTGCTAGCACCCGGAGGTTTGTGACGCAACCAGGAAAACTTGCAGGGAAGCTAAAAAGCTTGGGGAATATTTGCTGCCCGTGTCTCCCATATTTTGGTTTAAACTTAATCCGGGAAGGGAGTTAAAAAGAAGCTTTTATTCCAGTGGGACTAAGTTTTTGTTGCCATTAATTGTTTTACAAGGCAAAGCTAAAAAGAGGCATTTTTACCCTTGCTAAAGAAGTGCTGTTTTTCAGGGCTGAGAAACGTTTGAAGCAGCTTGTGTGTTTGAAGCTTGTGAAGCAGTTATGCTATTCTAGTGCTGTATTACCAATAATCCTGCATAAGAAGGAGTCCTGTGTACAGGGTACTTGAACTTTTGCGTAAGAAATAAAATTCTGTCACTTTGCCTTACCTCCGGACCATGACTACAGCTTCTTCTTGAAGCCATTTTTTAAGGCAAAATACATATCCCAAGATACGCCTGGGGAAAGTTAGTTTGCCCAAGCCAATCGAGAGAAGTTCCTCCAATACCACGCCCCTCTAGGCTAGAGGTGGGTGGTGAGGGTGTGACAGTGGCATAGTTGTGAGGATATACAACCTACAGGATTTTCAGCACAGGTGTGGAGATCCGGGAAGTGGTGCCAGAAGGTTGGTGGAAGCTGCGGCGGGTGTTTGCTGGCAAGGTCGGCCAGGATGGTGGAGCGGTCCATATAGACACCTCTTGTAAGGCAAGAGTCAATGCTTGATCCAGGTAAAGTGTACCGAGGCATGGGTTAACCTGGTTCAGAGGGAAAAAGGGAGGAAAACGTGAATACTTCCAGATAAAGAAGGGATATTAGGGCTGTTGGGTGGTACCGCCCTTGGTGTTTTTGCTCTCTCTCTTACAGGTATCTGGTGAGATGGATCCAAAGGAACTGGTCCAGTGGATGGCCACACAGTTCCAGAGACAGCAGGAGATGGCCCAACAAGCACAAGAGCACGCGACAGCCGCTATACAATCGCAGCAAAAGCCAGTGTTGGACTTGTTTGAGGCACTGATTGCCAGCCAGCGGTCGGGGGTTGGAGGAGTACCAGCCCAGCCAGGACTATTTGTGCCTCAGAATGACAGTCTGGTAGGACCCCAGACAACTGGGACACTCTCTTTTGGCAAATTGTCTAGAGAAGATGACATTGATGACTATTTAGAGTCCTTTGAAAGGGTGGCTAATGCGGTAGGATGGCCAGTTGGTCAATGGACTGTAAGGCTAGCTACCTCTTTAACAGGGGAAGCATTGGCTGCCTACAGGGCCATGCCAGCGGCCCTCGCCACTGATTATACTGAGGTGAAGAATGCAATTAGAGACCGATTAGGCTTGACAAAAATGTTGTATCACCGTATGTTTAGAGCCACGGCCCTGAAGGCCGGAGAAACACCTAAGGCCTTAAGCCAAAGAATTAGAGGTTTAGCCTTAAAGTGGCTAGCCCCGGAGGGGAAAACTGTTGATATGGTAGTGGATATGGTGGTATTGGAGCAGTTCATTGCTGCCGTACCAAAAGAGATACAGTCTTTTCTGATACAGCAAAACTGCCAGAGCACAGGGGAGGCCACCCTTTTGACTGAGCGCTACCTAGAAGCTGAATTAGCTCGTCATCCAAGAGGGCGCACGCCCAAAATAGAGGCAGACACCAGTTTTGCTCCCTCAGAAAAGGGACAGGGAAATAATGCAGAGTTTGGGAAAACCTCTGTACTGGCTCAGGAGGGAAAATGGGCTGGAAAGAAGTGCTATCATTGTGGGATGATGGGATACCTACGGAGGGGATGCCAAGCCCGCACGGGGCTGATGGACGAAAATGTGAAACATCTAGGTCAGGGGTGGGGAACCCTGGTCCTGGAGAGCCGCAGACCAGTCAGGTTTTCGGGATATCCCTAATGAATATGCATGAGATATATATGCATTAGAGATATCTTGACAACCTGACTGGTTTGTGGCCTTCCAGGGCTGGATTTGGAGACCCCTGCCTTACACCTCTGTCATTTAAGATTGTGAGTGGGCAAGGTGCAGATGTCCAAGACATCAAAAAGGTTAGATAGAATGTGTCACATTACTCCTCACTTCTCACCACCACCAAAATATTGTCTATTAGACAACTTTTTGGTGGTGGTGAGTGTGGTGGAGCGTCGGGAGCAACAGACCAGAAGCTGTTAACTCATCAAAGTTAAGCCTTTTTTCTACAACACTTTACAAGAAAGATGTCTGAGAAAAATTTAAATTGAACTTTGGGTTGGCTGGTGGCTATTTAGAGGGTCGCTGATGTATGTTGGGCTATAATTTTCTTTGACCGAATTTCAAATGGTCACTGATTGCCCGGTTTTCTGAGACCTTCTTGCCACTATCCTGCCTTTTTCTTTGTTGTTGTTGAGCACTACGTGCAAATTACAAGTTAGCCATTTTGGCAGGATACTTTCACGTTTTTGATACAGAGTTGCATGTTTTTCTTATTTTGAGCTCTGTGTTGACTGACCACGGTTATTGTTGTGAGCCATTAATTGTTTTACAAGGCAAGGCTAAAAAGAGGCATTTTTACCCTTGCTAAAGAAGTGCTGTTTTTCAGGGCTGAGAAACATTTGAAGCAGCTATGCGTGTTTGAAGCTTGTGAAGCAGTTATGCTGTTCTAGTGCTGTATTACCAATAATCCTGCATAAGAAGGAGTCCTGTGTACAGGGTACTTGAACTTTTGCGTAAGAAATAAAATTCTGTCACTTTGCCTTACCTCCGGACCATGACTACAACTTCTTCTTACAGCCATTTTTGAAGGCAAACTACATATCCCAAGATACGCCTGGGGAAAGTTAGTTTGTCCAAGCTAATCGAGAGAAGTTCCTCCGATACCACATCCCTCTAGGCTAGAGGCGGGTCGTGAGGGCGGGACACATTTTAATAAAGAAAAAAAAAAAAAACCAGCTTGTACTTAGCTGAAAAAGAATCGTCAGGCTGCTCCCAGCAATACCACAGTATCATACATATACGACGTGACACGTTTCAGGGTCGTCTCAGTATTCCCCCTGCTTCAGGTCTGATGCTACACGGATAAAAGCCTGCCTTTAAAAAACATTTCTGAATAAAGTGGTTTAAATACCCAGGCATCGCAAACGTTTGCACAGCTGTAACAACATACATCAATAAAGCAAATATACAATTCACGGCACAAGTGGAGACTCAAAAAATCCAGTTTTTGGATATTACTATTGAATTATCTTCAACCGGTTTTTTAACATCTTTATATCGAAAAACAGTGTAACGTAACACCTTGTTGCGATATGACAGTTTTCACCCTCTAGCTCTTAGGAAAGGTATGCCATTCGGTCAATTTCTACATCTTCACCGAAACTGCTCTGCATTGACTGACTTTAAAATCCATGCAAAAGATCTCAATTTTCATTTACTTTCTAGAGGTTATCCCAAAAGAGTGATTAAGACGGCGTTTAAAAGAGCGTGCTATACACATAGAGAATGGCTGCTTGAACCTTCGGCTCCAGTTCTATCATCAGATAAGATCACAGGTATATTTCCCTATATGAAAGGGAGTTCTGCCGTCACAAAACTAGTTCATAAATTTTTCCCATCTTGGGGCTTCATACCTGTTTTCGAAAACGGTTACAAATTGCATATTCCCGTAAAGCCAACCTACACGATTTATTAGTTAAGACCACGGCCCTTTTGGATCATCCACCTACATCTCATGACAATACTGGACATTATCCTTGTGGGTTTTGCAATTTTTATTCCAATACAATATTGGGCTCTGAGTGGCTGGATAGTCATACAAATAGGACATATCAAACTAGATGGCACACTAGTTGTGTCTCAATGTTTGTGGTCTATCTTATCATCTGCCCATTTCGGCTTTATTATGTGGGCCGTATATCAAGACCCCTGAAGGTGCGACTGGGTGAACATGCTTCTCTTTATGGACTAAGTCTTTGACAGCACCAATGGTTGATCACTGTCTCAATATGTCCCATACCTTTGAAATACTCCGTTGGCAAGTATTGGACCATGTGCCGCCAAACCCACGAGGAGGAGATCGGCTTCTGTTTTTACAAAAATTAGAACAAAAATGGATTTTTAAGCTCAATACGGTACACCCTATGGGTTTAAATATGCAAGTGGACTGGCATACCATCTTATAGTTATATTAAGCTGATCCATAGCCTCTCGGCAGTGAATGGGGTTTCTGTTTAGTGACTCCTCCTCCTGTTGTCCTGATTGGTTTATGAAAATTGCTTGATTGACTCGTATGTTGTTACAGCTGTGCAAAAACGTTTATGATGCCTGGGTATTTAAACCACTTTATTCAGAAATGTTTTTTAAAGGCTGGCTTTTATCCACGTAGCATCAGACCTGAAGCAGGGGGAATACTGAGACGTCCCCGAAACGTGTCATGTCGTGTATGTATGATACTGCGGTATTGCGGGGAGCAGCCTGACGATTCTTTTTCAGCTAAGTACAAGCTGCTTTTTTTAAAAAGTTTTTCTTTATTAAAATGGAAGGACCACGGTGGTGAAGGGACTTTTCCTTTCACTATGCTGGTAGTTCCGACAAAAAAATTAGTTCTGAGTAGTTGGTTATTCTAACTGGGTCTAGATTTTGGTTTTGGTTCTTTTTGACCTGGTTTTGGGTTTGGTTTGGTGTTCTTTTCAGTAATTCATACACATACTAACTGCAGACAATCTTCTAGCTAGTCCATAGTGCATGTTCCTGGAGAAGATGCATGCACCCAAAACTAGGATGTGAGCACACATACACCAAGCAGATAAGTCAGTGACTGGGCCTCGGAAAAGAGAACTCATAAATATCACTTGAGAGAAATACTATATAGCACTATGGTGGAACCTAGCCATGCCGTGGTCACTGCTCATGTCAGGGTGAGAGTGACCTCCCAGCAGGACATGCTGTGGCCACCTTGTCCGTGTAGGTGGTGGCCGGGTACTACAATGTCCCAGCCATTGCCCTATGCCCTGTGCAGATGCATTTTGCCTAGGCCACCCTGTCCGGGCCATACCCACAGTACCTTGCTCCTCATTATGCACATTGGCAGGCTAACACTGGAAACAGTGCAAGCAGTGTGCGCTGAGTAAGGTGTAGGTAGCCACAACACACTGGATAGACAGACACCACTCCCACACCTATGCCAGCATTGTGCAAATATAGAGTCTTTTGGCAGCCCCGGCCACCACACCAGTCCTGGGCACAGTGCAGGCATGGCTATGGTACGCAATACTGTTGGGGTCACTCCCCAGGGTGGTAAACACTGTCAGAAACCAAAACTGAAACACACTCCACGGATATCAGAAAGGTTGCTATGATGCAGCTCTATCAGCAAATTGTGCTTAACTTAGGAATTGTTATCTGCCATTAATCATAGCAACCTTTTGATATATGTGTAACGTATTCCCAAGTTTAGGGCGGCATTCCTAAGGTGTGCAAGTGCTAGTATTGGGAGATGCTGCTGCACGCAGGGCCCAACAGCCTGACTCTCCATGAGGCTTTGGATAGTGGAGCCTGTGGGTGTGGGTGTTTATGCCCCTGTTGGCCGCTGCTCTAGGGCAGAGGTTCCCAACTCTGGTCCTGGTGGGCCACACACTGTTCAGGTTTTCATGCTGTCCCTAATGAATATGCATGAGATACATTTGCATACAATGGGGGTGGTGCATATTAATGCAGCACAGGCATATTTATTAGGGATAGCATGAAACCTGAATGGTGTTTGGCCCTCCAGGACTGCAGTTGGGAAACTCTGCTCTAGGGATTGCACATGTTTATGGTGTCTGTGCTCTGTAGGGTAAAATATAGGTGTTTCAGGCATGTTTATTTTATCTGCAATAAAGGTTCCATCTTTATTACCATGGTTTAGTACTGGGTAAAATATGGGGAAAGGGTTGGCAGGAGCCACAGCTGGGACTTGAACTTGTGACTTTCTGCTCCTGAACACACTGGCTGTGTGTACTGCACCACACTGTTGCCACAGGGACAGTTTGTTCCCTGGGGTTTCCATGACTGTTCGTCAGACAGACCCTGCCTGTTGCATTGCATGGCACCCACCTAAACAGGGCTAGGCCATGGTCTGCTGTGGGCAGATGCCACTGCCCCCTCCGCCACCAGCACCCCTCAGCCACCATGCTGCCATGCCATTATGCGCAGTCCCAGGCCAACCAGTATGCCAGTAGGCAGCTGCCTATGGTGTGGGTTCGCAGGTAGGGGTGCCTACAAGGACATGCGCACTCCCCCTCCCCCACACCGCCTGCAAATGTTATGTGCCCTTGGGGGTACCTGCTGGGTAATCTCCCCTGTGACATTGTGGGACACACACTCATCAGTTGCTGTCTTGCTGCTTTACAGTTTCGGCATTCCTATGTGCCACCTAGGCATCTGCCTAGTCCGCACTGTGCCCCAGCTGGACCACAGCATGTGCTGCCTGCAGCCCCCTGTATTCCATATACAGCATCAGTACAGTTGCCGTTTCCTACGTTCCTGTTGCTGCAAATGTGCATGCCATAACAAACCTGCCCAATCTAAGCGACAGAAACCCTGATCAGCGCTATTTCAATTTGGGATCATTCACTTTGTAGGGGAACAGAGCATAGACCCTTCCAAACATGATATCTTAATTTATACGCTTTGTCAGTAGTGTTGCTTTATGTTTATCATTAATATCACTATTGGCCAGCTTGGTTATTGGGCTTTTAGATGTGGTTCTGGTCCTTTTATATGTTTATTTGCCTTTTTGGTCCCTGCACATGTATCACAACTATCACTTTTCTGGGTTTCCCTGCCTTTGCTGCACATTGCTGACTGAAATCGTTTCTCTTTCCTGCAAATTTGCCTTAATGCGAGGGTTTCACTGGCGTTAGTGTTCAGACCCGGATTTCACAGAGTTAGTGTGCCTGGAGCCTCTCCCCTCCCACTCTCCGCCCATTGACCCCTTCTCTCCACCCTCTGGGAAGCCTTACTCCACCCTTCAGACCCGGATTTCACAGAGTTAGGGGTATGTTTACTAAACTGCGTTAGTGTGATTCGCGTTAGGAGCCACGTTAGTGGAAGAAATGCCAAAAAAGGACATGGGCGGTACATCGTTAGTGATAACGCGCACTATAATGCGCTGCGCAGCAACGATAGTTACAGGGCGTGTTACTGCGCATTAAGCATAGGAAGGCGCGCAGACACCCAAATACAGAAACAGAGCTGTAGCACAATGGTTACTACACAGACCAATGGTGCAAGGGTCATGGGTTTGATTCCCCAGTGTGCCTAATGAATAAGGCTGGCTGAGGTGTCATGTGTAACCCTTTGAAAGCCTACTATAATATTTTAATCCACAGTCTGCAGCCGGGTTAATGTTTGCATATGTCAGGAAAATTGTACCCGTCTTATTAAATATGTTGCAATAGTGACGTTCCCTCTGCCATGGTCATGTATTATATACCATTTGATAGGAATATTTAGGCAGATGTTTGGATCCCGAACGTTTTGGGCTTGGCCTGGAAAGGGTTAAGTATTGGGCTGTGAGGAAGTTTAGTTGTATGTTAATAGTGCTGCCAGCAAACACACCCTCACAGTGGCATAACCTAAGGTGCCACATAAGATACCCTAGAAGGCACTCCATAGGGCACATTATAAAGTGCGCTGTCTGCCAAGGCACCCTATAATATCCCCTATAGGACACCATATAAGGCACCTTATAAGACGCTTTATAGGGCGAAGTATGAGCCACCCTAAGGTGACAGTACCCTGAGGGTGGTTGTACTGGCAGCACTAATATACAATAAAAATAGACAGTGCCTAAGACAGCCCTATCGATGAACCCCGCTGTGGGTTGTGAACCCATGACCTCTGGCTCCATGGGCAGTGAAGCAACCAGTGGGCTAGAGCTGCTAATAAACACCCGGCTGGCTACAGGAGGACTGCATGGCACCACACCCACATTCTGCTGTGGTTACCAGGGAGATTACATACCACCACCAAACCCACCCTCTGGGGCTCAGGGTGGGGGACAGGATCGCCCACCAACAGATCCACTTTCTACCCCCCTGCAATGGTGGCAGTAGAGGAGACCATCACCACAGTCCTGCTAGGGATCAAACACCCTACAGGGCAGGCAATGCAGAGAAGTACACATCCATAACGCAATAGCAGACAGACGGCAGGTCTGGAAATGCTCAGCTGCCCCCCACCATTATCTGACATTTTACAGCAGCAAGCCTCCAGCCGCTGCACCCTGCACGGTGTTCCAGCAAGACACATACTAGCTGCAGACAGTCCGCCAGCTAATCCATAGTGCATGGTCCTGGAGGAGATGCATGTACCCAGATAGCAGCATACACACCAAGCAGATAAATCAGTGATTGGGCCCCAAAAGGAAACCCATAAATATTACATAAAAGAAGCACTATGGGGGAACCTAGCCATGCCATGGTCACTGCACAGTCAGGGTGAGAGTGACCTCCCAGCAGGGCATGCTATGGCCACCCTGTCCATGCAGGTGGTACCGGACACTACAATGTCCGGCCATTGCCCTATGCCCTGTGCAGATGCGGCCAGGCCAGGCCACCCTATCCAGGCTATTCCCCCGGTACCTTGCTCCTCATTATGCACATTGGCAGGCCAATACTGGCAACAGTGCTAGCAGTGTGGGCTGTGGAGGGTGTTGGCAGCCACCACACACTGGATAGACAGACACACACTCCCCACACCTATGCCAGCATTGTGCAACTATAGAGGTGTTGGGCAGCCCAGGCCACCACACAAGTCCTGGGCACAGTGCAGGAATGGCTATGGTACGCAATACTGTAGGAGTCACTCCCAAGATTGGTAAACACTGTTAGACACAAGACCTGTAGCACACTCCACAGACATCAGAAAGGTTGCTATGATGCAGCTCACTCCGAAAATTGTACTTAACCTAGGAATTGCTATCTGCCAGTAATCATAGCAACCTTTTGATAGATGTGTACCATATTCCCAGGTTTAGCGTGGCATTACTAAGGTATGCAAGTGCTAGTATTGGGAGATGCATGCAGAGCCCAAAGTCCTGCCTCTCCAGGAGGCTTTGGATAATGGGGCCTGTTGGTGCGGGTGTGTCTGCCCCTGTTGGCTGCTGCTTTACAGCAGAGGTTCCCAACTCCATTCCTGCAGTGCAAAACACTGTTCGGGTTTTCATGCTGTCCCTCATGACTATGCATGAGATACATCTGCATACCATGGGGGTGGCGCATAGAAATGCAGCACAGGCATCTTTATCAGAGACAGCATGGAACCTGAATGGTGTTTGGCCTTCCAGGACTGCATTTGGGAGGCTCTGCTCTAGGTTATGTGCATGTTTATGGTGTCTGTGCCCTGTAGGTTAAAATGTAGGTGTTTTGGGCATGTTTACGTCATCTGCACGAAAGGTTCTGTCTGTATTAGCACGTTATAGTAGTGGGTAAAATATGAGGACTGGGTTGATGGAAACCACAGCTGGGACTTGAATCTGTGACCTTCTGCTTCTGAATACACTGGTTTTGTGCACTGCACCACCATGTTATCACAGAGATGGTGCATTCCCTGGTGATACCATGACTGTTGGTCAGACAGGGCCTGTCCGTTGCAGTGCATGGCACCCACCTACACAGGGCTAGGCCACAGTCTGCTCTGGGCAGCTGCCACTGCCCCCTCCACCACCAGTATCCCTCAGCCATCATGCTAACATGCCCTTCTGCTGGTGGAGCTGGTGGTGCGCAGTCTCAGGGCATCCAGTGTGCAGGTAGGTGGCTGCCTATGGTGCGGATTCTGGGGTAGGGGTGCCTGCATAGACGTCCACGCTCCCCCCCAGCCCCGCCTGCCAATGTTCCGTGCCCTTGGGGGTAGCTGTTGGGTACTATCCCCTGTGACACTTTGGGAAACCCACTCATGCCCATGTTGGACCTTCAGCAGTTGCTGTCTGGCTGCTCCGCTGTTTCAGCATTCGTATGGGCCACCTAGGCATCACCCTAGCTCCACCACAGCATATGCCACCTGCGGCCCTCTGTATCCCCTTCTCCGGCATCTGTCCAGTTGACGTTCCGACATGCCCACCCTGATGTTGCGGGACATGTGCACCTGTCCGATGGTGGGGAACACCCTGAGCAGCACTATGTCACTGTGGGCTCATTCACCTTGTATGGGGATGGCGTATAGACCCTTCCACGATTTATATCTGTTCTATGGGGCTTACTCGGGGGGGGGAGGGGTTGATGTTTCTCATTGATACCACTATTGCCCAGCTTGGTTATTGTTTTTTTTCCAATTTGTTGGGGTCATTTTCAATGTTTCTGTGCCCTTTTGTTCTGTGCACCTGTATCACACTTATCACTGTTTTGTGGTTTCCCTGCCTGGGCAGTACATTGCTGACACTGAAATGGTTTCTCTCCCCTGTAATGTGCCTTTAACGGTAGGTTTTCATTCGCGTTGGAATTCAGCCCTGAAATTCAGTGCATTAGTGTGAGGGGAGCCTCTCCCCACCCACTCTCTGCCCATTGACCCCTTCTCTCCGCCCTCTCTCCACCTTCTGCGTTGTTTTACCGCGCCGCGGAGCATTACGCTCGTTAGTGTGTCATAACGTGCTTTATGACGCGCTAATGATCGTTAACGTTACATAACGCGTGTTATTCACGATTACCGCAGTTTAGTAAACATACCCCTTAGTGTGCCTTAACGCCACCTCTGCGTTATCACGCGATAGGTGAGGTTATTGCGCGATGTCACTTATCGCACAATAATACCATCGCTGCGACGTTAAGATGGTTTAGTAAACATACCCCTTTGAAAAATAATAAATAAATAAATAAAAAGTATGAGAGAGCAATATAGAAATTAGAATGGATGGTGTGCAATGAATGGTGTTTTGGACATAGTCATAGCAGGAATTGGCCTTTGTTTTTATGTTACAGTCCATAGGATGATTTAGATGCTTGTCAAATTTTATAATGGTAAAGGAAATATATCTAATTTGTATTGGAATTATAATAGTGACCATTGGTTGCATAAAGCATATAATGTATTTTTTGTCCTGTTATCTTCAATTTTTGGCTTAATGTATGGAATAAAATAATGCCCATTCTTTTCCTTCATGTCAATGGTTTTTTTTGAGTAACTGGCAATCCAGTAATCTGATTGATTTTTCTTTATTGGTGAAGCTTGATTTGTGTCATTTATAAGTTTGTGGTGGTAACAGCAGAGAATAATAGCATTACATTTACCCTAACATATGGGAACTAGTAGAATAGTAAACATTTATTTGAAAATGTTATTGAGTGCTTTATACTTTTGGAGCTCTCTTATGTGATTGTACATCTATATCATATACTGTCATACATTTATTGTTTATATGAATGGTACAAGTTTTAATACAAAGGTGCTACGGTGCATTTCTTAGTAAACATACTCTAAAAAGTGCACATAAAAATAAAAACAGAAAAAAGTAAAGTTGACTGTTATGGCCATTTTTACCAAACTTTTATATGTGCTAAATATGTTAATGTGCATTATCAGCCATCAAGGTTTGTTTTATTCCTGTGGGCTACATAGTACTTAGTACAAGCTATACTTCAGTAAACATGGTCTTTCTTCTTATTTGCATATTTCACAGGACTTCCATACAATCTGGATCAAATAACTAAAATAACATAAACAGAACCCAAACAAAACAAGTTCAAGTAATCCTGCCGAACAGAGACAATTTTCCAGCCTCAGTTCATTGTCCTACGAAAGCAAGACTCAAGCTATTAAAGCAGCAGCAGTAGTTTTCTAATTATGCAAATAATGAGTAGTAATAAACAAGCATGAGCCTAAATATCTGATCAATGACATCTATAGAGACATTACATTAAATAATTTCAAGGATAATTGTACTTTATAAAGGACAGACTGGAGGTTAATTATCAGAATTCAAACTCCAAACAGAGATCAGTGCAATTAATGATTTAACAGGATGAGAACAAGCAACAAAATATTGCTAGAACTTTCTAAATACTGATTTCCCCCCAAAATCACTTTTTGGCTTCCCTAGTTCATTATGTACAAAGCCTTAGCACGGTCATAATTTTGAAAAATAATTATGGGCCGAGCCAGAAATATAATGCAAATTTGCATGGTATGAAATAACAGTTTCTGTTTTAAACAACAGAAATCCTCATTTAGGCCAAGGAAGTTTAGCTTTTCTAAAACTGAGAGATGTGAACCCTAGACTAATAATGCTTTGCTCTTTTATCTGCTGTAACTAAGGGGTATGTTTACTAAACCATCTTAATGTGCGCCCGGCGATGTTATCACGTGATAAGGTACCTTATCATGCAATAATGGCGCTTTATCGTGCGAAAAGGTACCTTAGCGTGCGATAGCGCGCGCAGCGGGGCATATGAGCGCTGCGGGTAGAGATAGGCTCATGGAGAGCGGAGGAAGGCTCATCAGGGGCGGAGAGAGAGGGTCAATGGGCAGAGAGTGGGAGGGGAGAGGCTCCCTGCACACTAACACTGCGGAATCCGGGGCTGAAAACTAACGCCAGTGAAACCCTGACGTTAGAGCAGATTTAAAGGGGAAAGAAACCATTTCCGTCAACAATGTACAGCAAAAACAGGAAAACCAACAAAACGTGATAAGTGTGATACCTGTGCACGGAACAAAAGGGAAAATAAACATTGAAAAGGACAAGAAGAAAATATATAAAAAAACATAACCAAGCTGGGAAATAGTGATATTAATGGGAAACATCAAAAAACACTCCCAAGAAAGCTCCAAAAAAAGATATGACTTTTGGAAGGGTTTATGCTCCGTCCCCATACAAGGTAACTGAGCCCACAGTGAAATAGCGCTGATCAGGGTTTTCCCTCCCCATTGGACAGGTTTCCTATGGCATACACATGTTCCGCAACAGCAGGGCGGGCATTTCGGAATGGGCAACTGGACAGATGCTGGAAAAGGGGACACAGAGGGCTGCAGGCGGCACATGCTGTGGTGCAGCTGGGCCACAGTGCGGACTAGGGTGATGCCTAGGTGGCCCATAGGAATGCTGAAACAGTAGAGCAGCCAGACAGCAACTGATGAGGGCCCAACATGGGCACGAGTGTGTTTCCCACAGTGTCACAGGGGATAGTACCCAGCAGGTACCCCCAAGGGCACAGAACATTGACAGGCGGTGCTGGGGGGAAGCGTGGACAGCTATGCAGGCACCCCTACCCAAGAGCCCGCACCATAGGCAGCCACCCACCCACAAACTGGATGGCCTGAGACTGCTCACCACCAGCAGCACCAGCAGAAGGGCATGTCAGCATGGTGGCAGAGGGGTACTGGTGGTGGAGGGGGCAGTGGCAGCTGCCCACAGCAGACCATGGCCTAGCACTGTGTAGGTGGGTACCATACACTGCAACAGACAGGCCCTGTCTGACAAAAAGTCATGTTATCCCAAGGGAATGCACTGTCCCTGTGGTAACGCTATGGTGCAGTGCACACAGCCAGTGTGTTCAGGAGTGGAAGGTCACAGAATCAAGTCCCAGCTGTGGTTCCTACCAACTCAGTCCCCATATTTTACCCACTACTAAAACGTGGTAATACAGACAGAACCTTTATTGCAGATAACGTAAAAATACCCCAAACACCTACATTTTACCCTACAGCGCACAGACACCATAAACATGTGCATTACCTAGAGCAGAGTCTCCCAAATGCAGTCCTGGAGGGCCAAACACCATTCAGGTTCCATGCTGCCTCTAAAAAATATGGCTGTGCTGCATCTCTATGCACCGCCCCCATGGTATGCAGATGTATCTCATACATATTCATTAGGGACAGCATGAAAACCCGAACAGTGTTTGGCCCACTAGGACTGGAGTTGGGAACCTCTGCCCTAAAGCAGCGGCCAACAGGGGCAGACACACCCGCACCCACAGGCTCCATTATCCAAAGCCTCCTGGAGAGGCAGGATGTTGGGCCCTGTGTGCATCTCCCAATACTAGCACTTGCATACCTTAGCAATGCCACCCTAAACCTGAGAATACGGTACACATCTCTCAAAAGGTTGCTATGATCACTGGCAGATAGCAATTCCTAAGTTAAGCACAATTTGCTGATTGAGCTGCATCATAGCAACCTTTCTGATGTCTGTGGAGTGTGCTTCAGGTCAGGTGTCTGACAGTATTTACCACCCTGGGGAGTGACCCCAACAGTATTGCATACCATAGCCATGCCTGCACTGTGCCCAGGACTGGTGCGTTGGGCAGGGCTGCCAAACACCTCTATAGTTGCACAATGCTGGCATAGGTGTGGGGAGTGTATCCAGTGTGTGGTGGCTGCCAACACCTTCCTCATCCCACACTGCTAGCACTGTTGCCAGTATTGGCCTGCCAATGTGCATAATGAAGAGCAAGGTACTGAGCCTGGACAGGGTGGCCTGGCCTGGATGCATCAGCACAGGGCATAGGGCAATGGCTTGGACATTGTAGTGCCTGGCCACAACCTGCACCGACAAGGTGGCCACAGCATGTCCTGCTGGGAGGTCACTCTCACTGTGACTGAGCAGTGACCACGGCATGGCTAGGCTCCCCCATAGTGCTCCTCTTAAGTGAAGTATATGGGTTCTTCTCTCTGGGGCCTAGTCACTGACTTATCTGCATGGTGTGTGTGCTCACATCCCAGCTTTGGGTGCACACATCTCCTCTGGGATCATGCACTGTGGACTAGCTAGCAAACTGTCTGCAGTTATATGTGTATGGCTGGTGACTCACTGTGCTTGCTGTTGGAGAATGTCAGATGGTGGTGGAGGCAGCTGAGCATTTCCAGGCCTACTGTTTTTCTGCCATTGCCTTAGGAATGTGTACAGCTCTGCATTGGCTGCCCTATAGGGTGTCTGTTCCCCAGCAGGACCGGGGTTGATGGCCCCCCCCCCTCCACTGCCATTGTTGCAGGGAGGTAGAATGTGGATCTGTTGGTGGGGGAAGCCTGTCTCCCACCCTGAGCCCCAGAGGGTGGTGGTACATAATCTGCCTATGAGTCCAAACACCCCCCTGTCACTTATGTCATGTTACCATGGCACCAACACAGAACATGCTCTATTCTGGGTGCATCATAGCCCATAAGGGCTGGACATGATTGACAACTTCAGCTGGACACTAATGTATCCTAAATATGTTTGTAGGAACTACCTATCACACACACACTGGCACTGATGGGTATCTATAACATAGCCCATTTCAGGCATGGAAGGTGCTGCGGACCTGGTGCTGGCCGCCCTACCTCACCCTCAGGGTGAGCACAATACCCACACAATGTGACGGTCTGTAGCTACTCTGTGCCACTGACACACACCGTTGGCACCCCCTACCAGGCTGAAGTGCTGTGGGGGTGCACTCAGTCAGTTCCCCCTACCGGGCCGAGGTGCTGTGGGGTGCATACCCATCTTCTGATCATCTGTAAACTGCTGATTTGCATGTGCTGTGCATCATGGGTACGGGTGGATTGCCCCTATCCTAGTAACCACAGCAGAATGTTTGTGTGGTGACATGCAGTCCTTCTGTAGCCCACCAGGTGTTTGTTAGCAGCTGTAGCCCACTGGTTACTTCACTGTCTGTGGAGCCAGAGGTCATGGGTTTGATCCCACAGTGGGGTTATTTGATAGGGCTGTCTGAGGCATTGTCTGTTTTTAATGTACATTAGTGCTGCCAGCAAAAACACCCTCACAGTGCTGTAACCTTAAGGCTCCCCATAGGGCGCCTTATATGGAGCCCTATAAAGCGCTTTATAAGGCATCCTATAGGGGACATTGTAGTGTGCCTTGGCGGACAGTGCACTTTATAATATGCCCTCTGGAGTGCCTTATAGGGTGCCTTATGTGGCTCCTTAGGTTACGCCACTGTGAGGGTGTGTTTGCTGGCAACACTAATTAAAATAAAACTAAAATGCCTCAAAAAGCACTACTTAAACGTAAAATGGCAATGCTTTAGTCAGCTTTGTTCATTAGGCACACTGGGGGATTGAATTCATGACCCCAGTACCATCAGTAGTGTATTAACCACTGTGCTACACCTCTGTTTCTGTGTCTAAATGTCAGCGTGCCTAGTTAAGATTACCACGCATTAACGTGCTTAGCGGCTTCTCGCACGATAATGTGTGCAGTGCACATTATCGCGCGATGATCCCGTTTTGCTACGCTAAGACCGGAACGCCCACTCCTTTTATGGCAGCCTGCACACTATCGCCGGACGCACGTTAAGACTACTTAGTAAACATACCCCTAAATGTATAAACATCGTTTTCTCTAACTCATCCAAAAATTGTATATTGCAATAGATTGAGAAGATGGAGATCCCTTTAGTGCAGTGTTGCTTATAAGTTGGTTCTTTTAATGATTTGAGCTACTTTTATCATAATCAATTTGGTTTGACCTGTTAGTGACTGAACAGAGATGGATTTTTTTTTTTACATACAGTGTTTCCTTTGGGATTAATTATAAAACATAGATTGGTCTATATTTCTTTTATTTTCTTTATTCTGTTTTAGAATGTGTGGTTTCTAACTAACAGTTCGATGCAGAAAGCACAGCTATTTGCGCAGGCATCTGCTCCGTGTTTCCGCAGAATTTTCTGTGCTAGCCTGGGCGCAGAATGAAGGATGGAACCTAGCGTGTGCATAAACAATGTGCAGAAGCCTGCATTAGCCACAGTGTACTGAAAATTTAAATCCATTTAAATTGATGATAATGAAGAAATTCTCTACACATCACAGAAGTGCGCAGAAAACCGGAAGGTCTGAGGAAGGGTTAGAGGTCTGCGGTCACTGTTGGTTTAGAATTTCTGCCTGTTTCTTCAGGGTACCGCACTTCTAGCTTTGCTGAACAGAGTGCTGAAAAAATCAGCAGGGGAAGTTGGAAGAATTCTACGTGCATGGGCTGGAATGCTAAGTGGTGCACAGATAGAAATATTATTCTGAGCAGAACTTCTCCAGCACATGCACACCAATGCCAAACAGTTTTCTTTTGTGTGCAGGATATAGGTGCTGCTAGCGCAGACTCATGTACATGTGCTTAGCTCACTCTCCTTGCCTAGCGTAGACCTCTAGTGCACAGTTGATTTGTGTGCTGTTTGTTTACAGCATTCCTGAGCAAAGCAACAGCGTTAAACATGTGTTAGGAAACCTTGCGCTAGAGCAGGGTTTCTGCATCGAGCCTTGATTGTCTTTAGATGGTTTTGAATTTACCTACTATATCAGAACTTCCTTATTTTTATTTACAATGATTAGGCTTAGTATATAGAGACCAATAAGAATCTTTGATGTCTTAAGAGTAAAATGAGTAAATTATAAAGGTTGGAAGCACACCGTGGTTCAATTTTGTAATTTTTTGTTACTATACAAATTTATAGAGATATTAAAATGTCAGTCTAGTGACAGTTGGAAACTTTGTAATTTAAGGTGCATAAAACTTTGGGGTATCTTTACTAAAAAGTGGTAGCGGCTTCCGTGCAATATCAGAGCCATGGCCCCATTGAATTCAATGGGATTGTGGCTCCGATATCGCACGAAAGCCACTACCGCTGTTTAGTAAACATATCCCTTTGTGTTTCCCAATTGGAATATTTTTTTCATCCCAAGGTAGGCCACTGTGAGGTCTATACATTCAATTTTATTTTTTTTATTTTGCATTTTTTCAGCAACTAGGATTTTAAGACAGCAGGAAGAATCCACACAGCCATCATTTCAAGATATTTAACCTACTTACACCTGAACAACTAGAACAGGGGTGGGTAAGTCCGGTCCTGGAGGGCCGCAGACCAGTCAGATTTTCATGATGTCCCTAATGAATATTCATGGACCTATTTCCATACAATGGAAGGCAGTGGATGCAAATAGATCTCATGAATATTCATTAGGGACATCATGAAAACCTGACTGGTCTGCGGCCCTCCAGGACCGGAATTGCCCACCCCTGAACTAGAACATATGCTTACAGGTATCAACACCATCACCTCCCCACTCAACCCATGCTCGGTATCATGGATCAACATGGCTAGACATGAGCTCTCCCATACCATACCCAACATCATCAATTCATCTCTCACTCAGGGTCACATGCCCACTAATCTCAAAACCACCTCAATAAGACCCATCCTAAAGAACTTCTCCCCAGACGCCATCCTCCCAAGCTCTTACAGGATATTTGCAAGCATTCCCTTCCTAGCCAAAATAATAAAAAAAACTGTACAACTCCAACTACAGGAATACATCAACACATCTGCCCCCTCAATCCACAGCAACATGGGTTTAGATCTGGTCATAGTGTAGAAACCCTACACACCTCACTACTGAACACCCTAATCAAAGGACTGTAAAAAAACAGAGCAAGGCTTCATACTAATATTCATAGACATCTCACCTGCATTCAACTGCATAAATCATAACAAACTCATTGAAGGGAAATAGTGATATCAAAAACTCTTCTAGAATGGTTCCGCTCCTACTTCACAGTCAAGATGGGACACAAACATCGCTCAACTTACATCACCTTCAAGGGAATACCTCAAGGTCCTCATTATCTGCAGTCCTATTCAACCTCTATTTGCAACCATTTTGTAACCTCATAAAACAACACAACATACTTTACCACCTCTATGCAGACGACTTGATGTTATACGCCCCCTTCTCTACAAAAAACACAGTCCTCATGACAAATAAAAAGTACTTCAATATGATAACACAGTGGCTAACTGATCACAAACTCATGATTAGCTACACCAAAACTGTATTTTGCACATAACCAATGACCCCACCTTCACACCCCCAGCAACCATGATAATCAATATCAATGAAAAAAAAGTAAAACCAGAAGTCAGAAACCTGGAAGTCATATTGGACCATTGAATAAACTTCAATCCCACATCAAAAAAACTACCTCAACAGTATACCATAAAATCAAGACCCTCCACAAATTGCACCCCTTGATAGCCACTGACCACTTCAGAACAGTATGTCAAGCACAAGTAACTCCACATTTCGACTATTGTAGCTCAGTCCTCCATGGACTCCCAAAACATTCATTACAACTTCTACAACTAGCTCAAAACACTGCAGCTCGACTAATCACTGTAACACAAATATCCAATTACTCCAACAATACGAGAATTTTTTGAAGTTAGTCTTAAACTTCCTATCTAACTGTGTATATATATATATTTTTTAAAGTTTTCTTTGTTTTTCAATAAAAAAGTGAAACTCTGGTCTCAGACTGATAAGGAGCTACGGTAATGACATTACAACCAAATGCTCCAATTTGCATCAATGACCCCTCTTATGTTCACTATGGTTTACTTTGGTTTACTTTCTTATATCCAAACATAATTTTCAAAAAAGGATAGAAAAAAGTCAGGCTTATCTTTGTTAAAGAATCCCAACGTCAGACTCAGCGCTGCTACGTTTCACAGTTACTTCGTTTCTTCAGGGGCTTACAAGCCGACTTCTATCAAACATGTTCACCAGAGACGATTCCCCCATTAGTGTGAAAAAACGCTGCGCATGCATGTTTCATATTCCAGGTAATAAATTCAAAATAAAGAGATATCTTTCTACCTTTTGTGCATTTTTTTTCAGTTGCAATTGCTCCAGCCACTTTCTTCTGGTTTCTTCATGTTTTCTGCTAACTCTCCATCATCTGCTGTCCATTTGTCCTTTCTTCTCTCTTCTAGTTTTTTTTCCATTCTCTCTCTACATCTGCTTTAACATACTAATCTTTCTCCTTTTGCTCTTTCCTCATTCCTATTTCATCCACTCAAATTTTACCTCTCCATCCTCAATCCCCACTTACTCTCCCAATACCCGGCCAATTGTAGATTTTTTATCCCTCCCACACAAAATATTTTTCCCCTCTCCATTTTACTCTCCCAGCCCCATCCCATTCTAATCCTCCCCCAACATCAGCTCCCTTCTAGTTCCAGCCTCACCCAGTATCCATTCCCTTCTAGTCCCTGCATCAGCCCATTTCCAGTCCTAGCCCCCCATCAGCCCATTTCCAGTCCTAGCAACCCCCCAACCCAATACCAGTCCTAGCTCCTCCATCAACCCACTTCCAGTCCTAACCCCCCATCAGCCCACTTCCAGTCAGCCCCCCATAGCCCATTGCCAGTCCTAACCCCCCCATCAGCCCACAGCCCATTACCAGTCCTAACCCCATCAGCCCACCTCAAGTCCTAACCCCTCCCCATCAGCCCATTTCCTGTCCTAGCCCCCCCATAGCCCATTATCAGTCCTAACCCCATCAGCCCACCTCCAGTGTTAACCCCCCCATCAGCCCATTTCCAGTCCTAGCCCCCCATAGCCCATTACCAGTCCTAACCAACAGCCCCCAGCCCATTACCAGTCCTAACCCCATCAGCCCACCTCCAGTCTTAATCCCCCCAGCCCATTTCCAGTCCTAGCAACCCCCCCCAACCCATTACCAGTCCTAGCCCCCCATAGCCCACTCCCAGTCCTAATCCCCATCACCCAATTTTCAGTTTAAGCCCCCCCATACCACATTACCAGTCCTAACCTCCCCATCAGCCCACTCCCAGTCCTAATCTCACCAGCCCATTTCCAGTCCTAATCCCCCATCACCCAATTTTAGTTTAAGCCCCCCCCCATAGCCCATTACCAGTCCTAACCCCCCATCAACCCACTTCCAGTCCTAATCCCATCAGCCCATATAAAGACTTAGCTCCCCCATAGCCCATCACCACTCCTAACCCCCCATAGCCCCCCATAGCCCATCACCACTCCTAACCCCCCATCACCACTCCTAATCCCCCCCATCACCACTCCTAACCCCCCCATAGCCCATCACCACTCCTAACCCCCCCATCACCACTCCTAATCCCCCCATCACCACTCCTAACCCCCCCATAGCACCCCCATAGCCCATCACCACTCCTCACCCCCTCTCACCACTCCTAATCCCCCCCATCACCACTCCTAATCCCTCCCCCCCCAGCCCAGCCCAGCCCAGCAAAAAGTTTTTTAAAAAAAGCTGTCTTCTCTCGCTGCTGGGGCCGCCACGGCAGAATCGAGTGTGCCGCGGGGCCCCCCCTGCCCAGCAGAGCCTGCCCTCCCCCGTATCACCTCTCTTTGTAGCTGCAGTCACACGCGCTGGCTTTCAGAGCGCGAAGGGACTAGTTTCCCTTTCGCGGCTCTGTTAAGCCCGCGGGGGCTGATGGGAACTTCCCATCAGCCCCCGTGGGCTTAACAGAGCAGCGAGGGAGAAACTCTCCCCTCGCGCTCTGAAAGCCGGCACGTCTGACTGCAGCTACGAAGAGAGAGGTGATACGGGGGAGAGCAGGCTCTGCTGGGCAGGGGGGGCCCCGCGGCACACTCGATACTGCCGCGGCGGCCCCGGCAGCGGGAGAAGACAGCTTTTTTTTTTTTTAAATTTTACTTTAGGATCAGATTGTTTTTTGCGTGGGGCCCCCTGAAACGCGGGGCCCTGTGCAAAAAACATTCTTGCTCAATGGACGGGCCGGCCCTGACCACAGAGGTGTATAAAGCATATTCAGGAAAGGCCAATATATGTTTTCAGTGTTTCCCACAGACACCCCCATTATTCCTGCTCATCAATGCATTCCATATTGAAGAATGGTTGTGACAAGAATGTTTTGAACTAGTGTGTCTGCAGTCTGGAAAAACACAAGGTGCAGTTTTAAAGAAATATGACCTGATAGCTGAAGGGCAGTTACACAGTTTATGGCCCTGAAAAGCATGTAACTGCCGCTGAGAGGGATATTCCACAGCATTAACATGGTTAGTCCCTAAATATCCGCGATTATCTCCCTTATACGCCCTAAGGCTAACTACATAGCATCGGGTCGTGTTGGGGGCATTCCCTCCCCTCTAGTTAGCTAATGCAGATTTCAGCTTGTGCAGCAAACCCGGATAATCAATATCGGGGCCACATATGAACCCGGAATTGAATATCCGGGGTTAGGGGTTGGCGGACACAGCTATGCACTGTAGTAGTGCATAGCCTGCCTAATTGAATATAGGGCCCATACAGCAGAGGTGAGGGAAGGTTGTAAGGTAAAGAAACATTAATAAACACCCCTACAGAAATATTAAGAAGAGCAATAGTGTTTATTTTGGCTATGCTGACTTGTCCTGTTTGGGCTAAAGGAGCTAATCTAGGGTTCCCTAACAATTTCTATGTTCTGAAAAATGGGACTGGATGTAAGGATAGTATGTGAGTGAGTATGGAAAAGATTCTTGTTTGGGTGAGAAATGTAGATCAGCTGTTCTTGATAGGTACAGGGCATCTTTTGGCAGAAATATGTTTTTTGTGACTGCAAGTGAGAGTGTGTGTGTGTGTGTGTGTGGTTTGAGTGTTGCACAGGAGGATCTGGTGTGCTCATCCACAATTCTGGGGGGTCAGGAATGCCTGACCATTACCTGGACCGTAGGGATGACCACAGCATCACCAGCTGCCAGTGTGATGGGGCAGAATATATCAGCAAAGGTTTTCTTTAGCAAAATGCAAAACATGTCCCAGTCAATAATTAGGGACCCTCGGATGAGAGCATGAAACAACACAAACAGCACTAATACATGCCCAAAAGCACCATCATCAGTCTCCAAAAATGTACACATTTGTAGAAACTGATGATGGTGCTTTTGGGTATGTATTAGTGCTGTTTGCATTGTTGCATGCTCTCATCCTGAGGGTCCCTTCTTATTGACAGGGATATGTTTTGCATTTCGTTATAGTGAACCTTTGCTGAGTTCTACTTGCCCATACTTAGCCTTGTAAAGACTGTTATCAGAGATGCCCAATGCAAGCATAACTAAGGATACTACTGCCATGAATGCTTTGATGCAAGCAATGTCAGGACAGACATATCACTCTCTACTTGCATTTATAATATCTTTGTGTGCACTGAGATTATTCTGCAGTGTTCTGGGCATGCAACAGACTCATATACATTGCCTGGTTGGCATCACCATATACATATCATCAGTAGTCATGTGTAGTTTGCATGAGCACAACACTGTCAGTGAAAGGAACAGATAAGGAGATGCACGTTTTAACAGTGGAGGCGTGGCCGCACGGAGACAGGTAGATCAGAAACGCGCATCTTTCCAGAATATGGTGAGTGTGAGGACATTCAAATCATGATATGACAGCGGGGGCTCGTGTTTCTCCTTAATGGTTTGTGCATGCTGTGCCGGAAACACCAATGTCCCTGATTCTAGAATCGCGAACACGTCTATACCCGTCGTTGTGGAATCGGATTTGCATCGAGCACATCTTCAATTTAGACGTGCCCATGGGCCAGATGTGCATGTTATGAATTGGGCTCCATATCATGCATCCTAACTAGTACAAAACTGCGTAGCAAGTCCCCATATTTTTTCCCATGAGTGCACGTTACTTGTCTTCTTAGTCAGCTCAGCTTCATATATATTTGTAACATATTTTGTATTCCACCAAAAATGAAAATGAATCAACGATCCCTGCTTCCAATTTTGAAGGATAGTCTTCAATGTATAAACAATAAAAATATCAAATAATCACCTGCTTGAAGAATTTAGAGTCTTCTACTGAGGAAGATCTAACAAATATTACTGAAACATAAAGTTGACTAGCCAGTCCTAAAAGTAGGGATATGCATTGCCACACCTATGAACAAAAGCACATAAAAGAAGGACAAAAACATACAAAAAAGTTCCCATTTTCTTCAAGCAAAAGTGGCACTTATTGGAGATTTCTTGATTGCTCCTATACAGGGGTCAGACCGAAGATAGGAGGATAGCTTCAGAAGCCACCAGCTTATTCGTTTTAGCCTTAAACCTCTCCCATTTTTGTTCTGAGATATGTATGGCAAGTTCCCATTGTCAAAATGTTTGCAAGAAACTATTTGCATTTGGAAAATAGGATCTCAGAAACTTATAAAACTGAGAAGCCACATGCCCACCACACCAAAATTCTTGATAGCAGGCTATCACACACAGGGTATCATGTACAGTACAAACGTCACCTTCTGGTACCATATTGGAAGAGTGTGCTTCATTTGTGTGGAGGCACATTCCAGCATGTGTATCTTGTCCCCTGTGCACCCGATTGGAATCGGGATGCAGAGAGGTAGACCCAATTCCGATCCTGTAGGGGCTAGGAAAGCCCCGCGGCATCAGAATCAGGTCTAGGTTATGTACGTGCAGGCCAGGACCCAATTCCGATCGGCCTACACATAGAGACCCATGCCTGACTAACTGAGTCAGGCTCCTGAATGGACCCACGGTGCCATGGCGTCTCATTGCCATGGCATTGTGGTTCCATTCAGGAGCCACAATCCCCGGCCACTGACCACTCTTTCCTTTCCTCGCAACTTGACCCCCGATCTGGCCTTCCATAGCCAGGGTCGGGCTGCAGGGACCCCCTTCACTCCCTTACCTCACTTGTGCTGCCTGGGCCACTTCCAAGGTGGAATAAGTCACCCGTCCAGTCTGCCGACTCTGGACATACAGTGCCGACTTCAGAATCAGCCCTGTACGTCCGTGGTCGCAGATCGCCCACTGTCCGCCCTAACTCCGCCTCTAAAATGCCCCCTCCCACCCCATCTAAGCCTCCCCATACAAACTCCTTGTTCGCATGGGGAGGCTTTTGACAGAACTGGCAGGGCGGCAAATAGCGGGACAAAATAGACCCCATACTGTAAATTGAAAGAGGTAGGTATTATTAATACCAAATGTTTGCTTCAGCGATTCAAAGGGAATTACCTGATTTTCATGCCAGAAATCACTGACAGACAATCTTAATATTTTTTGGTCACCAATGATTCCAAAATACAACCTCTTTACCAATCTTCAAATGTAGATTAATCCATTCTGGAACCCAATCCGATAAACTCCAGGATATATCTAAATGGGTGTCTAGCTCCAGAAAACGTTCTTAACGAGCTACTGAAATAATTTGTTCTAAAAAAAAACTTTCATTGGCAACAGCAGTTTGTGAGATACATCTAGGATATGGGTGGACCACTGCTGGCAAGCACTGCAGCCAAAACAGCACCACCAGCCCACTCTTTATTAAGACCTAAACCAAAAGAAGCAATTCATCAAAATCTTCAACATATCATCAGCTAGCATCGCTCAGAATAAAAGCCTGACGTATGCATGAAAGTCTGGAAATCCCATATCCCCTTCTTTAAATAGCTTTATTTTTTTAATATTTATTTGATTTATATATTATGTCCATGCATCATTACAATACTCACAGAAAACTGAAACAGAAATATAAAGAAAATAATTCCAATAGATAAATCAATATCTAAAGAAACAATTTCTAGTTTCTGTATAGTCCTCAAATATGGGGGTGGGGGGGGGGTGGATTTCAAATTAGGGTTACAAAATAATAAAAATCTAGCAAGAAAATATAAACAGAGACATTCAGAAGGCTTTAAATGACTCCCCAAGCTGGTGTCTTGAATGATGTCACCTCGTAAGTTGTATTACACCAAAATGCCATGTATGGTCAATTTCCAGAGCGAATGTATTGTTTAAACTCTAATTATGAACGCTCTACTTATAATCGTGATATAATTTTAGGGGTATGTTTACTAAACCGCGCAAATGTGCAGGGCGCACTTGAGCGTGCGCTAAGGTACCTTAGCGCACGCTAATGATGCGTTTTTGGGCCCCGCACACGTGCGCATCACACTAACGGGCCCGCTCATGTGCGCGGCCCGCTACTGTGCGATAGAGGCGTGGAAAGGCTCCCGAGGGGCAGGGGGACGGGGTCAATGGGTGGAGAGTGGGAGGGGAGAGGCTCCCCACACAGGAGCGGGGCTGAATTTCTCTGAAAAAAAACCCGCGCGTGAAACCCTCGCGTTAGAGCCGATTTAAAGGGAAGAGAAACCATTTCCGTCAGCAATGTACAGCAAAACCGGGAAACCTGCAAAACGTGAGCAGTGTGATACATGTGCACAGAGCAAAATAGCAAATAAAACATGAAAATGACCACAACAAAATTGTACAAAATTATAATCCAGCTGGCCAATAGTGATATCAATGGGCAACATTAAAAAACACCCCCAGGAAAGCCCCAGAAAAAAAGAAATGATTTTTGGAAGGGTCTACGCTCCGTAGACCCTTTTAAAAATCATTTCCGTGTATTGGAGCTTTCCTGAGAGTGTTGTTTAATGTTGCCCAGTGATATTACTGTTGCCCAGCTTGGTTTTGTTTTTTTTCCCCCTTTTTTCGAGGTCATTTTTGAGGTTTATTTGCACTTTTGTCCCCATACAAGGTAAATGAGACCACAGTTAAAATGTGCAGAGCAGGGTTTCTGACCCGTCAGACCAGGTTTCCTATCTCCAGGGACTGCACTGTCTTTGTGGCTACAGTGTGGTACAACAGACACAGCCAGTGCCTGTAAGACCAGAGGGTCAAAGGTTCAAATCCCAGCTGGGGCTCCTGCCAACCCAGTCTCCACATTTTTACCCACCACTAAACAGTGATAGTGAGGACACTCCTCTATTGCAGAGAACATAAGCATGGTTCAAACACCCATATTTTACCCTACACCGCACACAAACCATAACAATGGGCATTACCTACAGCCGAGTCCACCAAATTCACTCCTGGAGTGCCACAACTCAATCAGGTCATATGCTTTTTCCCAGATAAGGACATGTCTGCATGTTGGCGGAAGGGTACAGGTGGTGGAGGGGGCAGTGGCTGCAAACCACAGCAGACAGTGGCCTAGGCCTGTGCAGGCTGGCACCGTCCACCGCAACACACAGGCTCTGTTGGATGTACAGTCATGGACTCCCCAGGGAATACAGCAAATCTGTGGTAACATGGTGGTGCAGTGCACACAGACAGTGTGTGCAAAAACAGAAGGTCACAGGTCCAAAGGCCAGCTGGGGCTACTGCCAATCCTGTCCACATATTTTTCCCACAACCAAACCATGATAGCAAGGACAAACCTTTATTGCTGAGAACATACGCATGGTTAATACGCCTATATTTTACCACACCAAACACAGACACCATTCACAGCCGCATTACCGAGAGCAGAGTCTCCCAAATGCAGTCCTGGAGGGCCCCACACAATTCAGGTTCCATGCTGCCTCTAATAAAGATGCTTGTGCTGCAGATCTATGCACCACCCCCATGGTATGCAGATGTAGCTCATGCATATTTATGAGGGACAGCATGAAAACCCGAACAGTGTTTGGAACACCAGGACGGGAGTTGGGAAACTCTGCCATAAAGCAGCAGCCAACAGGGCCAGCCACACACACACACACACACCCACAGGCCCCATTGGCCAATGCCCCCTGGAGAGGCAGGACATTGGGCCCTGCCTGTATCTCCCAATACTAGCAGTTGCATACCTTAGCAATGCCACCCTACACCTGGGTATATGGTACACAGCTATCAAAAGTTTCCCATGAGAACTGGCAGATATAAATTCCTATGTTAAGCACAGTTTTGCTCATTGAGCTTCACCATAACAATCATTCTGCTGTCTGCAGTGTGTGCTGCAGGTCTGGTCTCTGACAGTGTTTACCACCCTGGGGAGTGACCCCCAACAGTTTTGCATACCATATCCATGCCTGTACTGTGCCCAGGACTGGTGTGGTGGGTATGGCTGCTGAACTCCCCTATAGTAGCACAATGCTGGCATAGGTGTGGGGGTGGCTGTCTGTCGATCCAGTGTGTGGTGGCTGCAAACACCTTCCACAGCCCACACTGCCAGCAACGTTGCCAGTATTGGACTGCCAATGTGCATAATGAGGAGCAAGGTACCATGGGTATAGGCCGGACAGGGTGGCCTGGCCAGGGTGCATCTGCACAGGGCATAGGGCATTGACTGGGACATTTTAGTGCCCGGACACCACCTAAACAAACAGGGTGACCTCAGTATGTCCTGCTGGGTGATCACTCTCACCCTGACTGTGCAGTGACCACAGCATGGCTAGTCACCCCCATAGTGCTATATGGTATTTCTCTTATGTGATAGCTATGGGTTCCCTTTTGGGTCCCAGTCACTGATTTATCTGCTTGCTGTGTATGCTGACATCCTAGTTCTGGGTGCATGCATCTCCACTGGGAACATGCACTATGGACTAACTAGCACACTGTTTGCAGCTGGTATGTATCATGATGGAGCAGCTTTCAGGGTGCAATGGCTGATGACTTGCTGCAGGAGAATATCAGATGGTGGGGGGTGCAGCTCACCTTATCCAGGCCTAATGTCTGTCTGCTATTGTGTTATGGATGTGTATAAGAGCTGCATTGACTGCCCTGTGGGGTGTCTGTTCCTAAGCAGGAATGGGGTTGATGGTCCCCTCTGCTGCCACCTTTGCAGGGAGGTAGAATGTGGATCTATTGATGGGAGGCCCTGTTTGCTGGCCCTGGAGGAGGGGGGGTGGTGGTGGTGGTGGTACATGGCCCACTTGGGGGTCCATGGGGGCTGCACCTGACTGAAACAGACAGAGATATCCAAGGTGTTTGTGCAGAAACTACCTATCTCACACATTAACACTGCTTTGGACCTCCAGCATGGCCTCTTTCAGCCATGGCAGTTGCTGTGGACCTGGTGCTGGGCGCCTCACCGCACCCTCAGGGTGAGCACAGTACCCGCACAATGTGACGGTGTGTAGCTACTCTGTGCCAGTAAAACACACGGTCAGTACCCCCTACCAGGCCGAGGTGCTGTGTGGGTGCACATGGTCACTTCCCTCTACCAGGCCGAGGTGCTGTGGGGGTGCATTGCCCATCTTGTGTTTATCTGTGGACAGCTGATTTGCATGTGCAGTGCATCATGGGTATGGGTGGGCTAACCCTATCCTGGTGACCACAGCAGACTGTCTGTGTGGTGATGTGCATGCTCTCTGCAGCCAGCCAGGGGCTTGCTAGCAGCTATAGAGCTGTAGCCCAATGATTACTTCACTTCTTCTGAAGCCAGAGGTCATGGATTCAAACCCACAGTGGGGTTATTTGATAGGGGTTGTCCAATGCTTTATCTTATTTTAATGTACATATTTTGATGCCAGCAAAAACACCCTCAGCGTACTGTACCCATAAGGTGCCTCTGAGGGTGCTTTATAGGGCGCCCTATAGGGCCCCTTATGGTTCCCGTCCATATAAGGTGCACTATACATTATCCTGTGACGCAACCTATAGGGTGCCCTATAGGGGACATTTTAGGGTGCTGTGGCGGATAGTGCAATTTATAATGTGCCCTATGGAGTGCCTTATAGGGTGCCTTATACGGCACCTTCAATTACGGCACATGAGGGCGTGTTTGCTGGCAGTAATTAATAACATAAAAATAAAGTGCTGCAGGAAAAAATATGTACAATGCAAAGCTGATGCCACAGCCAGCCTTATGTATTAGGCACACTGGGGAGCAAACTCATGACCCCTGTATCAGCAGTCAGTGCCTTAACCATTGTGCTCCACTGCTGCTCCTCCTTGCCTGTCAGCACACCTACTTATGCTTTTCATTCCTTAAACTGCACAGTGCTGCCATAAAAAACAGTACTCTGACCTTGCGGTACCTCATACGGCACCCTCTAAAGCGCCCTATAAGCAACATTCTAGGGTGCCTTGGCTGCCAGTGCACTTTAAAATGTGCCTTATAGGGCGCCTTATGTTAACACTCTTCGAGAGTGCGTTTGCTAGTAGTGATAATTAAAATATAAATAAAATGCCTCCTAAAGCAATCTTCCCCATAATATGTAATGCCTCAGCCAGCCTTGTTCATTGGGCACTTTGGGGAATTGAACCCCTGATCCCTGCACTATTGGTCAGTGTCTTAACCATTGTGCTATGGTTCTGTTCTTGTGATTGCACATCAGCACACTGCCTTATGCTGCCCAGTATTTATGTGCCTCATAAATTAACACCTCAGCCAGCCATCTTCATTGGGCACTGTGGGGGATTGAACCTCTGATCCCTGCACCATTGGTCAGTATCTTAACCATTGTGCTGTGGCTCTGCTCTTCTTCCTGCACATCAGCGCGCCACTTATGCCTCCCACACAGCTATCTCATGCGCTAAGGTGCGGGGCGCACATGGGCGCCCCGCACCTTAGCACATATGTAAATTCCGGCTTTTCTTTTTCAGGACGGAACGCCCACTCCTTATATGGCACCTGCACACTACCGCGGCCCACACTTTACCGGGGTTTTAGTAAACATGCCCCTAAATGTCAATCGTCAATCCTCTTGTTGCTCAATACTTAATTAATCTTTTCACTGCTAGGATAACACAGGTCTGCAAATATTTTTTTTTTGAGAGCTGTTTTGGTTATTCCACATAATCTTTATGTTTTTTGGTGCGCTGAATCCGAAAATGACCTCCATTTTGTCATAGGACATCACGTTTCCTGACAATATAGGTAACTATGTTAAATAAGGCAATACCTCAAAATAAATGGAAATAGACTTATAAAATTAAAGTTTTATTACAATATTTTCATGAAAATACTTTTTTGAACTGAAATGAGCTCACCTACACACACTAAACTCGATTCTTCTTCCTTGCGAGGCTCCTCTTGGTGCATTTACGCTTGTGAGTAGCATCTGGAATGTCTCTCTGAAGCATCCAATAGTAGTCTGCCATCATTGTAATGCTCCATTTTCCCTGGTATCTCCTTTCCATCTCTTTAATGTTTTGGTGGAATCGTTCACCTGGTTCCTCACTCACAGCTCCCAAATTTTCAGGAAAGTAGTTATAATGCCCTGTTCAATGTAATTTCAGTTTGTTCAATGTAAACCACACTGATGCAGAATAGCGCGGTATATAAGAGAATTAAATAAATAAATAAATAAGGTGGGACTGGAGGAAATGCACTTTCAAACTCATCAGGCAACCTAAAGCTTGAAATGCTTTCAGCATTCGTCCGACAATCTTTTTGTAGTGAGGATCTTTGTTTTTGCCTAAAAATTTCTGTACATCTTCTTTAAATGCAATCCACCCTTCTTTTTGAGGATCCGTCATGGTATTGACAAACTCTTGATCAACTATAAGCCTTCTAATGTCTGGTCCGACGAACACACCTTCCTTCAATTTTGCCTCCGACAGGCCTGGAAACTTGTGGAGTAAAACTGCTTTGAGACTTCTTTTTGAAGAATCTATGAAAAGATGCCATTGATCTGAATCATATTGGATTTTAAATTGACCCATCAGACCTTCGACATCGATGCAATAAACCAACTTGTCTTCCTGGGCGAAGTAAGGAACAAACTCCTTTTCACGATGTCTGAACCATGAAGATGACACTCCTGGCAACAATAAATTCCTGCTTTTCAGCCTTGATCCGAGTAACTCAGCGGCATCTTTGGGAAGATTCAAGTCTCTTACCAAATCATTCATCTCCTCCTGAGAAAACAATTTTGGTCTTGTGTCATCTTCAAAGTCAGAACTTGATTCGTCATCTGGTTCAGGTATGACTTCACCTTCATCGGAGCTAGGTATCTCTTCCAAGGCAGCAGGGGGCTTGGGTACTGGTATATCTGTGCCATGGGGCATGAGATGAATTGCCGAGTGAAGATTGGGGTATGAAATGGAATGCTTCCATTTGGAATTAAACCCTTTCACATCGCATGAACAAAAGTAACAGTCATCACTATGGTTCTTTTGCTCTCGCCATACCATAGGAATCCCATAACGGAAAGATTTTTCTTACCCTTGAACCAGTTTTGGAGGTACTCAACACACCGTTTGCACACTTTATGAGGCGCCCAGACTTTATCTTGATCTCCAATTTTTAGTCCAAAGTATGCAAAGTATACTTTTTTCACAAAGTCTGTAATATTCTGCTCTTGCTTCAACATTGTATATTCACCACAGATGAAACAGAAACTGGCGAATTAATACACTTTCGCAGAACCATGACATAACGGTTGAAGAATGACGAGCTAACACGAATTGCGATGAAAAAGTGTGAACAGCCTAGAACCAAGAACCTGATGATGATTCGTGCACAAGTGTGGCATGCAGGAGAGAGCAGCTCTGTGTCTGTACATGAGACGTCACAGTGCTGGCCATGCCCCCCTGCACTGACCAGAGCTGCTGCTATCTGCCCTGTGTCTCCCTCCCACTGGATTCTTCAGGAAAGATTGACCCCTTCTACCATTAGAAGCATGGACTTAAAACTTGCTTAGCTTATGTATATATTTCTGACCATCAGATTTACAGTGCTATATTTTTTTTACATAACTCGGACAACCCCTTTAAGGTTTTTTTGGCATTTTATATCTTAAATGCACTTATGTGAATTAATTAATAGTAATTTGAATTAATTAATAGTAATTTGAAAAAATTTGATAAATTTGAAGACAGTTTTGCATGTTGTGGCAAATCATGACGTCTAGGAGTTTTTTCAATATTTTATTTGTTTTCAGCACACCAAAATACATGGAAATTAGATGAAAATAATCAAACAGCTTTTTAGTCGCAGACCTGTGTAATTTGTGACACAGAGATCTCAGACTTTTAAAGACGCCAACTTTCAGACTTTTAACATGTCTAATAACTGTGCGTCATTTTCGCATCAATGATCTCTGTGCTAATGTCACTAATTTAATTTTCTTTCTTAACCCAGCGTTGTTCTATTGTACTGATGCTTTCAAACATGAAACAGTGCTTTATGAAACAGTGCTTCACCCCAACACCATATCTTAGCGCCTCCTCTGCGCTTCACTATGTCAAGTTTATTCAGGGGGTTCTCTCCACCTTACCATCACTCAGATGGTAGGAACGAACTGATTAGCACCATTTAAATGGAGAACGTTGGGAGTGGTTTGCATGCGCGACACAACCGGGAAGCAGTTTTGGCTCGGAGATAGGCAGGTCCGCAGCACGTTGATAACAGAGGTAACCTGAACAGACTCATTTGTGATGATGATAGTAATCTAGAATAGATGTAACAATAGGTTCAACGGTGATAAATTTTTAAAAAAAATAACTTTCTCAATTGTGTTTGTTCTCCGCTTGCAGCTTACACATAACGGAGTGCTTTAAGGTGGAGAGAACCCCCTGAAGAAACTCGACATAGTGAAACGCAGAGGAGGCGCTAAGATATGGCATTGGGGCGATCATTTAAAATATAAGCACTGTTTCATAAAGCACTGTTTCATGTTTGAAAGCATCAGTACAATAGAACAACGCTGGGTTAAGAAAGAAAATCAAATTAGTAACATTAGCACAGAGATCATTGATGCGAAAATGACGCACAGTTATTAGACATTCCTCCTCGATTCTCATCACCACCAAAAAGTTGTCTAATTGACAACATTTTGGTGGTGGTGAGAAGCAAGGAGGACTGTGACAAAGTCTATCTACCCTTTTTTTTTTTTTTTTAACTTTTATTTTCATTTTGCAACAAACAAAAGAAACAACACACCAAAGGAGACAAAACAATTATACAAGAAGGAAAAGTAAACCCAATTACCCCCCACCCCCATGCTTCTTCTCTAGCCGATTAGGTCAGCATGTGAGCGCTTCCAGTTAACAGTGATTATACATCAAAACGGTCAAAAGAGTATCTACGATACAGAATGATCATGGGACCAAAATATATACAAATTTAGACAGTCAGATGAGAGTATTTAGCAGAATGTACATAGTCATTGAGCATCTTACATTTAGACCAATAATGAGAAGTCTGAACGGGGGAAGTAAACATACAAGGTATTTGTTCATATGTACTGTAGAGACAAACATGATTCCACCATGCATTGGGGCTCAGATGGGAGCTATTTTCCAGTATTTCTTAATTAGGGAAATAGCAAT
Source organism: Ichthyophis bannanicus (assembly GCA_033557465.1). Classification (NCBI taxonomy): domain Eukaryota; kingdom Metazoa; phylum Chordata; class Amphibia; order Gymnophiona; family Ichthyophiidae; genus Ichthyophis; species Ichthyophis bannanicus. The sequence goes on along the minus strand of CM066035.1, from coordinate 603,109,793 downwards.
GCCAAGCAAAAAGTCCAAAAGGAAGTAAGCCGTTTTTGGAAGAGAGGAGATCCCCGCAACTGGGCGAAGTCTCACCATCCTCCAAGAAAGGGGCTCCTGAAAGTGCAAAATAGACTGGATACGACCCCAGACCCGACGCCAGTGATACTGTAGTGCGGGACATTCATACATAACATGAGGTAGTGAGCCAATGGCCGTATGGGATGTCCAACAACTATTGCCCTGAGTAGTGTTCCAGTTGGCTAATCTGTCAGGAGTGTAAAAACACCGGTGGGCTAGAAAGAAGAGTGTCTGAGTGAGTGAGGCGGATCGGGAAACCCGTGTCACTCTACTCCAGACAAGGCTCCATTGCTCCAAGGTCAAGTCACATGCAATTTCTCTCTCCCATGCTTCTGCGCAATAGGGGTATCGCTAGTTATAGCATTACATAAGGTTTTGTAAAATTGGATGCTACACCCGGGGAACTACCGATAGATCGGATAGTCTCCGATCAACCTTGTATAGGGGATGCCGATGGCGGAAGTACCCCAGCACTCCGAAGGCAATGCCGAAATTGCTTCGACTGAAAGCAGTGCCCCGCTGGGAGACCAAATTCAGTTTGCAATTCACTAAAAGTTTTCCAGCGACCATCATGGAACAACTGGCTAGGAATCCAAATGCCCCTAGTGTACCAGGGGCTCCACGCTATCGACTTATGTTGTATTCGAAATCAAGTATTGCACGAAAGCGGGAGCCTGTCAAACGGACAGAGTCAGGAGTCTAAAGAGTGCATTAGAGTATTAAAGGCACCTAAAGTGTCTAAAAGCATTTGGGGATAGTGGGAGTCTGATGGGAGAGTCATACCAGGGAGAAAAGTAAGAGGAATCGGTTTGCAAAGATCCACTTCTATGTCTAGCACACAGGTCTACTCGGTACTGGATCTTCCAGCCAACGAGCGCCTTGCTTGAGAAGAAAAGAGTGATGGAACACTTGATTAAAATCACCACCAAGTATTGATGGAGCATTGGCAGAGGCCTATGCCAACTGCGCAATACTTGCATAGTAAGCAGGGTCGTCTACATTCGGGGCATAAATGCAAAAACACATGAATTCACTATCTCCAACCTTAAGGTGTGCACAAGCCCATCTACCCTCCTTGTCAGCGCTAATATCTATTACAGTAGCTTGCAAAGACATCTTAACCAGAATGGTTACCCCGCACCGTTTGGAAACGGCGGGAAAATAGGCAGCCACCATGTTAGACCTAACATTGAGTTGCAGTGTTGCAGCAGAGTTTAGATGCGTTTCCTGAAGAAACACAAAATCAGCATGCTCATGGCTAAGATAGCTAAGGAGTTTCTTCCTTTTGATTGAACTATTAATGCCTTTTACGTTGAGTGATAAAATTTTACATAAGGCCATTCAGAAAATTAAAAGTTCTGAGCATGATAGCGCACATAATTTCACAATGTCCCTCATATTGACTGTATCTGGCTGTACATATGACATGAAAGAAAATAGGCTAAGATAATACAATGGAGCGCCCCACATTAAAAAAGAAAACCGCAGTGCGGTAGAGAAGAAGCAAAACCCCAGAAATTACTGGCGACCATGTGTCTGCGGGGAGAAACCCCAGAGAAGGCCAAAATTGAGAAAAGAAAAAACACATGACCTGTAGGACTGTGCGTGCTCCGAATCCGACCGAGGCACACATCAGGGAGGGATAGGAGACCAAAAGACAAAGGGTCATATAGAGAAAGAAAGAAAGTCCAGGTAGTCTCTGTGCTTGGCTATGACCGCCGCATCGGGCCCTTCAAAATGGCGGACAGAGCCGACAGATAAAAGTCCAAGTTTTGGATTAGCGCATCTGCTCTGCTTCTTTGGAGTCCAAAAATGTTGACAGTAGATCAGGATCTTCGAATGTCCTGGTTTGGTTGTGGAGAGTCACTCGGAGCTTCGCTGGATACAACAGGCCAAAACGAGCCTGTAGCTGTTGAAGTCGAGGGCGAAAAGCAAGGAGTTTCTTCCGACGGTCAACGGTGGGCTTTGTAAAATCAGGGAAGAAGGAGACTTTGTGACCTTCAAATTCCAAATGAGGATTCGTCCGGGCAGCATTTAAAATTTGTTCCACTTGTTGATATCGTAGCAAGCGAAAGATAATAGGCCGGGGGGTCGTTCGGTTGAGCGCCATATGGGTAGGAACACGGTGCGCACGATCGATTTCCAGTTCTCTATGAAAAGTGATCTTCAGCAAGGAGGGAAGAGTTTTGAGCAGGAATTCTCTTATATCTCCGGCTTCCACCCCCTCCGGTATTCCAATGAGCCTCACATTGTTGCGACGGGCTCGATTATTGCTATCTTCTAACTCCTTTTGAAGATTCTGTATCTGGCGCTCAGCCTGGTCCAGTTTGCCCAAGCGCACCACGTGCGAGTCGAGGACCCCCGCCATATTGTCCTGCCGTAATGAGAGACTTTCAAGTCGGTCCTGGAGCACTCCAAAGTCTTCTCGCATGGCTCGAAGCGCTTCTCCATTGGACTGCACCAATTCCTTCACGCCGCGTATTTCCTCTAAAATCTCCAGATGCATTTCGGGGTTTTCACGAAATGGAGCCATCTTCTGTGGGGAGGACACCTCTGTTTTGGAGCGTTTTCCGTGAGAAGAAGAAGGAGACCCGAAGTCCAAGCGCGCTGGTTTATGGGCCGCCATCCCCCCCGATGTACCCCGGTCAGCTCGGAGCGAAATAGTAAGTTTGTATAGGTATTAAGTCAGGATTCTAAGTAGGCCTCTCGGGAGCTTCAACGCGAAGCGTCTTACCCGCTGGACATCAGGCTCCGCCCCCCATCTATCTACCCTTTTGATGTCTAGGACATCTGTACCTTGCCCACTCACAATCTTAAATGACAGAGGTGTAAGGCAGGAGTCTCCCAATCCAGTACTGGAGGGCCACAAACCAGTCAGGTTGGGAGGATATCTCTAATGCATATATATCTCATGCATATTCATTAGGGCTATCCCAAAAACCTGCCAGGATTGCGGCCCTCCAGGACAGGTTTGGACACCCCTGGCCTATGGTTTATCAGAGCCTGTGAGCAGGTGCTGGATTTTCAAAGGGTTGGATTGTGCCAGTCACACCCATGATGCACTGCACATGCAAATCAGCTGTCCACAGATACACACCATGGGGAATGCACCCCCACAGCACCTCGGCCTGGTAGGGGGAAGTGACCATGTGCACCCCCACAGCACCTCGGCCTGGTGTAGCTCCCATGGACTCCTAGGTGGGCCATGTACCACCACCACCCTCCCCCAGGGCAGCAAACAGGGTCTCCTATCAATAGACAGACAGACATGAGGCCTGGATATGGTAAGCTGCACCCCACCACTATCTGATATTCTCCTGCAGCAAGCCATCTGCCACTGCACCCTGCAAGCCACTCCATCAAGACACATACCAGCTGCAAACAGTCTGCTAGTTAGTCCATAGTGCATGTGCCCAGTGGAGATGCATGCACCCAGAACTGGGATGTCAGCATACACAGCAAGCAGATAAATCAGTGACTGGGCCCCAAAAGGAAACCCATATCTATCACATGAGAAAAATACTATATAGCACTATGGGGGTGCCTAGCCATGCTGTGGTCACTGCACAGTCAGGGTGAGAGTGATCTCTCAGCAGGACATACTGAGGTCACCCTGTCTGTGTAGGTGGTGGCCGGGCACTAAAATGTCCCAGTCAGTGCCCTATGCCCTGTGCAGATGCACCCTGGCCAGGCCACCCTGTCCGGCCTATACCCATGGTACCTTGCTCCTCATTATGCACATTGGCAGCCCAATACTGGCAACATTGCTGGCAGTGTGGGCTGTGGAAGGTGTTTGCAGCCACCACACACTGGATAGACAGACAGCCACCCCCACACCAATGCCAGCATTGTGCTACTATAGAGGTGTTCAGCAGCCATACCCACCACACCAGTCCTGGGCACAGTACAGGCATGGATATGGTACGCAATACTGTTGGGGGTCACTCCACAGGGTGGTAAACACTATCAGAGACCAGACCTGCAGCACACACCGCAGACATCAGAATGATTGTTATGGTGGAGCTCAATGAGCAAAATGTGCTTAACGTAGGAATTGATATCTGCCAGTTATCATAGGAGACGTTTGATAGCTGTGTACCATATACCCAGGTGTCGGGTGGCATTGCTAAGGTATGTAACTGCTAGTATTGGGAGATACAGGCAGGGCCCAATGTCCTGCCTCTCCAGGAGGCATTGGCCAATGGGGCCTGTGGGTGTGTGTGTGGGCGTGTCTGGTGCTGTTGGCTGCTGCTTTACGGCAGGGTTTCCCAACTCCAGTCCTGGTGTTCCAAACACTGTTCGGGTTTTCATGCTGTCCCTCATAAATATCAATATAAAAAGTCAAAACATAACAAGGCCCAAAAAAACAAAAAACTATAAGACCCCAAACTTGAACGTGTAATTATTTTGTTGTCGGATTCCACCGACAAGAGATGGGGAGGGGAAAAACTCCCCACTCAGTGACGGTAGAGACCTTTTATATTAACTCACAAACCTCAAAGGTGAACCATAATTGAATTACTTATCTGACTTTGGCGAAAGGGCCACAACAACTCCCAGTAGCGACATGCATGTTTCGAGCCCGACAGGCTCTGTATCAAGCTGTTTTGGAAAAAATGTGTGTGCGCGCCCTAAACAAACGCCAAAAAATCGGGCCTTTAAAAACTCCCAAGAAAAATCTGTATGGCTAAAGAACTGCGTCATCCATACGTCAATGAAAGACGTAAGCAAAAAAGGAGGTCCAACCTATCCAATCAGCAGGGTAAAATGTTAATGGATGAATGATGAAATGAAAGAAGGGATGAATGAACCACAGGTTGAGATGACAGCACCAAACTCCACATTCAAAGTAAACTCCACCAGTCACATTCCAGATTTAGTCCTGCTGGGGCCACAGTATTAAGTCGGAAAATCCAACGCTGTTCTCGATGCTGTAAACGTTGCTCACGATTCCCTCCACGGGGGTCCCCCGGAATCCAATCGATAACTCTCCAACGAAGATCCGAAAAAGTATGCTAGTTTTGGAGACAATGGTCAACAATGGGAGCCGAAAGGGTCTTAGTGGTTAATCGGGAAGCGTGTTCTCTCAATCTGATCTGAATCGGGCGGATGGTATTGGGAGATGCACGCAGGGCCCAATGTCCTGCCTTTCCAGGAGGCATTGGCCAATGGGGCCTGTGGGTGTGGGTGTGGGTGTGTCTGCCCCTGTTGGCTGCTGCTTTACGGCAGAGGTTCCCAACTCCAGTCCTGGAGTGCCAAACACTGTTCGGGCTTTCATGCTGTCCCTCATAAATATGCATGAGCTACATCTGCATACCATGGGGGTGGTGCATAGATATGCAGCACAGGCATCTTTATTAGAGGCAGCATGGAACCTGAATGGTGTGGGGCCCTCCAGGACTGCATTTGGGAGACTCTGCTCTAGGTAATGCGCCTGTTTATGGTGTCTGTGTTTGGTGTGGTAAAATATAGGCATATTAACCATGCATATGTTCTCTGCAATAAAGGAGTGTCTGTACTATCACTGTTTAGTGGTGGGTAAAACTATGGGGACTGGGTTGGCAGGAGCCCAAGCTGGTCTTGAAGGACTAGAAAGGGGGACTGTTACTTCTGGAGAGAAATCTGCAACTGTGAGTATATACTTCTGGTAATTTTCTAAAAAGAATTCTTTGTATTAAAGCTACTTAATCTGTGAACCCACTGTTTTTTGTTGGATCAGTTAGGGCCTAGTAGCAGCAAGTTTGAATTTAAAACACAGAGGAGAGCTTTCTGGTTACATTTCATACCCAGCAGAGAGCTTGTAGTTTAAATTTAATAGTCACTCAGGGCCAAGTGACAGCAAAGTACTTTTAGTTTAAATTTAACACACAGAAGAGAGCTTTCTGGTTAAATTTAGTACCCAGCAGAGAGCTTGTAGTTTAAATTTCATAAGAAGTTAGAGCCTAGCAGCAACTAAGAGCTATAATTTAAATCAAATCAGAATTTAGCTTACCTCAGCAGCACAAGACAGGGTACTGTGTAGCAGCCCTCTTTTAATAAGTGTTATTTCCCTCCCTCCCTCCCCACACCCACCCTCCTCTGGGATAATCATAGCTTTATAGGTACTTACACATCTTAAAAGACAGGAGGTGCTTTCAGGTGAAGCTCATTACCCAAATCAGTCATACACTAAGTACCTGAGATTAATTAAGCTTCAGGTGAACAAGGTATATTAAACGTATTAGGTACAGTTTTATTGGTATAAATACCCATAGCAACCCCTAGTAAGTAAGAACTTAAAGATCTAGACACAAACCTAAACTAAGATGCAGACAGCAGTCCAGAAGCGGGATGGGGGCTTTCCAGTCTTTTGCATTGAGTGTCACATGTATGATTTTCTCCCAGTTGGTGAGAGGTCTTACGTGTGCACTAGGTGCAAGGAGCTCTTTTCTCTCAGGGAACAAGTCCGTTCTCTAGAGCCTAAAGTAGCAGACTTGGAAAACATAAGACAGACAGAGAGGTACATAGACAAGACCTACAGGGATATAGTCCTGAAGTCCCACCTCCAGTCTGGCAGCACCCCTGTTGCCATGGAGGAGAGAGGTCACGTGACAGGAGAGCATCACCCTGGTGTGGCAGGAAGTGATCCTGTAACTAGGACCTGTCCTCCAGGTGATGTAAAATCCTCTCGCACCGAGGAAGTTTCTCCAGGGCCATGTGCCCATGAGGAAAGGGTTAGGACAGTCGTTATAGTTGGTGATTCGATCATTAGGCATGTAGATAGCTGGGTGGCTGGTGGACGTGAGGATCGCCTGGTAACATGCCTGCCTGGTGCGAAGGTAGCAGACCTCACGCGCCACCTAGATAATAGTGTTGGGGAGGAGTCTGCTGTCTTGGTACATGTCGGTACCAATGACATAGGAAAATGTGGTAGGGAGGTTCTGGAGGCTAAATTTAGGCTTTTAGGTAGGAAGTTGAAATCCAGAACTTCCAGGGTAGCATTCTCCGAAATGCTTCCTGTTCCACGCGCAGGACCCAAAAGGCAGGCAGAGCTCCGGAGTCTCAATGCGTGGATGAGACAATGGTGCAGAGATGAGGGTTTTGGATTTGTTAGGAACTGGGGAACATTCTGGGGAAAGGAGGGGCTCTTCCGAAGGGATGGGCTTCACCTTAACCGGGATGGAACCGGGCTGCTGGCATTAACCTTTAAAAAGGAGATAGAGCAGCTTTTAAACTAGATATTAGGGGAAAGCCGACAGTCGCCCAAGAGCGGATGGTTCGGAAGAATGTATCTTTGAAGGATACTACCAAAAGCAGAGAGGTTCCACAAAAGAGTAAAGTAGCCCAAATGCCCTCAAGTATGGAGCAGACTGAGCTTAAAGATCCCAAATTACCCATGTCTAACAATAGCCAAATTAATATGAGTAAAATACATTCTCTAAAATGCTTGTATGCAAATGCTAGAAGTCTAAAAAATAAGATGGGAAAGTTAGAATATATAGCACTAAATGAAAGGTTAGATATGATTGGAATATCAGAGACATGGTGGAAGGAGGACAACCAGTGGGACACTGTGATACCTGGGTACAAACTATATCGTAATGATAGAGCTGATCAAATTGGTGGAGGGGTTGCTCTCTATGTTAGAGAGGGCATTGAGTCAGAAAGGATTAAAGTTTTGCAGGAAACAAAATCTGCTGTAGAATCTATATGGATTGAAATTCCATGTAAAAGGGGGAAGGCAATGGCAGTGGGGGTGTACTATCGAGCGCCTTGTCAGAATGACCAAATGGATGATGAAATGCTCAAAGAAATCAAGGAAGCTAACAAAAGTTACAGTTCAGTAATAATAATGGGTGATTTCAACTACCCCGGTATCGACTGGGTCAGTGTCACGTCAGGACATGCTAGGGAGATAAAGTTCCTAGATGAAATAAATGACTGCTTCTTGGAGCAGCTGGTTCATGAACCAACCAGAGGGGAAGCCATATTAGACCTAGTCCTTAGTGGAACACCAGATCTAGTGCAAGAGATAAGGTTGCTGGGGCCACTTGGCAATAGTGATCATAGCATGATCGCCTTTGATTTAATTAGTGGAGGAGGGATAGTAAGGAAATCCACCGTACTACCTTTTAACTTTCGAAAGGGAAACTATGATAAAATGAGGAAAACAGTTAAGAAAAAACTAAAAGGAGCAGTTGCAAAGGTTAAAGACGTACATCAGGCTTGGCTGTTGTTAAAAAATACTATCTTGGAAGCCCAGACCAGCTGTATTCCATGCTTTAAGAAAAGTGGAAGGAAGTCCAAAAAAACTGCCAGCATGGTTTAAAGGTGAGGTCAGAGAGGCTGTTGTTGCCAAAAAAGCATCTTTCAGGAAATGGAAAAAAGAGCCAAACGACGAAACCTGGAAACAGCACAAGCACTGGCAAGTCAAATGCAAGGCATTGATAAGACAGGCAAAGGGAGAATTTGAGAAGAAGCTTACTGCAGAAGCAAAAACGCGAAGTAAAGACCTTTACAAGTACATTCGTAGCAAAAAACCTGTGAGAGAGTCAGTTGGTCCATTAGATGATAAAGGGGTTAAAGGAGCACTAAGAGGCGACAAGGCGATAGCGGAGAGATTGAATGAATTCTTTGCTTCAGTCTTTACTGAGGAAGATGTAGGGATGTTACCCATGACTGAAGTGGTATTTAAAGGTGCGGAAGAATTGAAGGATATATCGATACATCGGGAAGATGTATTACAACTATTAGATAAACTGAAGAGTAGCAAATCACCTGGGCCGGATGGTATACATCCAAGGGTGTTGAAAGAACTGAAATACGAGATTGCAGACCTGCTATTAGTAATCTGTGAACTATCATTAAAATCATCTCTAATACCTGAAGATTGGAGGATCGCCAATGTAACACCAATTTTTAAAAAGGGTTCCTGTTGTGTTCTGGGATACTTCAGATCGTTGAGCCTGACATCTATTACGGGAAAAATGGTAGAAACCATCATAAAGATTAAAATTACTCAGCATGTAGTTAGTCACGACCTAATGGGAGACAGCTAACATGGCTTTAGACAAGGAAGATCTTGTCTTACTAATCTGTTATGTTTTTTGAAGGAGTGAATAATCAGGTGGACAAAGGTGAGTCGGTTGATATTGTGTATCTGGACTTTCAGAAAGCCTTTGACAAGGTCCCTCATGAGAGACCTTTGGCAAAACTAAAGAGTCATGGGATAGGAGGCAGTGTACTATTGTGGATCAAGAACTGGTTAAAAGATAGAAAGCAGAGGGTAGGGCTAAATGGCCAATTTTCCCAATGGAGAAAGGTGAATAGTGGTGTACACCAGGGATCTGTGCTGGGTCCGCTGCTTTTTGACATATTCATAAATGACCTGGAAAGTGGAATAACGAGTGACATTATCAAATTTGCAGATGACACAAAACTATTTAAAATTGTTAAAACCCAAGAGGATTGTGGAAAATTGCAAGAGGATCTTGATAAATTGGAAGACTGGGCATGAAGATGGCAGATGAAATTTAATGTGGACAAGTGCAAGGTTATGCACCTAGGGAAGAACAACCCAAACTATGGTTACACGATGCAAGGTTCCACATTAGGAACCACCACCCTGGAAAAAGATTTAGGCGTCATTGTGGATACCATGTTAAAACCCTCGGCCCAGTGTGCAGCGGTGGCCAAGAGAGCAAATAGAATGCTAGGTATGATAAGGAAAGGAATGGAAAATAAAACAAAATATATTATAATGCCTCTATATCGTTCCATGGTGAGACCGCACCTTGAATATTGTGTGCAATTCTGGTCGCCGTATCTTAAAAAGGATATAGCGATTTTAGAAAAGGTTCAGAGAAGAGCCACCAAAATGGTAAAGGGGATGGAAGGATACTCTTATGAAGAAAGGCTAAAAAGGTTGGGGCTCTTTAACCTGGAAAAGAGACGGCAGAGGGGAGATATGATAGAAGTCTATAAATTAATGAACGGAGTGGAACGGGTAAACGTAGATCGATTGTTTACCTTATCAGAATATAGAAAGAATAGGGGACATGCAATGAAGCTACAGGGTAAACTATTTAAGACTAATAAAAGAAAATATTTTTTCACTCAACGTGTAATCAAACTCTGGAATTTGTTACCGGAGGATGTAGTAAAGGCTGTTAGTGTAGCTGGGTTTAAAAAAGGTTTGGACAAGTTCCTGGAGGAAAGGTCCATAAACAATTATTAAGAAGGGACCCAGGATATCAATGCTTGAACCAATACAAGCATTGTGGAACCTGTGTCCCTTTGGGAAACTGCTAGGTATGTATGACCTAGATTGGCCACTGTTGGAAACAGAATACTGGGCTTGATGGACCTTGGTCTGACCCAGTATGGCATATCTTATGTTCTGGGATTCAAACCTGTGACCCTCTGGTCTTACAGGCACTGGCTGTGTCCGTTGCACCACACTGTGGCCACAGAGACAATGCAGTCCCTGGAGATAGGAAACCTGGCCTGACGAGTCAGACACCCTGCTCTGCACAATTTTACTGTGGGCTCATTTACCTTGTATGCAGACAAAAGTGCAAATAAACCTCAAAAAAGACCTCAGAAAAAGGGGTGAACACTCATAACCAAGCTGGGCAACAATGATATCATTGGGCAACATTAAAAAACACTCCCAGGAAAGCTCCAATAAGATGAAATGCTTTTTGAAAGGGTCTACGGAGCGTAAAAAAGCTCTTCCCCAGTAGCTAGTTGAGTGCCTTCCAACCTGTTCTGCAAGACCAACGATCTATTCATCTCGAACACCTTCTTCCAGCAACACAAGCAGCGACTGTACACATGGACTTCACCCAATGGATTGTACAAAAATCAAATTGACTACATCTGTGGAATTCAACGATGGAAAAGCTCTATAACATCAACAAAGACAAAACCTGGAGCTGACTGTGGTACAGATCATCAACTACTAGTATGCAAACTCAAGCTAAAGCTGAAAAAGAGCAAACCACTCATGAATGCAGCAAAATATGACCCTTGAGAATATACCACTGGAATTTAAAGACTGCCTGCAAAATCGATTTGCTGCTTTAGATACAAATGATAGAGTTCCAGAAGAGTTATGGAATAACATCAAGAAGGTTGTGTTGGAAGAAAGCGAGAAGTCTCTACAAAAGGTAAAAAAGAAAAAACGGCCAAAATGGATGACGGAAGAAACTCTGAAAATTGCCCAGAAACGCAGAGAAGCTAAAGCCAGAGGAGAAAGAAAAACAATCACAGAACTCAACAGAGATTTCCAACGTGCAGCAAGACAGGACAAGGAAAAGTACTACAATGACGCATGCAAGGAAATAGAAGCAGAAACTATTAGAGGAAGAACAAGATCAGCTTTCCTAAAGCTGCGAGAGTTAAAGAAAAAGTTCCAGCCTCGAATTGGAATGTTACAAGATGCTCAAGGTTCTATGTTGAATGATGCTGAGAAGATCAAGAAAAGATGGAAGGAATATACAGAGTTTTTATACGATAAAGATCAAGTGGACCAACAGCCGTTTCAACATGTACCTTATGATCTGGAACCATTGGTGATGAAAGAAGAAGTTGAAGCAGCATTGAAAGCCTTATCAAAGATCAAAGCACCAGGCATTGATTGCATTCCCATAGAAGTATTACAGCAATCTGATGCAGCTGTTACCGTACTTACAAGGCTCTGCCAAGAAATATGGAAGACAGCATCATGGCCAACTGACTGGAAAAGATCTGTGTTTATACCAGTACTAAAGAAAGGTGATCCAACTGACTGTGGAAATTATCGCACAATTGCTCTGATCCCACATGCCAGCAAAATTCTACTGAAGATTATTCAAAAGAGACTACAATCATACCTGGAACAAGAACTACCTGAAGTGCAAGCAGGGTTCAGAAAAGGGCGAGGAACGAGAGACATCATTGCGGATGTGAGATGGATCCTTGAAAAGACTAAAGAATACCAAAAGGATATCTATTTGTGCTTTATCGACTATAGCAAAGCTTTTGACTGTGTAAATCATGAGAAACTCTGGGCCACATTAAGAAGCATGGGTATACCAGAACACCTGATCGTTCTCTTGCACAATCTGTACATTGATTAAGAAGCAACAGTTCGAACGGAACAAGGAGAAACAGAATGGTTTAAAATAAGCAAAGGTGTAAGACAAGGCTGCATACTTTCCCCCTACCTGTTTAATTTATATGCAGAACAAATCATCAGAGAAGCAGGATTGTATGAAGACAACAGAGGTGTGAAGATTGGTGGAAGACTCATCAACAACCTTCGCTATGCTGATGATACCACATTACTGGCGGAAATTGAAGATGATCTGAAACATTTGCTTCTCACAATCAAAGAACATAGTCTCAAAATGGGCCTGCACCTTAATGTAAAGAAGACAAAGATCATGACAACTGGCATAATCAACAGGTTCATCGTCGAAGGAGAAGAAGTTGAAATCGTGAATAACTTTAACCTACTTGGATCAACTATCAATAAAGAAGCAACAAGCAGTCAAGAAATCAGACGACGCATTGCTCTTGGCAGAATGGCTATGAAAGACCTAGATAAGATTCTCAAGAGCAGAGATGTCTCTCTTCATACAAAGATTCGACTTGTTCAAGCCATGGTATTTTCAATAACATCATATGGATGTGAAAGCTGGACAGTGAAAAAGATAGACAGGAAGAAAATTGATGCCTTTGAATTATGGTGCTGGCGGCGAATACTGTGTATACCATGGACTGCCCGAAGAACAAACCAGTCTGTACTAGAGGAGATCAAACCTAAGCTTTCTTTAGAAGCTCAGATGACAAGACTTCGACTTTCATACTTTGGACACATCATGCGAAGAGAGAGATCATTAGAGAAAGACATCATGCTTGGCAAGATAGAAGGTCAACGCAAAAGAGGAAGGCCAGCAATGAGATGGATCGATACAATAACAGCAGCTACAGGTACCAGTCTGTCAACAATGAGCCGCCTGATTGAAGATCGAACACAATTTAGGATAGCTATCCAGAGGGTCGCCATGAGTCGACTCTGACTCGACGGCACTTAACAACAACAACAACGGAGCGTAGACCCTTCCAAAAATCATTTCTTTTTTTTATGGAGCTTTCCTGGGAGTGTTTTGTATGGTTGCCCATTAATATCACTGTTGACCAGTTGGATTATAGTTTGTTAGGATGTTGTTGTGGTCTTTTTCCATTTCTATTTGCTATTTTGTTCAGTGCACATGTATCACACTGCTCACGTTTAGTAGGTTTCTCCGGTTTTGCTGTACATTGCTGAAGGAAATGGTTTCTCTTCCCTTTAATATGCCTTTAACGACAGGTTTTCATTCGCGTTGGAATTGAGCTCTGAAATTCAGCGCGTTAGTGTGAGGGGAGCCTCTCCCCACCCACTCTACACCCATTGACCCCTTCTCTCCGCCCACTCTCCACCTTCTGCGCTGTTTTAACGCGCCGCGGGGGTTTACGATTGTTAACTGCAGTTAACACACGTAACATACGGTTAACGATCGTTCGCACGTCAGAACGCGCGTTATGCCATGCAAGCGATCGTTACCTGAACGTAACACGCGTTATTCACGATTACCGCAGTTTAGTAAACATACCCCTATATCTGACTATACATTTAAATGGAAATATAATGAAAAAAGATACCCCCAGCTGGAGAACCCTTGGTTTCATCAAGAGAAATTACTTTCTCCTCTTTTGTGTAGCCCTACATCAATGTTCCCTCTAATCTTCTGTAGGCTGTGTGCGCATAAAATATCAGCTGTGCAGCTTTTGAAGGAAGGTTAAATTTTTGTGCGCCACATAACGACACTCGGAGTTATATACTTTAAAATTTGACTACACGTCAGAATACAGTCTGTACACCACATTGATTGCACTAGAAAATATTGTAGAACTTGTGAAAACTGTAAATACACAACAGCTTTTAAATTTTAAGATGTCTGTGTTGTTTTCTATCAGAATCAGAACCGTAATTTTTGTGCGCTCTATTGTAAAGTATGTGCGCTCACTCGGCGAGGTGTGTGCGCACGCACACCTGCACAGCTTAGAGGGAACAGTGCCCTACATACATTTGGGCAAGCCCAAATCTTAACTTTACAAAACCGAGCATGACTAAATTTAAAGTACATCTTGAGCATAAGGTCCCGATAAACTTCAAATGTAAATGTAGAGATCATAATGGTCACAGTTCCTTCATCTTAGGAACTCTCAAGAAAATGAGTTAAGTCCAGACTAGCAGAGGAAATTTGTGGAACCTTCAGCTGGTTGGGTTCCCAAGCCTCCTTCTTAGATGGTGGAAGGTAGAAGGCATGGGGCTGTGAGTGGAAAAAATGTCTGAGGCAATCTTTTAATATATGTCTTAAGTAACTCCATAGTATAAATAAGTGGACGCTTAGGGAAATTCACAAAAGAAATGTTCTTCATCCACAGAGCATTGTCAAAAAGATCAAACTTCCTATGGGCAACCATGTTGTCTTTCATCAGTATTGTAGTATCACAAGTAACCTTATCTATTTTCTCTTCACAATCCTTTATTTTTAACTTGCCATTCTCAATTTCTATAGCATTAGCAGTGGAATATTGGGTAGCATCAAGAACTTATCTAGAAAAGGAATTAAATTGGTTCATAAGAGCCTTATCAAAACCCCGTATCACCAGCCATAGTGATTCCATCATAATTTGTTGAGGACGCCCCAGGATAAATTTCTGCTATGAATCTCCACCAGATATTTAAAACTCAGAAGTATATCCAAAAGATAGCAGTTCAGTGTCTTCCTGCACCAGTTCCAAAGTCTCTGGTATCCTAAGGCCAGCCTCTCTGCTTTCCATTTCATGGACTGGAGTCACCGCAAAAATCTGGACTAATGTCTTTCTATAAAGGCCTTCTCGCTTGCCGGATATATATGCCAATTCTGGCAAAGTGCCAACTTTGCCGTTGTTTGCTTGTCCGACTTTTAAAATCCAAGATTAGAGGAAGTATTCAAAACGTCCCCGCAGTCGGACAAGCAAACAACGGCAAAGTTGGCACTTTGCCAGAATTGGCATATATATCTGGCAAGCGAGAAGGCCTTTATAGAAAGACACAAGTTATCATTGTGGCAAGAAAATCATATAGCCAAAGCCCCTGAGGAAGGCATAAACGAAACACGGCCTGTGTCGGACCTGGCTTTATGAAATAAAGGTGGTATTATAGTTCCTTCCTTGCCTCCACGGTTTTTACTGGGTTGGTCTTGTAAGTAAGCCTACCATGTATGGGGAGCCAGTGGAGTTGTTTTAGTATAGGAGTCACGTGCTCGAATCTGGCGACTCCCTGAAGGACCCTAGCTGCGGTGTTCATAGCAAGTTGTAGAGGGTTAATAGTGGATTGAGGAAGGCCTTGTAGGATAGCGTTAGCAAAGTCAAAATGTGGTAGAATTAACACTTGGTATATTGTCCTGTAGTCTTCTGGATCAAGTAAGGAACGAAGATGCCTGAGAGAACGAATCTTGAAATAAACTGCTCTTACTACATTCTCTATGTGTACTTTCATATCTAGATGTTGATCCAGTGTGACTCCCAGATAACGAATTGTGGATTTTGTTTGCAGTTCTGCTTCTTTAACTCTTACATATGATGGTGGGGTGAAGTTGTGGTCCCTTGTAATGAATAGAACCTCTGTCTTCTTGTGTTGGATATGGAGGTTTTGGGATAGGAGCCATTTAGAAACTGCGGCAAAACATTCTATCAGAGGGGAGAGATTGTGTGGGAATGTTGCCCGCCCATGGTCCTGCACCTCGGTGGGCCTTGCAGAGGGAGCCAGGGAGGCCTGAAGCCCCGGCTGACCTCTGAACAGCCACAGGAGTAAAGAGCGGCATTTGTCTTGTCTCCCGTGGCTGTGATAAAAAGGAACCCACAGGCATGCTGAGTGCTGGGAGGCACAGCCACAGCAGAGACACTCATTAAGAGACACGTCTACTGAAAGTTAGCGCACATTAACATTTGTGAATGCGCATTAAGTGCAGCAACATCCATTTATTTCTATTGGCCCAGTGGCACTTAACACACATTAATATTTAGTAAACATGCCCCAAGTCATTGCCAGGACAAAAAAGAACCTTCTGAAGGGCTCCTTTGAAAGCTGCCTAAAATTTTAGATGGGCAACATATACATTTTAAAATAAAATACATTAAATTTATGCAAATGAGGTCCAGTGGATATGCAGGTGAGGCCCCACAATGAGTCTCCTCACATGACCCCACATTACCCTGCTGATAACTAACTTTTAATCAAAATACGATGTAGCTTTTTGGACCACAGATATTCAGTTAAACATCTATCTACCTGATGGTAAAAACTCAAAGGAAGCAAAACCAGAAGCACGTAGAGGACAAAGTGAATCTGAGGTGCAATTATCATTTTAATGGTGTCTAACTGGCCCCACCAAGACAAGACCACAGGTGACCACCTTTCACCTTTAGCAACTTCCCATTAGTATTAACCTATACAGTTTGAGCAAGAATCGCCCAAAACCGAAGAACCAAATACTTTATTCTATTTCTGCTCCAACAAATTTGACCCAAATCCAGTTGCATTTCATGTCACCAGTTATTCAATGGCAAAAGCTCCATCTTATCCCAGTTTACACTATATCCAGACAGCTCTGAATAATTTTGCTTTTGATTTAATAGTTGTTTTTTGTAGTGTTGCTAGTTATGATTTTAGTGGTGTTGATGGCTCTAAGGGGTATGTTTACTAAACCGTGCTACTGTGCGGGGTACACTTGAGCGTGCGCTAAGGTACCTTAGCGCACGCTAATGATGCGTTTTTGTGCCCTGCACACGTGCGTGCCGCACTAACGGACCCGCACATGTGCGCGGCATGCTGATGTGCGATAGAGGCGTGAAAAGGCTCTCGGAGGGCGGAGGAAGGCTCCCCAGGGGCGGAGAGATGGGGTCAATGGGTGGAGAGTGGGAGGGAAGAGGCTCCCCGCACAGGAGCGGGGCTGAAATTCGAGTAAAAATAAACCGTGAGTGAAAACCCTGCGGTAGATCAGATTTAAAGGGAAGAGAAACCATTTATGTCAGCAATGTACAGCAAAACCAGGGAAACCTACAAAACGTGAGCAGTGTGATACATGTGCACAGAACAAAATAGCAAATAAAATTGAAAATGACCACAACAAAATTCTAAAAAATTATAATCCAGCTGGGCAACAGTGATAGTAATGGAAAACATCAAAAATCACTCCCAAGAAAGCCCCCAAAAATAACTATAAATTTTAGAAGGCTCTACGCTCCATCCCCATACAAGGTGAATGATCCCACAGTGAAATAGCAATGATCAGGGTTTCCCTCTCCTTTGGACAGGTTACTTATGGCATGCACATTTCCACAACAGCAGGGCGGGCAAGTCGGAATGGGCAACTGGACAGATGCTGGGAAAGGGGATACAGAGGGCTGCAGGCGGAACATGCTGCGGTGCAGCTGGGGCACAGTGCGGACTAGGCAGATGCCTAGGTGGCACCTAGGAATGCTGAAACTGTACAGCAGCCAGACAGCAACTGATGAGGGCCCAACATGGGCATGAGCGTGTCTATCACAGTGTCACAGGGGATAGTACCCAGCAGGTACCTCCAAGGGCACAGAACAGTGGCAGGCGGTGATTGGGGGACGTGCGGACAAATTTGCAGGCACCCCTACCCCAGAACCCGCACCATAGGCGGCCGCCTACCCGTACACAGGATGGCCTGAGACTGCGTACCACCAGCACCACCAGCAGAAGGGCATGTCAGCAGGGTGGCACAGGGGTACTGGAGGTGGAGGGGGGCAGTGGCAGCTGCCCAGAGCAGACCATGGCCTAGCCCTGTGTAGGTGGGTGCAATGCACTGCAACAGACAGGCCCTGCTGGACAAACAGTCATGGTATCATCAGGGAATGCACTGTTTATGTGGCAACATGGTGGTGCAGTGCACACAACCAGCATGCTTGGAGACAGAAGGTCACAGGTTCAAGCCCCAGCTCGGGCTCCTGCCAATCCAGTACCCATATTTTACCCACAACTAACTAGTGATAGTAAATAGGAACCTTTACTGCAGAGAACATAAGCATGGCTCAGACACCTCTATTTTACCCTACAGAGCACAGACACCAGAAACATGCACTTTACCTAGAGCAGATTCCCCCAAATGCAGTCCTGGAGGGCCACAAATCCTTCAGGGTTTATGCTGTCTCCAATCTAAGGATGGAGCGGTACTGGTGGTGGCAGCAGCTGGTGGCCACAGCAGACATGGCCTAGCCCTGTCCAGGTGGGTGTCGTGCACTGCAACAAACAGGCCCTGTGGGATGTACAGTCATGGACTCCCCAGGGAATGCAGCATATCTGTGGCAACACAGTAGTGCAGTGCACACAGACAGTGTGTGCAAGAACAGAAGGTCACAGGTTCAAAGCCCAGTTGGTGCTACTGCCAATCCAGTCCCCATTTTTTTCCCACAACTAAACCGTGATAGTAATGACAAACCTTTACTGCAGAGAACATACGCATGGTTAATACACCTCTATTTTAACCTACAGAGCACAGACACCATAAACAGGCGCATTATCTAGAGCAGAGTCTCCAAAATGCAGTCCTGGAGGGCCAAACACCATTCAGGTTTCATGCTGCCTCTAATAAAGATGCCTGTGCTGCATATCTATGCACCACCCCCATGGTATGCAGATGTAGCTCATGCATATTCATGAGGGACAGCATGAAAACCCAAACAGTGTTTGGCACACCAGGACTGGAGTTGGGAACCTCTGCCGTAAAGCAGCAGCCAACAGGGGCAGACACACCCACACCCACAGGCCCCATTAGCCAATGCCTCCTGGAGAGGCAGGACATTGGGTCCTGCATGCATCTTCTAATACTAGCAATTGCATACCTTAGCTATACCACCCTACACATGGGTATACGGTACACAGCTATCAAACATTTGCTAGGATTACTGGCAGATAGTAATGTCTACGTTAAGCACAGTTTGCTGATTGAGCTCCATCATAACAATCTTTCTGATGTCTGTGGTGTGTGCTTCAGGTCTGGTCGATGACAGTGTTTACCAACCTGGGGAGTGACCCCCAACAGTATTGCGTACCATATCCATGCCTGTACTGTGCCCAGGACTGGTGTGGTGGCCAGGGCTGCTAGACTCCTCTATAGTAGCACAATGCTGGCATAGGTGTGGGAGTGTGTGTCTGTCTATCCATTGTGTGGTGGCTGCAAACACCCTCCATAGCCCACACTGCCAGCACTGTTGCCAGTATTGGCCTGCCAATGTGCATAATGAGGAGCAAGGTACCATGGGTATAGCCCTGACAGGGTGCCCTGGCCAGGATGCATCTGCACAGGGCATAGGGCAATGGCTGGGGCATTGTAGTGCCCGGCCACCACCTGCACAGACAGGGTGGCCACAGCATGTCGTGTTGGGAGATCACTCTCACCCTGACTGAGCAGTGACCACAGCATGTCTAGGTTCCCCCATAGGGCTGTTTAATATTTTTCTTGGGTGATATTTATGGGTTACGTTATGGGGCCCAATCACTGACTTCTCTGCTTGGTGTGTATGCTGGCAGCCCAGTTCTGGGTGCACGCATCTTCTCCAGAAACATGCACTAAGGACTACATACATTGAACAGGGCATTATAACTTGGGGATAGGTTTTTTACAGGGTACATGGGGAGCTGTCTGGGGCAGTTTGTGTGTACTTTCAGGTAGTACAGGCAGCAGAAACACCCTCACAGTGCTGTGACCTTAAGGTGCCTTATGGGGCACCGGAAGATTACAGCACTATGAGGGTGTTTCTCCTGGCATCACTGCTGTAACGTAGAAAGGAAAATGCCTCAGGTAACACTGTTGTAACGTAAGAAGACATATGACTCACGCAGTACTGATGTACATTAAAAGCACTATGCTTCACTCAGCACTGCTGTATAATAATGTGTAATGCCTGAGACAGGTCATAATTGACCTCACTGGGAGATTGAACTCATGACCCCTGGTTCATCAATCCATGTATTACCCATTGTGCTACACCTCTGTTGCAATGTTTGTAGGTCTGTGCACCTACTTCAGGTTTCCATGTGTTCACATGCGCAGTGCTGCCAGCACAAGCAGTAATGTCACCTATCGGTGCCTCATAGGGCGCCCCATACAGCACCTTCTACGGCTTCCTATGGGCAACATTATAGGGTGGCGTGGCGGACAGTGCACCTTAAAATGTGGCCTCTGGGGTACCTTAGGAGGCGCCTTATGCAGCACCTTATGTTACCATACTTTGAGGGTGTGTTTGCTGGCACCACTGATTAATAAAAAACAAAGCCTCCTATAACAATATTCCCCCTAACAGGTAATGCCTCAGCCAGCCTTCTTCATTGAGCACTGTGGGGGATTGAACCCCTTGATCCCTGCACCATTGGTCAGTGTCTTAACCATCGTGCTGTGGTTTTGTTCCTGTGCTTGCACATCAGCGCACAGCCTTATGCCGCGCAATAGTAAAATGCCTCCTAAAACAATATTCCCCATAACAGCTAATGCCTCAGCCAGCCTTCTTCATTGAGCACTGTGGTGGATTGAACCCCTGATACCTGCACCATTGGTCAGTGTTTTAATCATTGTGCTGTGGCTTTTCTCCTCTGCTTGCACATCAGCGCGCCGCTTATGCCTCCCGCGCAACTTTTGCATGCGCTAATGTGCGGGGCTCACATGGGCGCCGCGCACATTAGCGCATGATTAATCCCGGTTTTGCTTTTTTCAGCCAGAAACGCCCACTCCTTATATGGCACCCGCACACTAGCGCGGCCCGCACATTACCGGGTTTTTAGTAAACATACCCCTAAGTTTTTCCCCTAGGCTTTTTCTCCCTTTTTTCTGGCAAGAAGAAAGTCTTAATAATAAAATCAGTTTCCTTATTAGAAAGTTTATGTGATTGGTTTTAAAGTCCTGCACAGAGCCATAAGTATATTGGTGAGTGATAGCAATCCTGTATACTATTGGGTATCATTGTGCTTCTTGTGTTTGACATTTGAGCTTTATTGTTTTTTTTTTCATATTATTTTATCTGCTTTAGTCTATATAAGTGACACTGCATATGTTTTTTGTTGTTCCTTTTTGGTTGTTTGATTCTGGTATTTTTAGTCATTGTGGCCGATGCAAACATATTTTGTGCACCTACGTTTTTTTTAAAACCTCTGCATGTTTTTTTTTTTCATTGTTGGTGCAGGTAGGATATTGAAATTAAGGTATTACTTTGTTTTTTTATTTTTTTGTTGTTTTTTTAGGTGAAACATTTTTATTTTTCTTTCTTTTTATAGGTGAGATTTGTTATTTTCAAGAGCTACCTCTTATCAGGTGGTGAGACATCTCCTAGAAAGGTGTAGGGGTTTATTGGTTCATTATTATTATTTTATTGATTTTTGCTTGGGGTTTTTTTTTAGTTAATGCTGTTCTGTTTTTCGTTTTGCCTATGTTTTTTTCTGCAGATTGTATCGTACGGTTTTGACATTAACAATGTTCTGAACCATACTAGTTGTTGAAATTGATGCCTCTGATGCAGGCTTTGGCCAAAACATGTTCGGTGTTATATGAATTTTTATATACAAAAAAAATGTATGATTTTTTTTATGTATGGCTATTTATGTTTTTATATGTATATTTCCTTAATACATTTGTTTGATATACTGTTCTTTTATTTGGATGATATTGGAGTCTCCACTCTGTTTCTGTCTATACCCTTGTGGTGTTTTTTGCCTCTATTTGATGGATCAGATTGAGGAAGTCCATATCCCTGTCTCCCATAATTGACACTGTAGGCATCCTGCTGATAACCGGGTAAGGCGGACACGTCACCCTCCGCCCCTCACCACCACCCCTTTCATTTACTCCAAGCCGGTACATGTTAACAACCACATGACAACTTTTTGGATTTCAAAACTGGTCGCAGCTTTAATAACCTTTTTTAACAAACCATTTAAATACAAATATAAAACAGTATAACTCCCCCCCCCCCCCCGCCAAGCAGACCGAGCCATCACCAGCCATGTTAGTAGCAAGGTGACGCTGCGTCCACTTCCCCCGGGCACAGGCCCAATAATTTTCCACGCCCTCCCTCTTCCGGCCGCCATATTATTAGCAAAAACCTGAGGGATTAACCGGGTCGGGGGTACCCTACCCCCGCCCCCCTGCTTGCCTCCGGCTCCGGACCCCGGAAACCTCCAGGATCCCGCCAACCCCCCCCCCCAAGCTGCAACAACCCATACCCCCCCTACACACCCCCGAGCGTCCACATAAAGGGCGGGCGGGTGGGACGTCCGGCGCCTCCAGCCTCAGCAACCAAAAGACTGAGGCAGCGCCGGGTCCCCGCACCTCCCCCCCTCTGCAGCCCGCCGGCCTCGGACTCCCATTGGCTCCCGCGCGCTTGAAAACCAGCGGGAGCCAATGAGGCCGCCGGACGGTGCGGCCCCCTGTGGACGCGTGCGCCGCCGAAGCCCGAGGGGGAGGGCAGCCTGCCGCCCCCCCGGTTAGCGGCGGCCACAGGGACGCGGACCCGCAGCCTTACAATAACTGGGTAAGGCGGACACGTCACCCTCCGCCCCTCATCACCACCCTTTTCATTTACTCCAAGCCAGTACATGTTAACAACCACATGACAACTTTTTGGATTTCAAAACTGGTCGCAGCTTTAATAACCTTTTTTAACAAACCATTTAAATACAAATATAAAACAGTATAACTCCCCCCCCCCCCCCGCCAAGCAGACCGAGCCATCACCAGCCATGTTAGTAGCAAGGTGACGCTGCGTCCGCTTCCCCCGGGCACAGGCCCAATAATTTTCCATGCCCTCCCTCTTCCGGCTTTGCCATATTATTAGCAAAAACCTGAGGGATTAACCGGGTCGGGGGTACCCTACCCCCGCCCCCCTGCTTGCCTCCGGCTCCGGACCCCGGAAACCTCCGGGATCCCGCCACCGGCTCAGGTCAGCCACGACCAGAGCCGCCCCCCAAAGGTAAGCTGCGACCAGCCCCTACCCGTAACCTAATACCTTCCAAGGCCTCCTGCCAATCATTGAGAAGTAAATCCAACCCTACCGGGGACAAGTGCACGCCGTCTGGCCGATACAGGCCCGAGCACTCCACGTCAACCCAAGGGTGTAGAATTTGCCCACCCCCTTGCTCACCCACCCATCTGCCAATTTTACGGTTAATCTTTGTCACGCCCCATGACCACCGCCATTGCGCCCAACAGGAAGGCCTTGGAATGATATCAGACCACAACAATAACACTCCCGGAAACATCCCCATCACCTCCCCCAAGTCCTTTTTGACAGCCCGAATCAACTGTCGACAAGTCCACGAAACTAGATCGTTGCCACCCAAATGGATCAGCAAAATGTCCGGGGCACATCTGGAACGCTGGTGATGCCGCAGCAAAGGCGAAAACTGGATCCACCGGAGTCCGCGCTCGCCCAGCCATGAGACGGTCACCGTGAGCTCAGTAAGTCCCAAATCCGACCCGATCGGCCGTGTCGCTGCTCGCCGACCAGCCCAGAAAACGAAGGAGTGGCCAACCACCCAGCAGCAACACGCTCCTCAGCTTGCATCTGCAAATAAAAAAGAAACAAACAAGTTAGTGACCCCCCCCCCCATGTCCTCCGGATGCACATAGCTGAGGAAAGTCCGCAACCGCCATCTCCCGATCCGTTGTATCTCCGGATCCGACAATCCAGCCACTGCAGCGCTGGTTGCCGCCCCAATCCGGAACGAGTGAGGGGCAAACGCACCTGGGTCCTCACCCAACCTCCCTAACGACAGTTGCAGAACTGCCGAAAATTGGAAATGCGTAAGAACCCTTGCATCCCGATGCATAAACAGGCTACCGCCGGTGGCTGGGCGTACGCTTAAGTATGCTTGCAATAACGCCAGGGGGCACGAAGGGGAGCCTGGGACCGCTGCCAAGGCCACCCATGCACCTCGCCCCGCCTGATCTGTCTTCAAACGAGCAAGACGGATGCGAACCCCTCCCCCGATGAATTGCACGTGATGTATCTGCACCTCCCTCCCGGTGCAATTCTTACCCGACTCCGCAACCAACTCGCCCACCCGAAAAGCGCTGAAAAAAGCCAATGAAAACACCGCGCGGAAAAGCACCCCTTCATAGGAGGAGGAGACAACCTGAGGCAAAACACTGCATAACCGCCGAAGCAGTTCGTGCATGATAGGGCGCCGCCAGTCACCCCACGAAGGGCTGGATCGCTCCCAACCACGCAGAAGCATACGCATTAAAAATCCCCCACCTGCTGCCCTCCACCCCATTGCGCGTGCAAAAACGGAAAACCCCGCCAGATTCCTCCGAACGGTAGCCCGCGACAGTCCCGCCGCCTTCGACGCTAGCACATACTGACCCACAAGCTGATCAGATGCTGGACCATCTTGCCACCCCTGAAGTACCAGGAAGGACACCACGCTGTTGCAGCCTCGCTGATAAGCCACCCACGTCGCCGGAGCAACTGAATTTCAAAGCAGGTCCATCATATCCCGAGGCCAATTTGCCAAAGGTGAGCCAGGACCGACGCTCCCTCCTCGTCCGCCTCCGGCGCCAAGGTTCGAAACAGCTCCCACTTAAAATGAGAAAGAGCATCAGCAATCGTGTTATGACTACCAGGAATATGCCGAGCCCTAATCACCAAATTCAACCGCAAACAGGCGAGCACCACCTGCCGCATCAAGTCGGCGACCGGCCGACATCGTGGGGAATAATTATTGATCACTGACACCACCGCTTCATTGTCGCACCACCAAGTAACTTGACGATTGCGAAGTCTGTCCGGCCATAATGACATCACCACCAAAACGGGGAACAACTCCAGGAAGGTAATATTATTCGTCAGGCCTGCATCCTGCCAGGACTGTGGCCACCCCGCCGCACACCAAGCGCCCCCAAAATAAATTCCCAGACCCACACCCCCCGCCACATCCGTAAACAATTGCAGCTCCGCCGAAGTCTCCTCTCGGCACCTCAGCACCGTGGTGCCGTTGAAGTTACTTAAAAACTCATCCCATATCCTGAGGTCTGCCTGCAGGCTGCGTGACATCCTAATCCTGTGATGAGGCTTCACCACACCCGCCGTAACAGCTGATAGACGACGCAAGAACACTCGCCCCATCGGAATAACTCTGCAAGCAAAATTAAGCGAACCAATCAAGGACTGCATCTCACGCAATGTCAGCTTGCTTGAAACCATCGCATTCGCCACTAACACTCGCAACCTCTCAACTTTCTCGTTTGGCAGGCGAACCACACGCGCTACTGAATCCAGCTCCACACCCAAAAATGTAAGGGTAGTCGCAGGACCCTCGGTTTTTCCTGGCGCTAAGGGAACCCCCCAAAGCTGGGCTAGTTGTACAAAACCGTCCAGCAACGCCTTACATTGCCCCGTATGCGCCGGCCCAATGAAAAGGAAGTCGTCCAAGTAATGCACGACCGCACTACACCCCATGCATTCGACGAAGGCCCAATGCAAAAAGGAGCTAAACTGTTCGAAATACGCACAGGAAATCGAGCAACCCATCGGCATGCATTTGTCGAAATAAAATTGGTCTTCGAAGCAGAACCCCAACAAATGAAATGACAATGGATGCACGGGCAATAACCGGAAGGCGGATTCAATATCCACTTTTGCCAGCAAGCATCCCGACCCACAGGCTCTCACCAGTTCAACCGCATCATCAAAGGAGGCATAGCGAACCACGCACAATCCCTTAGGAATGTGATCATTGACCGAGGAACCAATAGGAAAGGATAAATTATGTATCAAGCGATACTTGCCCGGCTCCTTCTTTGGGATAATACCCAGCGGAGATACCACTAATTCCGCAAAAGGCTGTTCGCAGAAAGGGCCCGCTATCCTACCCAAAGCAATCTCAGCTGCCAGCTTATCCTTGACCAAATGCGCAAAACGCCGGACTGAAGGCGAATTCCGTGCTATGGCTACCTCCACACTGCCGACCACCGGTATAAGAAAACCATTCCTAAAACCATCCTCTAAACTGCTGCTGACCTGTCGCTTAGGATATCTCCTAAGCCATGGACCCAGAACATCAATTGCAATCGGAGTGGGAGCCAAACTCAACAGGCGTCTACTGCCTGGGAGGGGGGGGGGGCGCGGCACCCCCACCACTCTTTTTGATGTCTTGCGTCCCCCAGGACAGCAGGAGATTCTCTTCCATCTTATCCCGAAATTTCTCATCATAGTTGAGCCAAGCCCAACCTTCATGAGTCTGAGACGCCTCTAAAATGGAATCCGCATACGCCAAGAGCATCCCGTACTGATCCGGATGCGCGTGGCCCCATACACTAGCTAAACGCAGAAATGAACGCGTCCAGTTGACGATGTTCCGCGCTACTCTCCTAACCCTACCCGCCTTTTTGTCCTCCTTCCTCTTCCTCCGACTATCCCCCGACCGTTTTCTACCCTCTAATAAACGGAATATATTTAAGTAGCTACGCTTAACAATCCTCTTCCGAAGATTCTTCGGCACTCCCTCCCATAACTCTGAGAAAGCCACCACCGACGGCGCCGCTCCCACCGGTACAGCCTTTTCCGGATCTTCCTTACCCCCCCGACCCCGACCCCCTCCATCGGAGATGGAACTGGATGAAAACTCCGAGGTGGACGAAGAGGAGGATCCCGAACGCCGTCGCCGATGACAGGAATGCCGCCCACTCCTCCGCGACCGCTTCCTCCCTTTTTCGGCCGCCCGAGCATCACCCCCCTCCGCAACACCAGCCGCACCTGTCGGTACGCCCGCATCCAACTCACCTGCAGCCGTTGACGCCACCTCGGCAGCAACTCCAGGCGCCCTTTGCACCGAAGCTGAAGCGGCAGATCCTCCAACTGCCCCACCTGGCAAGGGACTCCCCCCAGCAGTCACCATCCCACACTCCGTCGGTCCACCAGCTGCTGTCCAAGGATGCCCCGCGTAGTGCCATCCGGTAGGTACCTGTGGAGAAAAAACAGGAAAAGGCGAAGGAACACCTGCCATAGCCCACGGAGGCTGCCACGCTCCTAGCCACTCTGCACGAGAAGAGCCTTGAACCCTGCTCTGCCAATGCTCCCAAGCTGGCGGGAAACCTCCTCCCGCCCCGGCCGATAAACTCCCTGGACCCGCTGGCCCACAGGGGCTAACGCCCCCCTGCTGACTGGCCCCTTCCCCTCCAATTACAGGAGCCTGGTCAACACCACTGCCGCCCAGGGACCCGGGAGCCCCCCTCGACCCAGGAGCCCCTCCTGCTGTCCCCCTAGCCCGCCCACAACCACCCCGCCCAACTGGGGCCACAGAACCACCCCTCTGCGCTTGCCCATCAAGGCCCAAGCCTCCTACCGAACCCGGGCCCCTTTTAGAAGCCCTATGCCGGCTAGGGGCTCTACCCCGGACCTCCCCCCGCCCCCCGGGTGACAGGGGCAGGCGGCTCAGGAGGCCCTCCTGAAGCCCTGGACCCACCTCTTCTCCCCTGGGCCTGCGGTTGGTCAGGCCCTAAGGAAGATGCCCCACGCGCTCCTGTCCCACTGGAGGGAGCCTGCCCAGACTTTTTCTTTTGCCTGGGGCCCCCTTGCTTTGCTTTGGCAGACATATGAAGAGGAGGCTGGAGGAACCAACCCACCGGATCCTCTCCGCGCGATTTATCTTTTTTTTTTTTTTTAATTGACCCTGGGCAACGTGGGACTTTTCAAGAATATCTATTTTTTTTTAAAATAAATGACCCCTGCACACCCCACCTAAGGAAGGGGGGGGGGCACTGTTTGCTTTTTGGTTAACCACCGGGAGCAATTAGCACCACGTGGCCTGCAATAGAGGGCCTCTCAACCCGGGCCCCAGCCACGCTGCACGCGTTTCTTACCCGGCAGAAGCAGCCCCCCACTAGGAGGATGGCGCCGTCCCGACTCTCCCGCTGCCGGTCTCCACAGGATTCGCCGCTCCCCGTTTAGAGGTCAGGCCGTGCAAGGGGAACGTCCGGCGCCTCCAGCCTCAGCAACCAAAAGACTGAGGCAGCGCCGGGTCCCCGCACCTCCCCCCCTCCGCAGCCCGCCGGCCTCAGACTCCCATTGGCTCCCACGCGCTTGAAAACCAGCGGGAGCCAATGAGGCCGCCGGACGGCGCGGCCCCCTGCGGACGCGCGCGCCGCCGAAGCCCGAGGGGGAGGGCAGCCTGCCGCCCCCCCCGGTTAACGGCAGCCACGGGGACGCGGATCCGCGGCCTTACAATTCCATGCATGGCTTCCTGCATCTCTAGATGCCACATTCGTATTCTATCACCTATGGTTTGAGATGCAGCACATACTCTCTGCTTGTGTTTGCTTTCTGATTTGCCTCCCCCACCCTCTTGTTCTTAGTCCCTGTGCTCTGAATTCCACTGGCTGTTCAGCCCACTCCCCATCATTACTGTATTCTGGACAGGCCAGTTGCTACCTTCCTGTATAGGTATTAGGGGCACAGTTATTACTGTCCACAGTGGTTTCAAGGCCCACTGACACTACAATATCATGCTTGTACCATTCCATTTTTTGACACCCATGGAGGCCCATGCAGTGTGTGTATGCACTGGACCCTGCGTTCAGAATTACAGTGCTAGAGCCACAAATAATGTGGTGGTAGTAGTGTACCACGGCCACTACCACTGTGCTCTGGCACTGTATTAACGTGTGAATGCCATGCATTAACTTTGTGCTCCCAACCACACCTTAGTAAACATGCTTCTAAGTGCAAATGCATTACATAATACAGAAAAAACTGAGATAATGAACACTTAAGCTGATAAACAGTAACTACATATTAAGATCGACTATCATGCCCACATCTCTGAAGACATAGCAGAAGACAGGTCCAATATGGTACAAATCTGGCCAAGGCAAACAGGCACACAATGGCAAATATTGACCACCTGAAAACCACTAGTGAATATCTCATACTGCCTGCACTGTACAGTCTCTCAACATGGAGATCAGCATTGCACCATAGCCACTGACTGCTACTGGTTGGATATGTGCACAGTGATTGACAAAGTAGAATAGAGCTTGGATCAATGTTATTAGTGATTTATCATCTCAATATACACCCTTGAAGATCTTATTTGTTGAAACATGATCGTGTAGGGTGAAGTTTAAGTAGTCCTTCATAAAGAAATAAACCATCTTCTTGTTATATTACATCAGTGTGGTGTCGTGAAGTGTTTCACCTCTCTCTGTGGTTCTATCTTGTTTGTGTGAAAATGAGTGCTATTTTTGGAATTTCAAAAGGGTAATTTTATAATTTTTTGCATATGTAAAACACAGTATGTAAAGGATTTTTCTAAAATTACCCCATGGGGTACATGTGAACAAGTATGTGCATTGACAAGATTATATTTGTATTTGTAGGCGACCCAGGTATAGGCATTTTCTGGGGTTGAATTTCAGCAGACCATGGGAGGAGTTGTGAAGTATGCAAGTAGGTTATAAAATATACACTTACACATATATTTTACCCAAATACATTTATCCCTGATCCTTGACAGGTGTGAGTGTATGTGGGTGCATTTCAGCCACGATGCCTGCAAATTTGTGCTACTATTTTGTAAAGGCAGACAGGTGCCTATATATCTTTATAAAACAGGCAACAAATAGGTTTCCATTTACCCTCTCAACCTAAGCAGCCAGTTATAAAATTACTCCCATTATGTAGGATATAGTATATATTTCTAAGGGAAGTAAAGAAAAGCTTTTCCACTGCTAAAAATGTGTTTTACTTGGGGAAATACGGAGTTTCCTCAATGTACTATGTGTAGTTCATCTTGTACTTTGAAGTAGCATTCTCAGGGACTTGAGCAAATCATATAGTTTGAATTATTCAACACTATGCACATGGTTTTAATCATGGATTTAGCCAAAAACATTACTCACTAAGGGACTTGTTTACTAGAGTGTGTAAATGTTTGCACTTACAGGGGTATATTTGCTAAAAAAAACACGCCAGGATCATCTGGTCGGGTGACAAAACCAGTGAAGAGGCCTGCGGCAACTTCCAGGGCTTCAACATTTGTTCCCCTGCTGTTGGCACATATGGCAAGGCAGAAGGCACACAGGTGGCATTAAGTGCATCTCCACCAATGTCAATTGCTGTTAGCGTATGCTTATCATGCCCACTTTAACCATGAAGCGCCATCACCGCTCACATTCTGTCCTCAACCCACTCTGTCTCTGCCCATTCATGAGATAACCTTTATGCGTGGGATTTTTAATGGGGAGGCCCGGGCTAACTTACTGCACACTAAACCCCACACCAACAGTGAGTGCGGGTTAGTAAACATGCAACACAGCGCGTTACTTGCAAAAACTAAAGGCGGTAACTGCAACGGCCCCATGCTTTCGGCTGCATGCGCAGCATGTTCCCAGCAATTACCATACTAAAAATTATATCTAACATGTAGCAGCTACATATACAGTTAATGCCACCCATTGAGATGGTGTTAAGTGTGACATTGACAATTAACATCCATTATTTGCCACTACACTAACCACATTATGCAGTCAACACCCACTCTCTGTTCTAAACCCCCCAGTCCCTGTCCCATCATGGGCTAATGTTAACATAGGAGTTTTACTGTACAGCTGATTTAGCACATAGTTTACCTTATCACAGTCCCAAGCTAACTTCTTAGAGTGCGCTAAAGCACATATTAATCATTAGGGCACTTTAATAAACATGTCCCCAAGAAAGCAGACACAAATCTCTGTGGGCAATTTTTCTTTGGGCAATAACCAAAGCAAAATTATATGGGTGCAAACCCCACTAGTTAAAATTAATAGTGGGGTTTGCTTCAGTGAGGATATATTTGATGATTTCTCCCATCCTGTATAACTTCACTGATAATATTGTTGCACTGTGACAACACTGAAAATAATTCCTTCAAGTTAGCGATTGACTCTATACTTTTTTTTACCTTCGCACCAAATGTACTATAACTTATCAGTATTATGAAATGCTGTCATAGTACCATCTTTAAATGTCTTGCCATCTGGCACAACGTGATCAAAAATTGATCTTTGCCTCAGCAATGACTGCATATCTCTTTTCAAAAATTATCATTCTGTCATCCAAATGGACAGGATAGTCATATTGTGAAGTTTCACTGCATTCTATCTTTGGTAAGTCAGAAAATCAGAGTCAAAGAATAAAAAGGTTACATAAATCAGTGTAATAACTGAAGATATCTATTTTCAAGTAATGGATAGTAAAAATGCAACCATAATATCTATGTAATGCTCAAATAAAATTCCAGAATGGCTAGCCTTTATGGCTGAGGTGGATCTAGACAATATTATTATCACAGATACATATTTCAATGAGTCCCAGTGGTACCTGGCCCTTTTGGGCTATAATGTGTTTTGGAAGGATAGGGAATGCAGAAATAATGGAAGAGTAATATTTTATTCCAAAATATAATCTTAAGGCAACTGACATACAGGAGATCTGAGGACAGGACTATGGGCCGTCTTAGAAAGTGGGGGTGACACTCATCTACATTGCAGAGATCTAGCACCTTTTATCCTGACAACAAACTGTAGTAGATAAAAATCTTATCAGTGCCATGTGTAAGACTATAAAGAAAGAGAAGTTGTTGCTGGTTGGGAATTTTTATACATGTGTGGACTGGACCTTCCATCTTTGGAATTAGAAGTGGAAATACCCTGGATTCCTTGCAAGAGTTGCACATTCACCAGGGAGATGGTGGTACTGGGCCTAGTATTCATGACTGGAAAATGTGTTTTCACAACAGTAGTGGGATTAATGCAAGATAAATTATAAAAATTGTTTTATCTTTGATATTATATAGAGGATTTCCCTGAAGATATAAATTTATAAATAAGGACTGTGAGGAGGGTTTTTTTTAATGATCAGTAACTGAAAAGACTCAGCCACGATATGTTTGCCTTTAAGGCTGTTTTTCTGAGGTCTTATTTCCTACTATAGTTATGGGCCACCAAAGTAAAAACTATTATGATAAAATAAAAAAGACGTTGTTAATGGTATTTTCAGAGTAGTATATTTCCCTTTCGTGTATAATAGTTTCAACATTGTTCTGAAAGAATAGTTATGGCTCATTCTACCTCAACAAAGGCCTTGGGCAAATAACCATTTCCTAAAATCCATATAATCTGGGCAATTCGGGATGTCTTCAGAGAGCCCATCTCAACACATCAGTGCCACTGCAGAAAATGTTCAATTTCTTGTGTATTTCAACCATTTCTGCTTCACTTCACATGCCATTTACAAGTGTTAACAGCAAAGCATGGCAAATGTTAATGAGCCATAGCATAGAAAAATGCATGCTCAGCGGCTCATTAATATTAAAATAGTTTAATGTAGATCACATTGAACCATGCATTCTGTCTTAAGTTTCCAGAAACTACCTACACCTCACAAGCTCTAAATAACTTTCCCTAAGGGCAGATTAATACATCTGCTAATGTTCTTAAGCTTTCCTAATACCCAATCTAACCTGGAACAGTGAGTTCTAAAGTAACTGCCTCTCCCTCTGCAGATTATACAGTACCGGCTCTGGCAGATCCCACTTCAAGTGGATTCCGTCTCCCACATGATCCCATGTGGCACATATGTCTCCTGAGATCTCCCGTACACTTACTATAGATGACCCCATTGATAGCCCCACCCATTGGTCTATAAATCCTTTATCCCACCTAAATACCAATAAATCTCCACCCGCTCCCTTCCAATTACCCTCTGAACAGGGGTGATGCCCAGGCACTTTTATCTTGATAGAACCAAAATTCATAATGACACTGATTAACCTAAGGCAGGACAAAGTGAAACTTCAGATCAGCTGGTACCATTTGGAAATTTGGAACCAGTTTTGCAGAAGAAACTGGGCATCATCCCTGTTGTAGGGGAGCCCTGATGCTTTAATAGATTATGGAGCAGGGAGTTCTGGGGGAGGAGGAATCTGAGGAGTCCTGTGTGAGGTGACGTTTATTTGGCATTAAGGTTTAGGATGGGGATTATAGACAGGAAGTAGACAAACAGGAGGATCATATGCTGTGAAAAGAGAGGGGAAAATATCCAGTGGGAGGAATTATTGCTGGGTGATGGCATGAATGGGAGATATTCTGCCTGGAGAAAGTATCATTTTATGGGTGCAATGATTTTGAAAAGGAAGGAATTCTACAGTGGAAGTTACTCAGAACAAGCCACCCCATGTTACATATCAAGTCAAAAGACCATCAGAATTTTGATATTACCCTGTTGGTAACATTGGTGCATTGCCACTCAAGAGAAGATGGGATTTACGAAACTGAGATACTACAGATTACTAAATACTGTGGTACCTAACATGAATTAAAACTGCATGTTGTGCGGGAGCCAGCCGCGGACAAAGATGGCTGCGTGAATCGCTTTTCCCGTGGACCCGAGCTGATTTGGCACTCCACCGCTTGTTTGGTAGCCTGCTAACCCAATATATTGAATACTGGTAATGGGTATCATGTCCTGCTCTAAGCAAATGTGTCTGGACTTTGTTGGTGGGATGAGCTCTGGCTCAAAGAGAGTAAAATCGGATCCCCCATCTCCTCTCAAGATGGCGGCGCAAAAAAAGCATTCGGATGGCCTCCAAGAACTGCTAAGCGAAATTAGATCGGTGCGAGCTCTTGTTGAAAATAATGCTGAAACACTAACAGCAGTACAGGCGGATTTGAAGGAGGTGCGAAGTGCATTGGACATTTTAAACTCTCGCATGGATAAATTGGAAGGAAGGGTGAATAAGCAGGAGGATTGTGTTAAGGAGGTGAAGCAGGCCGCGAAACGCATGGTACAATTGGAGCGGCTTGTAGAGGACATGAATAATAGGTCACGGAGAAACAACATTCGTATAATTGGTCTTCCTGAAGGGGTAGAAGGGAAGGATCCGGTAATGTACTTGGAGGATCTGATCCCTCGCCTTCTTAAGCTCGATTTCCAAAAGTCGTTCGAGATAGAAAGAGCGCATAGAATTCCGTCTCAGTGCAGTGTGCGTGAAGGAAGACCTAGGCCTATGATTTTGTGTGTATTACGCCATCAACATGTGGTCCGGATTATGGCAGCGGCCAGGGCCTCAACGCAGTTACAGTTGGAGGGGCAAAGGCTTTTCTTTTATCCGGACTACAGTAAGAGTACAGCTGAGAAGAGGAAACAATTTTTGCTTCTGCGCCCAAGGCTGCAAAATCTCCAAGCTCGCTATGGCCTATTTTATCCGGCATCTATGAAGATCACGCTACATAACTCTACAAGGTCTTTCGAGGACCCAGTGTTGCTGGAGAAGTACATCGAGGAACAAGAGTGCCTGCAAATGTCCTGTTAGTGGTTTCATGATCTGATTGCTAAGGTCTGACTGTATGATTGGGTTCTTTTATCTCAGTCGCACTCGGACTCAGTTCGCCCGTCAACTTATGGTTAAGTTCTGTGCAATTGTCATTGTACATTTGCTGGGAGTACCTTGTTGTGGGTTAGCAGATATGTTTTTATCTTTTGGTGGAGTGGGAATAATGTATAATGTTTGATGAGATGCTGATAACATTTGATGTATGTAGTACATTGCTGTTAAGCTTGGGTCTGATGGGGGCCATAAGTTCCGCACTGTCTCACCTGGGGGTGGGTGGGGGCCCCTTTTGGGGGGAGGGAGGGCTCTTTACTGTTTGGGCTTGTTTATTGGGCTTTGTTTGGGTTTGTTTCTGGGGTTTGGATGGCTTGGTGACCATGGATCTGGCAGGTTTTGGGAATGTTAGCAACGGCCATATGGCGACTAGCTTTAAGGGATTAAAGTTGATGTCCCTTAATGTTAAAGGGATTCAAAATCCTATCAAACATAAGAAGATTTTAAGTTATGCTACAAAACAGCGAGCAGATATTTTACCTTTACAAGAAACGCACTTGAATACTTTGGAATCAAGGAAACTGGGTGGGGGGCACTATGAGCTGTTTAGCCATGCCCCGGCAGCTCACAAGAAGAACGGGGTAGCCATATTAGTTCGTCGAACATCAGGGGCATTGGTAGAGGCAACTTGTAATGACACTGATGGTAGGTGGGCCATGACAAGGCTGCTCGTTAATGGATCAAGTTTGGTGATCTTTAATGTGTATGCTCCGAATGCAAATGATCCTGTTTTTTTCCAATCATTGATAGCTAAGGTGCAAGAAGTTGTACAATGGCCCATAGTAATAGGTGGGGATTTTAATATGACAATGGATCCCATTTTGGATCGCTGTCCCTGTAAAAAGGAAGCCCATTCTCGGGCTAATGCCGTACTTAGGGCAGGATTGGGCTTACTGGGGCTGGTGGATATTTGGAGACTTTTGCATCCCACTGAAAAGGATTATACCTTTTTTTCGCCCCCTCATAACTCTCAGTCTCGTATTGATTATTTTTTAATTTCAAAAATGTTAGTTTCTGTAACGTCATATGCTGATATTAAGGCCCGTCATATTTCGGATCATGCTGCTATCACCTTGAGGCTCCGATCTTTAGAGAGGGAGGCACGTTCAGATACGTGGACTTTTAGAAGATCCTTCTTGGCAGAGGCAGAATTTCAGAATGTCATCAAGAAGGCTTTAGCTGAGTATTTTAGGAATAATGTATCATCAGAAACTGCGGGCTGGGCATGGTGGAAGGCATGTAAAGCGACATTGAGAGCCGAGATCACGAGTTATTCCATAAAAGAGGCTAAAGCGAAGGCTGCACAACTTAAGCTGCTGGAAGAACAAATTAAAGCAGGGGAACGGCTTTGGACTAAAACTGCAGAGAATTGTATACTGTTGAGACTGCAAAGGCTACGGGGACAATATAATTTCATCTTAAGTGAGGAAGTGGAGCAGGTTATGGGTTTGCAACATTCTCGTTATTATATAGAGCAAAACAGGGCAAGTAAATTGTTGGCTTCTACGTTAAAAGGGAAGCGAAATAGAACACATATAACTCATATAGTTGACGATGATCGGGTTCACCTTAAAAAGAATGAGCAAATCTTAGTGGCTTTTTCAAAATTTTATGCCAAGTTATATAAATCTGAACTAGAGGTTTCTAGTTGCCAAATCGAAGAGTTTTTGAGTCACTTAGAGCACCCACTTTTAACAGCAGAGCAAATTATGGATTTAGAAGAACCCTTTGGTGAGGATGAGATTAAACAGGCTGTTCGTTCCTTGGCCTCGGGAAAGGCTGCAGGCCCTGACGGCATTCCTAATGAATTTTATAAAACCTTTCTCCAAGATCTCTCTCCCTGGTTATTGCAGTATTTCCAGTTGTTACAGGGCCCTCAGGTGGACTCTGGACGTCTCTCAGACGCCACGATTGTGGTTATTGAGAAACCGGGCAGGGATCCCACGCTGGTGGGCAATTACCGCCCCATATCGTTGTTGAACGTAGACTACAAGATTTATGCAACAGTGCTTGCGTGGCATATGACGCAGATTTTGCCAGGGCTGATACATGGGGACCAGTGTGGGTTTATCCCAGGCCGTTCGACAGCAGATAATGCCCAATTATTTTGTAATATGATTCTCAAGGCTAATACTCTGGAGTTCCCATTGGTGGGTCTAGCCTTAGATGCCGAAAAGGCATTCGATAGACTTGAATGGCCTTTTATGTTTAAGGTGCTGGAATGGTTTGGTTTTGGTCCACTCTTTTTATACATAAGTTGCAAGTCCTTTATTCTAAGCCA
Source organism: Ichthyophis bannanicus (assembly GCA_033557465.1). Classification (NCBI taxonomy): domain Eukaryota; kingdom Metazoa; phylum Chordata; class Amphibia; order Gymnophiona; family Ichthyophiidae; genus Ichthyophis; species Ichthyophis bannanicus. The sequence continues at coordinate 603,072,960 of CM066035.1, read as the reverse complement.
GTTGCTCGTATCTTTGCAAATGGATTGCTTTCCTTGTCCTTTGCCTTAACTAGAGGTACTCGTCAGGGGTGTCCTCTCTCTCCCCTTCTCTTTAACTTAGCATTGGAGCCCCTAAATTTGGCTATTAGGAAATCCTCAGTTATTAAGGGGATTGAGGTTGGGGAGATTCAGATTAAACTTTCAGCTTATGCTGATGATTTGCTGCTTTTTACCCAACCCTCATTGGTAGATAGCCTTTTGAATCTGATAGAGAAATACTCGTCCCTTTCGGGCTATAAAATAAATTGGGGGAAATCGACAGCCTTCCCTTTAAATAATTTTTGTACGGCGGCCTTGATGGCAGCGTTTCCTTTTCAGTGGGTGACAGAACCGATCAAATATCTTGGGGTCCGATATTGTGCTTCTATTGAGGAAACATTGCAAGCTAATTGTAGGATTTTAACTGAAACAGTACGTAATTTGATTTTGACTTGGTCGCCTTTGCACCTTACGTGGTGGGGCAGGTTGGAGACAATAAAAATGACCATTTTCCCCAAGGTAAATTATATTTTGGGTATGCTTCCCTTCACTTTGTCCCCTGCTGTTTATAAAAACTTAGAAAGATTAGTCTTAAATTTTTTGTGGGCGGGGAAGCGCCCCAGGATTACGGCCCACAAGCTGAAGCTTACTAGTGAGGAGGGAGGGGTATTATTTCCTGATTTTTATCATTATCACCTGGCCTCTATTTTGCGACAAGGTGCTCTATGGTTAGCATATGAGGATCTGCTACATAGACCTACCTGGTTAGAGGTAGAAGTGAGATTAACCTCTCCATGTCCAGTGCAGAGGCTTTTTGGAGCAAAGGTATCAGATCCTTTGGGGGCCCTTCAGATTGTTAGGGCCACACAAGAAGCTTATTTTACGGTGGCCGCATGGGTAGCGAAGGACAACGCTCCATCTAAAGCCACGCCATTATGGCGGAATCCTTTATTTAAGATAAGGAATCATCTTATAGATTGGAGAAAGTGGCAGGATAGTGGAATTTGGGCTCTCGGGCAATTGCTTGTGGAAGGCCACTGGAAAGATTATGCTAGTTTGCGTAAAGAATTTTCATTGCCGAAGGTGTGTTTTTTCCAGTGGCTCCAATTGAAGCATTGTGTTCATTCGGTTGTTGCTGACCTTACTTGCCTGCCAGATTCTGGTTACCTCACTGATATTCTTTGTAGTATTGCTGCTCAGCCAAAAGCAATTTCGACGCTATATGCTTTTTTTTGCTGTAGCTCTTCACGTCCACCAGTAGGCCTTGCTAAGGTTTGGGAAAGAGATGTGGGTGTTATGATATCCGCTGAAGAGTGGAAGACGCTCTGGAGAGCTACAACCAGAGTTTCTAGGTCAGCAGCGCTCACGCAATCTCTTTTTTTCTTTTTGCACCGTGCTCATATAACTCTGATTAAATTATCCAAATGGGATAAACAGTCAAATGGTCGGTGCTGGACATGTGGAGAACATACTGGAACACTATGTCATATGATCCTGGAGTGCCCGGAGGTTCAAGGGTTTTGGTTGCCTGTATGGAATAGCATCCAGTTGATTTTGGAATTTTCTGCCCCTTTGTCCTGGAATATTATTTGTTTACGGTCTGTAGCTGGTATCCCGCAGTTGTATAAAGCCAAACATTTTTTATTTAATTATATGATGGCAATAGCCTTAAAACTTATTTTTGAGAATTGGAAGTCTACCTTTATCCTGGATTGGCACATTTGGAGGAACAAGCTACGCCTTTGTGCTAACCTGGAAAAAAACGTATTACAAGGTACATTGTTGCGGGAGTGTTTTGACAAATGTATCGAAATGGAAATTACTAGATGACTATATTGCCAGACAATCATTGTAATGTGATGTAGCCTTAAATGATGTGATATAATGGCACCCCTTTTTTCTTCTGTTTATTGCCCTTGGTAAAGAGCTCGGGGGGGAAGGGGGGGTGGGGGTTTAGTTTGGTTGGTTGTTATTTTATTTTTATGTTAATGTATAATAAGTGTTAGTAGTTGTAGTGTGTTGATTATGTATGGAAATTTATAAATATAAATAATTTAAAAAAAAACCTGCATGTTGTGCAATTTTAACATACTTTGGCAAATACAGCACAGAATATACTGTCTAAGAAATCTTGAAGAGTGACTGAATATTTGGCAGTTAAGACTCTGCAAAAAAAGCAGATAATTATGCCTTTGGGTGCAGAGGTCTGAAGAAAGAATGGACGATGTGTTGAGATACTGATGCATGTTCATGGAGAGAGATAGTGAGGTGACTGTGACAGATTTTTTTTAAGGTAATGACACACTATGTTGAGGTGGTTGCCAGAGACAGATGAGTAGTGTGATGAAGCAGACGCCAGTAAACCCATGGAGGTAGAAGAAAACACTGATCTCTTTAAAGGAAATAATATACATAAAGTGCAGTTAGTGAGAAGTGCAGCTAGAGGGAGCATGCACGGAGATTCAGAAGGTAGGCTGACACGCCCAGGTTGCGATGATGCAAGAACTAATTCAAAACATAATCAGATACACCTGGTCAGAGGGACAGAATCCTTACCTAAGAAACAGTTTTATAAGCAAAGCATAGACAAGACAGAGGAGAGAGGAGCGGCACGAGCCGCAGCAGCTGCTGATAGAGAAGAAAGAGAAAGGAGACGGCTCCAAAGAGATGAGAAAAGGCAGTTGATCTTGCAGCCCTTACAGGAAAGGAACAAGTTCCAGGAGAGCCAGTTTCAGGCTAGGAAGCTCCAGAAGGAAGTCTTCAGGAAGGACAGAAGGAGAACCGGGAGAGTGCCTGGTAGGGACAATACCTAGGGTTGCCAACTTTTTCACCGAGAAAAACCCGACACCTGTGGCTCGCCATGCTCCACCCATTCTCTGCCCCCAGTCCCACCCCTGCCCCGCCCCCAGCCCCACCCACAAAAATTACAGAGGATTCAGTCACACCCCCCCACAGTGCTGGTTCACTCACCCCCTCCCCTCAGTGCTGGTTCACTCACTCACCCCCCCTGCTGACTCACTCACCCCCCTCCCCTGCTGATTCACTCACACCACCCCACCCCTCCCCACCCCTCCCCTCCCCTCCCTGCTGGTTAACTCACCCACCCCCCTGTCACTCACTCACCCCCTCCCCTGCTGGTTCACTCACAACAACCCCCCTCCCCTGCTGGTTCACACCAACCCCCCTCCCCTGCTGGTTCACTCACACCACCCCCCTCCACTGCTGGTTCACTCACCCATCCCCCTCCCCTGCTGGTTCACTCACACCACCCACCCCCCTTGCTGGTTCACTCACACCACCCCCCCGCCCCCTTGCTGGTTCACTCACACCATCACCCCCCTCCCCTGCTGGTTCACTCACACCATCACCCCCCCCTTGCTGGTTCACTCACACCATCACCCCCCCCTCCCCTGCTGGTTCACTCACACCACCACCACCACCACCCTGTTGCTAGTTCACTCACACCACCACCCCCCCCCCCCTGCAGGTTCACTCACACCATCACCCCCCCTTCCCTGCTGGTTCACTCACACCATCCCCCCCCGCCCCGGCTGGTTCACTCACACCACCCCCCCCCTTGCTGGTTCACTCACACCATCACCCCCCCTCCCCTGCTGGTTCACTCACACCATCACCCCCCCCCCTGCTGGTTCCCTCACACCACCCCCCCCCCCGTGCTAGTTCACTCACACCACCAACCCCTTGCTGGTTCACTCACAACCCCCCCCCCCCCTACCCAAGCCGCTGCTTCTGCTTTGTACAGAGCAGCGGCTGCAATACATTTACTTTGAAAAGTAAAGACAAACTGTGTGAGGAGCCCTCCGGTCATCGCAGCGCCCGAGGAAGTGATGTCATGGGGAGGGCTCCTCACAGGTTGTCTTTCCTTTTCAAATTAACTTTACTGCAGCTAAAGTTAATTTGAAAAGGAAAGACAACCTGTGAGGAGCCCGCCCCCATGACATCACTTCCTCGGGCTCTGCGATGACCGGAGGGCTCCTCACACAGTTTGTCTTTAGTTTTCAATGTAAGTGTATTGCAGCCGCTGCTCTGTACAAAGCAGAAGCAGCGGCTGCACTGCTATGGGGAATCGCGTTCGCGTTCGCGCCGCGGACTTCGGCACAAAAGCCGGTTTTTTGCTCTGGCCGCTCCCGATCTTGCGGCCAGAGCAAAAAAACGGCTTTTCAATGGCCGGTTTTACATCTGTGCCGGCAGCCAGCCTGGCCATGGAAAAACCAGCCAGGCCAGCTAAAAACCGGCAGGTTGGCAACCCTAACAATACCAGAGACACAGACCCAAGAGTTCAGAGGTATCTTCATGCTTCTTCCCTTGTATGTGAGCAACAAGGAGTTCAGAGGTGGGTGAACCAGACTCAGCCCAGGAGTCTAAGAGACACAGATCTGAACCTGGAACTGAGGCCAGGTCACAGAAAGGCCTGGAAGCCAGGGAGCCGTAAGAGCAGCCAGCGCAGCTGGAGAAAGGTTTGGGAACCTATAGAAAGAGTGCTTACCAAAAGTCCTGTTGTATATTTGCCAGACCGGGTACTGCCAGGCTGGAGAGCCTTAGAAAGAAGTTATGAAGTAAAACCAGGAATATATGGGGAAAGCTCAGGGGCAACAGATATCTCAGCAGAACAAGAGGCTATGCAGATAGACCCTGCTGAACCTGACCCTTTGCTAACTGAATGCCCTATGGATGGTACATTTTGTTGTACTGGGAGTTTAGAATCCTTGAGAGAAATATAGCATGCAGGATATACTTTTGAAACACAGTTTTGTTTGACAAGCTGAAAGAAGAAGCATTGCTTTTGTTTGTATAACCTGTTTTGTTTGAACCCTGCATAACTAACAAAGACTGTGAAGCATATCCAAGTCTTTGACCTATGTAAATACCTTATGTGAAAATCCTGAACAAGGTGAAAATCCTGTTGTCTTCGTTTGAACCTTTTGTGCATTAAGGGAATAAAACCCTATACTTTACCATTCACATGGCTTACACAACTATTCATTATGAAGAAAGGAACTACTAGTACCAGAATGCTTCTGGGCTAACCAAAGTTTCTACCTTCAATATAACAATAATGTCCACCCTGACCGTTAAGCACGTGGCTAAAGGGATGGGATTGTGACAGTAGTTACATGCATAGGGAAAAGCATAAGCCGTGAAGCTATCCCCATCAATAAGACCTTTCCATTCCTTAAGGCTATACTTAAAAGGTATAGAAAAGGTGGAGGTGTTCCAGAAAAAGACTGCCAAAATGGTGTGGAGTCTACACCCTGAGATAAGAATTGAAACAATCCAATATATACACTTAGGAGCCAATTCCATAATGTGCACATCTGGCCCACAGGCACGTCCAAAATGGTAATGTGCACAAATGGACCCTGATTCCACAGATGCAGGGATAGACACAGCCGTGGGTACAGAATCATGTACAGAGATGTACTCAGCTGGCCCGCACATAGCACATCATTGTATGGAGATGGGTATACACCGACAATGGCTGTGTACATCCCTGCGCTCACCATATGCCGAAAAGATGTACGTATGCGATCCTGCACATCTCCATGACATACTCACAAACAGCCACACTTCCCTTTTAAAAAATGCAGCTTGGAAGCTGCTGTGCCCATGGACAGTGCTGTTATGAGGCAGAAGTAAAATGACAGCTGAAGATACATATAGGTGGATGCAAGTGAGACAATAGAAGCATCTCTGTGGCATGCCCAGAACACTACAAAGCAATCACAGTCCCCTGCAATGTAGCAGAAAAACAGGTAGAGAGTGATCTGTCTGGCACAGGATGCAGTGGAGCACGACATACATGGCAGTAGAAGACCTCCATAGGTATGCATGTTGTAGACATCTTTGGAACATCTCTGTACAATGCTAAGTAAGGACATGAGCACCGCAGAACAGGTTCCCCATTACAAACTGTCCAAACAGTTCCTTTTCACTAATAACAGGACACCATACAGACATGGCTAGAGACACAATTGTCGTTCTCTACAACAGTGCACATTTGTAGAGACCAATGATGGTGTGCCTGAGCAGGTTGTACTGTGTTATGCACTGTCGCATGCCCTCCTTCTGAGGTCCCCTTATTAGTGACAGGGAAAGTTTGGAAAGGTAAGCTAATGTGGAACTGTTATGCTCACCCCAGCCTGTTCGCACTGGCACCTGGTGATGCTGCAGTCATCCCTACAGTCCAGGTATCTGACAGCTATTCCTGCCCCCCCCCCCCCCCAAATATGTGGATGAGCAATCTAGATCCTCCCATGCAGCCCTCCAGCCACACACACATGCACTCTCACTTGCAGTCCCACAGAAACAGACATCTGCCAAAATGATGCCCTGCACCGAAGAAATTAGATGAGGGAAAGGAAACCATAGAGATCAGTACTTCCAACCCAGCATCATACATGATTACAACATTTCTTTAAATTAAATTATTTATTTATGCATTTTACAGTAAACCAAGCAGAAAAACTTGTACAGAACAATAATACTTGCAATGATAAACAAAGAAACGAATTAATAGAGAAAATACAATATGCAAGGATCATAGTTAGTCCTCAAAACTTGGGGGAAGCGATATTCACAAAATAAAGCGCAGAAGTATGTATTTTTTTCTCCTTCTGATCTTTCCGCTTTTTTGAATTCTCATTTGTTAGTTGCTTCTACTCCTGAAACTTGAGTCTGTCGAAGTTTTGTAGCCCTTGGAGCACTGCCCTCATTTTGTATTTCCTAGTCTTATTTTTCTTTTTCAGAATTTTGTGAATATCGCTTCCCCCATGTTTTGAGGATTACAACATTTCTGAATGTACACATACATACACGGTAACAACAAAAGTGCACCTCAAACAGATACAGAGCTGCTTTAGGCCCAAACAGCCCTTCCAGTATATCATTCTCAAGGGCCAAACCTCATATGCATATTGCACATCATAGGCCCACATATCCAACCAACTGCAACAGTGACCTGTGCATTGAATATTTGTCATATAGCCACTGGTGTAATACATCCCCTATACCAGGGGTCTCAAACACGCGGCCCGCGGGCCGCATGCGGCCCGCGGGAGAAGGTTGTGCGGCCCGCGACGGCTTCTGCTGCTGCCGTTGCCGCCGTGGCAACGGAAGAATCGACGGTCAATTTTAAAAAAAAAAAAAACTGGCTTCTGCTGCTCTGTCCTGCGGCCCGTTCCCCTCTGCGCGAGAGCCCTGAATGTGCTTCCTCTGCGGCGTGCTTTTCAAGCCGCGAAGGGAGTATTTCCCTCTCGCGAGGCTTGAAAAGTGAATAGGCTTAAGCCGCGCGAGAGGGAAATACTCTCTTCGCGGCTTAAAAAGCATGCCGCAGAGGAAGCACACTCAGGGCTCTCGCGCAGAGGGAAAGGGGCCGCGGGACAGCTGATTTTCTGCTGCAGCAGAAGCCAGCAGCAGAAGCCAGGTTGTTTTTTTATTTACCTGGGGGGGGGGGGTATGACTGGAAATGGGCTATTGGCAGGGGGGGGTATGACTGGAAATGGGCTATTGGCAGGGGGGGTTGTGACAGGAATTGGGCTGTTGGGAGGGGGGGTTTGACTTGAAATGGGCTATTGGCAGGGGGGTATGACTGGAAATGGGCTATTGGCAGGGGGGGGGTTATGACTGGAAATGGGCTATTGGCAGGGGGGGTGTAGGACTGGAAATGGGCTATTGGCAGGGGGGGGTTATGACTGGAAATGGGCTATGGTGGGGGCTAGGACTGGAAATGGGCAGGTGGGGGTTAGGAAGGACTGGAGGTGGGCTGATGGGGGGAGTTAGGACTGGTAATGAGCTATGGAGGGGCTGACTGAAATGGGGTAATGGGGGTTAGGGCTGGAAGTGGGCTATTGGCAGGGGGGGTTATGACTGGTAATGGGCTATGGGGGGTCTAGGACTGGTAATGTGCTGGGGGGGTTGCTAGGACTGGAAATGGGCTGAGTGGAAGGGGGCTTGAACTGCAAATGGCTGATGGGGAGGGGGGCTTGGAATGGAAATGGGCTGTGAGGGGAGGGAGCTAGGATTGGAAATGGGCTGATGGGGGGCTAGGATTGGAAATGGGCTGATGGTGAGGCTAGGATAGGACTGGAAATGGACTGATGCAGGGACTAGAAGGGAGCGGATGCTGGGTGGGGCTGAAACTAGAAGGGAGCTGATGTTGGGGGAGGATTAGAATGGGATGGAGCTGGGAAAGTGAAATGGAGAGGGGAAAAATATTTTGTCTGGGAGAGAAGACAAATCTACAATTGGCCAGGTATTGTGAGAGTAAGTGGGGATTGAGGATGGAGGGGTAAAATTTGAGTGGATGAAATAGGAATGAGGAAAGAGAAAAAGGAGAAAGATTAGTATGTTAAAGCAGATGTAGAGAGAGAATGGAAAAAAAACTAGGAGAGAAGAAAGGGCAAATGGAAGCAGACGATGGAGAGTTAGCAGAAGACATGAAGAAACCAGAAGAAAGTGGCTGGAACAATTGCAACTGAAAAAAATGCACAAAAGGTAGAAAAATATCTCTTTATTTTGAATTTATTAACTGGAATATGTCAGCTCTGGGAAATGTGCATCATTAATGTTTGCGCTTTGTTTAGTACAAGAGGAAATTAATTTATAGTTTTATTTCTACAGTGTTGTTGTACATTCCAAGTTTGGCTTTTGGGGTTCCCAGTTTAATTATTGTCTTCTTGTTTCTAAATCTTTTAGTCTTTCTTTATCCATACTCATTAAAGAGGCATGTTTACTAAAAGTTAGTGTATGGTAACATTATGCAAATATTTATGCAAATGAGGTCCCTTATGCAAATGAGGCCCCGCGTCTTATGCGGCCCCCGGGTTACTTTACAAGTCCTCATTTGGCCCTCAAAGCAATTTGAGTTTGAGACCCCTGCCCTATACTGTTTCCTGATAAGGATCACAGAAGACCTCATCTGCATAGAACATATTGAAGTAATCCACTGTGTGGAGCACAACATTCCAGCTGGCTGGGTGCTCCATATTGCACCAATGGCTGGACTTACATGTTCACATGAGGTACTAGGACACCGTCACTGGAATCATTGCCAGGACATGGGCATTGTTAGGTTGCCCTATCTGTGCCCCTCTAGCTCACACAGCAAATGCAAGCATAGCCGGAATGTGTACCAGTGCCCTTCCACATTAGGGTTGCCAACCAGCCGGTTTTCAGCCGGCCTGGCCGGTTTTCCTGTGGTCGGGCCGGCTGCCGGCAGAGAACCGAAACCGGCCATTGAAAAGCCGTTTTTTTGCTCTGGCTGCGAGATCGAGAGCGGCCAGAGCAGAAAACCGGCTTTGCGCTTGCGATCGTGATTGCGATCACAGTCCTGGCCCCCCCTTGCAGCTGCTGCTTCTGCTTCTTACAGAGCAGCGGCTGCAATAAAGTAAATTTAAAAGTAAGGAATCCTGTGAGGGCCTTACGGCCCTATGAAACTCCTTGTGCAGTGCCCGCCCCTCTGATGTCGCTTCCTTTTCAGCCAGGGACCCTGCAGAAGGAGTTTCATAGGAGCTGAGGGCTTCTCACAGGTTTCCTTACTTTTAAATTAACTTTATTGCAGCTGCTGCTCAGTAAGAAGCAGGAGCAGCAGCTGCACGGGAGGGGGGGACTACAAATGGGCTGTGATGGGGGGGGGGACCTGTACTGGAAAAGGGCTATGGGGGTGGGACTTGGACTGGAAATGGGTGGTGATGGGGGGGGGGACCTGGACCGGAAAAGGGCTAGGGGGGGGGAACTTGGACTGGAAATGGGCTGTGATGGGGGGGGGGACCTGGACTGTAAAAGGGCTATGGGGGGGACATGGACTGGAAATGGATTGTGATGGGAGGGGGACCTTGACTGGAAAAGGGCTGGGGGGGGGGGAACTTGGACTGGAAATGGGCTGTGGTGGAGGGAGGGGGAACTTGGACTGGAAATAGGCTGTGATTAGGGGGGCTAGGACTGCAAATGGGCTGTGATGGTGGGGGGGCCTAGGACTGGAAATAGGCTGTGATGGGGGACTTGGACTGTAAATGGGCTGTGATTGGGGGGCAGGGGCTAGGACTGGAAATGGCCTGTGATGTGAGGGCTAGCACTGGAAATGGGCTTATGAAGAGCTGGAATAAGACTGGAAATGGGCTGATGTGGGGCATGGGAGAATGGGACTAGAAGGGAGTAGATGCTGGGTGGGTCTAGAACTATAAGGGAACTGATTTTGGGGGAGGACTAGAATGGATGGGGAATGAGAATGGAGAGGGGAAAAAATATTTTGTGTGAAAGAAAAGTCTATGATGGGTCTGGTATTGGGAGAGTAAGAGGGGCTTGAGAATGGAAGAGTGAAATTTAAATGGATGATAAAGGATAAGGAAAGAATTGGGGGAAAGAGCAAAAGGGAAACAATCAGTATGTTAAAGCAGAAATAGAGAGAGAATGGAAAACATCTAAAAGAGAAGAAAGGACAAATGGATAGCTCGCAGAAGACACGAAGAAACCAGAAGAAAGTGACTGGAGTAATTGCAACTGAAAAATGAAATGCCCAAACAGAAGATAGAAAAATACTTTTTATTTTGAATTTATTAACTGGAATATGTCTGGTCTGGGAAGTGTGTATTGCTAACATCTTTGCGTTTTTGTTTAGTGCAAGAGGAAATTACTTTTTAGTTTATTGTTGTACATTTCATGTTTGGATTTTGGGGTTCCCAGTTTAATTATTATCTGACCAAGGAAGTTAGCCTACACGTATCCTCGGTAATTTTTGTGGGTGGGGCTGGGGGCGGGGCAGGGGTGGGACTAGGGGTGGAGAATGGGTGGAGCATGGCGAGCCAAAGGTGTCGGGTTTTTCTCAGTGAAAAAGTTGGCAACCCTATTCCACATACATTTGTGGGGGTGTTTATGTATGTTTCTTTGACTTATATCCTCCCTCTGCTCTGCTTTCTGTTCAGTAACACTGCATGCTGTGATTTTCCAGACTGCAGACACACCAGTGCACAGCTTAGGCTTCACATCCATTCACCAATATGGACTGTACTGAGGTGCAGAGCAGAAATATGTCTAAGTCCTATCCTTATTTCACATTTCTGCAGGTATAATGTGGGCATCTATGGGGATGACCGCGGATGTACATGGAATTCTCCGGAATATGCTTTATGTGTCTCCATGCCTGGCCACACCTCTGTTCTGCCCCCTTCCACCCACGTTCTGAGATCCCCGTTTAAGTGTCATGTGTGTGCAGGGCTACAGAGAATTGGAATATGGGTCTAGACAGTTTCACAAGAAAAATGTCTATCCCACATGTCCAAGCGGCTTATTCATGATTCAGAATGGACCCTTCAGTGTCCACTAGAGGAGAGAAAGATAGGGAAATGTGACAGAGAGATGTGAATTCATCAGAAGGCATAAATAATGCTCTATAATGCTAACATTTTTTACAAGAAAGAATGTTCTATAACAAGAGGTTATGATGTGGATTTTCAAAGGGATAGACTCAGAACTAATATCAGAAATTATTTCTTCATGGAAATATCAAGTCATGAAACAGCTTGGGATGTGCTGGAAACAAAAACAGCAGACCTTAAATAAAATATAGGATAAACACAGAGGGCCAGATATTCAAAAAAAGCTGAGCTCTTAAATTTAGGCTCCTAAATGTGTGCCCTGTTTTCAGTGACACTTGCTGTAAAAGCCTTAAAGGCTCCTTTTAAAAGGTTTAGACATGTTTGGATGTCTGAAAACATGGATGTGGACATCTAAACTATAGGGGCATCCCAGAAGCCATTTTATACACGGCTTTTTAGGATTTCTCTGCTGCAGGGACATCCAAGTAGGCGGAGGTGTCTCTGGGACAGTGCAACGGACTTAGACATCCCCACCTATTTCAGGAAAATAAGGGATGCCTGTGACCTCTTCCAAGTTTAGACCTCCTCCAGTCATGAATTCACAATGGGAAAGGACTCATTCAGAGGGTGTAGAGAATAGGAGCTCACAATGATAACAGCAGTGGGATATGAGCCCTGGCTTCCCTGGTCCTAGTCAACTACTCTAACCATTAGGCTATTCTTAGACATCCCTAGTTGTCAATGCTATTCTGGGAATATATATTTAGATATCAATATTGGTCCTGTCCATGTTTGTGAAATCATGCCTGGACTTTGATCTGTCTGCTTTTTTTTTTTCAGACATTCTGGCTTGGACATCCCAGATTGCATTTGGATGTCATTTCCAAAATATGTCTTTATGTTTTCAGCTAAAAATTCATCCAATTTATTTAGCTGTATTTATATCCCACTTTTCACCAGGTCAAAGCGGTCAATTGGGAGATACATTTAACATGAGGGGATATGACACACATACACTAATACTTACAGGGAACATGGGCAATGGAGGGTTAAGTGGCTTGCCCAAGACCACAAGGAGTACCTATAGGACTGGAAATCCCAGTCCCTCTGGCCTGAGATTGCTGTCCCCAGGTGGGACTTGAACCCTCAGCTCTCTGGTGCTCTCTGGCCTGAAGTACCTTGTCCTAACCACTAGGCCACTCCTCCCATCCTAATTTAGAAGCTTAAAATGTATGCTTCTAAATTTAAGCCTAGATTTATGAGCCTAATTTAGGTGTCTAGTGCTGAAAATCAGTGTAAGCTCCCAATTTATTTTCCCCACCATAAATCCGCCCCTGTTGCCACCCACTTTTTATGCTCCAAAATTTAGGAATTTAGTGAAATTTGAAGAAAATATTTAGGTACTCAGCCCTAGCAAATTTTCAAAGAAGCTAATTTAGGAGCATAACTCTCAAAGTATGCAGGACCCAGAGAATCATTAGTCGTGAAAATGTTAGAGGCAAACCAGATATCACCCAATGTCTACTTGGCCAACTGGAGGTGCTCATGGTCCTTATTTGTTGTTATAGTCTACGTTTCTGTTTCTACAAAAGCAAAAGCTCACGCTAAATGAAATGAAGGTCTTTTTTTTCCTTTAATTTTCATTCAGCTTCATTCATCTATATAGAAAGCTATTCACAACCTTCATTAGCTGCTAATTAGGACTACTTTCCAGAGTAATCCCTAAATCTCCATTGATATCTTTCCAACAACCTCCTAAACTCGCAAACTGCTGGCAGAAGCTACATTGAACTAACTAACCATCAATCCAAGTTGTCGTAATGTGAACTTACAAGGGTGCACAGCCTATAATCGCTCAGAAGAAAGTGCACAGTGCCCAGTACAGGCATAAAGGAAGAGCATCTAATTTTATAAGGAGAGATATGGGCAGAGTCGCACATGGCCTCATATCATAAGAGCAGGCTCATCCCGTCCTGGTTTTCATCATATATCCTCAATGCAGTGGTCTTTATGAAGAAATAAATAAATAGACAGATAGTAAGGATGTCAGGGCCAGAAAAGATTTGGTGTGTCTTTTCAGGTTTGTGCGCATATTTGCTTTTATGTGCATGCAAATCAATTGTGCATGCATTAATTCATAGCTATGCATGTGCCCCAGTGATTTATGAGGACTTCAAATTTTTAGGCGTCCAAACAAATGGCCAAATGAGCCCAAAGTGCACAGCACTAATAGATAGATAAACAAATAAATAAGCAAACATACAAATAAGTCCCTGATTCTACCTATTGAGATCAGTGCTACTGGTTCCTCAATGCAACAGAAATCTGTGACTGGCTATAATACCCCTACTGGAACTAGGTAAGCTGATACTTCCGCTGTACTCCTGTGTTCAGTAGAGCGGAACCTGAGCTATAATAGTCTGTCTCTGATCACATGGAGTCAGGTGGCAACCCTAGATACATCAATATTATATCGTTGTCAACATATAGTCCATAGGTTAAACTTGATATACCAGTCTTTGCAATGACAACAGAGTGGTTTACATAAGAAAAAAAATAATAAAAATGAAATTCATACAACTGAAGAAAAGAAGGAAAAAAATAATGAATAAATGTTAAAAAGCAAATAAACCAAAAGCAAATATGATTGGGTTGGTAGAAGGAAACAGTATAAAACGTTAGAAGCATATTCTAGTAGAAATACTGTCAGTTTGGTGCACTTCACATACTAAGTTATAAAAGTAGGTTTTGAGGGCTTGTTAAACTTTTCTAATGAAGATTTTGTCTTTATGTATGTCCTATATGCTAATGTGAAAGTCATCTTATTTGAGTGGTTGCTGTACTAGTTTAAAAATATAAGTTCCAGAACTAGAAAGAAACTGCTGACTTAGGGATCTCCTCCCTGGTTTGCAGGAAGATAGAGATAAAAAGCTCAGGGCCAGAAAGTTTGAGTGGAGGCAGGAATCATGATGAGTCCACATAGAAACAATATCCTGTTCCAATACTCTTTCCCCCTGCATACTGTATCCAACAGCTTCCACCTCTCTTTCTGCCACCCCTTGTGCTTTCTCCCATCCTTTCACCCCAGACTCCCTTCTCCTGTCTCCTGCTGTCCTCCTATTTCATCTCTTTCCCCACCCTCTCATCCCCCACTCCCTGTTTTCCCCGTCTTATTTCTGTGTCCCTTTTCTACTAGCATGATCCCACCCCATCCCTTCTCTTCCTTTCTTGTGTTTTGAATTTCCCTCACTCTGCTCACCATGCCCCCTTCCCCTCTAGTTCACTCTCCTTTTAACCCCCACTCCCCTTTCTCTTCCCATCTTGCCCCTACACCTTTTCTGTTCCCCTCTTGCTACCACAATCTTTCCCTCTCTCTCTCCCCCTTTTACCATAATCCTTCTCTCTCATCATTCAGAGACCCAATCACACAAGCACTCACGAACGCACACCTCTGCCCTATCCTTTCTCTCTTTCCCCTCTTGCTGCTTAAAACGTTCCTCTCTCTGCCTCTCATTAGAGAGCAGGTCAAAAAAAATTATTAAACTTAGCAGTTCCTTTCTCTTCCTACCTCTCTGATGGTGATAATCCAGCCTTTCTCTTTTTTAATTCAATGGCCCATATGCCTATCTATGTTTCCCTGATTCTAGCAGACAGCAGCATTATGGCTTAGAGGGAAGGAAAAGGATAGCGGTTTGATCAGCAGAGATGGTAATGCAGTACATTGACAGAGCCCAGGCGAAGTGTAGCAGGGCACTTAGGGCTCGAGGCTGACTCTGAGATATGTTAGTACTGAGGTTTGGGGCAGGCACAGCCTGAACAGGAAAGAAGAGGACTCCCAACCTGGCCCCATAATCAGCTTGGCACTGGCAATACATGACCGCAAGAAGACGAAGCATCAGAAAAGGTTCAAAACAAGTCCCCCTGACCTGCATATGATTTGATGTGGTAAATCATGGGTAGGGACAGAAGTTGCAGTTCCTTGTCATATGCTGGCCGAGAAGCTATCGTTTAAGGTGTACAGGCAGAAATAAAATTATTTCTTTAGTTTCCTGTGTCATTGCAGGTTTTTTGTTATGTTTTGTTCTTAGAAATTTTTATTTCAGGGCAATGTTATTAATTAAAAAGGGACTGTGGCTGCCGTCCAAGTAAAAATATTCAAAACCAAAAAAGGTCAACTCCAGAGTGTTCCCTTTTGAGCGCGTAATTTTCTGTGCTCTGAGAGATAGCAAGGAACAGTGTTTTATGATAACTTTTGATATGGAATTATGTTAAAATAATGAATGATATTGAACATTTGAATAAATGAATGGTAGGAATTTTTTAGAGTTGTTGATGGAAGAGGATTGGGCTTGGTTTCATGAGAACTTTTCCACTGCCCTTACCTCCTTGGATTCTGAGACTCTTTTCTCCTTCCACTTATAGTATTTACCTGATGTGTTTTGTGATTAACAGTAGAGTGGTGTTCCTTGGAGTAGTCAAGTAAAAATATTTACTGAAAGACTACTAGAGGTTCCAAGGCAAATAAAAAAATCCATAATGTCTATTTTTTACCCAGTTTCATTTACAATTACCATGGACTGGAAAGCAGCCATCCTACAGAGAGATCTACTGTGTCTCCTGAGCAACTACCTCTAGTCAGCCTATACTTAGCTGTGTCTTGTATTTCTGGTACAGTAAATTCCTGTATCCTGATTCACCCAACATGTATCTGGTCATGAGACACATGGAAAACTCTGCCTGATCTTTAGTCTTTTGAATATATTGACTCCTGCTCAAGAGACTTACTACAAAGACTTTTCTTGGCTAGAAATACTGTGTGATTGGAAGCAGGTATAATTGCTTACATTGGAATTCTTCCAGATTTATGGGTATTGTTCTAAAATATGGAATATTCATATACTTTAAAGGCCAATCTAAACCATGCCCACAACACACTTCTTTAAATCCCTCATGAGAGGCTCTAGGTGAAATTGAAAAATCATGGGATAGGAGGCAATGTACTATTGTGGATCAGAAACTAGTTAAACAATAGAAAACAGATAGTAGGGCTAAATGGACAATTTTCTCAATGGAGACAGGTGATAGTAGAGTACCACAGGGATCTGTGCTGGGCCCATTGCTTTTAAACATCTTTATAAGACTGTTATAAAGCAGTTCTGGGGCAAGGAGAAAAGGAGAAAAGGTGGGTGTTACACCTAATTGGAGGACAGGTGTCAATCTATATGACAACTATATAGGCATTGCAACCCTGGAGTGGGTGGGTGTTGATTTAAGTGTCCCTAGCTAGTAGACCTTATATGAACTGAGGGCACACTCAGATTTCTGATTTAAAAAGGCTATGCAAGGAATGTAGATAAGCTAAATACTTCTTATAACCAAAATGTAGGTTGTTTGCCACCAAACTATAGATCAAGGTTGCTGTGAACAGATAAAAATGGGATAGTGGCAGAAATATAGGAAGAGCAAGGTTTGTTTGTATTTTGTTTTTGTTTTTTGTGTTTTTCTTCCACCCTTGGTGCAGTTACCCTAGCACACCACAGTGCCTAAGTTGTCTTATAAGAGAATAAAACAGGTAATAAATAGGCAAGGACAATTTATATAAAAAAAACACACAAATAGTAAAGTTTGAAAACTTAGCTTTGTAGAGTCTCTTGGAGTTGTGATGATAATAACTGAATCAGATAGCTTGCTCAGGCAGCAGAGGCTGATTGAATTAACCATACCCTGTGAGGCAGGCTTATAACAGGGCAATGGAATCTTTAAAAGGACAGAGTCAGAGCATAAAGATTGTAATATGTTACACTTTGGGAAGAAAAATTCTGTTTAATTAGTCTAAATTTCATCATCGTAAGATCATGCAACAAACTCCGCTCAAAGGCCTGAATATTAAGATCTGTGGTGCCAGGGAAAACCAAAGAGGATTTACACTGGTAATCAATGGAATGTGAAGGCATATCAGATGCAGCAGGTGTATCTTAAAAAAATAGAGCCACATGCAATTTGCGTATAAAGGCCTGTATACTAACATGTACATCAAATTAATTTTGTATGAAGGCGCAAAAGAGAGGCCCCGATTTAACAATGAGATCTCATCACTTAACGAGCCAATCAGATTAATTAAATACCAAGTGTTGACCCACCACAGATGAAACATCCTGTGCTATCAGTAATTGCATCACCCTCGGGACCAACCTCTGCTGCACTACTTGTCACTTGGCCTTGCTCGGCCCCAGGGTCCTCAATTCCCACCTTCTAAAAAAGAATCACAGTCTGACTTTTCATAGGACTCCTCCAAGGTGTTCTCAAAAGTGACCTTAGATTTCCTGGGACGCATATCCCTATGGTACATCCATGTATATACCTGACCCTGCTGATAATGGCATCACACTGAAATGTTTTCAATTTACTCTAACACCATTTGATGAAATTGGGACATTTGCTGCTCAAAATCACCCTTACTCTGTTGACAGGCTTCCCCTTGCTTACCACTAATACCCTCCATTTTGGTATCAAATTCCAGTGTCCTGCATAACCACTATGGTATTATCGATCAACAAAAGCATCAAATAAAAAGAGTATTTGCTCAATATTGCATTCCACGTATCCACAAATTGTGGATTAGATTCAAACAAATGTGGAGATTTGTGAAGGGGCAGCCCCCTAAGGATATGTCATTCCCTACAGTATTCCTTGAGGGAATCTCAGCATGCAACTCTGCATATATTATGCACTGCTTTAAACCCTTTAAAACAGACCAATCACAGGCAATATCCTTGGCCACATTAGGGCCAAACAGTCTGGATCCCGCCAGTAATTTCTCAGCTTCCTGATCTGAATAAGAAAAAGTGTCCACTTTAGATGCTGTTTGAGGTTGTTGAGCCATAATAACACAAAATCTGGCATGGAGGAGTAGCCTAATGGTTAAGAGCACTAGCTAAGAGTCCCATCAACCAGGGTTCAATTCTCACTAGCACTCCTGGTGGCCTTGGGCAAGTCACTTAACCCTCCACTGCCTCAGAAAAGCTCCAAGTTATTAATATCCCTATTTAATGTATGTTGCTAAGTTTAAGTTACAATATAAACTGCTTTGATTAAAGTGGTAAATAAAATCTACCTGAAAAAATCAAAACAAATAAATCACCAAAAATGCCACAAGCTTAAGCCAAAAACAAAAGCCAAAAAAAAAAAAGCAGCCTTAACCTTTAAATCAGGCCTTTGAAGGTTTATTGTGAGGGGCAGAGTCTGGCCTCACAGGCCCTGAACATACAGGGCAGATTCTAATGTTGGCCCTGTACGTCCAGGGCCAACAACTTATACGGGGAAGTTATTCCATCTCCAAGGTGGAATAGCCTCTCCATATGTCATTTTGCAGCGGGCCCAGTGCTTGCAGTGGGCAGGGGGGCCTGAGGGCAGTCCTGGCAGCCTGGCCCTGGCCTTTGGAGTTAGCCAGGGACAGTCCTGTATGTGCAGGCTGGACTGAATCGTGCCCTGCGGGATCAGAATTGCGATCCCCTCCGTACGTCCAGTTCAGACCGGACATACAGACAGGATCGACGTCTGGGATGAAATTGGGCCCTTAGTGTTTAAATGAAGATATAGAAAAACTACATGATTCTAGAAATGGGAATGTCCCTTGTCAGGGTGAACTGCTGGCAAAATTTAACCCTATAATGAATGAATACCTGAGGCGAATTAAGAAAAGAGAAAGCGCTAATCGTTAATTCAGCAAAGAAAATCAAAATGAATAGATTTTTAGAATGGGAAAACACATCCTTCAAACCATTTAAGAATGAGATAAATATACAAAATACTGTGGTTGTTTATGGACAGCATTCCCGAGAGAGTGCTGTCCGCAAGCATTGTTTATTGTGAAGTATTTGTTGGTATATTGGTTAGTGAACATTTGACTGGATTCCTTGCTGTGGAAGCCATTATTGGCGAGGGACTATGTGATACTCTTTTGGCCCACCTTCAGAGCTTGAAAAGAGGATAGAGCTATGACAATTCAAGTAATATGAAGGGCAAAAGACAAGGTGTACAAAAAGAAAGCAGGATGCTAACAAGAAAGCCCTGTTCATGTTTGCAGCAGTCACAGCTGGAATTTGGTCATGCTTGATGCTGCTAAATCATCTGTGCTGTCTATGTCCTTTATTTTTCTTGTTTATAGTTCTTTCACTCAGTGCTGGTCTGTACTTAAACAGCACATTACCCAACTTACTTTTAAACCATTGTCAGATACTCACTGGGAGGCTCACATTGACAGAGTAAAGGGCTTTGATATTACCTAAGGGAAGGTGCACTATGTACTTGTACTGGCAGATCATGCGGTTTAGAAATGAAATGCTATGACAGCCTCAGAGACACAAAGCCTCGCATGAGAAATCTTTTCTGGTAATTTCATAATCTCTACTACTGTATAATATAATATTTTGCTTCAAATTAAACGCACAAGCAAACTCCTTCAGAGGCCACTTTTGGAATGGGCGCTCTTAAAAATGAAACAAAAGTAGTGTTAACCTTTCTGAAAATTTTCAGACAAAAGAAATGCCCTCTCCCATGAAGAGATTAGGAGGAGACCCATAATATGTCTAAACTCTCTTCCTTGACAAGGAGGCAGGGGAGGGGGGGGGGGTGGATAGGGTAGAGTTAGGCAGTGGATGGTGGTAGGGAAGTATGATGGGCAAAAAACAGGAAAGGGAACAGGAACAAGATGAGACCTGAATGAGTATAGTGCCAAAGTCAGTAGGTGGAGGGTCAGTGAGCATGGTCTCTTGTGCCCTTTGAAGGGTCATTCCACTAAGTCCAGGGCACAGGAAGAGGTCCTCTGTGATAGTGATTTGTAGTTTTGTGCTCCCAAGCCAGGTTTCTCTAAGCAAAGGGGGATCA
Source organism: Ichthyophis bannanicus (assembly GCA_033557465.1). Classification (NCBI taxonomy): domain Eukaryota; kingdom Metazoa; phylum Chordata; class Amphibia; order Gymnophiona; family Ichthyophiidae; genus Ichthyophis; species Ichthyophis bannanicus. Next base: position 603,052,723 of record CM066035.1, on the reverse strand, counting down.
GGAAGAGAGTGAGATGCTAGGCGGGGGAGCCAGGAGGCTGAGTAATTAATAAATAAATAAATACAGCACCAGGATTTGCAAATAGTGGGATTTTTTCACAGGTCTCAGAGGCACCAGGTTCGGGGGGAGGGGCTGCGGAGACAAGGAAGGACATGCAACTGCAAACCAGCGATCCCCCTACAGCTAATCATTTCTATGACTGTGGGTTTCCCCATGGTCCTAGTGCCCATTTGAATTTTTTAGTTACTTGCTTTGTTAGGCCACAGAAATTAGCGGATCGGCTGGGAGTGGTAGTGAGGGGGGTTGGAATGCTGATTTTCTATTTTTTTCATAGTGAATGCTACTAGACTTTAGGTTCCACCTTTACATATTTTAAGGATGGCTCGTGAGATTTTGTGGATGAGATCCTATCTTCCAAAAACTTGCTTCTTCAGATCCATGTATATCAAAAACTCAAAACTGCACACACAAAACCTGCCAGTAGATGAAAGCACCAAACATAACCAAACTAACATGTTGGAGGAAAAAGATCTTAAACACATAATTACATTTGCGACAGCCATCAAATGGCATACTGCATCGGAATCTTTACAATGTCATGCCTAGTAAAATTGTTTGTTGTGTATCTTACTAGGCTTGACTTTGTGAAGATTCCGATGCTTTGACAGCGCAATTCGTCACTATGTGGATTTAGCGCCTTGAAGCAGCCTTGGTGAACTGCCTGGCATTGGAGTTGAACCAGGAGTTGGAACATCTGCTGACTTTCTGTTCAAAACTAAGGGGTATGTTTACTAAACCCCGGTAATGTGCGCGCCGCGCTAGTGTGCGGGATGCCATATAAGGAGTGGGCGTTTCTGGCTGAAAAAAGAAAACCGGCATTTCTCATGCGCTAATGTGCGCGGCGCCGTAATGGGCGCCCTGCACATTACCGCATGAGAAATGCGCGTGGGCGGCATAAGGCGGCGTGCTGATGTGCAAGCACAAGAACAGAGCCAAAGCACAATGGTGAAGACACTAACCAATGGTGCAGGGATCATGGGTTCAACCCCCCATGGTGCCCAATGAATAAGGCTGGCTGAGGCATTACCGATTATGTGTAATATTGCTTTAGGAGGCATTTTTATTTTCGACGGCATAAGGCGGCGCGCTGATGTGCAAGCATAGGAACAAAACCCCAGAGCAAAGGTTAAGACACTGACCAGTGATGCAGGGATCATGGGTTCAATCGCCCACTGTGCCCAATGAATAAGGCTGGCTGAGGCATTACCTATTATGTGTAATATTGCTTTAGGAGGCATTTTTATTTTTGGAGGCATAAGGCGGCGCGCTGATATGCAAGCATAGGAACAGAACCACAGCACAATGGTTAAGACAGTGACCAGTGGTGCGGGGTTCAATCCCCCACAGTGCCCAATGAACAAGGCTGGCTGAGGCATTACCTATTATGGGGAAGATTGCTTTAGGAGGCATTTTATTTTTATTTTAATTATCTCTACTATCAAACGCACTCTCAAAGCGTGTTAACATAAGGCGCCCCATAAGGCACATTTTAAAGTGCACTGTCCGCCAAGGCACCCTAGAATGTTGCTTATAGGGCGCTTTAGAGGGTGCCGTATGAGGTACCGCAAGGTCACAGCACTGTTTTTGATGGCAGCACTGTGCAGTTTAAGGAATGAACAGCATAAGTAGGTGCGCTGACATGCAAGGAGGAACAGCAGTGTAGCACAATGGTTAAGGCACTGACTGCTGATACAAGGGTCATGAGTTTGCTCCCCAGCATGCCTAATACATAAGGCTGGCTGAGGCATCAGCTTTGCAATGTATGTATTGTTTCCTCCAGCACTTTATTTGTATTTTATTAATTGCTGCCAGCAAACACGCCCTCACGTGCCGTAACTGAAGGTGCCGCATAAGGCACCATATAAGGCACTCCTTAGGGCACATTATAAAGTGCACTGTCCGCCATGGCACCCTAAAATGTCCCCTATAGGGCACCCAATAAGTCGCTCCACAGGATAACGTATAGTGCACCTCATATGGAAGGTAACCTATAAGGTGCCCTATAGGGCGCCCTATAAAGCACCCTCAGAGGCACCTTATGGGTACAGTACGCTGAGAGTGTTTTTGCTGGTAGCAATAATGTACATTAAAAAGAGATAATGCTTTGGGCAGCCCTATCAAATAACCCCACTGTGGGTTTGAATGCATGACCTCTGGCTCCACCGGCAGTGATGTAACCAGTGGGCTACAGCTCTATAGCTGCTAGCAAGCCCCTGGCTGGCTGTAGAGGGAGTGCACGTCACCACACAGATAGTCTGCTGTGGTCACCAGGATAGGGTGAGGCCACTCGTACCCATGATGCACTGCACATGCAAATAAGCTGTCCACAGATGAACACAAGATGGGGTATGCACCCCCACAGTACCTCGGCCTGGTAGGGGGAACTGACCATGTCCACCCCCACAGCACCTTGGCCTGGTAGGGGGTACTGACCGTGTGTGTTACTGGCACAGAGTAGCTACACACCGTCACATTGTGCGGGTGCTGTACTCACCCTGAGTGTGCAGTGGGGGACCAGCACCAGGTCCACAGCACCTTCCAAGACAGAAATAGGCCATGCTGCAGGTCCCCAGCAGTGCTAATGTGTGAGATAGATAGTTTCTGAAGAAACACCTTGGATATATCTGTCTGTCTCAGTCAGGTGTAGCCCTTATGGACCCCGAGGAGGATTATGTACCACCACCCTCCTCCTCCAGGGCTGAGGGTGGTAAACAGGGTTTCCCATCAACAGATGCACATTCTACCTCCCTGCAATGGTGGCAGTAGAGGAGACCATCAACCCCGGTCCTGCTGGGGAACAGACACCCTACAGCAGTGTTTCCCAACCCAGTCCTACGGGGCACACCGGCCAGTCAGGTTTTCAGGATATCCCTAATGACTATGCATGAGATATATATGCATTAGAGATATCCTGCCAACCTGACTGGTTTGTGGCCCTCCAGGGCTGGATTTGGAGACCCCTGCCTTACACCTCTGTCATTTAAGATTGTGAGTGGGCAAGGTGCAGATGTCCTAGACATCGAAAGGGTATATAGAATGTGACACATTCCTCCTCGATTCTCACCACCACCAAAAAGTTGTCTAATAGACAATATTTTGGTGGGTGTGAGAATCGAGGAGGAATGTGTCACATTCTATATACCCTTTCGATGTCTAGGACATCTGCACCTTGCCCACTCACAATCTTAAATGACAGAGGTGTAAGGCAGGGGTCTCCAAATCCAGCCCTGGAGGGCCACAAACCAGTCAGGTTGGCAGGATATCTCTAATGCATATATATCTCATGCATAGTCATTAGGGATATCCCGAAAACCTGACTGGCCGGTGTGCCCCGTAGGACTGGGTTGGGAAACACTGCCCTACAGGGCAGTCACTGCAGCTCTGTACACATCCATAACACAATAGCAGACAGACATTAGGCCTGGATATGCTAAGCTGCACCCCACCACTATCTGATATTCTCCTGCAGCAAGCCTTTAGCCACTGCACCCTGCAAGGTGAGCCATCAAGACACATACCAGCTGCAGTCTGCTATCTAGTCCATAGTGCATGTTCCTGGTGGAAATGCATGCACCCAGAACTGCAATGTCAGCATATACAACAAGCAGATAAGTCAGTGACTGGGCTCCAAAAGGAAAACCATAAATATCACATGAAAGAAATACTACATAGCACTATGGGGGTGCCTAGCCATGCTGTGGTCACTGCACAGTCAGGGTGAAAGTGATTTCCCAGCAGGACATGCTGAGGCCACCCTGTCTGTGTAGGTGGTGGCCGGGCACTAAAATGTCCCAGCCAGTGCCCTATGCCCTGTGCAGATGCATCCTGGCCAGGCCACCCTGTCTGGGCTATACCCATGGTACCTTGCTCCTCATTATGCACATTGGCAGGCCAATACTGGCAACAGTGCTGACAGTGTGGGCTGTGGAGGGTGTTTGCAGCCACCACACACTGGATAGACAGACAGACACCCCCACACCTATGCCAGCATTGTGCTACTATAGAGGAGTTTAGCAGCCCTGGCCACCACACCAGTCCTGGGCACAGTACAGGCATGGATATGGTACGCAATACTGTTGGGGGTCACTCCCCAGGGTGGTAAACACTGTCAGAGACCAGACCTGAAGCACACACACACCACAGACATCAGAAAGGTTGTTATGATGGAGCTCAATCAGCAAACTGTGCTTAACGTAGGAATTGCTATCTGCCAGTAATCATAGCAAACGTTTGATAGCTGTGTACCGTATACCCAGGTGTAGGGTGGCATTGCTAAGGTATGCAAGTGCTAGTATTGGGAGATGCACGCAGGGCCCAATGTCCTGCCTCTCCAGGAGGCATTGGCCAATGGGGCCTGTGGGTGTGGATGTGGGTGTGTCTGCCCCTGTTGGCTGCTGCTTTACGGCAGAGGTTCCCAACTCCAGTCCTGGTGTGCAAAACACTGTTCGCGTTTTCATGCTGTCCCTCATGAATATGCATGAGATACATCTGCATACCATGGGGGTGGTGCATAGATATGCAGCACAGGCATCTTTATTAGAGGCAGCATGGAACCTGAATGGTGTTTGGCCCTCCAGGACTGCATTTGGGAGACTCTGCTCTAGGTAATGTGCCTGTTTATGGTGTCTGTGCTCGGTGGGGTAAAATATAGGCGTATTAACCATGCGTATGTTCTCTGCAATAAAGGTTTGTCCTTACTATCACGGTTTAGTTGTGGGAAAAAAATGTGGACTGGATTGGCAGTAGCCCCAGCTGGGCTTTGAACCTGTGACCTTTTGTTCTTGCCCACACTGTCTGTGTGCACTGCACCACCTTGTTGCCACAGATGTGCTGCATTCACTGGGGAGTCCATGACTGTACATCCGACAGGGCCTGTTTCTTGCAGTGCACGGCACCCACCTGGACAGGTCTAGGCCATGGTCTGCTGTTGCCACCAGCTGCTGCCACCTCCACCACCAATACCGCTCCAGCCTTAGATTGGAGACAGCATAAACCCTGAAGGATTTGTGGCCCTCCAGGACTGCATTTGGGGGAATCTGCTCTAGGTAATGTACACGTTTCTGGTGTCTGTGCTCTGTAGGGTAAAATAGAGATGTTTGAGCCATGCTTATGTTCTCTGCAATAAAGGTTCGTCTTTACTATCACGATATAGTTGTGGGTAAAATATGGGGACTGGATTGGCAGGAACCTCAGCTGGGGCTTGAACCTGTGACTTTCTGTCTCCAAACACACTGGTTGTGTGCACTGCACCACCATGTTGCCACAGAGACAGTGCATTCCCTGATGATACCATGACTGTCTGGCAAGGCCTGTCTGTTGAAGTGCATTGCCCCCACCTACACAGGGCTAGACCATGGTCTGCTCTGGGCAGCTGCCACTGTCCCCCTCCACCTCCAGTACCCCTGTGCCACCATGCTGACATGCCCTTCTGCTGGTGGTGCTGGTGGTACGCAGTCTCAGGCCATCCTGTGTGCATGTAGGCGGCTGCCTATGGTGCGGGTTCTGGGGTAGAGGTGCCTGCATATCTGTCCGCACGTCCCCCAATCACCACCTGCCACTGTTCTGTGCCCTTGGAGGTACCTGCTGGGTACTATCCCCTGTGACACTGTGATAGACACGCTCATGCCCATGTTGGGCCCTCATCAGCTGCTGTCTGGCTGCTGTACAGTTTCAGCATTCCTAGGTGCCACCTAGGCATCTTCCTAGTCCGCACTGTGCCCCAGCTGCACCGCAGCATGTTCCGCCTGCAGCCCTCTGTATCCCCTTTCCCAGCATCTGTCCAGTTGCCCATTCTGACCTGCCCGCCCTGCTGCTGTGGAACATGGGCATGCCATAGGAAACCTGTCAAATGGAGGATGTAACCCTGATCAGTGCTATTTCACTGTGGGATCATTCACCTTGTATGGGGACGGAGCGTAGAGCCTTCTAAAATTCATAGTTATTTTTTGGGGCTTTCTTGGGAGTTATTTTTGATGTTTTCCATTACTATCACTGTTGCCCAGCTGGATTATAATTTTTTAGAATTTTGTTGTGGTCATTTTCAATTTTATTTGCTATTTTGTTCTGTGCACATATATCACACTGCTCACGTTTGTAGGTTTCCCTGGTTTTGCTGTACATTGCTGACAGAAATGGTTTCTCTTCCCTTTAAATCGGCTCTACCGCGAGGTTTTCACTTGCGGTATTTTGTTGTTTGAATTTCAGCCCCACTCGTGTGCGGGGAGCCTCTCCCCTCCCACTCTCCACCCATTGACCCCGTCTCTCCGCCCCTGGGGAGCCTTCCTCCACCCTCCGGGAGCCTTTCCACGCCTCTATCGCACATCAGCGTGCCGCGCACATGAGCGGGCCCGTTAGTGCGGCACACACATATGCGGGGCACAAAAATGCATCATTATCATGCGCTAAGGTACCTTAGTGCACGCTATTGTGCGCCGTGCACTTGAGCGCAGTTTAGTAAACATACCCCTAAGTGTAGTCTCCTTGTTCAAAGCACGCAAGACTTCTGTGTTTGGAATTCAGTGGGACTTCTCTCTTATTGTGGTCTGTGAAATGGATATAGATACCAAGCCCCTTGTATAGATATGTGAGAAGATACTATTTTGACTACTTGAGTGCTGGAAGTTTTTTATGACCAATGATGATGTGGGGTAAATTAATTACTGCATTATATCATTGATGGCTGCCACAGATATATGGTGTGTTTATACAACTGATGCCATTGCGTTGGCATTGAAACCCAGAGACCTTTTTCCTTCAACATGTTAGTTTGATTATGTTTGGTGTTTTCATCTACTGGCAGGCTTTTTGTGTGCAATTTTGAGTTAATGAGCTTTTGTGACATCATTGAACTGGTTGTTTCTTGATGTGCAAGCGTGGTATTCTAGAGTATAACAGACAGACCAGATGCTGAGCAGTGCTGCGATTCCTGTGAATGCATATTTATTGAGTGGAAAGGACAGTTCACTATTATAAGTAAGTTTGTTGGCAGGATGCATACTCTTATTGGCTTTTTGGATCATTTTGAGTACTGGCAAGTGGTTGGTATGTTTTTAATACTGTTATTGACTCTTGGCATTTTATATGATGCTGGAGCAGAGCTCCCAGGCACCATAGATATGCTGGAATGCTGAGTAATGTCATGATTTTCATTAGTATTCACTGCTCTATTGCATTAATAATATGTGGGGTTTAAGGGAATGTGTATATAAGGTACAGCTGTTTGATCTGTGTATTGAGTTGTTAGGAGTCATACGAGAAGGAATTACTGATGCCCTACTTAGTTATGGATTCCTTGACATGTTTGCAGACTGCTGCATATATCAGGAGTTTTGTTTGAATTGTTAAAAAATTGTTCACATGGAATATTAAGGTTTGTTATATTTTCTTTGGTAGCAGTTACTCCCTGTGACATGTGTCCTAGTTTCACTTCCTGAGGCATCTATAAGCAAAACGCTGAGCGTCAGAGTGAAGAGCATGCTGGCAGTCAGACATGGAGATAATTAGCTATTCTTGAATTTGTTCTCTACTGTGGAGGTTTTTTCTTGACCTATGATGTAGATTTGATTAAGCCATGTTTTTGGCTATAATTAAATATGGAAGCCTTAATAGTTATAAGCTTCCTAGGCTACTGAGGTTGTTTTCTTCCTCTTTATATGCCTATTTAAATCTGTTTTAGATACTCTAATGCTGTCTTGAGTGTGAGCACTTTTGGTTGCAAGTTTGGTATCTTAGCTACACTCTTCAGTAGGCCTTTTGCATTGGATGTGAGGGATACAGTCATAAAGATCGGGATTTGGAAGCTTAGGAGCCTTAGGAGCCATAAACAGTAAAAGGGGCATTAGGGGCAGATAGTTGGGGGGGGGGGGATAAAGAGAATCATAATTCAATGAGGTGTCTGCATGTCCATGAAATTCTTAGGCCCTCGTAAAGACTGATATGTGGATGTATCAAGAAAAGTGCACACATGTTCAGGGTAGCGGGTGCTGAAGCAGTTATGGAAGAATGTTCCAACTTTATGGATGCTTCAGAATACTTATCATTATTGGATGTGTAGTGTCAGCACCACTTCCCTGGTGGCCAGTGGACGCCAGGGCAGGTGGGACACAAAAATATAAGGTTAAGATTGGAGAGTCTTCTAAAGGCCCAAATGGCTCTTGGTCCTTGTAGTTGCTTTAGCTCCAATCTTCAATGAAACAATCAAGCTGAGTGGTGGGAATTAATAAGGCTTTTATTTCCCTTTTTCACAGTGGTTCTAAATAGTGGGTTACAACTTTAAAGCAAATGTCCTTAATGCAGGTAGAAAACAAACTCAGGGTTCAAAGCAAAAACTGTTATACGTCACAGGAATGGAGGTGCTCAAACAAATAAAGAATGCTCTGCTGGCAATTCACCCAATCACAAGTCTGGCAGTGACTCTAAACTTTCAGAAATGCAAAGTGTACAGTCCATCTCTTGGTCAGACAAATCTCCTGCCAGTTCCACTTGCACTGGCATGGCATCAGAAAGCTCTGATTCTATATCCCTGGTTTCTTGTAAAACACATTCAGGGGTTTTGTATATTTTCGGTAGCAGCTCCCAATGTCCTTGGCCTAGCCTAGGGCGTCGGCCACTTGCCGTGTTAGGCTTAAAAGTACCCTCTTTCCTTAGAGGCTTTATATCAGCTTTATCATAGCTTTTACCATTCACAACTTTCTTATTAGGCATACGTTTCTCATACCTTGTATGGCAGCAATCCTCAAGTAACCGGCTTTCTTCCACTGCCTGCCTTTCCCAGGCAGCAGCTTGGTGAAATCCTTTTCTATAACGGTTAGGCTTACCCTGTAGCCTTTGACTTCCTTCTCCTGGTGAAGGCCTGCCTCTGTACAAGCCCAGCTTCTGGCTTTCTGACTCAGTGTGGCTTGGCTTCTCCAGCTGATTCTTGTTTGGCTTAGGGTTGCAGTTACAGCAGTGCTTTTGCCTCTGAAGGCAAACAGCTCTCGGTTTGGCTTGAGCTGACACCTCCTTAGGTCCTTCCTCAGCTCCTGAGCAATCACCTCTCCCTCCTGGGAATCCTCTAGCACTAGAGTAGTCAGGTTTCACTTCCACCTCTCTCTCTCGGTGCTGCCAGTGATTCTCCCCTTACTTCTGCTTAGGCTGCTGCTTCTGCTGGTGCTTCTATCTCTGAGGCTACCGGTACTCCTTCTGCCTCTTCTCCTTCCTCCCTTCCAGTTTTCCACACTCCCCTTATGAAACCCTCCTGCTTTCGAGGATTGGAAGCTGGTTGGCATTTCCTCGTGACCAGCTGGGCGTGGCTCTTCAGTCTCCCTGAAGACACTCTTGCTCCCTCTAGCTGGTTCCTGGGAATATTGCAAGTCTTTTTTCTCTGTGAAAAACACCTTCTTTTCTCTCAACTGGGCTCTCATCAGCCCTCGCTCCGTGACAGTAGAGATATGATGGAAGGTTTCATGAGGTGAATTATGGGTGGGGGAAGCTTCAGGGAATTGATCATGTTGGACTGACACAAACAGCAGGGCTGGCATCAGCAGATAGTCATGCCCTTTAGAAGTTAGGTGACGGGATGCCAAGGAGCTAATATATGGCTGTATTTCTTGGATGGACCAGCATCAGACATGGAGAATTAGCCTAGATCATAGGACCGTAGGTAGGAGGAGAAGAAAGCAAGGCATGAATACCCAAGATTATTTGCAATCCGGTGGCTATCTTGTGCAGCCGGACAGCCCCTGGCAGTTATGTCTTCACAAAACTCCTCCAAGCCAATCACAGGTTCTTGAGTGTTTGTGACCTGTGAACCAGAGTTGTGGTGTGGCATAACTTTGGCAGAAAGCTTTTAAGTTGGTTTCCTATCTGTCTAAAAAAATATGGTTTATTTATTTGATTTTATATACCCCTCTATTTTATAATCAGAGCAGTTTACATTTAACTGTAACATTGAAATGTTTAACATAAACAGGGATGTCCACTTGGAGGTTAAATAGGATTGAACTATATTATATAATGGTGTGTATTTCCTATAGTGACTTAGGCTTAAGGATTACACAGGTCTGCGACTAAAAAGCTGTTTGATTATTTTCATCTAATTTCCATGTATTTTGGTGTGCTGAAAACAAATAAAATATTGAAAAAACTCCTAGACGTCATGATTTGCCACAACATGCAAAATTGTCTTCAAATTTATCAAATTTTTTCAAATTACTATTAATTAATTCAAATTACTATTAATTAATTCACATAAGTGCATTTAAGATATAAAATGCCAAAAAAACCTTAAAGGGGTTGTCCGAGTTATGTAAAAAAAAAAATAGCACTGTAAATCTGATGGTCAGCAATATATACATAAGCTAAGCAAGTTTTAAGTCCGTGCTTCTAATGGTAGAAGGGGTTAATCTTTCCTGAAGAATCCAGTGGGAGGGAGACACAGGGCAGATAGCAGCAGCTCCAGTCAGTGCAGGGGGGCGTGGCCAGCACTGTGACGTCTCGTGTACAGACACAGAGCTCCTCTCTCCTGCATGCCACACTTGTGCACGAATCATCATCAGGTTCTTGGTTCTAGACTGTTCACACCTTTTCATCGCCATTCGTGATAGCTCGTCATTCTTCAACTGTTATGTTATGGCTCCGCGAAAGTGTATTAATTCGCTAGACAGTTTCTGTTTCATCTGTGGTGAATATACAGTGTTGAAGCAACAGCAGAATATTACAGACTTTGTGAAAAAGTATACTTTGCATACTTTGGACTAAAAATTGGAGATCAAGATAAAGTCTGGGCGCCTCATAAAGTGTGCAAACGGTGTGTTGAGGACCTCCGAAACTGGTTCAAGGGTAAGACAAAATCTTTCTGTTATGGGATTCCTATGGTATGGCGAGAGCAAAAGAACCATAGTGACGACTGTTACTTTTGTTCATGCGATGTGAAAGGGTTTAATTCCAAATGGAAGCATTCCATTTCATACCCCAATCTTCACTCGGCAATTCATCCCATCCCCCATGCACAGATATACCAGTACCCAAGCCCCCTGCTACCTTGGAAGAGATACCTAGCTCTGATGAAGGTGAAGTCATACCTGAACCAGATGACAAATCAAGTTCTGACTTTGAAGATGATACAAGACCAAAATTGTTTTCTCAGGAGGAGATGAATGATTTGGTAAGAGACTTGAATCTTCCCAAAGATGCCGCTGAGTTACTCGGATCAAGGCTGAAAAGCAGGAATTTATTGTTGGCAGGAGTGTCATCTTCATGGTTCAGACATCGTGAAAAGGAGTTCGTTCCTTACTTCGCCCAGGAAGACAAGTTGGTTTATTGCATCGATGTTGAAGGTCTGATGGGTCAATTTAAAATCCAGTATGATTCAGAGCAATGGCATCTGTTTATAGATTCTTCAAAAAGAAGTCCCAAAGCAGTTTTACTCCACAACGGTTTTTACGCTTCCATACCTGTAGGTCATTCCGTACACTTGAAGGAAACCTATGAGAACTTGGAATTGGTTCTTCGTAAACTTAAATATGAAGACCATGGTTGGCAAGTGTGTGGGGACTTGAAGGTCTTGTGCATGCTTCTCGGGCAACAAGCTAGGTATACCAAATATCCTTGTTTTCTGTGTCTATGGGACAGTCGAGACCGACAAAATCACTGGACCAAGAAGAGTTGGCAGCCGAGGGTGCTAACAGTCTGTGAAAAAAATTTCCTCCGAGAAACTTTGGTACCTTCCCATAAAGTTCTTCTACCACCTCTCCACATAAAATTGGGATTGATGAAGCAATTCGTAAAATCACTTCCAAGAGATGGAGAATGCTTCAAATACTTGGTCACCAAGTTTCCAGGTCTGTCGGAGGCAAAATTGAAGGAAGGTGTGTTCGTCGGACCAGACATTAGAAGGCTTATAGTTGATCAAGAGTTTGTCAATACCATGATGGATCCTCAAAAAGAAGGGTGGATTGCATTTAAAGAAATCATACAGAAATTTTTAGGCAATAACAAAGATCATCACTACAAAAAGATTGAAGACAAATGCTGCAAGCATTTCAAGCTTTAGATTGCCTGATGAGTTTGAAAGTGCATTTCCTCCAGTCCCACCTTGACTACCTTCCTGAAAATTTGGGAGCTGTGAGTAAGGAACAAGGTGAATGACTCCACCAAAAAATTAAAAGAATAGAAAGGAAATACTAAGGAAAATTGAGCATTACAATAATGGCAGACTACTGTTGGACCTGGTCCTGGGCGCCTCATCGCACACTCAGGGTGAGCACAGTACCCGCACAATGTGACGGTGTGTAGCTACTCTGTGCTAGTAAAACACACGGTCAGTACCCCCTACCATGCCGAGGTGCTGTGGGGGTGCATTCCCCATCTTGTGTTCATCTGTGGACAGCTGATTTGCATGTGCAGTGCATCATGGGTACGGGTGGCTTAACCCTATCCTGGTGGCTGCAGCAGACTGTCTGTGTGGTGACATGCAGGCTCTCTGCAGCCAGCCAGGAGCTTGCTAGTGCTATAGAGCTGTAGCCCAATGGTTGTGTCACTGCCTGTCAAGCCAGAGGTCATGGGTTCAAACCCACAGTGGGGTTATTTGATAGGGTTGGCCAAAGCATTATCTTTTTTTTAATGTACATTTTTGATGCCAGCAAAAACACCCTCAGCGTACTGTACCCATAAGGTGCCTCTGAGGGCGCTTTATAGGGCGCCCTATAGGGCAGTGTTTCCCAACCCAGTCCTATGGGGCACACCGGCCAGTCAGGTTTTCGGGATATCCCTAATGACTATGCATGAGATATATATGCATTAGAGATATCCTGCCAACCTGACTGGTTTGTGGCCCTCCAGGGCTGGATTTGGAGACCCCTGCCTAACACCTCTGTCATCTAAGATTGTGAGTGGGCAAGGTGCAGATGTCCAAGACATCAAAAAGGTATATAGAATGTGTCACATTCCTCCTCACTTCTCAGCACCACCAAAATATTGTCTATTAGACAACTTTTTGGTGGTGGTGAGAATCGAGGAGGAATGTGTCACATTCTATATACCCTTTCGATGTCTAGGACATCTGCACCTTGCCCACTCACAATCTTAAATGACAGAGGTGTAAGGCAGGGGTCTCCAAATCCAGCCCTGGAGGGCCACAAACCAGTCAGGTTGGCAGGATATCTCTAATGCATATATATCTCATGCATAGTCATTAGGGATATCCCGAAAACCTGACTGGCCGGTGTGCCCCATAGGACTGGGTTGGGAAACACTGCTATAGGGCACCTTATGGTTCCCGTCCATATAAGGTGCACTATACATTATCCTGTGACGCAACTTATAGGGTGCCCTATAGGGGACATTTTAGGGTGCTGTGGCAGACAGTGCACTTTAAAATGTGCCTTATAGGACGCCTTATGTGGACACGCTTTGAGAGTGCGTTTGCTATTAATGATAATTAAAATAAAGATAAAATGCCTCCTAAAGCAATCTTCCCCATAATACACATTGCCTTTGGGCACTGTGGGAGATTGAACCTCTGATCCCTGCACCATTGGTCAGTGTCTTAACCATTGTGCTGCAGCTCTGTTTCTGTTCTTGCACATCTGCGTGCCGCCTTATGCCTCCCAATATTAGAAAAGCCTCCTAAATCAATAGCCCATCAGCACGCCACCCTATATTAGACTGGCTCCTAAAGTAACACCTCAGCCAGCCTTGTTCATTGGGCACTGTGGGGGATCGAACCCCTGATCCCTGCACCATTGGTACGTGCCTTAACCATTGTGCTGTGGCTCTGCTCTTCTGTTTGCTCATCAGTGCGCTGCCTTATGCCGCCCCATATTGAGATGCCTCCTAAAAAATTAGCACGCCGCCTTATGCCCATCAGCACGCCACCTTATGCTGCCCCATATTGAGATGCCTCCTAAAAAATTAGCACGCACCCTTATGCCCATCAGCGTGCCGCCTTATGCCGCCCAGTATTAGACTGCCTCCAAAACATTGGCGCGCCGCCTTATGCCGCCCATTATTAATATGCCCCCAAAAACATTAGCGCGCCGCCTTATGCTGCCCATTATTTCACTGCCTCATAAGTTAATGCTTCAGCTGCTGTCTTTATTGGGCTCTCATAACCAAGCTGGCCAATAGTGATATCAATGGGAAACATCAAAAAACACTCCCAAAAAACCTCCAAAAAAAAGAAAAGAATTTTGGAAGGGTATACGCTCCGTTCCCATACAAGGTGAATGAGCCCACAGTGAAATTATCCAGAGCAGGGTTTCCGACCCCATTGGCCAGGTTTCCTATCTCTAGGGACTGCACTGTCTCTGTGGCCACAGTGTGGTGCAGTGAACACAGCCAGTGTGTTCAGGAGCAGAAGCTTACCAGTTCAAGTCCCAGCTGGGGCTCCTGCCAATCCAGTCCCCATATTTTAATCACTACTAAACCGTGAAAATACAGACAAACCTTTATTGCAGAGAACATAAGCATGGTTCAAATGCCTATATTTTACCCTACAGAGAACAGACCCCTGCCTTACACCTCTGTCATTTAAGATTGTGAGTGGACAAGGTGCAGATGTCCAAGACATCAAAAAGGTTAGATGGAATTTGTCACAGTCCTCCTCACTTCTCACCACCACCAAAAAATTGTCTATTAGACAACTTTTTGGTGGTGGTAAGAATCGAGGAGGAATGTGACACATTCTATATACCCTTTCGATGTCTAGGACATCTGTACCTTGCCCACTCACGATCTTAAATGACAGAGGTGTAAGGCAGGGGTCTCCAAATCCAGCCCTGGAGGGCCACAAACCAGTCAGGTTGGCAGGATATCTCTAATGCATATATATCTCATGCATGTTCATTAGGGATATCCCGAAAACCTGACTGGTCTGCGGCCCTCCAGGACCGGAGGTGCCCACCCCTGGCCTAGACAGTTCTATACATTCTCCCTATCCCCAAGTGTCCTGAGAGGCCATCAAAGTGGGCTATCACTCACCCTGGTGATATGGTTGTGTGTGCAAAGACAGTTCTATATATTCTCCCTATCCCCAGGAGTCCTGAGAGCCCATCAAAGTGGGCTGTCAGGCACCCTGGTGATATGGTTCTGTGTGCCTAGACAGTTGAATACATTCTCCCTATCCCCAGGAGTTGTGAGAGGCCATCAAAGTGGGCTGCCACTCACCCTGGTGATATGGTTGTGTGTGAAAGGATAGTTCTATACATTCTCCCTATCCCCAGGAGTCCTGAGAGCCCATCAAAGTGGGCTATCACTCACCCTGGTGATATGGTTCTGTGTGCCTAAACTGTTGAATACATTCTCCCTATCCCCAGGAGTTGTGAGAGGCCATCAAAGTGGGCTATCACTCACCCTGGTGATATGGTTGTGTGTGCAAAGACAGTTCTATACATTCTCCCTATCCCCAGGAGTCCTGATCTCATCAAAGTGGGCTATCACTCACCCTGGTGATATGGTTCTGTGTGCCTAAACAGTTCAATACATTCTCCCTATCCCCAGGAGTCCTGAGACCTGCGTAAGGTGTACTGTCAGTCACCCTGTTGCTATGGTGTATGCAGCTGATGATGTGTGCTAGGACACCCAACCCCCAGGGGGCCAGAGACCTGATTGCAATGGTGGGTATGTCATTCAGATATTGTGTTAGGTTATACATCTCCCGTAGTCTGTGAGGTCAGCATCTCATCACACACGTCTTTGATGTATCCAGATGGTATGCTAGGTGCAGATGTGGATGTGTGTAACAGCACCACACCCCCATGAGCTATGAGATCTGATTACAAAGGCCTATAACAGAGCTATGTCCCCATAAATGTATGCTGAGTCAGGTCACACATCTGCCCACTTGCTACGAATCCCAAACCTTGTTGCAGATGAACATTACTGATGGTGTTGGAAGGATACATGCACCTGTTGTGGTTGCACAGCACAGACAGAAACCCTGACATGAGCACTGGTGGCAATAGCCTATTCTGGTGCAATGGCCCCTGCCCCTGATGTTGGCAACCACACCTGCCGTAAGCATACAAGGCCCAGGTCATAGGAACATAACAACATAAGATAGCCCATACTGGGTCATTCCCTTGTCCTTCATGCCCAGTATGCTGTTTGCACCAGTGTCCCAACTAGGTTATACGTACCTAGCAGTATCCCCAAGAGAGACACATTACACAATACTTGTAGTGGGTCAAGCATTGCTATCCTGGGCCTTGTAGAAACCCAAATGTCATGGTAGTGGCCCCTGGCAAGGTGAATAGGGCCACCCACACAATGTTCCATGTATGCACAGCACCCATGATTGTTAGGATATCATGTTGCCAGTGGGATTGGGTCCGAGGATGTGCGTAGATCATGACAACACAAATGTGTTCAACAGACCACATACAGGGTTAGGGGGGTTACCATGGACACCATCATTGACAATCAAAATGTGGCATGGTCATGCAATGTCATGCAAGGGGGCCACAGGGGACTGGACTGATGTGTTCAGGGTGTCAGGCACACTGCACATAGGTGTCACTGCACACATGTCCAGAGACACAGCTACGCATGCAGGTGGCACTGAGAACAGGTAATCGCCTGGAAGAAGCAGGAAGTAGTCCTTACATGTGGGTATCATCGGTACCGACGGAGCCTGCGTGGGAATGGTCTCCAGTGTCCAATAGGAAAGCTATTGGAAGCAAACCCCACAGCACCTGTGTGCTGCCATCTTGCCTTTCCCAAATGGCTCTCTCCAGTTCATTGTTTTCCACAGAGCCAGCAGGTCATTGTTCCTGTCATTGCTGAAAAACAGCTATTGTAGTGCCACTCCTGTGGCAGTGTCTGCCTGTTTTTCTTTACTGGTACCACTGGTCTTCTAATTTTATTTTCTAAAAGGTCAGATTCCCCCACACAAAGAAACCTTTTTAACAAAAGAGCAACAATCCCCTTTGTAGGTCTCCCCCCGGTTTGGAATTAGGCCCTAATCCCTCCTCCATCATGGAAAAGCACTCCTCGGCTGCAGAACATATGCTGATAATGTGCCGGTACCTTCTCAGTCACTGACAACCATGATTGGTGTCACAAATGCTAATGGCCAGATCAATGCATGTCTGAATGTTTGGCCTGTGGGATGTTATCCAAGAGTGGTTGGCAGAACAGAGCAGCCAAGCTCGGTACCCTCTTTCCCTCCAACGTGGCCTCGGTGGCAGCCATGTCGCCAAGGGCTTCCTCTTCCTCCCATGGATCTCAGGTAACCAAACACAAATCTGTCCGTTCCTGAAAGGGTATATCCCCCTCAAAATATCGGACTGCCACTGGCATTGCCCTTGAGGAGCACGCTCCGGGCAAACAGCCCCAGTGGGAGTCCCTGGCCTCCAAAGCCACTTTGGGACTCCATGAAGTTCTGGAGGCCTCAACCTGGTCCGACCACCTGGTGCTATGCTCTGGGGTCCTGGCTTTGGCCAGTACTCATACACAGACATCGTCAGTGTTGATTGACCAGAGGATCGTGGCCATCAAAAGCAGTCTGGCAGCTCTCCTTGTGGCATCAAAGACCTTGGTTCCACCCCAGACCCTGCAAAGTGCAGCACCGGTATGTGCAGCAATTGCAGGACTGGCATTGGCAAATGCACCATTGGTGCTGATGAGTATCGGTATCCACACACCGGTACCGTGTCACTCCGATACTGAGGCCAATTGGTACCGATACCTCACTTTACCTGAGCCTCCGTAGAGAAGATACATCCAATCTCCTGAGGGGTCTGATGACTCTGACAGCTCAGAGGGTAATGATGTACCTCTCCAGGACAAGCCTGCCTCTCCCAAGAGGAGAATGTCCCCTCCTCAGGAAATGTCCTTCCTGGATCCCCACACACATGTAGTCAAGGGCCTCTCCATTTCATTAGTAACTCAATGTGAGCACAGGCCACGGGAGACAGAGATTCACCAATATCAACAAACTCCATAGGAGGCAGACATCCTGCCAATACATCAGATCTTAAGGAATCCTCTTTTGAGAATGTGGAAGATTCCTCTTACCACCTCTCCACATTCTCACATGTGCCTACTATGTATCGTGTGCCTCCGTCGCCTGGTTTGCACAAAGGACACCTCCCTGATCACTCCATCATGGTGGAGTGTGGTAGGAGGAGAATTAAATGTTACAAACAACATGCCACCAACCCTCCTGGTAGGGAGTGTAAGACATTAGATGTCTTTGGTTACTGTGTCGTCCATACATTCAAGCTTTCAGACAGGACAGGTTCCTATACCATGTACATGGGAATGTTCCTGACGGAGGTCACACAAGATCTACAACTGGGAAGTCCACATCTCGCAGATCACAGAGGTCAGTACTATGTAGCACCTGTCAAGCATGCCCAGAACATTTCAAAAGTTGTGAACATGGCAGCTTTTGACTGTTTTTCAAGCAAAGGCAGAGTCTCTGCCATTGCTATTGGGGCAAGGAAACTTGGCTGGCTGCAAGCCTCTCACCTAGAACAATGGGTACAGGATAAACTGGTCAACACCCCCTGTAGTGGTGAAAACTGGTTTTTAAAAACCAGCAGGACAATTATACCTTGACAAGGCTTTCAAATATTGTAGATCCTGGAAAGATGAGAGCCTTAGAAAAGCGCTTCCTCTCCAAAAAGAAAGGATACTATCAGTCCTATGCTCAGCAAGGACAACCTGCAGTACAAGCTGCTAGAAAGGGTCAACAAGCTACTAAGCAGAGAAAGCCGAGAGGCACTCTGCCTCAACAGACCCAGCAGCCTCAGCCCCCACAGGGCCTTTGACTCTGTGATGGAGTACCTGCCCTTCCTGGCCCTCCAGGGAAAGCAACCATCAACAATCCCAGGAAAATTAGGTCACCTCATCCACAGATGGAGGCAAATAACATCAGAACCCTGGACTGTGTCCATCATAGAAGAGGGTGCAGGCGTCATTCACATAGCCTGCCGCCTCCTACAATAGTAAGGACATTGAGTTTGCAAACGTCCCCCCAACTGAATCCAGAGGTAAAACATCTTCTACCTCAAGGAGCAATGGATGAGGTACCTCATCTCCAACAGGGTTCTGGGTTCTCCCTCCCCAATTTCCTCATACCAACGGAAAAAGGAGGTCACAGACACATTTGACATTTCAGAGAACTGAACAAGTTCCTGTTCCAAAAGACATTCAAAATGATTTCTCTAGGAAACGTACTTCCTGACCTACACAGGCAGAAATGCCTTTGTTCTCTAGATCACAAGGATGCGTACACCCATCTTCTCTGCCAACAAGCACAGCGAAAGTTCCTTTGGTCCCCCCATCAAGGAAACCACTATTCAAAAAATGTTTTCCCTTCAGCCGTGCCTCAGCACCCAGAGTATTCACAAAGTGCATGTCTGTGGTAGCCGGTTTGGTCCTTACCAGGGGAATATTTTTGTGCCCCTACTTGGACCACTGCCTCATCCAGGCACAGTCACAAACACATGCCCAGGCCTCTCTCTCTTACACAATGCGTGGACTCCAATATCTAGGCCTTGTCAGAGATCTCGTGGAATCCTTTCTGACTCCCATGGAAACGCTGGAGCTCATAGGAGCAAGGCTAGATACCAGACTGCCAAAGACCTACCTGACTCAGCCTCGCTGTCCTCGCATTGTGCAACGTGTTTGGACAGCACTACCAAAAACTCACCTCTCGCCTCGAGAGATGCATCAGCTGCTGGGTCACATGGCATCTACGGTGCATGTGGTCCCCTACGCTTGTCTCCACATGAGACCAGCCCAGTGGGCCCTCTCTTCCCAGTGGACGCAAGCAACAGGCTGTCTCTCAGATGTGATAGTAAACTCAAACCGCCATACCCTGTCCCTGGACTGGTGGCGGTCAGCACAAAACCTGTTGGAGGGGTCACCTTTCCTGCAAACCCCTCCTCAGATCCCATTAACAACAGATGCCTCCAAAGTGGGGTGGGCTGCACATGTACTGGACACCTCCACCCAAGCCACCTGGAATTGTCAGGAGAGTCATTTCCACATCAATCTGTTTCAGCTCTGAGCAATTTGCCTGGCTCTTCATGTCTTCCATTCCCTTCTACCGGCCAATGGAATACTACTTTATGCAGACAATCAGGTAGCCATGGTCTATGTGATCAAACAAGGAGGAACAGGCTCTCTGTCCCTTTGCAACAAAGCTCTTCAACTGTGGTCGTTTGGCAGACAGCAGCAGATCCATCTCCTGCCAATCTATCTCCCTGGCAATCAGAACTCTTAGCCATACAAACTCAGTCGTGTTCTGCTTCCACACAAATGGTCTCTACACATGGACCAACTCTGTAGAGTATTGCAACTCTGGGGAACTTAAGATTCATACCTCTTCGCAAGTCCATCATATGCCAAACCTACCCGGTTCTGTTCACGAATCCCAGCTCAGAGCTACCAAGCGAGGGATGCTGTCCTCCTCAACTGGGGGCAGGAATGCCTATATGCCTTTCCTCCCATTCCCTTGATTGCCAAGACCCTATTGCAACTCCTGAGGGACAGAGGCAACATGATCCTCATAGCCCCACGCTGGCAACAACAGGTGTGATACCCTCTGCTTCTACATCTGTCCCAGGTTCCACCCCTGTACGTAGGGTCAGCTCCAGACTTACTGTCGCAGGAGGAGGGGAATGTATGGCATACAAACCCCCTGTCTCTGCACCTCAGAGCCTGGCTACTGACGGCTGTAACTGCTTTGGCCCTCCCCTCATTCAGGAAGTGCATGATGTCCTTTATGCTTCCAGGAAACCTTCCACAAGGCAGTCCTATGCCATCAGGTGGACGTTACATTTCATTTGGTGATAACAAAAGGCCTGCAACCCTCTTGTCATCCGTATATAAACATGTTTTTGACAAACTCCATTACTTATCAAACAATGGTCTCCAAACTGAGTCAGTCAGAGTCCATTTAAGTGCCATTGCTGCTCCTTTTGAACTCATCAATGGACAACCCATTTCATCCCATCCTCTCATATCCGGAATCATGAGAGACCTGCAATATACCGAAACATGCCCTTAGACAACCTCCAGAGGAATGGGATTCCCAATCTGCGCTAGACAGACAGCATATGACTGCCGCCTTCTGAGCCCTTAGACACTACTTCCTTAAAGTCTCTGACCGGGAAAGTAAAATACCTTCTTGCAAACACATCAGCACGTGTTATCAGAGAATTTGCCAGGAGTCAGTGGCTGATCCAACTTACACACCGTTTCAGCATGAAAAGGTAATCCTAAGGACACATCCACACTTCATGCCTAAGGTGGCATTCCTCCTTTCATTTGAAACAAGAGGTGTTATGTAGTTACCTGTAGTCTTAAAACAACCGCATGCTTCAAAGGAAGAGAAGACTCTTCATACCTTGGACTGTGAAAGAGCTGTGGCTTTTCATCTGCAGAGGACCCAGGCAACACAAAAGGTCACCTCAGCTATTCTGAGTCTCTGATCCAGCGCATTTGGGTACAGCAGTTTCAAAAAATATCTCTATCCAACTGGATTGCTCAAGGTATTACCTTTTATCTATCATAGCTAACACCATTCACTGGTGGCCCATGTTCCCGCTCACCATGTGAGAGTCATGGCAGCCTCATGGGCTCACCTCCATTCCAATATATTAACGACATTTGTGGAGCAGCTACCGGGTCACGCGGTTCACGAGCCCACTACTGCATTGGATAAAGGCTCCCGCAAGGCATGCTATTGGTGGTCCAGGCTGCTCTCCAACACCTCTTCAAAAGGTAATCCACTCCTAGCTGAGCTCTCTTACAGCGAGTGCCAGAGATCCATTGGAGGAATTGGAAGGAAGCCCTCCACAGGCCCCTCCACCCCCCCCCCACCTTTCCCTTGGGGATCCGTCCCTGGCATCTACATCTAGGGTGTCCTCACATGTGACGCTCACGTCCTGCTTGTTCCTGGTGATAGCCCACATTAGATTAATCACCTGTAAAAACAGGTGATCTCCGGGAAACAGCAGGATGAGGTCATCACAACCCACCCATCTCCCCTAGCGGGTGTGTGTGGTGTCTCTCTCTCTCTCTTCCATGCTAGCTCTCTCTCTCTCTGCTCCTTGTGTCAGCTTTAAACTCAACTGGAGAGAGGCATTTGGGAAAGGC